>JARPMR010000004.1:7561020-8840759 GCA_029955525.1 Oeneis ivallda | reverse complement strand
GTCGAATGCGAAAGCGCTTTCACTTCGGGAAGCCGAGCGCGTACCGATCGGGTCGGAGCGGCGCCGCGAATGCATTACGAGTAGTAAACTCCAGTCGTGCGTTGGAGCTGACAGACACACTTTTTTATTTATTTTAAACTTTTTTAAGTGCAGCTTGCAATATATGTGGGCACTGGGCAGTACCTTGCAGCATCAGGATGGAGAAGCTAGGGCCTAGAGCACCATGATGAAGTCTATGCTTGTTACCTACAATATCAATTCGTTATCAACAATCCCGAAATCCCCGCAGTTTAGGTGGGCCCCTACAGCATCAGCATTGAGGAGCTAGGAATTAGGGCTCCATGATGTAGTCTCTGCTTGGTACCTACAATACCAATTCGTAATTGACAATTCCTTAATCCCCCAGTTTAGGTGGGCAGTACCCTACAGCATCAGGAATGAAGAGTTGTAGGTAAACATTTTTATGGGACTGTTTCGTAAGCATCTACTAACGATAAAAAAAATGGAATGATATAAATCGGGCGTAAATATATAATAATATAGTAATAATAGGCGTAATAATAGGTGGGCAGCAACTATATTATGTAGTCGAATATAGGTAAGTATAATCGGATTGAGTAAATACGCTGCGGCAGTAAGGGCCAATTTAGACGGTGCCGGTGCCTCGTTCGTCGTTCATTTTTGCGAACATTTTTTGCGAAAATGAACCCTAAGGCCCTTTACCCTAAGGGCGAATTTAGACGTTTCATTTTCGATGACTCACTGACAAACATCTCGAAAAATGAACCATCTAAATTCGCTCTTAGGTAAATTCAGACGGTTCATTTTCGCAAAAGTGTTTGCAATAATGAACGATGAACGAGGCACCGTCTAAATATGGCCTTAAGTATTGTAGTGTTTGTATCTATGCAATAGATACAAACACTACATCAGTATGAGCTGCGCGACGGTATTAATAATACTCTTAGGTACTACTTATATTACTTGGGGTTATATTACTTATGTTTGGGTTGGGGTATGGGGTAGGTTATATTACTTGGGTTTATTTTTCTATTTTAGCATATTATTCTTTTGAAAACATCAGTACAAAATTTGTTTGTTGGGGGAACCTAACTTGTAATTTTTTAACAACACTTGGAAAATAAAAATATTTGAACTTACATAATATATGTGACGATAATAATTATATATAGGTATAAAATATTATTTGTTAGTTTTTAGAGATTATTTTTTGTGTCGGGGTTTTTAAAATTTTTAATTTTACTTTTATTTAGTCCTTTTTAAAGTAGGTATAAATATTAGGAAGGTATATAAAGTGATTTGTTAGCGCAGTGGTAATTGAGCCTAATTGATCCCATTTAATTACCCACCTTCGAAATCTAAACCTTACTCCAACATGTCATATTTAAAGTCATGCTTACCTTACCATGTTCTTTCAATATCATTGAAGTAATACGGTACCTTTCGAATCGATAGGACATATGGAAGGTAGTTAGATCCCGCACCACCAAAGTAGCCTGCATACCACCAAAGTAGCCTGCGTACCACCTAAGTAGCCTGCGTACCTCTAAAGTAGACGGCGTACCTCTTAAGTAGCTGGCGTACCTCGTAAAGTATCTGGCGTACCTTAAAAGTAGCCTGCGTACCTCCAAAGTAGCCTGCGTATCACCAAAGTTGCCTGCGTACCTCTGAAGTAGACGGCGTACCTCTAAAGTAAACTTCAATAATTAAAAAATGTGCCTGTTATTTTAATCGTAGGTGTAGTATAAAGCACTATGTAACACTCGGAGAAAGTGCGATTCCTAACTCGTGTGTATTGATACACTAGGCTTCGCCTCGTGTCTCAAATGATACCATGGTAAGTAATCGGTCACTTTCACCCCTCGTAGAACAATGTACTATTATAATGCTGTGTCAGGTGCCCGGTGCAGCTCTGGTAGTGGTGTAGTAAATTTTCCTAACGTACCTATCTATATTATTTACATAGAATAAGTTACAGTTAATGGCAGCACAGCACTATTTGTTGGTGGTGTAATGGGTATTAAAAAATACCTTTTACACTACCAGTGGTGCAAGCCGGTGGTGTCACGGGTCCGGCACGCCCTCATCAACTATTAAAGAGCTGATGATCTTCAAACGGCTGATCAGGGCATGGGTACCTTACCATATACTTTCAATATCATTGAAGTAACACGGTACCAAATTTCGAATCGATAGGACATAATATGGAAGGTAGTCAGATCCCCTCATCAACTATTAAAGAGCTGATGATCTTCAAAGGGCTGATCAGGTCATGGTTACCTTACCATATACTTTCAATATCATTGAAGTAACACGGTACCAAATTTCGAATCGATCGGACATAAGGAAGTTAGTCAGATCCCCTAATCAACTAGAAAAGAGCTGATAATCTTCAAACGGCTGAACAGATTTTCATGAAACATGGCTAAGAACACTCGGGATAAAATTATCTATGACACAAAAAAAACTAAACGAAAATCGGTTCATCCGTTTGGCGGCTACGCTACCACAGACAGATACACAGATACACAGACAGACACGTTAAACTTATAACACCCCTCTCTTTTTGCGTCGGGGGTTAAAAACAACGGGAAAATAAATAAAAATAAAGCTTTAAACTAACTAGGCTTTTTCTTTAGCCACTGCACGATCGGTATATCTGCCAAAATCTTAGTTTAGGTTGGGGCTGTACTGAAAAGTTAAAAAAATAATAATAAAAATAACCTCAATAATCATAATAGGGAATCACTATTCCCTAATCCCTATGACGAGAACCTCGTGAGACCTGAGACTTCGCTTAAGAATTATTATTATGTACTCGTACTACTGATCGTTTTAATATTTGTAGCTGCCCACATGCTGCCCACGCACTGCTGCACATTTATCAATTCAGAAGTTGGTATTCGATTTTTTCAAGCCTTTAATTTGACTTTAAATCTTCTTCTTCTTCAAGTGCCGACTCCTATCGGAGGTTGGCAATCATGACGGCTATCTGCACCTTGGACGCTGCTGCTCGGAACAAGGATCGGGTACTTTTGCCATACCATTGGCGTAGGTTTCTAAGCCACGATGTTCTTCTGCGGTGGTCTTCGGCCAGCTATTTTCCCTTGTATAATGAGCTGCAGGAGGTCGTATTTGTTATTTCTGAGGATATGGCCAAAATACTCAAGCTTCCGCACTTTTATGGTCTTAATAATTTCAAGATCTTTGCCTAGCCTCTGCAGCACAGTCGTGTTTTTGACACGCTGAACCCACGAAATTCTCAACATTCTTCTGTAAACCCACATTTCGAAAGCTTCGATCTTTTTACACAAAGTTTCCGTAAGTGTCCAGGCTTCCACTCCATATAAAAGAACGGAGAAAACGTAACAGCGTGCGACTCTTATACGCAATGGGAGGCTGAGATTACGATCGCAAAGTATTTTGTCCATTTTACGGAAAGCTGCCCGGGCTTGTTCAATTCTGCATTTGATCTCTATGCTGTAATCTACTTGATCATTGACTATAGTACCCAAATATTTGTATTGGCTTACCCTGTCTATGGTGGAGTTATTAATAAAAATGGACGATGAAGGTTCTGGTGCTCTACTAATTATCATGTATTTGGTCTTTTTACAATTTATGTTAATACCATATTCAGTGCTGGTTTTATGTACAGTGTTTACTAATGCTTGGAGTCCTGAGAGAGTATCAGCTATTAAAATCGTAATGACTTTAAATAGGCACGTTTAAATACGATCCCAAAAAAAGACATGTACATCTGTCTGTTTATTTTGGCTAATCTCGGGAACTGTTGCACCGATTTCGAGGGGACTTTCATTGACAGATAGCTGATATTATAAGGAGTAACATAGGCTACTTTTTAACCGATTTTCAAAAAAGGAGTTGTGTTTTTCTACCTATGTATATCGACATCTCCGTGATTTCTTAATCGATTTGCGTGAATCTTATTTTAATCGATACAAAAACTTTGCGAGATGGTCCCATAGAAACTTCGAGATCTAACTTCTCAGTCTTGACGCTGCACGGGTTCTACCTACGCGGACGAAGTCGCGAGCATCTGCTAGTCTGAAAAATAGACAGTTATAAATCTAACTTTATGCCAGTATAAATATTATAAAAATATTTTTGTTTTATTACAAAAGGGACACAATAAAGTGATCCAAATTTGAAAGAAAATTGAAATATTCCTATTCGTTTTACATTTAATCTAAAATAGATTTTATTTTGAGCCATAAATATAAATAAATATATATATATATATATACATATATATATATATATATATATATATATATATATATATATATATATATATATATATATATATATAGCTGTAGGCATTAATTAAGTTTTCCTAGTAGTCAAATTTTATCAAAGGAGGATAAAGTAGGAATTTAAATAAACAACAAGTATAATTAGTAAATAATAATTTTATTTAAGCGTGTTGCGACATAGCTCAGTGGTTTGGTCAAATAGTCTTCAAAATTAGTCAAGAATACCACTTTGTATATTATATTATATTCTTCTTCTTCTTCTTCCTAGCGTTTGTCCCGGCATACGCCAGGGTCCGCTTTCCTGCTAAGTTTCTTCCACTTTGCACGATCTAAAGCATCCTCTTTACGAAGACCGTTGGCACGTGCATCTGTCTGTAACTATGTCAATCCACCGTTTCTTTGGCCGGCCTCGGGACCGCTGTCCAGGGACGGGCATATTTAGGCACCTGTGACCCACATAGTTTTGGGGACGGCGCAGTAAGTGGCCAAACCAACGCAACCGAGACTCTTGCATTTTGTCTGCGATATCTCGCACGCCAAGGCTACCGCGGATGTACTCGTTGCGAATTCTGTCCAAGCGAGTAACACCACACATCCACCTAAGCATCTTCATTTCATTGGAGTGAAGATCGCGGGTATGTCTCGTTAGCGCTGGCCAGGCCACGCTGCCATAAAGCATTACAGGACGTATGATGCTCTTGTAGACCAATCCTTTTAGGCGGACAGGAACTTTTGGGTCACAGGTTACTGCCGTTATCTCCCTCCACTTGGCCCAGGCTGCGGCGATTCGGGACTTGACATCGTAGTCGACGCTTCCGGATTCATGTAGTACAGATCCAAGATGTTTAAACTTATCCGATCTTTTAACGGGCACGTTATCTACATGGATGGTATCGTGATCCCCCACACTACAGGCCATGTACTCTGTTTTTGCGGTATTGAGTTTTAAACCGCCCTTCTCAAGAGTATCTTTCCACGAGTTCACCTTAACTTCAAGTGCGCCCCTGTTCTTACTGACAAGTACGATGTCGTCGGCATATTTCATTAGCCACGGAGGAGTACTCTGAATGTCCGCCGACAGAGCATCAAGCACGACACAGGAGAGATACGGGCTTAGCACTGAACCTTGGTGTACTCCTACTGTGATTGGAAAGGTCGAAGTGTCACCGACTGCGGTCCTTACTATAGCTTCAGTCTGGGTGTACATGTCCTGGATTATACGTATGTACCCTTCCGGCACGTTTTTGGACCTCAATGCAAACCAGATTTGCTCCCTTGGTACACAATCAAAGGCCTTTTGTAGGTCCAGAAAAGCCAAATGTAAGGGTTGATTACGCTCTGTATGCGTTTCTATGAGTGTTCTGAGAGCGAAAATTGGGTCTATGGTACTACATCCAGACCTAAAGCCATACTGACATTCTGACACAGAGCACTCTTGACGGAGTTTTTGTTCTAAAATCCGTTCAAAAAGTTTCATGGTATGGCTCATGAGTTTAATCCCCCTATAGTTGCCGCACTCCTGTACACTGCCTTTACCCTTGTAGATAGGGGTTATTACATTAATGCGCCATGCATCTGGCATTCGACCTGTAAATACGATGATATTAAAAAGTTCAGTGAGCAGGAGTACGCCTTGGGAACTCATAGTCTTCCAGGCTTCTATTGGTATGCCATCATGTCCACAAGCTTTACCATTCTTCATACGGTATAAAGACTTCGCCACTTCATCGGGTGTTATGGGTGGTATTAGCCCCAAGTTAAAAGTCTGTGGGGGCGGCTGTGGTGTCGCAAACGTCTGGTTAGACAGCTCATTGAAATAGTTTCGCCATTGGTTCTTAATAGAATGGGTGTCCGTTGCCAAAACACCAGCCGAGTTTCTAATAGCGACGCACTTGGTAATGTCTTTGCTTGCGGTACTTCTAGACTTAGCTAGTTTATAGATAAGTTTTTGCCCCTCGTGACTTTCCAGTGTGTCATACAGTGGAGCATACGTTGCAGCGCGTGCTTTTGCCACTACCTTTTTCGCTTGGTTTTTGGCACGTACATAATCCTCTTTGTCTAGTGGCGTTTGGGTCTGCTGCCACCTTTTAAAGGGTTCCTTCTTATTTCTCACTGCCTCCTGAACATCTTTGCTGCACCACCCTGTCTCCTTGTTTATCCTGCGGCCACCTTTAGATGCACCAAGTACATCACGTCCTATCTTAGTAATGCTGGACTGGTATAATTGCCAGAGCTCATTGCTTTTTTTGCCTTCCACTTCCCAATCAACCATTTTAGATGCAGCTTGAAACTCTATACTCTTTACACCTTTAAGCTTCCACCACTTGATTGTAGACCTGCAGTGTTCACGCAATTGGCGCTCATAAGGCTGGAGGACATCCATTACGAGAGGTCGGTGCTGGCTTGTGATACCCTCACCAGGGATTACCTTACAGTTCTTTACTTTGCTGAGTTGGTTTCGCCGTACCAGTAGGTAGTCTATTTGTGTCTCCACGGGACCACTTTTATAAGTTACCAGGTGAGCCTCTTTTTTCTGAAAGAAAGTATTGACTATTGCCAGGTCAAGAGCCATACAAGTATTGAGGAGTTCTTCTCCTTGACTATTTGGCTGTCCGTAACCATGTCCGCCATGAACCCTGTTGAACTCTTCGCACTTCTCGCCAACGTGACCGTTAAAATCTCCTCCCACCACTAGATATTCCGAAGGCGGTATTTGCTGGAGTGTATCCTCGAAAGTATTCCAGAACGAACTTCTGACTGATTCTGGCAAGCCAGTTTGCGGAGCATAGGCGCTGATCACGTTAGCGATCTTTCTTCCAATCAACACTTTAACCAGTATCAGACGATCACTTATTCTTTTAACTTCTAGAACTTTGTCCGTATACACTGCCGATAAAACCACAGCCACACCACTTCGACCACATTCCGATCCGGTATAAATCAACTTATAGCCATTCCCAATTTGTCTAGATTTAGCACCTTTCCAGCGGGTTTCCTGTAGGAAAGCACACTGAACCCTCCGCCGGTGAAGCAGATCAGCGAGCTCTCCGGTGCGTCCGGTTAACGTGCCAACGTTGAGTGTTGCAAAGCGGATATTATATTATATTATGAATTTATAATTCATACAAAATAAATTGTATTGCTTATAGGAATAGAATAGAATAGAAATGTTTTTTATTCAAATAAACTTTTTCACAAGTGCTTTTGAATCGTCGATGAGTCTACCACTGGCAGGTGTAGGATGAGGTACCATTGGTAGTAGGTATAATATTGAACACACTGCTTTAAGCTTTAAGGAGCTCTAGGGCACCGCCACGGGTGTCGCTGCGGGCGGTGCCAACTGCTGCGGGATTGTCTAAACATTATTGCATCAGTGTAACGATCGCAATCTCCTCTGATTGGCTGGTACTGTCCCGCTATTGGTTAAAATGCATTGATGCAGTAAGAATGCCATAAATTCTGCTAATGCTTCTCCATGAAAGGAATAACCGATTTAAGCGCCGCGTCTTCCTGATTGCGTCTTCCTTCCTGCCAGGCTGCCTGTCCATTGATGCAGAGCGAAGCGGAGATGTGTTCGGTGGTGATATTGTTAAGAGATGACGTGTTAAAATTATCGCGTCATCTATCAATGATTGATCACTCCGCATCAATGGACAGGCAGCCTTACAGTTACACTACGGAGTATCAGGTTATATGAAGGCGGAAGAAACATCATTATGAAACTCTCCAACGTATGATCCGAGGTAAGCGCTGCAGTTGGGGCAGTAGTGCTCGGCGTTGTTGCAGGAGTCCACACAATAAGGAACGCATACACAGGGCCAGCAACTGAAAAATAACATTCAAAGTATTAGGTATCTGATATATTCTGACATATTTCTGTGGTGGTGTCGTGTCGTGTGGTGCGGGTTGTTACGTTCCCTATATGATGGTTGAGCGAAGCTACTGCTGGATCATGCGTCATGCTCGTGAACGGGTGCCACCGGCGAGAATGTGTTTCTGTCTGCCCGTCTTAACAGGTATTGAATGGTAAGTACCATTCCGAACCAGTCGTAGATTCATTTACGAGTATAATATATTATCCATAGACACGAAAGCACTGTTGTAAAGTTTATTTAAATAAAAATATTTCTGTTCTATTCTAATCAGCTTTGCTTCAGCTGTCCACAAGATAGATAAGCTACATTTTGCAACAATTTTGTTTTTATAATATGTAAACTGATGGCCTTCAGCCGAATATTGCATAAAAAATTATAACAATCTTTATTTCAGAGGGGCTCTCATAGAAGTGAATGCGAAGTAAAATATTTTTTGTTGCCTTACATAGGCTTGCGATATATCTTTTTAAAGACAATTTTGAACAGAGTATAAAAATATTTTTTTTAATTTTTCCCTTAAAATTGACGAAATGGGGGGCTTTCAAAGTGAAGATTTAATAGGCTCGCTTGAAGATGCTCTCCAGGAAAAACGGGTATGTATTTTCTAGTTAAACCTATTTTTTTATTTCACTTATATCCTGTACTTGAACAACAAATACTAAAATTATATGAATATTATAAAGAAACGAAATTATATAATTTTTAATGGGCATCAGTAATTTTCAACATAGCTTCACAATAATGTTGATAGATGGCGCTGTCACTACTATCCTATGGAACTCGGAATTACGACTACGTCTATTTATCCCAAAAAAGAGTTTTGCGTCGATCATTATTATTTTGTATAACAAGTACTAATAGGTACATATAATAACATATTATTGAATTAAATTTATTCTTTAGTTAGATATGAAACTTCAGTAAACTATTAATTACTACATTTTGTATATTTTCTATTCGTGTCGATAGATGATGATTTGTACAGATGCCCGTTTGCACTCGTTAGTACATAATAATTCAATGTTTTCACTAACGTTCCTAACCTTTCCGGGCAACCTATGATAAATTAGTTGATGCTTTCTGTCAACTTCGTTATCACGAACCTGTACAGGGCACTTAAAAGGACATTGGGACGGATGTTAGGACTTAGGATTGTATTTAGGAGCTACCTACGTAAAGTGACTCCTACTTAGGGGATGATTTAGGTATTTTAATAATAATGTCAGTTTTGGTCGTCATGTATTGATTGAATGAATAATTATGGGATACCGTCCTACCGCGAGGTCTTAGTTCGGAGCGAACCACTTATAGTTTGAGGTTATTCCATTGATCTTTATCGTATTCGATGACATTAGCGTCAAAGTAAAATAAACCATAACGGCATTGAATTAGAGCTCAATTTCGTGTAGGTATGCATTCTTATATGTTTAGGAATGTACGATACGCTCAATAACTTTAATCGAATACAATCAGGGATTATTTTACAATGACGCTAATGTCATCGAATACGAATACGATCAATGGAAAAACTTTTAGACAGTCGCACCTCTGATATCAGACGTGATTGCGATCTTCACCCTGTAGAAATCAGTTTTAGACAATTCTGCGACAGGAGTCGGGAAATGGAAATAGAATAATTTATCCTTGGAAATTTATTAGTTCCCTAAGGTATTTTAAGATTTAAAATCCTAACTAGATTCACGCATACGAAGTTGCGGGTAATAGTCGCTATTAATTACCTACGAGAATTGTTAACATGCAGATAAAACAAATGTAAAATTAATTGTATTATTCATTGGTCTGGTTCTTATCTTTTTCCTGATGTATGTGTTATTTTTGCTATCATAAAATTGTACCTACCCTTAATATAATGAATAAGTTTTGTAATTAAGTATAACTTGCGCTGATGCCTGCAATTCCGTCCGCGTGGAGGATTTCCAAAAAATTCCACAAAGTAAAATCTAAATATAATCAAATTCTTTTAAAAAAAACCGACTTCAAACACCCGCGCCAATACTAAGTATGTAAGTATTTAATTTATTTTTGATATTTTAAAAACCGCTCAACCGATTTCGATAAAATTTCAATGGACCCACCTGAGAAGTATACCCTTTAAACTAAAAAAAGAATTTTCCAAATCAGTTCACGATAATAATTTCAGTTCGAATAATCGGAGAGCATACATAAAAAATAAATTAAAAAAAACGATTCCGACGAATTGAGAACCTCCTATGTCCTTTCCTCAGGATGCAATTATATCTCCTTGGCAATCATAGTTTATTACCTACAAATATTTTGATATAAAAATTATTTTTTCCGACTTCAAAAGGAGGAGGTTCTCAATTCGTCGGATTTTTTTTTTTGTATGTTGACCGATTATTCAAAGACGCCTGAACCGATTTGGAAAATTCTTATTTTGTTTCAAAGGTTATACTGCCCAGGTTGTCCCATATAAATTTTATCGAAATCGGTCGAGCGGTTTTTAAAATATCAACAATCAATTAAATACTTTGTATAGTGTGTTTGTGTAATGTTGTAAAGCGGGAGTTTGATGGCGGTCGTTTAAAAAGAATTTTTATATTTAATTATTTGTTTGTGTTCGTATTGTGTTTGTAATAATTATTATCAGGAAAGCGACTCGATTCCGTAACTTCAGTATCAGTTGTCAAATCACTGCATCAATGTCAAAATAGTATGGTTTCCGCAGCACACAATTATATTGTTGCTACAGCCTTTTAAGGACCAGTGTGAGACAAAAATATCAAGTTGAGGTTTGTAAGAAAGGATTCAGTAAAATTCACTGCAATAAAATGGTGTACCGTAATCAGAGAAAAAAAAAATTTAAAGCGATTAATAAGTATATTATGAGTTATGATGCAGATGCTTCAAAGGTGAAGGAAACCATCGTGAAGATCACTCCTGCACCGCACAGTAATAAAACTGCATAGTAAAACTGTTTGTAATAGAGGTTCAATTTTAATAACCCTTAACTACTTAGGCTAATAACCTAATTACATTAATGTGAACGCGATGTGGTGGTATGTGCACTGATGTATGAATAACAGAAAGGTGTATTTAATGCGTGAATGATGACTGTGCGAATTGTACGGTTTCGACATAGACCGTACAACTCCTCTCTCACGAGCAACCGCCGTGTTTCTTGCTGGTTCTTCTCGGCTGGACTGGAACGGCATTCCGAACCAATGGTAGATTCACGTGATAATTCAAAATAACTTTGTTTTTCACCTGAAGATTCAACACAACTTTATTTAATAGAAAAGTTTATTTGAATATAAAAATCTTTTCAAAAATCCGACTTCAAACGCCACAGGCCTAAATAGAAACGATGAAACCGATGTGCAACGCTCGCCTTGTGATAACAAAATATGAGAGAATCGTTTGTTGAAGTCGAGCGAGCATCGCGACGTAACGCACGGTAACAAGCGTGTGCATACTAATTATTTTTATATTTTGTAGTGGCGATTGAAGTCCGTTCTTTGTAAAGAATTTTTATTTTAAGCTTTCTTAGTGTAGCTTGCAATATATGTGGGCACTGAGCATCATCAGGATGGAGAAGCTAGGGCCTAGAGCTCCATGATGTAGTCTCTCTAGGTCCCAATAAGTATTTCGAGATCTAACTTCTCAAACTTGACGCTGCACGGGTTCTGCCTACGCGGACGAAGTCGCGGGCATCTGCTAGTCAGAAATATAGACTTATAAATTAACTAACTTTATGCCAGTATAAATATTATAAAAATATTTTTGTTTTATTACAAAAGGGACACAGTGATCCAAATTTGAAATAAATTCGTTTTACATATTATATTCTAAAATAGATTTTCCTAGTAGTCAAATTTTATCAAAGGAGGATAAAGTAGGAATTTAAATAAACAACAAGTATAATTAGTAAATAATAATAATTTTATTTAAGCGTGTTGCGACATAGCTCAGTGGTTGGGTCAAATAGATAATTATCTTCAAAATTAGTCATGATACCACTTTGTATATTAAAGAAGTTTTATTTCTCGTTCGACAAGTGCCGGGCACTTAGTTTCTATTGGGTTAATATACCTAAATTAAGTTAAAAATAATAATAATAATAACGTCAATAATAATAGGGAATCACTATTTCCTAATCCCTATGACAAGAACCTCGTGTTATTATAATTATTGTACTGATCGTTTTCATTAGCTAGTTACTCAAAGTATTATCAAGTTTACCGTTTTTAATTTTTTTTCATTATTTATTTAGGGACTTTTGTACCTTGGTACACGTCAGCCCCATTATAATCTGAATACAATGTATACACTAATAACAGAATTAATCACAACTAAAAACTAAAATAACAATTACAAAAACTAAAACAAATATAAGTACAGATTAAAAAAAAATAAACAAAATTATGATTACAATCAAATTAGATTGATTTGCCCACGCACTGACCCTTTTATTAACTCAGAAGTTGGTATTTGGTTCTTTGAAACCTTTCATTTCATTTTAAATTCGCACGTTAAAATACGATCCTTATAAAAAAGCCACAGAATTGATTTGGTCCTCCAAAGGGGCAATGCTACCTTTTCGGTACTGAACCGCGCTGCGGCGACATTGATGAGGTAGATTTACTTTGACAGTTTTAATTTTAAAAGTACTTATACGTACTACGTACAAGTAAATAATAATTTTTATAAAACAATGTACCTATTTAATTATTTTAATTTGTCAAATGAATAAGAGTGAATACTATTTTCTTACCCAATCGCATGGATCTCATTTCATTTTGCTTAATTACAAGTAATCAAAGATCGCATGACTGATGTGAATTATAAATAATAGTGACTAACACTGTCTGGTGTCACTGCTATTTTATTCAGAAACTATTAAAGCTCCATTTGACCCAAATATAAAACCTTAGCACTACAGAGGCACCACCTACCATGAAAAATTAAAGTTGAAATAAAATTATGTACTCCTTCAATGCATGTGGTTGAATAGATAAATTTTAAATCATAAGGATATTTCCGGAACAGTTTCTCAAAAAAATACAGTCTTCTTGTAAGTCGTAAATTTTACGGTGAAATCTTTAAAAAAATTGGAATGTTAGTACATAGTATTTAAATAAGACATGTGTGTACAAAAGTGTACGAGTATACAATGCGCCTCAATTTGAAGACAGCCTTGAGGTGGATTATACGGCCCGCGAAATTCAAATTTTATTTGGATTTTCGCAATTTGTAAACTAATACGACAAGTAGGCTTATGGCATTCTAATTCTAATTCTAATATCATCTTCACAGGTATATATAAAAATCTTTTTTTTAAAGTGTCCAGTTTAAGAAATTAGTCAGAATATCGACTAATAATTTGTGAATAACTCACGTAAAACTGACTGACCTATCAACGCACAGCTCAAACCACCGCACGGATCGGGCTGGGCATACATATAGCTATTATGACGTAGACATCCACTAAGAAAGGATTTTTGTAAATTCAAAGGCGGTAAAATAGGGGGAAAAAATAAAAATTGAGCTTAGCGTGAGTGAATCCGCGGGCAAAAACTAGTTAGAATATAATATTAAAATGCATTGATGCAGTAAGAATGCCATAAAATCTGCTAATGCTTTCCATGAAAGGAATAACCAATTTAAGCGCCGCCGCGTCTTCCTATGATCGCGTCTTCCTGCCAAGCTGCCTGTCCATTGATGCGGAGCGGAGCGGAGATGTGTTCGGTGGTGATATTGTTAAGAGATGACGTGTTAAAATTATCGCGTCATCTATCAATGACCCGATTGGTGTACGAAGCACGTCTCCGCTCCGCTCCGCATCAATGGACAGGCAGCCTTACAGTTCACTACGGAGTATCAGGTTATATGACGGCGGAAGAAACATCATTTTGAAACTATCCAACGTATGATCCGAGGTAAGCGCTGCAGTTGGGGCAGTAGTGCTCGGCGTTGTTGCAGGAGTCCACACAATAAGGAACGCATACACAGGGCCAGCAACTGAAAAATAGCATACAAATTATTAGGCATCTGATATATATTCTAACATATTTCTGTAGTGGTGCCATGTGGTGCGGGTTGTTACGTTCCCTCAAATATGGTTGAGCGAAGCAACGGCTGGATCATGCGTCATGCTCGTGAACGGGTGCCACCGGTGGGGATGTGTTTCTGTCTGCCCGTCTTAACATTTATTGAATTGTAAGTACCATTCTGAACCAGTGGTAGATTCATTTATATTATTCATGGACACGAAAGCACTTGTATTTAAATAAACTATTTAAATTTCAGCTGTCCACAAGATAGATAAGCTAACATTTTTGTTTTGAAAAGAGCAACTGCTGAATTTCTTGTCGGCTCTTCTCAGCAGAATCATCTTACCGATCCGGTGGTAGATTCCTGACTTGTTATAAGAGCCACAAGTTGGCCTAGATGAAATAAATGATTTTGATTTTGATATCCACAAACTTCATGCATGTGAGTTTGACGTTTTTAGGGTTCCGTAACCCAAACGGAGCCCAATAAATGTCACACTACTTTCTGTTAAGCAGTAAGCAGTGCCTAGTAAGCAGTCATAACCTATTATAGTAGTTAGGTCTGTGGTCTCTTATTTGAGGGATCGCAGTTTCACCTCTCGAACCTCTGAGTTTTCGGAGTTATGTGCGATTAATATCACATACCTACTTTAACAAACATCGTGAGGGAAAAGATCGTGAGGAAACCTGCACTCCTGATTTCACCATATTGTACTTAGGTCTGTGTGTGAAGTCCGCCAATTGGCATTGGGCCAGCGTGGTGAACTATGGCCTATAACCCTTCTCTAAAAAGAGACCTATGCTCAGTAGTGAGACGTTGACGGGTTGCCGGTGATAATGATGATGATGGTGACTGTCTGTTTGCATGTCTGTCTCTCCATATAGCTGAAATTCAGATATTCAGTATAGGTATAATGATGACCCAAATTAAATTTTTTTAATAATTATAATATAAGGTATTCTTAATTCTTAATCCTTACTTAATATTAGACTATAATATTAGAGTAGAAAATAATATTAGGTCTGGCTAAACTAGGGCGCTTTCAACTTACGCTAGATACATGTGCTAACTACCCAGATGTATGCCTGGGCGCACGCCACATGTTCACTGACATAGCTCTTATTGGCTGCACGTCAGCGCTTGAGTAGACGCATGCGCTATTGCATGTATTGCTTCGGTAGCTTACACGATGCATACCTCCATGCCAGTTGAAAGTTCACCAGTGTAGTTAGACCCATTGAAATACATACCCTATGATACAAAGAAGCGCAGCGAACAAATGTGTTCTCATAGATGGAACCCTTTCCACCCTGGTGACTATTTGCTGATTACAAGACCGGCAGATGTATGCAGTGGGCCCCGGAGCCATACTGTTTGTAACAATAACCGTAGTTCCGACAACTCTTGTATTTGGATGGAATACGGTCACTTGTGGTTGATTTATGACCGGATATCCGGAGCTGGCGGGTCCGGGAGGAGGACCTGGGTAAGGTGGCGGATCCGGCCCTGGATATGAATGAGCTTGAGCAGTCTCATTGCTGTTCATATATTTCGCTGAAATAAAAGAAAGATAAAAGTTTAATAATCGTAATCCGATTACGGGAAATTGGGTGTTACATTCCGACATATTGATTTTGTTTATGTAAAATACATTTTATACAGTCTACGTCAGCCGAATAATAATAACAAATCCATTCACACCTCGTTCATCAAAATCGGCTCAGTAATTTAGGTGCTACGGTGGAACAAACGTAAACACAAAATTACATATATAGGTACATATACGTATGTAGAGTGTATACATTATACATACATACATTCATACATATTATGTCTTCTCTTCTTCTTCTTTATCAACCGATAGACGTCCACTGCTGGACAAAGGTCTCTTGCATGGACTTCCACGGGCCTCGGTCTCGCGCCGCCTGAATCCAGCGGCTCCCTGCGACTCGTTTGATGTCGTTGGTCCACCTGGTGGGTGGTCTGCCAACACTGCGCTTCCCGGTGCGGGGTCGCCACTCAAGCACCTTGGGACCCAACGACCATCAGCTCTTCGAACTATGTGCCCCGCCCATTTCCACTTCAGTTTTGCGACTCGCTGAGCTATGTCGGTGACTTTGGTTCTCCTACGGATCTCCTCATGTCTGATTCGATCCCGCAGGGATACTCCGAGCATAGCTCTCTCCACCTCCTGCTGAGCGATCCTGAGCCTACTTATGAGGCCTTTAGTTGGCGACCATGACGTCTCGGATCCGTAAGTCATCACTGGCAACACGCATTGTTCGAAGACTTTAGTCTTTAGGCACTGAGAAATTTTGGACGAGAAGACATCTCGGAGCTTCCCGAACACTGACCAGCCGAGTTGGATTCAGCGGTTGATCTCTTTCTCGAAATTGGACCTACCTAGCTGGACTGTGTGTCCCAGGTATATATACTTTTCCACAATTTCGAGTGCAGAGTTCTCAACAATTACTGGGTGGAGCGGAGCATGAGCATTGGACATGATTTTGATCTTGCTCATGTTCATTTTCAGGCCCACATGTTGAGAAACCGTGCTGAGATCGTTGAGCATTGTATTGAGGTCTCTCAGAGTCTCTGGCATGACTACTATGTCATCGGCAAATCGCAGGTGAGTGATGTACTCGCCGTTTATGTTGATGCCAAGCCCGTTCCAATCCAGAAGCTTAAAGACGTCCTCCAACACAGCGGTAAAGAGCTTCGGGGAGATTAGGTCTCCCTGTCGCACTCCACGCTGCAAGTAGATTGGCCTCGTAGTCTGGTCCTGTATACGTACTGATATTGTGGCGTTTTCATACAAGCACTTCAACACTTGGTAGTCAATCCGGCATCTCTGCAGCGACCTCAACACAGCCCAAGATTCCACCGAATCGAAGGCTTTCTCATAGTCCACAAACGCTAAGAAAAGTGGCCGGTTATACTCTTTCGTCTCTTGTATAACCTGCCGCAGCGTATGAATGTGAATGTCTATGGTACCAAAGCCTTTCCAGAATCCGGCTTGTTCGGGAGGCTGGAAGTCGTCGAACCTACGCGCGAGACGATTCGTAATGACTCTCGAGAACAACTTAATAAACATGACTCAACAACGAGATGGGTCTATAATTCTTCAACAAGGTATTATCACCCTTTATGAAGAACAGAACCACCACGCTCCTGTGCCGTGCTTCCGGCATTATGCCCTTGTGAATGACGGAATTGAACAATCGCTGAAAGATCTTAAGTACAACCGGTACTTCCACCTTCCTTCCTTTCCACCCGCTTTCAGGAGTTCCGCAGTGATTCCGTCATCACCAAGCGCCTTGCTGTTCTTGAGCTGCTTGAGAGCCATACTAATCTGACGTCCGGGATATCTTCGGTATAGTGTCGGGTCAGTTTGGCTCTGGGATCTTTGGCCAAAGAATAGAATAGAATAGAATAGAAATGTTTTTTATTCAAATAAACTTTTACAAGTACTTTTGAATCGTCAATGAGTCTACCACTGGTTCGGAATGCCGTTCCTGCCGAGAAGAACCAGCAAGAAACTCGGCAGTTGCTCTTGTCAAAATACTTTTACAATATACTTAATAGATATTATTCTATGTATGCAGAGTTTCCACAATGAGGGGAAGTTCCACAAAAGCATACGTAATTATTTCTAATTATAATTCAACACATGTCAAGACGGGCAGACAGAAAGTAGCCCCATTGCCGCTGGTGGCACCCGTTCACGAGCATGACGCATGACCCAGCCATTGTTTCGCTCAACCATATTTTAGGGAACGTAACAACCCGCATCACACGACACCACCGCAGAAATGTTAAAGATAGTGTGATAATCTTCAACAGGTTTTTGTGTCGGGTATATAACTGTCCATAGAACTTCTCAACTTCTCCCAGGACCTCAGGTCGAAAAGAGACGAGACGGCCGTCATCAGTTTTCAGTTATTGTATGTACCTATGTACATATGAACATCCATACAGTATATACATTTTAGTCCATAGCAAAATCGGCCCAGCGATTGTCTAAAATTATTCCATTGATCATATTCGTATTCGTTGACATTTAGCGTCAAATTAAAATAAACCATAACAGCATTGAATTAGAGCTCAATTTCGTGAAAAAAAATATTACAATAGGTTGTACTGAATTTGTGACTTAAAATCAATACAATCGGGATTATTTTACTTTGACGCCACCGGCGGGAATGGGGCTACTTTATGTCTGTATATTGCATTGTCAGTATGTATGCATTTTTGGAACTTCCCGCATTGTGGAAACACTACGTACATAGCATAGTATTTATTGTATTGTAAACTTGTTTTGAAAAGAGCAACCGCCGAGTTTCTTGCTGGTTCTTCTCGGCAGGAAGTGCATTCCGAACAAGTGGTAGAGTCAGGCTATTCATAAGCTCTTGTAAAAAGTTTATTTGAATAAAAAATATTTATATTCTATTCTATTCTGACGTGAATGAATACGATCAATGGAAATCAATGGAATGGACTTTTAGAAAATCGCACCTCAATGGTGCGATTGTCTTATTAAGTTATTCCATTGATCGTAATCGTATTCGATCATATTAGCGTCAAAGTAAAATAAACCATAAAGGCATTGAATTAGAGCTCACTTTCGTGAATAAATTCTTATACGTTTACGTATGTACGATACGCTCCATAAAACTCCATCGGTTGTACTGAATTTGTGACTTTAAATCAATACAACCAAGGATTATTTTACTTTGACGCTAATGTCATCGAATACGAATACGTTTGGTGGAATAACTTTTAGACAATCGCACCTCTGATCGGCCAATCAGACGTGATTGCGATCTTCACACTCTGTAGCAATCAGTTTTAGACAATTCTGCGGCAGGAGTCGAGACAAGGAAATAGAATAATTTATCCTTGAAAATTACTGAGTTCCCTAAGGTTTTTTAAGATTTAAAATCCTAAATTCACGCAGACGAAGTTGCGGGTAACAGTCGCTGTTAATTATCTACTTACGAAGAATTGTAAGCATGCAGATAAAAGAAATGTAAAATTAATTTTATTATGCATTGGTCTGGATCTTATCTTTTTTCTGACGTATGTGTTGTTTTATATAATTGACCGAGCGAAGCGAAGGTCTGTGAGTCTACTTGAGTGAATTTGCACTTGTCCGTACGTCCTTCTGTCAGAGTCTTATAACTTCTGAATTACTGAACGTAATTACTTCTAATTTAAACATAGGTACTATGTAAACCTATAGCATTCAGCCGAATATTTCCTAAAAAGTTATAAAAAATCTTTATTTGAGGGGGATAGAAGCAAATGCGAAGTAAAATATTTTTTATAGCGTAACATAAGGTTGCGGTATATTATTTTAAAGATAATTTAGAACCGAGTACAAAAATATATTTTTTTAAATTTTTCCCTTAAAATTGACGAAATGGTAGGCTTTCGAAGTGGAGATTTAATACGCTCGCTTGAAGACGCTCTCTGGCAAAATCGGCTTTGTATTTTGAAGCTGAACCTATTTTTTTATTTCACTTATATCTTGTACTTGAACAACAAATACTAAAATTATATGAATATTATAAAGAAACGAAATTATTTAATTTTTAATGGACATCAGTAATTATCAACATAGTTTCACAATAATGTTAATGATGGCGCTGTCATTGACTATCCCAAAAAAAAGTTTTGCGTCGATCATTATTATTTTGTATAACAAGTACTAATAAATACATATAATAATGGTTCGCCCCGAACTGAGACCTCGCGGTAACGGTATCCCACTGTTCATTCAATCAATACATGACGACCAAAACTGAGATTATTATTATGCCCGTTTTCACCAAGCATACCTAAATCATCCCCTAAGTAGGAGTCTCTTTACGTAGGTAGCCCCTAAATACAATCCTAAACTATTATTGTTCCGTATTGTATTAGACTCTGCGCCGTTCCACTTCACTGGTGGGCATTGTGCCTAACATGTTGACGTTTCAAAGCTAATTCATTTAGAAGTGAAAATGATATAGGTATTTCCATTATATTTCTAAAAAAGAATGATCAAGTAACAGAAAAATCCAATATCAATAGCAAAATAGCGCCTTCATAAAGTAACTACTCAACATAACTTCAATCTTATGACAACCCTGATAACAACTCCATTGTCTAGTTTTAACCACACCTACCTAATGTTATAATGTTATGGACTTCATGAGACTTCGAGTGACTACATAAGTAATACATAGTACTGTGACTATGTGACTAATAAGTAGTCGTAGTAGGCAACTTCAAATGGTCAGAGCAATAATGGAATAAAAGTCGAGTATAATATTTTAAACTAAGTATATTTAGAAAATGGCCACCACCAGAAACTGACGGAAACAAAAGCCATTCACGAAAAGTAATACTCTCTGCCCATGATCTTCATTGAACTGAAGGAAAAGGTCATAAGGAGAAAAAAATCAGAATAATAAAGGAAGTGTTACTTACTTTTTGTTTCCATTTTTCAACCTTCGTCACTTTTAATGCTTCTAAAAAAGCTATAGAAATCACAGTCGATTACGTTCCCGCACAAAAGAATAATGCTCTCTGGCAATATTTTTGTAGCTCCACTGATTCAGCTGATATCAGATTAGCACTATCTTAATATTGATAACAGCTTATAAGTCCGTTATTCGTTATTCGAGCTGAATTTGTTTTATTTTTCATGGCAATTTACTTTAGCAATTTGTCGAAATAAAATACGCTATTGCGTACAGCAAGTTTAGTAATGTGACAACCACAGTTTACTACCACAGACATACGTAGGTAACTGTGTTTACATAGAAATTATACTTCATGGCTTCGTACTCAAGGTTATAGACTTGGTAGTATACGCATTCGTAGTGGTTACCGTTCACTTTATTGAGATTTAAATATATATATTTTTTTTTTAAATAGGGTAGGTTGATATAATATCGTCCCTGCGCCGTACAGCTATTAGGTACCTCATTCGCTTTTTAGTGCGCTACCGTTCCACCACGCCCTCGCCTAATTTAATTTTAAAGTGTTATTTAAAGTGATATTTAAAACGTAAAAAAGTAAACAAATAATATTTTTATAATGCCCAAACCTAAGGGTGATAAATGTGAATGTGTTAAAAGCAAAAATTAAGAAGTTTGAAATGAAATTACAATCAGTCGGATGATTCTGACACAACGTCGATTGCACATAAATCCCAAAATGCACCGTTGGGTTATCAAGGTAAGATTGATTATTATTAAGTAATAATAATTGTGCTATGGTTTATTGGTGCTCGAGAAATGAGTGTCTTGTGTATTGTACATTGGGATTGTTTCTTCACTATACGAGTTGGCTATTACACGATATTATTAACCCTAATGTAGGGACACAGTATTGTGGACAGTTCGTGCTTTTGCATTGGGGCTGTTTCTTACTGTTTATTATACTCGTGATAGCTAATAAACCTGAGTGAAAGTGTTTTCTTATAAAACACACAGTATTGTGGACAGTTCGTGCTTTTGCATTGGGGCTGTTTCTTACTGTTTATTAAACTCGTTATAGCGAATATACCTGAGTGAAAGTGTTTTCTTATAAAACACACAGTATTGTGGACAGTTCGTGCTTTTGCATTGGGGCTGTTTCTTACTGTTTATTAAACTCGTTATAGCGAATATACCTGAGTGAAAGTGTTTTCTTATAAAACACACAGTATTGTGGACAGTTCGTGCTTTTGCATTGGGGCTGTTTCTTACTGTTTATTAAACTCGTGATAGCGAATAAACCTGAGTGAAAGTGTTTTATTATAAAACACACAGTATTGTGGACAGTTCGTGCTTTTGCATTGGGGCTGTTTCTTACTGTTTATTAAACTCGTGATAACGAATAAACCTGTGTGAAAGTGTTTTCTTATAAAACACACAGTATTGTGGACAGTTCGTGCTTTTGCATTGGGGCTGTTTCTTACTGTTTATTAAACTCGTGATAGCGAATAAACTTTATTGAAAGTGTTTTCTTGCGAAACACACAGACTGTGGACAGTTCTTACTTTTTGTATTGGGGGTGTTTCTTACTGTTCTTTAGTCAGTTTGTAGGCAGTAATTGCTATTTTATTGGGACTGCTTCTTACCACAGATATATGATTAACTTAAGGAAAGTCTGTTTTGACTATGAGACACAGTATCCGGAGTATGAGAAGTATGAGAAATATTAAAATCAGCTCATCGTTTATGGTTTACTTACCCTTTTTTCTGAATTCTATTTTTCGCATGTATTTTACATGTTGATTTCGGACATTTAAATTATGAATGTCGAAAATAAAACGACGCTAAATTAGAATGTTAGCCAGATTTGTTGTTTTATTGGTATCTGCCTGGCCTGCTGTTGAGTACAGTTGTTTTTATACAAAACTTTCTGAAAGGTGTCTTGTACTAATAACCTTAGTTTAAAAATTTTAATAATTACGAAAATTTCATACGAAATCCATTGAAACTTTAGTTTGAATGGTGGGTTCGTACTATTGACCAGCCAGTATATAAAATTATGATAATAATTGATAACTATGGCCTGGAAATTCTCTTTGATGTCTCAACGACTGGGTAGGGATATTGCCTGTGGAAATCAGAGAGCTAATGGAGTGACGATGAAAATAAATGACATAATTATTTGAAAATAGCTCTTTTTACTGGTATAAAAATATTTGTCAGAGAACTGTGTGACACCCAGATCCTCCTTCGTAATGATAATTTTGTACGTTAATCGAATAGGAGGTTATTCAGTTTCCACATTTGACCAATGATGACGTCATGGCTATCTCAGACGGAGATTCAGAACAACAGGAGCCGGAACTGAACCCAAATTCAAACCCCGGTATGCGGTACACCGAATGCAGTTCTATCTAATCAGAGAGCTGCGCCGAAACTTTCTCCGGAGCCTATTGGAATACCTACAGCAGAAAACTTTGGACTTGACAGTGATAGTTAAAAGATATTCTTGATATAGAACCATAGTTGGTTCTATCTGATGTTATCAATAGTCAGATAAAATCATTTTTATCCAAATATTACATACATAAAAAAAAAAAAAAAAAAAGATTTGGCTATTACATTACAACATTGGACCACGATGGGTCAACAATGGAACAGCTTAAGTAGCTAAATGAAAGTTTTTTAACTTCTGAAATTTCCAAGTTGATAAATCTAATATTGAAAAACGCAATGAAGCAATAGGAAACAAACAAGTTAAAACGTCTTCGACTATTAGTTATTTAGGAGAAGCCATCACGCTGTTATAATCCACAAGAGAGAGAAATACTTCATTGTTCAAACTATTGACAAAAGCCATAAATAAATTAGGAATTATTAGGAAGATATTTCCAAAGAAGAAGATCTCGCGAAACACAACACAAGATACAACACCAAATTCTACAAGAAATTTAAAGGGTCAGGGTTGGCTAGCAGGCCAATGGGACCCACAAGGACAAAAGACCCTGCGATGACCTCAACACATATTCGGCGAGACTACTTCTCGATAGTCCTGGAATCAACAGCAACGAACGAGCTAAAAACGTCGTTAATTATAGTTAATATCGTTATTAACGTCGTTAAAACTTGCTGACAGGCTGTCCTTATTCTATAAGGAATGGTATATGATCGCTAATGACCCTACGGTTCTTTCATACATCAAATGTTTCAAAATTCCTTTTTTCACGAACACCATCCCTAACAGTACCTCCTAGCAACCGTGTATAAAAATGTAACCTTTATAACAAAGGGTACTTTTATGTAATTTTATGGATTCTATCAGTAATTTTACTAGCTGGCGCTATTTCAAAATCTGAAGCTCGATCTGACCAATATTTATCGAATGTTTTTTGCAATACTTAAGCCAAATGCAAAGATGCGCTTTATTTAAAACTTAAAATCGTTAAAAATAAAACATCAATGAACACACAATAAAGAGTCATTTCTAGATGAAAGACTCAATAACTTTGCTAAAAATTATTTATTTTATTTTAGAATACACTAAATACATGTGAAACATACATTTATTATAAAACGATAATGGTTACAGTAGTAGGCATAAAACTGTCGCGCGACGCTTACAATCAAGATTAAGTTTTAGTAATAAAATTATATAATTAATAACATTATGTGCACAATATATTTATAACACACATACTTTTTATTAAACACAAATGAGGATAAAATTATCCACTATCCATCCAGGTTCCAGTTTGATGAATTTATCATTAAATTTAAGATCTTACCTTTCGGCTTAAATACTGCTCTTTTTGTAAATATACTTAAAATACTACTTTTGTGTTCACTAAAGTATGAAACCAGTAGTAAAATTATTGAGAACATGTGGACAAATACTCACTGTAATTATATATATATATACATATACCATATTTGTAGTGTTGGAAACTACTAATATGAAACATGTTATCAAAACTTACAAGAAACCACAAAGTTTCTTACGAATCTGGGTTTCTTTTTAAAAAAAAAAAAAAAAATGATAAAAGTAATAATTTTAATCTATCTAAAACTTTAGATTTTAATATAGTAGACACAGGTCAACAGAAAGTTTTATGTCTTCGCTTCATATAAAATGTGCTCTTCGGAGAACTTTGAAAAAGATCAAGAATCTAGGCGTACGCATCAAGATATTGAATAGCAACTTGCATTAATCTGCTTTATACGCTTAAAGACAAATTATACTCAAGTTTGGTTCTTCAAACATTGATTTATGTGGATAATAAATATCTGTCAAAGATACGTCTCATAGCACAGAGACCCAGATGCGAACGCAGTAGGAATATACTTTTACGATATCATGATCTAACCTTTACTATTAAATGCATTTGCATTTTCTCTATAAGTAACTTAGATTTTAAAATCGTTACGTAAAATTATTTCTGATAATAAATACCAAGGGTATAATTATTTATTGTTCCACACTGGGCTATCTAGCCATGGTATCCACTGTTTAAAAATCTTTTAATGTCAGAAATGTTGATGTTTAAAGGGGCTGGATGATTGACCTTATCAAACGATCAACAATCAGGGTGCTCAATATTTTACATTAAATTTATATTGGTCAACTATACAGTTGATCAATCATAGTATAAACATATCCTAATCAGATCCTAAATCTTTAAACAATTTCTAAAAAAAAAAAAAAAACAAAAAAAAAAAAATGTTACGCTTACTGCACAAAGAGTACAAACATTATCAAAAATAAAAGTGTGTAATATCAGTGTGTTTCCATCTGATATATTAAAACTCCTAGATTAAAACTGTTGGTCATTCCATTTTTTAAATAAAAACCAGAGATTTCGCCTGGAAAAACATTGCATATCTTTACTAAACCACTTCGCTTGGGGAAAATGGAGACTCCATAATATTTCTTACTTAAAAAAAAAAAAAAAAACATACTCATAAATTGGACGGTTTACAAATTTTATCACGTTGTACCTATATAAAATACCTTGAACCAAACTGGAATTTATACTTCCATATCTCCTCCATCATTGGGCATGCTACCACATCTGCTGCGCAAAGGTTAAATGTTTCAGTGGATCATAATATGAAAACTACTGCAGGCTGAAGCTTAAGTTCCCATACTTTTGCTAGCTTTTATAATCGGCCCATCAATGCCCGAAATGATTTATTTAGCTATTATGAATGATTCAATAAAAACAAATTGTTGCTTGATAACCCATAGTCATTGTATGGTTTTTTGTTATATTATTAACAAAATATTTACATATATATATAAAAAAAAAAAAAAAAAAACAACTTAACCAATACATCTTCTCATATTTTACGAATCTTAGCTCTAAAAGTCTACCAAGTCTATAACCTTGAGTACGAAGCCATGAAGTATAATTAATGATTAAACGAACTTACCTGTAAGTGAAGTTCTATCATAATTATACGAAGGCTTCGTACGAAGAGGTTATAACCCTCCCACCCTCACGTTATGCGTTTACCCTTAATCGTAAAATATGAGGTGGTGTATTAGCTGAACTCTAAACTAAATGAGGTACCTAATAGCTGTACGGCGCAGGGACGATATTATATCAACCTACCCTATTTAAAAAAAAAATATATATATTTAAATCTCAATAAAGTGAACGGTAACCACTACGAATGCGTATACTACCAAGTCTATAACCTCTTCGTACGAAGCCTTCGTATAATTATGATAGAACTTCACTTACAGGTAAGTTCGTTTAATCATTAATTATCGTCGTTTATTTTAGGCAGTTTTGTAATTAGTTTCATCTCATTCTTGAATATTTTCCTATAGGAATGGAATTTCAAAAACTTTTGCGTGATCTGTATTCGAGTTATTACCGACTACTACGCTATTATTCGCAATAGCATGAGGCTCCTCTGGGAGTTCGCGTCCTTGATTCTAAAAATAAGCTAATTAAAGTCAAGCTCAGGCATGTGTTTTACAAACACTGGCCTAGGATACCTAGGCAAAACTGCTAACGGAAAATTATTATTATAATTTTTTAAGTTAAGTATTAGGTTTAATTTATTATTATATAAGTATAGGTACTTTTGCCCTCGAATTTCGTGCTTCAGACTTTTTTATTTAGGGCTCTCGTGGGATTGTTTTTCCGGGATAAAAAGTAGGTAGGTTTCGTCACTTTCTATATTTAATTACATTGATGAATTTTATCCCTGCAAAAAAGCAATTTAGTCCGTTGCTCCGACTCGCTTACCGCTTGCTTGCAGCGCGAAATGGATGAATGCATCTTGAATTTTTTTTTCCATTTGAGAACGGAACCCTGAAGAAAATGTTTATCAATAAATGCTATCGTATCAGTCAGATAAGGTGATAAAGGTACATGAAATTTTTTTTATTAAAAAAAAGTTGATACATATTATTCACAATCTTATACACGGTATTAATAAAAGATTATAATGTTGTATGTAAATCGAATTGCTGCAATGTCAAATACCTGATAGTTAATGAAATGACAACGCGACGTAGCTCAGATAACAGATAAACAATGGTATTCCCATGCGCTGCTATCGCCTGCTGGAAAACCTCCCTCTAAGTGAATACACAACGTTATCAAAATAATCACAGGAAGTCGCTGAGCTGAATATAGCAAGCCGTATAGGCCTGCGGATATTATTTTTGAATAATCATAATTATTAGCCGCTTTTGCCCGCGGCTTCGCTCACGTTAAGTTTGATTTTTCAAACACCTATTTTACACAACAGGCCAGCGGGCCGTATCAGCTGACAGATAAGTTAATGGTGATTGAAAGCCTATTTGGCTAATGCAAGCAAAACCACACCACACAGTCCAATCTATCACTTAGCAAATACAAAACTTTGCTATATTTACAACTTTCATTGCAATATAGCGTCTACCTATTTACTTCTGCTTACTTTATCTTCTCTAAAGGATGCCTCCATTTTGATCAGTATTCATCAGTCATTCAAAAAATTATTGTAAAACAAACGTGAAAGTTTTTAGTTTTTTATTATAATTTCTGTGGGAGGAGGCTTTGGCCGTGGCTAGTCATCAGTTATCACCCTACCGTCATAAATGTGCCGCCATGCGATTTAGCGTTCGGCACGATGCGATGGAGAGTAGAAACCGATTCGGGGTTTGGGTTTAATTAAAACTGCCATACTTATTTTACATTGTAGATAACTTATTATCTACAATGTAAATAATAAGTATGAAGATTGTTTTTGATTGATATTAGGTATGTAGACTCTACATTGTTCTTCGTAAAAGATACAAGTAGAATTAAATAGACTCTAATTTTAGGAGTCATACCCTAATTGGTGATAACTGATAACTTATCTCGAACTCACTCTCGCGTGACGCTATGGCTATGAGTAAGAGTCATAATAATATGATAATATCCTGAGTATCCAGTAGCTATGCTGTGAAAATGACGCATTAAATGTGACATAATATAAGTATATCAACTACAGTTTCTTCGCAACTGGTTGTCACATATCGTTTGGTGGTATCGTTCTGGACCTACTAGTCTAAGATCCGGGATTAGAAAAATATACCCTCATCTGTTATATAGATGAAACAATTTTTTATAAGCTGATTTGAATATCATGAACTTATAAAATAGATAGATTTTTTTAAGCCTTTTTTAAGATAGCCAAACATTATTATGTTTAGAATTCGACGCCGTTTATTATTGTACTTGGATTTTTTAATTAACATTTATGGGAAATAAGCTACATTTATCTACCTTTTCTCACCTGGCTGCAGGTAAATATAGCAATCATAGAGATGGGTGCCTACTACAGTGAGGTATATAATATAAAATATTGACGGTTTTAACTTACTACATGTAACTAACATGAGAAAGTAATAATTAAAAATAAATTAGTTGTTAATTAATTAAATTACTATTAATTGCAGCAGGCTTATGGTGGCAGAGGTTGTTTTTATAAGTTCATGATATTCAAATCAGCTTATAAAAAATTGTTTAATCTATATAACAGATGAGGGTATATTTTTCTAATCCCGGATCTTAAACTATACCGTACCATCAATTCTTCAATTCTATAGTTGAGAGTCTGGAAAGTGGCATAGACTACTTTTTAATTATAATATTTATATTTTATTACTTTTACTTTCAATTTATTTTATTTTTATTTTTATTATTTATGTACATAAAAAAACCTTAAAAATAATAATGACGTTGACAAAGGTGAATATTTATTTTTTACTATAATTTTTATTTAAAAGTAGCTGATGCCCGCGACTTCGTCGCGCGTGGGCAAAACCCCTGCAGCATCAGGATTGAGGAGTTAGAATCCGAAGTTTTTATGGGACCATCAAGCAAAATTTCTGTATCGTTTAAAAAAAGATTCACGCAAATCGGTAGAATTAGAAATCACTGAGATATCGCTATACATAGAAAGGAAAACACAACTCCTTTTTTGAAAGTCGGTTAAATAAGTAGCCTATGCTATTCCTTATAACATCAGCTATCTGTCAGTTAAAGTCTCGTCAAAATCGGTAAAATTTTAAAAATTGATTTTTTGTTATAAGTACCGAATATATGTACTTTCATAAATGCATTTAGTAAAAAGCTGTTATTTTGATATTACAAACAGACACTTCAGTTTCCTTAATTTGTAGAGATGATCAAAGACTTCCCACTGAATTTTTAAAAACTAAATCCACGCAGAAAAATCGCGGGCATCAGCCGGTTACCAATAAATTTACACAGCATCCATGCATCATCTCATCAGAGTATTGGTCGGAATCAAACTCAATACGCATTGGAGGGCTTACACAAAGGCGTAGTATTTGTCCTACAGCTCTGAGCAGTGAGCAAGCAATCACTTAATTGAAGCGACGCGCCGAACGCCCCCGCCCGCTTCCAAAGGTGTATGTTAACTTATAATATGAAGAGACAGTTGTAAAATCTTCACTTCTAGATAGACGGACGCAGATATTTTCCACGAATACGTACAGAATACAATATTTTGCCATTTGTGTCAAGCACTTAGTTGCAAGCGACTCGTATAAGATAATAATAAAGATATAAAAAGTGTAATAAAAGGTAATCGACTCGTCTGACGAGGACGTGGGGTGGACGAAAGATTTCAAGCCAGCCGCTGGCAACTACCAAACACAAGTAGCACAAGATACTGTGCTGTGGGTATTCTCGCAAGTGTCTTCTAGTGAGTACGTTTAGCAATGGGCATCTTTCCCTTGAGATTCTCAAAGTCTCAAAATAATTGATTAGTAACTCTCCGTAAAGCACTGAAACTCGTCAGCCTTTCTGCTTCTAATCTACCACTAATCCAACACGTTATATTAGCAAACTTAAGAAATTAAAATAAAAAATACTTTGTTTCAGTTATCATTACTTCTTTTTGGTTTTGGGTTTTTCTTTTAGTGGAATATAAAAACAATCTGTTTTGACTTTGAAATCTTACTTTAGCAGGTCCATAAATAAAAATAATCTACAAATTGTAACTATAACAATCATCAAAAAAGTAATAAAATTATGTAAAACCAAATAATTCAAATAAATTTCAGATTTAGGTAAAGCTCTTAAATCTTTGTTTAAATAAAAACTACATTAAGCAATTTGGTAAATTGCTATGATGAATTGAAATTAGAGCAGGTGGTATCATCTATGAAATATGGAAGTCTATGAACGTTCACTTACTTCATAATTTTTCAAAATTACTTTTTAGCTCTCAATAGATTCTCTTTATTGTTTTTTTTTATATAAAGGAAATCTTACGATTGGTTCCTAGAGTATAGCGTATTTTAGCATAAAGTAAAGCAAGGTTGTATTTCAAATTTCTATGCGTATTTGTTTAGGGAATCTGTATAATCGTAGGTACAATTACATAATTATTTTACATAATGTCATAATTAAGTATATAATATGTGGAGCATATATTTGGTAAACCGTATTTTGTTAATTTAACAAAATGACATACCTAATACCTAATTTAATAATATGTAAAAAAATTAAGTGGCACTCGGGGACTGCCGCGGTAAAGCTATTGCATAGCATTTTTTATCAACTTATGCAATTATAATATTTATGCAATATTTTTTTATGCATAATAAAAATTATGCAAAAAAATAAATAAAAAAAGCCGGCCAAGTGCGAGTCGGACTCGCGCACCGAGGGTTCCATACTCCAAAAGTAAAACGATAATATTATATTAATTTGCTTATTTATTGTTAACTTTGTTTGTAGAGGTTTATTGTTAATATAAAAAAAACTATGCTAGTTAGAGCGTTGTTTTTATTTTTCCTGTAAAAAATACATAAACCTCTATTGACCATAATTATTTCAGATTTTTCGATTGGTAAACTTCGGAGATAGGGGGGGGGGGGGGGGGGGGGACGGTATTTTTTTCGACATTTTGGCCGATTACTCAAAAACTATTATATATTGAAATAAATAAAAAACTGTTTTAGAATGCACAAGTAAAGGCCTTTCATACCATACCCCACTCGGTATAGTTATCTTACTTTGAAATTTCAAACCCCCGATTTTCCCCCTTTTTTAATCAAACTAAAATAATTTTCGCGTTACTTTTATTTTTCCTGTAAAATATACATAAACCTCTATTGACCATAATTATTTCAGATTTTTCGATTGGTAAACTTCGGAGATAAGGGGGGGGGAACGGTATATTTTTTGACATTTTGGCCGATTAATCAAAAACTATTATATATAGAAATAAATAAAAAACTTTTTTAGAATGCACAAGTAAAGGCCTTTCATATGATACCCCACTCGATATAGTTATTTTACTTTGAAATTTCAAACCCCCGATTTTCCCCCTTTTTTTATTAAAACTAAAAATAATTTTCGATTTTTCTTTATTCCAATGATTTTGGGCCACTATTATACACAACTATGCCAAATTTCATGTCGATAGCTTTAATAGTTACTGAAAAATCGACTGTGACAGACGGACGGACAGACGGACGGAGAAAGTCTCACCATAAGGGTTCCATTTTTACCATTTTGGTATGGAACCCTAAAAACAAACAAACAAGAAAAGCGAACTGTCACTACTTCGCGAGTGAGATTGGAACCTGCTACATCATACACCATACCACTGTACACTGCGCCAAATAGAGCTACGTCTTGAGAACCTCTAAAATGTTGAACGCTTACTGAACGACGGTGTTAGGTTTTTTTTCGTTACGGAATTTCTTGATTCGGTCGCCGCGTTCAAACTGTTTGTCCTAGTTCAAAGCCCGCGATAAAAGCTATGCAATAGCTTAAAACATTTTGTTAATATTTGGTTAGAAAACGCCTCCTAAACTAATAGTTACTACCTCCTTTGCTGTACTACAAGTCCTACAAGCCCATAAGATCCTCCAAAACTGAACAACTCACTTTTGTTTGAACGTTTTATAAAAGGTTACTTTTATGCTTACAAAATCCCACTGTGCTGCATTTTACTGTTTTATTACATGCATAAGCAAACTTCATTTTATGCGTTGACTGCAGAGTGTAGACTGTAGGTTGTGGGAACTAAGCGAAATTGAAAATAAACTGCAACAAACTACACTGAAAGTTTTCCGCTACGCTGGAAATGACCGTTAATGGCCAAACTTCATCATTTTGAATCACTCTTATTTTAGCTTATTTCGATAGGTCAATTATTTCAACTTGTCAAATGAATTCGATGTATTATAAAAAGGGTTAGGTTTTATCAAATTATTGGAACGTAGTTCCTTATCGCGCGGTACGGAAGGGGGGCTAGACGGAAAAAATTAAGGAAACCCACACGACACATTTTGAAACGTCATTTTTTGTTGAATGTGAATTTTGCATTGTATTCGGTATTTTCGCCTTGGAACAAGGCGTCTGCATGGCCTAGTGGTTAGGAGAGTCGCCTATAAATTCAACGTAGATGGTTCGATTCCCAGCTCGACAGACTGAATTTTCTATTTTCAATTTTATTTTAAATAATTTCTAAATGTGGAATTTTTCCCTAATTTTTTATTGTATAAATTGGATAACGCCATCTGTGAAAAAAAGAGTAACTCTTTGGTGTTGTATCAGTGCAATAGAAATAAACTAAAAATAATTCATCGTAGTTAATCAATTTAATACTAGATGACACCACTAGTTTATTACAATTCCTTCACTAAAATACTACTAATAAGGTACTACGTTCCATCCGGGTGTCCCTTGACACGTCTCTTTTTTTTACAATTCTTTATCAATGTAATAATTTGTATTTTTTCAGTTTTAATAGAAAACGTACCATGTTAAAATAATCTAAAACTTACAGCACGAATTCTGCGATATGATAACTAAAAACTTTAGTTAGTCCTTTATGATGATTTAGCGGCGATCTCTTATAAAATGTGCGTCCGTGCGTGCACCTTTAAACAAAAATGAAGTAAGAGCCGGTTCACAGAACGCGTTGCGGAACCGCACTGCGAATATTTCGCTACATTGGCGGACACACGGGCGATGCGGTGCCGCAACGTTGCTTCGGCGCCGGCCGTAGCGGCGACTTCAAATGTTGGACGAACTATAGAGCAGTCTGTTCAATAAAGCATTGAGTGAGAGAGCAAGCACTGAGCTTGCAGCACGGTGCCGGAGGGTACTGTGTGGCATACCACGGATGGATACTTCTATGTAGGACGTCGAAACACTCAGAGACCGCGCGCTGCCGCAGCGCATCGTGTTCATGTGAACCGGCTCTAAGAGTCAGTAGCATATTATCTTGCATTGCGAAGGGTGTTTCTGCCTGCAACTCGAAGGACCCTAAGGAGTTAATGTTTTTATCCATTAACTCGACCGAGCACTTATGAAATTCGTGCCCGCGATCTAAACAAGATTACATGATGGCTGACATGTCCTCGTTGATAGGGCTGCCATTGTGTAGCTATTTTGTTCTCGACCGGCTGTTTTGCTTTAAAGTATGAATATGTTTTTCTTACGTAGCTTCAATACTCCTCACTATAGTGATTATGACCGGACTTGCAGTATTTCAGTAGCAAGTAAAAAATCCATTTCTGATTAAAAAAAAACAATTTTTAGGCGTTTTGATTTGAAGGTTTCACTTGTAGTAGTTAGCAGTTTCATTGTCAGAGATTGGTGCATTGTGCTTAATGCAACGGTTACGCAATTTCGCGGGAAACTACTTACATGTTTACCTTTTTAGACACCTAAGGTAAAATAGATTACAGAAGATCTATGCAACAATTTTCTCGGTCTCAATTTCCCAAACTACTGCATGAACATTTATTTATTTATATTTTTAACCCCCGACCATAAAAGAGAGGTGTTATAAGTTTGGCATGTGTATATCTGTGTTTGTCTGTTCCTCGTAGCAGCGAATAACGAATGGACCTATTTTTATGCGGTTTTCTGTTTGAAAGCTAATGTAATCGAGGTAGATTCTAGCTATGATTATAAAGATCAGCTCAGGCATTTGAAGATCATCAGCTCATAATTCCTATTTGATTAAAGGGTATAACAAGCTTTAACTGGTGCGATTGATTTGTTTGATGTGGTGTTACTTCGGATTATTCTCAAGTCATTGTAACCATGAGCTGATGCTCCAGCATCAAGTAGTCTGCGGGATACCCAACTCCTCAGTAACTTACAGCTTACTTGAATCAATGAATAAGTGTTAGACAGATGATGATCAAGGATCGAAGGAGGAGCTTCTAATGATGGAGCAGAAAACTGGGTAACAGGATGCCAAGTATATCGTACATAGATTTACATGTCGAGGGTGTCTTAAATTTTCAATTTACACTTGTTAGTGTAGTAACCATAAAAGTTAAGTTAAAAAACTAAAAACACGCTTTTTATAGAAAACCAAACTAAAAAATAGAAAATAAATTTTAATAAATTTAAATTAAGAATAGGGTCCAAAAATTTCAATAAATATAAATTAATAATAGTGTAAATAAAAAAAATGTATTTTATTTAAAAAAAAGTGTGGGGTGCATGGTGTCAATAGTTATAAATATTTTATTGACAGATATGAGTAGAGTGATTATCATTTTGATAATATCTTAAAGAGCACCCCACGCTTTTTTTTAAATAAAATACATTTTTTTTATTTACACTATTATTAATTTATATTTATTGAAATTGTTGGACCCTATTCTTAATTTAAATTTATTAAAATTTATTTTCTATTTTTTAGTTTGGTTTTCTATAAAAAACGTGTTTTTAGTTTTTTTAAACTATTATTTATTTTCTACTTTTTAGTTTGGTTTATTTTTAATAGCTTGTTTTTTTAATTTTAATATTTTTTGTTTTTTTATCAAATTAGTGTATTGTCATCGGTCCTCGATAAATCTACAAAGTTTGAACGAAATCTGGCCGTTTAAAGTGGGTCAAAATCGCGCCCAAAGAAGTCGGTTACAAACATACAAGTTTTTTTTGTTTTTTTATCAAATTAGTGTATTGTCATCGGTCCTCGATAAATCTACAAAGTTTGAACGAAATCTGGCCGTTTAAAGTGGGTCAAAATCGCGCCCAAAGAAGTCGGTTACAAACATTGTTACAAACATACAAGTGAAGCTAATAAAAAGCGTATAAAAACATAAAAAAAATCTGTGTTGTTACATTAATATAAGTATAGATTAATATCAAAATGTGTAGCCATACCTAAATCGATGTAATAGATTGAAAGCCCTGTATTACAGCTCGTTACCTGGATGATAGTACCCGAGGCGTTCGTTGCGTCTTCAAGGCGTCCAGTATTATCAGACCTCTAATTACATATCAACCACCCTTAAATCATCCAATTATACTGGGACAGGCAGGAGGGAGGAGGTCTACAAAAAATGGCAAATCTGCATCAGCAGGTAAAAGCGTATATTTACTAATGGAATACACATGTGAGGATTAGCAATTTGCGGAGGTTTGCCGAGATTCTGAAATGTATCTATTAGTACTAGTTAGTTACTACTAATATTATAAATATACGATAGTCTGTTATTATCAATAGAAGGGGCTTTTAAATTACTAGCTGATACCCGCGACTTAGTCTGAGCGGATTAAGGGTTTTCGATTCCCGCGCGATTTCCTTAATTTTCCGGGATAAAATATAGCCATTGTGAAGTTTCAACAAAATCCGCCCATTAGTCTTTGCTTGAAAGAGTAACATATCAATGCTCACCAACTTTCGCATTTACAATATTAGTAGGTTAAAAAATAGTTTTATACATTTGAAGTTAAAAATCCCATTGAAAAAGCCATACAGTTTTAGAAAACTGGCACAAAATTTCAAACTGTCCGGAACAAATCCGTGCGTCGTTTGAAATATTTATGATATGTTGTGTAACCGTCATATCTCTGGCTTTCCACGCACTTCCACAACATTGCGCCGTGAGGGGGACGCGATACAAAAACTAATGGCGACTCGAAATAAAACGATGTATAAGGCCGGCTTCCCATAGTGCGGGATGTGGCGGACGGCGCGGACCAGCCCACGCGATGCACTGCAACGACATGCAACAATATTGTATGATTGTTAAATACCTATGTATGATTGTAGTATCTAACGAAAGTTACCTTTCTCAAGGCCGATTTCACCAACGTAAAGATAACGTATGTTATATTTCTGCAGATTTTCAATACAAAAACTGTCAGAACGCCAAAATTCAAACCATGTCACTGATGTTGGTGAAATCGGCAATAAATCTGATAATTGCATACGGTGTACTATCGCGTGTATTGGTAATTGGGTACCTTATTTAGGGATCGTTTCACTACTTTTAAGTAAATGTTATCCATCAAATAAAGTTGATGTTTTGATAGGTTTAGGTTAGGACAGAGCAAACAACAGCAGAGCTATCGGTAAAACAGGCCATTAATTAAATAAATTATGTATTTGAAAGAGGCTTCTATAACTATAAATATATGTTTCTCATACTTTATTCTCCCAAAACCCTTTCATTCGAGGTAAACTTTGGTAACTTGGCTTTGCTAAAGAGTGCACTGATGATGGATAGAAGTCTCACGAAGCCAAGGCAAAATCATTTTTATATGACTGTGTAAGATTTATGAAACAGCAAGTGTAAATTGAAAGTTTAAACCCTACTTAGCCGTAACTATCTGTAATTTGGTCCAACTTAAAAGATAAGATAGTTTTTATCTTAATTATTGACATCAATATTTTTTATTGCAAATTAAAATAATTTATGTTGATAACACGACAGTAATAATTATATACAGTTCCACAGTACAGATGTTATTACGAGTATTATGTTACTAGGCAACCTAAATTATCTATAAATGCGAAAGTATATGAGTATGGATGGATGGATGTTACTCTTTCACGCCACAATGTGAGCCAGCTGCTCATACCCAGGATTAACTCATAGGCTACAATATTTTATCCCGGAAAATTAAAGAGTTCACGCGGGAATCAAAAAACCTTAATCCACGTGAACGAAGTCGCGGGTATCATCTAGTATTTATATATTTTGTATCGACCTACCCTTACACCCAGACTTACCTACACCTAATGCATTCCTCTCACCGAAGCTTGTCTGGTAGTGATTGCTTCGTTAGTAATAAGACCGTCTTTTCATGCTTAGTTTTAAGTTGTGTAAATTGTTTCTATTTCTTGAGTGCAATAAAGTTTTTTAATATTCAGACATTTGCAACCATTGTATTTTTGTAGCGCCATATTCCGTTTTAAATATGTCTCTAGGGGTTATTTGAAAGAGTTGTATAACCTCGCTGCGTTGCGTTGGCCCAATGGAATATAACATTCAGGCTTTTACAGCGTCAGGATTAAACACGCAGCGATAGTTCTGGTAAAATGGAAAAATTTATAGAGCATATCTATACATACTAGGAATAGGATGGAAACGGTTAAAACAAAAACTATATCTTCATTAACTTTAGTAGAAGTAGATACATATTACACATTAGTCTGGTGGGAGGCTTTAGGCGTGGCTAATAGTCTACCCTACCGTCAAAGACGTGCCGCCAAGCGATTTTAGTGATGGCGTGTAGAAAACTAGAAACTGATTATATAGGCATAGTTTAAAATAAAATTCCGTATCCCTTCCATGTTAGCCCGCTACCATCACAACCTTCATCGTCACTAACTATCAGGTGAGATCACAATCAAGGGCTATCTTGTAATGGATCCTTCCTAACTCAGGTGTATTATGGCTACGTCTCGGGCCTTAAACTACACCCTAGTTAGTAATCAGTCATTTTCACCCCTCGGCAAACAATGTATCTACTATTGTTTACTAGGCGGTATAACTTTGTTACCTTTTTGAATCCTACTATCCTATCCGACTTCCTACTTATCCTACTAATATAAATGCGAAAGTTCGTGAGGATGGATGTTTGTTACTCTTTCACGCCATAATAAATGAACCGATTTGGCTGAAATTTGGAATGGAGATAGCTCATACCTAACATTAACATATAGACTACTTATTATCCAGGAAAATTGCAGAGTTCTCGCGGGAATCAAAATCATTAATCCACGCGGATGAAGTCGCGGGCATTATCTAGTACTACAAATAATCTCTGAGCACACTAACGTTACCAACCTACTTTAAGTTGTAATGACTGACGATAAGATTGTAGGTACAGGTACATTTTCAGTTGCTAATAGATAGTAAAAATAATAATAATTTTCTACCAAACCGAGTCAGTATTTTCTTACTCTCCGCCGCTCTGTATTTACGTTTAATTACCAAGAATTGTTCAAAGGCCATAGCGCTGATCTTACAAAGTTAATTCAAGTTGATCCCAGGTGTTCAGCTTTGCTGTTTACTTACAGGGGGCAAACTGGGGTCACTATACTCGAATTTGAAGGGCGTTGGAACGATGAAATCCACGGAGAATATTATTCTACAATAATTTTTCTAATATTTATTTAAAACAAGCTTTATTATTTACTAGCTGGTTCCAACGACTTCATCCGCGTGAAGTTAGGTTTTTAAAATCCTAGGGAACACTTTGATTTTCCTAATACTAGATGATGCTCGCGACTTCGTCCGCTTGATTAAGGTTTTAATCCCCGCGGGAACTTGGAATTAAGTAATTATTTTTGAAACGTCACATAAATACTTTCACTCTAATGAAGTAGATTAATGATGATGCTGACTTATTTGACGTGAATCTATTTAAAGCTGTAGGTTTATTTTAAGAAAAAGAATATCTCTTGAAACAGCTCCACTCACTTCAATCTCCATTTTGGAAATTACGCTTGTCGAAGATTAACGCTGTCCGTGCCCTCCGGAAGCTGTACAATGCGGTTATTATCTGCCTGCAACGTCACTTCCGCCCGGTACACCTTCGAAAATTTTGCTTCTGTTCAACATAACACAAAATCTAAAACTAATGACAGCGAAACCTCTGTTTCCTCTAGTAGGCTTACCTTATAAGTACTCTGTTTAACAATTTAGTTTGATTTGAGTTATAATATATAAATGTATCTATGATTTATGATCCAAGTACCTATACAAAGTAATTTGTTATACAAAATAATTGTTAACAAACGATGTATTAAAGCGTTTTATTACATTCAAAGGGCGTTAAAAGGCATACTGCCTGTATCCTATATAAATTGTAACAAAAGATAATTTCCCTCCTCTCCCAGTGGAAAATGAAGTCATAAATCAGAGGCACTCGCGTGACGTTCATCTTATTGGCGTTATTGTTGTTGTGACGTAATAAATACGACAAGCGGGAAAATCGTCTCTATGTCGAAAGAGATAGGCTTTATTTTCTTATTTGCTATTCCGAAATGATTGTTGTTTCATGCTTTAGTACCTAATAATACTGATAAACAAGTCTAATTTATATTGTACTTAATATATTATTTATCTTGGATATTATCCGATTATATGATATATTTTTTTTATTTTAAGATTTTTCCCAACCTCTGAATTTTTAATTTTATTTACCTACAGCTATTTTGCATACATTACAAGCTTAAATAAAATTATTGTTTTATTATAATTGCTGTTTTAATTTCTATTTTATTCTCCTTTCTACAATTTTATTGTTGTTTTGTTTTATCTTACCTATCTAGGTATGATATTATTATGATTGTGGAAGCAATGCCTCCACATAATGATATTATAGTAGGGTTATAATAGGGGTGGTACCTTGTCCACTCGTAGGTCCAAGCGCTAATCAGTGGCATCAAGTATGCTTCCCTCGTACGAGGAGGTCTCCCACTCTCCACGATATTATCCGTGTTGTACATAGAATAGATGCAGTTAGTTATTTGTGTGATCAATCAATCTTAATAATAGCTGGTGTTATTTCTTGGCCGATTTATTTTCTTTTCAAAGGACCAATAAATAGTTGATGCCCATGACTTCGTAGTTCGTACGCGTAGATTTAGTTTTAAAATCCCTCCGAAACTCTTTGATTTTCAAGGATAAAAATAGCCTATGTCACTCTCCAGGTCCTCAATCATACCCATGCAAAAATCACGTAAATCAGTACCTCTATTGCGGCGTGATTGAAGGACAAACCAACAAACAAACACACTTTCGCATTTATAATATTAGTATGAAATTTGATTACTTCATGAGTATGAATAATAATAAAATAGAGATGAATCATGACGTTATTAAAGTCAGGAGACAATTTTGTGTTGGTTATTTCCACAACCAAGGTAAATTCTAATCTATTATTAATAATATTTGACTGATAGTTTTTTTATTTATTTAACATAAAGTTTTTAAATATTATAACACAATGCCAGTTCTCTTTTTATTAAAAGCTGTTTTACTGTAAGTGTACCTGTCTCCTTCTAAAACGAAATTTTCTATAGAGCGTGTATGGAGCTGCTGAATTGTGACATCACACTTCAGTAGCGGTCTCTCTGTCTAACAGGAAACTTTAAGGCGCTATAACTTATTTGTTTTTTGACCGATTTATTTTCCGTTTTTAGAAAAGGTTATTCTTACACGTTACATTTTCGATTATAAATAATGAATATCAACATTTTGACTACAGTCAAATACCCAATTGTTATCATTTAGAAGCGTTCTACATGCTACAGTGAATCCGGGAGCATAGGTGCAACTTGCAGTTCAACAGACGTGACGTTTCCATTTTGCGGATGCGGTATGAATTTAAAAGTGTCTAGCAAGTAATTGTTCTGCCAGTTACTAGCTTGCATGTTAACTCGAGTTCCTAGTAGGTACTGTTAGTGCATTGGTGGAGTCTACCTTCGATCAAATGGTGTGATCCACTCCTACATTTTCCAAAGGCATTTGTGTACGCTTCTGTACATTCGCTGTAGCTGGGTTGGTTGGGTAGCAAGGAAAACTCTCGAAGAACTATTCTTCCTTTATTGGGTACCGCTACCGCTTGCCGGTGGGAACTGTGCCGGCTTACAATTCAGCCCGGTATTTATACAAATTTTGCCGAAAAATATAGGCCCTCTCATTGGTGTAATTTTGCTATCGATCAGTGCACCAATCAGAGCGCATTATTTTAAACCAATCACAATTTAGTAATAATAATAGGTATTATTACATAATTAGGTATCTTTTCGGCTCGTAGCTGTACCGTAAGGAGAGCCGCGGCCTATTTCCCTATGGGTTTTCTATTTTCATCTTTATTTATTATTTTCCCTATTTACTTATGAGATAATACATGAAACTTATGTACTTAAAACTATAAACAATTGCTAAACTATACATGACACATTAATTACTAACTAATTATGCTATTTAATCAGTCCACTATTATACACTTGCACTATATCGTCCCGCACATCTCTCCCGCCGTGCGACTATGTCGCATCACTTGTCGGTGCGGGCGCGTCGTCTGTAGAGAGGGGCAGGACCACCAGCTTCCTCACCGGCCGTCGCAGCACTCCTCCCTTGGTCTGGATGTCCACTGCTCGCACGACGTCGTCTGGTCCCGGATACGTGGCGATGACTCTTCCTCGGATCCACACGTTGCGCGGTAGGTTGGCGTCGACCACTTGCACGAAGTCGCCGATCTGGATCGCTGGTCCTCGTCCGTGCGGCTCCCGCCGGTGTTGGAGCTCCGGTAGGTATTCCTTCACCCAGCGCGTCCAGAACACGTCGGCCAATCTCTGCGCGGCTCGCCAAGTCGATCTGGAGGCAGCGTCCCGCTCGTCGAATGTACCTGGCAGCGGTACACGTCCCGGGCCACCCAACAGAAAGTGGTTGGGCGTCAGTGCTTCAGGATCCTCGGGGCTGACTGAGACGTGTGTCAGCGGTCTGCTGTTGACTGTATACTCCACCTCAGCCAGTAGGGTGGAGAGGACTTCTTCTGTAGGATGCCGTTCATGTAGCGTGGCTGCGAGTGCTGTCTTCACGGAGCGTACCATTCGTTCCGAAGCTCCGCCCATGAATGGAGCTCCTGGTGGTATGTATCGCCAGGAGATCGTCTTCTTCGCTGCTTCTTCTGCTGTTGCGCTGTCCATCGCCTGACGAAGTTCCTTGTCAGCCGCTCTCAGGTTGCTGCCGTTATCTGACCAAATTTCCGTCGGGAAACCTCGGCGAGCCATCATTCTCCTCAACGCCATCACTGCTGAATCAGCGCTGAGTGAGCCAGCTATCTCCAGGTGTATGGCTCTCATGGTGAGACAGGTGAAGATGGCCACATATCTCTTCTGCCGCGTTCGGCCGACGGTCACTGAGAGAGGTCCAAAGTAGTCGATGCCAGTGAAGGTGAAGGGTCGCTTGTGGTGAGCCAGGCGACACTCCGGCAGGTCCCCGGTTCTGGGGTATGGCGGCTTCTGTGTCTTCATTCTGCAGAACAGGCATCTTCTTATGATCTCCGTCTCCACCTCAGAATAGAATAGAATAGAAATATTTTTTATTCAAATAAACTTTTACAATAGTGCTTTTGAACAGTCGATAAATCTACCACTGCACTGGTTCGGAATGCCGTTCCTGCCGAGAAGAACCAGCAAGAAACTCGGCGGTTGCTCTTTTCAAAATAGTTTACAATAGGTAGAACTTGTCTAAGATGAAATGACGTTCCCCACTACTTAATTAGTTGATTTAGATGTGTGAATGCAAAACTTCATCTGTGTGGGAGCGTCGACTGTTCCGTGAATTAGGATCTGTATGCGTACATCACAGTCGACTAGTCGCGTGATAAATCCGACAACGCTCACTGTAAGGAGCAGCGCTGGCGCATTGTATGATACAATACGTCCGCTCTCGCGCGCGTTCAGAATATGCTATGTATGTAGTGTTTCTAAAGTGAGGGGCAGTTCCAAAAATGTATACTACTTACAATTCAATACATGTTAAGACGGGCAGATAGAAAGTAGTCCCACTTCCGCCGGTGGAACCCGTTCACGAGCATGACGCATGACCCAGCCGTTGCTTCGCTCAAACATATTTGAGGGAACGTAACGTAATATGTATTATGTCTGATCTAACGAATATCGGTTCTGCGACAGAAGTTTTTTTAAAGAATATTAAATATGCCTTATATTCTCCTCTCCCCTCCAAATAAGCTGAAAGCTTATGTTAGGAGTGGGTACGACAATAGTGCAACGTCGAACATTCAGAAACATTACATATACAACCAATAGTTCGATGCATTCAACGTATCTATCAATAGCATACTACTTACTAGGTATTGAATACACACCCTTTGAATTTGGCGCTACCCACATACAAAATAAGTACTAAAAGGATACAGTCGGTTCTATTAACGAAATGAATGAACAAATATTAACGCTACCGTTTCAAAGCGAGGCCGATAAGCCTTTTAACACCACGAGAGCCAAATATACGAGCACGAGTATGCATACAGATTACCTACTACAAAATAGGTATGCATCCAACAAAATAACAAATATTAAGTCGTACAAACTCGTATATTAGATACAAGTATAGATAACCTACGTTATGCCTTTGAAAACATGTTTCAAATGATAATAATAAATTTTATACAATTTCTAAGCGAAATTAAATTGAAAGGTCTCAATATAGTATTAACATTTTTACAATATTCCCTTCTGAAAGGGTTAGCATAAAGTAGGTATGTTATCAAACTATCCATAAATCTGATAACGTGTCTATTTTTAGAACTTCTCTACAAAATAGGATATACTTTTATCTCAAAAAAAAAACAAAGGGCTCGCGTGGGATTTTAAAGCGCTTCAATCCACGCAATGTTGTTCGCGATGCTAGCGGTATAATAGAAAAAGTTTTTAAATTCGCAATATTACTTTATTATATCACAGAATGTATTTTACTATTGCCGCTATAACAACAAACAATAAAAAAAAAGTTCAAAATCTCCATACAATAAACGTTTGTTTTTGCTAATAGCTGGTGTTAAATCATGTACGATAGTACGGAACACTTTGTGTGCGAGTCCGACCTGCACTTGGCCGGTTTTATAATTAGTACAAGATTTGCCTCGTTGTTAATCATCGAGAAAAGCGATTTAAATTTTCCATTACACTTATGCATTGCATATCGACGCATGTACCTCTAATGAAACGTACCCCTTTGATGTACACTCAACCGATGTTTGTCCACGCTAGTCTCAAAGCTGTATTTAATTGCTACCTCGTTATTTTCGGATTATTTACAGAGACTGTTTTGATCAGAAGGTTCCCTATGGAGTACGGACCGGTTTCAATTAAAACCATCAAACAATTTTTTCCGCATGTGAAACAGTTATTTAATTGACGCAAAATGTTCTGTGCATTTAGCTTTTAAGTATGAACCTAAGAGTAAATACCGAAATACAACCGTCTAATTCTGTTAAATACAATAACTTACTAAAAGTAGAGGTACTAATGTTCTATTGTTTTTATTTCGTAGGTGACATTATTAGATAATTTGAATTTTCAAAGTAGTAAATTGTAAAGTAATTCCTAATATTAGATAATCGGTGGTAAAATTACTTAAGCGATTTTGAATAAACGAATGTGGAAATATTATGTACTTTTTCAGTTTTATATAAACTCTATTAAATTAACTCTCTTACCATAATAATATAATCTATATTAAATCGATAGCTTGATTAATATTATGCCTTTCACAATAATATTACTTGCTGCGGTAAAAGATGGCATTACATTGATAGGTGTCAATTAAATTTATTTTAGAGATTTTGTTTTTCAGAATGCTAAAAATATATAAAAGATAAGATGAGAAAGAAATGGATTACATAAAACAACCAAACCAACCATAAACTAACCAAATAGATATTTTTAATTAGGGACCTTAGAAAAATGTCGCTTATTGTAAGAAAAAAATATAAATAATAAAATGTTAGTAAATATGTCCTATTTTTCAGTTACAATAACGGATTAAAATATAACAGTGCAAATAACGTAAACATTTTCAAATGACTTGCATGTACAATAAATCAACTTCATAAATCACATGAGATACCTCATGCCACAGAATAGTAGTGATATACGAATACATGAATTGGGGTAGGTAGTCCTATATGTAAAGCGTACATGACGGGCGAATATGTCAACCTTGTCTGATATATGATAGGCTTCACGGATAGCTGTTAACTTATGGAGTTCCTGGCGTTTTTAGTGATGTGCAATATTATTTGCTGCATAGTAAAAACTAGTAGGGCGCGTGGGTGCGCGGCCCGCAAGCGGACCGCGGTTTTTCTTCTCGGCAAGTAGATTTTTAGGTCTTGATCATTTTCTATCAAAAAACCACTCTTCCATCTTTTATACTCTCCGAGATAGACACCGTTGAATTTTATGGCCGCCATCTTGAATCCGCCATTTTGGATTTTTTTTCAGCTCACTGCCAATTGGATGAGGTTTCGAGTGACTTTTGTTCGAGCACCCCCACCTATCTTCATTACCATGGCCGTGCTCTTCACCCACCTTCCAAACCCTCGATCATCATATGTCATCATTTGTCATAATGAAAATTCTTCAATAAAAACAAATCTTGAAAAGGAACCGTATCAAAGTCTTGCATGATTCCCGGCTTCTAGTCTCTTCAATATTCGCCATATATTTTGTATGAAGAAAAAAAAATCCGCCATCTTGGATTTTTTTTCTATTCATCAAATAGACCTTTGAGTCCTGATCATCTTTTTCCAGAAAACCAATCTTCCATCTTTTATACTCCCCGAGATGGACACCGACGAAATTTGTATGGCGGCCATCTTTTTTCCGCCATTTTGAATTTATTTTCAGCTCACTGTCAATTGGATGAGGTTTTGAGTGACATTTGTTCAAGCACACCCCACCTATCTTCAATACCCTGGCCGTGCTCTTCACCCGTCTCCGAAATCTTCAATCATCAGCTCTCTCCATAATTTTCCTCTGAATGAATTTTTGTCTTCTATACGAAACCATCGGTGCAAAAAAAAATTTTCATACAAAATTTTACAGGAGAGGTGATCAATCAGTGAGTGAGTCAATCAATCAGTCAATCAGTGAATCAGCACGAGCAGCTATATATATACTAGTACTAGTGGTTCGCCCCGAACTGTAACGGTATCCCATGATTATTCATTCAATCGATACATGATAACCAAAACTGACATTATTATTATGCCCGTTTTCACCAAACATACCTAAATCATCCCCTAAGTAGGAGTCTCTTAACGTAGGTAGCTCCTAAATACAATCCTAAGTCCTAACATCCGTCCCAATATCCTTTTAGGTGTCCCGTACAGGATCGTGATAAATAAGTTGACAGAAAACATCAATCACCTAACTGATAGGTAGCCCGTAAAGGTTAGGGAACGTTAGTGAAAACATTGAATTATTTATTAAACATTGAATTATTTATTTATTATGTAGGTACTAACGAGTGAAACCGGGTTACGGGCATCTGTACAAATCGTCATCTATCGACGCGAATAGAAAATATACAATATTTAACTAAAATTTAGCTAAAAAATAATTTTAATTGAATAATATGGTACAAAAAAAATTACAATACAATTATTGTATTATAATAAGTAACTAAATAATAATGGTCGACGCAAAACTGTTTTTGGGATAGGTCGTAGTCGTAACTCGTAGTTCCATGGGAATAGTTACTGACTGCGCCATCTATTAGCATTATTGTGAAGCTATGTTGATGCTATATGAATTACTGATGCCCATTAAAAATTAAATAATCTCGTTTCTTTATAATATTTGTCGAAGATTAAAATTAGTGATTATTAATTAAAGCGCCATCTATTATGAAACAGTCGTACTACACAATATTGTAAAGCGCCATCTATCGGGCATTCATTGTACTAAGTTTATTCAATCACTCAATTGATTCTAAAGCGCCCTCTATATGAGGTATTGTTTTACTAAGTTTATTGAGTCACTCAATTGACTCAACAGCGCCCTCTATAAGCAAACTAAGCTATTGTTTGTACTAAGTATTCAATCAGTCAATTGACTCGACAGCGCCCTCTATAGCGAACTCAGGTATTGTTTGTGCACTTTATTTAATTGCTCAATTGACTCAATAGTCAACTGACATCCTTTCAAACCTGGATGGAGTTGGTGGGCCGGTGGTGATGGTTTATAAGTAGGGCTGGTGCCCAACAGACAGTTCAGTTATCATTTAGTCATCAGACAGTTATAGTACAGTGCAGTTATCGTTGAGAATTTGGTAGAGCATGGTCTCCCAGTCACGCCGCGCCGCGCCAAACCCATCGTTCGCTATATAGTGCTTCTATTTACTTAGTTATTTACAAAGTGTTTAAAGTGATATCTGTGTGACCCACTGTGTGTTAATTTAATTCTACAAAGTGTAAATATTGTGATTTGTGTGCAATATATTATGTGATCTGCTTCTTGTGTTTATTTGCCCGAGTACCCACAACTATGAATTCAGATCAAGAGGAAGAACATGCCCACGATAATGAGGTGCCTCCTCGGCCTCCGTTATCAGAAGTGGGATCGCCTCGGGCTCCAGAGAAGCCTAATGATTTACTGAGTGGATTACTAGAGTTACAAAATCAAAACATGAAACAGTTAATCGAGGCGATCAAACTACCCTCCGAACCGAAATTATCGCTGCCTGAATTTAATCCTGAACACAAAGATACGGATCCACGAGCATGGTGCTCCACGGTAGACCTTTGTATGTCTGAGAAGCCTCTACAGGGCGGCGCGCTTGTGATTGCTTTGAGTAAGGCGATGAAAGGAACTGCATCTACGTGGTTATCGCAAGTATCTTACGCAGGTATTACTTGGGACCAGTTTAAGGACATTTTCTTAGCGAGATTCGACATTAGTGAAACAAAAGCTGCAACCTTAATTAATTTGAATAATACTCGTCCAAAAGAAAACGAGTGTCTAGCTGCATACGGAAGTCGTTTGATGTCGACAATTATGACTACATGGAAAAATCTTAACACTGAGGAGATAGCGGTGTCATATGTTCTCGCCCATTTAGCGCGATTTGATACTCGCTTGCAGAGACTGGCCTTCACTACCGATATCACCACTCGTAACAAGTTACAACAAGAATTGATGGCGTTTTCTATTTTAAAACGAAAAAGTAACGAAAATGAAGTACCCTCATGTTCTGAGAATAAAAGATTCAAACCTACAACATCAAAAGACTTCCGCTGTAATTTCTGCGGGATCCTGGGCCATAAGGCAGCATTTTGTAGAAAGAAGAAATATCGAGAAAATCTGGCAAAGAAATTTCAACCCAACTCTGACAAGATTTCCAAATTAAGCAAATCAGTGGTTTGTTTCCGATGTGGCCAGCGGGGCCACGTATCAACCTTATGTGACCTTCCTTCATCAAGCGGCGGCGGCGCCGGCCGATTCAGCGGCAGCGCGCGCGGCGCAGCGGGCGGCGACGCAGCGGGCGGCGGCAGCGGTCCTGGGGCGTCCGAGCGGCGACGCGTGGATACATGCGAGATTCGCCCGGTCACTGGTCGGTTAAATCAATCAGGTCAGTCGTTTTTATTTTGTTATGATTCTGGTGCCGAATGCTCTCTCGTCAAAGAAAGTGTTGCGAATAAATTATCGGGTGTGCGTCATAATAAAGTCGTTAACATTACCGGTATTGGAAATTCAAGTGTTGATTGTAAATTGCAAATTTTAAGTAAGGTTACGATTGATGGACACAGTTTAGAAATTTTATTTCACGTTATATCAGATGAATCTTTACATTTTGATATTATGATAGGTCGTGATATTTTAAAGCTAGGGTTTTCAATTACGATGACTGAGGATAGTTTTTCTATTTCAAAGAGTAAGATTGTTGATGAATGTAGTATTTCTAATCCGGATACTGATTTTACGAATATTGATACGGATATACCAGCTGAGGATAGACCGCGACTTCTATCATTGCTTAAAGAATATTCAAATGCTTTTATTAACGGATTACCGCGTTCAAGAATCACAACCGGAGAACTAAAGATTCGTTTAGTAGATCCTAGTAAAACGGTTCAACGTCGTCCTTACCGCCTTTCGCCTGATGAGCGGCAAGTAGTTCGTGATAAAATTAATGAAATGTTAGATGCGGGTATTATCCAACCTAGTTGTTCACCTTTTTCGAGTCCTATAATATTAGTTAAAAAACGAGACGGTACAGAGCGATTATGTGTGGATTATCGAGAACTAAATAGCAACACCGTTCCTGATCGCTTTCCTTTACCTATTATTTCAGATCAAATCGCACGCTTATGTGGTGCTAATTATTTTACGTGTCTAGACTGTGCTAGTGGGTTTAACCAAATTAAAGTCCATCCAGATAGCGTTGAGCTTACTGCATTTGTAACACCGGACGGTCAATTTGAATATCTTACAATGCCGTTTGGTTTACGCAATGCACCCAGCGTTTTCCAACGTTCAGTCACTCAGGCACTTGGTGACTTAGTTCATTCGTATGTTATAATTTACATCGATGATGTTATGATCCCATCACAAGACGTTGATCAGGGTCTCGAAAGATTACGTACAGTTCTTGACATTTTAACCAAATGTGGGTTTTCTCTAAAACTTTCGAAGTGTTCTTTTCTCAAACGTAAGGTCGAATATCTTGGCTATGAGATATCTGCAGGACAAGTTAAGCCAAATCCTGGTAAAGTTAAAGCGCTTACAGATTTATCTCCCCCTGAAACTGTCCAACAATTAAAGCAATTTATTGGACTTGCTTCTTATTTTCGAAAATTTATTCCAAATTTTTCGAAAGTAATGAAACCTCTTTTCTCTTTGACGACTGGTAAAGGTAAACTTAATTGGAAACCAGAGCATGAAAAGATTCGCCAGCAAATTATCGCGATTTTAAGCGACAAACCCGTACTGATGATTTTTAACCCTGACTATCCCATAGAGTTGCACACGGACGCCAGCGCTGATGGCTACGGTGCCATTCTTTTTCAAAAAGTTGACGGTGTCTTGCGTGTAGTAGAATACTTTAGCAAACGTACCACCAGTCCAGAGTCTAGATACCACTCTTATGAGCTGGAGACTCTAGCGGTCGTTAATGCCATAAAACATTTTAGGCATTACTTGCAAGGTCGCAAGTTCACTGTGTTCACAGATTGTCAATCCTTAAAAATGTCTCGTAACAAGATAGATTTAACCCCCCGAGTCCACAGGTGGTGGGCTTTCTTACAGGCTTTTGAGTTCGATATTGTGTATAGAGAAGGCAAAAGGATGAACCATGTAGATTTTCTGTCTAGAAATCACCTTCACGAGCCTTCTGCTCCAGTTAAGCCGGTTACGTTAAATAAGGTAGAACAGAAACGTGTAGACATAGCGACTCTGTCCGATAATTGGTTACTTGCAGAGCAAGAACGCGATCCCGAAATTCAAATGCTCGTTAATAAGATTAAAACCGACGAACTACCTAAAGAGATAGCTAAAACCTACGAACTGCGTTCAGGTGTTTTGTTTCGTAAAGTACAACGAAATGGTCGTACTCGTTGTTTACCGATAGTGCCTAGGGCGTTCCGCTGGTCTGTTGTTAATCAGGTGCACGAGTCTATCGTACACTTAGGCTGGGAGAAGACACTTGAGAAGGTCTTTGAACACTATTGGTTTGAAAAGATGTCTAAATTTGTTCGAAAATTTGTTGAAAATTGTATGACGTGTAGACTTTCGAAAACTAGTTCCGGAAAAGTACAGGCAGAGTTACACCCTATACCAAAAATAAGTGTCCCCTGGCACACGGTCCACGTGGACATTACAGGAAAATTAAGCGGCAAAAGTGACCGAAAAGAGTATGTGATAGTACACATTGACGCGTTTACTAAATTTGTTCTTTTGAACCACACCGTGCGTATCGACGCTAAAAATGCGATCGAAGCTCTTAAAGCAAGTGTTTCGTTGTTCGGGTCGCCAGTTCGTGTCATTGCAGACCAGGGTAGATGTTTCTCTAGTAAAGAGTATAGGGAGTTTTGCGATTCGCACAATATTAAATTACACCTCATAGCTACTGGCTCCAGCAGAGCCAATGGCCAAGTAGAGCGTGTGATGAGTACTTTAAAAGGAATGCTTACTGCGGTAGAGACAAGTGAGCGTTCGTGGCAAGACGCACTTGGTGAAGTACAACTTGCTATCAATTGTACAATCAATCGTGTGACAAAGTCGAGTCCTTTAGAACTTCTAATAGGGCGTGTAGCAAGACCGTTGTCATTATTGAGTCCTGATGATAACGAGGTTGAAATAGATCTTTCTGACGTAAGAGAGCAGGCGCTCCAGAACATAACTAAAAATTCAAATTATGATAAAGTTAGGTTTGATGCAACTAAAGCTAAAGTTGTAAGGTTTAATGTTGACGATTATGTTTTGTTGAAAAATGAAGAACGCAACCAGACTAAACTTGATCCTAAGTTTAAGGGACCTTTTAAGGTTATTGAAATTCTTGATGGTGACAGATATGTTTTGAAATCTTTAACTGGTAACCGTACTTACAAGTACGCGCACGACAGGCTCCGAAGGTTGCCTGAGTGTGAAGTTCCCTTAGAGTTGGATAACGATAGTGACGAGTATGTTGATGATGAAGCTTAAACGTACACATTGGCTAGGCGTAGCTGCAGACATCGGACGTGTCGCTTCCAAACTTTGTATTGGTGTAATGAGCGTCCGACTATGTGGTGAAACCTGGGTCTCAGTGGAGACTACTTTTGGCAACTTGGTGTTGCTTGGGTCTCAGTGGAGACTACTTTTGGCAACTTGGTGTTGCTTGGGTCTCAGTGGAGACTACTTTTGGCAACTTGGTGTTGCTTGGGTCTCAGTGGAGACTACTTTTGGCAACTTGGTGTTGCTTGGGTCTCAGTGGAGACTACTTTTGGCAACTTGGTGTTGCTTGGGTCTCAGTGGAGACTACTTTTGGCAACTTGGTGTTGCTTGGGTCTCAGTGGAGACTACTTTTGGCAACTTGGTGTTGCTTGGGTCTCAGTGGAGACTACGTTTGGCAACTTGGTGTTGCTTGGGTCTCAGTGGAGACTACGATTGGCAACTTGGTGTTGCTCGGGTCTCGTGGAGACTACGGTGTTGGGCCTTTGTGGCCGGGGCCTTTGTGGCCGGGGGAGACTACAGTTTTTGGTTGAATCACACATTGTGGTGTTAACCTGGGTGACCAATGGTCGCTACTTATGCGCTGCATGTGGCAGTTGGGCCAAGATGTACGATTAAGCAATTTTTGATTCCTTTAATGGATGGTATAGTACTATGGTGTACTGATATGCAACTGTTACTTTGATCAATTTTGATTAATTTTGATTAATGGGAACTTTTCATTTGGTCAAATGATTTTGATTACAATTAATTGTGTACAGATGAGTGACATTGCTTTATTTTAAATAACATGTCAGGTAGGCCGAACCTTGTAGCTAAGGTGCCTCAAAGGTTTCTTTTCGTTGTCGACAGATACGCTGCCACACGGGGACGTGTGATTGTCAGTTCTGGCCGTGTCGAAGATTAAAATTAGTGATTATTAATTAAAGCGCCATCTATTATGAAACAGTCGTACTACACAATATTGTAAAGCGCCATCTATCGGGCATTCATTGTACTAAGTTTATTCAATCACTCAATTGATTCTAAAGCGCCCTCTATATGAGGTATTGTTTTACTAAGTTTATTGAGTCACTCAATTGACTCAACAGCGCCCTCTATAAGCAAACTAAGCTATTGTTTGTACTAAGTATTCAATCAGTCAATTGACTCGACAGCGCCCTCTATAGCGAACTCAGGTATTGTTTGTGCACTTTATTTAATTGCTCAATTGACTCAATAGTCAACTGACATCCTTTCAAACCTGGATGGAGTTGGTGGGCCGGTGGTGATGGTTTATAAGTAGGGCTGGTGCCCAACAGACAGTTCAGTTATCATTTAGTCATCAGACAGTTATAGTACAGTGCAGTTATCGTTGAGAATTTGGTAGAGCATGGTCTCCCAGTCACGCCGCGCCGCGCCAAACCCATCGTTCGCTATATAGTGCTTCTATTTACTTAGTTATTTACAAAGTGTTTAAAGTGATATCTGTGTGACCCACTGTGTGTTAATTTAATTCTACAAAGTGTAAATATTGTGATTTGTGTGCAATATATTATGTGATCTGCTTCTTGTGTTTATTTGCCCGAGTACCCACAACTATGAATTCAGATCAAGAGGAAGAACATGCCCACGATAATGAGGTGCCTCCTCGGCCTCCGTTATATTCATATAATTTTAGTATTTGTTGTTCAAGTACAGGATATAAGTGACCTAAAAACATAAAATCAGTTTGAAAATCCATAGCGGATTTGCCTAGAGAGCGTCTTCAAGCGAGCGTATAAAATCGCCACTTTGAAAGCCCCCCATTTCGTCAATTTTAAGGGAAAAATTAAAAAAAAATATATTTTTGTACTCAGTTCAAAATTATCTTTAAAATGATACGTAACAATTTTATGTAACGCGATATTTTTTTTTTACTTCGCATTCGCTTCTATGAGAGCCCCCCTGAAATAAAGATTTTTATAACTTTTTAAGCCATTTTCGGCTGGAGGCCATCGGTTTACATATTATATCTAAATTTGAAGTAATTACCTTCAGTAATTCAAAAGTTATAAGGCTCTGACAGACGGACGGACGGACGGACGGACGGACGGACGGACGGACGGACGGACGGACGGACGGACGGACGGACGGACGGACGGACAAGTGCAAATCGCTCTAGTTAACTCAGAGACCTCGCTTCGCTCGGTCAATTAATATCGATGTCCGTTAAGCTAGCCAGACATGCACTTACCACATCGATACAATTGCAGAGGTTAAAAAACGCAATAATGTTTTTATTTGATACAATTTCATAGGGAAATAAATTATTCTATAATTTTTCATAGAGTTCATAAACAGTATTAACTATAGTTTTGCATACTTACTAATTATAAGTCTACTACTTATTTTACTTATTATAAGTTTAAAATTGTGTCTGCCTGTCTGTCCATTTTGTAATCTTTTTGCGGCTCGCGCGCTACACCATTATTAACAAAATTCAGCATAGAAATAGTTTGCATCCTGGAGATAGACGGTCATATCCTAACTCACACGATTTTGAAAATCCTGAACCCATGCGTAGGACGCGTCCTACGCATGGGTTCAGGATTTCAAAAAAGACTTTCAGCTGAAGTCCACGACGTCCGGACGTCGTGGACTTCAGCTGAAAGTCTTTTTTTGGAATAATAAGCATAGTAATTTTCATATCGATATAATAAGCCCCACACTAGACAGCCACTTTACATTCAACGCCTCACCACGGCAGCAAACGACTAATCTCTTGATATATCGACGCTCACCTTCCCTTATCTGAAGATCTACGAAAAAGTGCTCCTTTATTACGCTACTTGGATTACTGCACCCTACAAGCCTCAATAGCCTATAAAGCCTTCAGATCACCGCTTGCGCTACAATGTAGGGAGGTTCCTTTCATAGCGAGAGGACCTCTTGATTGTAAGCTCTTGCAATAATATCCCACTATAGATTTTTTCTTTTGGATTAGTTTACCACAATCTTATAATATTGCTATGACGAATAAATAATATACTGTATCTTTTTGGGTTTCGCGTAAATCACGATGCCCAATTTTAAAACAGATTTTGAGCAGGACAGTACTTTTATTAGATATTTTATTAAAGACTGATACTATTTCCATTTCTCATCTTTTCCCTCCTTGATATTATTGTAAGCTGGGTGTACTCTGCTGTATTACAAACTTTATGCAAAAAAATAATTAAAAAAACAAACAAACAATAAAAGCGCACTGTCACTACTTCGCGAGTGAGATTCGAACCTACGACATCATACACCATACGGTAAAGAAAGCGGCCGCTCGCCCACTGCGCCAAACAGAGCTACTTGTGAACCTCTAAAATGTTGAACGCTTACTGAACGACGGTGTTAGGTTTATTTTCGTTACGGAATTTCTTGATTCGGTCACCGCGCTCAAACTGTTTGTCCTAGTTCAAAGCCTGCGATAAAAGCTATGCAATAGCTTAAAAGCCCTTTTTATAACCTTAATCGTGAACGAAGTCAGCTGGTATGCAATAATGCTCTCAAAAAATTTAACCTTTTTTGATTACATTATATTCTGCGTCCTATCTACTTGTTAACCATCACGGGACGTGACGCAGCTTCCATTGGATTTGCTCAGCGAGATTAGGGTGAAAAATGACAAATTAAAATGCCTCAGAATTAACTCGCACAAAAATGTAGGTCACATTATGGTGCAACCACTCAGTTTTGGTAGTGGTACTTTTATTATTAGAACATCGATGATTAGAACATTAAGCTATTGCATAGCTTTTATCGCGGGCTTTGAACTAGGACAAACAGTTTGAGCGCGGCGACCGAATCAAGAAATTCCGTAACGAAAAAAAAACTTACACCGTCGTTCAGTAAGCGTTCAACATTTTAGAGGTTCTCAAGTAGCTCTATTTGGCGCAGTGGGCGAGCGGCCGCTTTCTTTGTATGATGTCCCAGGTTCGAATCTCACTCGCGAAGTAGTGACAGTTCGCTTTTCTTGTTTGTTTGTTTTTAATTTTATTTTTTGCATAATTTTTATTATGCAAAAAAAATATTGCATTTTTTATTAATATTATAATTGCATAAGTTGATAAAAAATGCTATGCAATAGCTTTACCGCGGCATTCCCCGAGTGCCACTTAATTTTTTAATATAAAAACGTCTAAAATGACTGTGTTTGCTTGAAGAAATGATTGCATCGGTGTGACGATTGCAATCGACCTCTGATTAGCTGGTACTTCTCTTGCTATTGGCTAAAAAGCATTGATGATTGTAAAAGTTTATTTGAAGAAAAACTAATCTATTCTATTCTTTTTTCTATAGTTTTATCAAAGCTAAAACTTCGTTTTAACAAATTGAAGAGACGTGCACTATCATTGTAACACATTTACACAATTTACCTCTACGCGAAACAATCTGTCTGCGTAGTTTTTCCTCTCTAATGTGTCTGCATCCCTCTATAAATTGCAAGCTTTGTTAGAGGATGATTTTTTATTTTTACCTCTCTGTCTAAGCTTCGGTTGCAGAAAATCTCAGGTTCAATTATTCTTATTAGGTCAATTAAGAAAATGGCATTTCAAAATTTTAATCACTAAGACCGATAGAACAAAATAATATGGTGGTAGGTATAGGCTAGCAACGACTTGCGAAAAGTTTTGAACGCTAGTGATATTTAATTTTACTAAGCAACAGTTTTACTAATTCAAGTATCCGAAAGTGGCATAAAAAGTTTTTAAGTACATCGATAAAAATTTATTCTGACACTTTGGCCGTGGTAAGTTAACGTCTTCATACTTTAGATCATACTTAGTTCAAATGAAAATCAAAACAATGGAAAGGTGCACGAACCTCTAAGCCAATCGATGAGGGACCGGGATGTTCCTTAAATTCTTAATACCTCACGTAACATTAGAGATTAGGGGGAGGGGAAACTGCACTTAACTTTTATAGAACCTCGAGTGTCGAGGCACCGATCGATGATAAAGGATTCATGGGGTTATTCCAGGAACACTATTTACTGGCTTCAGTGCACTCTGAGTACGACATGTGACATAACATTGGAGTAGTGGATGGTATAAACATGATCTGAAACATAACAACCTTTACATAAACCGCTTTGTACTAAAGAATTCTATATACGCGTTGTATCTTGAAAATTGCACATTGATTTTTAAAAACACTGACAAACTGAAATTGTCATGAACTAAGGTTTCTATAACTGTAGAATTTTTTTATGTAAGTATATTTTTCATTTGTGCCCTGTAAAATATACTAGACAGGGAGACCTATGCTAAATAGTGAGCCGTGAAAGGGGTTGATGAAGTGAAGAGACAAAATTAGAAATAAAAATAAACTTAATGAAGATAAGTTAAATGATTTACTGCCGCACTCAGAGTGGCTAATCGTTACTTAACGACTTAATCTTGGATTTTAAAAAGGTTCATTCTCAGAAATTAACTCTTGGTTTGTTCATTAATGACACATTCAGTAATAGATTTAATGATAATTAATTAATTGATCATTAAATAATATAAATTAATACATGCGGCTAAGTGCGGCAGTTAATCACAAGTCAATGATTAATTAATCATAATTTAATGAATGACTGAGTGCGGCAGTTACCATATCATTTATAAGCTGTTACAATTTCACGCTTTAGTATACTTATATAAACAACCAAATATTTAGTTTCAGCTTGACAGTTTTTTTTATTGACAATATCCGTCAAAAGATCATTGATAAAGTTACTTGGCATAGTGAAAAAGACCAACAACCAAATTAACTTAAATTAGAATCTAGCAAATTATGAACAACACTTCAACCACATACCAAAAATGAAAAAATAGGGCGTTTCATGAATATAAAAATCTCTTACTTCTAGGTATTCATCTCAAATGGAATTTCACCTTTAATTATCTTGCATCCCGTACAGGATTTAATCCCGCACAAGGGTTGCATCGTATGGGTAACTAAGCCGATTACAATATACTACGGACGCCCTAACAAAGAGCCACCGTCGACTTGTTAGCGACCAAGTTTGTCTTGTTAAAACTCACTCGCAGGACTTATGACATTTCAGACTGGCTAAAAAGCCTTTCAACTGTGCTTTGGGGGATTTTATCTGCGATGCTATGAATATGCAAAAGTTCTTCAGCTTCCTAATGGGACACTCGTTTCGTATTTTGCTTATTATGCTTCTTTGTAATGGTCAAAGAAATATGCTACATAATATTTTTGTAACTAACTTACACGAATGCATCCTAACTACACTAGCGGCACGCTATGATGGCCGGTTTGACGTTTGTCCGCTCATGAAGTTCCGTATTAATTGATAACGACTTTGAAGGAAATAATTGTATTACTTTATTGACGATAGTGATGTGCAGAGATTCATAAATTTTATCGAATGTAGTTTTAGGTTTAGGACTCAAAATTTATTTATTAAATTGATTTCTAAAATGTATACAAGTGTAGAAAAATCAGTTTGCACCATTTAAGGGGTGAATGTACTTGTGAATATGAACAATTTTCACTATGTGGACAAACCTCTGAAATCGCAAAAAAATATCAGCTGTTTCATACAAAAGGTAAAATTTTTATTTTTATATGATATATACCACAACTCGGCATTTGGTTTTCTAAATTGAAAATTTTTAAAAATGGAATCTAATACGATCGTCACATAGGATCGCTGGCTAGCACAACTACTACCTCCGGCAAACTCGCGTCAGTGCTCAATGCAAAACAAAGCAGTTTCGAATTGACGTTGCTTCGAAAAGTATAAACTGTCAGTGCAATGCGATTGTGATATAGTTTTGACCTGGCTTTGGATTTCAAATATTGATACTGCATTACTGTTGACCCTTGCTCGTTAATTTGGACTCTGTTCAAGCCCTTTGTTGTGGATTTCGTCGATATGACCGAACGTACGCAGAGAACTGTTCTAAATAGTCAGACACGTGTGTTCGTAATACGCCTTCGTAACTATTTCGATCGTGAAGCTCAAAATGGAGGGCCAATTTTACCTATAACGTCAGTGGTTGAACGCGTAGCTGATGCGCTTAATATTGGACAACGAACTGTTAGACGGATAACTAAAAAAAAATATGGCGAGACTGGCACAGAAGAAAATAAACTTCACACACCAAAAAAGAGAAAACGAGCAAAACCAGTCGTAGGCATCGATAGCTTTGATGCCGATGCTATCCGAAGACATGTTTACGGCTACTATTTACAGAAGGAGTATCCAACAAGAAAAAAGTTGGTGCATTCACTGAAGGAAGCTGGATTATTCTTCGGTGGGGAAAGTTCTTTAACGAAGATTTTGAAGACCATTGGATTTCGATACAAAAAATGTAACAAACGCAAAATATTGATGGAAAGATTTGATATAGCGATGGCAAGGTATACTTTTTTATGGCAAGTGAAAGAAATCAAAAATTGGCAAAATGTTGTGTTCTTGGATGAAACATGGCTTAATGCTAACCATACTGTAGGCCGTTCTTGGAACGATGACACAGCAGCATCTACTTCCAAAGTTCCTGTAGGAAAAGGATCGCGACTTATAATTTGTCACGCCGGAACCATCAACGGGTTTGTCGAAGGTTCTCTCATGGCTTTTGCGTCAAAAACCACTGGAGACTATCATGAAGACATGAATGGAGAAAAGTTTACTGAATGGTTTACCTCAATGTTGTGTAGCCTCCCTGAACCATCTATTATAATTATGGACAACGCCCCATACCACTCGATGCAAATTGACAAGCCACCTGCCCAATCCCAAAAGAAAGCTGATATCGTCGCATGGCTTCGTAAAAATGGCGTAGATGCAAACATGAATATGTTAAAAGCGGAATTAGTACGTCTTTTAAAAGAAAACAAACCAACCAAGATCCGATACGTCATTGACGAAATAGCATTAGAACATGGGCACAGAGTTATACGGTTACCGCCTTACCATTGTGAGTATAATGCGATTGAGTTGGTGTGGGATCAAATTAAGGGATATGCTGCAAGACACAATACAGAACCCCCATTTACCACAAAAAAAATGCTAAAATTATTAGAAGAAGCTTGTGAACATGTGACTAAAGGAGACTGGGAAAAGGTTGTGAATAGAACTGTTAAATTAATTAGGGAAGATTATGAAAGAGATGTGAAAATAGATAATATTATAGAAAACGAACATATAATTATTAATGTAGGTGATGATAGCAGTGACGACAGTGAAAATAGTAGTATGGACGAATCTGATTAATTATGGCCTTTTGTGGCACCTTTTTTGGTATCTTTTGTATTCATATGTTTCTTGTGTGCATATAAAGTATGTATATTCATTTTCATTCAAATATTCAGTTCGTTCAAATAAATTAAATAAACATATACATTTTTGTTTTATTAAACCTATTTAATCAGGTACAAAAACAAAACTTAATTGTTTTTTGTTCGAGAATAAATTGACATTCCACATCACTATTGTAATGTGTCAAACCGGCCATCATAGCGTGCCGCTAGTGTAATCTCGAAAAACCTTTCCGCGGGATTTTTTTAAATCTAATTCCACGCGGGCGAAGTCACGGATAATAGCTAGTAGGTATTACAAATATGGTTGTGCGAAGCAATGGCTGGGTCATGCGTCATGCTCGTGAACGGGTGCCACTGTCGGGAATGGGGCTACTTTATGTCTGCCCATCTTAAGATATATTGCATTGTTAGTAGGTATGCATTTTTGGAAATTCCCTCATTGTGGAAACACTGCATACATAGCTTAGTATTTATTGTTTTGTAAACTTGTGTTGAAAAGAGCAACCGCCGAGTTTCTTGCTTGTTCTTCTCGGCAGGAAGGGCATTCCGAACCAGTGGTAGAGTATGACGATTAAAAGCACTTGTGAAAAGTTTATTTGAATAATAGTATATTACACATCTAGGGCAGTAAAATAAGAAATGTCTCAGATCACATGTAATTGTTGTCCGAGGCGAAGCCGAGGTCAATAAACATGTGATCTGAGGCTTTTTTATTTACTGCCCGTGGTGTGTATACTATTTTTCTCCTCGACGGAGGCGGAAAGCGACATTTTCGTTTAGCGCAGCGGGAGGAAAATTGACGCTTTCCGCCCGGAGGTGAGAAAAAATATTTTTATTCTATTCTATTTTATTATTATCAATCAAAAAGTGTGTGTGTTTATTGGTTTGTTGGTTTATCCTTCAATCACGTAGCAACGGAGAGTTGAGTTGAGGACTTAGATATAGTGACAAAGGCTTCCTTTTATCCCGGAAAAACAGAGGGTTCTCGCGGGATTTCTCAAAACCTAACTCCACTCGGACGAATTCGCGGACAAAACCTAATACCTAAATAATATTAGAAAAGTTTTTCTTGTTCTTTAACAGGATTCTATTACCATTTTAATTTTATGTATAAAATAATAATAGTGCAATATTCTGAGGGCTTAATAAGGACGATTAAAAGAGCGCTATGTTTCTGATTAGGTTATTAGATAATTCTGATAATTCTGATTAGGATTAGACGTTTAGCTGGTAGAGCCAGATTTATTTGAATAAAAAATATTTCTATTCTATTCTATTCTATTAGATTTTACTGGTTTTCACTTGAAACGTTTTTTAAGATATTAAGTACGTACATTATACTATGCAGTAGGTACTATTCATGAAACTACAAGACCAAACTAGCTTGTTTAAGTAAGTTAAGTAGGAAGTTCTTCTTGTTAAAACTTTGTTACAGAGCTTCTACATAATAATATTATGACATACCAGACTGGCTTAAAACTATTATACGTCTCAAGATACATACACAGTGCAAACATTAAAGGAGGTAGGTTGTAGTTTGCAGTACTAGTTGATGCTCACGACTTCGTTCAATTAATGGATTTAAGTTATATTTTTGTTAGTCCTTGATTTTCCGGGAAAAAATGTATCCTTCCTTAGGATGCATAAGCTATCTCCCTGTCAATTTTTTTGTCATAATCGGTTCAGTGAAAAGATATGTTACCTTTTACAGAGTTAATTTTGTATTTATCCTACTTCCTACTAATATTATAAATGCGAAAGTTTGTGAGGATGTATGTGGATGGATGGATGTATGGATGTATGTTTATTACTCTTTCACGCCAAAACGAATGAACCGATTTGGGATGGCCATAGCTCATACCCCAAGATTAACATAATATAAGCTACATTTTATCCCGGAAAATTAAATAGTTCCCGCGGGAAATTAAAAAACCTTAATCCACGCGGACGAAGTCGCAGGCATCATCTAGTAATAATAATTTTGTATGTATGGGCACGGATTATTTAAATATAAACTCAAATAAACACGTTTAACAATCATAGTATGTGGAGGAAGCAGAAGTTTTCAGCTGGTAGTCGTATAAAGTCACTGAAAAAGTAGTAAAGTGAGAAACCTGGTGAGATCTTGAAACAAACACAAGTCGGTTATCTCTAAAGTCGCGCGGAGGAAGTTTGACAAAGCATTTATTGTTGGTAAAGAAGTCGCAGCGAATACTCCCGAAGCCGGCTCCGAACGATAACGAGTTCCACTTCCAAAGTAGGTGGGTCCTGGCTGAAAAATGTACTTATCGTTGGAATTGTTTTTGTGTAAAATGTAAGAACCGGCGACGAGACGTGCGCGATACGTGTGTACGAGTATGTTGCTATTTTTTAGAATATTAGCCATCATCGTTAGCTCTTCGAACTTGTCCCCCCTTCACCTTTTTACCAACGCAATGCATGATATCGGAAGAGCTTCCATCCCAATATCGTTCATATGCCATCCAAGCGCATGAAGCTTTTAAGGCTGGAACCACATCTGTGCGCATCGATTCGCATTTTGTCCATACAAAACAGTCATTTTTCATAGAGTCGTGTACGCATCGAAAAGCCGATTAGAAGCTGAAAAGACGAAAGCCTATGAAAATTACAGTTTTGTATGGACAAAATGCGAATCGAGGCGCACAGATGTGGTTCCAGCCTAAGTCTTCATTTCTGATTCGCACGGTAAATCCTAGTTGCATGATACAGGCTATTTCATGGAACTAGGAAGACGTAGTCGTATTTCCTAGTTCCATGGGCTATTTTTAAAAAGTTATACATTCTGGCTATAATATTATGCTTTTATCATAAAGACGAAAACTTCAAAATACCTAGAATAGATCGACGCCTCAAAAACACCTCATCTATTTGGCTGCCATATTGGTAGGTATTCTAGCAGGCACGTTTTTGCGCACTCTACTAGCTTCACTCACAACTTTGTTATCGCTTGACACCTTTTATTTCTTCATCGTGATTTTCGTTCTCTTTGTACTTACAGTAACATTATGGAGAAATTTTCCCCGTATTCCAGTAACACGTCCTACGTATCTCTAGCGATTATCTGCTGATTAATAGGCGAAGAGCCCGCAGTGTTAGATATCCCACCGATGATAAAGTGTATCGCATTACGTTAAACTGATGCCATTTCTTCGGAAACTAGTCGAGGGACAGCAAGTTACGTCCTGTTCCATATTTTAAAGGGAAACTCTGCTTTATATTCTGACTGCATTCAGCGTATGCTAGTTGCATTCAGCGTATCCCATGTGGGTATTGTAAAATGCATCGATTTCGGTAGGTTGCATCTCAAAAGTACAATTCTAATAAATATGAATTCTTTAAAATTGAATTCTATAAATGAATTTTAATTTAGGTATTTACCAACATATATTAATCACCAAATTATCCTAACTTTAATGAGAAAATTGAGAATTTATGCAAATATCCGATATCTATTTTAAGTAAAAAAAAAAACAATAAAGACAAGATAGAAGAAAAAATATTTTAATATAACATACTTTTTGGGTCCTTTAATCTGAAATTGTTATGAAATAATAAATATTAGAATCAATTTTTTCCTGTGAGTATTAGGTTGGCTTAATAATCAAAAAATCAAAGAAAGAGTTTTTTCAAACGATATTTTTATGTATTTTTATAGATACGAGTAATTTCAAAAAATTCCACGTGGACGTGGAAACTCGCGGAAAAATCATCATCATCATCATATAATCTTTATAGGTATACTAGAAACTTTACTTTACTGTACTATACTTTAGTTTTTTGATCACTTCGTAATTTGCATAACTGTCATCTCTTTCTTCGTATATAACTACGAGTTAATCTATCTTTCTCACATTTTGCTAAAAATCAGGATCTAGTTACAAAACCGAGGTATATAAGGTAGACCTTATATTTTTCCGAATATCTGCTGCCTTCGCATCCATTGGTGTACTTACTAATACTTGCAGAGAGATATACAATTTACGAAACAATGTTCTATCTACTTCCCTCACCAATCCAAAGACCATCTTGAAACCCTAAGTCAAACTTAATTATAACTGCACTCAATATCCTAATTGACGTATCCGAGATAGCCCATAGCATATTTCAGGGGTATCCTGAAACTAATCCTGTACAAACCCGATTATAAACTGTTTAGCTAGGTGGGAGCTGACTGGTTTCATACGCGTAAAGGCAAATTTTTGATAATCCCGTTGTGAGTCCTACATTTCTAGTACTCTATGAGATAAGCACATTCCAGATTAGATAAGGCAATCTGATGTCATTACACGATATACTAACGATACCTACTCATTTTTCTATTGATAGGCTGTCAGTTCAAAACATACAACTTAGAACTTTGCTTTGTCTTATAATACCTAAGTGTACTTCCCTCCAACCTAGTCAATACAATTATCAAGTTTACGCAGCGGTCGCCTAAGCCAAACTTAAACTTGCTCTGAAAGCTGCATTCAGTGAGTTGTCATATTACTAGAGCAGGAATATCTAGTATTGGCTTAGTGAGTAGCGCTTTTATAATTCAAGTATATGAGTGCTTTTTTACTTATCTACTAAAGCTTTATCATAAAGGTAATGTTAATTGAAATGAAATATTACAAGAACAAAAGAGAGAGCATGGGATCCTCTGAAGTTGTTCTAGTGGTTCTTATAGAAAGTGCCGATTTCACCAACATCGAGTGACGTTTAACCGAGGAATAAATTGGGCGTTCTGACAGTTATTGTATTGATAACACTGTAAAATTAAAAATTTACGCTCGGATAAGTAGTACTTGATGTGGAAACCGCCACAGGATGTTTTTTTTTTTTTTTTTTCAAATGCCAAAGGTGACTTACCGCTTTGTTTTGGCTTCCACAAGAGTTCCACTGACACCGCACAAACCATCCCAATGGCCTAGGGTGACCAATCAACATTGAGCTATGTTGTACTATGCTCTCCGCTAAGCTACTATGTATTAAACAGTGCAGCCGTACAAAGCGCAGCGCAGCAGGGTTTATTTGTTTCTTCATACAGCACAGTGCAGCATAGCTCAGTGTTCATTGGTCACTCTAAGATTTTCCCAAAGCTGAAATAGCTCCGCCCTTAAAGGGCTGAATTGGGCAAATAGTCCGGGTACATGCATTTACCTGTAAGGATGTGCCGAGTAAAGAGGCTTAACTTCAAGCAGTGGCGTAGCAATAACCCTCGACCCCGAGGTATTCCGCACCCTGGCAAATAAATGCCTCGAGCTGGGCTACTTCCCCAAAATTTGGAAAGAAGCGACGGTTGTAGTTCTTCGGAAACCATCTAGAGAAGACTACACCAATCCTAAAGCTTACCGACCTATTGGGTTGCTACCAGTGCTCGGGAAGGTCCTGGAGAAGATGTTAGTATGTCGGATAAAATACCACATCCTACCCAGACTCAGTACTCGCCAGTACGGCTTTATACCACAGAAAAGCACAGAAGACTCCCTCTATGTGTTAATGCGGTATATCAGGGGCAAACTCAAACAAAAGAAGATTGCCGTTGTTATATCGCTGGACATAGAGGGAGCCTTCGATAGCGCATGGTGGCCCGCTATCAGAGTCCGTCTGGCTGAGGAAAATTGTCCGGTGAATATCAGGAGAGTGGTAGACAGTTATCTCCAGGATCGAAAAGTAAGAGTGAGGTATGCAGGGGCAGAAGCCTCCAAAGTGACCACAAAAGGGTGCGTACAGGGATCCATAGGAGGTCCAACCCTGTGGAACTTGCTGCTGGACCCATTGTTGAAGGGCCTAGAAGGGCGAGGTGAATACTGTCAAGCCTTTGCCGACGACGTTGTGCTCGTTTTTGATGGTGATTCTGGACTGGAAGTCTCGAGACAGGCCAATGCCGCTCTCGCCTACGTTCGGGAGTGGGGGGTTCAAAATAAGTTGAAATTTGCACCACAAAAAACAAAGGCCATGGTTGTAACAAACAAACTTAAATATGACTCCCCACTCCTGACCATGGGAGGGATCGGCATCGAGCTGTCACGAGAAATAAAAATTTTGGGACTGACAGTAGACGACAAGCTGACATTTAATACGCATGTTGCTAACACCTGTAAAAAGGTGCAAAATATTTATAAACAGCTGTCTCGCGCTGCGAAAGTCAGTTGGGGTCTCCATCCCGAGGTAACCAGGACCATCTACTTAGCGGTAGTTGAACCAGTGGTTCTATATGCAGCTAGCGCGTGGGCACCGGCTGCAGAGAAGCTCGGGGTACGCAAGAAACTTAACGCCTTACAAAGAGGATTCGCCCAAAAAATAACCCGAGCGTACAGAACGGTTTCATTGAACTCGGCGCTAATACTGGCAGGTATATTACCACTCGATCTCAGGATCCATGAAGCCGCCTCCCTTTATGAAGCCAAGAAAGGTGTGTACCGACAGCTGCCTGACGACAGAATAATAGAGGTGAAGCTGGATTACGCTGCTCAACATATAGAACACCCCGCACTCAGCACCAAAATCAGCTACACCTGCTTTGATAATACTTTGACTCAAACCTCCGTTGGTCCAGGAATAGAACGCACTCTCTTGTACACGGATGGGAGTAAGATTGAAGGTAGAGTGGGAGCGGCTGTTTCTGTGTGGAAAAACGGCGCGGAAATTAAATCCATTAAGTTGAAACTGGATTCGTGCTGCACGGTGTTTCAGGCGGAGTTGTATGCCATGGATAGAGCCATTCAATGGGCCCGAGAAAAAAGAATAAGCGATTGCTGGATTTTGAGCGATTCACGATCCGCTTTGGACTTAATTAAAAGTGGCAAGGTCTCTCACCCATTGGCATACAGCATAAGGGGGAACATTAGAGCGGCACGGAACCAAGGGCGATCAATCCAGCTCTACTGGGTCAAAGCGCATGTGGGTAACGTAGGAAATGAGCGAGCAGATAGTCTTGCTAAACAAGCAGCGCTGTATAGCAGGACTGTTGCAGCCTACGATGCCTACCCAATCGCTACCATAAAACGCATGATAAGAGCCGAAACTCAACAGCGATGGCAGGCACGTTACGATGAGGAATCGACCGCAGGCACCACGAAAATCTTCTTCCCGAATGTTGTCCTCGCCCACAAAGTTATAAGGAAGTTAGAAATAAGTGCGGTTAAGACCCAACTGTTTACAGGTCACGGTGGGTTCTCTGAATACTTGAATCGCTTCAAGTGTAAAGAGGACCCATCGTGCATCTGCGAACCCGGAGTCAAGGAATCAGTTTTACATATTCTGCTGGAGTGTCCAGTTTTTAGCAGGCAAAGATATGAAGCTGAAATAAAATTAGACACTGATTTAACTGCTGATAACTTAAGTAGTATCATAATAGATAAAAATAAAAGAAATATTTTGGTAGAATATAGCACAAAATTAATACATAAAGTAATCGCAAGAAATAAATGAAAAATAAAATAAGCATATTATACAGCAACATAAATATAGATCCAATATATTGTATATATTTCAGAATATATCACATTATGTGGATAAAAATGTTAGTTGTATAGTTTGCAGATAAAATGATAATAAAGATAACAATAAAACTTAAAAATACATAGTAAAATATGAAATAGTGACTTATAAATGACTAACGCAGTCATGGTCTCCGTCCCCCGTCGGAGGGATCCATGTTAATATTAACAAAAAAAAAAAAAAAAAAAAAAAAAAAAAAAAAAAAAAAAAAAAAAAAAGCAGTGGCGTAACTACACCGTTCGAGGCCCATGGCAAATGAATCGGATGGGACCCTCTCCCACACATATAAAGAAGCTCAACCTACGTTAAAAAAAATATTTATAATGTCCTGCCCCTTCCGGCTGGGCCCCGTGACATTTTTCCTAAATTCCACCATGTAGTTACGCCACTAACTTCAAGGTCCATAGACATCGAAATCCCCTTAAATATTTTAAAGGCGCGGTGATTTTGTTACATGAAATGTAAACTTTGTTGCTCTATGGCCTAACCCAATGGCATCGAATATCCTAATTGACATATCGGGCAGTGGACCGAGCCCTAGCAGCGGATTATACTCGACGACAGGCCGTCGACTGGCGCACCAGCTATAATATTATTAGGTATCAACGCCAATATATGAACTGTGTGTGGACTTATAGAGATAATCCTTAAACAGTACAATTCGGTATTATATCCAGCAGAACGGTTTCAAAGAATGCTTTGCATTCGATGTTATACATCTTCGCGGTATGGGAAATATACCGTACCCATATTATTTATCTTCTCTTATCTCAGAATCTTTTAAAACTAGCATACCAGGAGCCGTTTTGACACGCCAGGACCTTATCCACCTCTAGTGTAGGTAGGTATGCCGAAGAGCAATGACAATATAGTAGACAGCGTCACAAAAATGCCAATATAGTCGTAGTAAGTACCTACCTATTGTGACTGTGACATTTAGCAGCGAACCGTTTTGTTCACCACGGTATTTTTTTTTGTTGGGACTGTGTTGGTCACGGTACCACAGTGTGTAGGGTGCTTGCATAAAGAAGCGGGTGTCCTGTGCAGACAAGGTCGGTATGAGTCGGTCAGAGTCAACGTACATAAAGAAGCAGATAAGTTTCAACGTGTCTCTTTACTTGCTTCTTTGTGCAAGCACCCTGACGTGTGACATGCCGCGGGTTACCCAATGCAAGACGCCAACAGCGTCGCAGAAGAAACTCAACAACCCGCATCGCGCAAAAATCAGCACGGGATACTTACCTTTTTATTATCATGAACGTACTCGCAAAATTTATTTAAATACACTACACAAAATTCACAAAATTAATGAGTGGCTCTAGTGTTATTTAAAGTAATTTGGCGTAATTAGGCCGTCCGTCCTTCCGCACAGGGAAAAATGCACCTAATGGAATGACACGTTTTATGCGGTCAATTATTTTAAATTAGCTTGGTAAAGAGAAGTCTCGCTGGAAAAAAAAATCAAACTTCGTTTGTATGGGGCGCCACCTACCCCGACGGTGCCCCATACAAGGTACTAGCCTAGTGGTTATCAGGCTTCGGCTTCAATTTCGAGGGGATCCGAGGTTTGATGTCAGGTGCATCTATAATTTTTCGGAGCTATGTGCGTTTTAAGCAATTAAATATCACTTGCTGAAATCTGCATGTCTGTGACTCACTGATTTTTACAATTAATCTATGATTAACACTGGATTTGCTGTCCCTATAGAAATGACAAGATAATAATTATGGATCAATTTGAAGCTCCACATTTGACATACGAGTGTCTCTATAGAACTAATAATAATATTGCAAATGATACGGTAGATGTAAATGTCACTGGAACTACTTATATTGCAAATGGCGCACCAACCTCTATAATAATTGATCTTTGATTTCATTACTGACGTTTTTAATTAATCTATGATTTTACATGAAATCATAGATTAGAGCAATTAGAGGTCGGTGCACCATTTGCAAGTGACACTCGTATCTATGCTTACAGCGCTAAAATGGCGTCAATCGAATTAAAAATGGCGTCAATCAAATAGGTCCAAAAAATGTGACAGCAGCCTCTCCAGTGTTAATCATAGATTAATTTTATAGAGCTCAGTGCCGTGACCTGACATGAGACATGACATGATCTGAGAGTTCTCCATAATGTTCTTAAAGGTGTGTGCTAATCCGATCTTTGCTAACGCGACGTGATGGACTATGACCTAATTAGGAGACCTGAGTCCAGTAATGGACCGGCAATGGTTTGAGATGAATGAAAATGAATGAGCTCTAGATATTATCATTTGTTGTCAGTATTATAATAAGCTTTAAATTACCTACATTGTATGTTCATGATTGATAGCTATTATGTGGTTGAAAAATATTGACTCCCTATATAGGGAAAACCAGCAACCAAAATATATATTTTGGTTGCCGAATCTGACCATATTAATTGATAATTATATACGCGTCTGTTTTCCGTTCTCTATTATTATTGTCGGTTTCACATTATTGGTTTTGAATATTAAATTTAAACGTCATCAATTACCTACTTGTGTGAATATGTAAGTAGGTACAACAATTTAACAAATATTTAAACATTAATGTAGGTCGGAATGTTTTATCTGATTATAATATTGTTATTTACCACTAGATAAAATAAGTTAAAGAGCTAAATTATGGCAATTTCTAATATAAGTTCCAAAACATAGCTGTAGCATTTACCTGAACTCGTAAACTGGCGTACACTCTTAACCCTTTCTCTCAGATCATCATAATTACCTTTGCAACATGGTGGCCTGTTAGAGCGATAAGGCCGCCCGTTGTAAGCCCGTATTTTTTAAGCTTAGGTATACTACTACTTAGATACACAATTGGTGTAAAATAAAGTGTAGAAAGGGTTAGGTACCTATTTTATTTCATTTCAAATTCGTCGATTCACATACTTCATTACAGGTGCCAATCACATCGTTTCGCGTGAAATCATAACTCAGCAAGACACGTAGACCCTCCGTCTAAATCTTTGGGGAAGCTCCATCCATTGCGTTTAATTATTGCCCGACCCCAAGCGCTCACCTGAAGATCGTTAATCTTTCTTAAAGATATATTCGCTGGTTCGCAACAGCCTTCATTCTACGCCCTCGGCGCTAATCGCCTTGTGTCGCTCTCCGGTTTTATTAAGGCCCTAAGTAGACGATACGGATACCCGCCCGGCTGTAAACTGTATATTTGATCTTTGACTATTTTACGCCATATAGTTTCAAAAACATTTACCTACAAGTAGGTATTTCTTGGCATATTCAGTTAACATTTACCACCCAGCTCTTTCCATGGTTTTGTATACTTTCAAATGCAACTCAATCCAACTATTATTTTATATTATCTATCTCAACGTTGCTGGTCTGTAGGTTTATAAATACAAAACACATTTATTTAAGTTTTGAAGCTTAGTTTAACTGTCAGGTGCTCATGATCATGAATACAGGAAGTATGCAGTAGCTTATCCAGCGACTCTGCGGCTGGCGACCAAGAAGTGAGCCTGCTAGCCCAATCCGGTTGCGATGCGGCTGCAAAATAACCGGCTCATGTGCTTGCAGCTTAAAATTTGCCACCTTTGCTAACTGTCGCCTTTGCTTAGTTACTGCATTGAAAAGTCTTTGAACTCAGAATTTACCCCTCGTCACAAAGATGGCTTGACTTTGCGTATCACGATCTTGATTTCGACGTTTATGTTTATTGATTAGCGGGATGATGGTATCAATAAGCTCCATTAACCAATTTTCCCTCCGGCTCCGTTGATTAAGTTCGGTGCCTCAACTCAAATGTTTTGTTTAATTGGTTTAGTTCAAAAGCTAAATAATAATCTGACTAATTATTTCGAAATGTAGATAATTATTTTGAAAATCTGTTCAGTAGATTTTGAGTTTATTGCGAACAGATAGACGCGGCTGGGGACTTTGTTGATAATATGTAGTGATGATATGTAGTGATAGTGATTAGCTAAGCCGAACTAATAATTTTCTCATTTACCCTCAAAATATGTGGAAAGCTTGTGTTAGGAATGGGTATGAAAATAATACAACGGGTGGGGATAGAACCGTGCACCTTTCAGTTTTTAGTCCGCGCCTTATACTGAGGGAAACAAAAATATTATAGTTATACCTATTTTAACATCAGCTCTTACGTGCGACATGGTCTTGGATATTATACGAGTATAGGAATGATCTCGAAGTTCCTCAGTCCGTGGGTGATTTCAGTTAATACAAGTTCTACAAGAGCAAAACACACAGTCTGGCCACAGCGAGAACTGTTCAAATACACCGAACGCCTGTTCGCTTTCCAATTAAGCTCAGAAACTGTTTGTGTTCTGTGCAAGTATCATACCTGGCCCTTTGATGTCCTCTCATAAAATATTGCCTTATGTCACCTTGTGTGAAGACTCTCATTGATTATTATAATAATTTAAAGTACCTATATCTTGAATCTGCAAGCAATCTTAGAGTCTGCATAAGATAGACCAAAATGGCAGAAACTGGGGGAGGCCTATTACCCAATTAGAGGGATCCTAATAAAAAAAAGAGTTACATACTTAATAGTTCGTAATTAATAATAATTATCGTAAAAAATATTAGGTGAGTAAATATTCATAGGTTAAGCGATTAAATATATAACGGCTACCAACATTAGACTTAGAATTTAAGTGTAATTAATTAGTTGAAATAAAGAAATAAAGGCTTAATAATAATAATAAAATAATAATATCTTATATAATATATAATAATAATAATAATAATATCTTAAAATAAAGTAGCTGATGAACAACGTTTAAAAAATCTTATGAGAAGCCTTTAATTTTTCGCGAAATTCATAACAGTCTCAAGGATGCAAGCTATCTCCTAGCCAAATCGTATCTTATATTTGTTCGACAACATGACTGCTCAATTTAAGCAGGTTTGACGAAATACTTTGTCACAGTTTCCTGTCAAACCACACTTAAAATTACCAAGAAAAGTATTGATGTAGTCACTGCTTGGCGTACTGACGCCACGCGAAAGCCACTGGGCCTTCGGACTCTCGTAAGAGAGTAGTATATTCTTTGCTTCGTCTCTGTTAAGTAAGTTAGATAAGTTTATTGTTAAGTTAGGTTAGATTAGTTAAAATATATTATGTATCGATAGGGTTGGTAATGCTGGTAAAAGCTCCAAAAAAATAGATTAGAAACACATCACTGCTGTTTGACAGTGTTTCCTTTTTACGTAACTATGGATGGAGAAACGTATGTTCATTCCAACGGCAAAATACAATCCAAAAAGAAGCGGTCAATGAAATGAAAACGCAGATTCCAGGATGGCCTCTCGCAAGTTCTGTACTCAATTAAAAATTATATATATATATATATATATATATATATATATATATATATATATATATATATATATATATATATATATATATATATATATATATATATATATATATATATATATATATATATATATATATATATATATATATATGTGATATTTTATAACTTAAATTCCTAAATGTAAGTAATAAAATATCACATGCTTCAAAGGTGAAGGGACCTACACACCTGAGAGTTCCCCATAATGTTCTCAAAGGTGTGTGAACTCTGCCAATTTTGCATTGCTATGGCCTAAAAGCCCTTCTCTGAGAGGAGACCTGCGCTCAGTAGTGAGCCGTTGATGGGTTACTTATTAATAATGACGGCTATAAGAATTGGACCTAAGGAACCATGGTTGATTTTAAATTTAATAAAAATAGGGTAGGTATGAATTATGATCAGAAGTTTTTAAAGTCATCTCTATTCTATATAATGGAAAACTCTACAAAATAGCTGATTAATGGTTTATACTAATTTCGTATCATATTATGGATATCAGTTATTTCGAAAATTTGCGTTAATCATTTAATTTTAGTTCAGTACCTACTAAGAAAACAAAAGTAAAGATGAGAGAATAGAAAAATACCTTTACCGCATGGAATTTTTGCCGAAATAAAGTTTAAACTATAATTTCAGAGAGCAGACGGCTTTATGTGTTGTTAAAATTTAGTACATTTTTATGATCTCTGCTTGGGTTGTTTAATACCACTATAATACGTGCGGGATCAGACTTCTGAACCGCTGTTTACTTTGCGTACAGAAGCAGAGAACGGTATATTCAGTGTATGGAGAGATATTAATAAGGTTTTTGTTCTTTGTTTTCACCCCTAAACCAACCTGGATTGTACCTGGACTTTATTAATTTCAGAATGATTTTAACCTATACCTACAATAATTTTTCACGCTGGGAAAAATTTACTAGTAAATCTGACCAAATCTCGTATGAAATTAACGGAGCATGTTTGCCCATAGGTAGGTATTATAGCAGTTGTAAAGTTTGTAGTAAAGTTCAAAGTTTGTTAAATCCTATTTTTAGTAAATATTAACTGTATTAATTGATTGCGATAGCTTATGTAAAAATAAACTATGCTGATTTACGCTTGTATGTTAATTAAATTTAATAATTTATATTCATTTTATTAGGTAATTTTGTGGTTATAGGTACAAAAATTTTGTATTCAGACCAAGTTTTATGTTCTACCCATCGCATACAATATACCAACTGTAAGATTGTCTAAAAATGATGGCAACCATGCGACGACCGCAATCACCTCCGATTGACTCATTATATCTGTGGATCGACTATTGATTACAATGCATCTGTGACTCTCTCTCGCTATTGATTACAATGCATCGATGCAGCAATGAACATCTCACTGATGCAATCATTTCTAGACAATCCCACAGCTGATGATTATTGCTTCAAATAACATTGCATCATCAAATCTCGCCAGTAACTCATTTTAGTTAGAACAATACTCTACGTCAACAAAAAATAAACATAAATACATTTTTCTGCTGGCAGCAGTAAACTTAAAAACTACTTTAAACATCGCTTTCCAACGCTTGATACGTTCAAATTCTTAAAGCCATCGCAGCTCGCTCTTACAAACAAAATAAATTCTTGTAAGAGATAACCTAGCCCTGAGCGAGAAATGCTGCAATAAATTAGTTCCGAGACCGTGACGACGTGGATTAGCTTAATCTGCAACCAGAAGTAAAGTCGAACAGTTTAAAAAATATTATTTGGTACTAGTATAGTTTGTAGAATCTAAAATTTCAAAACTAGATGATGCTCGCGACTTCGTTCGTGTGGATTAAGGTTTTTTAAATTTTTAATTTTCCGGGATAAAATGTAGCCTAAATGTGTTAATCCTGGGTATGAGCTATAATTATTCCAAATTTCAGCCAAATCGGCTCATTCGTTGTGGTGTGAAAGAGTAACAAACATCCATCCAACCATACGTCAATCCTCACAAACTTTCGCATTTATAATAATCACCCCTAACGCCCATATATAACTAGATAGCTTATGACCATAACTTCGTCCGCATAGAGTTAGATTTTTAAACATCCCTTAGGAAGCCCTTATTTTTCTGGGATAAAAAGTCACTCTTCATATCCTGCGTGATGGCAACAAATTTATGTACTGTGGTGATGGGTGAATAGTTCTTCAATCATGATGATTTTTTACACGAATATAGTTGAGACTTGAGAATCAGGAGAGTGCCATAGGCTACTTTTTATACCGGAAAATCAAAGAACTCTCACGGGATTTTAAAGTCGCGAGCATCAGCGAGTAAAGTTTGGTAAGTATCAAGACACGCGAGAGCGTGTCAAGCCAAGTTTCAAGCTAAGAGAAAGGAACTTAATGAAAAGAAGTGTGTTAAGTATATTATATTATAAACTTGAGGAAAGAGCAAACAAAGGGCTTTAACTTTATTCACTTAATATTGAACGTCACGAACCGGCACAGTCATAAAACAATAGTATAATAATGTATGTATTGTTCGCGGCTCCGCTATATTATCATGGCATTGTGCGTTGAGAGCCAGCCTGTCTGGCTTGAAATCTGCTTTGTGGATCCCCTTTCATGACGACGACGGCTTAAAACTTCATTTAGCGAGAACTCGACACCTCTACCACTTAAACATTACTTCCCAAGAAAATCATCCTTAATTTAAATAACTTTGTCAAGTCCTCCACTATACTTCACTCTCGTCTTTGGTTCACGGTCTTCGAGTGAATAAATATATCTCGAATCTTTGTTAGGTGTATCTATAAAACTTATAATAATTCTTTGGTTAAAACAAAGCAACTTTTGACGCTTTGATACGATTTGATAATAGGCATCTTATACAGACACTGATAATTAGTTGTATACAATATAAAAGTATAATCAATACTTCACTTTTATCAACTTGTGGCACGCAACCTAATGATTTAATTTCTTTTAACATACCTATCTATCCTGAGCCCCAATTTCACCAACATGAAATATAATAATTTTTAACAAACATGAAAATGTTTGTTAATAAAATCGGCCAAGTGCGAGTCGGGCCTCGCTCTTTTAGGGTTCCGTTAAAAAAAATTAAATTAAAAGATTTCCATCTACCCACCTACCCATTTTAATTTAATTTTTTTAATTTAATTTAATTTTTATTATTTGTTGTTAGAGCGGCAATAGAAATACATAATATGTGAAAATTTCATCTGTCTATCTATTACGGTTTACGAGATACAGCCCGCTGACAGACGGACGGACGGACGGACGGACGGACGGACGGACGGACGGACGGACAGCGTAGGCTTAGTAATAGGGTCCCGTTGGTACCCTTTGGGTACGGAACCCTAAAAATGATTATAATGTTTTTCAAAAACATGAAATATTTGTTTGAGAGTAAATTAACAGTTTTCCAAGAATAAACTAAGCATTTAAGCGCAGCCTAATGTGGGATTGAAAACCACTACCTAACCATACCATACCGTACCGTGCCATAAAGATAGTATCCCTTATCTACGGTAGAAAGGAATACTATATTTATGGTAGGTACCTAAATCACTACTAAATCTAGTCCACGAATAAACAATATAGAGCGTAAAAGAACTTCTGATATAGTACCTATACATAAACGAAGTATTACCACGTATTAATACATACTATCTGGGTGACCGAGCTTTGCTCGGCTATTATTTTTTTATTTTTGGTAAAAATTATATATTTTTTATTTAAGCCTCAATAGCCTCAATAGGTTAAAGGTGCGGACTGAAAACTGAAAGGTCGCAGGTTCGAATCCCACCCGTTGCACTATTGTCGTACCCACTCCTAACACAAGCTTTCCGCTTTATTGGAGGGGAGAGGAGAATATTGGTCAACTTCAACTTGGCTGATATTCTTTTTAAAAAATATATATATATATAAATAACAAATAATAATAAAATAATAAATAATAATAATAATAAAATTCATAGGGGAAAAAATAATCGTCTGGATTCGAACCAGGGTCTACTGCTTTCGGGACCGCCTGATATCCTAACCGAGCTACTGGGATTTTACAGTTAATGGCGAAATTTACCTTCGTATTCTAATGATATTATAGGGGGTTTTTCATTGCCTCAAAACATGGATAAAACGGCGTTTTCTAAAAATGAAACCTTGCTAGATCGATTTATCGCCCCCGAAACCCCCTGCATACTAAATTGCATGAAAATCGTTGGAGCCGTTTCCGAGATTCAGATTATGTATATACAAGAATTGCTCGTTTAAAGTTATTCGATAGATAGATAGATAGATAGATAGATAGATAGATAGATAGATAGATAGATAGATAGATAGATAGATAGATAGATAGATAGATATATTTAAACAATTACTAGGTGCAACTTTGTAGCCACAATATTTTTTCTTGCTCCATGTTAGTCAACAATTAAAGTAATGTTTTAAAACTCACTAACAGTTCCGTGTGTATGCATATCGCGTTTAAGTTAAGCATTCGTGAGTCGTGACGAAAGTTTACATGTGCAGTTATTAATGCAGAGGGGTTATTATGCAAGTTATATTAGGTAAGTACAAAACAGTCGCTTAGTTCTAACTTACTGTTTGCACTAACTAAGTAATGTAAACAAAATATCACTTTGCAGAGCCGTATCTTAAATATTACAAATGCGAAAGTGTGTATGTTTGTTAGTTTGTCCTTCAATCATGCAGCAACGGATCGACGTGATTTTCTGCGTGGGTATAGTCGAGGTCTTGGCGAGTGACGTAGGTTGCCTTTTATTCCGTAAAGGGGTATAATGGGATTTTTAGACACAGAAGATTGTAAACTTATATACCAATAGGTTTAAGTATACTTCGCGCCGCTTGACAAAAACCCGCTTTCAAATAATTTCATTCAAATTCAAATTCAAATTCAAAATTATTTATTTCACGTAGGCCAATCTGTGACTCTTATGACACGTCATGACTCTACCATTCAAATCAGTGCAACCGTTCAAAGCTACGATCACACACACAGACAGACAGGATAAAACGGCAAATTTATATCACCCCTTTTTTGCGCCGTGGTTAAAAATTACAACCAACCAATACTACCTACTAACGATTTACAAAAATTAAAGTCTGAACTGGCCACAAAGCTAAAACCAGCCTTAGTATAAAGTCGGCCAGCAATTAGCCCGCTGTTTGTGGTCAGCATTACCCGGGGGGGTGAAGAGAGGGAGGGGGGTAATTAGCAGCGAAAATGTCTCTCTGCCAATGGGAACTTTCCCGGACCATAGCTGTTGTAGATTTATTTGTAAAACTGTAGGTACTACGTTTTCAGGGCAACTTTTAAGCTATGAAATTTTACAAAGAAAAGAAAAATATTTATTAATAAGTTACCTTAGATAAAATAACAAATATTCCTAATAAAGGGCGGCCGCCCTAAGGACGTCCTTACAGTAAAAGTAGTACAAGTTTAGACTAGGTTAGTACGAGTTCATTTATCTCGACAAATCTTAATAGATTTCGAGTATGATATTATTATTATATCGACGAAATTCTCTCGCGTAAAAGTAAAATGGACCCTAACACCCTTTTTAACCCCCGACGCAAAAAGAGAGGGGTGTTATAAGTTTAACGTGTCTGTGTATCTGTGTAAATGTGTATCTGTCTGTGGTAGCGTAGCCGCCAAACGGATGAACCGATTTTCGTTTAATTTTTTTTGTGTCATAGATAATTTTATCCCGAGTGTTCTTAGCTATGTTTCATGAAAATCTGTTCAGCCGTTTGAAGATTATCAGCTCATTTCTAGTTGATGAGGGGATCTGACTAACTTCCTTATGTCCGATCGATTCGAAATTTGATACCGTGTTACTTCAATGATATTGAAAGTATATGGTAAGGTAACCATGACCTGATCAGCCGTTTGAAGATCATCAACTCTTTAAAAGTTGATGAGGGGATCTGACTACCTTCCATATCTCCTATCGATTCGAAATTTGGTACCGTGTTACTTCAATGATATTGAAAGTATATGGTAAGGTAACCATGACCTGATCAGCCGTTTGAAGATCATCAACTCTTTAATAGTTGATGAGGGGATCTGACTACCTTCCATATGTCCTGTCGATTCGAAATTTGGTACCTTGTTACTTCAATGATATTGAAAGTATATGGTAAAGTAACCATGACCTGATCAGCCCTTTGAAGATCATCAGCTATTTAATAGTTGATGATGGGATCTGACTACCTTCCATATGTCCTATCGATTCGAAATTTGGTACCGTGTTACTTCAATGATATTGAAAGTATATGGTAAGGTAACCATGACCTGATCAGCCGTTTGAAGATCATCAGCTCTTTAATAGTTGATGAGGTGATCTGACTACCTTCCATATGTCCTATCGATTCGAAAGGTACCGTATTACTTCAATGATATTGAAAGAACATGGTAAGGTAACCATGACTTTAAATATGACATGGTAGAGTAAGGTTTAGATTTCGAAGGTGGGTGATTAAATGGGATCAATTACCACTGCGCTAACAAATCACTATAAATACCTTCCTAATATTTATACCTACTTTAAAAAGGACTAAATAAAAGTAAAATTAAAAATTTTAAAAACCCCCACACAAAAAATAATCTCTAAAAACTAACAAATAATATTTTATACCTATATATAATTATTATCGTCACATATATTATGTAAGTTCAAATATTTTTATTTTCCAAGTGTCGTCGTCGCGTCGGGGGACCGCTAAGTGAGAAAAACAGGTGTAGTCGCAGATTGCAACAAAAGAATTTACTCCGAAAAATTTGCAAAATCGACACAACCGTCAACGTCGTCTGCCCTCACGTTTCGCGCGCGGCATTACGTAGAGCGTAGACTATATATGCATGAAACTTAAGATCGCTCGTACCTAAATGTAATTCGTAATAATTAATTAGCTGTTGGAAAAATACTTTATAAACTTTAGCGGTCCCGCGACGCGACGACGACACTTGGAAAATAAAAATATTTGAACTTACATAATATATGTGACGATAATAATTATATATAGGTATAAAATATTATTTGTTAGTTTTTAGAGATTATTTTTTGTGTCGGGGGGTTTTCAAAATTTTTAATTTTACTTTTATTACTTTATTTTAGTTGTCACCTTATAGTCCAGTCAATCTAGTCTTAACTGTGCCATTTTGAGGTGGGCGGCTGAAACCAACGCCAGCGTAATCCCTGCTGCCACAATAATAGTTCGAAAATTCAGACCGCTGAACCACTAGCAACGTTAGCAAAAAAAATTAAAAGGTATGCAACAATGACTTTTTTCCAGATATCTCTTAAACGGCTGGAAATATGAAAAAAAGTTTTAAATAAAAGTTGTAGAGAATTTAAGTCTACAAAAAAGTTTATTGATAATTTTTCTTGTTTTCTTATAGTTTGTACTTGCACTACTGGCGCGTATTGTGTTTTAACAATTTAAAAAAGAAACAGCAAGCAAACATCGTTTGTGGATGGGCCCTAAACTAGCGGCACGCTATGATGGCCGGTTTGACGTTTGTCCGCTCATGAAGTTCCGTATTAATTGATAACGACTTTGAAGGAAATAATTGTATTACTTTATTGACGATAGTGATGTGCAGAGATTCATAAATTTTATCGAATGTAGTTTTAGGTTTAGGACTCAAAATTTATTTATTAAATTGATTTCTAAAATGTATACAAGTGTAGAAAAATCAGTTTGCACCATTTAAGGGGACGCAAGCCAGTACCTTCTTCATACAAACGTAGATGAGTGATTACTACATTATTTGATATTGTACGCTCAAAACTAAGTATTATGTCGATTTGCCTCGTCATTATCTAGGTTTATTGATATATAAAATAGTGAAAAAAATATTCGCTAAAAAGTTACGAGCCTCGAAAGATCGTCATTTTCACACTAAATTTATGACAACTTTTGGCGCAAATAAATAACATTAGGAGTATGAAAATTCCAAAAAAAATTATCATTAGACATAGTTTATTTATTCATCAGTTCAAATAACTTTACTTTGTAAACATACATTTAGTAGTTTTATCTCAAAAACATTTTTCCCAAACGACTGTTCAACCTTATACGCGCGCTTGATTTCGGTGTAAATTATCGCGTCTCTCACCCGACACGGAGCGGGAGCGGGACGGTAGCACGGAAGTATGCGCGTATGAACTCGCTACACTGAGTCTATCTCTTTCTCACACAATGTTAGGTGAAATAGCAAGCAGGTTACCCACGTGCGCCGGCAACTTCCTTCGCGCATACTGAGCCCCCTTAAGGGGTGAATGTACTTGTGAATATGAACAATTTTCACTATGTGGACAAACCTCTGAAATCGCAAAAAAATATCAGCTGTTTCATACAAAAGGTAAAATTTTTATTTTTATATGATATATACCACAACTCGGCATTTGGTTTTCTAAATTGAAAATTTTTAAAAATGGAATCTAATACGATCGTCACATAGGATCGCTGGCTAGCACAACTACTACCTCCGGCAAACTCGCGTCAATGCTCAATGCAAAACAAAGCAGTTTCGAATTGACGTTGCTTCGAAAAGTATAAACTGTCAGTGCAATGCGATTGTGATATAGTTTTGACCTGGCTTTGGATTTCAAATATTGATACTGCATTACTGTTGACCCTTGCTCGTTAATTTGGACTCTGTTCAAGCCCTTTGTTGTGGATTTCGTCGATATGACCGAACGTACGCAGAGAACTGTTCTAAATAGTCAGACACGTGAGTTCGTAATACGCCTTCGTAACTATTTCGATCGTGAAGCTCAAAATGGAGGGCCAATTTTACCTATAACGTCAGTGGTTGAACGCGTAGCTGATGCGCTTAATATTGGACAACGAACTGTTAGACGGATAACTAAAAAAAAATATGGCGAGACTGGCACAGAAGAAAATAAACTTCACACACCAAAAAAGAGAAAACGAGCAAAACCAGTCGTAGGCATCGATAGCTTTGATGCCGATGCTATCCGAAGACATGTTTACGGCTACTATTTACAGAAGGAGTATCCAACAAGAAAAAAGTTGGTGCATTCACTGAAGGAAGCTGGATTATTCTTCGGTGGGGAAAGTTCTTTAACGAAGATTTTGAAGACCATTGGATTTCGATACAAAAAATGTAACAAACGCAAAATATTGATGGAAAGATTTGATATAGCGATGGCAAGGTATACTTTTTTACGGCAAGTGAAAGAAATCAAAAATTGGCAAAATGTTGTGTTCTTGGATGAAACATGGCTTAATGCTAACCATACTGTAGGCCGTTCTTGGAACGATGACACAGCAGCATCTACTTCCAAAGTTCCTGTAGGAAAAGGATCGCGACTTATAATTTGTCACGCCGGAACCATCAACGGGTTTGTCGAAGGTTCTCTCATGGCTTTTGCGTCAAAAACCACTGGAGACTATCATGAAGACATGAATGGAGAAAAGTTTACTGAATGGTTTACCTCAATGTTGTGTAGCCTCCCTCTGTAATAGATGGTTCACATCTATTATAATTATGGACAACGCCCCATACCACTCGATGCAAATTGACAAGCCACCTGCCCAATCCCAAAAGAAAGCTGATATCGTCGCATGGCTTCGTAAAAATGGCGTAGATGCAAACATGAATATGTTAAAAGCGGAATTAGTACGTCTTTTAAAAGAAAACAAACCAACCAAGATCCGATACGTCATTGACGAAATAGCATTAGAACATGGGCACAGAGTTATACGGTTACCGCCTTACCATTGTGAGTATAATGCGATTGAGTTGGTGTGGGCTCAAATTAAGGGATATGCTGCAAGACACAATACAGAACCCCCATTTACCACAAAAAAAATGCTAAAATTATTAGAAGAAGCTTGTGAACGTGTGACTAAAGGAGACTGGGAAAAGGTTGTGAATAGAACTGTTAAATTAATAAGGGAAGATTATGAAAGAGATGTGAAAATAGATAATATTATAGAAAACGAACATATAATTATTAATGTAGGTGATGATAGCAGTGACGACAGTGAAAATAGTAGTATGGACGAATCTGATTAATTATGGCCTTTTGTGGCACCTTTTTTGGTATCTTTTGTATTCATATGTTTCTTGTGTGCATATAAAGTATGTATATTCATTTTCATTCAAATATTCAGTTCGTTCAAATAAATTAAATAAACATATACATTTTTGTTTTATTAAACCTATTTAATCAGGTACAAAAACAAAACTTAATTGTCTTTTGTTCGAGAATAAATTGACATTCCACATCACTATTGTAATGTGTCAAACCGGCCATCATAGCGTGCCGCTAGTGTAATTTAATTCGCCGTGTACTCGGACAGGCCAAAAAATACACTCATTTAAATTTCGAATGCAATGCGAACGTGACCTAAGCGTATCCCCATTTGGATGCACTCTGTGGCTGTCTCGATTAAGTTAAGCCTTTACGAAAAATACATTAACTGAATTCTGAGCCCGAATTGCTCTGAAACTGAAATAAACTTTTCATTTTCTCGTTTTAAAATTGCAATTTGAAATTAAACGACTTATAAGTCTAGTGGTACGATATTTAGTGAAGACATGCGTAGGCAAACGTAATAGTATAACAAGAGAAGAAAGCAAAACGTTTATTAAAGAAGGTCAACCGTCTAAAGCATACAGCAGGGCTTGGACCTTGCTCACGAAAATAAAAACTATGCTCAAGGTAGGTAGGTAGGACTAACTGACGTCTAAGACTTCTTTCTCGTGAACTAGGTTTTAAAATATAATTTAATATTAATTATTTTGTATTATATTATTGTAGTAAAAAATTGGCCATCCAAAGAGGTAATGCTTCCAGCATCTTGGGTACTATGCCACACTGCGGTGGCTTGGATGGGGTTTTATATTTTAATTAGTTTTTATTTTAGTTTTAATTTTAGGTTTAATATATCTAGTATTGTATATTTAAACTTGTACCTATTAACCATAATAAATAGAAAAATGAAAATATTAATTATTTTTAAAAACCCGACTTCAAACACCCGCGTCATTACAATTTTTTTTTATTGTTGATTTTTTAAAAACCGCTCGACGGATTTCAATAAAATTTAAACTACCTGGGAAGTATACCCTTTCACACAAAAAAAGAATTTTCTAAATCGGTTTAGGCGTCTTCAAGTAATCGGTGAACAAACATAAAAAAAAGATTCCGACGAATTGAGAACCTCCTCCTTTTTTGAAGTCGGTTAAAAATAAAACAAACCATGAACCTACCATGCCTTTTCATCCCTTTAGGGACGAGAGTTCAAAAAATCGTATAGTATATAAGTTTTAACGAAAATATTTTTTTGCATATTTCAATCTTATTGTTCAACCAGCTGATGCCCGCGACTTCGTCCGCGTGGATTTAGTTTTTAAAATCCCTCGTGAACACTTTGATTTTCCGGGATAAAAAGTAGCCTATATCCTCAACTATAGTACCCATGCAAAAAATCACGTCGATCCGTGGCTCTGTTGTGGCGTGATTGAAGGACAAACCAACAAACAAACACACTTTCGCATTTATAATATTAGGTAGTATGATTATAATTTTAAATTGCATAGGAAAACACTGTAGCATTAAGTCCATATGATGTATTACATCCAAACCTACTATGTAGTATCCGTATAATGATCGTTTGGCAAAATCTGACCGCCTTTGGAGTAGTTTGACTTAGACAAAATAGGGCTATCCACGATGGCTATATATGATAAAGTACGCTTGCCAGCTTAAGATGAGCCATTCATTCAAAGTATCTTGTAGATTCCGGGGTTCAAGTTATTTGGACCTTATACTGAAGATCGTGATGTCTATAATTTCTGAACTACGAAATTGACGACCTTGAAATAATTACAGGACAATCTCTAAAGAACCTGCTTTCTAACAAAAAAAGAATGGATTAAATCGGAATACGCCTTAATGAATTACAGCTAAATACACATTTTGACTTTCATCCCCTCTCCCAAGGGAACCGTGCTGAATTTCGGGATAAAAAGTATCCTATATTATACCTCGTAGTATTAACTTAAATCGTGCCAAGTTTCATTTAAATCCGTCCAGTAGTTTCGGCGTGATGCGCGGCCAAGATACAGACAGACAGACAGACAGACAGACAGACAGACAGACAGACAGACAGACAGACAGACAAAAAATTAAAAAAAAATTGTTTTGGCTTCAGTATCGATTATAGAGTGCCCTCAAACAAAAATTTTCAAAATATCTTCAATGTACAGAATTGGACCTGTTACAGTTTTATTATATTATAGATTTTTTTGTTCCAATTAAATTTTCAATGGGACGGCATTACTAAACATTATTGATCGAAGGTGATCATTTTAAAGTGTTTAAAGGAAATCCAAGTAAAACCGCGTCATAAACAACCACTTTCCCTTCCGCTTTTCGTGATAACGACAATGTATGGAGCATGAAACCCCTCTTTAACGAAAGATGTTCCGAGACAGTTTACGATCACAGTATAATATGCGGTATTTCTTTATTGTTTATTACTAAAAGGGACCCTACTCATGGCATAGCTGTACCTATATTCATGCAAATATCCTACTTTATATTACGTCTTTATTAGAAACAAAATTGGTCAATGTTTCCTACCTACATAAAAGGAAAAAATGTTAAGGAATGTAGTTCCATTATACTTGAGGTAGAGCCCACTACCTTGGTACATAATAACTGGTATGGTATAAAATATTTGGTAATTCTATGATAAAATAAAATTAAAAAGAAAAAGAATAACTTCCTAAGCAGATTTATTCCTCAGATGAACTTCAAAAAATATAGTTTAATCTAAGAAATAAAAAATTAATATAGTTCCTAAAAAATATAAACGTTCTGCTCAAGAACCATCTCAGTTAAATATAACTACTTTAGTATTAGCATCTATTACAGGCTCTTGAAGTTGTTATAAATTTACAAAACTTTGACGGTTAGGTCCTGAACAATCATTCTTATCCGTCCTCTTCAACCAATGTAAGTCCACCGCTAGACATATTTGGTAGCGTCCAGTGCCCTGTCGAGGTATCGGAGGGATATCTGGGCATCCAATAATAGCCTAGGCAATGGGGCGGTCTGTTGTATGGAGACCCCCACATCAAATCCTCAGTCGATGAAATTTGGCGGGGTAGTAGTATGGGATGACCCAAAATTTACACAAAAATATCCAAAAAAAAATCCATGCGGAAGTTAGGTATTTATACCTAAAAGTACAAATAGCTCAATATTTTGAAATAAATAATTTCTCCGTCCAATTTTTTTTTACCAAACTAATTATTAGCCTTAATAAGAGGTACTTGATAAAAATCCAAAACTTTTTTCAAACGGAACTGTCACTTTTTTAAGAGGTTTCCTTTTTTGTCCGTAATTTCGACCACAAAATTGCTCAGTCAATTTTTCATTTTTAAATGTCCTTAAAATGTAATTTAGCATAACGTGTAAGAAAATCCAAAAAAAAATCCATACCAAAATCTATTTATCTTACTTCAACTGAAAATTGTTTATAACTCGGTATGAAAAATTTCTCAATCCAATTTCTTTTTTTTATCATAGTAGGTAGTCACATTTACACTCTTATCCTAAATATCCAAAAAAAATATCACGAAGAACATTGATATTGAAACAGATTTTTTGAAATCTAAACTGCGTTTTCGCGATAATGCACCTTAATTCTTGAGAGATTGGGTATAGTTTAGCGTGCGCGAGCGAAGCGACTTCACAAAATAATATACATGTTACTACATGCCTTCTACTATACATGTTACTACATGCCTTCTACAATGCTAAATATTGAACATAAACGTGTACCTGAACATTAATTTATTTGTACAAGATAAATGAGCTTAAATAAGGGCTCATAAATTATTTTTTTTTGTAAGCTTATGTCTAGGTAAGTAAATTAAAATAAAAAATTAAGTGGCACTCGGGGACTGCCGCAGTAAAGCTATTGCATAGCATTTTTTATCAACTTATGCAATTATAATATTTATGCAATATTTTTTTTTGCATAATAAAAATTATGCAAAAAAATAATTAAAAAACAAACAAACAAGAAAAGCGCACTGTCAATTCTTCGCGAGTGAGATTCGAACCTGCGACATCATACACCATACGGTAAAGAAAGCGGCCGCTCGCCCACTGCGCCGAACAGAGCTACTTGTGAACCTCTAAAATGTTGAACGCTTACTGAACGACGGTGTTAGGTTTTTTTTCGTTACGGAATTTCTTGATTCGGTCGCCGCGCTCAAACTGTTTGTCATAGTTCAAAGCCCGCGATAAAAGCTATGCAATAGCTTAAAAACATACAGTCGAACTGAGAACCTCCTCCTTTTTAAAGTCGGTTATAAATACATAGGTAGGTATAACGAAATGGAACGGTTATCGAAATTATTGTGTGTCTATGCAATAGCTTAAAATTCAATTTTTTTTCATTACTTGGATTTGAGGAAATAAAGGAGGAAATGTATTAAATATATTTTGTTTAAGTACCTACGTATTTGGCACGCCAGAAATTTGCAAACTGTTTAAAGCAAAATGCTAGACAGTTTATGCAACTGATATCGACGCTGGAAATTTCAAATGTCGTAAGGGACATTCTGTCGTAAGTACACTTGATTCACCATCGTACTTGAAATTTTTTTTTCTATCGATCTGTATATTTATTTAAAATTTTGATATCTCTTATAATTATAAATAAGGACTGAAGATACGAAATGTAATACTTTGTAGTAAGTAACAAAAAAGTAAAATTTTAGTTAGTATAGATCAAATTTTAGATTCTAACTTTCTTGTACAGTACCCGGCGATATATATTGCACATCGGCCATAAAGCCGATGTGAGATATATATCGCCGGTGCAATATATATGCCGATGTGCAATATATATATATATATATATATATATATAGTATATTATAGTAGTAGTACATACAGTACCCGGCGATATATATTGCACATCGGCCTTATGGCCGGGTACTGTAGCTTTTTGTAATGTCGTAATTCATTTCAAACTGTCTGGTTTCTATGCTGTAACGCGTCTACAAAAATTAAAAATTCTTTACGATCTAAAATCTATTTTGGTATTTAAAAATTTTGAATTAACATTGACGTAAGTAGCGACGAATTGATATCGACGCTGGAAATTTCAAATGTCGTAAGGGACATTTTGTCCTAAGTACACTAATTGATATACCATTGAACTCGAAATTTTTATCTCTATCGATCTGTATATTTTAAATTTTGATATCTCTTATAAATAAGGACTGGAGATACGAGATGTAATATTTGTAGTAAGTAATAAAAAAAGTAAAATTTTAGATCGTATAGATCAAATTTTAGATTCTGACTTAGTAGCTCGCGAAAATTTCCATTACAGATTGATATTTTAGGTATCAAGTATGGAATACATAGCTGCGTAGTACGGCCGTTAATCACTGGCCTATATCATTGAGCTTAAGGTAGCAACTCCTCAATCCTGATGCTGCTGGGCTTCGGCCCACCAGACTCAGCTAGCCTTAATTAAATCATTGGGTCGTTAAAATAATCTAGGAACTGACACAATATTGTAGAGATTTGTAGGGGCGGCAAAATTTGAATAGCCTACTGGCGGCAAATGTGTAAATCTGGTGTGAGTTGCGCCTCCGTTTGTTTCGACGTTTCTTATATGCCCATCCGACTTCAACATACGTGTAGAAACAAAGATTATATATGTAATTTATAGAGGCGTTTGAAGTTAGTTTTTTGAAAATCGTTATTATTTTTAGTGGCCTAGGAGTGCAATATTCTGCAGCATCAGGTCTGATTTTCAGGTCAGGTGATAGAATCTGGAGTTCGTGGTGTAGTCTAACTAAAGGTAATTAATTGGTCTTTACAATATGAATTCACAATCAAAAATTCCTAAATTCTCACAGCTTAAGAGTGCAGCACCCTGCAGCATCAGAATTGAGGAGTTGGGGCCTCGAGCTTAACGATGTAGTCTATGCTTGATACCTATTACTTACATTACTAGTGGTTCGCCCCGAACTGAGACCTCGCGGTAACGGTATCCCATGATTATTCATTCAATCGATACATGACGACCAAAACTGACATTATTATTATTATGCCCGTTTTCACCAAACATACCTAAATCATCCCCTATGTAGGAGTCTCTTTACGTAGGTAGCTCCAAAACACAATCCTAAGTCCTAACATCCGTCCCAATGTCCTTTTAGGTGTCCCGTACAGGATCGTGATAAAGAAGTTGACAGTAATCATCACATAACTTATCATAGGTAGCCCGTAAAGGTTAGGGAACGTCAGTGAAAACATTGAATTATTATGTAGGTACTAACGAGTGAAAACTGGTTAGGGGCATCTGTACAAATCGTCATCTATCGACGCGAATAGAAAATATACAAAATGATATTTAACTAAAGAATAATTTTAATTGAATAATATGTTATTATATTATGTACCTAAATAATAATGGTCGACGCAAAACTGTTTTTGGGATAAATCGTAGTCGTAACTCCTAGTTCAATGGAATAGTTAATGACTGCGCCATCTATTAGCATTATTGTGAAGCTATGTGAAATTTACTGATGCTCATTAAAAATTAAATAATCTCGTTTCTTTATAATATTCATATAATTTTAGTATTTGTTGTTCAAGTACAGGATACAAGTGAAGTAAGAAAATAAGTACAACTTGAAAATATATAGAAAATTTTCTCAGAGAGCGTCTTCAAGCGAGCGTATTAAATCGCCACTTTGGAAGCCCCCCATTTCGTCAATTTTAGGAAAAAAATTAAAAAAAAAATACGGTTGTACTCTGTTCTAAATTGTCTTTAAAATGATACACAGAAAACCTATGAATCGCAAATAAAAAAAAATTTCTTCGCATTCGCTTCTATGAGAGCCCCCCTGAAATAAAGATTTTTATAATTTTTTAAGCCATTTTCGGCTGGAGGCCATCGGTTTACATATTATATCTAAATTTGAAGTAATTACGTTCAGTAATTCAAAAGTTATAAGGCTCTGACAGACGGACGGACGGACGGACGGACAAGTGCAAATCGCTCTAGTAAACTCAGAGACCTCGCTTCGCTCGGTCAATTAATACACAATCGATATTTTCTAAATCTTCATAGTTAATAGCAAACATTCTCTTTCAAATAAAAAAAAATGCGATACGGTCTGAAATCTCGAAGAAATTGGTGTACATACCTGCATGGAAAAAAATATGAGCCGATTGCGCGCCGATATAAACTTCCTTTTTTTGAAGTCAATTATAAAGTATCTAACTTTATTTTAGAGTAAATGAAATACAAAAATGGAAAATTAATTAATTTTTTTTTTGTTGGCAAGGGGGGCGCGGGCGGATTTTCGCACCCCGGCGTCCAGTGTGGTTAAGACGACCCTGTCTATGCAATGGTCTGATTCCAATCGAATGTGCTAGATAACATCCAAAGACATTACAAAGTATATTGTTTTTAACATACTTGGTAGTGTCTTGAAATAATAAGTTTTAAATATAATTTAAGAATCGACCTTAGCCTAAACGACACAAACAGCAAAAGGCATTAGCTTAGTTTATTTACAAATAGCAAAAGCTCTTTGTTAATAAACTAAGTCAATTTAGAAAAAAGAAGTCTCAATGAAAATTAATGATTGTTAAAAATCAATGGAAGAAGAGTCCAACATTTCAAATGCACCAAAAATCTTCTAAAGATGTAAGAATTGAATTGGTACCTGAAATATCTGTAGCAAAATGCAATGATCTGAAAAGTTTAATGCAAATATAGAACAATATCAATACGGTTTTATACTTCAAATGTTCTAAAAAATCTCTAAAATTATCAAGCAATGAGTTGTCTTCTATTTAAGAGTACTACTATTTTCTATTTATTGTCATCGACAAACGACGACAAAGTGTCACGTTCCACCTGAGCCTGAGGGTGAAAGCGAGAGCGCGGAACAAGCGATAGAGAGGCATGATCGGCCCAAGCGTTGGCTTGTGACACATTTATTCATCGATGTTTCTTTATGACGTTATCACGTAAAACTATGGTCCGTAAACCGACTTTACAGACAACCAATTTTTTTTATTTTATTCCAAAATTTTTCGATATTATTATATTAAATTGAATATTCATATTTTTTGGTTATACTATACAAGATGATGCCCGCGACTTCGTCCGCGTGATTTAAGGTTTTTTGATTCCCACGGGAACTCTGTAATTTTCCGGGATAATAAGTAGCCTATGTGTTAATCCTGTTTATAAGCTATCTTCATTCCAAATTTCCGCCAAATCGGTTCATTCGTTGTAGCGTGAAAAAGTAATAAACATCCATCCAAACATCCATCCATACATCCATCCATACATCCTCACAAACTTTTGCATAGTCATCGCATCGCATAGTAGGAACTAGGATAGTACGATATACTGCATCACAAAAAAAAAATTTTTTTGTGATGCAACTACAAATTTACGATTTTCGGATTTTTTCCTTTCCTTGTGCTACATGACATTGCTTCATGCCAAATTTCATGATTCTAGGTCAACAGGAAGTACCCTCTAGGTCTTGCGAGTGTTAAAATATGCGGCATAGATGGACCATAAAAGGCCGTATCTTTTGATTGCGTCGACTTAGACTTTGTCACAGCTACAAGGGATTGCAGACCTGAGTATTTGATACTATTTTCAACTTGATACCCTCCATGTGTTCCTGAGAAAAAGGGTATTGACAGACGGACAGACAGACGGACAACGAAGTGATTCTAGAAGGGTTCCGTTTTTAGTACGGAGTACGGAACCCTAAAAATCGGCCAAGTGCGAGTCGGGCCTCGCTCTTTTAGGGTTCCGTCAAAAAAAATTAAATTAAAATATTTTCATGTACCCATGGAAATATTTTTATTCAATTTAATTTAATTTTTATTATTTGTTGTTATAGCGGCAATAGAAATACATAATATGTGAAAATTTCATCTGTATATCTATTACGGTTTACGAGATACAGCCCGCTGACAGACGGACGGACGGACGGACGGACAGCGTAGGCTTAGTAATAGGGTCCCGTTGGTACCCTTTGGGTACGGAACCCTAAAAATGAGAGTTATGACAGTTTAAAAGGTAAAATTTTGGTTTGGTCCTCCTGAAAATTAGGGGTTTGTCGCATGTTTGTCGCTTACACAATTTGAAATATCCAGCATCGATGTATCGGATTACACACGGACCTCGGATTACAAAGGGCATAAAGGACATTTTGGTCAAAACTTGAACTTAATGGTATCATACTCAGTTTTTAACGCTCTTTCGATCTGTCTTATTTACGTCTCAATATTCGCTAAAAATGTCGTTGACGATCTAGATTTTTGGTGTTCTTAAACATGAATTTTCGAATAAATAGGTCACTACTAATGGTACTATGTAATGCATACATAGCATAATATCTATTAAGTATATTGTAAAAGTATTTTGAAAAGAGCAACTGCCGAGTTTCTTGCTGGTTCTTCTCGGCAGGAACGGCATTCCGAACCAGTGGTAGACTCATTGACGATTGTAAAAAAACTTGTAAAAGTTTATTTGAATAAAAAAACATTTCTATTCTATTCTATTCTAATGGTCGTAAAGCTTGAGCTAAAACATAATATCATCAAAATTATTTTTTTTTAATTTTAAAAAGTAAAAAATATTCATATCTATTTCTTCTTTATCAACCTATAAACGTCCACCCGCTTTCAGGAGTTCCGCAATGATTCCGTCATCACCAGGCGCTTTGTTGTTCTTGAGCTGTTTGAGAGCCATACTAATCTCGTATAGGCTGACTGACATCTGGGACATCTTGGGTATAGTTCATAAATCATAACGAATAATTGATCGTCATAGTCACCGTCGTTGGCAACAGTTTTTGATTGACAATTGCACTGTCGATTCAACGAAATACAGGCTCGCGTCACCGTAGAAAAAATATGTCGATATAATAGGCAGATAATATGTCGGGTCTCGTGACGTCACCACGCTCCTGCTTCCCTTGATGGATTAAATATAAAATATTTCTTTCTAAAATGTTTATAGTTTTTAATGCGCTTGATTATTTTTTTGGATATTTTGATACTTGATACAAAAAAAATAATTAGAATCATATCAATAAAAAAAATGGATGGAGAAATTTTGCACTGTGAGTAAAAGGGTAGTTTTTGAAAAAAATATAGTCTCTTGGTATATTGTTTGGATTTTCAAGTTGTAGGTACAAAACGGCTATAAAAGGACATTCCAGTGAAAAAAATTCACAGAGCAATTTTTCGCTGCAAGTTACATTGAAAAAACGTATTTTTCAAAATTTGGTGGTTTCGACTAGGAGTATATTTTGGATATTTTATATTTTGTTTCAAGACTTTACACGAATGTTTCAGGTGAAGAAAGTTTTGACCGAGCATTTTGCCGAACTGAGATATTAAGCATAAAAGAGTTTAGGTAAAAATACCTAACTTCCGTTTTAATTTTTTTTTGGATATTTATAAAATACGTTTAACTACTGATACTTTATCATTCTGTAAAGTTTCGTCGCCTGAGGAATTGATGTTGGGGTCCACTAGCTTCATTGCCTAGACTATTTGTTACACGCGACAACCGTTCGTAATCAAGTAATTGTCACTTGTCCGTCACTTGTCGGCGTCCTCCCATCCGCGGCCGAATAACGCGCGAACCGGCGCGACCAACTTCAAATTGCCGCTTAATGTCGCTTAACGCGACTGTGTCGCTAACAATATTCATGAGTTTCTTGTTACATCTTCAACAGGTCTCGGTCTTGCGTCGCTCGAACCCCGGGGATCCCTGAGACTCGTTTAATGTCAGCTGACGACTTAATTGGAAGTATTCCAATACTACGAGCGAAGCAATGGCTGGATCATTCGTCATGCTCGTGAATGGGTTCCACCGGCGGGAATGGTACTACTTTCTATCTGCCCGTCTTAACATGTGTTTTCATTTGTGTTTTGTGGTGCAATAAAGTATATACATACATACATGTGTTGAATTATAATTAGGTATGCTTTTGTGGAACTCATTATGGAAACACTGCATACATAGCATCTATTGAATTTTAAACTTATTTTGAAAAGAGCAACCGCCGAGTTTCTTGCTGGTTGTTCTCGGCACGAAGGGCACTCCGAACCAGTGGTAGACTCAAAAGCACTTGTAAAAAAGTTAATTTGAATAAAAAATATTTCTATTCTATTCTATTCTACGCATTCCAGTGCTAAATCGTCATTTCAGTACATTGGGACCCCAGCGTCTGTCGGTTTTACGTTGCATTGCCACTTCAACTTCATTGAGCTATATCGGTTACTATAGACTGTTCTTTTATGGATCTTCCCATTTCTGACTTGATCACATAGAAAAACTCCGGTCATAGGCCATCCATCCATCCACCGTTCCACCGCAGCACTCCATCGACCTCTATGTGGCTTTGGCTAGTGGCTACCTATGAAATTTTTCATGAAGTCCATATTTAGCGACCGTATGAAATATACACACTGCCTAAATTAAACTACTCCGACCTGCAATAATTTTAGACTGACTGAAGTGATAATGGACCTGAATAAATGATAATGTGACGGCACACAGGCCGACCGCATGTCCATTGCATTTGCTGATTTGCTCCACGAATAGCCTTTGATACTCGGAATCATCGCAATAGGCCTTTCCATTCTCCAATTGCGGAAATAACATGTGACTAAATGAACCATATCACATTACTCCGCTTATAGAAAACTATTTCGAAATACAAACAATAATATCAAATGGACATGGAAAACAAGTAAGTAACCTTATTTGAAACAAAACCTCAATAGCCCAACGGTTAAAGGTGCGAACTGAAAACTGAAAGGTCGCAGGTTCGAATCCCACCCGTTGCACTATTGTCGTACCCACTCCTAACACAAGCTTTCCGCTTATTTGGAGGGGACAGGAGAATATTAGTCAACTTCAAATTGGCTAAATTCTTAAAAAAAAAACACTTTTTCGTAATTTGCTATACAGATCGATGGTAATTACCTACTTCGGACTTTACTTGGGAAATTTACTTCGGTTTATTCAGAGATTTTACCGACGACCTTAGATTTTTTATTCCTTAAGATATGCCCGACACCATCAGAATTATATCCCGGCCTACGGACTAAAATTTTTATTGTTTTTCTCCCACATCTCCGTTCAATGCTCCAGAAATGGGACAGCGGGAATATGGCTGTCTTCTTTTAGGCAATGTCTTTCTTTTGCCTATTCCACTCGTCACGTGTTCGTTTGCATAATATGACCATCTAAAACAGTTTTGCACAAGCATATACCACTGTGGTTCGCTTTCCAGCATACAAGGTTAGGTCTATGGTCATAGACAATAGTATAGAAAGGTTGCCAAGAGAGCGTTTGCTTATGAGTGACATGCGAAGAGAACCTTTACGTCTCATGCATCAGAAATACTCAAAAGGTGAGCATTCACAAGGTTTGAATAAAAAAAGAAAAGCTCCGTTATAGAAACCTTAATAATACTGAAATGAAAATCACTTAATCCGTAAAAATAATAATAACTTCGCCATCAATATTCTTGTGACAAAGCCTACCCATCAGTCACGCCGCGCCGTTAAACTTATTGAATCGATAAAATCCAGCTTCTTTGTTTTATATCGACACTTTGACAAATTAACGGACGACCGAAACAAGCAATTTTCAAAGTCGTAATACCGTAATACCCCATGATTTATACGCCGATGATGTTTTATTAAGCTCATAAAACATCCGGCTCGCCTCGCGAAGAAAGTCTCCTTTTGTACTTTGGAGAGATATTTTTTGATAATATGACAAAATTTATGCTTGCGAAATACCTTTTTATTTTTGTGTGCTAGATACATAAAATAAAACAACAATATTACTTACGTGTAAAAGTAAATAATGATGTATAGACCAATAGCAGTTGCCGCGTAGATTTCTGTTTTAAGAATCCCGTCTGGCGATGAGATTAAAAATCAAGTCGATACTTTGCTGCGTAATCAAATGAAAGGTAGTAAATAGTCTATCACTTTTACCTAAAAGGTAGATACCTAGTTAGAGACAGACTATTCGCCCATGTCTATGGCGAAACTTTAGTAAATACTCGACTTCATATTACTAGGTAAAGGTAATTTTTTTTAATAAATGAAATGAAATCTTCCAATTAATTCATCTCAACCCATCACTGGCCCACAACTGAGCTCCACACGATGTTTCATGTTAGTATAGGTACATAATTGCTTAAAACGAATTTAACCACGAAAAGTCAGACATGTATTGTGTTCCTGGGATCTTTAAGTCTTAAACACTAAACTATCAGCCATTTTTATAAAAATATGGGATAACTTACTAGGTAAAAATAGTAGCTTGTAGTACCTTAGAAAAAATAAAGTGTAGTACTAGTACTAGCTAGTAGTACCTTAGAAAAAATAAAGTGATAAAGTGGTGACATAAATAACTTTCTGTAGAAAATTAAGAAAGAAACAAAGTTCAGCATAGTGCCAAAATACATTTTTGCTGCCTCCTTGCAAGGAAGTGGCTGGCGCGGACGCCGCCTCGGCGTCGCCGCCGGCACTATGCTCCTCGCAGTCAACTTGGGCACATAAAATGTCACTTGAACATTGAAATTCGCCAATAATACTTAATAATTTAAGTATAAACTTAATTATTTTATTTATTTATTAGGTATAATAAATTTATAATTATTATTTATTGATTCTAAATTAATTTTATTTTAATGCTAATTTCTAAGTTATAATTATTATTAGCTTATTCCCGAAACTTTGTCGACGTGAAGTTAGATTTTAAATACCAAGCGGGAACTCTCTCTTTTTCCAGGATTAAAGATAGCCTGTCACTCTTCAAATCCTCAACTATGGCCATGCAAAAAATCACGTCAATCCGTTGCTCCTTTGTTACGTGATTGAAGGGCAAACCAACAAACAAACACACTTTCCTATTATAATATTAGTAAGAATATTTAGATGACGTCATATTGTTACTAATTATAGTTGATGGCTTGACCCGAGTCTTTAACTGGACGGAGCACTTTCTTCCATGCCTTGGAAAGCACATAATCAGAATATTACAGTAATACACGGAAGCCTATATAGCCCTATATCACTCTCCAGGTCCTCAACTAAACCCATGAAAAAAATCAAGTCAATCCGTTGCTTTGTTGTGGCGTGATTGAAGAACAAACCAACAAACAAACACAATTTCGCTTTTATAATATTAGGAATGATTAGTAAGGATAGTAAGGATAATAAATAATAATTCCTACTCTATCTTGAGGGGAACGGATGGCTTCCAATCAACTTTGTTAATAAGAACTTCATTAACTTGTAATAGCTTGTACTTAATAAATCTTAAACCGAAGCGCCATTTTAACCTTCTTGTTATGCCATCGAGCTTGTAATTGCCAAATTTATGGCTGCCTACACTAACGCAATTGTGGCCGGAGTCCGTGGCATGTATCACTCTAAATTAGATTGCGATGCAAACGTGGAACGGTTGTCAGTGAGAGTTGCCTTATTTATTGGAAAAACAGCGCTTCGGGTTTATTATGGCCATTCCTGCGGTGAACTTTTGTCTTAGTAGCAATTAAACGGTCAAACTTTGTAATTGCTCTTAAAGCTAGTTTTATTTTTCCTTTTTACATGTTATATATATTTCCATGTTAATAATATAAGAGTGCCAACGGGACCCTATTACTAAGCCTGCGCTATCCGTCTGTTCGTCCGTCCGTCTGTCAGCGGGCTGTATCTCGTAAACTGTAACAGGTAGACAGTTGAAATTTTCACAGGGTGTGTATTTCTATTGCCGCTATAACATACAACACAAAAAAAAAAATTAAGTTAAAAAATAAAGGGGGCTCCCATACATGAAAAAGGAGTCGAAATAAAATTCTATTTTTTTACCCTGGCATGTGGAGTTCTCGATTGTAAAAGTTTAGCTCCTTTATTACAGTTAAGTAATATTATTCCAAAAAATCCGTCACGTTTAGAATAAACAAGAAATTTTATTGCCTTTAAAAAAAATCTAGGTTAACTGGTTTAGGCTGTGCATTGTGTTCACGAACACTGTTGACTGACCACTGAACAAGTACCAAAGAAAGCAATTTCCTGCAAGGAATCAATTTTTGTTCTTACGACAAGAGTTAAAGTATGAAATTACCGTGTACTTATCTACTACTTAGGAACCTAATAGGTAGAAAAAGCTATCATTAAACAGTTTTGCAACTTGAACGTTGTACAAAGACTGAAGCGCAGTCAACAAATCCTTTGTGAATTTCATCTAAACTGCTGAAAGTAAAGTTGAAGATCTGCTTTCGCGTTTGCTAAAGACGGGCGCTTGAGGCGTCTTCTTTAATTTACTTTCTGAATTATCAACATCACAACTCGGAGAGTCGTACAACAAGCTTGTGTGTAATAATTTACCTTGTCTACAATGTTTCTCGCAGCGGCTTTGAAAAATTTGAACGGATCAAATAGAAATAAAGCTTTATAATGTAAAATGGTACCTATACTCGTAGGTACGTACGTTTTATAGTAGACTATTTGATTAGCTGTGCCCACAAACTCATCTGTGGGGATCAAGTTTATAAAATCCCGTGGGAACTCTTTGATTTTCCGACATAAAAAGGAGTCTATGTCACTTTCCAGTTAAACTACACCCATACAACAAGCGTAAATTAAAAATCTTAAAAAAACCCGACATGTGAATCTATGGCCGGAATATGTATGATTCTGGTTGCAGCATCAGGTCAAAGTTATCAATTAATTGTCATTTAACGATTATAATGGCACACGTGAAGCACTTAATCGAGTAATCATACGCCAAAAATGCCTTACATCATTTTGGAAAAGAGCTGATACTCTTACACTGCTGGACCGATATTAACCAAACATCGTGATCGAAGGACAAACCAACAAACCAAAAACACATTTTCGCATTTTTAGGGACGTTGCAGATGCAGATGTTTTGACGTCCGCGGATGCAGATGCTGATGCGGATTCTTGAAGGCTCGCATCCGCAAATGTGCAACTTGCAAAAGCCATCTAGGCTCAGAGCTGAAAATTGAACTTTCATCAAATCGGATGGATCAGAACACGCGATAAATGTTCTAGAAACAAATAAATCTTGCGCTGCGTTATCTCCGGGCGGGTTGATATGATTTGAATAATATGAAGGTACGTGGAAGTTTGGGCTCCTCGGGGAACACTTGAACTTGCTCTAGGCTGAGAATCCGATGTTGTAATCGTAGAATAGAATCATTTTTTATTCAAATATACTTTTACAAAGTCCTTCCGAATTGTCAAGTTAATCTACCACCGGTTCGTACAAGTACTTACCTACTACTTAGTTACGAGTACATTGGTCTTATAACAGTATTGGGGTTTTTATAAACTGAAAATATAATGGAATCAATACTAATTGTTATTTCCAAATTCCAAAGTGTGTTTGTGTGAAATAACGAATACCTCATTTCTTCTTGCAGGTGTTTTATACACTTTATTGCGCAACATAATGTACTACTCGTGAACGGGTTCCACCGGCGGGAATGGGGCTACTTTCTGTGTGCCCGTCATAACATGTGTCGAATTATAATTAGGTATGCTTTTCTGGAACTTCCCCTCATTGTGGAAACACTGCATACATAGCATAGTATCTATTATATTGTAAACTTGTTTGAAAAGAGCAACTGCCGAGTTTCTTGCTGGTTCTTCTCGGCAGGAAGGGCATTCCGAACCAGTGGTAGACTCATCGACGATTCGAAAAGCACCTGTAAAAAAGTTTATTTGAATAAAAACCATTTCTATTTTATTCTATTCTATTCTATTCTAATCTACAAACCACGGACTTAATGCTAAAGTATTAAAGAGTCTGAAGATCTTGAGCACTCTCCAAGGTGTATCCGATAGAAGACTAATAGACAGGAGACGTGTATTAGTGCTGTAGTCTTTCGTCTACGTTAGATAATAATTTTCGAATTGAACTGAATAGAATCTTCATCATCATCATCACCACCCGATCAACGGCTCACTGCTGAGCGTAGGTCTCCTTTCAGTTAAAGGTTATAGGCTCCACCACGGCTGAATGCGAATTGGCAGACTTAACACACCTTGGAGACAGTATGACGAACTCTGAGGTGTGCAGGTTTCCTCACGAATTCACTGTTGAAGCATGTGATTTTTAATCGCCTAAACGCACAGGTGCATGCCGGACGACTTCGACCCCTCGAATAGGAGACCACAGTCTTAACCACTAGGCTATCACTGCTGTAATGGAACTTTATACAGCTAAAATATTCATTAATGTTCACTTAACGGCACTCAATCATCAATTCCCACCCGACTCATCCATAATCCTTTAAATAAATTTAGGTCATTTCCGAAAATCAATTACTTTTTTCTATGTCAGCTATCACTTTGTCACGGGAGAGTAATGACGGATGGTAATCGGTGGGATTTTATTTTATTCCCCACTCGCTCACGCGAATATTGGCGTCATTGGCAATTGATTGCTTGTGGAAACCTTTGCCTACTCGTATTAATTTTTTCATTTTTGAACTCGAACATTTCATCATTTGACGACCTCTTTCGCGTAGTGGTGAGCGCTGTGGTCTTATAACTGGGAGGTCTCGGGTTCTTCTACAAGTTATTATAAAATAAATGTGAAAGCGTGTTTGTTTATTGGTTTTTCACACAGTCGGAAAATATTATTCACGTTAATAAAAGCATATAGTATATGCCATATATGCCAGTTGCCATATACTGTTGTTCTGAATACCAACTGTTATATTCACAAATCTCTTTTGTCAACAATTTGTGTTGTACGAGTGTCGTGCATGCAAAATTGCAAAATATCTTACAATCGAAGCCATTCTTCATGCTGCAGCGATCGCTAGTTCGCGAAAAACCTCGACGGAAACTGCACGCTAACGCCCCGGTGACACGACAATGGTGGCCGACCTACATTCGTGAAAGATTGCCTTTGTCTTTCTTATTACTGCGAAGCGAAAAAATAATTTAGCAGTTATTTTCATAAGTATTAACGACCGCCCATGCTTCGTTCTTCTTTCATCACCCTGGGATTTGTTTCCAATGTCCGCTCGTTTTACGTGAGTCCGGCGCGACGACCTGTCATTACGTGGATAGCCTAGTGAGCTAAGACTTCGGCTTCCTTTGTCCAGGGTTTGAATCCCAGAATCCCAGGCCGAACCGGGAATCAAATATCACTTGATTTAACTGTGAAAGAAAACATCGTGAGGAAACCTGTTTGCCTGAGAGTGTTCTCAAAGGTGTGTGGAGTCTGCTAATCCGTGCTGGGCCAACGCAGTAGATTAAACCTTACTCATTCTGAGAGGAAATCAGTGCCTAGTTGTGAACTTGTGACGGGGCAAAGGATTGAGATGAATGAACGACCGTGGTGGGTTGCCTTCGTAGAATCCAAACATCAACAAACAAATCGAATTCCCAGCAAAAAAAAAAAGAGTAGGTAGGTACTAGAGGAAAAATAAGAATAAAATTTATTGATTCAAGTCTAGTCTGTTGCCTCCACTATAAATATTATAAGCGACTTTTTCAAAATACACCATCTGTACAGTTTACACAATCGTATATGTAGGTATTATACACCTGAGAAAATGTTACTATATCGGTTTTTACATCTTTTACGATCTTCGTGAATAGCGCATATATTTCAAAGTACTTATACGGTCTACCTAAACATCTCAGAAGTTAAGAAGAACGCAATAAAAACACAACTTACATATTTTTACGAAAACTACTTAAGTTTTATAATAGAAGGTTTACCTATTAAGACGGAGTTTGAAGAACTTCATTACTTCGCTGTCGTAATCTTCTAGATAACTAGAATATAATAAATCTAAAGGTAACTTATTATAATATGGGTCACAGTTCCCTCATCAGGGTCAGCATCAACAGGTAATAAAACAAATTAGTCTCTAGCGTGCAATACCGTGATACATTATAATCGAACCGCTCATAAAATACCAGGGAACAGCACACAACACGGCATTTACCATCGCGGGCACATTCAGACAATTTATGGGAATCCTTTTTACCGCAATATTTTTAAAAATATTCCGTATTGTAGCCCAAAAGAGACGAAAATATTTATGGTACTTTTCTAATATTGTACTGAAATCATTAAGTATAAGGGATAATAATATTATTATGATTGAACTCACTCTAGTCCAATTTTTGTTGGACGAGTTATATTTATAAGTGCAAAATTTGTTATAATTAGAAATACCATCATCTGTTTTGTTCTTAAACCATAATATAAAGATTGTTATGTCTTCAAGTTGCTAAGTGCTAACAGTATGAATTGCTGAAGAAATTCGTTCGTATCACTATTTATTCATGCTTCACATGCAGTTGAGCGCCAGGAGGGTTTTCGTTTAAGGTGACAATACAGGTGCCCTGCCACACCAAGGAAGGCTAGCCTCAGAAGATCTCAGGGTCGACTTTTATTAACAGATATCGTCCTTTTTGTCCCGTGGCAGAAAGGGCATGACGTTAGGCTATCAACAAAGAGAAGAAAGTATTGTAATGACTCAAACACAGTACCTACTTAATAGAAGCCCTATAATAGTGAATCTATTAGCCTAGCACTTACCCCTTCTGCACGTCCACAACACATTAATCGGAATCAAAACGATTAGAACAAAAGTAAATTGATATTTCAACAATTACACACTATGACATATTATTTCGGTAGTCGGTACTTGCGTTTACTCGACAACTAGCCGTACATCCACAGCCAATGTCAATTAGCAACTGCCCTCAATTCTGACAACATTACAATTTTAAATGATTGCATGCCAAACTAGATTATTTTGCTAATAATTAAAAAACAAACAAGAAAATCGCACTGTCACGACTTCGCGAGTGGGATTCGAACCTGCGACATCATACACCATACGGTGAAGAAAGCGGCCGCTCGCCCACTGAGCCACCCAGAGCTACTTATGAACCTCCAAAATGTTGAAAGCTTGCTGAAATCTCATATCAAATATCCCCGCCCTCACAAAAAAATGTATCTACATTTTTTTTTGCTTTTTTTTTTTTTTTTTTTTTTTAATATTTCAGTATACCTTCAAGTCCTTAGCATGCCAAACTCCAACGTCCTTACCAATGGCGTTGTTCAAGCGGTAAACATTTTGTGAGATTTTCTTTGTGATTATAGCTTTTTCGAACTTAGGTGCCAATTTCGACATAAATTTTTGTGTAGCCTTAGATAAGTATTTAGTCCGTTTCCAAACAATGTCACCTTCTTTAAAACTTGCTAATCTATGCTTTACATCATAAAATTTTCTGCTACGGTTATGTGAAGTCTTCAACCTCTTCTCAACTTCCTTATAAACTTTATCTTTTATTTCAGTCTGATTCAAGAATAGCTGTTGATTTCTAACCGGTAAAATGTCCCTAAGGTCTTTTAAATCTTCTAAATGGTTTATTGGTGCCACACTCGTTTCCCTACCAAAAAATAAGTAAGACGGAGTGTATCCCGTGGCTTCATGGATCGCTATTCGAATGGCATGACCCAAATGTCTGAGATGGATATCCCAATCGAAGTGTTTCCCTGATTTTATGTATGAGCTTATCATTGTGCCTATTACTCTATTGACCCGTTCCGTTGGGTTGCTTTGTGGGTGATAATTTGGCGTAAACCACAATTTTATATTGAACTTGTCTGCCACTTCTTTAAAAGCTTCAGATTTGAACTGCTTTCCATTATAACAAATTATGGCTGACGGCGCCCCGAACAACAAGAATTGACTTTCTAGTATTTCACAGATCTTGTCCGCCTTTCCGGTGCGCAAAGGGAACAATAGAGTAAATTTACTAAACCAACATGTCAAAACTAATAACATCGTGTTACATCTTCTACTCCTGGGAAATGGACCCATCAAATCTACCGAAATGACCTGCCATGGACCTGAAACCTCCCTGTACTGTCCCATTTTTCCGAACGACGGTTGCTGACATACTTCAACTTTGGCACAAGTCTCGCACTTATTAACGTAACATTCTACATTTCGCAGCAAATTGGGCCAGTAATAATTCTGTTTTATTTTGAAGAGTGTTTTCCGAACACCAAAATGCCCTGAAGTAGTTGAGTCGTGACATTCCCTCAATATATCTGTCCTTAGACTTTCAGGTACAAATATTTTCCAACGGCTGGTTGCTGGGTACTGACGCAATGATACTGATTTTAACAGTAAGCCATTTTCGACCTTCCAACCTGGATCCTGATCACCCCCTGACAGTATATCTTTGACCTTGTTTTTGTACCAGATGTCTTTATGTTTTTTCTAGAATTTTAATAGTATTGACTTCTAATGAGCGAGATAAAGCATCTGGGACTACATTGCATGATCCTGGCCTATGCACCACATCAAAATCAAATTGTTGGAGTTTCATTGCCCACCGCGCTAAGCGTCCATGCGGGTCCTTCATCTTATGTAACCACTGTAACGCACTGTGATCTGTTACGACCGTAAAATGAACCCCGTCAATGTATGGCCGAAACTTTTCTATCGCAAACACAACACTTAATAGTTCTCTTTCAGATGTCGAATACTTAACTTCATGGTTGTTTAGCTTACGACTCAAATATGCGATTGCCTGATCACCATTATCCGATTTCTGACATAGAACTGCTCCTATGCCATTCTTAGATGCATCACAATGTATAAAAATGGTTTTGAGTAATCCGGACATGTAATGACTGGAGTAGTGGTCAACAGTGTCTTCAATTGTAGGAACGCCTTGTCCGCTTCCTCCGTCCACTTAAATTTTGAAACGCCTTTTGTTTTAGTTAACTGGTGTAATGGAGCTGCTATCTGAGAGAAGTCCTTTACAAATCTGCGATACCAACTGGCCAAGCCAATAAATCTCTTAAGTTCCCTAATGTTTTTCGGCTTTGCAAAGTTTAGGATAGCGCAAACTTTATCTGGATCGGTTCTTAATCCCTCCCTATCAATAATATATCCTAAGTACCGCAACGAAGATCTAGCAAAGTGACATTTCTCCATATTTACAGTCAAGTTAGCCTTTTTAAGAATGTCCGTAACCCAACGCAGTAAGCTTAAATGTTCTTCAAACGTTGACGAACATACGACTATATCGTCCAAGTATGCCCATACATTTTCATGCTTTGACTGAAACAGCATGTCCATAAGTCTCTGCTGCGACTGCGAGGCATTAACTAGGCCAAATGCCATGATCTTAAATTGAAACAATCCCCTGCCTGGTAATGCAAACGCTGTTTTCTGTTTGCTGGCCTCATCTAACGGTATCTGCCAAAATGCAGCCTTCAGATCTATTGTACTCAAATACCTAGCATTGCGTAGACTGTCCAAGATAGAAGATACACGAGGCAAAGGATATGTGTCTCTCTTGGTGACCTTATTGAGTTGTCTGCTATCCAAACATAACCTATTGCTACCGTTAGCTTTCTTTACTATGAGCACAGGTGAACACCACGAGCTGAAGGACGGCTCTATGACATCCTTTTCGAGCATATCATCTAATTCCTTTTCGATTTGTTGTCTTATTACCGGCGAGAAATTGTATGGTTTTAGATGTATTGCTGTCACCTGTATCAATATTGTGCTCAATTAGATGTGTTCTACCTAGTTCTTTACCTATAGCAAGCTTCATCTCATCAACTACCTTCAAGAGTTCATCTTGTTGAATTTCATCTAAGTCGTTTTGTGATACTAGTGTATTGCCAGCGTTCAGATTAATAGCATTTATTTCACCTTCCTTGAGCATAATTTCACTTTTAAATTGAAAGGTGATGCAAAATTGATCAAAAAAATCCTTACCTAATAATATACTCTGTACTAACCCTGGCATCACAAGCATTGACATAACATGGGACTAACCATCAATGTTAATTTGAACATCAAACAAATCCGATATTGTATGACTAGTACCATCCGCAGTTGAAATATAGCTTGTAATAGTACTTTTATATGACCGTAATCCTAACATTCTTAAGGTGTCTGCAAATTTCGGGTTGATAACCGTTGTGTTTGCACCAGAATCTAATAAGCCCATGCATTTAAATTCAAAAATACTCAACATCACGTACGATCTGTTGTCATTTTCTTTAGATACCGTGAGATTACTTACTTCATTATGACCGAATATCTTATTGACTACTCCTAGCCAGTCCTGCCATTCTTTACTATCTCTATCTATGGGGAGGCTAACTTGGCAGGTTTGTTGCTCTCCCCAACCTCGTTTCCCTAGCAAGAGCAATCTTTTGAGGTTATTCCAAACCGCCCACATCTATAACAGAATAGACGTTGCTTAGGAATTGTGCATGACCGAAATAGATGCCCCCATTCTCTACAGTTCCAACAACGTTTCTTTTCTCCCTCCACTGTACTGCTTTTTATTGCCAAAACATGATTATCCACCACCTTTATTTCCTTCACTTCCTCCGCTTTATATGCTAAGTCTGGTTCCAAAGTGTTTTTACTTGATTTTGGTTCCTGAAATTTTTCGCAACTTATTTTCGTTCTTTCTATTATTCTAAGTACATTTACCAAGTCAGCTATTGAGGAGAACTGGTCCCTACACACTGCCCTCTGGAAGTAAGGCTGGAGATTTCTTAAAATAATCGTGATTTTCTTTTGTTCTGAGATTCTTTCTGGCAACCTGTTGAACATGTTTTGCATTATCGATATATATATTATAGCTGATTCATTTCTACCTTGTGTTCTAGATCTGATTTCATCTAATAGTTCTTCTTGGAAACATGGCGGCTCAAATGTTCTTTTCAGTAACAATGTTAGTTCTTCCCAACTAAAAATGTTTTCCCTATTTGCTCTATACCAAATTAAGGCGTCCCCTTCAAAGAAGTCAATCGCATATCGCCATAAGTCCCTATCCGAAGCATTTCTAGCATGTTTAAGCTCATTTACCCTTTCAATAAACGCATTTACACTTACTACATTATTATTTCCAGAAAATTTTAGTCCCCACTGACTAATAGGAACTAGTTTACGTTTATGCGTATGATCTTCCTCTTCAATGATGGTTGATGAGCAAGTAATTTTGCGAGCCCTAACGTTTGTACTCGGGGTTTCAAGTTGCTCTTCAAAGTTCACTGACTTGTTAGCATCATCATCCTCATGTCTACTAACGTTTCTTGCGTTTTGACCGGATTCCGACTCATTTTCTAATTTCTTAATGATTGTCTCTCCAATTGGACCTAAAGTTTCCTGTAAAATTCGCTTATCATTAGCAGCAAGGTGTCCTTCTTCTTCGACTTTATCATCCTGTTCTTCCAACTGTGCTAATAAATTATCAACCTTAATTCTATAATTCTTTCTTCTCTCTGTGGCTTTATCTGAATCCGGTACTATAAAGTCGATCCTATTTTTAACATGGTACAACCTAGAAACTAGACGCCTAAATAAATTCCTATCAGGTTTTTCCGAAATTTCTGAAATGTAACTTGCCAAAGTATCAATCTTTGAATTGCAGATATCTAACTCATCCGTAGGGTTCTCAAAACTTTGTTTTGGGGCCTTAATCTGATAAGAGTAATTTCCTTTTTCTTCTGAAAACATTAGTTCCTTTAACAACTTTATCATAACCGGTACAACACTCTTGATGTATACCCCACGAGTCGCAAGTTCGAATTCCAGCTCATCTTTCAATAAAAATTTTACATCCATTATGCTAAGGTATTTCTAAAACGTTTACGCCAAGAAAACGGATACGTAAAAATAGCTAACCTATTTCAATCAAATAATATCATTAACTTGATTCAACAAATAATAAAAAAACATTCCACAGAATACAATAAAAAATTCCAAAAATTCATTAAATATTGATCTCTTGAGATTACATACAAAAAATTTTAAATATGTGTATATACCTACCATTCAATATTGTAATTAAATTATCCAACACTTCAATTTCTATGAAGCTATTGACAAATTACCATCATTAAAATTCAAAATTATAAGTTACCATCATTACAAATCAAATACCTACAATCTATACATTCATAATGCTTATGAATTCATAATTTAATGAAGCATGAATTGCATGTCTAGAAAATAATATATCAATGACCAAATACAAGGATTAAAAGTTTGAGAATACCTACCTATCTTGTGCTACTTATTGTTAAACTAGCGGCACGCTATGATGGCCGGTTTGACACATTACAATAGTGATGTGGAATGTCAATTTATTCTCGAACAAAAAACAATTAAGTTTTGTTTTTGTATCTGATTAAATAGGTTTAATAAAACAAAAATGTATATGTTTATTTAATTTATTTGAACGAACTGAATATTTGAATGAAAATGAATATACATACTTTATATGCACACAAGAAACATATGAATACAAAAGATACCAAAAAAGGTGCCACAAAAGGCCATAATTAATCAGATTCGTCCATACTACTATTTTCACTGTCGTCACTGCTATCATCACCTACATTAATAATTATATGTTCGTTTTCTATAATATTATCTATTTTCACATCTCTTTCATAATCTTCCCTTATTAATTTAACAGTTCTATTCACAACCTTTTCCCAGTCTCCTTTAGTCACATGTTCACAAGCTTCTTCTAATAATTTTAGCATTTTTTTTGTGGTAAATGGGGGTTCTGTATTGTGTCTTGCAGCATATCCCTTAATTTGAGCCCACACCAACTCAATCGCATTATACTCACAATGGTAAGGCGGTAACCGTATAACTCTGTGCCCATGTTCTAATGCTATTTCGTCAATGACGTATCGGATCTTGGTTGGTTTGTTTTCTTTTAAAAGACGTACTAATTCCGCTTTTAACATATTCATGTTTGCATCTACGCCATTTTTACGAAGCCATGCGACGATATCAGCTTTCTTTTGGGATTGGGCAGGTGGCTTGTCAATTTGCATCGAGTGGTATGGGGCGTTGTCCATAATTATAATAGATGGTTCAGGGAGGCTACACAACATTGAGGTAAACCATTCAGTAAACTTTTCTCCATTCATGTCTTCATGATAGTCTCCAGTGGTTTTTGACGCAAAAGCCATGAGAGAACCTTCGACAAACCCGTTGATGGTTCCGGCGTGACAAATTATAAGTCGCGATCCTTTTCCTACAGGAACTTTGGAAGTAGATGCTGCTGTGTCATCGTTCCAAGAACGGCCTACAGTATGGTTAGCATTAAGCCATGTTTCATCCAAGAACACAACATTTTGCCAATTTTTGATTTCTTTCACTTGCCGTAAAAAAGTATACCTTGCCATCGCTATATCAAATCTTTCCATCAATATTTTGCGTTTGTTACATTTTTTGTATCGAAATCCAATGGTCTTCAAAATCTTCGTTAAAGAACTTTCCCCACCGAAGAATAATCCAGCTTCCTTCAGTGAATGCACCAACTTTTTTCTTGTTGGATACTCCTTCTGTAAATAGTAGCCGTAAACATGTCTTCGGATAGCATCGGCATCAAAGCTATCGATGCCTACGACTGGTTTTGCTCGTTTTCTCTTTTTTGGTGTGTGAAGTTTATTTTCTTCTGTGCCAGTCTCGCCATATTTTTTTTTAGTTATCCGTCTAACAGTTCGTTGTCCAATATTAAGCGCATCAGCTACGCGTTCAACCACTGACGTTATAGGTAAAATTGGCCCTCCATTTTGAGCTTCACGATCGAAATAGTTACGAAGGCGTATTACGAACTCACGTGTCTGACTATTTAGAACAGTTCTCTGCGTACGTTCGGTCATATCGACGAAATCCACAACAAAGGGCTTGAACAGAGTCCAAATTAACGAGCAAGGGTCAACAGTAATGCAGTATCAATATTTGAAATCCAAAGCCAGGTCAAAACTATATCACAATCGCATTGCACTGACAGTTTATACTTTTCGAAGCAACGTCAATTCGAAACTGCTTTGTTTTGCATTGAGCATTGACGCGAGTTTGCCGGAGGTAGTAGTTGTGCTAGCCAGCGATCCTATGTGACGATCGTATTAGATTCCATTTTTAAAAATTTTCAATTTAGAAAACCAAATGCCGAGTTGTGGTATATATCATATAAAAATAAAAATTTTACCTTTTGTATGAAACAGCTGATATTTTTTTGCGATTTCAGAGGTTTGTCCACATAGTGAAAATTGTTCATATTCACAAGTACATTCACCCCTTAAATGGTGCAAACTGATTTTTCTACACTTGTATACATTTTAGAAATCAATTTAATAAATAAATTTTGAGTCCTAAACCTAAAACTACATTCGATAAAATTTATGAATCTCTGCACATCACTATCGTCAATAAAGTAATACAATTATTTCCTTCAAAGTCGTTATCAATTAATACGGAACTTCATGAGCGGACAAACGTCAAACCGGCCATCATAGCGTGCCGCTAGTGTAATGATTTTACTAATAATTACCTACTTAACTCTTTATTTTGATGACTTAGCAACCAATCATGCAAATAACAGTTATTCTATTTGTATCCATGTATATTCTATATAATTAGATTGCAATTTGCCTCTAAGTATGTATTATAGCACCTCAGTGACTAATCTAATGATCCGTTGTGTAGATCCAACTAAGTAGGTAGGTGATACAACTTTAGAACAGTCTTACTGAGGAAAAACACTAATTCAAGTTCTGCATATCTTATACACCATTTAAGTGGGTATCTTGTTTCGCTTTAAATCTTAATTCTTAAGTATTATTTTACGCAGGCGCCATTTGTTATGTCTTCAAGTTGCTAAGTGCTAACAGTATGAATTGCTGAAGAAATATTAAGAAATACACGTCAAGTTCGTATCACTATTTATTCATGCTTCACATGCAGTTGAGCGCCAGGAGGGTTTTCGTTTAAGGTGACAATACAGGTGCCCTGCCACACCAAGGAAGGCTAGCCTCAGAAGATCTCAGGGTCGACTTTTATTAACAGATATCGTCCTTTTTGTCCCGTGGCAGAAAGGGCATGACGTTAGGCTATCAACAAAGAGAAGAAAGTATTGTAATGACTCAAACACAGTACCTACTTAATAGAAGCCCTATAATAGTGAATCTAATAGCCTAGCACTTACCCCTTCTGCACGTCCACAACACATTAATCGGAATCAAAACGATTAGAACAAAAGTAAATTGATATTTCAACAATTACACACTATGACATATTATTTCGGTAGTCGGTACTTGCGTTTACTCGACAACTAGCCGTACATCCACAGCCAATGTCAATTAGCAACTGCCCTCAATTCTGACAACATTACAATTTTAAATGATTGCATGCCGAACTAGATTATTTTGCTAATAATTAAAAAACAAACAAGAAAATCGCACTGTCACGACTTCGCGAGTGGGATTCGAACCTGCGACATCATACACCATACGGTGAAGAAAGCGGCCACTCGCCCACTGAGCCACCCAGAGCTACTTATGAACCTCCAAAATGTTGAAAGCTTGCTGAAATCTCATATCAAGATAATAAGCTAATTATATTATCATAAACTTCTAGAAAACGTGCAATAAAAAACCGGCCAAGTGCGAGTCGGATCCGCACACAAAGGGTTCCGTACCATCGAACGAGATTTAACACCAGCTATTAATAAGATCAAGCAAAAACAAAAGTTTATTGCATAGAGACCCCTATAATTTTTAACTTTATTTTATTTTTATTATTTCTTGTTAAAGCGGCAATAGAAATACACATTCTGTGAAAATTTTAACTGTTTATAACTCTTATAATTCTTTGGAAACACTCAATTACTACATGATAAAAAAATGTTCGTTTGTTTTGTTTACAACTTACTAACTGTATTATAAATCGGTGTTTTCAGTATTTGTTGTTTGAATACATTATAATATAATATGCAAAATACTCAGATTCCTAGATAGTTTAGTTTTTGAGTTAGACCCCATCAGAAAAATAATCTAAATCTGACATCTTTGACGGTCCTCCATCTTTGAAGCTAAAAAATAATAATAATAAATATTTGAGCTCTACTTAATGAGCTCTAGACAATGAAACCCCACCCAGGGTAAAAAAATAAAATTTTATTTCGATTCCTTTTTCATGTATGTCTCCCCTTTATTTTTTAATTTAATTTAATTTTTATTGTTTGTTGTTATAGCGGTAATAGAAATTATACACCACACTCAGGGAAAATTTCAACTGTCTACCTACTACGGAGATACAGCCCTCTGACAGACGGACAGACGGACAGCGGAGGCTTAGTAATAGGGACCCGTTGGCACCCTTTAGGTACGGAACCCTAAAAAACTGTAAAAAACATCTTACATAGATTTTTAGTGGATTCTCGTGAAAAAAATTCGGTAACAGTGTTCAGCAGTGCAACCATGTACAGTCATCGTTTATTACGCTTCAGCCGTAGTTCAAACAAAAAAAGTTACGGTAACTTTTCATATTTTACAACCCCAACACAAATGGGTCAGTACTCAGCTATTCAGGAGCGGAATAGGTACGCTATTGTTGCAATATCTACAACAATAGGCAAATGGGAGCAGTTGTCAATGCTGGCTTTGTCCAATACCTACTCATAGTCTAGGCAATGAAGCTAGTGGACCCCAACATCAATTCCTCAGGCGACGAAACTTTACAGAATGATAAAGTATCAGTAGTTAAACGTATTTTATAAATATCCAAAAAAAAATTTGAACGGAAGTTAGGTATTTTTACCTAAACTCTTTTATGCTTAATATCTCAGTTCGACAAAATGCTCGGTCAAAACTTTCTTCACCTGAAACATTCATGTAAAGTCTAGAAACAAAATATAAAATATCCAAAATATACTCCTAGTCGAAACCACCAAATTTTGAAAAATACGTTTTTTCAATGTAACTTGCAGCGAAAAATTGCTCTGTGAATTTTTTTCACTGGAATGTCCTTTTATAGCCGTTTTGTACCTACAACTTGAAAATCCAAACAATATACCAAGAGACTATATTTTTTTTCAAAAACTACCCTTTTACTCACAGTGCATAATTTCTCCATCCATTTTTTTTATTGATATGATTACAATTATTTTTTTTGTATCAAGTATCAAAATATCCAAAAAAATAATCAAGCGCATTAAAAACTATAAACATTTTAGAAAGAAATATTTTATATTTAATCCATCAAGGGAAGCAGGAGCGTGGTGACGTCACGAGACCCGACATATTATCTGCCTATTATATCGACATATTTTTTCTACGGTGACGCGAGCCTGCACTCGATAATCGACTGTATTTCGTTGAATCGACAGTGCAATTGTCAATCAAAAACTGTTGCCAACGACGGTGACTATGACGATCAATTATTCGTTATGATTTATGAACTATACCGAAGATGTCCCAGGTGTTAGTCAGCCTATACGAGATTAGTATGGCTCTCAAACAGCTCAAGAACAATAAAGCGCTTGGTGATGACGGAATCATTGCGGAACTCCTGAAAGCGGGTGGACGTTTAAAGGTTGATAAAGAAGAAATAGATATGAATATTTTTTACTTTTTAAAATTAAAAAATAATAATTTTGATGATATTATGTTAAAGCTCAAGCTTTACGACCATTAGAATAGAATAGAATAGAAATGTTTTTTTTATTCAAATAAACTTTTACAAGTTTTTTTACAATCGTCAATGAGTCTACCACTGGTTCGGAATGCCGTTCCTGCCGAGAAGAACCAGCAAGAAACTCGGCAGTTGCTCTTTTCAAAATACTTTTACAATATACTTAATAGATATTATGCTATGTATGCATTACATAGTGTAGTACCATTAGTAGTGACCTATTTATTCGAAAATTCATGTTTAAGAACACCAAAAATCTAGATCGTTAACGACATTTTTAGCGAATATTGAGACGTAAATAAGACAGATGGAAAGAGCATTAAAAACTGAGTATGATACCATTAAAAAGTTCCAGTTTTGGCCAAAATGTCCTTTACGCCCTTTGTAATCCGAGGTCAGTGTGTAATCCGATACATCGATGCTGGATATTTCAAATTTTGTAAGCGACAAACCCCTAATTTTCAGGAGGACCAAACAAAACTTTACCTTTTAAACTGTCATAACTCTCATTTTTAGGGTTCCGTACTTCGTACTAAAAACGGAACCATTCTAGAATCACTTCGTTGTCCGTCTGTCTGTCCGTCTGTCAATACCCTTTTTCTCAGGAACACATGGAGGGTATCAAGTTGAAAATAGTATCAAATACTCAGGTCTGCAATCCCTTGTAGCTGTGACAAAGTCTAAGTCGACGCAATCAAAAAATACGGCCTTTTATGGTCCATCTTTGCCGCATATTTTAACACTCGCAAGACCTAGAGGGTACTTCCAGTTGACCTAGAATCATGAAATTTGGCATGAAGCAATGTCAATTGTCATGTAGCACAAGTAAAGGAAAAAAATCCGAAAATCGTAAATTTGTAGTTGCATCACAAAAAAAAATATTTTTTTTGTGATGCCCGGAAAATTAGAGTTCCCGTGGGAATCAAAAAACCTTAAATCATGCGGACGAAGTCGCGGGCATCATCTTGTAATAGTATAACAAAAAAATATGAATAATCAATTTAATATAATAATATCGAAAAATTTTGGAATAAAATAAAAAAAATTGGTTGTCTGTAAAGTCGGTTTACGGACCATAGTTTTACGTGATAACGTCACGTCATAAAGAAACATCGATGAATAAATGTGTCACAAGCCAACGCTTGGGCCGATCATGCCTCTCTATTGCTTGTTCCGCGCTCTCGCTTTCACCCTCAGGCTCAGGTGGAACGTGACACTTTGTCGTGCGTGCAGCTGGTGTTCATTGATTTATAAGACGTTATCACGTAAAAAGAATCTTACACCTTAAGCCTAATAGTATAATAGAAGTAATTTTGTCGTAACTGCCTGAAAAGTCTTGCTCACTCAGCTAATAAAATAAGCTTAATAATAAGCTTATAAAATTATCAGATTAATGACGTCGCTTGTCAAAATTGGTTCGATGACAATAAATAGAAAATAGTAGTACTCTTAAATAGAAGACAACTCATTGCTTGATAATTTTAGAGTTTTTTTTTAGAACATTTGAAGTATAAAACCGTATTGATATTGTTCTATATTTGCATTAAACTTTTCAGATCATTGCATTTTGCTACAGATATTTCAGGTTCCAATTCAATTCTTACATCTTTAGAAGATTTTTGGTGCATTTGAAATGTTGGACTCTTCTTCCATTGATTTTTAACAATCATTAATTTTCATTGAGACACTTCTTTCATGCATTTTTTCTAAAATGACTTACTTTATTAACAAAGAGCTTTTGCTATTTGTAAATAAACTAAGCTAACGCCTTTTGCTGTTTGTGTCGTTTAGGCTAAGGTCGATTCTTAAATATTTACAACTTATTATTTCAAGACATTACCAAGTATGTTAAAAACAATATACTTTGTAATGTCTTTGAATGTTATCTAGCACATTCGATTGGAATCAGACCATTGCATAGACAAGGTCGTCTTAACCACACTGGACGCCGGGGTGCGAAAATCCGCCTGCGCCCCCCTTGCCAACAAAAAAAAATTAATTAATTTTCCATTTTTGTATTTCATTTACTCTAAAATAAAGTTAGATACTTTATAATTGACTTCAAAAAAAGGAAGTTTATATCGGCGCGCAATCGGCTCATATTTTTTTCCATGCAGGTATGTACACCAATTTCTTCGAGATTTCAGACCGTATCGCATTTTTTTTTATTTGAAAGAGAATGTTTGCTATTAACTATGAAGATTTAGAAAATATCGATTGTGTATTAATAATGTAAGTAATAGGTATCAAGCATAGACTACATCGTTAAGCTCGAGGCCCCAACTCCTCAATTCTGATGCTGCAGGGTGCTGCACTCTTAAGCTGTGAGAATTTAGGAATTTTTGATTGTGAATTCATATTGTAAAGACCAATTACCTTTAGTTAGACTACACCACGAACTCCAGATTCTATCACCTGACCTGAAAATCAGACCTGATGCTGCAGAATATTGCACTCCTAGGCCACTAAAAATAATAACGATTTTCAAAAAACTAACTTCAAACGCCTCCATAAATTACATATATAATCTTTGTTTCTACACGTATGTTGAAGTCGGATGGGCATATAAGAAACGTCGAAACAAACGGAGGCGCAACGCACACCAGATTTACACATTTGCCGCCAGTAGGCTATTCAAATTTTGCCGCCCCTACAAATCTCTACAATATTGTGTCAGTTCCTAGATTATTTTAACGACCCAATGATTTAATTAAGGCTAGCTGAGTCTGGTGGGCCGAAGCCCAGCAGCATCAGGATTGAGGAGTTGGTACCTTGAGCTCAATGATATAGGCCAGTGATTAACGGCCGTACTACGCAGCTATGTATTCCATATTTGATACCTAAAATATCAATCTGTAATGGAAATTTTCGCGAGCGAAGCGATCGTGAAAATATTTACTAAGTCAGAATCTAAAATTTGATCTATACGATCTAAAATTTTACTTTTTTATTATTTACTACAAATATTACATCTCGTATCTCCAGTCCTTATTTATAAGAGATATCAAAATTTAAAATATACAGATCGATAGAGATAAAAATTTCGAGTTCAATGGTGTATCAAGTGTACTTAGGACAAAATGTCCCTTACGACATTTGAAATTTCCAGGGTCGATATCAATTCGTCGCTACTTACGTCAATGTTAATTCAAAATTTTTAAATACCAAAATAGATTTTAGATCGTAAAGAATTTTTAATTTTTGTAGACGCGTTACAGCATAGAAACCAGACAATTTGAAATGAATTACGACATTACAAAAAGCTACAGTACCCGGCCATAAGGCCGATGTGCAATATATATCGCCGGGTACTGTATGTACTACTACTATATACTATATATATATATATATATATTGCACCGGCGATATATATCTCACATCGGCTTAATGGCCGATGTGCAATATATATCGCCGGGTACTGTATGTACTACTACTATATACTATATATATATATATTGCACCGGCGATATATATCTCACATCGGCTTAATGGCCGATGTGCAATATATATCGCCGGGTACTGTACAAGAAAGTTAGAATCTAAAATTTGATCTATACTAACTAAAATTTTACTTTTTTGTTACTTACTACAAAGTATTACATTTCGTATCTCCAGTCCTTATTTATAATTATAAGAGATATCAAAATTTTAAATAAATATACAGATCGATAGAAAGAAAAATTTCAAGTTCGATGGTGAATCAAGTGTACTTACGACAGAATGTCCCTTACGACATTTGAAATTTCCAGCGTCGATATCAGTTGCATAAACTGTCTAGCATTTTGCTTTAAACAGTTTGCAAATTTCTGGCGTGCCAAATACGTACTTAAACAAAATATATTTAATACATTTCCTCCTTTATTTCCACAAATCCAAGTAATGAAAAAAAATTGAATTTTAAGCTATTGCATAGCTTTTATCGCGGGCTTTGAACTAGGACAAACAGTTTGAGCGCGGCGACCGAATCAAGAAATTCCGTAACGAAAAAAAACCTAACACCGTCGTTCAGTAAGCGTTCAACATTTTAGAGGTTCACAAGTAGCTCTGTTCGGCGCAGTGGGCGAGCGGCCGCTTTCTTTACCGTATGGTGTATGATGTCGCAGGTTCGAATCTCACTCGCGAAGAATTGACAGTACGCTTTTCTTGTTTGTTTGTTTTTTAATTATTTTTTTGCATAATTTTTATTATGCAAAAAAAAATATTGCATAAATATTATAATTGCATAAGTTGATAAAAAATGCTATGCAATAGCTTTACTGCGGCAGTCCCCGAGTGCCACTTAATTTTTTATTTTAATTTACTTACCTAGACATAAGCTTACAAAAAAAATAATTTATGAGCCCTTATTTAAGCTCATTTATCTTGTACAAATAAATTAATGTTCTGTTACACGTTTATGTTCAATATTTAGCATTATAGAAGGCATGTAGTAACATGTATATTATTTTGTGAAGTCGCTTCGCTCGCGCACGCTAAACTATACCCAATGTTTCATGAATTAAGGTGCATTATCGCGAAACCGCAGTTTAGATTTCAAAAAATCTGTTTCAATATCAATGTTCTTCGTGATATTTTTTTTGGATATTTAGGATAAGAGTGTAAATGTGACTACCTACTATGATAAAAAAAAGAAATTGGATTGAGAAATTTTTCATACCGAGTTATAAACAATTTTCAGTTGAAGTAAGATAAATAGATTTTGGTATGGATATTTTTTTGGATTTTCTTACACGTTATGCTAAATTACATTTTAAGGACATTTAAAAATGAAAAATTGACTGAGCAATTTTGTGGTCGAAATTACGGACAAAAAAGGAAACCTCTTTAAAAAGTGACAGTTCCGTTTGAAAAAAGTTTTGGATTTTTATCAAGTACCTCTTATTAAGGCTAATAATTAGTTTGGTAAAAAAAAATTGGACGGAGAAATTATTTATTTCAAAATATTGAGCTATTTGTACTTTTAGGTATAAATACCTAACTTCCGCATGGATTTTTTTTTGGATATTTTTGTGTAAATTTTGGGTCATCCCATACTACAACCCCGCCAAATTTCATCGACTGAGGATTTGATGTGGGGGTCTCCATACAACAGACCGCCCCATTGCCTAGGCTACTCAATAGATCTAAGGTTTCCTACATTCAGCCAGCTGAAAAGAAAACATAACCGTACAATGGGAACGCAATATTGACACTCGTTGCCTTAAAGGTTGTTGTATTTTATTTCACACTGAATTTGTCTTGTTATTTTGCAACGAAATGTTGCTTACGGTTTCACTTGTAACAGAAAAAATTCTAAGCACAGAGAAATCTTACATCATCATCATTATCATCAGCAACCCATCAACGGCTCACAACTGAGCGAAGGTCTCCTCTCAGAGAAGGATTAAGTATAGGTCATAATTCACCATGCTGGCCCATGTGAATTGGCAGCCTTCACATATCTTCGAGAACATTATGAAGAACTCTTTGGTGTGTGGGTTTTCTCACGATGGTTTCCTTCAACGTTGAAGTATTTGGAATATTTTAATTGTTTAAATGCACATAACTCCGAATATTCAAAGGTGCATGCCCGGGATCGAACTTGTGACCCCTTACGGAGAGCACTGTCCTAACTCCAATAAAATAGCTGATAATGTTGCACAACCAAAACATTATTGCTTGATAGTAATCAAGCGGGCTTCCGCAAGAATAAGGGGAAAAATAACACAATTTCTCTTCAATTTTTAAATTTTTACCTAACTACTCAAGCAAAAGTCACAGCAAAAACTTATTGAGTCTCACTCACTTGATCCGTTTATATGTAGACTGAATACTGTCTATAAAATGTAATCCAAAATAATTTAAATAAAAAAGAACTTATTACAAAAACTTTTTTAAAAGCAGTAAGTAGTACCTACATAATAAAGAGTGTCGACGTAACACAAATCAAAACAATACTTATAGAAATTTTTGCTTTATTATTTAACGTTTAAAAGTATAGGGACAGGCATAATCGCCTTTCAGTTAAGTCTTATTGTCGAGTTGAAAGCCTTCAGCCTTTTCAGGCTGGCTTTCGCAGGAATTATTAATTTATTGCTGCCGCTATACAATTTTCGCACCGCATTTCATCTGCTTACTCGCTTTGAATCATTTATATAGCTTGTTATTTGTATTCATGTAATCATCGTCGGGGTGGAAGATGTCAATTGTATAATGTCTATATTAGCAATTAAAAGTGAATATTTCAGGCCTTAATGGTCCTTTTACGTCTAGATGCGATTCTCAAAATAATATAAATAAAATATTATGTTCGGTGGACAAGTCAGCATCAGTGTTCCGCGAATCCTTGATATTTTGGTAAAATCTCGCCAAATTTAGAAGATAGGTATTCCCTACCTGTACAAATTAGTACCTACTTATTTAGATACTGAGACTAATTTTGTAGACGAAAATTGCAATAACAATAATTCTGTATTAGGGACTTATTCGCAAAACATAAGCATCGTAGACACAATTTGTGCACATTTTTCTTAAAACGAAAGATAAAAATAAAAATATCGTTCGAAACTGTTTCGCCAGAAGCCATGTAAGTAATATGTTACAATATCAGCTGTTGAAGCACAAACACGTTACCTAACACAAATTTACGCTCCGCCACGACGCAAGGTAAGCTCGCTCTCCGCTCTCATGAAATATGAAGAAAGCGGAAAGGCGCCGCCGCCGGTGAGGGATGGGCAAATTTTATTGCCTTATAAATAACGCTTGCCGTAAATCAGTACAAGTAGTTGTTTCTACTTATTTGTCACTTTAAAATAAATGCTGCTGAGTTTATTCAAAAATCTACGAATTTACGGCAAAAGAGCGTTGACTGCGATCTGACCTGAACCTGATGGTTAGTGACGCTGCAGTTTGAAATGGTAGCGGGCTAACTAGAAAGGGGTACGGCAGTATAAATTGAAAGCATATCATACCTCTGCTTGGTTTCTACACACTATCCTACTGGAACGTCAAATCGCTTAACGTAGCACGTGGTTCCAGGCTTATTTGCGATGAAGTCAAATTAACTAGGACATTACATCCTAACTTGACAGGTTTAATTTGAAGCCAAACTTAGGTTTTAGCAAGCTTAAGCTAGTGCTAGATGCATTACTTATCATCATCGTACTGGTAAAGTCATATTGCTTCCGTGGGAATCTGCTAAGTATCGTGAAAATTAATTTTACGCAGATTTAACTGCAGTCGCAACATTTATCGATATAAAATCATACAAGACTTTACCGTAAGCTGCTTATGTTTACAGTAAATATATTTTTGTATCACCTAATAGAATACGAATATAATAATATAATATTATTTATGGTTAAGCCGGTTAAGTATACCTAACGAAGAAAACTGTCGTAATTTTACTTTGTTTAACGACAATTACATGTATGACAATATTTATTTAGTTATTTCATCCGATGGGATAACTGCCAAACGCAAAGCATTTTTATAAAAAAATTGCAATTTTTTACTTTTTTATTTTTTACTTTAAACAGACTTTAGTCTGTTAAAATACACTTACAATATTAATTTTTAAGAGCAGCCACTAAAAATAAACTGTCTGATTTAGAGTCAGACTTGCATTCCGAGGGTTCTGCATCTTGGAAAGAAAGTTAAAGGTATAGTATAGTTATTCGAATAAATATATAAACACATATCAAAAATTCCAAGGCCAGCGGGATTCGAAACCACATCTCTTGGGAATCGCGCCCGAGTGTTTTAGCTACTTACACTATAGCCGCGGTCGAACTACACGTCACCATCGAAATTAGTGATAATTTCTACTCTGTTTGTGTCTACTGAAAAAGTGGATACATATCTACTTTATCAGTTTAAGCAACTGTTAGCGACATCCATTAACAACACGTTCAGTTGTTGATCTACTTTCCAAGATGGAGCTCAAGGAACTAGTGATGCCACATTGCTTCCCAAGAGATGTGGGTTCGAATCCTGCTGGCCTCGGAATTTTTGATATGTGTTTATATATTTATTCTGAAATTTCCTTAAATGTTGGTTAACACTTTAATAAAAATATAAATATAGTTATTCGGTTGAATTATTCGAAAGTTTAAAAAAAAAGTTCTTGAAGTAGTCTACACTTCATGTACTTACTTAATTTTTTTAGTAAAGAATTTTTACTAAATATCTACACAAAAAACAGTAGGCTAAAATATCGTTTTATTATTAAAATTTTTTGTTTAGCAAACTTTGGAAGTAAAGAGGGAAATATTATTTTTTGCCTGTTTTCATGATAATAGTTAAAATGCGTCCTTAGAGAAATAAAAATCTATTTTAGAGTGTGCAAATTTCAGCCCCATTTCCAATTAAACCAAACTATTTTTTGAATTATTTTTGCAATTAAGCTGGAAAACCATTATTAAAAACTTTACCCGATTTCATTAGAAATAAGCAATTGTAACATATGGACAAACGGATTACGGACGTACAAAGTCGCATGAAAAGGGTTTTCACCATTTCGATAGCGAGCCCTAAAAAAACATGCCCAAGAAAATCACTTATCGCTTCTTTACCCTCAGGCTTATCTGGGAGGGTGCTTCAAATTTTTCACTGGTAATTTCTCTCACCATGTTGTGTTCGGCCCAATAACGTCTCACACCCGGTGCTCCGTGCTCGGTCTCGTAACACCGCACTGGTGTGAAATTAAACTTTTTGTGCAAGAACGCGCAACTTATGTATGACGTGGTTTATATTTATGTATACTTTTTCCCACTCCCTCGTAGCTTTTTTCTGAGGTCCACTGGCAGAAACGTCGGGTTATCCTTTTAACCCAGAGTTAACTGCTGCTTTGCCAGATTTCGTATAAAGCTTCTGTCAAAATTACAAATTTATTCCTGGGTTAAACCTAACCCGGCGTCTCTGCAAGCGGACCTTAGACGATGATAATCGTAATCTTAAAAAAATCCTCGTTTTCAAATGTGATTGATCCTCATTTTCATGATTTTAAGATCCTAAGTAATTTGTTTTTTTTATTCGCGGACAAAAATAACCCTTAACTGCAATCTCACGTAAGCGATGATGCAGTTTAAGATGCGGGCTAACTTGAAAATGGTCTGGCAGTTTAAGTTGAACCCATACCCCTAATTAGTTTCTGCACTCAATCATACCGGAACGCTAAATCGCTTGGCAGCACGTTTTTGACGATTGGGTAAATTTTGATAATAGCCCAGCTATGGGCATAATATATGTACCTACCTAATCACCCCTTGCATACTAAGGTTTTTTAACGTAGATCCGTTTTAAAGCCAAGATAAATGTCCGGTTAGTTCGGGCCCAACATTGATTTATACTGGACATCCATCGAGTAATAAATTATCAAGTAGCGATGTAAATCGCTTGATGTCAAAGCTAAAACAATATTCTCCATGACTCTTCCATAACTTTACTTCTCCTAATAACGAGGAGAGGAGGAGACCTGCGCTCAGTAGTAAGCCGTGGGTGGGTTGCTGATGATGATGATGATTGATAACTCTTCAATTTTATTTTACTTTCCTAAACATATCAGTTACAGAAATGATTCCTTCCTATAAAACAAGTGACTACCTAAAGAATAACGTACGGCCTAAATCGGTGGACCTAAATAAACTTAGATTACTAATTTTTTTATTTTTAAACCTAGGGGGCTTTATAAGTTTAACGTGTGTATCTGTACATGAGTCTATCTGTGTGTCGGTCTGTTCCCTCGCAGCAGCCTCCCCAATGGACCGATTTTGATGTGGTTGGTTGGTTGATTTTGGTGTTTCGTGATGCGATTGATTTGAAAGGTGAATTGTTACTTCGGATTATTTCTAAGGCATGGCAAGCTTGAGCTGATGCTGTAGCATCAAGTAGTCTGCGGGATACCCAACTCCTCAGCAACTTACAGCCGATATATTGTGTTTGGGCTCATTAGAATGATCTCAATGAGTAGAAGTGAGATAGGATCAAGGAGGAAGATCTGATGATGGAGCAGAAAATTGCTTAATAGGATGTCAGGTATATCATACTTAATCCGGCCATAGATATAAGATACACCTGTCAGGGGAATTACATTTTAATTTACACTTTTTCCACCGAAACTTTTACCCTATTTTTTGGGGATAAAAACATACTTATGTCACTACGGTTAAATGCAAAAAATCACGTAGATTCGTTGCTCCGTTGTTTCTTGATTGAAACACAAACAAACAAGCGCGATGTTTGAGTACATACTTTATAGGGTAAATAAAGGGTTGCCACAGAATTAAAAAAAAATTAAATCCACGTGGAAGAAATATCGGGCAAAAGCTAGTTTAAGCTAAATAAAGAAGAAAGATTGTGACAACGAGTAAGTATATAATATTCATGGAAAGGCATAATTTCATTTTATAAGACAGGTGTCTGCTCTCGCCGCTTGAGATTAGACTCTTGACTCGTAAAATGTGTAATAAAAGCATATCCGCGACCACAATTTAAAAATATGGATTTATGAAAAATATTTTTGGCTTTATTGGGTAGAGTGGATAGAAAACTTCAACTGAATAAGTTTATGGAAGCCCAATATTAACAGACCCTCCCTACTAGGTGGACCGACGACAATAGACGTATTCGCAGGGAGCTGGTGGATATAGACGGCGCAAGACCGACAACTGTGGGAGTCCATGCAAGAGACCTTTGTTCAGCAGTGGATGTTTGATAAAGGAGAGGTTTTTGAGTGAATTCTCTTTGAAGGGCTCCAGAGCGCACCCCTTTCACACCACGAAGTAATACTACGTGTGTCACACAAACGAAGTTTTAAATGTAAATCGTTAACAAACTACTGACAAACTGACGGTACACTTTTATATATTGATATAACTTAAAACACTTTAAATTAAATTTTGGTGTAAAAGGTTTCATATTTTATGAAGCAAGAATAAAACAGAATCGAAAATGACGTGACGTTTATAAGATAACTCAATAAACTTGTTTTGGAGAGTTCGCAAATATTTTTTTCTCCGATTTAACTTTTCCTTAAACTTGCAAATATTTTAAATGAATAAAGCCGCCTATTATATAATATTAACTATGTTTTGTTGTGTGTATGTGTTTATCTTATTGTGTTTTATGGTGTACATTATAGAGTTAACAGTTAATTTTGAATTACTTTTAAAATTAAACCTAAAATAAATCTTATACCTCATCGATGTTACCACAGCGCGGCATGCATAGTATCCTAAATGCTGAGAGCATTGCTCCTTTGGATGACGAAACTAATTATTTGGCCAGCTCTTCGATTCCCCGTAGAATTTTAAGAATGTTTTGAAACTGCCATCGCTATGTGCCAAGCTAATTGGTTCTAATACCTCATTTGGATGACCAAACTAATTATTTGGCCAGCTCTTCGATTCCCCGTAGACTCAATGACTTTTAAGAAGGTTTTGAAATTGATATCGCTACGTGCCAAGCCAATCGGTTCTAATACCTCCTTTGGATGACCAAACTAATTCTTTGGCCAGCTCTTCGATTCCCCGTAGACTCAATGACTTTTAAGAAGGTTTTGAAATTGACATCGCTACGTGCCAAGCCAATCGGTTCTAATACCTCCTTTGGATGACCAAACTAATTCTTTGGCCAGCTCTTCGATTCTCCGTAGACTCGATGACTTCTAAGAAAGTTTGGAAATTGCAATCGCTACGTGCCAAGCCCATGGGTTCTAATACAGCTGAAAGTATATAAAGTATTTTTCATTCATTCATTCATTCAAATTCAAACTGTGTCCCTTACAATGCGAATGTACTTAATTCGAAAGCAAATTAAGTGAGTTTGCTTTACTAATCAAAGAATAGGTAAAAAAGGCTAGAACGGTTATGACACTCTTCCTTATAAAAAATATGAGTGAATGCCTATCCATTATTAATTCTGTGTTATGAATTATGTCAACTTATTCCTTATTTGAAGCTTATTTGAGATAATTGACAAGTGAGTTCGCTTTGGAAGTGAGTTTTATTTTTGTTTTCAACGCCTCTCATTAACTGTCATCGCATTAACACCACACAATAATAATGCAATGAAACTCTAACAAATGAATTAAAAAATAGACACAATGTGCGTAATGTTTGTGACATTTTGTTTAATTCAATTCCGTAGGTAATTATTTCAAGCTCAGTCGCCGCGGGTACCGTTTTAATTTTCCGCTTTTCAACCGACTTCAAAATGGTTCTCAATTCGACTGTATGTTTGTTACGTGATTATTCCATTTTTTGCTAGGTAGGTCCCAAATTTTATCGAAATTGATGCAGCGCTTCTTGAAAAAATCATCATTCCTTGTAGTGGCTTTTGAAGTCGGTTTTTTTTTTTGATGATTATAAAAGAGAAGAATTTTTCTTTTCTTTTTTCATAATACTAATAATAAAGGCGAATGTAGGTCTTTAGTTAATTGTTTACCTTTTTACGGCTCGAACGTATTTGGGGCGGAGGTAGCATAATTTTATTGTGGAGCGTACACAGCAAGAAGCTTTTGTAATTGGTAGGTATTTAAGCTTCTTGGTACACAGCATGCAGCAAGTCACGTATTTCAACTAATGCCTATACAAATAAATACGTAAAATTGAAGTGACTGGTCTTAAATAAAAATAAATAACTTTGATGTTTTTTTTGTAATCTAGCGTGAATACTCGTAATAAAAATCGGCCAAGTGCGAGTCGGGCCTCGCTCTTTTAGGGTTCCGTAAAAAAAAATTAAATTAAAAGATTTCCCCACCTACCCACCTACCCATTTTAATTTAATTTTTTTAATTTTATTTAATTTTTATTATTTGTTGCTATAGCGGCAATAGAAATACATAATATGTGAAAATTTCATCTGTCTATCTATTACGGTTTACGAGATACAGCCCGCTGACAGACGGACGGACGGACGGATGGACGGACGGACAGCGTAGGCTTAGTAATAGGGTTCCGTTGGTACCCTTTGGGTACGGAACCCTAAAAACGCGCTATATAAACGCTGTGAAAAATGTTTTTAATTAATATTATTTTAGCAACATAAATAAAGCAAAAAAGCTAACGCTACGTCGACTGCACCGAAAAGAATGTAATCACAGTAATGAGAAATCGCTTTGATCGGATCAGGCGTCGACGGCGCCCAGCCCTCCGCCACCTCTGAAGCGCTTTAATTTTCCGCCAGCCCGCAGATTTGTATATTTTCAGTTTTCCCGTCAATTTTCACCATTTTTAATTTAAACGCTACGTTGACCCCGAAAAAGCAGTCGTTTCAATTTTCATTTCACCTTTCCGTTTCACGGACTGTTATTTAATGTTATCGCAGTGGAATATTTTTTAGTTATTACATTTTACGGTGTTTGTCCCATTTGCGATCGATATTGTAATTATTTTGAAGAATTTTCCATCATAATTTGCCTATCTTGGTTCCGAGTTCTATTTCATTACTAGAAGCAGTCAGGAATCCATTGTATAATACTTTTATGAACGATTAAGAAAAGAAAAGAAAGAGAATGAGAGTGCTACATTATTTATTATATTAATTATTATTATATAATAAGTCGTCACAAACATCATCATCGTCATCAGCAAACCATCAAAGATCAAGAGCAAATCTCCTCTCAGAAAAGGTTTATAGTCGCGATCATTATTGAGAACCATTATCATCATTAACGGCGGGATCTTCGACATCGACCTATTTTTGATTGAATCGTAAACAATGAAATATTCTTTGTTTTGATCGGTTAAAAATATATGTTGTAGTTTAATGCATGTTCTTAATTCTTTTGTGATTCAAAACTCTATATTTACAACTTCACCCGATCAAAAATAATTTCGAAAACAGTGTAATTTTTATCGTTTTTCAGGTCGTGTTCATAGAATATTAAAGTTAGACTAAAAAAACAAATTTCATAAAATAGGCAAACACTTTTAGAAGATTCTTTTCTGATTACTTTTTCTCTAAAAAATTTGTATTTTTTTAATCACGACGTTTTTACTTTTTATATAACAAAGTGGCTCGTGCGCTTCACTTCAGTAGCCCGCAAAGTATCATCGAGTTAGGACGTATCGCTTTCGCTGGCTCGCTGCGATCCCCCGCTGATCAAGCGATCTATTGCATAGATACCTATTATTCTCATTCCGTATTCATTTATCATAGATTAAATCAAATCAGAGGGTTAATATTGTTGTAATTTTTAGTATTTATTAATAAATCTGTAAATATTAGTATTATAGGTTTTAGGTTTAGAGTCTTATTGTATAGATAGTGTTAAACTATAATATAAGAATAATATAATAAAGTAAATATGGGGAATAAAAATGGAAGAAAGAACAAAATATCTTGATTTAAATTACGAAAACTTTCGAAATTGATGTCTGGGGTTCCCAGTGCTAATAAAAGAGGAAACCATCATCAAAATAAGAAAAAAAGGCGGCCATTTTCTTTTTCTTTGTTATTGGATCGATTTCTTTCAAAATTGATATCTGGGATTCCCAGCGCTAATAAAAGAGGTATCCATCGTCAAATTAAGAAAAAGTGGCGGCCATTTTTATTTTTGTTATTGGACCAATTTCATTCAGAATTGATATCTGGGGTTCCCAGTGCTAATAAAAGAGGTATCCATCGTCAAAATAAGAAAAAGTGGCGGCCATTTTTATTTTTGTTATTGGACCAATTTCATTCAGAATTGATATCTGGGGTTCCCAGTACTAATAAAAGAGGTATCCATCGTCAAAATAAGAAAAAGTGGCGGCCATTTTTATTTTTGTTATTGGACCGATTTCTTTCAAAATTGATATCTGGGGTTCCCAGTGCTAATAAAAGAGGAAACCATCATCAAAATATGAAAAAAAGGCGGCCATTTTCTTTTTCTTTGTTATTGGATCGATTTCTTTCAAAATTGATATCTGGGATTCCCAGCCCTAATAAAAGAGGTATCCATCGTCAAATTAAGAAAAAGTGGCGGCCATTTTTATTTTTGTTATTGGACCGATTTCTTTCAAAATTGATATCTGGGGTTCCCAGTGATAATAAAAGAGGTATCCATCGTCAAAATAAGAAAAAGTGGCGGCCATTTTTATTTTTGTTATTGGACCAATTTCATTCAGAATTGATATCTGGGGTTCCCAGTACTAATAAAAGAGGTAACCATCGTCAAAATAAGAAAAAGTGGCGGTTAATTTTTTTTTGTTATTGGAACAATTTCTTTCAAAATTGATATCTGGGGTTCCCAGTGCTAATAAAAGAGATATCCATCGTCAAAATAAGAAAAAGTGGCGGTCATTTTTATGTTTGTTATTGGACCAATTTCTTTCAGAATTGTTATCTGGGGTTCCCAGTACTAATAAAAGAGGTAACCATCATCAAAATAAGAAAAAAAAGGCGGACATTTTCTTTTTCTTTGTTATTGGACCAATTTCTTTCAAAATTGATATCTGGGGTTCCCAGTGCTATTAAAAGAGGTAACCATCGTCAAAATAAGAAAAAAGGCGGCCATTTTCTTCTTCTTTGTTATAGTACCGATTTCTTTCAAAATTGATATTCAGGGTTCGTTCCCAGTGCTAATAAAATAGGTATCCATCGTCAAAATAAGAAAAAGTGGCGGCCATTTTATTTATTTTTGTTATTGGACCGATTTCTTTCAAAATCAATATCAGAGATTCATCATACTCATGAAAGAGGTCGCCGTCGTCAAAATTAGAAAAAGTGTCGGCAATTTTTTTTTATACTATAAACATTTGTCAAATATTAAATAGGTGTTTTTATTATTCTTTGCTATTCCGATAAGGAATTTCATCCCAAATAGGTTGGGGGAAAAACTTTTCCATTTTTTTGTTCGGGCAACGGTTACCACTGTGTCATAACAGGTAAATGTTGCCAAAACTTGCCCAGGGATCTTCAGATATTGATTTTGAAAGAAATCAGTCCCATAACAAGAAAAAATAAAATGGCCGCCACTTTTTCTAGTTTTGACAATGGTTACCACTGTTATGAGCACAGAGATCCTCAGATATCGATTTAGAAAGAAATCGGCCCCATATTAAGAACAAAAATGGCCGCCACTTTTTCTTGGACAATTGTTACCGCTTTTATGAGAACAAGGATCCCCAGATACGGATTTTGAAAGAAACCTGTCCAATAACAAAAAAAAAGAAAATGGCTGACATTTTGGCAACGGTTACTATTTTATAAGCACAGGGAACCCCAGATATCGAGTTTGAAAAAAATCGGTCCAATAACAAAAAAATGGCCAAGGAACTTCGTCCCAAACAGATTAAGGAAAAACTATTCTATTTTTCTAATTTTGACATCGGTTACCACTACTATGAGCACGGGGATCCTCAGATATCAATTTTGAAAGTAATCGGTCCCATAACAAGAAAAAAAATGGCCACCACTTTTTATTATTTTGACGATGGTTAACTATTTAATAAGCACAGGGAACCCCAGATATAGAGGTAGAAATAAATCGGTCCAATAACAAAAAAATGGCTAAGGAACTTCGTTCCAAATAGGTTGGGGAAAAACTTTTCCATTTTTCCAATTTTGACATCGGTTACCACTGCTATGAGCACAGGGATCCTCAGATATCGATTTTGAATGAAATCGGTCCCATAACAAGAAAAAGAATATGGCCACCACTTTTTCAAATTTTGACGATTGTTACCGCTTTTATGAGTACAAGGATCCCCAGATATGGATTTTGAAAGAAATCGGTCCGATAACAAAAAAAGAGAAAATGGCCGACATTTTGGCAACGGTTAACTATTTTATGAGTACAGGGAACCCCAGATATCGAGTTTGAAAGAAATCGGTCCAATAACAAAAAAAATGGCTAAGGAACTTCGTCCAAAATAGGCTGGGGAAAAAATTTCCATTTTTCTTATTTTGACATCGGTTACCATTACTATGAGCACGGAGATCCTCAGATATCAATTTTGAAAGAAATCGGTCCCATAACAAGAAAAAAAATGGCCACCACTTTTTCTTATTTTGACGATGGTTACCTTTTTTATTAGCACTGGGAATCCCAGATATCAATTTTGAAAGAAATCGGTCCAATGACAAAAAAAGAAAATGGCCGACATTTTGGCAACGGTTATCTATTTTATAAGTACAGGGAACCCCAGATATCGAGTTTGAAAGAAATCGGTCCAATAACAAAAAAATGTCTAAGGAACTTCGTCCCAAATAGGTTAGGGAAAAACTTTTCCATTTTTCTAATTTTGACATTGGTTACCAATGCTATGAGCACGGGGATCCTCAGATATCGATTTTGAAAGAAATCGGTCCTATAACAAGAAAAAAGAATATGGCCACCACTTTTTCTAATTTTGACGATGGTTACCGCTTTTATTAGTACAAGGATCCCCAGATATGGATTTTGAAAGAAATCGGCCCAATAACAAAAAAAGAGAAAATGGCCGACATTTTGGCAACGGTAACGTATTTTATAAGTACAGGGAACCCCAGATATCGAGTTCGAAAGAAATAACAAAAAAAAAAAACAAAAAAAAAAAGTAGGTAAATGTACCTATGTACGTAATATGCAAAATAACAATCACACTTATATAATATAAATGTATGAATAAAAAATAAAATAAATGTTTCTAAAACTTACAAGTGTCCCTGTACTGTTAGGTACAATAAAGTTATTTAATCTATGATGTAAAATTTGGGGTGAGTGAGTTCATTTGAAAAGCGCCTACGCGCACCTCACCTCGCGGGGACTGAGGTTGCTCTAAATGCCTACTGCGCCCGGAGATCCTGCCCTTAAGAGAAGAATTGATTCAGGCGTGGTCCAGGCATCCTCGCGATGTTTTTCTATACCATTGAAGTATATATTTAATTGCTTAAACGCTACATTACTTCGAATAGCAGAAGGCAGCCCTACACTAGGCTATCTTGCAATAATAAATGGAAAAAAATAATAGTTAAATACAGAATATCGACTAGGAATGTTTATAACGACTAAGAAAAGGAACCGTAACTAGAGTTAATAGTATATTTAGATGGAGTCTAAGATAAACGGGAAGTCAATGATAGTAGGTAATTGAGACTGTTTCCTGCGCCCCCAAGCTTCTAAATTGTGAAGGTTCGATTCGCTTGTCTGCCCTTTGTCCTATCGTACGTTGTTTATGGGACTGTAGTTTTGGAGAAATAAATAAAGCCTTCAGTTACTATCTGATGGGAGTGGCAAAAAAGTGGCTTAGGGTTTATTTATCTGTAGGTACACAATAAAGGGTTTAGAGGTTAAAAACATACACGTAGCTCTTTATTTTACTTTACCCGTAAAAAGATCTACAGTAAATATTTATCATATAAACTACAATAATTGCGCTGAACTTTGTACTAAACTTTTTTATTATTTATATTATGAACGATATTTTTTTCGACATTTCGCCTGATTAATCAAAAACTATTATATACAGGTGGGCCAGACCAGGTGGATATAAAATTTTTTTTAGATTGTTGACTTAGGGGCCTACCAGGACCCGCAAGGAAAAAAATCGGTTCCCACCCGATTACGAGAAAAAAAAAAATATTTTAAATTTTGGAATATCATTACCTTGACGAACTTTTAATTTTTTTTAATTTTTCCAGTGACAATTTCCGCATTTTTTTTATGGAATATCTTTATCTAATAACTGTGCTCTCTTAGGAAAAAATTCCAGTCTGATTAGCTGGTTTTAAAAGCATTAAATTTTAAATTATTTCAAGAAAATTAAGTTCATACAAAATCTACAGAAAACTTTAAAATTCCATTAAAAATAAAAGAAGAGGTTCATAGCACTGGTGATTTTTTAAAAACTGTAGCAACTTATGTTCTTTCGATTGCCAAAAGAAAAATTGTGTGTCAATGTGCCGGATAAAAAGTTATGATTTTTCAAAAGTCTTCGTTCCTCATTTGTGTAAATAACGACCTTATTGAAAAAAATGTTAATTGTTTGTGGAGACTGCAGTATGTACTTTAATTTTAACTGCCTCGTAGGTCTAGTGATAAGCGTGTTCGACTGCGGCCGACGAGGTCCCGGTTTTGAGTCTCGGGTCGGACCAAACCAAGTATTGGGGTTTTCCGATAAGAAATTCTCAATACCCGAGACTCAAACCCGGGACCTCGTCGGCCGCAGTCGAACACGCTTATCACTAGACCTACGAGGCAGTTAAAATTAAAGTACATACTGCAGTCTCCACAAACAATTAACATTTTTTTCAATAAGGTCGTTATTTACACAAATGAGGAACGAAGACTTTTGAAAAATCATAACTTTTTATCCGGCACATTGACATAAAATTTTTCTTTTGGCAATCGAAAGAACATAAGTTGCTACAGTTTTTAAAAAATCACCAGAGCTATGAACTTCTTCTTTTATTTTTAATGAAATGTTAAAGTTTTCTGTAGATTTTGTATGAACTTAATTTTCTTGAAGTAATTTAAAATTTAATGCTCTTAAAACCAGCTAATCAGACTGGAATTTTTTCCTAAGAGAGCACAGTTATTAGATAAAGATATTCCATAAAAAATTGCGGAAATTGTCACTGGAAAATTAAAAAACATTAAAAGTTCGTCAAGGTAATTATATTCCAAAATTTCAAATAATTTTTTTTTCTCGTAATCGGGTGGGAACCGATTTTTTTCCTTGCGGGTCCTGGTAGGCCCCTAAGTCAACAATCTAAAAAAAAATTTATATCCACCTGGTCTGGCCCACCCTGTACATATAAAAATAAATAAAAATCTGTTTAAAAATGTACAAGTAAAGCCCTTTCATATTATGATATCTCACTCGGTATAGTTATCTTACTTTGAAATTTCAAACTCCCGATTTTCCCCTTTTTTTAATTTAATTTTTTTTATTTCAATGATGTTGGGCCACTACTAACACAACTATTCCAAATTTCATGTCTATAGTTTTAATAGTTACTTAAATAATCGACTTTGACAGACGGACGGACGGACGGAGCAAGTCTCACCATAAGGGTTCCTTTTTTACCATTTTGGTACGGAACCCTAAAAACCCGAACGAAGTCGCGGGCATCATATAATATTCCCGTAAGTGCATAAAATGAAAATTATTTTGTAGTGTGTAGGTACATAGATGTGTTTATTAACATAAAAAAGTTTTTTATTTTGCTTTTAGCAGTGCCACATCGACTCAAATTCAGAATCACGTACGAAGCATTTTCTTTCGACTTCGGTGCTTCTGCTTATTGTTCAACAACACAAATTCGCAAACACTACACTAGGTAAGTAGATTGTAAAGACAATAGACATAAAATCATTGTGAATATTTATGTACGCAAACGAAATTAACCCTTAATTGGAGGTAGATGCAGTTGATAATGCTTTGTTAGTTGGTAGGTTCCAAAGGTGGAAAGATATGCCGAAACCCGGCGTAGACGAAATATGGGGATTAAATTCCTGTACAGCACTTAACTAGTCTAATTTATACGCGGGATGCCTGCAACACGGTGTGCACTCCACTTAACTCAACTAATTGAGAGGTAATGGATGATGTTTAGCAGGAATATGCTTTGTTTTGCTCATGGGCTGCATGTTTGGTAACATTTCTCATATACCTAATAACAGTGTCGATGGTGGCGTGCCAAACATTCGACATTGGTTTTAGACCGCTTGGTTATTCTGTGACTTTCAAGCTACATAAAAAAGGTATCTACTTACAGGTAAATGGATACATTTAAAACAAAAGTTGATAATAATATCATCACTATGAATGATCCCTTCTCTAATATAATATATCTAATATAATATGTACTTTATAATCTTCTTAATATATATAAATTACGTGTCACGTTGTTTGTCCGCGATGGACTCCTAAACTACTTAACCGATTTTAATCAAACTTCGTAACTATCTGTTATTTGGTCCAACTTAATAGATAGGATAGTTTGTTTTATCCCGGAAAATTATAGAGTTCCCGAGGGAAGGGATTTGAAAAACTAAATCCACGCGGACGAAGTCGCGGGCATCAGCTAGTTTATTATATTTAAACAACCGACTTCAAACTCCCGTTTTACTACATTACACACACTATACAAAGTATTTAATTTATTGTTGATATTTTAAAAACCGCTCAACCGATTTCGATAAAATTTATATGGGACCACATGCCCTTTGAAACAAAAAAAGAATTTTTCAAATCGGTCCACACGTCTTCGAGTAATCGGTGAACATACATTAAAAAAAATATTCCGACGAACTGAGAACCTCCTCCTTTTTTGAAGTCGGTTAAAAAATTATAATAATAGGTACATTATAATATAACACATTTTACATACGTCATATTAAAATATAAGCTCAACCCATAGCCAACCCACTACTGCACACTCTCTCAGAGCTCCCTCTCGAATGAGAAGAAGCCTAGGGCCTCTAGGCCATAGTCAACCTCGCTGGACAAGAGGGGATTAGCATTTGGCAGACTTCACACAACTTTGAGATCATTATTTAAAATTCTTAAGTCTCAGGCATGCATCGTGAAGCAATCACGATGTTTTCCTTCATCGTAAAGCAAGAAATATCAGAAATGTACTTAATTCTGAAAAATCAGAGATGTAGTGATAGATCCCATTTTCGCACCCTCCATAAACTAAATCCGAAATATTTATCCACCTGAGCCGTTTATTAATATTGTTAAATTTACAGAACACTGTATCGTATACACAAAAGTTATAATATAAATACTAAAATCTCTTTTAAAAAAACATCAAAACCCATAACTCATGCAGTAGAGACGTGAGTGTCACAAGAAAATCACATTGTATGAATAAAGTAAATACAAAATTTTTCATGGGCCACATTTGAGAGGAACGAATTACTCAAGAGGCCTACGACGACGGGGCGTGAAATTGCCTTCGGATGGAGCCCCGGATGCTGCATCTTAAGATTATCTCCTTATACTCGTTTAACATTTGAAATGAGGACACATTTATATTAGCCCTGTAAATAGCCACTTAGATGTAATGTGATAAATGATAAATCTCGCTACTTAGAGATCACGTATTTAAAAAGGTCTTTTCATGCTAATATTATAATAATTATTGTAGTGGATGCCTTGACATGACCAATATCAGCTGTAGATCAGTTCACCGATCGCAAAAAATTTGCATCGGTCGTTGCTTCAATCTCAGTTGTGGTGATTGGCTGAATTTATGGCATTCTTACTGCAACAATGCATTCTAGCCAATTGCAATAGTGAGAAAGTATCGGACAATCAGCGCGGATAGTCCGAGTTTTAATTCATATTTTGATCGTAAAAGTAAACTATGACATTAGCATCAAAGTAAAATGAACCATAATAGTATCTAGTTAAAGTCACAAAATCAATACAGACGATTTTAATTTGGAGCGTTTTACGTATAAGAATACATACACGAAATTGAGCTTTAACTCAATTATGTTATGGGTTATTTTATGATGGTGGCTTTGATCGTTTACTATTTATATTTAACTATCAAAACTTGTACTAAGCGTACAGAGGTGATTGCGAGCGTTACACTGTCGCAACTATTTTGAATCCCGTAGCTATTCTAGTAAAGTTAAAGTGCGTAAATGTGCCATTTATTACCTATGGGGATGAAGTGGAGATGTCAAACCTGCCATTGTACTTACTGCATATTCAAGCACAACGTTAACTTGAAAAGTGACACTGGGGCTACAGAAATCAAACAACGGTTGAAGTCTGTTTCGCTAATCAAATATGTGCTTATATTTACAGTTACACACATTCCATTTCTGAACAGAACAGAGATTACATTAGGTACTATGTACGAGAGCGCCTGTGTTGTGTCGATAACAGAAATTAATGTTTTGTTTTCCTTCAAAATTAATGTTTAAACCCTTAAAGCTCATCGCTATATTAATTTGGAAGTCTTCTTTTTCCGCATTTGGTAACTCCGGTTTTTTCTGCTTATGAAAAAGGAATTAATTGGTTTTGAACTGAAATCCGCTTTAAATTTTGTTTTAGGTAAATTTTACGAAGGAAAAAATTTTAAAAAGCTTTCATTCGATTTCATGACGGACCTTGTAAACCACGATGCAGTCTATGATGGAAGCAGGCTAACCTAGGAGGGGTATGGCAGTTGCAGTTTTAGTTAAACCCATAGGTACTCCTAATCGGGTTCAACGAGCCATCATAATATATCGGAACGCTTTGCGGCACTTCTTTTCCGGTAGGGTGAATAGTCCGAACTGATGAAGTCTCCTAACAGAACTGACCAGAGACAATAAATTCCCTTATTAGCCCTACCGAGTATCGAACCCGGAATCACCCATTTAAAGAACACTAGAAAGGTTTTCATCATGATTTTCAGGAGGAAAAATAGAAAAATCAGCCAAGTGCGAGTCAAGCCTCGCTCTGTAAGGGTTCCGTACATATGACCAAATCATTTTTTTAAAACTAGATACATATTTATATATCTTAGTTCTTAGCAAACCGCATTATAAATCGGTGTTTTCAATATTTGTTGTTTAAATACACTATATAGTACATAATTACTAATTATTATAGTTCAGTTTTTGAGATAGACCCCTAACAAAATTGGTCTAAAACCGACAACTTTGACGGCCCCCATTTCTTCATTTTTGTAGCTAAAAAATAAAAATATTTATATATATTTGAACTTCACTTAATGATCTCTAGACAATGACACCCCACATGCCAGGGTAAAAAAATAATATTTTATTTCGACTCCTTTTCCATGTATGGGAGCCCCCTTTATTTTTTAATTTAATTTAATTTTTATTATTTTTTGTTATAGCGGCAATAGAAATACACAATATGTGAAAATTTCAACTGTATATCTACTAGTGGTTCGCCCCGAACTGAGACCTCGCGGTAACGGTTTCCCATAATTGACGATCAAAATTGACATTATTATTATGCCCGTTTTCACCAACCATACCTAAATCATCCCATTTGTAGAAGTCTCTTTACATAGGTAGCCCCTAAATACAATTCTAACATCCCAATGTCATTTTCACCTTTAGTTGTCCCGTAGAGGTTCGTAATAACAAAGTTGACAGAAAGTGTCAACTAACTTAACATAGGTAGCCCGTAAAGGTTAGGGAACTGTTATAGTGAAATCCTCAAGGCCTCAATCAAACTTAGGTATAGTTTTTTGGAACATTCAAATTAAATTACTTGTACACAGCGTCAACTATTGACACGATCAGAAATATGTAAAAACAAACTGCAACGTGAAGTTTTATTGATGTTTGCTAAATGACTAAATAATAATCTTAATTGAATAATAGGTATGTTACATAAAGCTGCATTTGCTATATGAGATGAGAGCGCCATCTATTGACATCATTGTGAAGTTCTGTTGTTGCTGCTCATTAAAAGTTAAATAATTTAGTTTCCTTATTACATTTATCTAATTTTAGTATTTGTTGTTCAAGTACATGATATTACGCTAAAATTGTAAAACTTTCAAGCCCCAGCTTTCAATGGTTATTCCGTTCTGAGGTCAAATATAATCTCCACTTTGAAAGCCCCCCATTTCGTCAATTTTAGGAAAAAAATTAAAAAAAAAATACTTTTGTACTCTGTTCCAAATTATCTTTAAAATGAGGTACTGTAAACCTATGAAACGCAAAATTTTTTTTTTTCTTCGCATTCGCTTCTATGAGAGCCCCCCTGAAATAAAGATTTTTATAACTTTTTAAGCCATTTTCGGCTGGAGGCCATCGGTTTACATATTATATCTAAAATTGAAGTAATTTCGTTCAGTAATTCAGAAGTTATAAGGCTCTGACAGACGGACGGACGGACGGACGGACGGACGGACAAGTGCAAATTCACTCAAGTAGACTCAAAGACCTTCGCTTCGCTCGGTCGATTACGGTTAACGAGATACAGGCCGCTGACAGACGGACGGACAGCGGAGGCTTAGTAATAGGGTCCCGTTGGCACCCTTTGGGTACGGAACCCTAAAAATCTATCTTTTTAAAATGGTTTAAAATAAAATACGATAGCGCCACTCAACACAAAGACTCGAAAATCTAGACAACCGGCATTGTTCAGAATTTTCTTTGTCCGAAAATGCACGAAACCTCAAATCTATGTATCGAGTAGGTATTGGACAAAGCCAACCCTGACAACTGCTCCCATTTGCCTATTGTTGCAGATATTGCAACAATGCCAGGTGCTCCTGAGACTTTCATATTTTTCAACTGACCCAATTCAAAAAAGTCTAAAAATACAAAAAGTTTTTTTAACAAATAATTAAGAACAAGCTCTTATAGTGATTCGGAGCATGATACTTTTATGCATAGATATAACCAACGGCCGAGTTTATTTTCAAATCGAAAGCACAATTATTTATACGAAATAACTAGACTTTTTCTCAAGTTTATGAACGTTACGTTAAGGTTACTGTACGGTTCAAGACCGCACAGTAATAAAACTGCTTGATAGAGGTACAAGTTTATAAGGCTAATAGCTAAATAACCCCCTTCTTAGTCTAATAACCTAATGGCAGTAGTGTGAGCGTGAGTGAGTGGATGGAATGTGCACTGATGAATGAATTATAAAAAGGTGTAGGTATTTATAATAAACGCGTGAATGATGACTGGGCGAATTGTACGGTTTCGACATAGACCGTACATGCTCCCAGGGGAGAGAAATGCGATGCAAGGATGAGTGAGATGAGTGAGCTATTGACAAATTAAACGAGATGAATACTTAATAATTACAAATCGCTTACAAATTGAGTGCAAAATGAATGCTTATTACTATCTTTTGTTGTATTTTTTAACCCCCGACGCAAAAAGAGGAGTGTTATAAGTTTGACGTCGATGTCTGTCTATCTGTCTGTGTGTGTGTGTGTGTGTGTGTGTGTGTCTGTCTGTGGCATCGTAGCTCTCAAATGGATGGACTGACTTCGATGCGGTTTTTTCATTTGAAAGCCAGTTTCCTTGCGGTGGTTCTTAGCTATGTTTGTTTAATATCGGTCCAGCAGTGTAAGAGTATCAGCTCTTTTCCAAAATGATGTCAGGCATTTTTGGCGTATGATTACTCGATTAAGTGCTTTGCGTACCGGTATAATCGTTAAATGACAATTAATTGATAACTTCGACCTGATGTTGCAACCAGAATGGTCTCCAGAGAACCAGACTCTTTGATTAATATTGTAAAATGATTATTTTGAAAAAAGCAACTGCTGAGTTTCTTGCCGGCTCTTCTCAGCAGAATCCGCTTTCCAAACCGGTGGTAGATTCATGACGTGTCATAAAAGCCACAGGCAGGCCTACGTGAAATAAATAATTTTGAATTTTGAATTTTTTTTTAATTTTGAAAACTCACAGCAGTCATATCGTATTTACGTTCAATAGATTAGTTTCAATGGGTAGGTACCTTGCAGGTTATGATCTTGCAATACGGTCACGTTGACCTGGTGCTGCAACCAGGATGGTCTCCAGAAAACCCGACTCTTCGAAACTCACAGGAATGGTCGCAGTGAGTTGATGTTAGATAGATGATGATCGAGGATCGAGGATGAGGATCTGATGATGGAGCAGAATACTAGGTGACAGGATATCAGATATATCGTACACATAGTCCGGCCATAGATTCACATGTCAGGGGCGTTTTAAATTTTTAATTTACACTTGTTATTATCTTCAATTGCTATATATGCTTTTTTCATGAGCACACTTATAATAGATTTCTTATTTTATTTATTTTATAATGGATAGGGTAACATATTCTTACAAAGACAGTAACAACAATATTTTTGGTCATTTTGTTCACCAAGAGACGTAGTTTCAATAGCAATTTCAAGTTCTGGTTATCTTATGGATATATCTAGGTACCTAACTCCCTTGCAACGTTCGAGTAGAAAACAAATTACATCTTATAACGTAGACAAAGCATATAGAGGTATATGCCTCATTAAACATTTCCTACATAAAGATATGCAAGCTCCACAGGTTTCAAGCTCAGAAAGTAAACAAGAGGATAGAACTTTACCTGCTTTACCACTCAATAATAATCTCAAGAAACTGTAAAGCAAACTTCTCTATTACACAGGTAGCTACTGCGTCAAAACTTACTTGAATAAACTTCGTCTAACTCTAGCCTAGTATATATTTGAAAACTGTGCGAATATAAGGACTAAAGCAGACAACAGTTTTGGTATGAGTCGAATTTTAATTCAAAAACTACCGTCTTGGTTCAAAAACGGTCAGTAGTGACGCTGATCAACTCGTAAAATAATTTGAATACTATATGGTAAAGTCGACATCTCCTGACGATGCTCCGGTGTGAGGTGTCGGGGCAAAACGTGCGTCGAGAGTAGTATAAAATTCTTGTGTGGTGGTGCATGTGAGTGGTGGTGGCATGATTACTTGGGAACTTTGCTTTTTTGCTTGGTTGGGAAGGTGAGCGGTGCTTTATAGGTTGTGACTGCAAGTTTGACCAGACAGATTTTTCTGTTTTTTTTTCTGCGGATTTTAGCAAAATAATTCTAACCTTTTCATGCTAATCATGAACTTCCGCAAAAAACGCCTGCTTCTATCGAGTTTACATATTATAAGTTTTTAAAAATCACGCAGGGCCCCTTAGCCCCTCCATCATCATCATCATCATCATCATTAGCAACCCATCAACGGCTCACTACTGAGCGCAGGTCTCTTCTCAGAGAAGGGTTATAGGCCATAGTCCACCACGCTGGCCCAATGCGAATTGGCGGACGTTAGTTTTTCCATAATAAAAAGTTATTATAATAACATTTTACATTGAGATGTTGTAGACCTGGGAAGCCTTGGTGAAGGTATAACTGTATACAATACCTACTCGTACTAATATTAGGTAAACAATTAACAAAGTCATTTCCAAGTCTTCACTGACAATGTGTTATTTCCTAAGCACAAAGCAGTCTCGCAGAGTCATTATTATTAACTCCATAATTACTTTTCACTGTGCAGGGTAAATAGAAAAGCATTTAATCTGCGATTCCATTAGATACTCTGCCATTCCTACTTCATAACAGAATCCCTACTATAATACTATAAACCGTACGAAAGTGTGTTTGTTTGTTGGTTTGTCTTTCAATCACACCGCAACAGAACTACGGATACCTATAGTCGGAATTTTAATTCGATATTAATTATAGACGTGATTTTTTGTATGGGTACTGTTGAGGATCTGGTGAGTCATATAGGCTACTTTTTATCCCCGAAAAACGTAGAGTTTCATAGAGAGTAATCATACTTAGGTTCTTAAAACTAAATAAATACACGCGGAAGTCAGCTAGTATTACGATTAAATTTAACTAACTGATGCACGTGACTTCGTCCGCGTTCATTTAGTTTTTAAAATCCCTCGGGAACTCTTTGATTTTCCGGGATTAAACACTTTTATCACGGAAAATCAAAGAGTTCCCGAGGGAGGGATAGGGGTCCTGGAGAGTGATATAAGCTACTGGCTATGTCACTCTCCAGGTCATCAACTATACCCATGCTAAAAATTACGTCAATCCGTAGCTCTGTTGCGGCGTGATTGAACGACAAACCAACAAACAAACACACTTTCGTATTACTTATAATATTAGTATGATGTTCCCGGCAGTAAATAGCCCATTAAGAGAAAATCGGACAGCCTTGGCTACGTAGAGTGGCGTCTCTATCACTCATACCATACCTCAATGACGTTTTTCAAGCGACAGAGACGACTATCAACGATGCTGAAGCCAGCTGACTGTAATAATAATTTCTGTACGCTTACTTTAACCCATACAGCCAAGAGTCTGACAAAAGATTGTCTAAAGTCAAAAAAAATTAAGTATTTGAACTCCCAAATTTATTCACCCACCTAGTTGTCGTTATGAGTTAACGTTGCTTAACCAGCGAAATCAGTTGATATGTACTGTGTTGATTAAAGTATTACCTACCTAAACAACTCTATAAAATAGAATGGAATCATCATCATCATCATCATTAGCAACCCATCAACGGCTCACTACTGAGCTCAGGTGTCCTCTCAGAGAAGGGTTATAGGGCATAGTACACCACGCTGGCCCAATGCGAATTGGCGGACTTCACACACCTTCAAGAACATTATGAAGAACTCTCAGGTGTGCAGGTTTCCTCACGATGTTTTCCTTCACCGTTGAAACAAGTGATATTTAATTGTTTAAACGCACTTGACTCCGAAAAGTCAGAGGTGCGTACCCAGGATCGAACCTGCGGCCCCCCCAATAGGAGACCACAGTCCTAACCACTAGGCTATCACTGGTTCTTATAAAATAGAATGGAATAGAATAGAATAAATAGAAATAAGTTAGAAATCCATTTAAAGTTGCTGAAAACCGATTCATTGTTAAGTATCACATAAAGGCTTTGGGGTTCCTTAAAATTTAGGCATCGTCGGTGAAAAGGAGCATATGAGTCTGCTACCCATTTTGTCGATTTTTTTACTCCTTACTAGCTTAAAAAGGCTTCAGGTCTATAGTCGGTGTTGGCAAGTGTGGTACTGTGGTCATTAAAATGCACCCTACCCTCGTAAAGACAGCCGACTTCAGTTACACAGGTGCAGTTACGATACTGCGAGCTTAAGTACCAACCTAAGTAAGTAAACACTAATGAATATTCAGAGGGCTTTCGATGTTTGCCGTTTCTTATCCTGTATATATTTTGGTATTTTTATATTTTATTTCATAAAAAAGTGTTAATTCATTTCCCTTAATATAATGGCTTACTCGTATGCCTAATCATAGGAAATCAAATGATAAGAAATAAAAAGCCGGCCAAGTGCGAGTCGGACTCGCGCACCGAGGGTTCCGTACTCCAAAAGTAAAAGTAAAACAATAATATTATTCATATGATATCCCACTCGGTATAGCTATCTTACTTTGAAATTTCAAACCCCCGATTTTCCCCCATTTTTAATCAAACTAAAATAATTTTCGCGTTGCTTTTATTTTTCCTGTAAAATATACATAAACCTCTATTGACCATAATTATTTCAGATTTTTCTATCGGTAAACTTCGGAGAAAATGGGGGGGGGGGTTATTTTTTTTTCGACATTTTGGCCGATTACTCAAAAACTATTATATATAGAAATAAATAAAAAATTGTTTTAAAATGCACAAGTACACAAGTAAAGGCCTTTCATATGATACTCCACTCGGTATTGTTATTTTACTTTGAAATTTCAAACCCCCGATTTTCCCCCTTTTTTAATAAAACTAAAAATAATTTTCGATTTTCCTTTATTCCAATGATGTTGGGCCACTATTATACACAACTATGCCAAATTTCATTTCGATAGCTTTAATAGTTACTGAAATAATCGACTGTGACAGACGGACGGACGGAGAAAGTCTCACCATAAGGGTTCCATTTTTACCATTTACCATTTTGGTACGGAACCCTAAAAACGATCATAGGAAGCCATCGCAAAAAATTTAAGAGTGAAAAAGAATGATTATCGTAATATTTCCTTTTGATTTTCGAGTATACGAGCAGAGTAGTAAGTAGTTATTCTGAAAATGTGCTCGCTCGCTTGCTTTTCTTACGATAAACTCAGCATATTTTCTTTAAATAATAAAATAAAATTTGCAAGTTCACATCGCATTATCCTGAAGTAACGATCATTTTATAAATGTCTGAAAGGTATCGCAACGTGCTTTTACCCATTTAAAAGAAAAAAAGCTTAGGTAAGCCGTTCATTTGACTTGAATTAAAAGATAAAGTTAATAAAATAATTTCGTAACGTAATTTCATCTCCGAATCTAACATTATTATACTGATTTCTGAACCGCTTCAGGCAACATTTTAAGATGTTTGTTTTGGTATAAATGAGCGCGATTCCGCCATTGTGTGCTCGGATGAATTTTCATTTATTCGCGGAGGCTCTGTTTTCTCTCATTCGCTTCCATTATTTGGTGATACTGCTATTATATTAAAACATCGACGATTTTATTTTTGAGTACACTACCAACTTAAATATTACATGCATATTGCATATCCAGTTTTTATTACAGTTCCCATCTATAGGTACATAACTAAACTAACCTTACTTTATTTTATTTGGGTGACTAGTCTTTAATAATAAAATTATTCTAACTGAAATGTAATTACTAGTAAACGCGATTACAATTAAATGTAATTACAAGAAGGAAAATCTTCCTAGGGGTTAGGATTATTCGCGTACTAGCTAATGCCAGTGACTTCGTCCGCTTGGGTTTAGTTCTTAAAAATCCGGCGGGATGTATTTGATTTTCTGGGATAAAAAGTAGCCTATGTCACTCTTCAGGTCCTCAACTATACCCGTACAAACAACCACGTCGATCCGTAGCGCTTGTCCGGCGTGATTGAAAGACAAACCAACAAAACTTCAGCCTTTATTTATTAGAAGGTGCCCGCGACTTCGTCTGCCTGGATTAAGGTTTGTTAATTCCTGCGGGAACTCTGTAATTTTCCGGGATAAAAAGTAGCTTTTGTGTTAATCCTGGGTATGCGCTATATCCATTCCAAATTTCAGCCAAATCGGTCGTTATGGAGTTATAGAGTAACAATCATCCATCCAAACATCTATCTCCTCACAAACTTTTGCATAGTTAAAATATTAGTAAGATCTATTGTTACTACATATTACCACTGTATAAGGAGGTGCTATACTTATTATTGCAAGGGTTATAAGAAAATACTGCTAGCGCGATTGAATATCGCGTGAAAAGTTGTGATTTCTGTAGAGCCTTTGTATTTATTTGAATTCGTGCTGCTCCATAGAAAAATATAAATAGGTACTAGAAAATAAAATCAAAATTGCTAACCAGTGATTCATTATTGCCAATATTGGCTAGAATGAAGGTCAATTAACTCCACTGCTTTCTTGTCCACTATTTCTAAAAATGTGAGTGAGAATAATTTTTTCATCGAGATTCTCGAACGGAATGAGCAAGAGATGCCTACGACGCGACGTGAAATTGTATTCAGAAAACTAAAGTAGGGGTTGCATATTCTGATTACGTCCTTACTTGTTTAACATTTGAAATGGAGAACAAATCAGATTATTTGGAAAGGTTTTTAATTAGGATAAAGCAATGAATAAGTATCACTGCGAGATGAAATCAGAAATGCGGAAATCCGTAGGAGAACCAAAGGTACCGACATAGCTCACCGAACCACGAAGCTGAAGTGTTATTGGGCGTGAACCATTAGTTCGAAGAAGGACTGTTGTCCCAAGGTACTGGAGGTGGGACCCTGCACCAGAAAGCGCAGCATCAGCGCCAGATCTTCCACTTGGTGGGCGAAATCAGGCGAGTTGCAAGGAGCCACTGGATATAGGCGACGTACGATCAAGGCTTGTGGAAGTCCATGCAAGATAAAAAGTAGCCAAATAAGAAAATCGCCGTCTACAATTAAAACTGTAGACAGAAATGTTTTTAAAAGTAGAAAAAGGAAGCCTGGAGGCTCTTTGTATTGTGCTAGTTGTAATTTCCGCGCAGACGAGTCTTGCGACAATCCCGACTTATCTTTGTTCCTTCACTACACTTTCCCCTGGGCTTGCACCGAGCATTCATAACTTTGCATCCACTTTGAACCCTAAAGTTTTAATAATAAGGTTGATTTTCTTGTTTGTTGGATACACAAACATTTGTAAGTAGACAGCATGATTTAGGGCGAAACTTCTGAACTTTTGTAGTCGCTTTCATTTCACACGCCACCGTGAACAAGACGACTGGTTTGTTTGTGTTACCTACTCTAGTATAATAAACTCATTTTTCCTATTTAATTTATATTCTTCTTTTTAACTTTTCATTAGACTCTTTAATTGTCTCGATAAAAATGCAGCTCAAATACCTAAGTGAACTCTTTAAAAAATTTAGTATCCTTACTAATATGCGATTCGTTTGTTCCGATTGCAGGTAAGTACACACCCTCTTTGAAAAACTTCCGAATTTGTTTATTATTTTTCATTAGTGGTAAATAGATGTTATTGATTAACTTAGTTTTAAAAATATAACCAGTTGTCGACCCTACCTCGAGAATTGTTTACGAATTTCATAATATCATCCCTCCAGTTTAAACTCGTGTCGTTTCGTGGGTAAAATATACGTGCGTTTATTCCTAAGCAAAGGGCAACAATTAAAGGTCCGTTGGTAAGCAATTACAATTTTAACGTACGCCTTTAAATTAGCACCACAGCATTTAAGCATCTACAGACATGTCAACTTTAACTATCGGCTTCGTGTTGGTGAAATGGTTGGCAAATCCATCAGACACATCAACCAAATTAATAAAGTTATTAGTAGTGTGTATAGCCGATTCTGGCTCACTGGCCGGGGGTCCACAAAGTAGAAATAGCGCTGCAGGCGAAAAAGTAGTACGTATAGCCGATTCTGGCTCACTGGCCGGGGTCCACAAAGTAGAAATAGCGCCGCAGGCGAAACAGTAGTGTGTATAGCCGATTCTGGCTCACTGGCCGGGGTCCACAAAGTAGAAATAGCGCTGCAGGCGAAAAAGTAGTACGTATAGCCGATTCTGGCTCACTGGCCGGGGTCCACAAAGTAGAAATAGCGCCGCAGGCGAAACAGTAGTGTGTATAGCCGATTCTGGCTCACTGGCCGGGGGTCCACAAAGTAGAAATAGCGCTGCAGGCGAAAAATAGTACGTATAGCCGATTCTGGCTCACTGGCGGGGGTCCACAAAGTAGAAATAGCGCCGCAGGCGAAAAAGTAGTGTGTATAGCCGATTCTGGCTCACTGGCCGGGGTCCACAAAGTATAAATAGCGCCGCAGGCGAAACAGTAGTGTGTATAGCCGATTCTGGCTCACTGGCGGGGGTCCACAAAGAAGAAATAGCGCCGCAGGCGAAAAAGTAGTGTGTATAGCCGATTCTGGCTCACTGGCCGGGGGTCCACAAAGTAGAAATAGCGCTGCAGGCGAAAAAGTAGTACGTATAGCCGATTCTGGCTCACTGGCGGGGGTCCACAAAGTAGAAATAGCGCCGCAGGCGAAAAAGTAGTGTGTATAGCCGATTCTGGCTCACTGGCCGGGGTCCACAAAGTAGAAATAGCGCCGCAGGCGAAACAGTAGTGTGTATAGCCGATTCTGGCTCACTGGCCGGGGTCCACAAAGTAGAAATAGCGCCGCAGGCGAAAAAGTAGTACGTATAGCCGATTCTGATGTGTATTAACGCAGCATAACCTAAGTCCCCGGCCTCCGACCGGGCACATCGATATTATATGTTCTAACCCAACCTAACCTAACATTTTGAAGCTTTATTATTATTTAATTTCCCCGTTGTTAAAAATTAAAAACCCCATATACATTTACAATATTTTTTCACTCTTTATCGCCCCATTATGTCTGAGTAGGTATGTGGATACAAAAAAGAATACTGCTTGCAGGTGGATTTAAACATGTCCATTCATGTCTAAAAACATCATGTGTGTATAAAAAAGGGACGAGCCTGTTTGATTTATTTTTCCACTCTTTATAGCCCGCATTATGTTTGGGTAGCTGTTATGTAGATACAAAAAATAGGGGCTGCATCAAAGCATGTCGATTCATGTCTAAAACATGGGTGTATAAAAAGGGTCCATCCTAATTTTGTGTCACAAGTTTTCTCAGTGCCAGATCGTTAGTATCTCGGTGTTATAAGTCTTAAATATTATTTACCAGTCTAGAAGCATTGTGTTGTGAATCTGCATATTTCCATTCATCATGGCGGTAAGTGTGTAATTGTACCGGTTATTTAAATTATATTTGTAACTAACATCTTGATTCGTTATTGATAGAGTACTTTAATAAATTGAAGTTAGCATAATTAGTTTATGTGATTCTAATAGTTGAAATATCACCTTTTTTATTGCAGGACTCGCAAAATGACGAACTCACTTTTAAGCATTACTATTATCCACTCAATGTGTCAGATGATCAAGATACGAGTGATTGTATGGCAAATAATAGAAAGACTGTTTCAAAAAGGAGCAAAACAATGGAACAAAATAATATAGATTTATTTTTCGAAAAACCAAAGAAAAAGAGGAAAACTGCTATGTGTTCATCGGTAGCGCAAGCGACTGAGGGAGGTCTATCGTATATCTCATCCAATGATGGTGACGGTACCAGTGCAACTCATCTCATCAAAATAGATGTCTATGACATGAAGAATCTGAAAGGGGTTTCCCCTATTGAGTACTGGAAATATGCAGATTTACGATTAAAGTACTACGTGAATTCAGACGCTGATAAATTTTATCACAGCACTCGGGATATTATTTACAACATAACAAAGCAGATCGCCGGAAGACAAGATTGTAAAAAATATTTTGTCGACAGAGATAACAAGCAACAATAGCTATAAATTATTCCGTCGCAAAAAAATATGACCATTTAAAAACATGTTCAGACGAGCTCATAATGATCGGAGCATACACGTGAGTTTTTTGATGAATTCCTTAACCGAGTCCCCCACTCTTTGACAACAGAACAAAGTATAAAAGTGTTTTGTCGTGAGACGCGAACTTATATTCTATTTCACAACGTCCAACTACACGATGCTGTCTCAACTGTGTGAACTGAACGAGACCATTTATGACGAAGAAATGGTTTCGCTATGTGAAGAAATGGAAGTGCAATATACACTCAATTTTGAAGATTTCGAAGAAGAAGAAGAGGCCGAGTTGTGTGAGGATTTAAAAGATGGGGATCACTGTTCCTGTCTAAGTCCTAGTCCAAGTCTCTACAGCCCGGTTGACTTCGTTGTGATGGAAGATGCTTTGTTTGGAATACGAGGACCAGCAGCAACTGATAACGAAGACTTCGAGCAAGATTCGCAACACTCGCTCTCATCACAGTGCACACTTAAGTTATAGTTATATAGGTACTCTTAAGTTTATTTTTAGTAAAAATGTTATTTAAGATGTGTATGTAAATAAAACTATAATTATTCAACGCAATATTTTTAATTTCATCTCCTTATAAATAAAGTCTTAAACATATATTGTACAAGTTGATCATTATACAAAGTATTATCAGAAAATATATTAAGAAATTGTGACATTGAGATATTGTTATATTTAAAATATATATAAACTAAACAATACATTCCGCAAAATGAGCTGAAATAGTTCTGAAGTACATTGTTATTATGAGTCCACTTCTTACAGTTGGTTTTTAGAAACATTTCATGATAATCCGTTGGTTTTCGACCAAACGAGTCAAAATATTCACCGACACCATTTTTACCCACGTATATTGCTACCCAGTGAGATCCAGGTTTTGTATCAGGATCTAAATTGGAAATTAAATACGCTGGTGGTGTTAAATATACCGGTATCTTATTTGCTGCAAACACATTGAATTGAATATTTGGATCGATTATTTTTAAATATTTTCCAATCTCAGTGGTGTTCATTGTTACTTAAATAGAAATAAATTAAAAGCAAATAAGATGATAATCTTCTTGATACAATGAGTGGTTAACAAATGACTTCAAAATTAAATATCTCCATTTATATTAACTTTTTAACTATTGTAGTCTAAACTAACATCTCGATTTTTATTAATTTCAATTACATTATCAAACTCTGCGTATACAATACAATTAAGAGTTGTAGTTAGAGCTCTTTCAAATCGAACTTCAAATCTTACACTACCACGTTTTATGAGATTCCAGTGGGAGTTTGAATTAGCGGATAAATCAGGAGTTAAATCAAAGGCAAGCAGACAATATCCATTATTATACTCCTCCTTAGAGACATCATTTCCATCATTCAAAAAATGAATTCCTGTTCCAGAGAATAAAGTATGATATGCACTTGTGAACATATTATCATCAAAAGAGGGTGTTAATGTTTTCGATGGTATAGATTGACCATCCACGTATAAACCGAACAGGTTAAGCCCGTGATTACCAAAATTAAAAGGATTTGTATTTAATGTTCCATTGAAAGCTGAGTTTCCTACGAAACCAACTATACATCTTTTGGGAATTTGACCTAAAAACACATTATCAAGCATTTTTCCCTGGATTCCTGATGGGATCGTTAAGACTTTAACTTCAGCACGAGTGACAGGATATTTTGCAGTTGTAGTAGCTAATACTTTCTCATGTGCAAGTAACACACTGGGATTGATCCGAACTTTGCGCATTATAAGGCTAGCACTAGATATATGCACTTTGAATTTACTATCTGCAGTTGAACACATAAGATTAAAAGTATCTTTAGAACGTACTAGTTTTAGACGCATTTCAACACCGTTGATTAAAAACTTATCTTGATTAAAAATATCAGCGTGTATGTTACCAATCATTTCAATAGTTTGACTTTCCTTTGCTAATTCTTCTCTTTTTGCATATCCTTGGTTTGAAGCATCACATGAATCCATTTTTGAGGCTGTATCTTTATACCAAAGGCCACAAGTAAGATGAGATTTCTTAGCGGCTGTACCATAATTAAGCAAAGTTTCTATGTAAGCTCGATAGCCATAAGTGTTGTTTGGAGGTGATACGAGCTTTTGATTTAAATATATATCAACCTGACTAAAAAGTGAGTGCAGCCAATTGTTAACTGGAGCAACATTCGACGTCGCCGTAATGTTAGTTGCATCAGTATTCTGAATTTTAGCTTTTATGTGAAGTAGTGTATGAGATAAATCAATGTAATCATCTCCATTTCCTGGCACTAAAAACTCAATGGGTCCATCATCGGTCAATGATGAAATGGGATTATAATGAATCCACTGACCTCCTTCAATACTAGTTTGAGTCGATGGTAGAGCAAACAAATCCAACTCAGATTTTACGCATTCACAGGAGTTATAATGTAAAAATGACATTTTTTAATTTTTAACTTTTATGAAAAATATCCTGAATATTACTTTGTTTAATTTTCTTACTACCGTTTCGTTTGAGAGTGGTTTTAGGAGTGATACGTTTCCTTTTTTGTCGCCTAATTTTATATCCTGATCCTCTCATTATTGAATCAATTTTTTTATCAGCCTGTTGTTTTAAATTCGAAGTCGCTGTTTTTAAACGGGATCTGATAGCTTCATCCATTGGTTGAACATTTAACATATCGGATAATAGACCCACACCAGCATTCAAAGCTTCCTTACCCACAACTTTTGCACCACTTTTCAAAAGTGGAAGAACAGATCTAAATAGTCCTCCCAAAAAACTACCAATACCATGACCTCGCTGATAAGGTGCACCTTTATAAATTGCACCTATACCTGTACCAGCTTGATGAGAATAATAATGTAAGTACGGGCATGGCATTGTAAATACACGTTTTCACTTGATTCTCTTAAAATGTACTTTAATACACGTTGTCCCAAACTGGAATGGTACTTTTCGACCTGTACTCGTTCTTATATCTATTTCTATCACATCGAACTCTCTACGCATGACAGGTACGTAATGAGGCGGTGAAAAAATATGCATTTTATTTGCCCCGTATACATAGACTGCAGGATCTAGTGGTGCGATTCTGAGAAGTGGGGCCATAACATCTCCTACAATCTGTGGTTCTATTATATCACAATAAATGAACAATTGAGATGGCAATCCTAATTTTAAATTATAAGGATATGTTCCCGTTTTATTTTGAATAAGATTTGTATTTGGTTCAAAACCGAGTTGTAAATATAACTTGGTTGACAACTTAAGTACATCAATTGTGTTATCTGCACACAATACTGATACTTGCTGCTTTATTTCATCATAATTGAACATTATTCCAGTATCAGTATTTTTATTTAATTCAGCTACAATATGTTCAATGCTATCATAGTTCTTGGCAGGAATACGGTTTCTATAGTGCACTAATGAGTTTATATCTTCATCGGGTATTGTAATCCACTTTGATGTATATATAACATTTTCATAATCTCGAACCGTATACATGGTGCAAGGATATTGAAATTCAACAACTCCAACGTGCCATTCTCCTTCCAAAATAAGCGATTTTGGTAATTTTGTTGAGAACATGGTTGTCGTGTTTTCAGGGAAGTATTCCATTAAACTATTACTAAGTAAAGTTAGATAAAAATTGTCTTCCATCATCCTATCTGACTAAGGCTTGATTCTAAAATCCAACTGTTAAACTTATCAGGATAACCTTTCCACTTGACAAGTACTTCTTTTCTGTTACCTGAGTAGCGAGACCGTAGTATTTTATCAATTTTATATTGAGTGGTGGGGTTATATGTAACTTTTTGTAATTCATTCTCATAAAAAGTACCAACAATAGGTTCACTTTGAAGATCTTTGAGTGTATAGACTACTCTAGACATGTTATTTTTTATACCAGATATAATAAATATTTCATCACTCCAATTTGTTTCATATCCTTTTTGAAAAATGTGCTTATATTTAGTTATCCTTACATGATCTCCAATTGAAAACTTAGACTGTTGTATAGCACTGATTTTATTGTTTATTTTTCCATATAAATTATTCCAAACTGTCATAATGTTATTAAAATTAACTTCAAAAGGACACATTTTTATGCTTGAATGAAAGCTATGATTATAAGAATAGAGTAAATCTTGTAAAATGTTAATATAAGTATAGGTATTTTTATGTGTAAAATAACGCCACATTTTAGTTTTCAATGTCCTCTGAAATCTCTCAACTATACTTGCTTTAATATCTGGGTTGTTGGTTGTGTAATAATTTACATTTTTACTTTTAAAGTATTGTCTAACATCTTTTGATACAAATTCAGAACCTTTATCTGATTGTAAGTGGGTGGGAGTTGTATTAGCTTCAGTAAATATGCTTTCAAATGCTTGTTTTATACTTTCTGAATTTTTCTTTTTTAGTGCTCTAGCGAAAGCGTATTTACTAAAAACATCAATAACACAAAGAATATAATTAAAACCTTCATTATATTGAGAATAAGTATGCATATCACTTAAATCTGCTTGCCAAAGTTCATTAAGCTTAGACAATATATATTTATTTCGAGGGAATTTTCGATGCACAGGCTTATGTAATGTATAAGTTTCCTGAGCTTGTAACCATTCTTTCACTTTCTTTCTATTCACTTTACCTTTTAATGCTCTTATTAACTTCTCAGCACTTCCGTAACCAGCAGGATTGGACACATCATAATATATATCTTTGATGTCTAATATGGATTCCATCTTTCCCAAATGTCGTGTTTCTTCCTTAGTCTGTATGATGTTAAAGTTTTTGGACTTTTATCATCAAGTGGAGAACTATGTCTTCTGACTTTTGGAGATATATTACTAATATTTTCAGAAGCTTGAGTATTACCAATACATATTAAGGGAACCCCTATATCTTTTATAGTTTGGATAAATTTTTCCCACCCATTAGGCTTGGGGCGTTTTAATGGCCTTAGGGTATAATTCACTAGATCGACTATATTACTACCATCTACAACTTCATTATCTACGACTATCAATCCATCCTTTTGCCAGCTAATTTTTTCTTTATTATTTAGCAGAGTATTTAATAATATTTCACCTTTTTTTCTATACGTTTTTGGTATGAGTTTGTTAATATAAGTAGGGGTATATAAAATATCAATGGGTAGCCCCCGTGCGTGCTTATCATCCTCTGATTCTTCATTAACTGTTGATTCATTGTCTTTCATTTCCTTTTTAAATATACTGATATTGTCATAGTCTCGGTCGTCCTCCACAGTCACTGGTAATTTAATTGGTTTTCTCTCTCCTTCAGTAATATGGAGATATCTTTGTAAAATCTGTGTGTACAAAGACCATTTTTCACGATCATCCAGTTTACTTTTCAGTATTTTTTGCATTTCTTTATCTAATCTTGACAAGGAATCCTCAGGTGCAGAATTTCTTGATTTTAGCCTTTCAATAACTTCTGGTTCAATAAGAACCATTTTTTTTGCATGTTCCATTTTTATATTAAATTAAACAGACCACTTAAAACAGCCCCCAAAATAATAGGCAGAAATGCTCCTCCTCGCTGAATGATAATACGTTTTCGTGATTTATTTCTCCCTTTCTTTATTAATTTTCTCAGAATAGTTTTGTGTTTTTTTAACTTAGCCTTCTCACAATCCTTTAAAGGTAGTTTACCATTTAGTATAATGAAGATACACTCACAAATACAATTGATTTCCTCGTCCTTACAAGCTTTCAATAAGGCTATGCGAAATTTTGGCTGAAGTGTGTGTAAAGCCTTCAGTAAATTTTTGTGGGCTTTTACTCGTGCAGACATTATTTTAGAGAGAGTCTAAATACATTCATATTTATATTAACTTTGTAGAAAAGAAGCAATTCAGTTTTACAGAGGATTCTCTTGACTCTTTATTGGGGGTATTTTCTTTAAATATTTCTTTGATATACTCACAAACACGATTAATTTCTTCTTTCTTAAGAGAGCGAATTAAAATTTTACGATATTTTGGTTTAAATGTTTGTAATGCACACCTTAACTTTTTCGTATCGAGCGTGCTGTTTCCTTCAACCATTATTTGTTACTGACAAGAACTGAGTTATGCAAACCATATTTAAACCCCTTTTTAGGGATGTATACCACACAATCATTAGAGGTATTATCTATCTTAGTTTTAAAACGACACGAATCATTTGTATTTTGCTTTAAATCAATCATTAAATGCCACGTGGCACGTAGCTCATGAAGATCATCAATTATGACTAATCGAGGATGTTTTCCATCAAACATACTCATTTCAGGAATTCCTTGAATGTAAGTTACATTTTCTAGATTATATAGAGGCTGCATTTCATCGTAACACCACAAAACTTGATCAAATCGTGTATTACATATATCATTACAGTGTTTCAAGAAATTTGTCACAAAATGTGATTTACCACATCCACTCGGTCCTGCAACTATAGCAGTAAATGGATGGAGAAAATGATACATGTTCAAAAATACGTGTAGTTTTAGTAAAACTCTATATAGAAATGGGGAATTAAGTAATACGACATCGATTTAAGTAATACATTTATTTATAATTAAAACTTAATTTTCTATACAATTTATATAACTTAAGGCTACATTTATACATTCTAATACTTAATTAAAAATAACATCAATGAGTCTTACCGCAAATCATTATTAAATGACTTTATTTTGTAATGACCCCAAGCTAAAGTGTTGGTAGAGTTTTTAATTAAAAACCGTTTTGTATCTGTATGTGATAATGATATTTTATTATTTTTTTGAGTAAATATTATATGCTTTATCGATCTGAATCTATACATCTCACACAGTTCATTTTTTTGTTCAAATAAAACTGTTTTATAATTTTGCATATTAAAATTTTTGGTAACCGATTTATTCACACCTTTTGCTTTAGCAATGAATTTATTTTGTGTATTGAAAGCATAAACTTTTGATCTCAGACCAACAAATTCAGTCATAATGGTACCGTTATTTTCATCCTTAAAATAACCAATTTTTTTTTATTTATCAGAGGAATATCAAAACTATTATTACGGGGATAATCCGAAGTATCATAGTATTTATTTAAGTCAGGTTTAATGTCATCATAAAAGTCATCAGTAAAAATGTGATATATGAAGCTATCTGTGTCTGTATAAAGCATTTTACATTTTGAACCGTATTTGTTTTTCATATAGTTGTAATGGAAATCGTACATAAGTGTTTTAGAAATATCTAAAACACAAAATCCTAAATAAATAGGTTTATTATAAAGTAATTTTGTTTTCTTCAATTGTATAGCAACCAGATTTTCCGAAAATATTGAGACACTATGAAATTCAGGTCTCGCAATAAGTTTTTGAGCACCGACAGATTTACCCTTATCCTCCCAATGTGTACATAGTTTAACATCTACACGTTTCTCAATGTTCTCCATTGTTTTCCCAAATATTGAATTATTCATTAACTTATAGAAATCCTTTTCAAAATCTGACTGTGCAGATGTACGTAACTGTGTATTTAAATCAATATATTTTTGTAACCAAGGACTTTGATTAAATTTTAAAATCCGATGTATTTTTTTTAGTTTTAAGCCCATTTCTAGACACTGTATAAGATTTCTATAATGAATCACGTACTTAGTTTTATCAAATAGATTTGGAACTAATTTCAAAGTTTTACTCCCTCCAGCAAGTATATTCTCTGGACAAAGAGGAAAATCGGTATGTAAGTCATGTAAAGTTTCGGGGTATTCTAAGTCTACTTCTAGAATATAACCCACATCAGAATCAATTGGTATGTTAAAATTAGTCTCACCATGTACCCATTCAAAACCACCCGTGGGAAGGTATTGAGACATAGCCCAACCATATAAATTATTAGGGTCTAAGTATGCGAGATAAGATGATTGGATTTTATCATCAAAATTAGCCATGTGCTTATTATTAGCTTGCGCATATCGGTTACTGCACTGTGAAACACCACCGCGTATACCTGATTTTACGAATGCAATTTTTTCAAAATCTGTTAGTAAATCTAACGTTATTTGCGTGTACTTTAACATTGCCTCCCAACTAAGACCTGGTGCTGTATAATATCGAGCAGGATCTAAATCATAAGTTCTAATACATACGTTTCTAAAATTTTCAAATATATCTGCTAAAAGTAACACATCCGTTTTGAGGTATAAATCAGAGTAATCACACATATTACGACACTTAAAATGATTCCAAACATCTCTAGCATGTTTATAATCTTCGTTTGAAACAGTGCTGTTTGTAAGTGTACTGAAAAACTGATCCTGTGTTGGGAGTGACGTTAACTTTAAGGAGTCAAATGATGTCATATATTCGTATGGGTATACGCCCTTACGTTTTAAATAATAAATATCTTTTTCACTTTGAAAATTTCTTCGCAATTCGATGAAATCTTCATCATTTAAATTATTTGTTAAGGTTTCTAGACTACTAGATAAAAACTTAAAAGAATCAATAAACCTCAATTCAATTTCGTTGTTCGTGATTTTTATCTTTTTTGAAAACGAAATATATCGCTCTTTATTTTGGGGTATGACATTTATCCCACCTTCTGAGAAATTCAATGCATGCACAATGAAATGAGCATCATAGTTACAAAGGTTATGTAAAATTATAGGTATAAATTGGGGAGTTTCTAACTTTGTACTACAACTTTTGTGACAGACACCTACAAAAACTCCAGTGTATTTATTATATACTATTTTACGATCCGATTTTAGTTCTTTTTCACATATATGACATGTGGATGTCGCAGATAATTTTTCATTGTCATTTATTGTTAGAGGCAGTGGATTAACTTCAATTAAATGTTCATCATAAATTAGTTTTATATCATCTTTTAAAGTCTCCATAAACACTTTAGCACAATCAGTACCTGTATATGTTTTATACACTGATAATCTATCATTGAATGTGCATTTGATATAGTACCCAAAACTATATACTTCATGCTTTTGAAAATTTGTTGTATAAGAGGTAGATGGATTATTAGCACACCCTTGTATAGGATTTAAAAATGCTTCGAAATCTGCATATACAACAAAAGGCAATTTTAACTTCCTTTCGTACTTATTAAATGTTAGTTTAGCTTTGCTAATGTCTGGTAAATCTGTTCTTGGTCGAACTCTTGGTGAGATTTTAATTTACACTCCGTTTGAAAGTAAAGCAAGCAACCATCACAAATATAGTTCACGTGTTGATGTTCATTTAATTGGTGACAGTCGGGAGAGGTTTTTTATATAACAATAATGACCGGTAGGTCCGTTACTTATGTAAAGTAAATTTACATGTTTTTGTTTTCGGCATTTTGTGAAATAGAGAGGACCAATTATCTTTGTCGAATTACTTTTAGTTTCATGTTCAAGTCCAAAAACATTAATACTAATATTATTTAAGCTCTCAAATTTATTTATATCTTTCAACTTTACCGGAAATGGAATATCTGTAAAACTTAAAGAGTTTTGTTTAGATATATATGAACTCACTCTGTCTGCATTTTTTTTAACTGGAAACAATGCAGAAAGCACTGCCCATTGAAAACATTGATAATCATTATTTTTTACATTAATCACAGCATGCTTATGTTTGATATCTATTGGTAAATCTATATAAGAGTTCCCTTTTAACGGGTTTAATTTATTTATATTTAAATCCACATAATTAATTTTTTTAAGACTCCATCCACTATCTTTCTTTTCAAAATTACAAACTTTACTCGAAGTTTCAACTACTAAATCCGAGTAAATAGTATTAATTTCATCACCTAAACAGAATGTATAGTTACAAGTTTGAAAGTCGAAGGAATTTTCTAAATTTTTTGTTGATTGAATAAAATCTGCATTTAAAATGAAGTTAACTTTAATCAAAGTATGCTCTTTCAAAAGCGTATGAAGCAAGTCATGAACAGTACTTCTAATTGGATTAAAAAAAGCTTCAGGTGTCTCAAATTCTGAATTATTATTGGAAATCCTGTATGTTGCTATCCGTCGACCGAAAGTATTTTCTATCAATTGCACATTGGCTAAGTTTTGAATGGGGCTATTAAGAAGTACATTATTCATATGTTTCTTGCTCTTGAGGTGGTTTGTATAATACCTTTTACTAACATTAATTTTACAGTAAGGACACTCGACACTATGATATTTTGTAGAACTTACAAATGAGGACGATTCCTCCCCGGTTGATATTGGTGTCGTCAATAGCTCCGTAGATGTAGAAGGTTCTTGACATGGTCGCTTACTCGTAGAGTTTGTGACTGCAGTAGCCTTTCTTTTCTTCACTCCGGCTCCAGTTTGCTTTGAACTGAAAATTAAAATAGAATAATAAAACATTTTCTATAAAATAAACGTTACACAAATCTTTATTCGAATATAATTTACCATTTGTAGCACACATATTACAATATGCTTTCATAGGAAAAACACCATCAATTTCATCAGAAACAGGGCAAATGGAGATACGATGACCACTACATGGTGTATAAAACGGTTTAATTTCTAGGTCATCTAGCATCCATCTAGGGAGTCTACCAGAGATATACCACAACCGTATGTTTCTATGCATCTTATTTAACACAAATGATTTAGTAAATACACTTATTTCGTCATTGGAAAAAGCTTCCATGATTAATATTTTTCTATCACAACTTCTCTCTGAATGAATGTAGCTGACGCTAAAACCGAATATTTATACGTTAATAGCTCCTCCCCCCATGAGCGTTATGTTTGAACAAGTTTAAACTAGTCAGGGTCGAATGTGGCGGCCGATACATTAATAAAATTTATAGTCGTGCACCTTATCTTCGATCAACCGTTTGAAATATAATAAATTATAATAACACTGTTCGTGGAAAAATTATGAATAAAAAATACTCACGTATTAACTTGATCTCGGTCGGCTTCCACACAAATGTTAACTAACTTGGTGTTCAATTCTGCTTCTTCACAATTTGCAGCTAATTCTTCATCGTAAACAGAGTCGTTAAACGCACACACTTGACACAGCATCGTTGTGGATAGTGGGAGGAATATGAGTCGATCGTGTTACGACAGGACTCTTTTATAATTTGTTTCGATTGAAAGATGGTAGGGAGAGCGAAAACTATTTTAAAATATATTAACCTAAAGTGACATGGGCTACTAACTTTTGTTATTTATCCGCAGCAGGTAAGGATGTTATCTTTTAAATAGTCATATTTTTTGCGACGGAATAATTTATAGCTATTGTTGCTTGTTATCTCTGTCGACAAAATATTTTTTACAATCTTGTCTTCCGGCGATCTGCTTTGTTATGTTGTAAATAATATCCCGAGTGCTGTGATAAAATTTATCAGCGTCTGAATTCACGTAGTACTTTAATCGTAAATCTGCATATTTCCAGTACTCAATAGGGGAAACCCCTTTCAGATTCTTCATGTCATAGACATCTATTTTGATGAGATGAGTTGCACTGGTACCGTCACCATCATTGGATGAGATATACGATAGACCTCCCTCAGTCGCTTGCGCTACCGATGAACACATAGCAGTTTTCCTCTTTTTCTTTGGTTTTTCGAAAAATACATCTATATTATTTTGTTCCATTGTTTTGCTCCTTTTTGAAGCAGTCTTTCTATTATTTGCCATACAATCACTCGTATCTTGATCATCTGACACATTGAGTGGATAATAGTAATGCTTAAAAGTGAGTTCATCATTTTGCGAGTCCTGCAATAAAAAAGGTGATATTTCAACTATTAGAATCACATAAACTAATTATGCTAACTTCAATTTATTAAAGTACTCTATCAATAACGAATCAAGATGTTAGTTACAAATATAATTTAAATAACCGGTACAATTACACACTTACCGCCATGATGAATGGAAATATGCAGATTCACAACACAATGCTTCTAGACTGGTAAATAATATTTAAGACTTATAACACCGAGATACTAACGATCTGGCACTGAGAAAACTTGTGACACAAAATTAGGATGGACCCTTTTTATACACCCATGTTTTAGACATGAATCGACATGCTTTGATGCAGCCCCTATTTTTTGTATCTACATAACAGCTACCCAAACATAATGCGGGCTATAAAGAGTGGAAAAATAAATCAAACAGGCTCGTCCCTTTTTTATACACACATGATGTTTTTAGACATGAATGGACATGTTTAAATCCACCTGTAAGCAGTATTCTTTTTTGTATCCACATACCTACTCAGACATAATGGGGCGATAAAGAGTGAAAAAATATTGTAAATGTATATGGGGTTTTTAATTTTTAACAACGGGGAAATTAAATAATAATAAAGCTTCAAAATGTTAGGTTAGGTTGGGTTAGAACATATAATATCGATGTGCCCGGTCGGAGGCCGGGGACTTAGGTTATGCTGCGTTAATACACATCAGAATCGGCTATACGTACTACTTTTTCGCCTGCGGCGCTATTTCTACTTTGTGGACCCCCGCCAGTGAGCCAGAATCGGCTATACACACTACTGTTTCGCCTGCGGCGCTATTTCTACTTTGTGGACCCCGGCCAGTGAGCCAGAATCGGCTATACACACTACTTTTTCGCCTGCGGCGCTATTTCTACTTTGTGGACCCCCGCCAGTGAGCCAGAATCGGCTATACGTACTACTTTTTCGCCTGCAGCGCTATTTCTACTTTGTGGACCCCCGGCCAGTGAGCCAGAATCGGCTATACACACTACTTTTTCGCCTGCGGCGCTATTTCTTCTTTGTGGACCCCCACCAGTGAGCCAGAATCGGCTATACACACTACTGTTTCGCCTGCGGCGCTATTTCTACTTTGTGGACCCCGGCCAGTGAGCCAGAATCGGCTATACACACTACTTTTTCGCCTGCGGCGCTATTTCTACTTTGTGGACCCCCGCCAGTGAGCCAGAATCGGCTATACGTACTACTTTTTCGCCTGCAGCGCTATTTCTACTTTGTGGACCCCCGGCCAGTGAGCCAGAATCGGCTATACACACTACTGTTTCGCCTGCGGCGCTATTTCTACTTTGTGGACCCCGGCCAGTGAGCCAGAATCGGCTATACGTACTACTTTTTCGCCTGCAGCGCTATTTCTACTTTGTGGACCCCGGCCAGTGAGCCAGAATCGGCTATACACACTACTGTTTCGCCTGCGGCGCTATTTCTACTTTGTGGACCCCGGCCAGTGAGCCAGAATCGGCTATACGTACTACTTTTTCGCCTGCAGCGCTATTTCTACTTTGTGGACCCCCGGCCAGTGAGCCAGAATCGGCTATACACACTACTGTTATTTAGCTTGAAACTTGCGATTATTACTTTTAAAGTTTTTACGCATTTAGTACATACTTTCAAACAAAGTCAGACGACTTTTTCATATCTACTTAAATGTATCGATATGTCGGAAGTTGACATGACACGAAGCTTTCATCTTAAGAACTAACTGATGCCCGCGACTTCGTCAGCGTGGGCAGAACCCCTGTATCATCAGGATTGAGGAGTTGGATCCTGGAATTTAACTATATGTTGGTAGTCTTTGCTTGGTAGATACCTATAACAGCTATTCATAATCGACAGTTAATAAATCACAACAGATTGAGGCGTTAGAACCCGAAAACTTTTATGGGACCATCTCGCATCGTATAATAAACTCATGTTCCACCACGAAAAATTTAAACCAATTATAAACAAAACCTGACATCAAATTTCCAATAAAAAACTTCATCAACTTTCGCTAGTGTCTTGTAGATTGGCAAGCCGACATAAATGCTGGGCGTTGGCACATCCAAAAGCTGCTTTACAACTGGAGAAATTTTGGTTGAACTTTAGTCCTTATATCAAGGGTAATAAGAGCGATAGATGTAGGTATCTATTCGGTGCACCTATGTTAGTTATAGTCGGACTATGGTGGTTGTTCTAATGCTTGTAATGTATGGCCGTCTGCGCCCCGCTGCGAGAGACATTTATATCGCGTACGAATATCAGCGAACGTATTTGATATTGTAATACGAAAAACGACATCGATTTTGGTTCAAACTATTAAATTCAAATGAAGCATTATTAGAATTGACTCTAAAAAATTGATTGTTTTGGCCGATTTAATGTTGGTGCCGACAGAAATATTTTAAATTGCGAATAAATCTTGCCAGCTACTATTTCGCACACCTAGATCAAAAGTCAGACAACTCAAAAAAGGTAGGTAGGTACTTATCTGTTCCCTAGACGAAAAAAAGTCTTTCTAAATCTTGTTAGTTAAAGAACTAAATTTTATTTTGTCATAATAATATTATTATGTTGTGAAATGTGACCTAAAATAAAATTGAGTTTCTAACTTTATATCAAAAGATTCAGAAAGTCTTTTTTTTCGTCTGGGGAACAGAGAACTTCTTTAAGTTGTCTGACTTTTGATCTCTATTAGGTGTGCGATTTAAGATGAATTATATAGCGAACCATTAAATTAAGTTCCTCATTGAGAAGTAACTCGAAAACTCCCCCGACCTCGTCCAGTAAAAAAAAATTTACGTGACGAATTGAGAACCTCCTCCTTATTTTTTTCGTTGGTTGAAAACGTATTTTGTTTCTTATTTTAACCGTCCATTCCATCCATCCATCAGCCTGTATTTGTCCACTGCTGGACATAGGCCTTTTCGAGAACGCGCCACTAAACACGGTCCTCCACCTTCCTCATATTATACCCGCTTCCCACCACCTTCTTAAGGCCATCGGTCCAGTGCGCTGGATGTCGTCCTACACTGCGCTTACCGGTGCGCGGTCTCCACTCTAGAACACGTCTGCCCCATCGGTCATCGGTTCTGCGACAGATATGACCTGCCCACTGCCACTTCAGCTTGCTTCTTTATTTTAACTGATCAAAGTCAATAAATAAGCTCTTAAGACTAATCTGTATCTATAGTTTGTCAGATTTCCGTAGAAATATGGAGTCTCTTTATAGGTTTTGTCTGAATAGTTTACATGCAAATATCGTACAGGAAATAGGAAAAATCCTCTTCAAAGAGAGCATGTAGGGAAAAACTTCTCCTTAAAGAGCCTGAAAACTTAGAATTCTTCAATGCATTATTAATAAGATTCGTTAAGCGTCAAGCATCTGTCTCTCAACTAAGATTAGGCACTGGAGCAGACGTCACGTGGCAAGAGATGATAAAATAAATTTTAAGCAACCCCCATTACAAAGCTAATGGGCTGTATCTCGAAGCTAGGGAATAAAAGATCCGTCGATTAGAAACTTTATGTTTGCAATTTTCCCGAGCTCCCCTAGAGCCTGCGCCAGCGGAAGATACTTGCTTCGCTTCGACGGACCTATTAAAATAAACAAAATGAATCCGGTCCAAAATGGATGGAATAAGTGCGCATAAAATTTCACGATATTCTACCTAACAATCCGAATTTACTCCACGTATGTATTATTTCTTCACTACCCCTGCCCGCTGAACCACTGCACTGGATATAGGTAGGCGGTTGACATCAAGATCAGTAGACAACTTAACCTACCTTGACAATAAACTTATCTAACTTAATACTAACTTAAACCACCAAGACGACCGAAAGTCACTGACGGCAAGCAGTGACCAGATCAAAAATTTTTCTAGCTAGTTCTGATGTGGGGTTTACCAGGAAACTCTGATAAAGTCCCACATCAAGCCTATTCAAATCAAAACTTACCATGAGATGCCATCAGTGACTGTCGTACGCTCTTGTTTTTCTTACATTCTAACAAGCTATAGTTCTAGCAATTCACGAGGGCGACTGACTTATGGTTGTGTGTGTGTCGTATCTGTATAAGTGGTATCTGTATATATCTCCCACCTAGGCTTTGACAGGCACGCACACTTATGCAATGTGCATGTACACGAAGTAACCACAAGTAAAGCTCACTCGCCTTCGTGAATTGCAAAAACTGTATCACAGTTCGGTGAGCTTACTTTCTTCATGAGATTGACAAATATAAAGACAAAACATACAACTCTGAATTGATCTGAATACCGACACAATAGAAACCGATATTATCATTACTATTCAGTAGTAAATACCGACACCGGTACATAGTACCAATAGTATTATGGCGGTCACTCTTTTCACATATCTAGTTTCATTTCAAACATAAGCAACATGACATCGGAAGAATCGAACTCGTGAGCCACACTAGAGAAATAAAAATCTCAAAACATCATAAGTTCCATACAGAAGTAAATGAGGGTAGTTACAACAATTTTCCATTTCTACTAGCTGCCGACTGTGTTTGTCGTTCCGATTAATGATGCAGTAATGCGTTTGTACTGTTACCATGAAGGGTGTAATTCCAACGTCTTTTAGTACATGTCGATTAATATTAAGCACCAACTTCTTATTACAAGCCAAGTGTTACACTTACAACTTCGACGGGATTCTTGTCGCTACGGTTCCTGTATAACCAACCGACTTCAAAAAAGAGGAGGTTCTCAATTCAATTGATGTTTTTTTGTATGTTTGTTACGCGATTATTCCGCCAATTATGAATTGATTTTGATGATTCTTTTTTTGTTTGGTAGGTCTTATAGTGGAATTGATTCAGCGCTTTTTGAAAAAATCATACATACTTTGTAGTGGCGTTTGAAGTCGGTTTTTGGAAAAGAATTTTTCATTTATTATTTACTAGCTGATGCCCGCAACTTCGTCCGCGTGGATTTCGTTTTTAAAATCCCTCGAGAACTCTTTGACTTTCTGGGATAAAAAGTAGCCTAATTCACTCTCCAGGTCCTCAAACTATATAACCTATAACCAAAAATCACGTCGAACCATGGCTCTGTTGCGGCGTGATTGAAGGACAAACCAACAAACACACTTTCGCATTTATAATATTAGTATGATTATTCGATTTGTTTTACTGGTCTAATCAAATAAATAAATATACATCCCTTTTGTCTTGCCTCCGTTAACCGTTCTTTTTGACAAGTTATCCCTTGACTGCGATCTCACCAAATGGTAAGTGATAATGCAGTCTAAAATGGTAGGGCTAACTTGGAAGGGGATATGGCAGTTTAAATTAAACTCATACCACTTCATTTTATTGTCACATAATGGGGTACTTTTAATCCCGAGAAAACAAAGGGGCATGTGGGATTTTTACAAAATCTAACTCGACTCAAACAATTTCGCGGGCATAATCTAATCTATCTATCTATCTAATACCTTTAAACGAGCAATTCTTGTTTATATATGTATATATAATCTGAATCTCGGAGACGGCTCCAACGATTTTCATGTTTAGTATGCAGGGGGTTTCGGGGACGATAATCGATCTAGCTAGGTTTCATTTTTAGAAAAGGTCGTTTTATCCGTGTTTTCAGGCAATGAGAAACCCCTTACAATATCATTAGAATACGAAGGTAAATTTCGCCATCATCTATAAAGTTCTAATAGCTCGGGAAATCGGGCGGTCCCGAAACCAGAAGACCCCGGTTCGAATCCAGACGATTATATTTTCCCCTATGATTTTTTATATATATATAATTTCCAAAAAACACGATTTACCTAACAAAAAAAAAACGAGCAAAGCTCCCAGATATTATATTATATTATTACCCAGATATTATTTTTAAGTTAAGAAATAAAAGTAGGTCTATTAGATTATCTTAAGGTCTAAACTAGCTATGGTTATTATGTAAAACTACATAAAAACTCTATAGTCGGTACAAACTCAGAAACGGTATACAGACTATATTATCTAATCCAATCAATATTCTAGAGCCTCTTTGATTGCTGTAATCTCTCTATCATCCCTCTATACTATAATGGAAATAAGGATCACGGAAAAATATTTTTAAATTTCTAACAATAATATGGCGGGCAGCAGGTTCTCTTCTCATATAAATCTAAAGATAGTCGTAACACAAGAATACCTACTCAAATGGAATCCTTTATGAGGGTTAAGTTTAAGATATGGTCTTTGTATATCAAATATGAAACGTAATAAGTATAAACGTTTATTATCAGCATAAATATATTACATTCGTGATAAAATTTTGGTTATAAATCTGCAAGTTCGGCGTACTACGGTTGTCGGTTGAATAAATTCTTATCCTGACCATAAAATAAAATATAATAAATTGAAATGTACATGAATTTCGACTTCTGGCTATGTAGTAAAGAATTCAAAAGTTTTTCCTACCTTTAATTTTTAACCGACTTGAAAAAAGGAGGAGGTTCTCAATTCATCGGAATCCTTATTTTATGTATGTTCACCGATTACTCGAAGACGCCTGAACCGATTTGGAAAATACTTTTTTTTAAAAAGGTAGGTATATATAGGTATAGGTATAGGCTTCTCTGTTGGTTTGTTGGTGGTGGTTAAATTTTATCGAAATCAGTCGAGCAGTTTTTAAAATATCAATAATAAATTATATACTTTGTAGTGGCGCGGGCGTTTGAAGTCGGTTTTGTAAAATTAATTTTTTATATTAAATTATTTTGTTTATAAAAGCGAATTCCATTTTATTCACTTTAAATAGGTAGGTGTTCCATTTTAAATTCCTTGGTGGTAGATGTAGAACTGAGCTCTCAATGGGTAGAGCCGGTGAGGGAGACGCCAGGCGAGACAGATGAAAGACGGATCGGTCACAAAATGCAGATGGTTTATTCACACACAGTTTAGCTACAAAAGTCTTATAGGTAAAAGTTACTTGCTAAAGTTATTGAGTCTTATTAGTTTTCACACTATTAAGAGTCTTATGGGATTCACTATTTACTAATAAACGTCACTATTAAAGTCTTATTGCTTTTCACTTTCACACACGGTGGCGAGGTTCTCTGAAGGGCTTGGTTCCAAGGCCTGCTGTCCCTCGGAGTCCAGTAGCTGGCCCCTCAAGATATGCTAGCCTGGTGGTTGACTTTTCTGGTAGGGCACAGTACTCAGCACCCACCTGGTATAGTGCCATCCTTGCCAGACGAGGGACCAGTACTCAGCACCCACCTGGTATAGTGCCATCCTTGCCAGAAGGGGGTCTCCGGCTCTCAGAGCAAGAAGTACGCACCCAACCCCACCTGGTATAGCGCAAACCTTACCAGGGAGGGATCACCTCGCTTCACATGGAGTACACAATCTGGTCAGAGGACTGTGCCCACGGTTTTACTGGAAGGAAGGTAGCTAAAAACACTCTGAAGCCTCCCACCAACAGGCCTATCATCCACGCGCGAGAAAATTTTGTCTACCCCTTTTCTCGTATTATCTCTATATCTCTATCGAAACTAACACCATAGTTGTACATGTACATGTAGTTGTATGGTTGTACACCATGATTCATCTCGTTACGTCAAAAGTAGAGATAAAATTATTTTCTCTATTTTTGTCTACGAACTCTAACATGGCGATTGGCGACGTAATTTTCGCGAATTTTGAAGTCTAAAAGAGTAAACGAGTCCACATCAACAATATCTCTCTCTCTCTCTTCGCAAGATATCACTTCGACGTGCATGCTAGGCCTGCAGACCAGCAATAACTCAAAAGTCGTGAATTCTCATTGTCCTTACCAGGAACCAAACCTAAGCCCTTCCATTTTTAAGACCACAGCGGTCATCACGTCAGGCAAATCAAAAAGTTCACAATTTCTAATTTTGGTCGCGATTTTCCTACATTACCTACATCTTTTTCGAGGGCAGAGTCTAATCTGAAGCCAGCGAGCTTGAGCTGTCTCCTGAAATTAAATTATGCCTTTCCATGAATATTATACTTGGTGTCGCAATCTTTCCTTTACTTATCCGACGCTTTGTTTTGAAATATTCCGCACACGATATTATTATAATCCAGCACGCAATTTGTTTTTTTTTTGCTCTACATTGCTTATACACAGAGTTCCCTAGCTTATGAAGTTATGACTTCGCCGTGTATAGTTAGGTATTTAAACCGCCGCGGGAATCCTCTGTTTTTGACCCCTGACTCAAAAAGAGGGGTGTTATAAGTTTAACGTGTATCTGTGTGTCTGTCTGTTCCCTCATAGCAGCCTCCCCAATGTACCGATTTTGATGCGGTTTTTTCTGTTTGAAAGCTAATTTAATCGAGGTGGATCTTTGCTATAACTTATGAAGATCTACTCAGGTGTTTGAAGATCATCAGCTCATTTCCTACTTGATTAAATGGTCGTACAAGCTTTCACTGCAGTACGATTGATTAGAAATTTGGTGTACTGTTACTTCGGATTATTTTCAAGGCATGGTAACCTTGAGCTGATGCTGCAGCATCAAGTAGTCTGCGGGATACCCAACTCCTCAGCAACTTACAGCAGATATAGTGTATTTGGGCTCATTAGAATGATCTCCCCTTATCTGAGAGGAGACCTTCGCTCAGTAGTGAGCCGTTGATGGGTTGCTGATGATGATGATGATGAGAATGATCCCAATGAGTAGGTATTAGATAGATGATGAATGATGATCGAGGATCGAGGAGGAGGATCTTATAATGGAGCAGAAAACTGGGTAGCAGGATGTCAGGTACATCGTACATAGTCCTGCCATAGATTCACATGTCGGGGGTGTTTTAAATTATTGATTTACACTTGTTCCGGGATATGAGATTGCCTGTCACTCTCCAAGTTCTCAACAATACCCATACAAAGAATCACGTCGATGCGATGCTCCGTTGTTGCGTGATTATAGGGCAAACCAACTAATAAACACACTTACGCATTTGTAATCTTCTTTCTCTTCTTTATCAACATATAGGCGTCCACTGCTGGACAAAGGTCTCTTGCATGGACTTCCACAGGCCTCGGTCTTGCGCCACCTGAATCCAGCGGCTCCCTACGACTCGTTTGATGTCGTCAGTCCACCTGGTGGGGGGTCTGCCAACACTGCGCTTCCCGGTGCGGGGTCGCCACTCCAACACCTTGGTACCCCAACAACCATCAGCTCTTCGAACTATGTGCCCGCCGATTTCCACTTCAGTTTCACAGTCGGAGCTGAGCATTTGTAATACGTCATATTAATTAAGGGTTGCTGAATTATATTATCCTCAACTGATCGTTTGCACGTACCTACAAAAAATTACATACTGAATATTATCTAGCGACAAATTCGATTTCGTTTCTGGCGGGAGATTTCGATCTCATACACGTATCTTTGACTTTTCGGAGTTATATACGTTTTAAGCAATTAAAACACTTGCTCTAACGGGGAAGGAAAACATCTTGAAGAATCCCGCATGACCTGAAATTGAAATATCCACAAGAAAAATCTAGGCAAAAAGGCCGAGGGTACTTAACAGCTTATCTTGAGTGATTCCTGTATAGTGTACCTGAATATACCTATCTATTTCAGAAATTTGATAAAAAAATGGTAGGTGCGTCGACGTGACAAAGTAAATAAACACGCCAGTTCCTGCGATCGGACATACATTTCAGCCCTTCCGTACCGAAGTTTTTTATCGTAGAGCCGAGATAAATGTCCGGTTAGCGGGGGTCCAACATTGATTTATACTGGACGTCCATCAGGCAACGAATTACCAAGCAGCGATGTAAATCACCTGACGTCGGAGCTGAATCAATACTTTCCTAATGGCTTTTCAATAAAAATACGATCTCGCTGTAAACACTGGTATTGAGTGATATAATATAGGTTCGATTTGAAAACGTGATAGGTAGGGGTAACAATAGCTATTTATGCAACTGCATCGTAATGAGGGTCATTTTAATTCGAGTGCTGTTTTTTGATACGAGGCTTGCCGAGTATCAAAATAGGATAGTACGAGAATTAAAATGACTAATTACGTTCAGTTGCATACAAGATTTTATCTACGACAAGGAAAATAAAATCATTAAAAGTAACAAAAAGTAACTCCATAAGCCGCCACCAGCCGCCTGTGGCGCCTCTGTCGTATGAACGGTACAAAAGTGCCAGAAGTCAGAGCCTTAGCTTTAGGTATCCTATTTTAAGAAGATAACCATTTCGATTCAGCTCCCATACAACGAGCTGCATCGAAATGAGAAGCAAAACCGAAAGAGGGTTCATTTCGATTCAGCTGTCAAATTCAAAATTGGAACTTTTCGATGCTGGGGTAGATAATAGTACATTTACATGTTTTGATCGAGTATCAAGTGCAGTGAAAAGTGAATGTGGTGTCAATTGTTTATAGCAACGATAATTACGACGTTGTCACGTTCAACTATCGTCAGTAAACCGACTTTACAGACAACCAATTTTTTTTTAATATGAAATAATATTGATCAATCCTTCAATACGCCCCGCACACACGCAATATTATTGACAATATTCGAAAATATTGACACTAATATTGACTGTGTGCGGGCTGCCTATGCACACAGTTCTTATTCCGAATTGCCGCTCTATACATACCTAGAGCTCTTTGTTATTATTATTAAGTTATTATTACGTTCGTGTGACATACCTACAGCATTCAGCCGGCCTAACCTCTGCCATGCTGCTTCGTTTGTTTGAACTGAACTGTGAGCTAGCTCTACCTAACGATTCCAGGACCTAGTCTATACCCACCACGCCACGCGCGTGTTGTTGTCTCGAAACCCAACAATTCATTATACATAATATTATTGTAGTTAGGATAGCTGCTCATAGCTTTGCTTTTCTCGCAAAGAGGGCTGCACTTTGAGCTACGAGCATTAATGCTACGTGAGTTTAGTTCGCGGTGTGGCTTGTGCTTGCGCGTAAGCCGATACGAGCTTATACCTACGCGCAAAAAAATACGCTAGTCTGAAACCGCTCTAAGTGGATATATTCCGGAATTAACTAATAATAATTATTGATCTTCCTACCAAACCAATGTATTACTGAGAGTATTTCATTAAACAACTGGCAAGTTTTGTATATTTTGTAGAAAATACACAAACATGCTTTGGAAGCTTAAAACAAAATCTGGCAACATAAACAACAAGACATAACCCCAACCGGTACAGTGCCAATGTTTATTGTAGTAGCAGGTTGGGTGTCAGAACTTTAGACGTAAAAGTCGACGCTCGTAAAACACGATCGCAGGTGGATTAAAAAGGGACAGAATTTTGAGCTTGCGAAAGCTTAGAAAAGTAAAATAGTAAGGTAACTAGTAGAAATTTCCAATCGCCCTGAACGATATTGTTTTATTTCGGAATAAATTTATTTTGTTCTATTTCGTATCATTGAGTATATCGTCGGTCAATTTTATTAGTGGAATATTTCCAAAATCAGGTGTTTTGAGTTAAATATTCAAAATGGTAATGTTTAATAATACTTCCGAAACACTATCGGTACAATTTACAAGTCAAATGGTTCTTATCGAAGGACACGAAACGACACACTAGAGAAAATTTGATTTTACTTGTAAAATCAAAATCTCCATAAACTTTGACTTCAAATTGAACCTATGGGCGACGATATTGTAATTTAGTTGTAACCAAATTGCGATCAAATTACCTCAAACAATTAATAACTTCAGTAACCAACCGAGTGACATACTTATTTATCTACTAGCTGATGCCCGCGACTTCGTCCGCGTGGATTTAGTTTTTGAAACCCCTCGGGAACTCTTTGATTTTCCGGGATAAAAGGTAGCCTATGTCACTCTCCAGGTCCTCAACTACACCCATGCAAAAAATCATGTCGATCCGTAGCCCTGTTGCGACGTGATTGAAGGACAAACCAACAAACAAACACACTTTCGCATTTATAATATTAGTAAGGATAAGTTCTGAATTTCGGCGCGGCGATTACCTATATACAGATAGGAACAGCATGAACACTGTAACGCAATTATTATATGTGGGGGACAATTCCCTTAGTGTAGGCACAGATAAATTTAATAGCGACTGAAATACAGAATATTATGCCGACATTCGGGGAATTGGACCTTCCGGGCCGTAAGGCTGTAATTATCGTACCTACTCTAAGGTATCATTATGTATATTGGTATCATCTTATGTACAATGCACCCTGTGCAAGCCCTGTGCTTCATAAATTGCAGCAATATGTCTCAATGGATCAATGGTTATGAATTAATTACTCTCTCAGTGATGTCGGTCGCGCATACGAACACTATTTCTGTGCTTTTAAGCAGCACACTGCATGTTCAGTGTATGAAAGTCAATTAACAGCTCTATAAGCAGGATATTCATTAAAGCAGTTCGCAGTTTGTAGGTCATCAGCACCAGAGAGACAATGTTGCTGCAACATCACGTCACTCAAGACTTTCATTAGAGGAACACTACTCCATTCGGAATACTCTTTAATTGGACCATAGTGAGGAACCAGTTCAGGACCTTATGATTACAATTTTAAGGTTCTTTTTGGTTTACGTGTTTTAATCACAATGTCCCCGTACGTGCTTTGCAAATGTCTAACATTGCCATGGGGAAGACGCGCGCTGATGTATTGTACACGAGCACGGATTACAGCCATAGTTGAGTTTTCATTTCGTGGAAAATTGCTTTGTCTAGTTGAATTTTCTAATTTTAGTAGGAAAAGTTCACTGACTACAGATTTTAGAATAAAATACGTGAACTACTAAAGGTAATCTACCTACCTATAAACACAAAAACAAGATGGATGTTCAGTTTCATTCCTTTTAATTAGGTAACTATAGAAATAGGTATGTTCTTTGGTAGCCACGTATATAAATCTATATATAAAATTAATTACCTATACCTATGTAGGTCCCCACCAGGTGGACCGACGACATCAAACGAGTCGCAAGGAGCCGCTGGATTCAGGCGGCGCAAGACCGAAGCCTGTGGAAGTCCATGCAGGAGACCTTTGTCCAGCAGTGGACGTCTATAGGTTGATAAAGAAGAAGAAGAAGATGTAGGTACCTATAGCATAGAGATCTTAAATTGGCTTGTCATAAGAGCCACTGGTTATCTACCCTACATTAAATAATTATATACTTACTTATTTTTGAATTTGAAAAACTGACTTTTATTTATCTACCCTTTTACCTTTATCTAATCTATCTTTACGCAACGAAACATGAACGAAACCTTATTTGAAATAATTATGTCTTTTAGTGAAGTTAATTTTCAAAACGGCAAAAACGATTTTGAATGAATTTTCGCAGGCATGTAGGTATTCAAGAATTAATTTACGTTTTATTGAAAAACAAGAGGTTCCTATGGATTTTTCAGAATCTTAATCATTTATCACATCAAAATCTGTTAAATTGAGAGCTATTCTTGGATTTAAGTTCGAACGAGACCCATGTCAACCTTTCTCAACACTGTAAGCTTTCTGAGAAGCCTCTATATTGGAGGTAGGCATGTATAGTATACCTTATATATGTATTTATTTTTTCATAGCCATAAGAAATGTATCTACTTTTACTTATCAAAGTAGATTCCCGTATGAAATAATTATTCAATATTGTCTACTAATTGTAGATGATCTCCGTGACTTGGTCTGCGCAGATTTAGGTTTTTTGTCCCTTACCTACCCATGTAGTCGTAATTCCTAGTTCCATGCCCTTACCTAATTATTGGAATTTAAAAAAAACATATTTACGTTGCCTGTCAGATAGTCAGTTACTGTTTCACTGCTGTTTTAGAATGTACAGGTAAAGGCCTTTCATATGATACCCCACTCGGTATAGTTATCTTACTTTGAAATTTCAAACCCCCGATTTTCCCCCTTTTTTTTTTTAAACACTTTATTGCACAAAAAAGTACAAAAGGCGGACTTAATGCTAAAGCATTTTCTACCAGTCAACCTTGAGATGTGAGACAACACTTGTAGGTGTGCAAAAGAGTAGGGTAAAAAGAGGATAATATATAAATTTATAATACATACATATTTTGAATATAATAATAATATACATATAATATACATAATTATATACAAATAGATACCTAAATATATTACATGATACAAGATACATTACGTAACATGATACCGTACTGAAACATAAAATTAGTATTAAATATAATAAATATAGAAAAAAGTTACAGACAGGGGTTACAATATGGGTTGTTACAGGGGGTATGGGGTTTAATTTAACTAAAAATCATTTTCGCTTTTTTTTTATTCTAATGATGTTGGGCCTCTAATATATCGGTCTAGCTAGAAGATGGTTTTGATGAAAATCAGCCTAGCTATTTAAGAAACAAACATAACAATATCTGCTGCACCTGGATAGTTTCCTGTGGCCTAATACCTTCTTCTTTTTTCTTCTTTATCAACCGACAGACGTCCACTGCTAGACAAAGGTCTCTTGCATGGACTTCCACAGGCATCGGTCGGTCGGCCTAATACCTACCTAGTCGTAAAATGTGATACAAGCGATCTGATCAGACAGTTATGATTGTAAATAATCACAAAATCAGTCTGTTTTTTTAGTTAAATGGTAAGGGCATACAAACAATCAGTTTACACGAAGAATGTTCAATTCTTCAGATGTTAAATTTCGGAGAACATAATTCGCATTGGGCTAGCGTGGTGGACTATGGCCTATAACCCTTCTCTGAGAGAAAACCTGCGCTTGCCGCTCAGTAGTGAGCCGTTGTTGGGTTGATGATGATGATGATAACTACAGCATCCTGAACTCATATTTCTACGTAGGTAATCTATACCCACAGAGTATTTCCATACCAAATGCCCATGTAATTTATATTGCATAACACCCATGTACTATTTAGCTAGGTACTTACTTAGTTGATCCAGTACAGTTTACATCCGGATGCCGGACGTCATTTCGCGACCGGAAAATCGGCAATCTCCTCTCCCTACCTGCCATTTTTTATGTTTCATACTCGTGTTGCAACATCTGTTACCATCGATCGAACCCTCACACTTATATTAGAAAAGTAGGTATACCTACTGTACCATGCTACAAAAATATTGCCATACTTCATAGCTACCATATAGGTATTATGCCGTATAAGTATAGGGAGTACATAAGGTAAAGACATACCGTAAGAGAATATAATGTTTATGGTACTGACGTAGTTCTATATGGCGCGGTTTATCACCCTACTATAAAGGCAAAAGTTTGTTACTCTTTCACGGAAAAATTATTGGGACGGATTTGGCTGAAAGGAATGGATAATTCATACCCAGGATTAACATTTACACATTTTACATTTTATCCAGGAGGAAAATTAAAGTTCCTGCGGGAGTTAAAAAAACCTTAATCGCGTTTGTTTTTTATAGTACATATTATATAGAGAACTGTCGTGAGATTTTATAACAAGATCGAATTTATTTTACAAAGAAAAACGTATTGTGTATACGTTTTTCTTTGGGAATCTCTAGAAAGAACCTACCAACCAAATCTATACTTATAAAAAGACATGTTTTAAATAAAAATAAAAACCATTACAGCTTTTATATTCCAATTTCATCCCCTATTTTACCACCCTTAAGGGGGGATTTTCCCAAATAACTTATACAGATCTTTATTATTTAAAGTTGATAATTTAAATGCCGATTTTCATATGTCTAACTTCAAAAACATAGGACTTTCATATAACCTCCGAAACCCCATTTTACCCCCTTAGGGAGGGATTTTCTCAAATTCGTTTCTTAGCTAACACCTACCCTCTAGAAAGAAACTATGTTCTAAATTTCAAGTTAACAATAACAATAATTAAAACTTTCCTATAAAAACTTTCATCTCCTATTTTACCACCCTTAAGGGGGGATTTTCCAAAATAACTTATACAAATCTTTATTATTTAAAGTTAGTAATCTAAATACCGATTTTCATATGTCTAACTTCAAAAACTTTCATATAACCTTAGAAATTCCATTTCACCCCCTTAGGGGGGGTTTTTCTCGAAACCGTTTCTTAGCCGACACCTACCCCCTAGAAATAACCTGCATTCCAAATTTCAAGTTTGTAGGTTTTATAGTTCCTGAGATTTCGTGATGAGTGAGTGACCTTTCGCTTTTATATATATAGATATCAACCATAATAATTAGGTATGTGTTAAGTGTCCTGATAATATATTATGATTGTGATTACAAATGTATCACCTCTGGTTTAATCAATTTTGCGATTGTCTAAAGTTATTCCATTATAATTCCGTTATAACATTAGCGTCAAAGTAAAATAAACTATAACAGCATTGAATTAGAGCTCAATTTCGTGTATGCATTCTTATACGTTTACGTATGTACAGAACGCTCTATATTAAAATCGGCTGTACTGAGTTTGTGACTTTATAAATCAATACACTGAAGGAATATTTTACTTTGACGCGAATGTCATCGAATACGAATACGATCAATTGAATAACTCTTATACAACGGGTACCCAGCTTTAGGATCGTCTAAACAAGATCGCTACAGTGCATGTGAAGATCCCAATCACCTCTGATTGGCTGTATTTTTAGCGTTCTGTGTCGGCCTATCAGAGATAATTGCGATAATCACACTGTAGCATTCAATTGTAGACAATCCCAGAGCTAAAGTGGAGTCTTCTAAGTCTTGACTTGTCTCCCTCGAGAATCGAGAGTGCCTGCAGATGCCGAAATTAAGTCTAGTTTTAAAATAAAGGATGAGCATGACAAACCCTACCCCATCAAGCTGGATAAAATCAGGCAAAGTAAACGCAGTGATCCTAATATGCATTGCACCTGGAACAAAATAATAATAATGGTTTCAATGAAAGCTTTATCATATAAAAGATTCAACATCATATGAGCCATAAAAATTATGTTTTTAACTTTTTACTATGAAAATTCAATTTTATTAATTTATTAATTAGATAATCTACATTCTATACCTACTAATGTAATGAAATGATTTATTTCTAGATTGTATGTCTATTTACAATAGTAATATTAGGAATCCCAATTTATGTTAAAAATTAAAATTAACCTGTGTCTTGGTTTATGGAATTTTTGATGGGCACAGAGATGGCTTGCAATCCTAATGCCCTGTGTTTATTATGCAAATAAAAATATTCTTATTGTTAATCATCATCATCATCATAATTTCATTTTTTTTCCTTTATTTAATCCTTAAATTTTAATCCTTACTAATATTATAAAACTAGCTGATGCCCGCGACTTCGTCTATACTATATTATTATATTGTTGCTGCATGTATGCTGATATTTAGTTTTTAAAATCTCTCGGGAACTCTTTGATTTTAAGGGATAAAAAGTAGCGTATGTCACTCTCCAGGTCCTGAATTATACCCATACAAAAAATCCAAACAAACAAATACTTTCGCATTTATAATATTAGGATAACTATGTATTTGTTTTTTTGTTTGTCCTTCAATCACGCAGCGACGAAACAACAGATTGACGTGATTTTTTGGATATAAGTTTTAAGTATACCTAGTTGCGAACCTGGAGAGTGACATAGGTTAAGTTTTATCCTGGAAAAACAAATGATTCTTCCTGGATTTTTAAAAACTTAACTGCACACAGACAATGTTGCGGACTAAAGCTAGTATTTTCTAATTTTATATTAATAAAAGAAATTAAAAAAATAGCTACACATAATTCTTTAATCTATAATTAATAATAAAAATACTACAATAATATTTAAGTATTGTTAAACTATACTTCATCTATCAGCTTGAAGCGATTGTGTTGTGGTTCTGGTATCACATTGAAATACTTCTTAAATATGGTCTGCTGCTCCCGACCAGCGTATATTCTTTTTACCCATGTGTGCTCCCAGTTTGGATCAAACTTCTCACAGGTTACTACAACCTTGCCCTCCTCTATGGCAAATAGTGTGCCATTTCTTCCAAAACCCACCTGAAATTAAAGAAATTTTTTTTAAGAATATAAGTATGTAAAGAGAATATAATTTAATATAAAAAATTATTTTTAAAAAACCGACTTCAAACCCCCGTGCCAGTACAAAGTATATAATTTATTGTTGATATTTTAAAAATCACTCAACCAATTTCGATAAAATTTCATTGGGACTACCTGGGAAGTATACCCTTTGAACCAAAATAGAATTTTCTAAATTGGTTCAGGCATCTTCGAGTAATCGGTGAACATATAAAAACTAGCTGACCCAGCAAACTTCGTACCGCCAACAAAAATATTTAGGGGTGGGTCACCCTTATCATTTAGGGATAAGAAAAATAGATGTTGGCCGATTCTCAGACTTACCCGATATGCACACACAATTTCATAAAAATTGGTCCAGCCGTTTCGGAGGAGTTTGGTAACAAACACCGCAACATGAGAATTTTATATAATATATTAGATAAAAAAAAGATTCGGACGAATTGAGAACCTCCTTTTTTAAAGTTGGTTTATAAGTAGATTGGTTGCTTCGTTAATTAAGTAGGTATTTTGGATATATCACCATCATCTTCATCAGCAACCCATAAACAGCTCACTACTGAACACAGGTATGTTGTGGTTGTGGGCTTCAGCTCTTATAACAAGTCGAGAATCTTCCACTTTCTATCCAAAATAGGTGTTTCTACCCATGTACTCTTCAATCATGAAAATTTTCCATCAGGTAAGTTTTTAAATAATTTTCTTGATCATTGTTTCCAATTACTTTAAAGTAAAGAGCCAAATTAACCTTAACTAAGCAGTGATAGCCTAGTGGTTCTGCTATTCCAGGGGTTGCAGGTTTGATATCGGGTATGCACCTCTGACTTTTCTGAGTCATGTGCGTTTAAGCAATTAAATATCACTTGCCTGGAGGAAACCTGCACATCTGAGAGTTCTCTATAATGTTCTCGAAGGTGTGTGAAGCCCGCCAATTCGCAGTGGGCCAGCGTGGTGGACTATGGCCTATAGCCCTTCTCTGAGGAGACCTGCACTCAATATTGAGCCACTGATGGGTTGCTAATGATGATGATGAAAGAGCCAACTTAGCAGTGTACCTACTATTCTTCACTGGCTAATGGAATCCTGCAGGAACTCTGGTGCCTATGTCACAAAAAAAAAAACTTGAGGTGGAAGACACGGTACTGCCCGCGAAATTCAAATTTAATTTTTTTTTGCACAATTTGTAAACTAATACAACAAAGTAAGCTTATGGCATTCTGATTGCGACAATGGCAGTATCATCTTCACAGGTTTATATAAAAATCTTTACTTGAAAGTGCCCAGTTTAAGAAATTAATCAAAATATCGACTAATTTGTGAGTAACGCACATCCAACTAAGTATTTTGATTAATTTCTTAAACTGGTCACTTTCAAGTAAAGATTTTTATGTAAACCTGTGAAGATGATAATTCCACTGGCGCAATTAGAAGGCCATACTTTGTGGTATTAGATTACAAATGACGAAAAACAAAATTAAATTTGAATTTCGCAGGCAGACCCTTGTCTTCCACCTTAATGGGTCCAATTAACTTTTTTCATCTTACATTCAATCCTGGTAGAAAGCGGGTAGTAAGTTGTGTAGCTAATATGTGACCCTTGGTGACGTTGTGGCCATCTTGCACCTTCCAGCCTCTGTGTTTAGGTCTCACTTTACAATTTGTGTTCTTCGTACTGCCTCCTGTCTTTTTACTGGCGTAACGAACTGCATCTGTAATTATTTTTTTTCAATATTAGCCATTATCATCATCATCGGTCCACTACTGAGCGAGGTCACCTCAGAGAAGGGTTATAGGCCATAGTCCACCACGCTGGCCCAATGCGAATTGGCGGACATTAGCCATTATAGTAAGTACTAATTATATTCCTCTTTCCTTGCCATCTAGACGTAAAGTTTGTGCTAGGAGTAAGTAAGACAATAGTGGAACGGATAATATAATTGAATAACTGTCTTCATCACCCCAGCTTTGTAGAAATGAATTTCTAACTAAATATTATGAAAAGTTATAGATGATAGTGCTTACTGCACTGAAAATCCCTGTATTTAAGAGTAGTTATATGAAAAGAGGTTATTTATTCTAAATCTGTAGTAAGGATGGATTCCTTGGATTCATAACGAGCGATTTCGAAATATTTTTAAGTCTATAACTACATATTAAAGAAGGCTTGTTTTAGATGATATTTTGCTGTATTTATTGAAATATATGTACGAGAGGTTAGAGCTTACCGAGAAATGCTGGTTTTGTTTTGCTTGAGGTTAGAATTATATTCCAGGACATAGCTTTGTATAAATTGTTAACCTAATTATATCTTTAATTATCAAAGACTACAAACTAAATACAAATTTATACTTGTTTTAACCACAGTTTTGTACAATTTGTCAATTTCCAAATTAAATTCCAATTTCCAAGATTTCCAATTTTCCAAATTTGTGAAAATTCAGCTACCTATATAATAATTTAATATTATAGTTATAGTTCAACTTCAGTGACTCAAGTGACAGTTGACAAAATTGACATTGACAGTTGACACAATAACATTGTTTTCGTTCCATGGGGAATACAATTACCATGGAATAAGAAAATACCTACCTTAAATACCTATAATCTTATTTTATGTGCGTGCTACATACATTATTCGGGTTAGCAGTGGGTCAGCATATGGTCAGCATTAATCGGCAAAGCAAATTAACATGTACTAGGTAATTAAACTAGCGGCACGTTATGATGGCCGGTTTGACACATTACAATAGTGATGTGGAATGTCAATTTATTCTCGAACAAAAAACAATTAAGTTTTGTTTTTGTACCTGATTAAATAGGTTTAATAAAACAAAAATGTATATGTTTATTTAATTTATTTGAACGAACTGAATATTTGAATGAAAATGAATATACATACTTTATATGCACACAAAAAACATATGAATACAAAAGATACCAAAAAAGGTGCCACAAAAGGCCATAATTAATCAGATTCGTCCATACTACTATTTTCACTGTCGTCACTGCTATCATCACCTACATTAATAATTATATGTTCGTTTTCTATAATATTATCTATTTTCACATCTCTTTCATAATCTTCCCTTATTAATTTAACAGTTCTATTCACAACCTTTTCCCAGTCTCCTTTAGTCACATGTTCACAAGCTTCTTCTAATAATTTTAGCATTTTTTTTGTGGTAAATGGGGGTTCTGTATTGTGTCTTGCAGCATATCCCTTAATTTGAGCCCACACCAACTCAATCGCATTATACTCACAATGGTAAGGCGGTAACCGTATAACTCTGTGCCCATGTTCTAATGCTATTTCGTCAATGACGTATCGGATCTTGGTTGGTTTGTTTTCTTTTAAAAGACGTACTAATTCCGCTTTTAACATATTCATGTTTGCATCTACGCCATTTTTACGAAGCCATGCGACGATATCAGCTTTCTTTTGGGATTGGGCAGGTGGCTTGTCAATTTGCATCGAGTGGTATGGGGCGTTGTCCATAATTATAATAGATGGTTCAGGGAGGCTACACAACATTGAGGTAAACCATTCAGTAAACTTTTCTCCATTCATGTCTTCATGATAGTCTCCAGTGGTTTTTGACGCAAAAGCCATGAGAGAACCTTCGACAAACCCGTTGATGGTTCCGGCGTGACAAATTATAAGTCGCGATCCTTTTCGTACAGGAACTTTGGAAGTAGATGCTGCTGTGTCATCGTTCCAAGAACGGCCTACAGTATGGTTAGCATTAAGCCATGTTTCAACCAAGAACACAACATTTTGCCAATTTTTGATTTCTTTCACTTGCCGTAAAAAAGTATACCTTGCCATCGCTATATCAAATCTTTCCATCAATATTTTGCGTTTGTTACATTTTTTGTATCGAAATCCAATGGTCTTCAAAATCTTCGTTAAAGAACTTTCCCCACCGAAGAATAATCCAGCTTCCTTCAGTGAATGCACCAACTTTTTTCTTGTTGGATACTCCTTCTGTAAATAGTAGCCGTAAACATGTCTTCGGATAGCATCGGCATCAAAGCTATCGATGCCTACGACTGGTTTTGCTCGTTTCCTCTTTTTTGGTGTGTGAAGTTTATTTTCTTCTGTGCCAGTCTCGCCATATTTTTTTTTAGTTATCCGTCTAACAGTTCGTTGTCCAATATTAAGCGCATCAGCTACGCGTTCAACCACTGACGTTATAGGTAAAATTGGCCCTCCATTTTGAGCTTCACGATCGAAATAGTTACGAAGGCGTATTACGAACTCACGTGTCTGACTATTTAGAACAGTTCTCTGCGTACGTTCGGTCATATCGACGAAATCCACAACAAAGGGCTTGAACAGAGTCCAAATTAACGAGCAAGGGTCAACAGTAATGCAGTATCAATATTTGAAATCCAAAGCCAGGTCAAAACTATATCACAATCGCATTGCACTGACAGTTTATACTTTTCGAAGCAACGTCAATTCGAAACTGCTTTGTTTTGCATTGAGCATTGACGCGAGTTTGCCGGAGGTAGTAGTTGTGCTAGCCAGCGATCCTATGTGACGATCGTATTAGATTCCATTTTTAAAAATTTTCAATTTAGAAAACCAAATGCCGAGTTGTGGTATATATCATATAAAAATAAAAATTTTACCTTTTGTATGAAACAGCTGATATTTTTTTGCGATTTCAGAGGTTTGTCCACATAGTGAAAATTGTTCATATTCACAAGTACATTCACCCCTTAAATGGTGCAAACTGATTTTTCTACACTTGTATACATTTTAGAAATCAATTTAATAAATAAATTTTGAGTCCTAAACCTAAAACTACATTCGATAAAATTTATGAATCTCTGCACATCACTATCGTCAATAAAGTAATACAATTATTTCCTTCAAAGTCGTTATCAATTAATACGGAACTTCATGAGCGGACAAACGTCAAACCGGCCATCATAGCGTGCCGCTAATATAATTAAGATTTATTCTGTGACAAAATCGAAAAATTCAAAGTTAAGGTTAAAAATGCTTTTTAAAGCATATAACATATTCATAGTCTCCATTACAAGCTTATTAATTTATCTTTTTGTCTAGTTTAATTTAGGTATTAACTTGTGTTATATATTTTGTAATATGTTTAAGTACGACCTATTTATAAATTTTGCATGATGTGGCTGCCTATAAGTGAAATTACATGTCTTTCACTACCTTATGTTTATGTTAAGTTTAAGTATATTTTACGTGTAATTTTGTTGGTTGTCCAAATAATTAAATAAATAAATAAATAAATAAATAAATAAATAAATAAATAAATAAATAAATAATGGCATATTAATAATAGGTATAATTATGTGACCTACTACTTACTTACCTACTCATATAATTTAAATACCTAATCACCACATACTGTAAAATCAATCTGGTCAATTCTGGAAAAGCTGCATTGCGTGGTGATTGCCTGAATTTATCGCTCCTTTCTGCAACAATCCATTTTAGCCAATAGCAAGTGAGCATCGGCCAATCAGAGGCGATTGCAATCGTCACACCGTAGCATTCATTTTTAGGGTTCCGTACCCAAACGGCGCCAACGGGACTCTATTACTAAGCCTCCGCGGCGCTGTCCGTCCGTTTTTCTGTCAGCGGGCTGTATCTCAAGAACCGTTTAAGTAGGTACCTAGATACTTGAAGTGTTCAAAGAATGTGTTTGTCTAGCCCGGCCTAGGTATTTCTAGTACCGCTTTATCAAAAAAATATACTTAATTAAAAAAGTTAAAAATTAAAGAGGGTTTCCGTACAATGCACTTTTGTTTTGCTCGATCCTTAAATAGCTGGTGTTATAATCTTTTACGATGGTACGGAACCCTTCGTGTGCAGGTCCGACTCACACTTGGCCGATTTTTTAGAGAATCGTAGGTACAGCTGTTTACTCACTCTCCAGTGTACAATACTTTTCTGGGAAAGTAATTAATAATATTAAGTACCTATAATATGTTTTTTCCTCGTTAAGTACCTATTAATTATTATTATAATAGTAAAGTTTGATTATATTTAATGAATTAATTCTTAAATAATACCTACTTAAAACTCCTAATAATTACTCATTAAAAATCATAATTTAATGAGTAAACAATGAGTAATTAAAAAATATTTAAGCCATTTAAGTAAGCGAGGGTATTATAATATATATAGCTCGATTACCACTGACTGACTGACTCACTGATTGACATAATTGTTCTCCTAGAAAGAGACAGAAAACGATAGAATGATGTACGGGAGATATGTTCGGGTGGGGGATTCGAGTGGGGAAAAATTATGACATTTCGGAAAAACAAGATGGCGGCCGACGTGATTCTTGCAACTCTTTTGTTTTCCAACCGATTTCTTTGAAATTTTGGATTATTGTAGAAATTAGTAAACGATTAACAGAAAAAGTGAAAAAAATTAAAAAAACAAGATGGCGGCCGAGCTGTGACGTCTCAAATTTCCACCCCTCTCCTGTAAAATTTTGTATGAAAAAAATTTTTTTCACCCATGGTGTCGTATAGAGCTCAAAGAATGTGACTCGGAGAAAGGTGGAGAGAGCTGATGAGTGAGGAGTTCGGAGACGGGCGAGGGGCACGGCCAGGGTATAGAAGATAGGTGGAGGGTGCTCGACCAAATGTCATTCGAAACCTCGAGCAGTTGCCAGTGAGTTGAAAAAAAATTCCAAAATGGCGAAAAAAAAATGGCGGCAAATTTTGTCCGTCTCTCTCTCGGAGACTATAAAAGATGGAGGAGCGGTTTCTCGACAAAAGATGATCACAACCCGGAGGTCTACCTGGTGAGTAGGAAAAAAATTCAAGATGGCGGATTTTTTTTTCCCCCCATACAAAATGTATGGGGAATATTGAAGGGACTAGAAGTTGGGAACTATGCAAGACATTGATTTTGATAGGTTCATAGGGCTTTTTTTCTTTTTCTTTTTTTTCATTTTTCATTTTTTTTTTTTTTTCTTTTTTTTCATTTTTTTTTCTTTTTCTTTTGTGAATGAGGAGCACGGCCAGGTTATTGCAGATAGGTGGGGTGTGCTCGAACAAATTTTTTGGCAAAAGATGACCAGAATCCGAAGGGCTACTTGATGAGTAAAAAAATCGCGGTCCGCTTTAGCGGGCCGCGCACCCACGCGCCCTACTTGTAGTAATAACACTTCCCGCGAGCTGCTTTAGCAGCTCGCGCACCGAGCGAAATAAATAAAGCCGAACAATCGCGGTCCGCTTTAGCGGGCCGCGCACCCACGCGCCCTACTTGGAGCAATAACACTTCCCGCGAGCTGCTTTAGCAGCTCGCGCACCGAGCAAACGCTAGTATAATATATATAGCTCGATTACCACTGATTCACTGATTCACTGACTCACTCATTGACATAATTGTTCTCCTAGAAGGAGACGGAAATCGATATAATGATGTTCGGGAGATATGTTCGGGTGGGGGATTCGAGTGGGGAAAAATTATGACATTTCGGAAAAACAAGATGGCGGCTGACGTGAATCTTGCAACTCTTTTGTTTTCCAACCGATTTCTTTGAAATTTTGGATTATTGTAGAAATTAGTAAACGATCAACAGAAAAAGTGAAAAAAATTAAAAAAACAAGATGGCGGCCGAGCTGTGACGTCTCAAATTTCCACCCCTCCTGTAAAATTTTGTATGAAAAAAATTTTTTTCACCCATGGTGTCGTATAGAGCTCAAAGAATGTGACTCGGAGAAAGATGGAGAGAGCTGATGAGTGAGGAGTTCGGAGACGGGCGAGGGGCACGGCCAGGGTATAGAAGATAGGTGGAGGGTGCTCGACCAAATGTCATTCGAAACCTCGAGCAGTTGCCAGTGAGTTGAAAAAAAATTCCAAAATGGCGGAAAAAAAATGGCGGCAAATTTTGTCCGTCTCTCTCTCGGAGACTATAAAAGATGGAGGAGCGGTTTCTCGACAAAAGATGATCACAACCCGGAGGTCTATCTGGTGAGTAGGAAAAAAATTCAAGATGGCGGATTTTTTTTCCCCCCATACAAAATGTATGGGGAATATTGAAGGGACTAGAAGTTGGGAACTATGCAAGACATTGATTTTGATAGGTTCATAGGGCTTTTTTTCTTTTTCTTTTTTTTCATTTTACATTTGCTTTTTATCTTTTTTTTTCTTTTTTTTTTCTTTTTTTTTCTTTTTCTTTTGTGAATGAGGAGCACGGCCAGGTTATTGCAGATAGGTGGGGTGTGCTCGAACAAATTTTTTGGCAAAAGATGACCAGAATCCGAAGGTCTACTTGATGGGTAAATAAATCGCGGTCCGCTTTAGCGGGCCGCGCACCCACGCGCCCTACTTGTGGCAACAACACTTCCCGCGAGCTGCTTTAGCAGCTCGCGCACCGAGCGAAATAAATAAAGCCGAACAATCGCGGTCCGCTTTAGCGGGCCGCGCACCCACGCGCCCTACTTGTAGCAATAACACTTCCCGCGAGCTGCTTTAGCAGCTCGCGCACCGAGCGAAATAAATAAAGCCGAACAATCGCGGTCCGCTTTAGCGGGCCGCGCACCCACGCGCCCTACTTGTAGCAATAACACTTCCCGCGAGCTGCTTTAGCAGCTCGCGCACCGAGCAAATGCTAGTTATTATAATATATATAGCTCGATTACCACTGACTCACTGACTGATTGACATAATTGTTCTCCTAGAAAGAAACAAAAAACGATAAAATGATGTACGGGAGATATGTCCGAGTGGGGGATTCGAGTGGGGAAAAATTATGACATTTCGGAAAAACAAGATGGCGGCCGACGTGATTCTTGCAACTCTTTTGTTTTCCAACCGATTTCTTTGAAATTTTGGATTATTGTAGGAATTAGTAAACGATTAACAGAAAAAGAGAAAAAAATTAAAAAAACAAGATGGCGGCCGAGCTGTGACGTCCCAAATTTCCGACCCCTCTCCTGTAAAATTTTGTATGAAAAAATTTTTTTTCACCCATGGTGTCGTGTAGAGCTCAAAGAATGTGACTCGGAGAAAGGTGGAGAGAGCTGATGAGTGAGGAGTTCGGAGACGGGCGAGGGGCACGGCCAGGGTATAGAAGATAGGTGGAGGGTGCTCGACCAAATGTCATTCGAAACCTCGAGCAGTTGCCAGTGAGTTGAAAAAAAATTCCAAAATGGCGGAAAAAAAATGGCGGCAAATTTTGTCCGTCTCTCTCTCGGAGACTATAAAAGATGGAGGAGCGGTATCTCGACAAAAGATGATCACAACCCGGAGGTCTACCTGGTGAGTAGGAAAAAAATTCAAGATGGCGGATTTTTTTTTCCCCCCATACAAAATGTATGGGGAATATTGAAGGGACTAGAAGTTGGGAACTATGCAAGACATTGATTTTGATAGGTTCATAGGGCTTTTTTTCTTTTTCTTTTTTTTCATTTTACATTTGTTTTTTTTTTGTTTTTTTTCATTTTTTTTCTTTTTTTTTCTTTTTCTTTTGTGAATGAGGAGCACGGCCAGGTTATTGCAGATAGGTGGGGTGTGCTCGAACAAATTTTTTGGCAAAAGATGACCAGAATCCGAAGGGCTACTTGATGAGTAAAAAAATCGCGGTCCGCTTTAGCGGGCCGCGCACCCACGCGCCCTACTTGTAGCAATAACACTTCCCGCGAGCTGCTTTAGCAGCTCGCGCACCGAGCGAAATAAATAAAGCCGAACAATCGCGGTCCGCTTTAGCGGGCCGCGCACCCACGCGCCCTACTTGTAGCAATAACACTTCCCGCGAGCTGCTTTAGCAGCTCGCGCACCGAGCGAAATAAATAAAGCCGAACAATCGCGGTCCGCTTTAGCGGGCCGCGCACCCACGCGCCCTACTTGTAGCAATAACACTTCCCGCGAGCTGCTTTAGCAGCTCGCGCACCGAGCAAACGCTAGTTATAATATATATAGCTCGATTACCACTGACTGACTGATTCACTGATTGACATAATTGTTCTCCTAGAAAGAGACAAAAAACGATAAAATGATGTACGGGAGATATGTTCGGGTGGGGGATTCGAGTGGGGAAAAATTATGACATTTCGGAAAAACAAGATGGCGGCCGACGTGAATCTTGCAACTCTTTTGTTTTCCAACCGATTTCTTTGAAATTTTGGATTATTGTAGAAATTTGTAAACGATTAACAGAAAAAGTGAAAAAAATTAAAAAAACAAGATGGCGGCCGAGCTGTGACGTCTCAAATTTCCACCCCTCTCCTGTAAAATTTTGTATGAAAAAAATTTTTTTCACCCATGGTGTCGTATAGAGCTCAAAGAATGTGACTCGGAGAAAGGTGGAGAGAGCTGATGAGTGAGGAGTTCGGAGACGGGCGAGGGGCACGGCCAGGGTATAGAAGATAGGTGGAGGGTGCTCGACCAAATGTCATTCAAAACCTCGAGCAGTTGCCAGTGAGTTGAAAAAAAATTCCAAAATGGCGGAAAAAAAATGGCGGCAAATTTTGTCCGTCTCTCTCTCGGAGACTATAAAAGATGGAGGAGCGGTTTCTCGACAAAAGATGATCACAACCCGGAGGTCTACCTGGTGAGTAGGAAAAAAATTCAAGATGGCGGATTTTTTTTCCCCCATACAAAATGTATGGGGAATATTGAAGGGACTAGAAGTTGGGAACTATGCAAGACATTGATCTTGATAGGTTCATAGGGCTTTTTTTCTTTTTCTTTTTTTTTCATTTTTCATTTTTTTTTTTTTCTTTTTTTTCATTTTTTTTTCTTTTTCTTTTGTGAATGAGGAGCACGGCCAGGTTATTGCAGATAGGTGGGGTGTGCTCGAACAAATTTTTTGGCAAAAGATGACCAGAATCCGAAGGGCTACTGGATGAGTAAAAAAATCGCGGTCCGCTTTAGCGGGCCGCGCACCCACGCGCCCTACTTGTAGTAATAACACATCCCGCGAGCTGCTTTAGCAGCTCGCGCACCGAGCGAAATAAATAAAGCCGAACAATCGCGGTCCGCTTTAGCGGGCCGCGCACCCACGCGCCCTACTTGTAGCAATAACACTTCCCGCGAGCTGCTTTAGCAGCTCGCGCACCGAGCGAAATAAATAAAGCCGAACAATCGCGGACCGCTTTAGCGGGCCGCGCACCCACGCGCCCTACTTGTAGCAATAACACTTCCCGCGAGCTGCTTTAGCAGCTCGCGCACCGAGCAAACGCTAGTATATATATATATATATATATATATATATATATATATATATATAAGGTTTTATAAATAAACATAGTATTAAGTACCTACCTACTTACTACCGTAAGGTTCTGTACACACATCAAACGTGTCTAGGGATCAAGTAAATTTTTAACTATAAAAAATTATCCAATATATTATCCAGTATATTTACCAAAATCTAGTCCTCCAGACTGGCTTCTTACTTTAATTCCTATGTTTAGTTAAAAACTTATCCCTGTGGACAAATCGCTGTGATTGTGTGATTCGTGTCAATGGTGGAAACACAGATTATTATTAATTGCTTATCTCTACAATAAAAATTAAAAAATCTTCATTCTTTTGCCTTTTTTGCCATTTAATTGACGACATTTAGGTTATGACTGAATTGGATAATTTTTCATAGTTAAAAATGTAGTTACTAGTTGATCCCTAGACACTTTTGATGTGTGTATTATGATACGAAATTACAGGTATAGTTTCATACAGGAAGAGATTTCAGCTTTCAAACAGTAAAAACACCGCTTCAAAATCGGTCCATTCGTTGGTGAGCTACGAGGCAACAGACAGACTCACTTAAACACAGACACACAGCTACACAGATACACAGATACTGAAATACACAAATAAAGAGAACGCAGATACACGGAGACACACGTGAAACTTAAACAAGATACTGAAATGGAATAACGATAAGATGGATTGGTAGTTCGTGCCCAAGGGATGGAAAACGTAAAAGAGGATGGCAACGTCTCAGATGAGCAGATGAAATTAGATGTGATGTGATTAGATGTGTGATGCGATGGGTGAGATCTATAGATGACAATTGACACTCTCACTCAGCTCAGACTCAAGACTAAGTTAAAACAAGACAGATTGATGTCGAAACATATATTTTGTGTCTCATTTTATCTCTATCTCGAGTCTTGAGCAGAGCCAGAGTACGATCTGTAGATCTTACCCTAAGTCTATTGCAGGGGCTACATGGCTGAGAAAAACCAGGGATAGAAAGGACTGACAAGGGAGAGGACACACTGAGGCGTAGAACGGTCACCGACTTGTATTACAAATTGTTAAAATATTTAGTAACTAGCAGAAGCCCGTGACTTCGTTCGCGTTAAGTTAGTGTGTCTTTCACACGAAAGTGTATTTGTTTGTCCTTTAATCACAATATCTAATCAAAATCGGCAGTCTCTAAGTCCATACAGTTTAGGGGGAGTACAGTCCCTGCAACATCAGGATTAAGGAGTTGGAACCCGAAATTTTTAGAGGACCATCTCGCAAAGTTTCTCAGTGGTTTAAAATAAATATTTATGCAAATCATTTCGGAAATCTCGGAGATATCGATGTTCGTAAGTAGAAAAACAAAACTCCTCTTTTATTGAAGGCCGATTAAAAAGATAGCCTTAGTTACTGCTTTTAACATCAGCTATCTGCCAGTTAAAGTCCCGACAAAATCGGTCTAGCCGATCCCGACATCAGCCGGAACAAACAGATAGAAAGACAGACAGATATTCAGACATGAAAAAATTGTTTTCGTTATCACTACATATTATAAAACAGCGGGATCGAATCAGAAATGAGGAGATCCGTAGGAGAACCAAAGTCACCGACATAGCTAAGCGAGTCGCGATACTGAAGTGGAAATGGGCGGGGCACATAGTTCGAAGAGCTGATGGTCGTTGGGGTCCCAAGGTGCTGGAGTGGCGACCCCGCACCGGGAAGCGCAGTGTTGGCAGACCCCCCACCAGGTGGACCGACGACATCAAACGAGTCGCAGGGAGCCGCTGGATTCAGGCGGCGCGGCGCAAGACCGAGGCCTGTGGAAGTCCATGCAAGAGACCTTTGTCCAGCAGTGGACGTCTATCGGTTGATAAAGAAGAAGAAGAAGATTATAAAACAAAGTCCCTCGCAGCGTCTGTCTGTCTGTCTTTCTGTCTGTTCGCGATAAACTCAAAAACTACTAAACGGATTTTCATGCGGTTTTCACCAATAGATAGGGTGATTCATGAGGAAGGTTTCAGTGTGTTTATAATTTGTTAAGGTTTTGTGTTTATTACATTGAGGTATAGTACATAATAATTCAATGGTTTATTAGTTGAAATTTAGTATGACGATAATGGATATATGAGTATGGATTTTTAACTTTTTTTTTTGTGTGTTTTTTTATTATTTTTGTTGTTAAAGCGGCAGAATGTCATTCTGTGAAAACAAGTATCTTCCTATTACGCTTCATTTATGATACCCACAGCCACAGCCCGCTGACAGACTGGACGGACAACGGAGACTTATAATAATTATCAGTAATTTAAGGTCCCGCTGGCTGGCACCCTTTGGGTACGTACGAAATCCGAAAAATTCATTTTTGGAGTTTACTCCTTAAGAATCGATTTTAGGCGCCCGGTATGAGAAAAATTCGAGGAGTAAAATCTACTTATGAATGACCTCGTTACGTTTTTCACAACGATGCAAATTTCTACCCTAACGTTGAGTAAATAAGGTTGGTTTTCGCTTGAGTTGTCGAATGCCCTCGTTACGTTTTTCGCAACGATGCAAATTTCTACCCTAACGTTGAGTAAATAAGGTTGGTTTTCGCTTGAGTTGTCGGATGCGAAAGAGCTTTCGCTTCGGGAAGCCGAGCGCGTACCGTTCGGGTCCAAGCGCCGCGAATGCATTACGACGTTTTAAGGAGTAAACTCCAGTCGTGCGTCGGAGCTGACACACACACTTTTTTTTTTACTCTAAATAGTAGTCACCGAACTCTACAAAATAATATATGTTTCTTCCCTGTTTAACCCAGATAAGCATGGGCCCCTTTATACTTTGTGAAACCACATTCACTCCTTTGCTACATCGAACGTACATATTAAAGGATATAATCGTACATACAGTACGAAACATCCATGGCTCAACAATGATATTTCTTTATAGACACATAATACATATAATATCATTTTGTTGCAACCGTTGTAAATATATTATTTACTCGTACTTTAGAGATACGCACAGCTGATTGGAGGCAGAATTGGTTATTGCAACATGGCATAGTCACGGGCGTTTATTCGCACTAAGTGGACGTACCTATTTTATTACTTAGGACTAATTTACTTCAACTGATAATATTATCAATATTTTTTCATACTACAAAAGCGTTTAAGTACAAACAGACGGAAATGATTGTGATTATAATATTACTCGTATTAGTGATCTTAGTATTGGTTTCGTGGTTTCTTTTATTGAGAGATTGTAAAAAATTTAATGTTCCCGGACCTCGACCTCTTCCTTTAGTGGGCAATGGGCATTTATTCGTCACTAAGCCATCAGGCAAGTTCGCACTTAATATTCTTACGTTAATCATTCACTAAAATATAATGTAATGCTGACGTAAGTATAACTTTACATAACATTTTTTGCTGCTGTTAATATTATACTCAGTTATATTTATATGTACTTATTAGGGAGGTATCTGATGTTTATATTAAAACACTATATTTGCTTACTTACTACTACTATCTATTTACTATGTAATATATATAGGTACCTACCTAATAAACGCATCTCGCTGATAAGAAATGGCCTCTCCACATTCCCGCGCGAATCGCACGCGAAGGCGCGATAACACCAGCTGCGAATTATCGTTTCACGTATTCTTCACGTTCGATGATTTCAAAAAAGCAAGAGGTTCCTGTATGCTTTTTTGCTACGTGATTACTCCGCCAATTATGAATGGTTTATGATACCGCAGATTAGGTGGGCAGTACCTACCCTGCAGCATCAGGATTGAGGAGCTAGGACCTAGGCCTCCATGATGATATTGATTGGTACTAAATCTCTACAGTTTAGATGGGCAGTTAACAAATACAGTAGTTTTTAGATAGGTACCTACAGTTTAGATGGCCTGCAGCATCAGGATTGAGGAGTTAAGACCTGAAACTTCATGATGTTGTCTATGCTTGATACCAACAATATTTATGCGTAAACGACAATTCCTAAATCGCCAATTTAAGTGGAAAATCCTACCCCTGCAGCATCAGGCTAGGTAAGAAAAAATTATGGGACCACCTCGCAAACTTCCAATTTAAAAAAATCACGCGAATCGGTTCAGAAATCACAGAGAAATCGGTGGATATACATAGAAAAAAAGATATCGATTACCTACCGGCTGAATTGGGAGAACCTCCGTTTTGGAAGTCGGTTAAAAATATTCAACTCCAAATTCTTTGTTTACAGAATTCTTACCACTTCTCCACAAATTACAATTAGAATATGGAGATGCTTTTCGAGTGCATTTTTTCCACAACCCGTATGTGGTGTTGGCACATCCCAAATATGTGGAGGTAAGATTTATATTTTTGTTTACCTGCATGCTACTTCGTCTAGATAGTTCAATTTCTTTTTAATCCCGCGGTATCCCTTTGTTTTTCCGAGATAAAAGAAACTTAACACTCATAAAAATTCTTTTCAAAAAACCGACTTCTAACGCCACTACAAAGTATAAAAATAATTTTAGTTTGTCCACGTTTGTTGAAGTCGGGCGGGCCTATATACAAACTATGAAACCGATGCGCGACGCTACAGAATATGATAGACTCGTTTGTAGAAGTCGAGCGAGCATCGCGAGTCGGTTTCATAGTTTGTATTTTAGGCCCGCCCGACTTCAACAAACGTGGACAAACTAAAATTATTTTTATACTTTGTAGTGGCGTTAGAAGTCGGTTTTTTGAAAAGAATTTTTATTTTAAGCTTTTAAGTGTAGTATCCTATGATTGAGGAGCTAGGACCTGGAGCTCCATGATGTAGTCCATACTTGTTACCTACAATATCAATTCGTAATCGAAATTTCCTAAATCGCCATAGTTTTAGCCTGCAGCATCAGGCTTGAGGAGTTGAAGGTTAAAATTTTTATGGGACCATTTCGCAAACATCCTCTGTCGATTAAAAAAAAATCACGCGAATCGGTCCAGTAATCCCGGAGAAATCGGTGGACATACATAGAAAAAAAAAAAGAAAAAAAAAAAAAAAAAGATACCGGCTGAATTGAGAACCTCCTCCTTTTTGGAAGTCGGTTAAAAATGGTCAACTACGTAATTATCATCGATGTATATTATCCATGCAAAAAATCACGTCGATCCATTGCTCCCTTGCTGCCTGATTAAAGAAAAAACCAACAAACCATAGAAATATAGGTATTTCTTGAGCAACGGACCAACAAATAGACACTATTTAACATTAACAATAGCTAATATGGGTAAGTACCTACCTACTTAACTAATGTGTATCTAACATGTATTACAAAAATCTGTTTTGGGATAGCATTTAGCTATTATAGGTGTAATAAATATAATCAGTCTTTCAGCATTTAGACATTCGTGTTGTATTATTTTGTTTGTTAGAAATAATCGCAGATTTTCGGTTTCACGTGTAAGGAGGGGCAAGCGCTGTTCCTATGGACCAAGTACCTGTGGACACAATCGATTCTATCGAAACTAGCAACCCTAAAATTTTAATTTGAACGCGGACTGTCAACCATAGACAAAGCTTTACGGTCGCGTTCAAACATTAGTCGCAATTCCTAGTTTCTTGCGTTCAAATTAGAATTTAAGGGTTGCTAGTTTCGACGGAATCGGTGTCCACAGTTAGCACGGGATTATTGACGGCATGGACGTAATTCAGTGAAATATAAATAGTTAATTACTTGCTTATTAACTAACTACCTGATGCCCGCGACTTCGTCTGCGTGGATTTAGTTCATAACATCCCGCGGGAAATCTTTGTCACCCTCCAGGTTCTCAACTATACCTATCCAATAAATCACGTCAATCCGTAGCTTTGTAGCAGGAAACATTTGATCGTCTTGCTCGCGGCATTGTTAATGATGATTCAAAGAGAAAACATATTACTGATGATAGGTATTATCAATTACGTTAAACTATAATTTTTATAATTGTTTTTACCATAATTTTCTACCATAATAATTAACCAAATACAAAATTACGTTTAGCTGTCATTTATCTACGTTTTGTTCTTCCACTGTCATTTTCGTTTTTTTATTCCATGGCAGATGCATTTTTGTTATACCAGGTTTTATATTGACTTGACCGAAACGCGGTCGAACGGGATAAAAAGTATCCTATGTCCGTCTCCTGGTTCTAAGCTACCTCTCCACCAATTTTGAGCCAAATCGGTTCATCCGTTCTTGAGTTATAAATAGTGTAACTAACACCACTTTCTTTTATATATATAGATGAATCACAATAATATCTACCAAGCAAGATTTATCCTCAATTATTTATTGATTTGATCATCACTCATTATTTTGTCGCCAACAAAAAACAGCGGCAAAATTTGATTAGCTGATAAACAACAAATTGGCCAACCGGAGCCGCACTGTGATAATGATGACGCGCCAGGCAGCGAATTCGTTGAAACAAACAGTCCTATAATCATGTTCATATATAATAATATTATGTATTAATAGTGAATTGAATATAAGCCTTGAATTAATGTGGGCCAAAAACTAAACGGTTGACGTTTTGAAGGACCACCCGTTGCACTACTGCCGTACCCACTCCTACCACAAGATTTAGGGTTAATATATAGGAGAGACTATTACTTACGTAGGTAATTAAGTTCAGTTCTACCAATTTCCTTTTTTTTTTTGTAAAGTTAGCTGATTCCGTTCACCTTTAAAAATCCTTTTACTGTGGGTAAGTAAGCAGGTATTTAAAAATCGACACTGCAATTGCAACACGTTTTAACTTGTAGGTATGGGTTAAATAAATAATATTCAAGTCTCAAAATAACTTAAAGTTCATAGAGATTTTACACTTGGTTGGCACCGTATTAGACCAGGGTAGAAGCCTTAAAAAATAATAAAAAGTGAAAAAAAATAATAGTAGGATGAAACCCATTGGAAAAGGTAGAGAATGCAACAAAAATGAAAAGAAAAATAAATTACGGGCGATCTGAGGTCGGGAAGTGGGGGGGAGTGGGGGTTTAAGGGTAAAAAACTGTTTATCTCGATTTCCGGAAAAACTACAAGTTCTATGGAAAAAAGTTAAATGGCAAAGTTGTAGGTAATAAAAAGATCTACAACTTTTATATTTAGATTTTTTTCACATAACCTCAAAATCTATGTGAAAAATTCAAATAACCAAGTTTTTGGTTTTTTATTTTTATCTTTTACAAAAAAAAATATTTTTTCACGAAATTTGGTGAAAACTTACCTTTTTATGTCCCAAATACACTGTAATTTTTCTGATTTAAAATATTTATTTTTTCACCTTTTTTTTGACTTAATATTGAAAAAGCACCTAATTTTCAATCGAAAATTCTCCCGTCAAAATATCTGCTTTTTTAAAAAAGTCGGTAAGCTTTTTGTTCGTTGAAATCTCTACTTTCTAAGGGTGTAAAAAAAAATATACATTACTATGGTAAATGCTCTCAGAAAATGCAGAAACGAAATACGAAATAACAGGTATTAAGGCCCAGACCCTCCAAGCCCCTATGAAATACCTTTTAAATTACATGCGTAGATGGCTATTTATTGCTATTTTAAGATAACTTATATACCTGAGTGACCTACGGAAAATTTTAGCCCATCAAAAGGTATTTCATAGAGAAGTGGGGAAGGAGCTAGGAGGGTCTGGGCCTTACTACCTGTTATTTCGTATTTCGTTTCTGCATTTTCTGAGAGCATTTACCATAGTAATGTATATTTTTTTTTACACCCTTAGAAAGTAGAGATTTCAACGAACAAAAAGCTCACCGACTTTTTTAAAAAAGCAGATATTTTGACGGGAGAATTTTCGATTGAAAATTAGGTGCTTTTAGGGTTCCATACCAAAATGGTAAAAATGGAACCCTTATGGTGAGACTTTCTCCGTCCGTCTGTCCGTCCGTCTGCCACAGTCGATTATTTCAGTAACTATTAAAGCTATCGACATGAAATTTGGCATAGTTGTGTATAATAGTGGCCCAAAATCATTAGAATAAAGAAAAATCGAAAATTATTTTTAGTTTTAATAAAAAAAGGGGGAAAATCGGGGGTTTGAAATTTCAAAGTAAAATAACTATATCGAGTGGGGTATCATATGAAAGGCCTTTACTTGTGCATTCTAAAACAGTTTTTTATTTATTTCTATATATAATAGTTTTTGATTAATCGGCCAAAATGTCGAAAAAAATACCGTTCCCCCCCCCCCCCTTATCTCCGAAGTTTACCAATCGAAAAATCTGAAATAATTATGGTCAATAGAGGTTTATGTATATTTTACAGGAAAAATAAAAGCAACGCGAAAATAATTTTAGTTTGATTAAAAAAGGGGGAAAATCGAGGGTTTGAAATTTCAAAGTAAGATAAATATACCGAGTGGGGTATCATATGAAAGGTCTTTATTTCTGCATTCTAAAACAGTTTTTTATTTATTTCTATGTATAATAGTTTTTGAGTAATTGGCCAAAATGTCGAAAAAAATACCGTTCCCCCCCCCCCCCCCTTATCTCCGAAGTTTACCAATCGAAAAATCTGAAATAATTATGGTCAATAGAGGTTTATGTATATTTTACAGGAAAAATAAAATCAACGCGAAAATTATTTTAGTTTAATTAAAAAAGGGGGAAAATCAGGGGTTTGAAATTTCAAAGTAAGATAATTATACCGAGTGGGGTATCATATGAAAGACCTTTACTTGTGCATTCTAAAACAGTTTTTTATTTATTTCTAGATATAATAGTTTCTGATTAATCGGCCAAAATGTCGAAAAAAATACCGTTCCCCCCCCCTTATCTCCGAAGTTTACCAATCGAAAAATCTGAAATAATTATGGTCAATAGAGGTTTATGTATATTTTACAGGAAAAATAAAACCAACGCTCTAACCAGCATTGTTTTTTTTATATTGACAATAAACCTTTACAAACAAAGTTAACGATAAATAAGCAAATTAATATAATATTATCGTTTTACTTTTACTTTTGGAGTATGGAACCCTCGGTGCGCGAGTCCGACTCGCACTTGGCCGGCTTTATTTCAATATTAAGTCAAAAAAAAGGTGAAAAAATAAATATTTTAAATCAGAAAAATTACAGTGTGTTTGGAACATAAAAAGGTAAGTTTTCACCAAATTTCGTGAAAAATATTTTTTTTTGTATAAGATAAAAATAAAAAACCAAAAACTTGGTTATTTGAATTTTTCACATACATTTTGAGGTTATGTGAAAAAAGTCTAAATACAAACGTTGTAGATCTTTTTATTACCTACAACTTTGCCATTTAACTTTTTTCCATAGGACTTGTAGTTTTTCGAGAAATCGAGATAAACCGTTTTTTACCCTTAAACCCCCCCCTCCCCCCTACTTCCCGACCTCAGATCGCCCGTAATTTATTTTTCCTTTCATTTTTGTTGTTGCATTCTATTCCTTTTCCAATGGGTTTCATCCTACTATAATTTTTTTTGTTTTCAAAAATTATCTACCCTGGACTATATAGGTATAATCTATTAACATCGATGTATATTACTACTATTAGACACCAGGTAATTTTGCCACCACTGCTGCTATTTTTCTATGATAGCGGGAGCAAAGCCGCGGATAAAGTGCAATAATGGTGCGGCTACATTATCGTGCGAACATTCGTGTCGAGTTGTCGCGATAAACAGCGGTCTCATTCTATCACCGCGGCTACATAATCGTGCTAGTTCACCCGAACTCATTCGTGACACAACGAACTACCTGGCTACACTTGTCGAGATTCGCCGAATCCCGCTAATGTAGCCGCACCGTGACGATACAAAAATTGAAGACTATACATACATATAAATGATAAAAAAGCGTTGATATAATTCGATCCAGCGATTCATGAGACAGTAGGTGGTAATAAAAATGTATAAATAACTATTCTAATGAATTGTAAACTTGTTTTGAAAAGAGCAACCGCCGAGTTTCTTGCTGGTTCTATCTCGGCAGGAAGGGCATTCCGAACCAGTGGTAGACTCATCGAAGATTCAAAAGCACTTGTAAAAAAGTTTATTTGAATAAAAAACATTTCTATTCTATTCTATAATATTATTTTCTATTGAGTTTATAATAACTCCTAAATAACACACCATCAATAATATTATTATCTTAGATTAAATACTCATAGATCGGAAGTTTCTAACAAACTTCCGCTCCAAACGTAATCAAAACTAGCAAAATTAATGTGAGAGTGCCACATGTAAATATTTTCTGTACTACTGTACTTGTATTGTTAATTACGTTTTGATGGTTATTGTGATGAAGTGGGTGTCATACACGCTTTCACAGCACAGTACCTACGTTATTTTTAATAATTTTCTGCGAGCTCGTCGTAATAACGCGACGATACTGATTAGGAATACCTATGCTTTCGGCTTACTAAAAAAATTCTTTTCAAAAAACCGACTTCTAACGCCACTACAAAGTATAAAAATAATTTTAGTTTGTCCACGTTTGTTGAAGTCGGGCGGGCCTATATACAAACTATGAAACCGATGCGCTACGCTACAGAATATGATAGACTCGTTTGTAGAAGTCGAGCGAGCATCGCGAGTCAGTTTCATAGTTTGTATTTTAGGCCCGCCCGACTTCAACAAACGTGGACAAACTAAAATTATTTTTATACTTTGTAGTGGCGTTAGAAGTCGGTTTTTTGAAAAGAATTTTTATTTTAAGCTTTTAAGTGTAGTATCCTATGATTGAGGAGCTAGGACCTGGAGCTCCATGATGTAGTCCATACTTGTTACCTACAATATCAATTCGTAATCGAAATTTCCTAAATCGCCATAGTTTTAGGTGAGCAATATCTCTGCAGCATCAGGCTTGAGGAGTTGAAGGTTAACATTTTTATGGGACCATTTCGCAAACATCCTCTGTCGATTAAAAAAAAATCACGCGAATCGGTCCAGTAATCCCGGAGAAATCGGTGGACATACATAGAAAAAAAAAAAAAAAAAAAAACCTCCTCCTTTTTGGAAGTCGGTTAAAAATGGCTTATCACCGCGTCGACTATTGCGTTTCTTGGAGTATTTATTCTAAGATTATTACCTAACATACAAACACCGCGTTTTAAAACAAAATATAAATCTAGTAATGATGAGCTGAATGCGAATTTTCTGAAATAATCCGTTGTAGCCACAGACAATTTATGGAGAGAAAATAGTTTTAGGACTTGTATCACAATATTCTGCTAACCATAAAATGCCAGCCATAAAAATATTCCTACATTTACCAACAAAATTGCATAACTTTAACGTGTGCATAGATCTATGTTTTTAATTATTTTTTTTATTCGCAGCCCTTATTGTCAGATAACGACTTGATCACCAAAGGCAGATCCTATTACTTCCTTCGACCTTGGCTTGGAGACGGGCTTCTTACATCAACAGGTAGGTTCGGATTTTTTTGCAAGAAAGCCTTGTGCCTACTTGACAACAATCGTGTCTGAAGTAGTATAGACATCGATGGATGCAATGCATGAATGTGATAGCCTAGTGGTTAGGACTGCGGACTAGGGTCTCACGGAGGTCACGGGTTCACGGAGGTCCGTGAGAGGACTTTTCAGAGTTATGTCCAATTATATGTATGTCACTTGTCATACCCCCCCCACTAGGTGGACCGACGACATTAAACGAGTCGCAGGGCGTCGCTGGATTCAGGCGGCGCAACACCGAGGCATGTGGAAGTCCATGCAAGAGACCATTGTCCAGCAGTAAACGTCTATCGGTTGATTAAGAAGAAGAAGATATTATGTTGCATGCTTTAACGGTGAAGGAACCTGAGAGTTCTGCATAAAGCTCTCAAAAGTGTGTGAAGTCTGCCAATTTTCATTGGACCTGCCTAGTGGACTATGACCTTATTATTCCATCTCTGAGGGGAGACCTTGCGCTCAGTAGTTAGTCGTTGATGGATTGCAGATGATTATTCAATGCAATGATGAAGTGTAGGTATTTAAGATGCATATTCAAGCTTGCCTTCATGTAGTAAACTCTTACGAAGGTGCACCTGTTTAAGAAAGACAGAAGGCTGTTCAGTATAATTATTGTAGGTCAGGCTAGGTAGGTATGTGCGTACTATTCAGGAGAGTTGTACGGAAACACAGTTTTATTGGTAAACATAGGTACTTAGATTATTTTATTTATGTAGATTGTAGACGTAGCTTAGGTATCTAAGGATTTCAAAATATCACACTGTAGATGATAAATTCATTTTATTGCTTTAGTAGGTACCAAGGTCACGTACTGTATTTTATTATTTATAGGCTATCGAGTATCGACGTTCACATGTGAACCGGGCGCGACAAAATAGAACTGTTATCTTTTGGTTTCAATAGGTTGACTACATTTCTATCGGTGGTTGAGAATGACTATGTTTATGGACTCATCTATGATCATAATATTATTATGTCTACATATATGTCAAAATAAAATAGTTGAAGCCGTATTATAACGGCTTCAACTATTTTACTGCGACATAAACACAACCTACTAGTAAGTAAGAACGTACGTAATATATGTAGGTAAGTATCAGCTAAATCACAAGTTTTCCTGATAGTTAAATACACATAATATATAGATACCTACTGAGAAATATGTTAAGAATAATGTCACGCATAAAAAATCAAATAGGTACCTTCCTAAGGTGCGAGTTACGCCTGCCATAAATCACGACCTCTCTGACGCACTGGTGAGCGCTGTACTTTCAAATGGGAGGTCTTAGGTTCGATCTTATGGGAAGCTTTGGCCATGCTAGTCACCACTCTAACGACATGAATTGGCGTGCCGCACGTAAACCATTGTCGCCATCAAATTGAGTTATGATGTATGCGTTTAATTAAAAAGTACCCTTCCAAGTTTCCTGCCTTTATCGTAGATTGCATCGTCACTATACTACGGCCGTTCAGAGAATGCGTTCCTGACACGTGCGATTGAACTGACGACGTAACTTTGTAATGGCGTTGCAGTTACGATAAAAATATTATTGCTGGTTGTTTACCGTTTTAACAATTGATTAGCATTAAAACAACATTGTTATATCAATAATCAATTAATGTTATAATTTTGTGCCAAACTGAGTGTCAAATAACTTGGTAAACAATATTTTTCTAAATGTGTCAGGAACGCATTCTCTGAACGGCCGAACTTTAATATGAGATCACAAAAAAGAGCTAAGTAACTACTAGCAATCTAGTAACCAAAAAGAGTGGAACTTCATTTACCTATTTAGTTAAATAACTTTTCACTTTTCTTTTCAAGTCTTTTATTTATGTTTTTTCCCCTTTTAAGGTTTGAGATGGAGGACGACTCGCAAATTTTTGACGCCGGCATTTCATTTTAACATATTGCAAAACTTCTTGCCTGTTTTCCTGAAAAACGAGAAGATATTAATTGAGAAACTCGAGAAAAACTTCGCGGATGGAAAGTCATTTGACGCGTTTCCAGTCATAGCATTGACCGCTTTAGATAATGTCATAGGTTAGTATCATTGGTATCATCTAGTCCTTCCATGGAATACTATTTCCATGGTATCATCACTATCACTGCATTTTTCTAAAAGAAAACAAAAATTATCCGCCGAGTTTTATGTCGCTTAACATAAATACTGTTTAAGGTAATGTAGGGAGTTTTATTCGGTTTATTGACCGAGCGAAGCGAAGGTCTCTGAGTCTACTTGGGTGAATTTGCTCTTGTCCGTCCGTCCGTCTGTCCGTCTGTCAGAGCCTTATAACTTCTGAATTACTGAACGTAATTACGTTCAGTAATTCAGAAGTTATAAGGCTCTACATATTACATATTATATCTAAATTATTTATTTAGATATAATATGTAAACCGATGGCCTCCAGCCGAAAATAGCTTAAATAGTTATAAAAAATCTTTTTTTCAGGGGGGCTCTCATAGAAGCGAACGCGAAGTAAATTTTATTATAGCGTTTCATAGGGTTGCAGTATATCATTTTAAAGATAATTTGGAACAGAGTACAAAAGTTTTTTTTTTAAATTTTTTTCCTAAATTGACGAAATGTGGGGCTTTCAAAGTGGGGATTATATTTGACCTCAGAACGGATTAATCGTTGAAAGGCCGGGCTTGAAACTTTTATAATTATTAGCGTTATATCATGTACTTGAACAACAAATACTAAAATTAGATAAATTTAATAAGGAAACTAAATTATTTTATTTTTAATGAGCTGCAGCATTGCGCTCTCATGAGCGCTCTCATCTCATATTGCAAACGCAGCTATATGTAAATTATTATTATTTTGTATGACAAGTATTAATACATATATTAACATATTATTCAATTAAAATTATTATTTAGTTAATATAACAAACATCAATAAAACTTCACGTTGCAGTTTCTTTTTACATGTTTTCTGATCGTGTCGATAGATGACGCTGTGTACAAATAATTTAATTTGAATGTTCCAAAAAACTATACCTAAGTTTGATTGAGACCTGATTTCGCTACAGTTCCCTAACCTTTACGGGCTACCTATGTTAAGTTAGTTAACGCTTTCTGTCAACTTTGTTATTACGAACCTCTACGGTACAACTAAAGGTGAAAATGACATTGGGATGTTAGGATTGTATTTAGGGGCTACCTACGTAAAGAGACTTCTACAGAGGGGATGATTTAGGTATGGTTGGTGAAAACGGGAGTAATAATAATGTCAATTTTGATCGTCATGTATCTATTGAATGAATAAGTAATTATGGGAGACCGTTACCGCGAGGTCTCAGTTTGGGGCGAACCACTAGGGTAATGTGGGGAGTTTTATTCGGTTTTCACCAACGGATACCCAGCTAGAAAGCAAGTAAAAGAAAATAAGAATTCTATAAATTCAACGACTCGCCAAACTCATTGAGAGCTACCATACAATTTATATTATATTTCTATTTTATTTATTTTTATGAATTATATTGCTAACACGCTAACAGAGTCGGCTCTTTAGATTGGTGAAAGCCGTATGAAAATCTCTGCAGTAGTAGCGGAGTGTATCAACAAATTCATATTCAAAATTATTTATTTCGTGTATCTCTATTAAGAAAAGTCAAGAATCTACCACCACACCACAATAGGTAATATATACTGATCCGAAAAATATTACGTTCCTTCTTAGCTTGGCTTTGGCTTGGCTTAGCTTAGTCGGAAACCCTAAAAAACTGAACTTATTTATATTATGTAAATACAGCTCATCAAATATTATCTTACAGAGTCTATTATGGGAGTCTCTGTCGAAGCTCAAACCAACAGTGAATCTAAATATGTAAAATCAATTGAAACGTAAGTATAGTAATTTCTTCCGCTTAAAACGCAGAAGCTAAGCAATAATGTCCTTTAATATAATAATATTATTAAATCTTAAATTATAGTATAGCCAAGATAATTTCGTTGAGGATGCGAAATCCATTCGCGGGTGAAGATGCAATTTTTAACTTACTCAAGTATAAGAAAGCTCAAGACGAAGCCGTGAAGATTCTGCACTCGCAGACATCGAAAGTGATAGACATTCGACGAGAAGAACTGAAGAATGCAAACATAACTAGCTTGGAAGGATACAGCGATACTGGTATAAATACTTTTGAGATAAATATAACGCTTAGAAACGCAATAGTCGACGCGGTGATCAACCATTTTTAGTAAGCCTTTAAAGTCCGACTACGCAGTATCGTCGCTTTAGGAAGAAGAGCTTACAGAAAATTAAAGTACGAGATCCGGTATAAGAAATTTATACCCTCACCTGTTATTCATTAAGGATAAGAAATAAATGATAGTATACTCATCACCATATCTCGGATGTGTTGCCTAGTTAAATTGCGTGCTGATAATATTAAACAAATAAATTAAATCATCTCTCATTAGTATATCTCAATAGTAATAATCTCTCATTAGTTATTAAAAATAATCGTACACTAGATAAGAGAACATATCGAACAGAATTGAAAAAGTAAAGGTTGCCTTCTTCCCCCTCTGTGCAACTGAGAGTTGCCAGGTATAAGCAGGTGAGTAAAATTGATATACTCTCATCAGTTATTTAATCGTATTTTATATCAAATCAAAGCTTTTTTTTACTATCTAACTGTATTAGGTTGCCTTATTAAAAAGTTGATCCAATCCATGGTTGCCTACATTTTAGATGTAAATAATATTATCCGCACGCAATTTAACAAGGCAACCTATTCGTGATATGTCGATGAGTATATTGTCTATCATTTATTTCTTATCACTAATAAATAACAGATGAGGTTATAAATTTCTTATACCGGATCTTAGACCATTCATAAAAAATTACGTACGTACTGTGCTGTAAAAGGGTGTCATGATTCATTACCAGTGCATACTAGAAAAAAAATTACATAGCCTTATAGCATTCACACATTCAAGTGTTGGTTAGAAACTTCTGTTCTAAGCGTTATGGTTCGATGACTTTTTTAAACCAGATTTGAAACAGACCTTGGTTCTTTTCTCGGCTGAGAATAATTCTTCAAAGTCGACTCAAGGTGATGGTAAAAAGACGATAATGAAAACTGTCGACTATACTTTATCTAACCGAGCAAGTTTATTGCAGCTAGGTTCCTACTAAGTATATATTGTAAAACCTTTTAAAACAAGACGTGTTAAAAATTTAAAACACCCTCGACATGTGAAATCTATGAACGGATATGTATGATATACTCCCGAGCTCCTGTTAGCCAGTTTTCTCAGGTCTTGGAACTAATCCGAAGTAACAATACACCAAATAAATCAATCACACCTGTGAAAGTTTGTAAGACTCTAAAGTTTAGATCAATCAATCAATCCAATTAGAAAATAAGCTGATAATCTTCAAACGCCGGAACAGATCTTCATAAATTATAAGTATAGCTAAGAACCATCTCGACCACGTCAGCTTTCATAAAAATGTTAAGGTCATGTTTTTAATAAATTAAATAAATAAAAATAAATAAAGAGAAAACTGCTACGAGGGAACAGACAGACACACAAATTAAACTTATAACATCCCTCTTTTTGCGTTGGAGGTTCAAAATTAAAAAAGGTTCATCATTAGAGACCGGATTATATGCATTTGCATATTTGCATATGGATTTGCATATTCAAGCCATCCTCAGCGCTAATTGCATATTTTCCGTAAAATCTAGATAAGATGCATATTATCGCTATATTTTCGCAACATTCAGCAGCCGCGCGTCTTTTGTTTTGGAAGGATAATAAAATGAAAGAGCTTTTCCATGTATGGGAGGGAGTCCCCTTTATTTTGTAATTTTATTTTATTTTAATTATTTGTTGTTATAATAGAATAGAATAGAATAGAATAGAATAGAATAGAATAGAATAGAAATGTTTTTTATTCAAATAAACTTTTTTACAAGTGCTTTCGAATCGTCGATGAGTCTACCACTGGTTCGGAATGCCGTTTATATAAACACGGTTTATAGCAATAAAAATTGCAAATAAAGCGAAATACACAATATTATGTGAAAATTTCAACTGTCTATCTATTACGGTTTACGAGATACAGCCCGCTGACAGACGGACGGACGGACAGACGGACAGCGGAGGCTTAGTAATAGGGTCACGTTGGCACCCTTTGGGTACGGAACTCTAAAAATGATTTATATCATATAATCCGGTCTCTATTCATCATCGTTTACAGATAGCTGGAATCTTTTGAGTATAATGTAGGTACTAACGAATTATAACGCATAGAAAGACAGTAGCCGCGCGCGGAGTGTAACACTTTCATGGCGGCCTTCAAAGGCTCCCTACGCCTATCGGCACGCATGTGTCGGTGAGCGTAAATAATGGTCTTTCATGGTCTTCAGGGCCTTCAAAGGTTAGGTTCGCCTATCCGCACGCACACTACACTAGCGGCACGCTATGATGGCCGGTTTGACGTTTGTCCGCTCATGAAGTTCCGTATTAATTGATAACGACTTTGAAGGAAATAATTGTATTACTTTATTGACGATAGTGATGTGCAGAGATTCATAAATTTTATCGAATGTAGTTTTAGGTTTAGGACTCAAAATTTATTTATTAAATTGATTTCTAAAATGTATACAAGTGTAGAAAAATCAGTTTGCACCATTTAAGGGGTGAATGTACTTGTGAATATGAACAATTTTCACTATGTGGACAAACCTCTGAAATCGCAAAAAAATATCAGCTGTTTCATACAAAAGGTAAAATTTTTATTTTTATATGATATATACCACAACTCGGCATTTGGTTTTCTAAATTGAACATTTTTAAAAATGGAATCTAATACGATCGTCACATAGGATCGCTGGCTAGCACAACTACTACCTCCGGCAAACTCGCGTCAATGCTCAATGCAAAACAAAGCAGTTTCGAATTGACGTTGCTTCGAAAAGTATAAACTGTCAGTGCAATGCGATTGTGATATAGTTTTGACCTGGCTTTGGATTTCAAATATTGATACTGCATTACTGTTGACCCTTGCTCGTTAATTTGGACTCTGTTCAAGCCCTTTGTTGTGGATTTCGTCGATATGACCGAACGTACGCAGAGAACTGTTCTAAATAGTCAGACACGTGAGTTCGTAATACGCCTTCGTAACTATTTCGATCGTGAAGCTCAAAATGGAGGGCCAATTTTACCTATAACGTCAGTGGTTGAACGCGTAGCTGATGCGCTTAATATTGGACAACGAACTGTTAGACGGATAACTAAAAAAAAATATGGCGAGACTGGCACAGAAGAAAATAAACTTCACACACCAAAAAAGAGAAAACGAGCAAAACCAGTCGTAGGCATCGATAGCTTTGATGCCGATGCTATCCGAAGACATGTTTACGGCTACTATTTACAGAAGGAGTATCCAACAAGAAAAAAGTTGGTGCATTCACTGAAGGAAGCTGGATTATTCTTCGGTGGGGAAAGTTCTTTAACGAAGATTTTGAAGACCATTGGATTTCGATACAAAAAATGTAACAAACGCAAAATATTGATGGAAAGATTTGATATAGCGATGGCTAGGTATACTTTTTTACGGCAAGTGAAAGAAATCAAAAATTGGCAAAATGTTGTGTTCTTGGATGAAACATGGCTTAATGCTAACCATACTGTAGGCCGTTCTTGGAACGATGACACAGCAGCATCTACTTCCAAAGTTCCTGTAGGAAAAGGATCGCGACTTATAATTTGTCACGCCGGAACCATCAACGGGTTTGTCGAAGGTTCTCTCATGGCTTTTGCGTCAAAAACCACTGGAGACTATCATGAAGACATGAATGGAGAAAAGTTTACTGAATGGTTTACCTCAATGTTGTGTAGCCTCCCTGAACCATCTATTATAATTATGGACAACGCCCCATACCACTCGATGCAAATTGACAAGCCACCTGCCCAATCCCAAAAGAAAGCTGATATCGTCGCATGGCTTCGTAAAAATGGCGTAGATGCAAACATGAATATGTTAAAAGCGGAATTAGTACGTCTTTTAAAAGAAAACAAACCAACCAAGATCCGATACGTCATTGACGAAATAGCATTAGAACATGGGCACAGAGTTATACGGTTACCGCCTTACCATTGTGAGTATAATGCGATTGAGTTGGTGTGGGCTCAAATTAAGGGATATGCTGCAAGACACAATACAGAACCCCCATTTACCACAAAAAAAATGCTAAAATTATTAGAAGAAGCTTGTGAACATGTGACTAAAGGAGACTGGGAAAAGGTTGTGAATAGAACTGTTAAATTAATAAGGGAAGATTATGAAAGAGATGTGAAAATAGATAATATTATAGAAAACGAACATATAATTATTAATGTAGGTGATGATAGCAGTGACGACAGTGAAAATAGTAGTATGGACGAATCTGATTAATTATGGCCTTTTGTGGCACCTTTTTTGGTATCTTTTGTATTCATATGTTTCTTGTGTGCATATAAAGTATGTATATTCATTTTCATTCAAATATTCAGTTCGTTCAAATAAATTAAATAAACATATACATTTTTGTTTTATTAAACCTTTTTAATCAGGTACAAAAACAAAACTTAATTGTTTTTTGTTCGAGAATAAATTGACATTCCACATCACTATTGTAATGTGTCAAACCGGCCATCATAGCGTGCCGCTAGTTTAGTGTACGTGTCGGCGAGCGTAAATAAATGACGCCTCTTAGTACACATAGTTCGTTTTATGGTTACACGGTGCATGTGCAGAGCTCGACTTTCATACATTTTTCTTTTTGATTAATCTTGAAAGATATACATTTTTTATTTTATTTAATTTGTTTTATCATTCCTTTAGGCCTTTTTATAGGCGCAAATACAAATTTCAGGCAAATATTTTCATTATTTATCATTATATTTCAATAAAAAAAGGGGCATCAAAACCTTTCAAATTACGAATGTGTGAGTGTCAATTTACATTTGGTTAATCAATTTTTTGGCGCCATCTACCATGAAAGTTTAAAAACACTGTCAGCGCCATCTTTCAATAAACTGTAAAAGTACTTCGCTGGATATGGGATAGCTAGGAACCTATTAACAACCTATTTTATGAAGGTTCTTAACTAAGAACGAGAATTGAATTTACAATGGGTGTGTTCCGATAAACACTGCGAGCACTGCTCAGTGCTCTTACTGGTGAAAAATTCGTTCCGTTATGGACTGCCAGTACACTGCCGCAGTACCTACCCTAGGGACGTCATAAATCGCTACCATTTTTGTACTTTGAGCACTGGCGCTTTCAAGGTAAGGAGCTCTCAATACTTTGACCAAGTGATTAAAAAAATTACAGCGCCTAGAGATTTGAAAAATGGGGATGACAGTATACTGGACTGCGTTCCGTTTTAAACAGTTACCAGTATAGCAAATTAAAAAGGCAAGGCTTCACAGTATACTGAATTGACGTCACAGTATCAGTGGTCATACCCAATAATAGGTATTCACGTAGTCGCAATTCCTAGTTCCATGAAGTATTCACAGTAGTTACAGAGTTGCCATTTTCACGGAATGGTCACATTTATATCGTCGCTGTAGTTGGAAAATTAAATAACTACACTTTTTGCGAAATCGACTTTATTGCATTTTCAGAAAGACCAATTAAAGCCACATCTTTCTGTAATTCTAATTTTTGATTATCATTATTAATTAAAAAGATATATGAAAATGAATCTTGCAAGGCGCCACATTTGGAAAAATAAATACTGAAAAATTGATACAAAAGTAGCGAGGAAAAAGTAGATAACTTAGCAAAAAATAAATAAGTTCTCTCTTTGCATCACTTCGAGAGTGAATAAAATGCATAAAGTTAGTTATTTAGTTTTCCCTCGACACATATTCTGCTTAACAGGGGCCATGCAGTCCAGAAAAATTAATTAAAATCAGTTATTTAATTTTGCGTGTGTCATGATTGCAATGTAAGGGTACTTTTTAAATTGAAAAGTAAGTAATTAAGATTCCACTGTCCAGTTTTCAGGCATCATTATTGTCAATATGGTAATGATGGTCCATATATGTCTAAGGGCTTGTCCCGTTGGATAATGGAAGGGAAATTAACATTGCTCACGAGTTAATTACAATGGCATAACACCCTTTGCCGATTACAAAAACTTAATAATTTTCGCATAATGAGATTAATACATGTTCGATTACAGGCGGTATGCACTATGCATCTATTCCTTCGTCACAAAGCAAAACATTGACGATTTTTAATCCGGAAATGGTTCTGAATAGGGTACTTGGAATTTGTAGCCATCAAGCTCAAGATTATGAGTAAAATAGATTTTGCCCCCGTGATCTCATCCGCATGAAATCAGGTTTAAATTGTGAAACACGTACTTCTTTATTTATTATCGAAAAGCTAAATCCCTGTCTTCATTTTTTATTGAAAGCTCAAATAGCAAGTTTCATTGATGTACTTAACTTGCAAAAATGTTTGACTACCGTAAAAACTTTCACCCCCTATTTAACCTCCATGGGGATAGAATTTCCAAAAATCCCTACTTATTAGATGCCTACATTATAAAAGGAACCTACTGTCAAAATTTCAAGCTTCTAAATCTAGTGGTTTAGGTTGTGCGTTGATAAATCAGTCAGTCAGTGATGATGACAAGTCTTTTTATAGGTAGAGAGCGTAAGAAGTCGTTTAATAAGTGAGTGGACTACTTAAGTCATCGGATGCTTTCCATTACTACATCTTTGATATCCCATCTACGCACACGAAGCGTTTAAGTCTTCATTTCTCGTTCGCACGACTAGGCTCCGGATATTTCTTCTGAAATCGTGGGTTTCCCGATACTACAAGGGTGAAAAGGCCAATCTTCAAGGCAAACGCGTTTCATCACTTCACTTCAGATCACTTTTCATCAGAGATGATAGTGATCAAGTGAGTACCTATAATGTATCGAATTTGTTTTTGTGAATGTTTTGTTTCCATAGAGTGAATGTATAAGAAAATTCTCATAAGTTACTTTAGCTAATCGGCTAATTGAAAAGCTTAATAAGTTCATAGATACTTGCGAATCGATGAGCATCTTTGAACTTCCTTAAGAGTTTGAGTTAGCCATTTGACAAACGTAACCATTGGTTTTAAACACTCGAATGATCATGATAAGTTGTTATCAAGTCAGATAGAAGAATGAAGGTGTTTCAGTGTTTTTTTCATTTTATTTTTAAGCTGTTAATAATAAGAAACGTTTTTTGTTGGTTTTACTTTAAAAAAACATTCTATTTTTGATCTAATGAGACACATGTATAGGATTTTCAAAGTTGAATAAGTAAACAATAGGTCTTTATAAAGTCTCACTACTGTGGAAAAATTAAACAAAGGCACTTATATCGTTAGTTTTTCGAACTTAAATGGAATCTTGACGAAGAAAAACTAAATAACTGACATGGAAAAATAAATAAGTGTATCAATATTCAAAACTTTGGTGAGGGAAAACTAAATAATTGCATCTTATTTTTTTTCTCACAAACAAATTAATCAAAGTTTATGGCAAGTAGATTCCGACATAGATACAGTAAGAAACTTTAACATATATAAAATTGTTTATGAAAACAAAGTTATCGCCATTTTTGACGCAAAAAAACACTAAATCGCGTTTTACTCGCGATATTGGTTTTGTTAGTTATTTAATTTTCCAACTACAGCGACGATATATTGTCACTGGAGTTGGAAAATTAAATAACTACACTTTTTGCGAAATCGACTGTTGCATTTTCAGAAAGTCCAATTAAAGCCGCATCTTTCTATAATTCTAATTTTTGATTATCATCATTGATTAAAAAGTTATATGAAAACTAGCTGACCCAGCGAACTTCGTACCGCCAGCAAAAATATTTAGTGGTTGGTCACCCTTATCATTTAGGGCTATGAAAAATAGATGTTGGCCGATTCTCAGACCTACCCGATATGCTCACAAAATTTCATGAGAATCGGTCAAGCCGTTTCGGAGGAGTACGGGAACGAACATTGTGACACGAGAATTTTATATATAAGATGAATCTTGCAAGGCGCCATACTTGGAAAAATATATATTGAAAAATTGATAAAAAAGTAGCGAAGAAAAAGTAGATAACTTAGCAAAAAATAAATAAGTTCTCTCTTACATCACTTCAAAAGCGAATAAAATGCATAAAGTTAGTTATTTAGTTTCCCTCGAATTTTTAATTTACAGGGGAATTAAGTTCGGAAAAATTAAACAAAGTCAGTTATTTAATTTATCATCCCATGATTGCAAAGATATAGGTACTATTAAAATTGAATAAGTACAACTACTAAGTACTAGGTAAAACTAAAAGAAAGATGATAGCATTATAATTTCATTAGAATCTTAGTTTAAATTTAAATGGACGTAATTATGTACCTTTTTCTTTTTGGCATCCTACTAATATTATAAATACAAAAGTTTGTGAAGGTGGGTGGATGAATGTTTGTTACACTTTCACGCAAAAACATTTAGACGGATTTTGATAAAGCTTCACGATGTCATAGCTTATACATCAGAATAGAACATGCACTATATTTTATCCCAGAAAGTTAGAGAACTTCTGCGGGAATCAATCATTAGCTAGTCTTCAATCCTAGTGTTCCACAAACTATTAAAATCTTTATTATTTTATGAGTAGAGTCGTTATTATAACAATTACTAGCGTCACTTACATACCCCTAGTTCGATTAAACCATTCTTAGTTTAATTATAACTTGAAAAGGATAGTTTTGATTATACTGAACTTTACTCGCTATTTGATTTGAACCAGCTGAGCTTAATTGTTAAATTTAAATTTATAATGGTAAAACTGAAGAAAAGTTGATAGTTATCATTTCAGTTGATACTTAGTTTTTAATAAGTATAATTGTTAAATTCAAAGTGAAATTTTGTTGATTTTATGAGTAGAATCGTATAATTTATTGTTATGTGGTTTTTTTTTATGTTTTATTTTGTAAGTCTGATAGAAGAATCTAGTTGCTTCAGTCGTTTTATTGATTACTTTTTACAATAATATATAAAAAGAAATGTTTATTTGTTGGATTTCTTTTAAAAATCCTCCTTTTTTAGGGTTCCGTAGTAAACAAGGAACCCTTACTAGTTTCGCCATGTCCGTCCGTCCGTCTATCTGTCTGTCTGTCCGCGGTTTAGCTCAGAGACTATTGGTACTAGAAATCTGTAATTTGACAACGGTATAAATATCAATCACGCCGACAAAGTCGTGAAATAAAATTGTGAAAAATAATTTCTCTTAGGGTACCTCCCCTACATGTAAAGTGGAGGATGAATTTTTTTTTTCTCGTGTATCCCATAGTGTGGGGTTTCGTTGAGTAGGTCTTTCAAAAATATTGTGGGTGTGGGAACATCATTTTTCAATTCAGGGATCCGTTTGTGAAATAATATGATATTTTATAGTGCTAAATTTTATTAGTCAAGTGTCCCCCCCTCTGCCAGCTAAATGGTTGTATATAGGATACAAGAAAAAATTCACAGCAGTAGTATATATAATGAATTTTAAAGGAAAACTATCACGGCTAAGCAGGGTTCATTAGTTAAGGAGTTATATCTGTTTTTTCTAAGTTAGGTATTACACGTAGTGTAAGTTGCATATTTTGTAATATTTTATAGTATTTAAACCATGAAACTCAAAATTTATTCAATATTCATAAATAAAACAAAAGCACTATCGTAGGTCAGCAATAATATTTGTGACTTGCAACTACGGAACCCTACACTGCGCGTGGCCCAATACGCACTTGGCCGGTTTTTTTATTAAATTAATACCCTTAAATAGGATTGTCATAGTAAAATAAGTAAATAACGGGTCATTTTAACATCTCAGTAAAGTGGAAAAACTAAATAATGGTACTTATATCGTCACATTATCGTACTTCAACGCAATATTGACGAGGAAGAACTAAACAACTGACATGGAAAAATAAATAAGTGCATCAAATATTCAAAACTTTGGTGAGGGAAAACTAAATAATTGCTTTTTATTTTTTTTCTCACAAACAAATGAATCAAAATGTACGTCAAGTAGATTGAGAAATAGATACAGTAACAATCTATAACATAATATCAAAACATGGACAAAATTGTTTATGAAAACAACAAACAAACAAACACTAAATCGCGTTTTACTCGCGATATTGGTTTTGTTAGTTATTTAATTTTCCAACTACAGCGACGATAGTTTGTATTGATTGGACCCCTAGTAAAAGGTAATATTTCAAATATTGGACTTTCTGAAAATGTAATAAAGTCGATTTCGCAAAAAGTGTAGTTATTTAATTTTCCAACTACAGCGACACTATCTCCGCCTATCTATTCAGTGGACACCGTGCGTCGTGGGCTAAAACGACGAATTCTGCTTTTATAATGCTGTTTTATAACCGATTTGAAAAAAGGAGGTTATCAATTCGATCCGAATGGATGTTATATTATTAGAATTGCACAATTTTCGGATTTAAGCAAATTTCACAAGTGTATGTATGTATGTTTGTCCATGTATTTCTCCAAAAATATTAATCAAATTGCAATAATTCTTTTTAAATTGGATTAGGTATTTTTCAACCTAGGGAACATTGCAAGTTTTATCAAAATCGGTTCAGTAGTTTAAAAGATATGGTCCAAAAAGTGATATAAAGTCGGTTTAGGTAACTTTTATTACGTGGATTTAGTTTTTAAAATCCCTGGGGAATCTTTCATTTTCCGGGATAAAAGTAGCCTATGTCACTCTCCAGGTCCTCAACTATACCTGACTATACCTATGCAAAAAATCACCTCGATCCGTAGGTAGCTTTGTTGCGGCGTGATTGAAAGACAAACCAACAAACTAAACAAACACACTTACGCGTTTATATTATGAAGTATGATTGTCTAATGTCTACTGTGTAGCCTTCATGTTTTGATAATTTACCTACTGTTTTTGCGCGGCTTTACCTGTGTGGATTTAAGTTTTTAGTACTAATCCCGCGGGAACTGTGAATTTGTCGGGATGAAAATTTTCTATAATTAAGTTAATCCAGGGCTTAGACTAATATCCAGGGTAAAAGCTATCTCTATTTCAAATTTCAGCCAAATCGGTTCAGTAGGTATATATTTTACCTAATTATTGTGTCGTGAAGAAAATAAAATAGGTATAAAAATATTATATCTAAACAACAACCATTTCTAAAATTTAATACTTTTTGTGCATTTTATGATAAAAAACAGTCGCCCCGAAGCCGGTTGGCGAGCTAAAAAAATAAAGCCCGTTGAAGAAAGTAGCAGTCATGTATTAGGGTAAGTACCTACCTACCAAGTGAAGTTAGACAAGATCACAAGAAACAAACTGCGCTGCGCGCCGGCCGGCGGCCGCGACACTCGATAGTAATAATATCAAAGAAGCCGCCGCGCCGGCCGAAACTAGCGATCAGCGACATTATGCTTTTTGTACGATTGGAATGTCAACCTTATTTTATTACTCTTAAGACTGAATTTCAAAATTGTCAAATGGCTTGATAAGGTTTAAAATATTTGAAATCATTAAAAACCTAAAATTATTTAATTTTTACAGAACTACTATATTTTCACAACTTTTGAAGAAAAAACTATTTTTAACCGACTTCAAAAAGAGGTTAGGTATCAATTCGACATGCATGTGTGTAATATTATTGGAAATGCAAATCACCTATATCACAATCTATTAGGGCTTACAAACATAATAATGTATGTATGTATGTTTGTCCATGCTTTTCCACAGTCGATCTTAGACTTGCCTTTACACAAGTTTAAGAAATCAGTTAAAACTAATCTCATGAAAAAAATCGGCCAAGTGCGAGTCGGGCCTCGCTCTTTTAGGGTTCCGTTAAAAAAATTTACATAAAAATATTTCCATGTACCCATGGAAATATTTAATTTAATTTTTTTAATTTAATTTAATTTTTATTATTTGTTGTTGTAGCGGCAATAGAAATACACAATCTGTGAAAATTTCAACTGTCTATCTATTACGGTTACCGAGATACAGCCCGCTGACAGACGGACGGACGGACGGACGGACGGACGGACAGCGTAGGCTTAGTAATAGGGTCCCGTTGGTACCCTTTGGGTACGGAACCCTAAAAAGCATATTATTATACAATTGAAGACTATATAAATGACAAAAAAACGTGAATATAATTTATTCCAGCGATTCATGAGACAGTAGGTACTGATTAACCTGTAAATTCTCTTTTTCCTCATTGTGGAAACACTGCATACATAGCTATCTACTAAGTATAATGTAAACTTGTTTTGAAAACTGCCGAGTTTCTTGCTGGTTCTTCTCGGCAGGAACGGCATTCCGAACCAGTGGTAGATTCATGGACGGACGATTCAAAAGCACTTGTAAAAAAGTTTATTTGAATAAAAAACATTTTTATTCTATTCTATTTCTCCGAAAATATGCGACCAATCTTTTTTTACTGGCTTACATTTACTTCAAGATATCGTTATAATCGTTTCAATAGTTTTAAAGATAAGGACAATAGGGTATTTGACTATTATTAAAAATATCGTTTCATCTGGTGTCATCCTAAAAGATTATTATCTAAAAACATTATTCCATACGACAAAACTAAAAAATAAAGGTTTATTTAATTAGAAAACATTAATTAAAATTGCTTTAATTCTGGCCATGTTCACGAGATCGAAAACGTTCTTGAATCTCGAATGACGTCACAGTTCACGCCACCTTTGGGCTTTGGAATTGTCATTGAACTGTGTGTGAACTGTGACGTCATGTAAACAAATGGAACCAACGTTTCCGCGGCAATTTATTTTTTTGAATTTATTTCTCGATTTTTATGAAAAATACTGAAAATTATGCCGAAATATACGTTTTGTTAGCTTCAGCATAGCATTATTAACAATTTAATATGATTTTCTAAAAGTAGTCAAATACCCTATTGTTCGTTTTCATTAGGTATATTTGAAATAACAACCCAATAGGCAACCCTAGCCGCAGCCCTTGCCGTCCGCGGTAAAGCGTGCATGTGAGTCCTGCTGATGTAGGTAGGTACCTAAAGTCTTTAGTCTTGCGACCTCCCTGGCGCAATGGTAAGCGCTGTGGTCTTATTAGAGGGAGGTTCCGGGTTCGATTCGCGGCAGGGAAATTTTGAATTTTATATTTTATAATAAGTATATTTTATAATTTATAAAATTTTATAATTTTCTCTAGTCTGGTCTGGTGGGAGGCTTCGGCCGTGGCGAATAAAACCTACCGGCAAAGCCGTGCCTCCAAGCGATTAGCGTTTTGGTACTATTCCATGTAGAAACCAAAGGGGTATACATACAGTATGGGTTTCATAAAAAACTGCCATACCCCTTCCAGGTTAGTCCGCTCCTATCTTAGACTGCATCATCACTTACCACCATGTCAAAGCTCAAAAAAGGCTAACTTGTACTTATCTGAATTATTTATAAAAAAAATACGAAGCAAAACGAAGCAGCTTTTGTTTTAATGCCATCTAGTTCAATTTTATAGTAAACAATTCGTAGTTCATGTTAGAACCACAACCCTAATGGATACCAACCATGTTGTCAATGTGTGCGTGGGTATCGCGTCTCTACAGTAGTTCGATATGACAGATATTTATATTTGATTAATCATCTAAATGGCTTCGTTTTAAAGTAAGCTAATGATTTGATAAAATAATAGGCATTGGTATACTGGCGCAATTTCAATATTTTTAAAATCTGTGCATAGCAACTATGCGAAAAAATTAAAAATCTGTCAAACGCCCTAACAGCGCCATCTAGCGTGAATCTTTTCTTGAGAAGGTATGTCTCTTCCTCCTTCAAGGGTCTGCCCGCGAAATTCAAATTTAATTTGGTTTTTCGCAATTTGTAAACTAATACGACAAAGTAGACTTATGACAAATCTTTACTTGAAAGTGTCCAGTTCAAGAAATTAATCAAAATATCGACTAATTTGTGAGTAACTCACGTCCGACTCAGTATTTTGATTAATTTCTTAAACTGGACACTTTCAAGTAAAGATTTGTATATAAACCTGTGAAGATGATACGATTGTCGCAATTTAGAATGCCATAAGTCTACTTTGTCGTATTAGTTTACAAATTGCGCAAAACCAAATTAAATTTGAATTTCGCGGGCAGAACGGTGTATGGAAATATCGGTGCTGTGCTATCGGTCTATGCGTCAATTATTAGTCTAACGAAAAAATCGGCCAAGTGCGAGTCGGGCCTCGCTCTTTTAGGGTTCCGTTAAAAAAAATTAAATTAAAATATTTCCATGCACCCATGGAAGCATTTTAATTTAGTTTTTTGAATTTAATTTAATTTTTATTATTTGTTGTTATAGCGGCAATAGAAATACATAATATGTGAAAATTTCATCTGTCTATCTATTACGGTTTACGAGATACAGCCCGCTGACAGACGGACGGACGGACGGACGGACGGACGGACAGCTTAGGCTTAGTAATAGGGTCCCGTTGGTACCCTTTGGGTACGGAACCCTAAAAAGTGATTTAAGTTCGTATGTAACAAAAATGAATTTTAATTTAAACTTAATATATTGTGTAGATAATTACGGTTTAATTCAAGGTATGAAAAATAAGCACGCATTTTTGGATTTACTTTTACTATCCACGGCCGACGGAAAAAAAATCGACGACGAACACGTGCGAGAAGAAGTCGATACATTCATGTTCGAGGTACAAACATTAATTATATGTACTTAATATTATTACGTAGTTATACATAATTGCATTTTAACTGCACAGTTATTATTAATTACAAACGCGTGCAGGAAATGAATCTTGACTACTAGTTCTTTCATAAAGCCTTAAGCTACTGCTCCGGTTGTGTCCATAGACGCCATATAAATAACTAGCTGACCCGGCGAACTTCGTACCGCCAACTTATCTATATAAATAAAACAAATAAACTATCATAATCAAAAAACTATCCTATCTTTCAAGTTGGACCAAATTACAGATAGTTACGAAGTTTGATCTAAATCGGTTCAGTAGTTTAGGAGTCCATCGCGGACAAACAACATGACACGTAATTTATATATAACGGAGGCCGAGGAGGCACCTCATTATCGTGGGCATGTTCTTCGTCTTGATCTGATTGCATAGTTGTGGGTACTCGGGCAAATAAACGCGAGAAGCTGATTACATGATTTATTGCACTGCACACAATACTTAAAAGTTTGTAGAATCAACACACAGTAGTTCAAAACACAACCACTTTAAATACTTTGTAAATAATTAATACCACCATACAGCGAACGATGGGTTTGGCGCGACGGTGTGACTGGGAGACCATGCGCCACCAAGCTCTCATGAACAACTGAGACGACTACTGACTGTCTCATGACTGTCAATAATAATGACTTGTCTAATGATAATAATGACGACTTCTCTAATAATAATGACCGTCTGGCGGGCACCACAGCCCTACTTATAGACGAATCGTCAACCCCCGCCACGCCAACTCCATCCAGGTTTGAATGTCAATGGAGTCAATTGAGTGATTGAATAAACTAGTACATCCAATACCTGAGTTCGCTTATAGAGGGCGCTTTCGAGTCGCTTGAGTGACTTAATAAACTTGTACAAACAATACCCGAATTCGATATAGATGTCGCTTTCGAGTCAATTGAGTAATTTAATAAACTAGTACAAACAATTCGAGTCAATTGAGTGACTTAATAAACTTACTAACAATTCAAGTCAATTGAGTGACTTAATAAACTAGTACAAACAATTCGAGTCAATTGAAGGACTGAATAAACTAGTACAACTATTTCATAACAGATGGCGCTTTAAATAATGGCCATTCTAATTTTAATCTCCGACACGGCCAGAACTGACAATCACACGTCCCCGTGTGGCAGCGTATCTGTCGACAAGAAAAAGAAACATTTGAGGCACCTTAGTTACAAGGTTCGGCCTACCTGACATGTTATTCAAAATGAAGCAATGTCATTCACCTGTACACAATTAATTGTAATCAAAATCATTTGACCAAATGAAAAGTTCCCATTAATCAAAATTAATCAAAATCGATCAAAGTAACAGTTGCATATCAGTACACCATAGTACTATACCATCCATTAAAGGAATCAAAAATTGTTAATTGCTTAATCGTACATCTTGGCCCCACTGCCACACGCAGCGCATAAGTAGCGACCATTGGTCACCCAGGTTAACACCACAATGTGTGATTTAACCAAAAACTGTAGTCTCATCAGAGACCCCGGCCACCCTAGGCCAACACAGTAGTCTCATCAGAGACCCCGGCCACAAAGGCCCAACACCGTAGTCTCCACGAGACCCAAGCAACACCAAGTTGCCAAACGTAGTCTCCACTGAGACCCAAGCAACACCAAGTTGCCAAAAGTAGTCTCCACTGAGACCCAGGTTTCACCACATAGTCGGACGCTCATTACACCAATACAAAGTTTGGAAGCGACACGTCCGATGTCTGCAGCTACGCCTAGCCAATGTGTACGTTTAAGCTTTCTCATCAACATGCTCGTCACTATCGTTATCAAAATCTAAGGGAACTTCACATTCAGGCAACCTTCGGAGCCTGTCGTGAGCGTACTTGTAAGTACGATTACCAGTTAAAGATTTCAGAACGTATCTGTCACCATCAAGAACTTCGATGACCTTAAAAGGTCCCTTAAACTTAGGATCAAGTTTAGTCTGGTTGCGTTCTTCATTTTTTAACAAAACATAATCATCAACATTAAATCTTAAAATTTTAGCTTTATTTGCATCAAACCTAACTTTATCATAATTTGAATTTTTAGTTATGTTCTGGACCACCTGCTCTCTTACGTCAGAAAGATCTATTTCAACTTCGTTATCATCAGGACTCATTAATGACAACGGTCTCGCTACACGCCCTATTAGAAATTCTAAAGGACTCGACTGTCACACGACTGATACAATTGATAGCAAGTTGTACTTCAAGTGCATCTTGCCACGAACGCTCGCTTGTCTCTACCGCAGTAAGCTCAACGCTATCTAGATGGACTTTAAATTTTGTTAAAACCACTGGCAATATTTAGCCCCACATAAACTTACAATTTGATCCGAAATAATAGGTAAAGGAAAGTGATCAGGAACCGTGTTGCTGTTTAGTTCTCGATAATCCACACATAATAGATCTGTACCGTCTCGTTTTTTAACTAATATTATGGGACTCGAAAAAGGTGAACAGCTCGATTGGATAATACCCACATCCAACATTTCATTAATTTTATCACGATCTAACTGCCGCTCATCAGGCGAAAGGCGGTAAGGACGACGTTGAACCGTTTTACTAGGATCTACTACACGAATCTTTAGTTCTCCGGTTGTAACTCTTGAACGCGGTAATCCGTTAATAAAAGCATCTGAATATTCATTAAGCAATGACAATAGTCGCGGTCTATTCTCAGCTGGTATATCCGTATCAATATTCGTAAAATCAATATCCGAATTAGAAATACTACATTCATCAACAATCTTACACTTTGAAATAGAAAAAGTACCCGCAGTCATCGTAATTGAAAAACCAAGCTTTAAAATATCACGACCTATCATAATATCAAAATGTAAAGATTCATCTGATATAACGTGAAATAAAATTTCTAAACTGTGTCCATCAATCGTAACCTTACTTAAAATTTGCAATTTACAATCAACACTTGAATTTCCAATACCGGTAATGTTAACGACTTTATTATGACGCACACCCGATAATTTATTCGCAACACTTTCTTTGACGAGAGAGCATTCGGCACCAGAATCATAACAAAATAAAAACGACTGACCTGATTGATTTAACCGACCAGTGACCGGGCGAATCTCGCATGTATCCACGCGTCGCCGCTCGGACGCCCCAGGACTGCTGCTGCCGGCCGCATGCGCCGCACGCACTGCCGCCGACTCTGCCGGCGCCACTGCCGATAAGTGACATGCGCAGAAGCACCGCGCTGGTATCCAATTGCACGAAGTATTCACATGAAAATAAAAAATCATTGTTAAGGTACATTCAAACTTCCTAAAGTACTAAACTGCAAACGAAGTACCCACATGTAACTAATAATCATTGTTTAAGTAGGTACCTGCAAACTTTTGCATTAATCAGTGGGTGAACGGGTACGTTCAAGTTTCATTGAACCTAACTAACAACTTGTAATTGTAATTTAATGTCTAAACTGAATATCGTAAAAAGGGAATTTAAAATAACCTAAAATTCTTAAATATTCAGAGATGGGAATCGAATGTTAAAAAGCTCTGTCTAACTCTTCAACAACTCGTAGGTACTACATTAATACACACAACTAAGCATACCGCCCTACGTATGGGCTAAGACAACGAAATAATAAAGAGACTACAAAATAGTATCACTAAACATTGGAACGATACAATGAACTCACCGTACAATCCAGTAGTACTTTATAGTGATAAGGTGCTAGCCATACACCAGAATTCCTTAGTGTTAAGATATTTTCCACGCAGTCATAATCGTTGACATCAACAATTTCCATACGCAGCTAGACACTTATTTTCTTTCAGACAACTATTACTCAAATTAATTAAGGCTGCAGTTGGTTTCATTTCTGTCGCATCTCGTTTGGAAAATGTCCTTAAACTGGTCCCAAGTAATACCGTACGCCGGTAAACGGAAACTTGCGAAAGCCACGTAGATGCAGTTCCTTTCATCGCTTTACTCAAAGCAATCATAAGCGCACAACCCTGGAGAGGCTTCTCAGACAAACACAGGTCTATAACAGTGGAGCACCATATCCGTGGATCTGTATCTTGGTGTTCAGGATTTAAATCAGGTAGCAAAAGTTTCGGCACGGAGGGTAGTATAATCACCTCGATTAACTGCTTCATATTTTGGTTTTGTAAGTCCATTACAACACTCAATAAATCATCAGTCTTCTCGGTAGCCCGAGGCGATCCCACTTCTGATATCGGAGGCCGAGGAGGCACCTCATTATCGTGGGCATGTTCTTCGTCTTGATCTGATTGCATAGTTGTGGGTACTCGGGCAAATAAACGCGAGAAGCTGATTACATGATTTATTGCACTGCACACAATACTTAAAAGTTTGTAGAATCAACACACAGTAGTTCAAAACACAACCACTTTAAATACTTTGTAAATAATTAATACCACCATACAGCGAACGATGGGTTTGGCGCGACGGTGTGACTGGGAGACCATGCGCCACCAAGCTCTCATGAACAACTGAGACGACTACTGACTGTCTCATGACTGTCAATAATAATGACTTGTCTAATGATAATAATGACGACTTCTCTAATAATAATGACCGTCTGGCGGGCACCACAGCCCTACTTATAGACGAATCGTCAACCCCCGCCACGCCAACTCCATCCAGGTTTGAATGTCAATGGAGTCAATTGAGTGATTGAATAAACTAGTACATCCAATACCTGAGTTCGCTTATAGAGGGCGCTTTCGAGTCGCTTGAGTGACTTAATAAACTTGTACAAACAATACCCGAATTCGATATAGATGTCGCTTTCGAGTCAATTGAGTAATTTAATAAACTAGTACAAACAATTCGAGTCAATTGAGTGACTTAATAAACTTACTAACAATTCAAGTCAATTGAGTGACTTAATAAACTAGTACAAACAATTCGAGTCAATTGAATGACTGAATAAACTAGTACAACTATTTCATAACAGATGGCGCTTTAAATAATGGCCATTCTAATTTTAATCTCCGACATATATATTAAAAGACTAGCTGACTCGGCGAACTTCGTACCGCCAACTTACCTATATATAAATAAAAAAAATAAGTACTAAAACTATCCTATCTTTCAAGTTGGACCAAATTACAGATAGTTACGAAGTTGGATCAAAATTGGTTCAGTAGTATAAGAGTCCATCGCGGACAAACAACGTGACACGTAATTTATATATATTAAGATAATGCGTTAATTGGGTGGCTACATTAATGTTGGATATGCTTACAAAAGTGATTCAACGCGATATAACCTTTTGATGTGTCAAAAAACCCGCCAATTAATGTCTAACACTGTGTTTATTGTTGTAACATTGGCCTCATCTGCGTAATGCCTTTTATTATCGTGTTAAAATATGCGCTACGGCGCAGGTGGAGCAGTAGCATGAAGCATATGCGTTACGGAACTGAATAACAGAATGTCACGTGACTGAGCGACATCGATAACTATGATTCCCGCGACTTCGTCCACGTGGATTAATGTTTTTTAATTCCCGCGAAACCTCTATAATTTTCCGGGATAAAAAGCCTATGTGTTAATCCTGGACATGAACTATCTCCATTCCAAATTTCAGCTAAATCGGTTCATTCGTTGTGATGTTAAAGAATAAAGCGCCTTATTCATTGTCCATCTTGCTGTACGTCCCGCCAAGGTCATGCACGATGCACGATAAAAATCGACAGTGAATAGGCTTGACGTACGTCAGTAATTATGACGTACTGACGTATGTCAAGCCTATTCACTGTCGTTCTTCTTCGTCCACGTGAATTAAGGTTTTTTAATTCCCGCGGGAACTCTGTAATTTTCCGGAATAAAAAGTAGCCTAAATGTTAATCTTGAGTATTAGCTATCTCCGTTCCAAATTTCATCCAAATAGGTTCATTCATTGTAGAGTTACAGAGTAACAAACATCCATCCAAACATCCATCCATACATCCTCACAAAATTTCGCATTTATAATATTAAGTAGGATATTAGTAAGAGTAGGAAGTAGGATTAACTAGATATCAAAAATGAAGTAGGTACATATTTATATGCCTGTGCCTACCTAGCACATATAGGTAATAATACTTACGATACTTACGCTGACGTCATCCGCAGCTCACCATTTCCCGCCAAAAATACCTTTTGTTTAAAACATACCTTATACATACCTTTTCCAAATACCTATTTACCTATTACCTATTTATTTACCTTTTTTACAAATACCAGGACAGTTACCATGTTACCGATCCCCATTAATATTACCGGGGATCTACCTCAATTACCGGGAGCAAGGAAAGGAATAAGAGAGAAATAAGTACACAAGGAATTCACTTTATTAAAGGAGAGAAATAAAACACAGATTGTATGTAAATAACTTTTTATCGACATCGCTTGTTTCTACACGAACACCCTGGATATGGAAGGTGTGAGGTTGCCCTGAAAAAGACAAGAGCTCACGGGTGAACGTAAAGAAGATGTCGTTTCTTCGTGAACTGGAGCAAGCAGAGTTCATTTCGGAAAAAGGAAAATTTAGCTTCGAAAAAGGCTCCTCAATGAACCAATCTGCACATTTGTGTGATCATCGATGACACTGAAAGAAAACTCACCTGAGAAGAAGTCACCAGGAAAAATTCTTCAAGTTGGCGCCATCTTACGAAAAAAAACTTCGCGGGAATTTTCACTTTGAACGAGCGGAGCGGCGAGGTGCGCGCGCGCCGCTGGTGGCGGTCGAAGCTGGACTAACATCGCGACTCGCGCCGGCCGCCGATAGCAACTGGCGTGCGCGGCCGGCGTCGCCTCCCCGCGCGTCGCGCCCCTCGCGCGCCGAGATATGTAGGATTACGTCATGGCTAAGGAATGCAAGTTCTACGAAACAAGATCTGTGTCTAAAAATAGATTTTCCTGGAAGCGCGAACGCCCTAATTGATTTTATGTAAGCGTTCTGATTGGTGGACGAAAATTGTAAATATTTTAATCTTGTTTTTTATTGGTGATTAGTTTTAAGCCTGTTTGTATAAATTGAGAGTGCATTTCCATTAAATTATTATTCTACTCTTCGACATGAAGCAATAAGTGGTTTCTTTACCAACCTGCTCGCAGTACACCGTTACAGTGGTGACCACCGACGCTGGAAAAAAGAAGAATAATCAAGAATAATCAAGAAGCCTGAAACTATGGCCGAAAAAGAAGCCACCGACGTGAAAATCGCCACGGAATCCAAGCTCTCCGACCTGGCAGCAATTTCTGTCCAGTCGAGGCTCCTTCCGTTTTGGCGCACCGTTCCAAGAGCGTGGTTCGTCCAGTTTGAAGCAGTCGTCGATCCTCTCAAGACTTCAGATGACCAAAAGTACCGCTACGTCCTGTCGAAGCTGGAACCGGCAGATCTACAGCACATCACCGATCTTCTGTACAGTCCACCGGCAACCGGAAAATACGAAGCTGTCAAGAACCGGCTGCTCACCGTATACGAAAAATCAGAAGTCGAGAATTTTCAAAAGCTCATCAGCGGCCTAGACATCGGGGACCAGAAACCCAGCGTGCTGCTCCGAAAAATGCGAGAACTCAACAACGGACTTATCACAGAAGAGGGTCTGAAGATTGAATGGCTAAATCACATACCAGCCCACTGCCGCTGCGTGCTCTCCGTCAACAAAGAGTCCTCGCTCGATACCCTCGCAGCGATGGCAGACAGGATGATGGAGTACGCTGGGAGCACGTCCGGAAACACCGTAGCAGCAATTTCACACCCAACCCCTCCAGCAACACCGTCTAATCAGCCAGCATATGCAGAAATATTGTCAAAGCTTGAAAAACTAACGCTAGAAGTAGCGGAACTGCGAGCAAGGGAGTCCACGCGCCAAACACCTCGTCGACCATTCCAAGGACGCTACCGTTCACGTTCTCAGTCAAGATCATCATCAGCACGTGTGAAGCCTGGCGACCCTACGTGGTTATGCCGATACCATCACAAGTTTGGGAAGAACGCAAGACGCTGCGAGTCACCGTGCGCTCAACGTAACAAGACGTCGGAAAACTAACATCAACACCGACGGTGGCGGACGTCGGTGTTCCCAAGTCCAGCAACCGCCTTTGTGTTCATGATCGCGACACACACGAACGTTTCCTCGTGGACACTGGCGCGGACATATCTGTTTTGGCCGCAACATCAAAAATGAAGAAAAAGGTCGCAAATACCTACAAGCTCTACGCGGCGAACAACTCACCTATAAATACCTACGGAGAGAGAACTATCAAGCTTAACCTAGGACTACGGCGCTGTTTCACATGGACATTCATCATCGCTGATGTGAAGACATCCATACTGGGGGCAGACTTTCTTCGTCATTACAAGCTCCTAGTGGACCTTCACAAGAAGAAACTGATTGACGACGAAACCAAACTCACCATCGACGCCATACAAATATCGACAACAGCTGAGTCCATTCGTATCGTGAGTTCCGATCAGCAGTACCACGACATCTTGAAGCAATATCCTGGCGTACTGCGACCCATGTCTTTGAAGCAACCAGCCAAGCACGACGTCGTACATCACATAGAAACAACAGGTCCTCCGCTTTCCGCTCGCGCCCGCCCTCTACCGCCCGATAAATACAAAGCCGCAAAAGCCGAATTTGAACGGATGGTGGAACTTGGCATCTGCAGACCATCGAAAAGTCCATGGGCCAGTCCTCTACATGTCGTTAAGAAGAAAGACGGCGGACTTCGCGTGTGCGGCGACTACCGAAGATTAAACTCAGTGACGCAACCGGATCGCTATCCTATTCCGCGAATTCAAGATTTCACGTACTCACTCAACAACAAGAAAATATTTTCAAAACTTGATCTCAAGATGGTATACTACTGGATACCTATGGCGAGCAAAGAAGACGCGCAAAAATCAGCGTTGATCACTCCGTTCGGTTTATATGAGTTCACATGTTTAAATTTCGGGCTTCGAAATGCCAGTCAAACATTTCAACGATTCATGCATCAAGTTCTCCGAGGCATAGAAGACTGCTTTTGTTTTGTTGACGACATTCTATTATTTTCCGAAGACGAAGAAAAACATCAGAAGCTTCTCCATCAAGTCCTAGAACGACTCGACAAATACGGCGTCACACTCAACGTCGACAAATGTCAATTCGGAGTAGAAACGATCAACTTCCTAGGCTACGAAGTCTCCGCCAGCGGAATAAAACCTACGAAGGAACGCATCGAATCAATATCTACGTATCCGAAACCGAAGACTGTCGTCGAGTTACGTCGATTCCTAGGCATGATTAATTTCTACCGAGACTGCCTACCACATCAAGCCGAACATCAACACGAACTCAACAAGTTTCTTCACAACAAGAAAAAGAATGACAAAACGCCAATAGAATGGACACCAGAAGCTAACGAAGCCTTCGAAAAATGCCGTCAAAGCATCACCGAAGCAACAACGCTAAGCTACCCTGTTCCTGGCTGCGAACTCGCTATCATGACAGATGCCTCTGATCACAGTTTGGGTGCAGTACTTCAACAGAAGGTTGAGAACCACTGGAAACCATTGGCATTTTTCTCGAAAACAATGAGTCCCACGCAACGTCGCTACAGTGTGTACGATCGCGAATTATTAGCTATGTACACAGCTGTAAAGCACTTCAGGAGATTGATCGAGGGATGCGAAGTCACGATACTCACCGATCATAAGCCTCTCTCTTTCGCACTCAGTAGGCCAGCGAGCAGTAGCGACACGCCTAGACGCGAGCGACAGTTACATTTCGTATCACAGTTTTGTTCGAGAATCAAATACATCAAAGGTGAAGAAAATCCAGTTGCCGACGCCCTATCACGCATCGAAGACATCCAGAGCCCAAGCATCTTAGACTACAATCAGCTTGCAATAGACCAGTGCAACGATGAAGAATTGGAGAATTTGAAGAAAAAACCTAACTTGAAGTTTGCCGAAATAACTCTTCCCGGACTCGATCGACCAATCACGTGCGAGCTATCCACTGCATCGCCCCGGCCGTACCTACCTAAAGCATACCGCTTTGCTGCATTTAAAGCGCAACACGGTCTATGCCACCCTGGAGTACGATCGACCCGGAAACAAGTAGCATCGAAGTTCTTCTGGCCAGCCATGAACAAAGAAGTAGCAACATGGGCAAAAGCTTGCATCAACTGTCAACGCAGCAAGGTGCATCGCCACGTCGTCACTCCCCTGGCGGAATTTCCACCTTCTCAACGTTTCGAGCATATACACATAGACGTCGTGGGTCCGCTACGATTATCCAACGACTGCAAGTACTGTGTCACCATAATAGACAGATGCACCAGATGGCCTGAAGCTGTACCGGTTCAAGAGATCACCGCAGAAAGTTTAGCGAAGGTTCTCTATGAGAATTGGATCATCAGGTTTGGCGTTCCAGACCGCCTCACAAGTGACCGAGCCCAGAGCTTTGAATCGAGGCTATTCAACACGCTACTGAAGAAATGGGGAATATCAAGAATACGTACAACCAGTTACCACGCGCAGGCAAACGGCAAGGTCGAACGACTACATCGCACACTAAAAGCAGCACTCATGGCAAGAGGCGCATCGACTACCTGGACAGAAGAGTTACCCACTGTGCTACTGGGTCTACGTACCGCGCTGCGTGAAGAAGATAATCTCAGCCCTGCATTGATGACCTACGGCGCAGCACTACGAATACCATCTGATTTCTTCGTACCTACAAAGTCGAATATTGAAGATGCGGACTACGTACGACGCCTCAGTGAAACAATGAACTCCTTAATACCTACACAACGCGCGATGACATCATCAAGACCTACATTCGTGCACAAGGACCTAGCTACATGCACGCACGTTTTCGTACGGAACGATACAGTCAGACCACCATTAACACCGCCGTACGACGGACCCTATCAAGTTTTGAAGCGCCACGAAAAATATTTCAAGATACAGTTACCCCTACGAACAACTGTGATATCATTGGATAGACTCAAGCCTGCCTACATACTAAACGAAGAAGACTCAAGCGCAAGCGACAAGAATACTACATTAAAAAGCAAGAGCTCGAGTTCAGTGAACCATGACCCAGTTACCAGCGGAACACAAAGTACGAAGGCAACGACCGGCTCAATGAACCCGGCTCAAGCGAGTGTACCTACACCTTACATCACCACGAGAAGCGGACGCATCGTGAAAAAAAATGTACGCTTCGCTTGATGGGGGATACTGTGCCTACCTAGCACATATAGGTAATAATACTTACGATACTTACGCTGACGTCATCCGCAGCTCACCATTTCCCGCCAAAAATACCTTTTGTTTAAAACATACCTTATACATACCTTTTCCAAATACCTATTTACCTATTACCTATTTATTTACCTTTTTTACAAATACCAGGACAGTTACCATGTTACCGATCCCCATTAATATTACCGGGGATCTACCTCAATTACCGGGAGCAAGGAAAGGAATAAGAGAGAAATAAGTACACAAGGAATTCACTTTATTAAAGGAGAGAAATAAAACACAGATTGTATGTAAATAACTTTTTATCGACATCGCTTGTTTCTACACGAACACCCTGGATATGGAAGGTGTGAGGTTGCCCTGAAAAAGACAAGAGCTCACGGGTGAACGTAAAGAAGATGTCGTTTCTTCGTGAACTGGAGCAAGCAGAGTTCATTTCGGAAAAAGGAAAATTTAGCTTCGAAAAAGGCTCCTCAATGAACCAATCTGCACATTTGTGTGATCATCGATGACACTGAAAGAAAACTCACCTGAGAAGAAGTCACCAGGAAAAATTCTTCAAGTTGGCCCCATCTTACGAAAAAAAACTTCGCGGGAATTTTCACTTTGAACGAGCGGAGCGGCGAGGTGCGCGCGCGCCGCTGGTGGCGGTCGAAGCTGGACTAACATCGCGACTAGAGCTGTGTCGATCACGATTGATTGAATCAAAATGATCGAATCGCGTTCCAAACTCGAGTGACCCGATTATCAATCTCCAAAAGATTCGATCAACGCGACCCGCGACTCAATACCATCAATACTCATCGAGCGTCTGACTCTGATCCTCATCCACAAGCGTGAAGTGTGAACGAAACGCAACGCAACCGACTTAACACAGTTTGTTTACGAACTTCACCACGCACAGTCCAAGCGCCGCGCGGCGCGCGCACAATGAGTTGAACTATCACAACTATGTTTGTCTCTTTCGTTCGCTCGAGTTCGCGCGATACACAAGTAGAACCTGTTTGATTGGGTAGATTGCGCGGCTCGCGATCGATCGAAAGAATGATTGATATAGCAAATCAGTTGCGTTGTGACCTACGAGTCCTACGACCCGCGACACGCGTACGTATGCGACCTGTCTAAGTACTATCTTAGTTTAATAGTTAAATTATAATTTGTAATGAGCAAATATATAACTTTATTTTTTATTAATAACTTTTTGATTTATTCTTCGTTTGGCCCACTGAGTTCTTTTTGACCCTAGTTCATATATCTGTTACCTACCGTATGAGACTCGGGAAACGTGCTAATCACGATCCGCGATAGAAGTATCGAAGTGAACGAGTGATCGAAATGATCGAATCATTTTGACCCGATCACTTTGCCAATGGGTCGCGATTGACCCGGGTTACACAAAATGATTGATCGACACAGCTCTAATCGCGACTCGCGCCGGCCGCCGATAGCAACTGGCGTGCGCGGCCGGCGTCACCTCCCCGCGCGTCGCGCCCCTCGCGCGCCGAGATATGTAGGATTACGTCATGGCTAAGGAATGCAAGTTCTACGAAACAAGATCTGTGTCTAAAAATAGATTTTCCTGGAAGCGCGAACGCCCTAATTGATTTTATGTAAGCGTTCTGATTGGTGGACGAAAATTGTAAATATTTTAATCTTGTTTTTTATTGGTGATTAGTTTTAAGCCTGTTTGTATAAATTGAGAGTGCATTTCCATTAAATTATTATTCTACTCTTCGACATGAAGCAATAAGTGGTTTCTTTACCAACCTGCTCGCAGTACACCGTTACATGCCCATGATGTTGAAATGACCGCCTCTAATAAAATTAGAGGCGTAACTACTTACGTACGTAATATTAATTATTAATTAACTGCCGCACTCAGTCATTCATTAGTGATTAGATTATGAATAATTAATTACTTGTGATTAACTGCCGCACTCAGTAAACACAGTTAACACCGCATGTATTATATTATATTATTTAATTATTAATTAATTAATTATTTATCATTAAATCTATTACTCAATTGTCATTAATGTACAAGCGAAGCGTTAACTTCTGAGAATGAAAATTTTTAAAATCCAAGATTAAGTCGTTAAGTAACGATTAGCGACTCGTAGTTTGGCAGTAAGTTCTTAAGTACTAATAATTATTAATTATTAATAATTATTATAAGTACATTGTTTAATATTTGTTAAAAACTCTTTCGGCTGACAATAATACTGGCACACTACATACATAACACAAAAAACATTTTTGACATTATGAAAAATAGGTATATTTTGCGGTGCGGGGTACAATAACTGGAAAAACGTGCTAGAAAAGTATAAAGAATTAAAAAGTGCTGGAACAGTGATCGCGGTGCCGCACTATTATATATTCTGTGGTGCCGCGGAGATCAGAACAGTACAGGAGGGGGGTGAGCTTAGAATAAAATATATATTTATTCAGAGGACTACACGGAACCATATCCACCCTGCGACAGGCAGCGGGCCAGCAACGTGGCACCTTTATAAATATAAATAACATACATACTATTATTATTTGAACAAAAACCCCAACACACTAACACATTTTCAAAATTTTTGCCTGTCTGCTTAGGCTAAAACATTACGGAAGCCCGAACCAATGTTGACGGAACTTTCACAGGCAGGTCACAGGTCACAGGCAGGTCAGGACATATAGAAAGTTAAGCAAAGAACGACCTACGCTACCTACCTACATTTTAGGTATATTAAATCACACCAAACGCCATAACAAAAAGACCCAGCCAAGGACCTCCTACCTCTACACGTATAATGCATGGGGCCAGTTACACTGTGCGCCGTGCAATAGAATTTTTCAGACAAAATTTGGTTTTGCGAGCCACATTCGCTCTCATAACCGGCTCTAGCCAAGACCGCCGTTGACGGACATGTCATGGAGGATCATATATTAAATCAACTTTTCAGGGTCATGATACCACGACATCCGGTATCGCATTCGCTTTATATTGTCTGGCAAAACATCCTGAAATTCAGGAGAAAATTCTTGAAGAACAAAGGAGTATCCTGGGAAAAGATTTGGATAGGGATCCAAGTTATGGGTGAGCAACTTATCTTCACTAGATAATCAGATAGGCCGAATCAGTAGGAGTTTAGCTTATGTTTAGACGCTGTCATTTAATTTAGCGAATTCTTCGATAGCCAATTAACTATTATTTCTAACACTGTGTCCATCAAGGCCGGTATAGCGGTTGAATCGATAAGAGTAGACTAACAGATAGACAGTTAAAATAAATATTCGCATTTATAATAATACTAGCTGATGCCCGCGACTTCGTCCGCATGGATTTAGTTTATAAAAATCCAGCGGGAACTCTTTCATTATCCGAGATAAAAAGTAGCTCTCCCGGTCTGAGGAACCACTACTACATCCATTACTATACTCATGCAAAAAATCGCATCAATCAGCTTTTCTGTTGCGACGTGATTGAAGGACAAACCAACAAACAAACACACTTTCGCATTTATAATATCAGTAACATGTTTGTTATTCCATGTCAGATGCGTTTTTGTTATACCACGTTATATAGTGACTTGACGGAAACGCGGTCGAACGGGATAAAAAGTATCCTATGTCCGTCTCCTGGTTCTAAGCTACCTCTCCACCAATTTTCAGCCAAATCGGTTCATCCGTTCTTGAGTTATAAATAGTGTAACTAACACCACTTTCTTTTATATATATATATATATATATATATATATATATATATATATATAGATTTGACCGAGCGAAGCGAAGGTCTCTGAGTCTACTTGAGTGAATTTGCACTTGTCCGTCCGTCCGTCTGTCCGTCCGTCTGTCCGTCCGTCCGTCAGAGTCTTATAACTTCTGAATTACTGAACGTAATTACTTCAAATTTAGATATAATATGTAAACCGATGGCCTCCAGCCGAAAATGGCTTAAAAAGTTATAAAAATCTTTATTTCAGTGGGGCTCTCATAGAAGCGAATGCGAAGTAAAATATTTTTTTTTGCGGGTTGCTGTGTATCATTTTGTATGTAACAATCTGTTCCTCATTATAGAGAACTAAAAGAGATGAGATATTTGGAGCTTGTCATCAAAGAAAGTCTTCGAATGTATCCCTCAGTACCAGTCATTGAAAGGCTCATGACCAAAGATACTGGTAAGTATATTATTATAGTTTTGTATGAATTGTATAGATTATAAATTATAAAAATGCATGAGTGTAGTGGAACACTTGGCTGGAATGAAGTTCAGAATCAATGCCATCTCTCGCCACATGTTAGAACCATCTCGTAAAAAACAGACATTTAAGGGTCCTATGCGGCGCCGGCCGTTGTCGATTGTAGGCATTTTCGCGCATACACACATTGATCGGCGTGATCGGCGCGCGCTCACGCACACCTGTATACAGGTACAGTGGGAAACCGATACAATCTATGCGGCATAAACAAATTGATGTTTAAAATTATTGTCAGTTTACGAGATTTCGCAAAACTAACTACCGATTAATAAAATGATGAGTTTAATTACAATTTATTAATTACAAATTACTAATTTATCGACCGAGCGAAGCGAAGGTCTTTGAGTTAACTAGGGCGATTTGCACTTGTCCGTCCGTCCGTCCGTCCGTCCGTCCGTCTGTCAGAGCCTTATAACTTTTGAATTACTGAACGTAATTACTTCAAATTTAGATATAATATGTAAACCGATGGCCTCCAGCCGAAAATGGCTTAAAAAGTTATAAAAATCTTTATTTCAGGGGGGCTCTCATAGAAGCGAATGCGAAGTAAAAAAAAAAAAATCGCGTTACATAAAATTGTTACGTATCATTTTAAAGATAATTTTGAACTGAGTACAAAAATATTTTTTTTTTAATTTTTCCCTTAAAATTGACGAAATGGGGGGCTTTCAAAGTGGCGATTTTATACGCTCGCTTGAAGACGCTCTCTAGAAAAATCCGCTATGGATTTTCAAACTGATTTTATGTTTTTAGGTCACTTATATCCTGTACTTGAACAACAAATACTAAAATTATATGAATATTATAAAGAAACGAGATTATTTAATTTTTAATGGGCGTCAGTAATTCATATAGCATCAACATAGCTTCACAATAATGCTAATATATGGCGCAGTCAGTAACTATTCCCATGGAACTACGAGTTAAATTCAATGTTTGATAAATAATTCAATGTTTTCACTAACGTTCCCTAACCTTTACGGGCTACCTATAAGTTAGGTGATTGATGTTTTCTGTCAACTTATTTATCACGATCCTGTACGGGACACCTAAAAGGATATTGGGACGGATGTTAGGACTTAGGATTGTATTTAGGAGCTACCTACGTTAAGAGACTCCTACTTAGGGGATGATTTAGGTATGTTTGGTGAAAACGGGCATAATAATAATGTCAGTTTTGGTTATCATGTATCGATTGAATGAATAATCATGGGATACCGTTACCGCGAGGTCTCAGTTCGGGGCGAACCACTAGTTAATTTAAGTCAAAAAACTCATTTAGGCTACTTTTTATCCCGGAAAATTACAGTTCCCGAGGTAATTTAAAAACTAAATCCACGCGGACGAAGTCGCTGGCATCAACTAGTAATAAGATAGTAGGAAGCAAGTTTAAAAATAGTATGTACCTACCTACAATTGCCTCGTTGGTCAAGTAGTTATTAGCGTGTTCAAAAGCAGATGACGAGGTTCGTGGGTTCGATTCCTGTCGGGATAATAAATTAAGTATTGGGGTTTTTTGCCAAGAAATTCTCTGTACTAGTCCGGAGTTAGGATGTTGGCGGTGTCACCCCCGGGCCCCGTGCCTCGGAGAGCACGTAAAGCTGTCGGTCCTGCTCCTGCGCCTGATCTCTCTCCAGTCGTGTCGGATTTTCCGTCCCATCGGACTATGAGAGTGAGGGAATAGAGAGTGAACCTGTGTTTGCGCAATATCTCCCGGCCGCGTTAATCTCTGTGAGGAGGTTGACCGCCGTGGTCGGATTCGGTCGGGAGGACGTATTTAGTATTTGTATTTGTATTGTTTATTTCTTCGATTGATGCTACAAAAGCGCTTACGAATGTCAAAAATGTTACATCATTAAATAAAATACAAAATATACAAAAATACAAAATCTAGCACTTTAACAAATAAATAAAATAAAATAAATTAATTTGAAGTCATAAAAATTAGGTACCTACTAGGTATATATGTTATAGGGCTAGGTACATTATTATTATTATGTAGTATACATACAAGCTAGTATAATAGCAGTGATAGCATAGCTCCTATTCGGGGGGTCGTGGTTTCGATCCCGGCTATGCACCTCTGACTTTAGGCTTCGGTGGGGTCAAGAAAGAGGAAATGGTTGCCACTATTTTAAAAAGTCCCCGCCATATTGAAATTCTTTGTTATTGGGCCGATTTCGTTCAAAATCGATATTTAGGCTTCCCTGAGGCCAAGAAAGAGAAAATGGTTGCCAAAATTTTAAAAAGTCCCCGCCACATTGAAATTATTTGTTATTGGACCGATTTCGTTCAAATTCGATATTTAGGCTTCTCTGGGGTCAAGAAAGAGGAAATGGTTGCCAAAATTTTAAAAAGCCCCCGCCATATTGAAATTCTATGTTATTGGACCGATTTCGTTAAAAATCGATATTTAATGTTCCCTAGGGTCAAGAAAGAGGAAATGGATGCCAAAAATATTTAATGTTCCCTAGGGTCAAGAAAGAGGAAATGGATGCCAAAATTTTAAAAAGTCACCGCCATATGGAAATTCTTTGTTAATCGACCGATTTCGTTCAAAATCGATATTAAGGCTTCTCTGGGGTCAAGAAAGAGGAAATGGATGCCAAAATTTTTAAAATTCACCGCCATATTGAAATTCTTTGTTACTGAACCAATTTCGTTCAAAATCGATATTTAGGCTTCCCTGGTTTCAAGAAAGAGGAACTGGATGCCAAAATTTAAATTCTTTGTTATTGGACCGATTTCCTTCAAAATTGATATTTGGGCTTCTCTAGGGTCAAGAAAGAGGAATCTTGGAAAATTTTTGGAATCCATTTCCTCTTTCTTGACCCCAGAGAAGCCTAAATATCGATTTTGAACGAAATTGGTTCAGTAACAAAGAATTTCAATATGGCGGTGAATTTTAAAAATTTTGGAAGCCATTCCCTATTTTATGACCCCAGAGAAGCCTCAATATCGATTTTGAACTAAATCGGTCTAATAACAAAGAATTTCAATATGGCGGGGACTTTTTAAAATTTTGACAGCCGTTTCCTCTTTCTTGACCCTAGGGCACCTTAGATATCGATTTTGAACGAAACCTGTCCAATAACATAGAATTTCAATATGGCGGGGACTTTTTAAAATTTTGGCAACCATTTCCTCTTTCTTGACCCCAGAATAGCCTAAATATTGATTTTGAACGAAACCTGTACAATAACATAGAATTTCAATATGGCGGGGACTTTTTAAAATTTTGGCAACCATTTCCTCTTTCTTGACCACCTAAATATTGATTTTGAACGAAATCTGTCCAATAACAAAGAATTTAAATGTGGTGGGGAAAATTTTGGCAACCATTTCCTCTTTCTTGAACCCAGAGAAGCCTAAATATCGAATTTGAACGAAATCGGTCTAATAACAAAGAATTTCAATATGGCGGGGACTTTTAAAATTTTGGCAACTATTTCCTCTTTTTTGACCCCAGAGAAGCCTAAATGTCGATTTTGAACGAAATCGGTCCAATAACGAAGAATTTCAATATGGCGGGAATTTTTTATAATTTTGGCAATCATTTCCTCTTTCTTGACCCCAGGGAAGCCTAAATATCGATTTTGAACGAAATCGATCTAATAACAAAGAATTCCAATATGGCGGTGACTTTTTTTAATTTTGGCATCCATTTCCTCTTTCTTGACCCCAGGGAAGCCTAATTAATATCGATTTTGAACGAAATCGGTCCAATAACAAAGAATTCCAATATGGCGGTGACTTTTTAGGGTTCCGTACCCAAAGGGTACCAACGGGACCCTATTACTAAGCCTACGCTGTCCGTCCGTCCGTCCGTCCGTCCGTCCGTCCGTCCGTCCGTCTGTCAGCGGGCTGTATCTCGTAAACCGTAATAGATAGACAGATGAAATTTTCACATATTATGTATTTCTATTGCCGCTATAACAACAAATAATAAAAATTAAATTAAATTAAAAAAATTAAATTAAAATATTTCCATGGGTACATGGAAATATTTTTTTTTTTAACGGAACCCTAAAAGAGCTTGAATGCACACTGCCATACCCCTTCCAAGTTAGCACGTACCATCTTAGACTGCATGGTCACTTACCATCATGTGAGATCGCAGTGACGGACTATTTTGTCATCGAATAAAAATTTGATTGATTTAAATTGCCCCTTCCAGAAATCAAACCCAGGTCCCCCCAGTAATAAGACTCCACACTACTGAGACTAAGCACTATTGCTGCGCTACCTAGGAATTTAAATAAATTATTATAGGTACTTTTAGAATATTATTAGAAATCTTCGTCCTCGATTCAGGTGTCCCACTGTACGTGCCTCTATAATACACTATTTCGCTCGTAAAATTATTTTTGCCGGAGCGCGCGACGAGCAACGTGGATCCTCTTTGAAAGCCAGCGGCTGAATGAGAAAATGACGGTCCGAGCTCGCTTTCATACTAATTTGTATCGAAGATTTTTTATGATATTTTTCATTAATTATTGAAATGATTTATGTCATAAATAAAAATTGCTTAATAAAGTTTGATTCCTTTACTTTTCAAAAAGGAATTATTCTTCTGATTTAAACCAGTAGAAACTTCACGCTTATGGGAACGCCACAAGTAGTTTTTCCATGTTTTTCATGTCAAAGTGAGTAATTGACATTTTTTTACTCAAAAAGTATTATTTTTATGACAAATCTGAAAGTTGCTCAATGTAGTTCAACTATTAAAATAGCCTACACAATTTTTTCTTCCTCAAAATATATCTGTTTACTATGTTAAACTATTGTAACGAAAGAGCATGTTTCGCGAAAAGGCTCGTTAAGCAAGTTCAAGCACGTTCACGCTGCCCACAATAGATGGCGTTAGTAAATTTTGCCGCATATATTTTGTTCGGAATTTGTCTTCTATATAATATTTATTTAATATATACACTAGCGCTTGACTGCTATCTCTCCTGATGGTAAGTGAAGATGCAGCCTAAAATGGAGTGCGCTTGCCTGTTCACGCTTGATTTAAAGGTACACTTGGGTACCTTTAAATCAAGCCGCAAATATTTTGTTCAGAATTTCTCTTCTATAAAAATTCGTTTCAAAAATTAAAAAAAAGAATAAAGACTTGATCTGAAGTCAGGATTAGAACCCCTGAACTGATAGTTTCACTCCTTCATTTTACCGCTGCACCATCAAAGCATTGATGGAAAATAATAAACGAAGGCAACAAGGGCCGTGACAGAAAATTCTTATGCCTAACAACAAGGGTGGTGGCGGAAAAATATTACACGTTGTTTTGTCTAGTTCCCATCCGCCAAACTGTCCGAAAAGGAACTTCGTTCCAATATTTGCATCTTGTATTATTATCTTTTTCTTTATCTTTCAGTTGCAAGCTTTTACTTTCTTTTACTTTCTTGCATTTGTGTATGTTGGTATAGCATGTAGGTCCATAGACGAATGATATTTACTACCGTGTAGGTCAACCAGTATATGCCTCTTATGACACGTCGAGATCCTACCACACCGGTTCGGAATAAAATCAAATGTGATACCTAGGTAGGTAGGAACTTAATAATGATAATATGATACGAGAATACGAGTATCATAATATTAAACATCATAATATTACTTAATAGAAAACGTGGGTAGATAATTAACTGCGTAATTTATTACGATTCACATTTACATTAATTAGTCATTACAATATAACTAATAATCTTTTCTCGCTTATTGGAAATCTAATTTGTAAGTGATAGCTTAAATACAGGAAAAAGGGTAATTATATGTCAAGTTATACGGAAACTTGAGGCAATACCGCATACCTACAACGAAGTGCATAGTGCCTACAACCGTGCACGATGTCAACTTATTTCAATTTATTTCTGATTTCTACAAGTAATAAGTATGCGGCGCCTGTGTATCCATTCGCGACGCCTCAGAGCGACAAAAACATGGGCGGCGGTAATCGCTTAACATAAAAGAATCTTCTGGGACGTGGGTAAAGTCGGAACTACCTATATTTTTTTTTTTTATAATGCCGCGATCTTGTGACTCAATACTCATCACTTTATGACAGACCATTGAATTAGCTATTACCACACTCACGCCCGGCCCCCTGTCTTTCAATTCCCCTGTCAATATCATCCGGCGTCTCTAGATTCTCATCTTACTGTTCGCGTTACGAATTTACGATTAGACAAAACCGGCATACATTGGCTCGGCCAATGTTCAAGCTCGGCATCAGTATCTTTGCGACACGCGTTGTATTTCTCTTCCGCATCCATCTTTTTAATTTGACGTTTTATAAAACTTTAATAATACTTACTTTATTTTGTCTAATCTTTAGAAGCTTTGCCTCTGTTCGATCACTTTCTCATGTGCAGAAAATCCGTGTTTGTTGAAAGTGTTTTATTTTGCATGAAAAACGTCACTCGTTTTAAAAATGTTCGCATTGCAATGCATATTGCATAGAGGTAGGTAGGTATTATTGTTCCGCATACGTATGACCCGTAACCCCGAGAAAAATATTGAAAGTCAAGGCCAGCCCGGTTTTTTGCTGCTATAAAACGCTACTTATAGCTTTTTGTAAAGGTTAATGCTAATGACATGCTGCAAATTGCCATGCAATGCTGCAATCATTATGAATTAAAAGTAGAGTCTTGCAATTAGTTAGTACCTACCTATTACTACCTATAGTCTATTAGAGCAAGATCCCAGTGCCGCCAGACCTAAGTTATTTTCTCAGCAATTATTTGTGTACGATAGAGTACTGTTCGAATGTCCTTTCAGTAGGTATATGCGTACCAGCTAGATTGTGCCGACGGCCAATTTCCAGATACCAGGTGCTAAAGGTAGGTAAAAACTAGAATAACTTATCTTAAATTCTCAGGGCTGATTTTCATATATGTTTTAAAGAATATTGTAAAAATTAATAAATTAATACTGCCAGACGCTTACCGCCGGCGGTTACTTTAGCCAGACGCTTTGAAGCTCCCAAAAATATTTATAATTTAAGTTAACTTATATTCTCAGTTCTGATTTTTATACATGATACTCAGGGAACTATTGCGATATTATCTGTAAGCTGCCAGACCTATTGGAAGGGTCAAACATCCCCCCAGACACACATTATGCGTCCCCATATGTATGAGCGCTAGATCATGATTCACTTGTTTAAGTGTGTGAGAGATAATATCATCATACTATAATATTATAAATGCGAAAGTGTGTTTGTTGGTTTGTCCTTCAATCACTCTGCAACAGAGCTACGGATCGACGTGATTTTTTGCCTGGGTATAGCTTGCAGAAGATATTGCAATAGTTCTCTCTCTCTAGATCCTAAGCTATACCCAGGCAAAAAATCACGTCGATCCATAGCTCTGTTGCAGAGTGATTGAAGGACAAACCAACAAACACACTTTCGCATTTATAATATTATAGTATGATGATATTATCTCTCACACACTTAAACAAGTGAATCATGTTCTAGCGCTCATACATATTGGGACGCATAATGTGTGTCTGGGGGGATGTTTGACCCTTCCAATAGGTCTGGTAGCTTACAGATAATATCGCAATAGTTCCCTGAGTATCATGTATAAAAATCAGAACTGAGAATATAAGTTAACTTAAATTATATATTTTTTTGGGAGCTTCAAAGCGTCTGGCTAAAGTAACCGCCGGCGGTAAGCGTCTGGCAGTATTAATTTATTAATTTTTACAATATTCTTTAAAACATATATGAAAATCAGCCCTGAGAATTTAAGATAAGTTATTCTAGTTTTTACCTACCTTTAGCACCTGGTATCTGGAAATTGGCCGTCGGCACAATCTAGCTGGTACGCATATACTGAAAGGACATTCGAACAGTACTCTATCGTACACAAATAATTGCTGAGAAAATAACTTAGGTCTGGCGGCACTGGGATCTTGGACCATATTAAGTCTAGTTTCAGAAACGATTGATAAAAGTCCTATTAATTGGATATATAATAATTAATAATACTTTAATATACTTACCTACATAACGGTTTTTACAATTACCCTGTCGCAAAAGATAACGCTAAAGACGAAAGTTTGTGTGAGTGTGAGTGTGTATGTGTGAGTGTGAGTGTGTGTGTGTGTGTGTGTGTGTGTGTGTGTGTATGTGTGTGTGTGTGTGTGTGTGTGTGTTTGTAACTCTTTCACGCAAAAACTACTGGACGATTTGGCTGGGAATGGAATAGAGAATTAGAGATAGATTATACTCTGGATTAACACATAGGCTACATTTTATCCCAGGGTTCCCGCGGGAATCAAAAAACCTTAATTCACGCGGACGAAGTCGCGGGCATCATCTAGTTAGTGATAGGGCCGCCCTTGCAACCAGCATTATTATCTTCTGTTCTGTCTGATGTCTCATTTCAATGTAAATTAAATAATTAATTGTTTTCCGATTGTGGTGATAAGAAGCTTAAGTACTAAGTACCACTATAATTTGGTTTCAGAAATAGCTGGTCTAAAGTTGAGAAAGAATACATCGGTTATAGTGAATATAATAGGGATACATCGTCACCCCGAAGTCTACGATAACCCCACTGAGTTTCGGCCAGAGAGACACGACACTTTGGCAGCTAACTCCGCGAAGAATGCTTTTAGCTGGCTCGCTTTCAGCGCTGGACCTCGGAATTGTATTGGTAATATCTCCTACAAATCAATTGATATTCGTGAATCTGGCTGGGAATCAGATTACTTATAAAAGTGGGAGCGAAGCCGCGGGTAAACGCTAGTCAACATACTACCTAAATAGATACCTAGAATAGAGTTTAGCTCTTATTCACAATCAACTGCCGGCTTGTCTAAAAATGATTGTTACAGTGTGATGAACGCAATAATAACGAATAACATTTGAATCTGATAACTGATTGACCGACACTCCGGTATCGGCTTAAATGCATTGTTGCATAAATTCATTCAACCACAACTATCGAAACTGATGATTGATGCAACTTTTCCGCAATTGACCTGAAGGAAACCGGACCTGGTTCATTCGAACCTTCGTCAAACCGTATGAAAATCAAAAATGTTTGCTTCGCTACTGAGAAATTCATGGTAAACAATCGTGAGTCCTCGATTACAATGTGTGTTTTTCAAATTTAAAATATCATTTGCTGTGAAGGAAAACATCGTCAAACCTGCATGTCTGAGAGGTCTCCGTAATGATCTCAAAGATGTGTGAAGTCTCACTCTCAAGTCTACCACACCTGACCAGCGTGGTGACTGGTGACCTATGGCCATATCATTCGTCTATGCCTATGGCCTATTACCCATCTCATTCTGAGAGGAGACTCGTACCCACAAGTGGGCCGGCCGGCGGCGACTACTCCCCCCTTTAAGCGGAAAGCTTGTGTTAGGAGTAAGTACGAAAATAGTGCATCGGGTGGGAATTGAACCGTCGACTTTTTAGTTTTCAGTCCGCACCTTAAACCTTGGGCTTGGACTAATGGGGGCTATTTTTACTACCCTATTAGTTCGATTGTGTTTAAATTTTCACAGAAATTGACATTATTAACCTACATTAAACTTTATTAATTGACATTATGAATTAAAAACCTAATCTTTGTTTTTACTGAAGAGTATTATATTTATATTTTCAGGACAAAAATTCGCAATGATGGAAATGAAAGTCACGGTGGCGGGTATAATAAAAAGCTTCATAGTGCTGCCGGCAGATTCTGAGGAACCAGTATTATGTGCGGAGCTTATTTTGAGGACTGACAGTGGCGTTAATATTAAATTGAAACCAAGGAATAAAAATTGCTAGTGGGGCATGTTTAATTACGCATATCATAATAATATATTATTTTATTTATTGTATGCTTTTTGTGCAAATCTAAGGCACATTTAAACGAAAATTTCTTGTTAAAAATTAATACCTACTTACTAAGCATATATAATATAATTATATATATAGACTACATAATGTTATATATAATAATATTATTAGAATTACTTAAGACTACGCCTGCATACAAACCATGGGCGTCGCCAAGGGGGGGTAGGGAGGGGCAACTGCCCCCCCCCCTAGACATTTGAAAAATATAGTAGTAGTAGATAGGTACTTCATCATTGAAATCCAGATACCGCTGCCAGATCTTCAATCAATAATATCAACTTGCCCCCCTTGGCCATCGGCTGGCGACGCTCTTGATACAAACCCTTAGTGGTTTTGGCTGGGAAGCATAGGATTAATTTAAAGTATTACATTTTTTGTATAATAAATATTTAAAAAAAAACTTTTTTTTTTTAACTAGCAATTTTAATAATATTTTTAGCTTTTTTGATCTTTCCAATTATTTTAAGATTCTACACATAGATTTACGTAGCGACTAGATACCTAACACAAATTACGATTCTACAGAAAAATTAATATAAGTACTTATTGTAGGTACCTTATATATAAAGGGTGGGCCAGGCCAGGTGGATATAATTTTTTTTTAGATTGTTCACTTATGAGCCTATCAGGACCCGCAAGGAAAAAAATCGGATCCCACTCGATTACGAGAAAAAAAAAATTATTTAAAATTTTGAAATATTTGCCTTGACGAACTTTTCATTTTTTTTAAATTTTTCCAGGGACAATTTCCCCAATTTTAATATGGAATATCTTTACCTAATAACTGTACTCTCTTAGCAAAAAATTCCAGTCTGTTTAGCTGGTTTTAAGAGCATTAAATTTTTAAATTATTTCAAGAAAATTAAGTTCATCCAAAATCTACAGAAAACTTTAAAATTCCATTAAAAATAAAAGAAAAGGTTCAATACCACTGGTGATTTTTTAAAAACTGTAGCAACTTATGTTCTTTTGATTGCCATAAGAAAAATTGTATGTCAATGTGCCGGATAAAAAGTTATGATTTTTCAAAAGTCTTCGTTCCTCATTCGTGTAAATAACGACCTTATTGAAAAAAATGTTAATTGTTTGTGGAGACTGCAGTATGTGCTTTAATTTTAACTGCCTCGTTGGTCTCGTGTTTGACTGCGGCCGACGAAGTCCCGGGTTCGAGTCCCGGGTCGGACCATATCAAGTATTGGGGTTTTCCGTAAGAAATTCTCAGTACTAGCCCGGAGTTAGAAAGTTGGCGTTGTTTCACCCCAGTGCCTTGGAGAGCACGTAAAGCCGTTGGTCCTGCGCCTAATCTCTCTTCGCCTGCGCCTAATCTCTCTCCGGTCATCGGTCCTATCGGGCTATGAGAGTAAAGAAACAGAGAGTGCACCTGTGTTCGCGCACACACTTGTGCACTTTAATATCTCCCGGACTGATGGCTAATCTCTCTGAAGATAGGCTTTTTGGATAATTTTATGAAGATAACCATTTCGATGCAGCTCCCGTACAACGAGCTGCATCGAAACATCATCGAAATGAGAACTGAGAAGGTGATGAGAAGCAAAACCGAAAGGGGGTTCATTTGGATTCAGCTGTCAAGTTTGAAATTGGAAGTTGGAACTTTTCACGGAACTTCGATGCTGGAGTAGTAAATATTCAATAATCTGTGGTCGGGATCGGGATCGAAACCATACGGGAATAGGGTATTTGGCTGTATTAAAAATATCGTTTCATCTGGTGTCATCCTAAAAGATTTATTAACTAAAAACATTATTCCATACGACAAAACTAAAAAATAAAGCTTTATTTAATTAGAAAACATTAATTAAAATTGCTCTAATTCCAGCCATGTTCACGAGAACGAAAACGTTCTTGAATCTCGAATGAAGTCACAGTTCTCGCCACCTTTGGGCTTTGGAATTATTGTCATTGAACTGTGTGTGAACTGTGACGTCATGTAAACAAATGGAACGTTTCCGCGGCAATTTATTTTTTTGAATTTATTTCTCGATTTTTATAAAAATACTGAAAATTATGCCGAAATATACGTTTTGTTAGCTTCAGCATAGCATTATTAACAATTATTTAAGATTTTCTAAAAGTAGTCAAATACCCTATTAACGTGATTGCCACAGATTAATAATTACGAGTAATTATGCTTTGATTACATTATTGCTAGGCTGCTGGAACCACATCTGTGCGGATCGATTCGCATTTTGCCCATACAAAACTGTCATTTTTCATAGTCGTATAGGTAGCGGCACGAAAGTCTAGCGGTGACCGCTATTGCGCAGAAGTCGAAAATAAGGTATAATGGCGCTGATTGGCTCTCCAGTCGCATTCCGGCCGTTGTCATTGGTTGCGCGACAGTACCCCATGCGCAGCTATTTTGTTCAGCGCTAAACTTTCGTGCCGCGACCTATATACGCATCGAAAAGCCGAATTGATGCGTACACGACTCTATGAAAAGCATGGACCTATTATACAAACAGGACCGAGTACTCGCAGCTGAAAAGCGAGCCGACCGAGATAGCTAGTACAGAGGCCGTGTGTCCCTTTCTAACAGGGTGACAATAAGATTATCGATATGTGAGACAAATACAATCTTGCAATCTTCCTACTAATTAGTTTATTATAAACACAGTTATTGAAGTTTTTCATTAGCAATGGAAAATTTCTTAGGGATTATATTCGGCGCAGCGAAACATGATCCCTATGACACTGACAGCTAATGTCACCATATGACATTGTAGTGGCGTCACCATTAAATTGGGATCATATTGGGGGCGTCTAAAAATGCCATTTATAAATTTTACGTAGCTTTATACCATTAGTAATGATATTCCGTTGATATTTTTAACAATTCTTAACATTTACAAGAAGTTATCTCAATCTGAATTTATGTTTAGGTCCTGCAAAACTTACGTCGTGTGACGTTTATCGACTAGGGCGGCAAGTAAAAATGTCGGTAATGGAAACGAGTGCACAATTTTTTTTCATACTCACATTTTAGCTCATATATTATGGAATGGAACAGAATATTACGATCATATCATTCATACATACACACATGATTATATTATACCCAATAAAATTAAAAAATAACAGCTATAGGACAAAATGAAATGAAACAAAATCTGTTTAACAATTATTTATTTACATACACAGGGTCAAGGGTGTAACAAAAGTAAGTCATAATACTTTAGGGTTTGCATGTGTTCCTTATATAGTTTACAGTGAAAGTACTCAGCGCTGAAAGCGAAAAATTTTTTTTGTGATTTGTATGGGCAAGCGCCACATGAGCTTCCCCATGCAAATCACAAAAAAAATTTTTTGCTTTTAGCGCTGCTACTTTGCCAGTGAACTCTATATAAGGGACACTACACACCCTAAAGTATTTTCACTTACTTTTGTTACACTCTGTATTTTATTCTGAATCTGATAATGACATGAGTGTTTGCGTCTCAGACTCGGAATCTGAACTGCAACTGCTGTCACCTACATTTATCAATAATGGTTGATCTTCAAGAGTGTCGTATCGCACATCTCGATCCCAATCATCGTAGCAAAGTTTTTTGGTCTTTTCTACGACTTTCCTCCAATTATCCGGAGTCACTTCACTACAAGCTTTTTCTAATAATGTCAGCATTTTATTGGCTGTAAATGGCGGAGTGGTGTTAAGCCTGGCTGCACAACCTGAAACAATATTTATTTTGAGTATGATGCAAAGTAAAAGAATGAGATTGAAGTAAAAGTATATATATAAATATACTTATAATATATAAATATATATATATATATATATATATATATATATATATATATATATATAAATATATATATAAATATACTTATACAACAAAAACGTGTTTACCGGGTTAAACATTATTAGAAAATAACAAGGTTGGAAACTTTCGTTTTACTTACCTACTTAATCTATGCCAAAAATCTTAAATTAATACAATAACATAATGGACATTAAAAATGCACATTATAATATTTTTTAAAACATGTTTACCAACGTGGCTGAATGCAAGCCACGCCTTTGTCTAAAAAAAAAATTATCGACACGACCAAAGACACGACCCATCACTGACACGAACTGTCATAGGGATCATGTTTCGCTGCGCCGAGTATAGGGATGGATTACGATATAAATAATACAAATAGTACACGGTATCCATTTGTCCAGTCATAGTGAGTACATGGCTAGATAATATTATAATGACTGGTCATGTGTAGATAATGTGATAAATTAATCATTTTCTCTGGATATTAATCATAATAGCTGGCCAAAGGCACCCAAAGTAATAAATACAGTCCCACTTCCCTTGCTTGCCCTTGTTGCTACACGATCGGTATATTTACCAAAATCATAGGTTAGGTCAGGGTTGTACAGAAATATTCAGGTGGCCATTTGGCAGGGCACTTAGGTTCTATTGGTTTGAAATGAAAAATTAAAATAATGAAAATTGTAATAATAATAATACAAATAATAGTACAAAAGTAAGGAATAAGGAACCATCGTAATCGGCATCGGCATCGTACGTACTCGACCCATCACACAATACAAGAATTTAAAAATTCATGGTCAACATAATTTAGTTGTAGATTCACGTTTTAACGGGTTGCCGCTCGAAAAAAATAGACTAGATAAAAATGTATATTTTCTTTTTTGTGAAGGAATATATCTATCGAAATTAATGCAATTAAATACGGTGACTTAAAAATGTTAAAATAAAATTATAACATAAGTGTCTCAACTGAGTTTTTTGAGCCAAAATTTTGAAAAAAATCATTTTTTTAGGCTGGCAAGATGAAAGAACGAGACACACGGCATCCGTTATTACCATCCCTCTCGGCTCGGATTAGCCTCTGTGCAAGGCGCAACAGGAAATATACTTTATCTACTTGGTATAAGGTTCATTTTCGTAAATACAAATTTTCCGAGTTATCGGTCCTGTTTGTATAATAAGTTCATGATGAAAAGTGACAGTTTTGTATGGACAAAAGGCGAATCGATGGGCACAGATGTGGTTCCAGCCTTAAACATGGAAGTAGAAAGATTAAGCTTATAGTCGGAATTTTAATTCGATTCCAGATTTGACAATTTCAGTGTTGCAACGTTATGACAAGTACTAAATAGTGACGTTACGAAATTATTCGATACGGAAATGGAATATTTCCGAATCGATTCCTCTCGTTTATAGTAGTATATCTAAACAACTACTACTTTAATAGAAACTAAGTATATCAGGAAATTAAATATTTCTGAACGGATAATTTAGTTATGACGATTAATTTTATTAAGGATCTGAGAGTTTTCTTTAATAATTGTGTGTGAAATAAAAAAAAAATGTGATCATGAAGGAACATGAGAAATAAAACAAATAGATGTATTATGGTAATATTTTATTTTATAAATCGTCGCCGTCTTCGCTATCGCTATCGCTGTCACTTTCTGTAACATGTATTATAAATGTGTCTGTGATATTGTCAGTTAAAATATCTAGCCTACTCATTTTTTCCTCTTCTTTGACAACATGGGATACGCATTTAGACCATTCGGTAGCCGTAATTTTTTGAATGCCTTCCTCAAATAAATTTCTCACGTCTGTCAATTTGAAGGTTTTATTATTTTGAGCTACATGCCCCTTTACCTGCGCCCATATCAATTCGATAGGGTTCAGCTCGCAATGGTAAGGGGGCAGTCTTAAAACCGTGATCCCATGTTGTGCTGCCATTTCGTCTACAGCGTACTTATTAAAAGACTCGTTATGTGGAATCAGTTCTAAAAGCGTAGCTTTAACCATATCTGGTTCGTAATGAATATTTTTATTTAAAAGCCAGTCTTGAATGGCAGCTTTTTTCCAGCTCATTTTTGGTGCCGTTTCCAATTTTCGGGAGTGGTAAGGTGCATTATCCATCACCACAATTGAGTTTGGTCTTAATTTTGGTAAGACTCCAGCGAACCACTCCTCAAAACAAACTGCGTTCATCTCATCATGGTAATCTTCACAATTTTTCTTTGCTTCAAAAATCATGAGCCCCTTTTCCAGGAAGCCTTCTTCACTACCTATATGGCTAATTATGAGACGTTTGCCTTTTCCAGATGGATTTTTTAATCCACTGGTCAGTCCCTCCAAAAACGCTTGCCGAGATGATGTGACTTTCTTGTCCACCCAAGTTTTTTTTACAGTATGACCTAAAAATAAATATAGTACATTAACATTCAATATTACTATTAAATATAATGTAAAATATATATAAATTCAAAATGTTAGCCTTACCTGCGTTAACCCAAGTTTCATCTTGATAATATATATGTCTCCCTTCTCGTCGAAACTGACATATAGATCGCAAGTAACGCTGGCGCCATGTTATTATATCATTTCGATCAATAAGTGTGCTCTTGCGTGACCGTGCAACAAATTTAAAATTAAGATGCTTCAAAATTTTTCTGAGGGTGTCTTTGGAAACCTTGGGCATTTCTGGATCATCGTTCATCACTTGTAAAATCTAAAATAGTAAATTTTATAATAGTTTGGAATCATTACTTATATATATAAAAGATGTAGGTATAAAATTGTTAAAATATAAATTTAAAATATCAATTTATTCATCTTTATTAAATAGCTACATAATAATTTTCAGAGCTTAGACAGAAAGGTGACAAAACAAACCATGTGTAACCATGACAACACATACAATAAAAACTAAATACTAAGAACGAACTCTTTTCTTTAACACACCTCCTTGAGTTTTTAGTATTTCTAAAATATAATAATTATTATTAGCATTAATTAATCAGCACATTTAACATAACATGAATATTCACATTTAAACAAATATTTTATTATATAACAACATTAAATAAAAACTCAAATTCTATACCTACTCAATAAACATTAATTAAATATCTAAAATATTGAAATTTATTTTTTCCTAACGCCTTTGTTAAGATATCAGCTAATTGATCAGCAGTGTTAACTTTTATTACACTTATAACACCTTTATTCTCGTAATCGGTTATAAAATGATAGCTCACATCAATATGCTTAGAATTTTTACAAAATTTACCATTTTTAGAAAGAGCTATGGCACCACTATTATCGACCGAGCGAAGCGAAGGTCTTTGAGTTAACTAGGGCGATTTGCACTTGTCCGTCCGTCCGTCCGTCCGTCCGTCCGTCTGTCAGAGCCTTATAACTTTTGAATTACTGAACGTAATTACTTCAAATTTAGATATAATATGTAAACCGATGGCCTCCAGCCGAAAATGGCTTAAAAAGTTATAAAAATCTTTATTTCAGGGGGGCTCTCATAGAAGCGAATGCGAAGTAAAAAAAAAAATATCGCGTTACATAAAATTGTTACGTATCATTTTAAAGATAATTTTGAACTGAGTACAAAAATAATTTTTTTTTAATTTTTCCCTTAAAATTGACGAAATGGGGGGCTTTCAAAGTGGCGATTTTATACGCTCGCTTGAAGACGCTCTCTAGAAAAATCCGCTATGGATTTTCAAACTGATTTTATGTTTTTAGGTCACTTATATCCTGTACTTGAACAACAAATACTAAAATTATATGAATATTATAAAGAAACGAGATTATTTAATTTTTAATGGGCGTCAGTAATTCATATAGCATCAACATAGCTTCACAATAATGCTAATAGATGGCGCAGTCAGTAACTATTCCCATGGAACTACGAGTTAAATTCAATGTTTGATAAATAATTCAATGTTTTCACTAACGTTCCCTAACCTTTACGGGCTACCTATAAGTTAGGTGATTGATGTTTTCTGTCAACTTATTTATCACGATCCTGTACGGGACACCTAAAAGGATATTGGGACGGATGTTAGGACTTAGGATTGTATTTAGGAGCTACCTACGTTAAGAGACTCCTACTTAGGGGATGATTTAGGTATGTTTGGTGAAAACGGGCATAATAATAATGTCAGTTTTGGTTATCATGTATCGATTGAATGAATAATCATGGGATACCGTTACCGCGAGGTCTCAGTTCGGGGCGAACCACTAGTATATCTTAATTGGTTTTTTAATATCAATATCTAAATCACTAAGCATACCTTTTACTGGTAGAACCTCAGTAACACAATCAGCCAATGCATAATATTCAGCGTGAGTTGATGCGCGTGAAACAATTTTCTGTTTCTGTGTTTTCCACAAAACTGGATTATTATATACTCTTAAAATGATTCCAGTTGTTGATTTACGATCAATTTTATCTGCTGCCCAATCGGCATCAGCAAAAGCATCAAAACATTCATCATATTCTGAATTATAGTTTAGTACTAAATCGCGAGTATAATATAAATATTTCAAAACTCGTAATGCATATTTATAATGTGTTTCACCATATGTATTTTGAAAACGACTAAGATAGTTCACGCTATATGATACATCTGGGCGCGTTCCACTAGCTATGTATAAAAGAGCTCCAATCAAATTTCTATATTTCAAGTTATTATTATTTATTTCTTCAGGGTCAATAGATAAATTCTGTTCCATTGGTGTTTCATATTTCTTAGAATCCTTTATTTTGCTGCCAAACTTTCTATATACTTGCTTTGACTCAAAGTTATTTTCTTTAGTTCGGGTTTATAATCAATATCAATTCCCAAATATTGTGTCACTTTTCCTAAATCCTTCATCCGAAATCTATTACTGAGCATTTTCTTAACCTTTCTAATTGTATATTAATTTTCTGCACAAATTAAAATATCATCCACATATAAACAAATATAGACTTTTTCATTATTAATACATCCTGTGTACAAACAATAATCATAGTTCGATCTTTTAAAGTTAATGCTCATCATGAACTCATTATAACATTCATACCAATCTCTCGGACTTTCTCTCAATCCGTATAAAGATTTTCTTAGCTTACAAACATTATTATCTCCAATTTCATAACCATCTGGAGGATAAATATAAACTTCAGATTTAGTAATTCCATTTAAAAAAGCTGTTTCTACATCCATACTCTCTATATGCCAACCTCTGACACATGCAATTGACATTAAAACTTTCATTGTTATCATTCTAGCAACAGGTGAATATATTTCTTCATTTTCATCATAAATTTGTTGAAAACCTCTCGCCACAACACGTGCTTTATATCTTCTATTTGATTTTATTCTAAAGATCCATTTAACTTCAATTACATTTTTATCCAATGGTTCATCAACAATTTCCCATGTTTCATTTTGTTTTAAACTATTTATCTCATCATCCATCGCATTCTTCCACTTCTTTGATTCTGAACTGTTTATAGCTTCTTCATACGTTTCAGGTATACCAGCATCACAAACATTAACATATACTACATGATCATCAAATTTTTTAGGCAATTTTCTTTCTCTTTTCGGACGACTTTTTCCGCTCACCTCCTCAACACTTACTTTCTTTCTCATATCTTCTTCATCTTCAATAGTGTTATAAAATTCTTCATTTTCAGTATCACCTATTTCTCTTAATTCATTATTCTTTATTCCATTTTTATTAGTTTCTTCATTAATGTTTTTTTCTTCACATTTCTGTTCTTCATCCGTCATTCGAAACCTGACTACTTCTGCTTCAGGGTCTATAAAAATAACATGACGACTAATAGCTATTTTATTTTCTATTAGAATTTTATACCCAGTCTCAGTATAACCTACTAAAGTACCCTTCAATCCTTTTGGATTAAATTTTGACGTTCTTTTTTCTTCAGGTATTCTTACAAAACATTTACTACCATAAACTTTCAAATTTTTTATATCTGGTTTCCTCCTAAAAAATATTTCAAACGGACTCTTCTTCTCTATTGTATTTGTAAGTATTCTATTACCTAAATATGTAGCAGTTAACACACATTCAGGCCAATATTTTTTCTCCAAATTAGCTTCCATCATCAAACATCTAGCTCGATCCATTACCGTTCTATTATACCTTTCTGCAACTCCATTTAATTGATGAGTATAGGGTGGTCCTGGTTTAATATAAATTCCATTTTGTTTTGCAAATTCATAAAAATCTCTATTTATATATTCAGAACCATTATCGCACCTAATTTCCTTTATTCGCTTTCCTGTCTGATTTATAACTGCATTCGCGTACGTTCTGAAGCAATCAAACACATCGCTTTTATTCTTGATCACAAATACAACTGCATATCTACTATAATCATCTATAAAAGTTGCAAAATATCTTTGATCACTATATCCTACTGGAGTGATCGGACCCTTTATATCCGTATGTATAATTTCTAAAATTTCTGTTGCCCTTCTCCGATTATTTTCAAAAGGTAAATTTGTCATTTTATTTTGCAAACAAATTTCACATTGAATGAAACCTTCATTGAGTGTTTCCGGTAAACCATCTAAAAGTTTATACCTACACATAATTTTTAATTTGCCAAAATTGACGTGACCTAATATTCGATGCCATTTCTCTTTTTCTTTCATTGATGTAACCTGTTCATTGACATACACATTTTTATCATTTACTACAACCTGACCTTCAAATTCATACAATCTATTTTTCTTCCTAACTATAGCTATTAAATCATGTTGTGAATTATATATAAGTCCGACGTGATCTTTAAATTTAACCATATTTCCTTTATCTACAATACATGACAAACTTAAAAGATTTCTTTTCATGCTAGGTACGAAATATACATTTTCAATTTTAATTCGACGTATTTGGTTGTTTACCTGTGAATGAATAATTATTTTTCTTATTTTCTCTGACTTTAAAGAAAAGCCGTCACCTACCTTTATATCAATTGGATTTTCTAATTTTTCATACTCATAAAAAAGCTTATCGTCATTAATAATGTGATGAGTACAACCACTATCTAGTAACCGACTCGTCGTTGTTGAATCATTTGTTGAATTCACTTCAACAATAAATGCCTCATCATTTTGATTTCGGACTCCTCTATTATATTGTCCTCGAAAATTCCTTGTAAATCTTCTACCTCTATGTATGTATCTTGAATGAATTTGTCCTCTTGCATTTTGTTCATTTGTATGGTTAATACATCCTCTTGTATACTGTGTTCTTCCCCTAGGCATATAATTTTGCCTTCTTGTATAATATTGTCCACGTTGATATTGACCATGTGAATATTGCCCATGATAATTATTAAAAGTTTGTTGATATTCCGATTCATTTTTCTTGTACTCTAAGATTATTTTTGATTTTACATATTCAACAGTTTGACTTGATTTGGGCAGTACATCCACAATATTTACTATATGAGAAAATTTTTCTGGTAACATTAACAAAAGATAATTGAGCCTGTCTTCTTCAGTGATTGTTTCTCCGGCAGTTTTTAATTCATTTATCAGCTTCTCAAATATTTGAAAAAACTCGACAGGATCTCCGTCGTTAAATTTTGTATCAAGTAATTTTCTTTTCAGTAACAATTTATTTGCACATCCTTTAACTAAATACATGTCATCTAATTTCTTTAACATTTTGTATGCCGTATCCTCTGATATTATAATATTAAGTTGTGAATTGCTAATGCTATTAACAATATAATTCTGTGCTTTCAAATCTATTTCTGGTTTGACCTCCTCTTTTAAAATGGCCTCTTCACATTTTTTTAACTTTAAAAATAGCTTTAATCTAAATTTCCACAAATCGTAATTTGCTCCATTAAACGTAGGTATTTTAAATTCATCTTTATTGATATCGTAGCTATCCATTTTTATTATTTTATTATCTTACCATTTCAATACGTAGCTATCCATTTTTATTATTTTTCAAGCTCTGTCTTCTCATTTCAATATATTCAATCGTTTTTCAAGCTCTGCTACCATGTTAAAATATAAGATTAAAATACCAATTTATTCATCTTTATTAAATAGCTACATAATAATTTTCAGAGCTTAGACAGAAAGGTGACAAAACAAATATTACTGTAACCATGACAACACATACAATAAAAACTAAATACTAAGAACGAACTCTTTTCTTTAACAAAAATAATACTGTCTGACTGATTGACTAACCTTTGCAATCGTTGGAGGTTCATTTCGGTAAAAGAACTGATGAACAAGTCTTCGTATTGCGGAGAATGTAAATTCATCAACTTTGTCTTTAAAACTTCGCTTTGGTCCAGTTTTTTTAGGAGGAGTTGGCGCCGCACCTTTATTTACTTCCTTCAAAACGTTACAAACAGAGCGTGAGGTTATTCCCAATATGTCAGCAACTTTGCTCATACATTCATTTTCTTCCACTACTTCAAAGGCCTCCAATTGCGCAGAAGTTTCATTTTTCACGTACTTGTAGGCATTGCGGATCATTACTTTTTCAGTAACAGTGAAAGCTTTTCGTGGACGTTTTTTTCTTGGGGACAAGAAACATCCACGTCTTTTTGTGATGTACTTGGCTGAGGATCCATTTTGATGGAAAACCAAAACAAATAGATTCACTCAAAGTTCACAAAAAAACTATAAACGTAACAACAAACACAACGTAACAAAACTTTAACAAAAACCCAACAAAATAACAAAATATCGATTCGCAATGAAACAAGATATTCGTGCAGTCAGACTGGGAGAATGAAGCCGAATGACAAGATAAACAAAATGGCGATAGCTGCACGAGCGCGCACGGGTTGCCAATACAGAAAACTATCTAGGTTCTTTTATTATAAGTTTTGTTTTTAATATAAAAAACAAAAATATTAACTTTTTATAAAATAAAGCAGCGGTTACTAATTAATAAATAATTATTATGAGTAATTATGTATTTATTTAAATAAAAATCAATAATTTAGTCTTTAATTGGCACACCAATATTATGATTACCAGATTACATAAACATAAATCGCGATTGTTTATCGATTTTTGTGTTCATCACTACACTATTATATGTGGTATCATTATTTTACAAAATGACAGTAGCTAATGTCAAACGTGGAATCGAACTATAATAGGCTATTTGACTACTTTTAGAAAATCATCTTAAATTGTTAATAATGCTATGCTGAAGCTAACGAAACATATATTTCGGCATAATTTTCATTATTTTTCATAAAAATCGAGAAATAAATTCAAAAAAATAAATTGCCGCCGAAACGTTCCATTTGCTCTCATGACGTAACAGTTCAAATTTCAAACAATGACAATCTATAATATAATAAAACTGTAACAGGTCCAATTCTGTACATTGAAGATATTTTGAAAATTTTTGTTTGAGGGCACTCTATAATCGATACTGAAGCCAAAACAATTTTTTTTTAATTTTTTGTCTGTCTGTCTGTCTGTCTGTCTGTCTGTCTGTCTGTATCTTGGCCGCGCATCACGCCGAAACTACTGGACGGATTTAAATGAAACTTGGCATGATTTAAGTTCATACTACGAGGTATAATATAGGATACTTTTTATCTCGAAATTCAGCACGGTTCCCTTGGGAGAGGGGATGAAAGTCAAAAGATGTATTTAGCTGTAATTCATTAAGGCGTATTCCGATTTCATTCATTCTTTTTTTGTTAGAAAGGAGGTACTTTAAAGATTGTCCTGTAATTATTTCAACGTCGTCGGTTTAGTAGTTCAGAAATTATAGTCATCACAATCCTCAGTATTAGGTCCAAATAACTTGAACCCCGGAATGCATAGGAAACTTTGAACGTACGGGTCATCTTAAGCTGGCATGTACACTTTATCGTATAGCGCACTACTCCAAAGGCGTCGGTAGCCAAACGATGATTATACATAGTAGGTATAGATGTAAATTGTAATACATCATATGGTCGTAATACAGTATTTTCCTATGCAATTTAATACTAATCATACTAATATTATAAATGCGAAAATGTGTTTGTTTGTTGGTTTGTCCTTCAATCACGCCGCAACAGAACCACGGGTCGTCGTGATTTTTTGGATGGTTATAGTTGAGGACCTGCAGAGTGACATAGGCTGCTTTTATCCCGGACAATCAAAGTGTTCCTGAGGGATTTTAAAAATTAAATCCACGCGGACGAAGTTGCGGGCATCAGCTAGTTTTATAATATGTGTTTAGGCCGCGTGTCGCATACTATTTGGTATTTAATAAAATAGTAACGATGAAAAACAGACGAAATTAGCCTATTACGCCGCACAAACACGTCGAAATGTATTGACAAAATGAGAATTCCATAGGTGGTGTAGACTGTGACGTCATTCGAGATCACGGAACGTTTTCGATCACGTGACCATGGCCAGAATTATAGCAATTTTATTTAATGTTTTCTAATTAAATAAAACTTTATTTTTTAGTTTTGTCGTATGGAATAATGTTTTTAGATAATAATCTTTTAGGATGACACCAGTTGAAACGATATTTTTATTATAGTCAAATACCCTATTCCGACTATAGAATAATCAACCTTAATCCTTTTCCAGGGCCCTGATTCTGTAACTCAATGGCTATCAAAAAATGATAAACATATAATACCGCTTTTTGTAATAAGACGGTATCGGTTTTTATCGATTGAAGGTTTTTTAAGAAAATAAAAGTATCATTTTCTTAGTAAACCTTCAATGGATAAAAAATATATGTCAGTGGCTATCATTTATATTTTTATTTATCATATCACTGAGCTATTACCTAATCTGTGTACAGAATCAGGGCCCTAGTCTGTACTCTGTGGTGTTTTTGTTTTGTTTTCATGGTGTTTATAAATAAAGTGTGGATTTAAATTAGAGAATTTAGTTTAAAAAGATAGTAACAGTAAGTAGGTGTTTCGCGTCCGGTAATACTTAGCCTGGCAATACACGTCAGGTTTTTTCATCCGATTGTCCGATCCGATAGTCTGATCCGGCTACCGGAAGGCATTGGAGCCATTACTTTGTATGAACGGTCAATACACGTCCGATCCGGTAGTCGGATCGGACGTCCGAGTCGGAAGCGGGCGCGAGGCGTTTCCGATTTTACTGTCGGTCCGATTGTCTGAAGGCGCGGTCTACATACTTCTAGTGTGAGACGAAATAGACGTCCGGTTATTCCTTCCGATTTGCCAGTCGCAAGCCAGTCGAATCTAGCGCTGATACTGTGTGGACGCATCGTTGTGGATCGAATCTTCTTCTTCTTTATCAACCTATAGACGTCCACTGCTGGACAAAGGTCTCCTGCATAGACTTCCACAGGCTTCGGTCTTGCGCCGCTTGAATCCAGCGGCTCCCTGCGACTCGTTTCCATCGCATCGTGGATCGAATAATGGCCGAATTTTATGATATTGAACGGCTAATTGTAGCCGTAGAAAAACATTCTATAAAAATTAAAAACTTTTCGGGGTGTCTTAGTAATTTTGGATGTTTTAATTAGAAATGACTCTCGGTAAGTCTTGTCAAATTAATTGGGTGAATCCAATAGCGTCGCTCCGTCCGTTTTGCTCCGTACGCGCAAGCACTCGGGATGATACACGGATGATAGCCAAAGAGTATAATAATATATACGGAGAAAGAGAGCCCTCTCACGGCATTTTATGCCAATTCATTTTGATGCGCCATCTGGTTTTTGGTACCAACACTAATTGATATATATACTTACGTATAGCTATCTATAGAATGTTCTACCATGCTATTCACAGGAATTCAATATTTTGGCGCCAAACTATAAGTTCTTTGTTTAGGAATATAATGGATAACACGTGTTACACATTGTGTTATTCCGACTTTCTGCGTTTATTATATATAAACTTTCAAACAGTTAAGCCAAGTAATATTCACAGAAAGTCAGGAATCAGGATATCCATAATATTCCTCAACGAAGAACTCATAGTTTGGCGCCAAAATATTGATTTCCTGTGAACAGAGCTTACACGGCAGAATAATTATAGCTTTCAGATATCAAAAAAATAAACTACAATAATGTTCCAGTGTGCTATTAATATTATTGTGGTAAAGGAACTTTTTTTCTATATCAATAAATAAACTGAATAAAATATAATATATACTTATTATTGGCTTACCACTTAAATAATATAATTATATATCTTACTAGGACAAAACTGGTATTCTCTGAACGTACAGAAGGGTAGGAATTTATAGCTAAAATAAGAGAAGTTTAATTTTCAAACTATTTTTTATTTTTATAATGTTTATATTTATTGTAATAAATAGCAGCGTTTTTCTTCAATTCGTCTTCACCTTCATATGTGATTTTGCCGGACAAAATTCGATTAATGTTTCTGCACCAACTGTACAAAATAATATTAATTGTGAAATCTAAAAAACATGCTTTTAGCTTTTCTTTGTGGATTACACAATCAAATGGGTATTCTACCAACACATCACAAAGTGCGATAATACTTTTCTTTAAATCTTTTTGGGGCACATTCTTTTTTAAAAATGAATTTGTAATATTTTGAATATTATGAAAGCATTTTTCAGCATCTTCGCTTGGATAACACAGCCAACCTTTATTGCAATATTCTTTTGCTCTTATATATTTATTTTTTTGGTTGGCTGTGTTAAGTAAAGTTTGTCGGCATTGTTGACAAGATTTACTGACTTTTTTTAAACATTTTGTTAAGACCCATCCACAAACATAATTTCCCTGTCCTGCATCTTCTTGGGGTTGCATTTCAACACACAAATCTTCATTAAAATGTATTTGTTCGGGAATATCAGATTTTTCTTCTGGATTAGAGGAGGTGTTGCAATTTTCTCTTAAAAAAAAGTCTAAATTTTGCAAACATTCATTGCCATCCTCTTCACAATTAGCCCTCCTCGAATGAGGAGCACTATAATTGTTTAAAAGCAACGCTTTAAATGCACCTTCAAAACAAATTGTGTTAGGGGCATTATTCCTTGCTCCATAACTTCTAATATTCCCAAAAAAATTTTCAACAGGGTCCTGATTGAAATTTCTTGTCAACATTGCGTCTAGACCGTACTTTTTAAACAAAACTTGCCAAATTGCTTCCACACCCTCTATGGTTCTGATGAGATTTGTAATTGATGGTACAGTTGCTTCAATTAATCGAATTTTATTCCCTGAAACTCTTTTTTGCACAAATTTTACAGTTTTCAAAACTTTTTTACTTTCTCTCCATAGCTCATGGTGGGGCGTATTATATTTGACTGCTCCCTTAAAAATTTTTCCATCTGGTATACTTAAAGTACTTACATTTAAAGAGTCAAACAAATTGTCAAGCAGAAGCGTAATATCTACCAGTTGCAGACATTCCTCTGGCAGATCTCCCCTTGCAGTCAGATGGTCAGTAACAACTGCAACACTGTGGCTAAAAATCTGTGTTGCAGTCTTCACTCGCATTTTATTATTTTTTTCAGGATCAATATGCTCCTCAGTAATTTTATGCAGTAACTTAAGCTCCCCATATGATTTATCAGCTCCATAAACCTTTTGATAATACTCCCACTTAACAACTTTTTCTTTATTTTTTGTTGTATAAACTAAATCTTTGGTAAGCAAATTATTTCTGATGCCTTTTATTAAATGGGGAGTATCAAACAGAGGAATGATTTTACGACCTTTAATAGAAAAGCAGTCATACCGCCACTCAACTCCTTTTCTCAAATAAGTTGCTTTCGTTTCATCTATCAGTTCGTTTATAGCACTGACATTTACAGTGCTTTGGTCACACACTGTGTTTATTATTATTAAACCAGAGTCCTGAGCGTGGCGGATGACTGTTTTTATTATATTTTTTAATTCTATCTTTTTTAAACAACTAGTAAAATAATATGCAATCGGTTGCTTGAAATTTTGTTTGACCCCTTTAACCATAAAAACAAGAGCACGGTCAGCAAACTGATGGTGATTATTATGCGCAAAACCTTCAAAAATATATTTTTGGTTTATTGTAATTTATTTGTGGACTTATAGACATTTCGTCAAATGACAAACTACATAGTTTGTCAGCCGTGCACTTTTCTGCCACAGTCTTTTTAATTTTCTCAAATATGACTGGGTTTATGCCAGGACACAACTTTATTTTGCTTAATAATCTTTTCATAGCTTTTGCTGATGGCAGTGTGAATGTTCTTTGAAGAAATGCATAGCACTTCGGACTTTTTTTATATATTGATAAACACAATATTTTTTCTGGAGTTGTAAAACGTCTGCCTTTAGATTTTTTTACACTTTGTAATTGCATGTTTAAAAATAATTGCGATGGCTTTGTCATCCTATTCAAAACTTGTTTAAATGCCACACTTTCAGAGACTTTTTGTGCATTCTTCAATCTTGAGATGAAACTTCCATTCCTCTTCAAACGACAAATTTCGCTACGTAGCTGCTTTATTTCAGTACGCATATTGCTGACTTGAGCGCAATTGAACCCCAGTGTTTTCTTGGGACCTAAAAATAATAATTAAATTAAATCACTTGAAAACTGTAAAGAGAGTCAGGAGTTATGATGAACTCCCTGGCGCAGTGGTGAGCGCTGTGAGCTTATAACTGGGAGGTCTCGGGTTCGATTCCCGGCGGGGTCAATTTGGGAATTTATAATTTCCGAATTGTCTCTGGTCTGGTCTGGTGGTGGGCTTTGGCCGTGGCTAGTTACCACCCTACCATCAAAAGCGTGCCGCCAAGCGATTTAGCGTTCCGGCACGATGGCGTGTAGAAACCGATTAGGGTTATGGGTTGAATGTTCACTGCCATACCCCTTACAAGCTAGCCCGCTACCATCTTAGACTGCATCGTCACTTACCATCAGGTGAGATCGTAGTCAAGGACTATATTGTCATCGAATAAAAAAATAAAAAAAGAGTAATTGACCAAGATATATAGTAGAGAAATAAAATTACACCTACGTTTTTTAGAAGCTAGTCGTCTTTTTCTGTTAGCAGCAAAGTAATTGTGTTCTTCCAATATATGAAGCAATACTGTGTCTGCAGTACCAGAAGTTTTGCCTGAAATTCCAATAATTTTAGATTATGCATATGAGCTGTATATTTTTAATGATATTTGAAAAAAATAGAACATGCTTTGCTTCCAATGATGAAATTATTTCCTAAAAATATCACAAACCATTATAGAAAATGAAATAAATAATATTATAATATGCAAAGACCATTTTCATTGACCTAAAGAGTTAATAATCTATGCAAATTAAATTGTAAATAAACATAAAACCAAAAAGAAAACAATTTCAATGCTTTTTTAATGCATAGTAAGTAGGTATATAGTATCCTTTACCTGTATTTATTGATTTTGGTGATGATCTTGCAAGGTTTTTCATTTCAGGCTCAAGTGCTTGGAACAATGGAATTTCTGTAAGTAGAGAAATAAAAACAATTAAAACATATTTATTACATTTCTGTCTAAGTTATCATAGTTTTTGAATGACTTCACTTTAGGTCGCTTTATATTTGCTTCGTTTATATTTCAAATTCGATACCTACTACGCCGTATTTCAGTGAATTTTAATTTGACCTAAAATGGAATAGAAACCACGTTTAAGTGCTCCGATTTTCACATACGTAGCGACAATTTGCTTCTATGTGAAATCTTTAGAAATAAAAATCAATGTTTATAACATACAAACATTGATCGCAGGTTCGATCCCGGGCACGCTCTCTGGCACCGGGCACCTCGGGCTTCTCTGAATTTTCGGAGCTATATGTATGTTTAAGCATTTTAATATCACTTGCTTCAACGGTGAAGGAAAACATCGTGATTATTCGTGAGGAAACCTGCACGCATGAGAGTTCTCCATAATGTTCTGAAAGGCATGTGAACTGTGAAGTCTGCCAATTTTCCGACGAATTGATAACCTCCTCCTTTTTTGAAGTTGGTTGAAAAATTATTTGTTACAATAATTCATCAAACAAGAAAAAATGCTGTATGGCAAACCGCATCACATATTTTATCAAAACATATTATAATATAGAAGCAGTGATAGCCTAGAAGCAGTGATAGCCTAGAAGCAGTGATAACCTAGAAGCAGTGATAGCCTAGTGGTGAGGACTGTGGTCTCCTTTTCGGGGGGTCGCAGGTTCGATCCCGCACCTCTGACTTTTCGGAGTCAAGTGCGTTTAAGCAATTTAATATCACATGCTTCAACGGTGAAGGAGAACATCGTGAGGAAACCTGCACACCTGAGAGTTCTTCATAATGTTCTTGAAGGTGTGTGAAGTCCACCAATTCGCAGTGGGCCAGCGTGGTGGACTATGGCCTATAACCCTTCTCTGAGAGGAGACCTGCGCTCAGTAGTGAGCCGTTGATGGGTTGCTAATGATGATGATGATTATAATATATAGACTATTTTAGAACTATTATGATTATTTTAAAGATGTAAAATATGCACCTTTTAATAAGTCAAAGAAGATAACATACCAGTGTTTGTTTGAAGAGATGTAGAAGTTTGAGAGAAGCTGCCCCTGTCTGTACACTGTGGTATGCCTGAAAATTTATAATAATAATTATAAAATATCAAATATCTAGGAGAGGATAAAATATGGAAGAGTGGTTTCTTGACAAAAGATAATCAGGACCCGAATATCTACTTGATGAACAGAAAAAAATCAAAATGGCGGAATTTTTTTTTCCATACAAAATATATGGCGAATATTAAAGAGACTAGAAGCTGAGAACTATGCAAGACTTTGATACGGTTCCTTTTCAAAATTTGTTTTTATTGAAGAATTTTCATTATGTAGAAAAACCGCGGTCCGCTTGCGGGCCGCGCACCCACGCGCCCTACTAGTTATCATATATAGACTATTTTAGAACTATCATAGATTATTTTAAAGATGTAAAATTGTGTAAATGTAAATAAAATATCTTTCAATAAGTCAAAGAACATAACATACCAGTGTTTGTTTGAGGAGATGTAGAAGTTTGAGAAAAGCTGCCCCTGTCTGTACACTGTGGTATGCCTGAAAATTTATAATAATTATATTAATTACATTATTATATATATAGTATAAGTATAGTACATTATTATATATATAGTATAAGTATGTCACGCACTCTTTAAACATTTCTGTGGTGGTGTCGTGTGATGCGGGTTGTTACGTTCCCTCAAATATGGTTGAGCGAAGCAATGGCTGGGTCATGCGTCATGCTCGTGAACGGGTGCCACCGGCGGGAATGGGGCTACTTTATGTCTGCCCATCTTGGGATAGAAGTTAGTCGGTACGTATTTTTGGAACTTTCCTCATTGTGGAAACACTGCATATATAGCATAGTATTTACTGTATTGTAAATTTGTTTTGAAAAGAGCAACCGCCGAGTTTCTTGCTGGTTCTTCTCGGCAGGAAAGGCATTCCGAACCAGTGGTAGATTCATTGACTATTCAAAAGCACTTGTAAAAGTTTGGGTCAGCTAGTTATATTATAATACTAGCACATACATAATAAATCAATGCCAGCACATCGGAATACATAGAAAGCATGAATAGAATTTAAGCAGTCATAGATAGTCGCTAGGACTGCAGTCTTCTATTCGGAGGGCCACAGGTTTGATCCTTGACCTGCACCTCGCAATTTACTAAGTTGTGTGTTAAAGTGATTAAATATCCTATGCTCAATGGCGAAGAAAAACACAAATGTTCGCAAAGGTGTGTGAAGTCTGCTAATTTACTTTGGACCAGAGTTGTGTACTATGCTCTACAATCCTTCTCTGAGAGGAGACCTGCATTCTTTAGTGAGCCATTGATGGATTGCTGATGAATAGAATAGGACATAGTAACAATCTGTGATGATATGGGGGCTATGTTATTTACTGTTGCTGATGAATAGAATAGGACAGAGTGAAAATTAGTGATGCTACAGGGGTTATGTTATTTACTATGTGTTTCAAATGTAAAAACCATCTGCAATGTACTGATTATAACTATTGTATGTATCAATCAATCTTTATCACTCGCAATAATATTTCTGTTGTTTTTTTTTTAAATTAAACCTAAACAAAAACAAAACAAACAAGTACTTAAGTAAATATAAGCAAGACAGATAAATAAATAACCTATCCCAATAACAAGTTCACCAACCACATAAGACCCACTGGCAATCACCTCCAATCAAAAGTATAAAGCATCTTAAAAGGATCAGCCAGCATGCATTTAAAATTGGTAGTATGTGGATCACCCATCTCTTTAGTAGTTATTTACCTGACTAAAACCCAGGGTGAGTCAGATAGTACAGTATTATCATAATAAATATAGCTAAAAGAATTAAAACAGATAATAATTCTTACCTACCAAATAAATTGAAGGAACTGCTAAAGCATTGAGTCTTTTGTTACGATTGTGATCTTTTTCCACAAAATGCCTGTCACAAACTCTTTTCTCCTTATACTTATAATAGTCAGCAGATGTTTCTAGTTTTCCTCCGCAAAGAGTAACCCAAGTCTTAAAGCGCTCAGGAAACTTTTCTTGATTGGGGAATCTGTGCATTGCGACACCTGAAAAAAAATGTGTGTGCTGAATTTTAAGTGTGTGTGGTTTATCCATTGTATTGTATTTGATGAGGAGACATCTGCTATCGTCAGGTGGTTGATCAGTCCTATATCAGGACTATTACACTAAATTGTTTTTAGACACAGGTTACTGGTGTCAAATGTTTATTAAATTTGTATTTCGTTCTTATTTAATTCATTCTTCTTTCTTTTTAACTTAAGTTTACAAAACTTTGAGTACGTTAATAGCTAAGAAAAGAAGCTATGCCATGAAAAATATAAAATAATTGTAAAAAAAACCAAGTCTCGCTACTCAGTTCTTCTACCGTAAAAAGGTGGTACCGGTACCTCCTTTCCAGTACCTTCTTCTTCTTTTTCATTCCGTTGACCATTTTACAAGTTACCTTTGAATATAATTATATCTAGGTACCTATCTACACTTATTATTCCATTATATTATACATATACAGGTACACTGATTCATTAACTGCAAATGTAACTTTGTAATCCTATATATTTATATCGGATTACAAAGTTATTTATGCAGTTGATGTATCTAGAAAACTGGACCAAAATTGCAAAATATTTTAGTATTTCCTTGATTTATACACAACACTAATTGTGTTCTAAATCTGAAGCTTCTATGTCTGCTAGAAGTGCCTTAGAGTTTTGATAATCGCTCAGTCAGTGAGTGACAAAATTAAGAAACTTTGACTATGTAGTTATAATTCTTAAACTACTGGTTCGTGGTTTGAAGTTTATAAATAGTTGGTATATACTTTAAATGTGTGTATTTAAAGTATTTCTTAAGAATTTAGTACCTATATTAATTATTAATTTACTATGAAAGCTTACCGGCTGTAGGTTTGCACCCAAAAGCGCAGGAGCACGGCATTCTTGCAATATCAGGCACACTTAGTATCGAACACGAATGAGCGTCCCTTCGCAAACTTTATCACAATAAAACAAGCGTCTTTTTCGCAATTCTAGAGTCCTATCTCAAAATGAAGCACTAAACTTCCAGTAAATACGGAGGAGACAAAACTCAACTCAACGTAGATGCAGAAGGAAAATGAAGCGCAAATCACAATAAATTTCGGCAATACGGAGGAGAAACAACTCAACTCAACGCAAAACGAAAATTATATTGATTATATGGCAAAATAAATTACCACGGCAAACGGAATTTAAAAAAATAATAATTTTAAAAACCAACAGCCAACTGATTTGACAGAAGCCAGTAACGTGTCAGGGTTGCCAGTTTTGACTTTTTAATTGATAATACTACTAAAAACTTTGAGGAAAAATAAACAAGACTTTTACATTATGGTCAAATTATCTTAATTTTTGGCTTACTATGAAAAAATATAATTTTTTTTTAACTAATATTGAATGGAAAAATACTTATTCTCAAAATAAGTATTTTATTTTAAACTTTAGAACCATAAAGTTGTACCTAAATGGTAGTTATTTATTGGTATGGGAATACTTAATTGAATTTGAAATAAAGTGCCATCTGTTGAGGCTCTTGCATACTGTTTGCCAAAAAGTTTTTTACCCCGTAAAACAGATGGCAGATTTATCTTTGTAAATCATCGTACTAAAGGAAAGTGTCCCACCCCTGATGATAGCTCGGGAACGACTGAGCTCAAAAAAAGCCTGACGCAAAAATCGGACGTGTATCGAGTAAATACGATCCGGTAGTCTGATCAGACAATCGGAAACAAAACCTGACGTGTATTGCCAGGCTTACTCGTAAAAATAACTGCATAATGTCGTCGGACGCTTTAAACATATCTCGGCGAAAGCTTAACGAAGTTTTGGGCGACAAGTCAACAAAATACTTCAATCACATGAAACAATGGTTTCGAATGAAACTCACGAAAGAAGAATTTGATACCGAAGCGCGTGCTTTGCTGAGTCTCGATCAAGTTCGGTTCCACAATGAATTTTTGCTGGCACTGTTAAATAAAGTCGAAGGGTTGGCGGAAACGTCGATTACTATTGCCCGTGACAAAGCCATTTCTCACAATAGAAATAGTAGAAGACATAAAAGGAGCTCGCGTACGTCGGAGAAATCTAACTTTGAGCAGGCCGATTTGTTAGAATATTTGCCGCCTAACTCGCCACCTGGCGCAGGGAGCGATGGTGTTAAATATGCAGCGCAAGTAAGTTTTTTTTATTGCTGGATAGACTTGTGCTTGATGGAAAGCACTTAAGGTGGAAGACAAGGGTCTGCCCGCGAAATTCAAATTTAATTTGGTTTTTCGCAATTTGTAAACTAATACGACAAAGTAGGCTTATGGCCTTCTAATTGCGCCAGTAGAATTATCATCTTCACAGGTTTACATAAAAATCTTTACTTGAAAGTGATCAGTTTAAGAAATTAATTAAAATACTGAGTTGGACATGAGTTACTCACAAATTAGTAGATATTTTGATTAATTTCTTAAACTGGACACTTTCAAGTAAAGATTTTTATATAAACCTGTGAAGATGATACTGCCATTGTCGCAATTAGATTGCCATAAGCCTACTTTGTCGTATTATGTTACAAATTGCGAAAAACCTAATTAAATTTGAATTTCGCATGCAGAACAGTGTCTTCCGACTTAAGAGATCTAGCTTAGAGTCTGCTATCCTAGAACATGCCAATTATTTACTCTTACTTTGAAGACAGTCAAGGTTTACAGCAGGAAACAATATTAGTAAATTTTTGTCTCTGGAGATATCTCTAGAAATCAAAACTTGTTATGATATGAGTTTTTTAAATTACTAGGTACAGTTGTTAGCATAATAAAGCTTCTTTGTAACTTGAGAACCTTACTTTTGTGTTTGCAGAAGCATAAACTACATAACCAGTTTAATTTGCAGGAAATATTCCTCCCAGACCATGCATTGGTGGTTGGGAGGTTCATGCTGGCTGCATGGGAGCTGGGACTGGAAGGTGCTGAGGATGATGCAGCGGACATCATAGTTGTAGCTGTACAGAATTTCCTAAAGAACATTATAAGCGCTGTTATATCACAGAGAAAAGGGTATAACAAAATCAATCAAATTATTAAAAACTTGAATCCTTACTAATATTATAAATGTGAATGTTTGTTGATTTGTCCTTCAATCAAACCGCAACAGGGGTCCTATTGCGTAATTTTTTCTCAGCCCTTAAAGGACTGCATCAATGTCAAAATATGATTTTGGGCTTCTTCTATTGGCCAAAACCATGTTTTGACATTGAAATAGTCCTTTAAGAACAGTGATAAAAGTTATGCGATGACCCTGCAGATCTACGGATCGATATGATTTTTTTCCATGAGTATAGTTGAAGACCTTGGGAGTGACATAGCTTACTTTTTATCCCAGAAAATCAAAGAGTTCCTGCAGGATTTTTTAAACTAAATCCATGCGGACGAAGTCATGGGCATCAACTAGTAATCAATTATAATCTCCAATCACATCAATAAGCGAAAATGTAATGGGAATCACTGTGTACTTCTACACTAAACTAGCGGCACGCTATGATGGCCGGTTTGACGTTTGTCCGCTCATGAAGTTCCGTATTAATTGATAACGACTTTGAAGGAAATAATTGTATTACTTTATTGACGATAGTGATGTGCAGAGATTCATAAATTTTATCGAATGTAGTTTTAGGTTTAGGACTCAAAATTTATTTATTAAATTGATTTCTAAAATGTATACAAGTGTAGAAAAATCAGTTTGCACCATTTAAGGGGTGAATGTACTTGTGAATATGAACAATTTTCACTATGTGGACAAACCTCTGAAATCGCAAAAAAATATCAGCTGTTTCATACAAAAGGTAAAATTTTTATTTTTATATGATATATACCACAACTCGGCATTTGGTTTTCTAAATTGAAAATTTTTAAAAATGGAATCTAATACGATCGTCACATAGGATCGCTGGCTAGCACAACTACTACCTCCGGCAAACTCGCGTCAATGCTCAATGCAAAACAAAGCAGTTTCGAATTGACGTTGCTTCGAAAAGTATAAACTGTCAGTGCAATGCGATTGTGATATAGTTTTGACCTGGCTTTGGATTTCAAATATTGATACTGCATTACTGTTGACCCTTGCTCGTTAATTTGGACTCTGTTCAAGCCCTTTGTTGTGGATTTCGTCGATATGACCGAACGTACGCAGAGAACTGTTCTAAATAGTCAGACACGTGAGTTCGTAATACGCCTTCGTAACTATTTCGATCGTGAAGCTCAAAATGGAGGGCCAATTTTACCTATAACGTCAGTGGTTGAACGCGTAGCTGATGCGCTTAATATTGGACAACGAACTGTTAGACGGATAACTAAAAAAAAATATGGCGAGACTGGCACAGAAGAAAATAAACTTCACACACCAAAAAAGAGAAAACGAGCAAAACCAGTCGTAGGCATCGATAGCTTTGATGCCGATGCTATCCGAAGACATGTTTACGGCTACTATTTACAGAAGGAGTATCCAACAAGAAAAAAGTTGGTGCATTCACTGAAGGAAGCTGGATTATTCTTCGGTGGGGAAAGTTCTTTAACGAAGATTTTGAAGACCATTGGATTTCGATACAAAAAATGTAACAAACGCAAAATATTGATGGAAAGATTTGATATAGCGATGGCAAGGTATACTTTTTTACGGCAAGTGAAAGAAATCAAAAATTGGCAAAATGTTGTGTTCTTGGATGAAACATGGCTTAATGCTAACCATACTGTAGGCCGTTCTTGGAACGATGACACAGCAGCATCTACTTCCAAAGTTCCTGTAGGAAAAGGATCGCGACTTATAATTTGTCACGCCGGAACCATCAACGGGTTTGTCGAAGGTTCTCTCATGGCTTTTGCGTCAAAAACCACTGGAGACTATCATGAAGACATGAATGGAGAAAAGTTTACTGAATGGTTTACCTCAATGTTGTGTAGCCTCCCTGAACCATCTATTATAATTATGGACAACGCCCCATACCACTCGATGCAAATTGACAAGCCACCTGCCCAATCCCAAAAGAAAGCTGATATCGTCGCATGGCTTCGTAAAAATGGCGTAGATGCAAACATGAATATGTTAAAAGCGGAATTAGTACGTCTTTTAAAAGAAAACAAACCAACCAAGATCCGATACGTCATTGACGAAATAGCATTAGAACATGGGCACAGAGTTATACGGTTACCGCCTTACCATTGTGAGTATAATGCGATTGAGTTGGTGTGGGCTCAAATTAAGGGATATGCTGCAAGACACAATACAGAACCCCCATTTACCACAAAAAAAATGCTAAAATTATTAGAAGAAGCTTGTGAACATGTGACTAAAGGAGACTGGGAAAAGGTTGTGAATAGAACTGTTAAATTAATAAGGGAAGATTATGAAAGAGATGTGAAAATAGATAATATTATAGAAAACGAACATATAATTATTAATGTAGGTGATGATAGCAGTGACGACAGTGAAAATAGTAGTATGGACGAATCTGATTAATTATGGCCTTTTGTGGCACCTTTTTTGGTATCTTTTGTATTCATATGTTTCTTGTGTGCATATAAAGTATGTATATTCATTTTCATTCAAATATTCAGTTCGTTCAAATAAATTAAATAAACATATACATTTTTGTTTTATTAAACCTATTTAATCAGGTACAAAAACAAAACTTAATTGTTTTTTGTTCGAGAATAAATTGACATTCCACATCACTATTGTAATGTGTCAAACCGGCCATCATAGCGTGCCGCTAGTGTAGGGTTTAGATTTTTAGAAGAACATTTTTCATTTAAGAATTTATAATTTATATGTGTGTGTGTTCACTCCCTGTATGGTAAGCCTGTCTGTTCCTGTAAAATTGGTTCAGCCATTTATAACATAAATTCAGACAGTTTGACAGTTTTTAGTTACTTTTTACATCCACTTCAATTTTATTTATTTTCTTCTTTGTCAACCAATAGAGGGTGGTCTCTTGCATGGACTTCCACAGGTCTCGGTCTTGCGCCGCCTGAATTCGGCAGCTCTCTGTGACTCGTTTGATGTAGAATAGAACATGTCAGTCCACCTATAGGTAAACCGCCATAAGCTTGGCCTTCCTGCAGGGCAACCGGCTAAGAAATATATCAATCATTAAAGGACATCATCAATGTCAAAACATGGTTTTGGCTCCACATATCATTGATACAGTCCTTAAAGGATCGTTGAGGACAAAAAAATGTTTTGACATTGATGCAGTACACTATCGATACAATTTTTGTATGAACATTGCTGAAAATTGGTTCCACGTAAGTAAGATGTCGTTAAGGACTACGACAAAAGTTACGTCAAACTAGGCTTTCATTGATACAAGCCGTGAGGTGTTCTTATCGGTGACATAAGGTGTCCACTAATCGTTTTACTACTCATATTTTCTGTTAAAGTGTTTTAAAAAGCTTTATTAAATAATTTGTCAAATTAGCAAAGCAATTAGTAGTATTTTAAGAAGTATGTTTAATGTTAAAATCATTGAAGAATAATTTCTAGATTTAAAGGTTACTTTTTGACACTTTCGTATGTTCACGGATAGTTTAAAGAGCATGGAACTAGGAATTACGACTACGTCTAAGTAAAGAGTAATCTCTGGTTTGCCGTCTGAAAGTTTGATACGAAGTATAAAGTTTAAAAATCTGAAACCATAAAAATAGTTTGGTGTTTGGGTGGCATCAAACTCGCAGTTGTTATCATTGTTGGATTAATTAACGTAGTCGTAATTCCTAGTTCCATGAACTAGCCGCATAAGGTATGTACCTATAGGTATTACGTACGACTTATGGCACCTATGTATTATTCAATAATAATTTGCGCCTGGGTAAATTCTGTCTGTGATGCGGGAATAAGTTATAAAGGTGTTTGTGTGTAAGAAGTACCTTCCTACTTAAATAAATATTGCGTATATTATTTGCAGATATTAAATATTTAATTCAAGAGCAATTATTATTAGCTATGGCAATTATTAATTATTTCAATTGGTATAACGCAGTCAAATAAGGAAGACTGCTATAGCCGTATAGATTGCTAGATTATCATAGATGTTCAAATTAGTCGGATTATACGTATGACCCACCACTATAGTATCGATAGTCACCTGATTGCGACCTATTGCTACACTCCTGAAAAAGCTTACGCGGTACCGGTTATAAGGACTGTAACGATAACGATCCTTAAGGATATTTTTGGATGTGAGATGTGAGACAATAGTTACGTGGTCGGGCTGCTGATGGTTTGCGGGACGCGGGGCGGGTGATGCAATCTGCTATACACGATACGATGTCGTCGACTCGTATCTTAAGATTTAACTAACCTTAAGATTAAAGGCACCTATGATATTTTTTTAACAGAATATATTTATTCTTAGTTTAAGTATTTTTTAAAGTCAATTGTACATTTATACTAATATTAAACTAATAGTAATAAACAATGGTCTTATAATTATTATCATTAATCAGAACGTTCTTCATCACGTGAACTTTCTTCATTTGAAGATTCCGATGATGTATCTTGCGATAGTTCAATAATAAATGGTATATTTAATTTTTTAGTACGCAGAGTAGGTAGGTTATCCTGATTCATGTCGCAAGATGAATATTATCGTGTGTAGCCGTCTCTGGAAAAATATCACGCGCCGACTAGCGTCCACGTCAGTCACTGCCGGCGGCCAGCGGCAGACTAGCTGATTGGTTGAGCGCGCTCCCGCCCCGCGTCCCGCAGACCATCAGGAGGGTCAAGCTTATGGCGGTTTACCTATAGTGGGGGTCTGCCAACACTGCATATCCCAGTGCGGGATCACCACTCCAGCATCTTGGGACCCCAACGACCATCAGCTCTTCGAACTATGTACCCCGACCATTTAACTTCAGTTTCGCGACTCGCTGAGCTATATCGGTGGCTGTTTCTGCTACAGATCTCCTCATTTCTGATTTGATCTCGCAGGGACACTGTGAGCATATCTCCATCGCCCGCTGAGTGACCCTGAGCCTTCTTATTTATTTCAAAGATAACAAACTATTGCTCACAGGTACAAGTTACGAAATAAGCGGTTTATGTATGATCTCGGTGGAGACATGCCCAACATGTGGCTGAGGAATAGCAGCCTGCTGTACGACCCACAGAGCGAGGGTCGGGTACATTTGGACGACAGCGCTGATGCTCTGGGCCCCCGGTGTCCACCCACTATAGATGAAGTTGAACAATCAGCTGCTTTTGAAATAGCTTGCAGGTATGCTATGCTACTGGAGAATTGATAGCCTAGTTGTTAGTACTTCTATTCGGGGGTTGCGGGTTTGATCCCAGACATACACCTCTGGCTTTTCTAAACACACTTAGTGTTGAAATTAAATATCACAAGCTTCAATGGTGAAGAAAAACATCGTGAGGAAACCTGCACACCTGAGAGTTCTCCATAATGTTTTCAAAGGTGTGTGAAGTCCGCCAATTCTCATTGGGCTAGTGTGGTGGTCTATGGCCTGTAACCCTTCTCTGAGAGGAGACATGTGCTCAGTAGTGAGCTGTTGATGGGTTCCTGATGATGATGCTATGCTAAATTTTTATTAATTTTTAGGGATCTGTACCCATAGAGTGTCAACGGGACCCTACTAGTAGCCTCTCCTGTCCATCTGTCCATCTATCTGTCCACAGTCTCATGAACTGAAATCATTTGATAAATAGGAAGATACTTGAAATTTTAAGTTTTAACAGAACTTGTATTTCTATTTCTGCCATAATGACAAATAATAAAAAAAAAGTTAAATATTAAACAGGGTCTCCATACAAAAACTTTTGGTTTTACATGATCTTAATAATTGCTGGCGTTAAATCTTGTGTGTTGGTAAAGAACCCTTCGTGTTCAGATCCGACTCGCACTTGGCTGGTTTTCTTTTCATTATTAAGCAATGTTTTATGAACTAGATAATTATTAAAAAAAGTAATGTGTGTTATTACCCAACTGCAGTGCAATGACAGAAAGCTCTACATATTATTTCTTGTTACTTTTTCTGAAGTGTTATGTTTTTGTTTTATGATAACATACATAGTTCTTTTTTTTTGTATTTTAGTAATAATTATCTAGTATTGGTTGGTACAATATAAAAAGGAGATTGGTGAATTCCATAGAGTTTCTGACCCAGACGAACTGAACCGTGGGCCTCAAGCCCACGTTCTCGAATCAAACTTCTCATGCTTGTTCTAGTAAACCAGTAACAAAAAAGTTCATCAAAGTCTATCAATTAAAGTTGGGAGAAAAAAGATATTCACTTTTATTGCCATATAATGTTTATTTATAATATATACTTGTGAATAATTATATTTTTGATCCCCATCTTCTAAAAATATCAGGAATTTACACAGGAAAATACTCTGAAAAATATTAATTAAAATTAAATGATTTCTGAATCTGAACGATTTTTAAAAATGCTGGGTCAAAATTCGCCAACCTCCTTTTAACAAACTACTAAGTACTAAGTATGCTATTTGTTTCCAGTGGTCCCAGCACAGAACCAAACGACGATAAGTTGACCATAGAAGAGTTTTACAACACTTTGCTAACACACAAGAATGTGATAGCTTGCCATTCAGTGTACGCTGTCAACATGGAGAGATTGGCTGTGATGTTGAACCATCCTAGCTATTAAGGCTCTATATTATTCTACCTATGCATACTATTTGCATTGCGACTTTGCCTCATAGTGTAGTGCTTAGTAGCCAACAAGTGGAATAGGTAGTGCAATTTGGGGTGACCTCAAATATTAACGAGATACGACTGATGGAGGATTCCAGGATTAGATCCTAGAATCCTGATTAAGTAAATACTTGCAAGATTTTTCTTTAAATTAGTGAACCAAGTGGAAGCCCCAGGGTAAATATTTCTAACTGAGCGATCTTACATCTTTGAAAAGTCTTGGAATTATTGTAATTAATTATTTAATTAATATACATTATATTATCTTAGTGATAGCCTCGTGGTTAGGACTGTGGTCTCCTATTCGGGGGTCGCAGGTTCGATCCCGGGACGCACCTCTGACTATTCGGAGTCAAGTGTGTTTAAGCAATTAAATATCACTTGCTGCAACGGTGAAGGAAAACATCGTGAGGAAACCTGCACACCTGAAAGTTCTTCATAATGTTCTTGAAGGTGTGTGAAGTCTGCCAATTCGCATTGGGCCAGCGTGGTGGACTATGGCCTATAAACCCTTCTCTGAGAGGAGACCTGCGCTCAGTAGTGAGCCGTTGATGGGTTGCTAATGATGATGATGATATTATCTTAGAACTTTCAAAAGTAACAAAGACGTAAATTCCAACATAATATCCATATATGATTTTATAGCATTTATCGATATTTCGATAAATAATAATTATAGTAATAAAACCCCGCAAAATTGTACTACCTATTCAGACAATTATTACAATTATTAACAATGTGTTTTTACGCTCGCGACCTACATTTCCGACTAACTAAGAAGTAAGTGGCATGCAATGGGAATGTGTGATATTGGGCTAGATTTGAAAATCTTTGGTATTTGATATGATACGAAAAGCAAGGATAGCAATAGTGTTGTAAATATGTAATTGGAAATAACCTTGTTTAAAAATCAATGAAATATTTGGCGTGCTTGACACGAGGATGAAAATAAATGGAGACGACCTGGATTGTGATGCTAAAGGTTTTTCTCAATAATAATCCGAAAACTTCAATTCAAGTCCAAACTGTAATTTTCCAAGCCATCTGTATGGAGTTCTAGGACATTTCTAAGGTCTATAGTCTATACTATAGACTAGAAATGTTTTAGGGCTGATTTCACCAACGTAAAATAAGTATTTTCTATTTTAGTTTTTGACCGACTGTAAAAAAGGAAGAGGTTCTCAGTTCGTCAGAATCTTTTTAGGGTTCCGTACCCAAAGGGTACCAACGGGACCCTATTACTAAGCCTACGCTGTCCGTCCGTCCGTCCGTCCGTCTGTCAGCGGGCTGTATTTCGTAAACCGTAATAGATAGACAGATGAAATTTTCACATATTATGTATTTCTATTGCCGCTATAACAACAAATAATAAAAATTAAATTAAATTGAAAAAATTAAATAAATATATTTCCATGGGTACATGGAAAATATTTTTATTTTTTTTTTTTTAACGGAACCCTAAAAGAGCGAGGCCCGACTCGCACTTGGCCGATTTTTTTTAATGTATGTCCACCGATTTGGAAAATTCTTTTTTTGTTAGAAAAGGGTATACTTTCCAGGTGGTCCCATTTAAATTTTATCGAAATCGGTCGAGCGGTTTTAAAATAATCAACAATAAATTATATACTTTCTGGTGGCGCGGGCGTTTGAAGTCGGTTTTTTAAAAAGATTTTTTTATATTAAATTATTTCAATACAAAAACTGTCAGAATGCCCAATTTATCCTCGGTAAAACTTAACTGGATGTTGGTGAAATCGGTACTTAATGTTTTTTTTAAATAATTTGAACTGTATCATATAATTTTAAGGTAAAATAAAACATCTAATATGTACTTTGAGTTTTTTAGATTTTTATTATTATTACAAAACAAAAATAGCAAAGACAACAAACTTAGTTTTTTAATAAACTTAACTTAATCTAAAGAACATTGTTTAACTTATTACTATCCACAGTCATAAATTATTTACTAACGATGATAAAATGTAGAAAAGATACAGGTACTAACAAACTTAAAAAATTATAATTCATAGAAAAAATTCATGCTCTCTCACTTAATTAAATAAAAAATTCATGCTCTTACATTATTTTAATAACATGCAAAAAATCATAGATGCTTACAATTTTGTTCATCATAATAAACTAGCTTTTGCACATGACTTCGTCCGCATGAAGCCTATTTTTCCAGGATAAAAAGTAGTCTGTTACTTTCCAAGTCCTCAACTATGTCCATCAAGGAATCGCGTATAGATCTGTAGCTCTGTTGCGGCGTAATTGAAGGACAAGCCAACAAACGTACACACCTTCCATTGCACTATATTGTCGTACCCATTCAAACAAGTTCAGCATGGCTGGTATTCTTATAAAAGAAAATTATACACGTGATCTAGGCTACTGTTTGTCCCGGAAAATCATAACTAAGAGATTGCTTAAAACCTAGGTACCAATTGTCTAAAGGTTATTCAACCGGTCGCACTCGCACTCTATGGCATTAGCGTCAAAGCAAAATAATCCTTGATTGTATTGATTTAAAGTCATAAATTCAGTACAACCGATTTTAACATGGAGCGTTATGGAGCGCATCTTACATACTTATAAGAATGCTTACACGAAATTGAGTTCTAATTCAATACTGTTATGGTTTATTTTACTTTGACGCTAATGCCATGAAATGAATAAGTTTTGATGAATAACTTTTAGACAATCGGAGGGCTAGATCCTTATTACATCGGGCTCTGAGACCTTGACATCAGGGGTGACGTACCAGGCTCGCCAGGCGTTGAAGGCGACTGAACTGTTATAACTGGCGGACTCCTCTCAAACCTAGGACTGGGAGTTGCGGGACTTTGGCTCGGACTTGCTGATCTTTGCCTTGTAATTTCCTGTATCGCAATCACTTCTGGCTGAGGCGGCCTTCCCCCTAGAAGTGTACGTTTCTTCCAAGCAATGTATCCCAACGCGCCGAGAGCGATCGCAACGAGGATTGCACCAACTGTGACCCCGGTTGCTGATGCTGTTGATATTTTGTACATACCTGAAAGCATTAGCACAAGAGTTCACCCAAGCTGATACTAGGGCAAGTTGAAGGCGTAAGGGCCACCAACGGAGTAGAGAGTAGGTATTCGGGAACGATGCTACACGGTGCCAAAATGACAATATTCATGTTCAAATTTTGTCATCGCGTACAGCCCATCCTCATTAGCGTCATTGTATTGAAAAACAGTAGCTTTCAGCCTATAGCATTATGGTTTCAGACATATTTTTCTAACTGATGCCCGCGACTTCGTCCGCGTGGATTTAGTTTTTAAAATCCCTCGAAAACTTTGATTTTCCGGGCTAAAAGTAGCCTATGTCACTCTCCAGGTCCTGAATTATACTCATGCAAAAAATCACTTTGATCCGTAGCTCTGTTGCGGCGTGATTGAAGGACAAACCAACAAACAAACACACTTTCGAATTTATAATGATATTTAATATGATTGTCTCAAAGAATATACATATTCACTTACACTTATAGACTAATTTATAAAATGAGTATAAAACATTCTTGCATTTTAGAGCGAACAATGTTTGAATAATAGGTATATAGTAAGTTTGTTAAATATTTGCGAAATGCATACAGATCTGAAAAATATTTGTTTAAATATTATGCGGTCTATATCTTAATATATATAAATTACGTGTCACGTTGTTTGTCCGCGATGGACTCCTAAACTACTGAACCGATTTAGATCAAACTTCGTAACTATCTGTAATTTGGTCCAACTTGAAAGATTTTTTTGATTATGATAGTTTATTTGTTTTATTTATATAGATAAGTTGGCGGTACGAAGTTCGCCCGGTCAGCTAGTATAATATATATTATCTAATACTAGTAGAGCATCGCATCAAAATCAACGCGAGATATGTCATTGAGCTAGCAATTCACAGACTTTAACTAGATGTGACATAAAAACTTCATAAATTCTACTTGGATACGCGGTTAGTAATTTTTTTTATATGTTTTGTTATGTTTATTAAACATTTCTGTGGTGGTGTCGTGTGATGCGGGTTGTTACGTTCCCTCAAATATGGTTGAGTATCGCATCAAAATCAACGCGAGATATGTCATTGAGCTAGCAATTCACAGATTTTAACTAGATGTGACATAAAAACTTCATAAATTCTACTTGGATACGCGGTTAGTAATTTTTTTTATATGTTTTGTTATGTTTATTAAACATTTCTGTGGTGGTGTCGTGTGATGCGGGTTGTTACGTTCCCTCAAATATGGTTGAGCGAAGCAATGACTGGATCATGCGTCATGCTCGTGAACGGGTTCCACCGGCCGAAATTGGGCTACTTTCTGTCTCAACGTCTTAACATGTGTTGAATTATAATTAGGTATGCTTTTGTGGAACTCATTGTGGAAACACTGCATACCTACATAGTAGATATAGTATCTGTTGAATTGTAAACTTGTTTTAAAAAGAGCAACCGCCGAGTTTCTTGCTGGTTCTTCTCGGCAGGAAGGGTATTCCGAACCAGTGGTAGACTCATCGACGATTCAAAAGCACATACTTGTAAAAAAGTTTATTTGAATAAAAAACATTTCTATTCTATATTCTATGAATAGCGATCAAACGAGCAGGCAGGTCACCTGATTTAAGTGATTACCGTCGCCCATGAACATTTTTGTACCACCTGTCTTTTCCCCCCGTTAAACCCATCTTGTATGTAAATTAAGGGAATTGGTTCCACAGTTTGATAGTGCGTGGAGAAGATCTGGCACAATGGATTTATACGATGGCGTGCGGTGCAATTGGATATTTCTTAAAATATGCAGTATATTATTATTATTTTCGTACCACTTGCTCAAAAAAGTAACATTCTGTGCCACAAAAAGCGAACATAACAATAGTCATTTATAATCTGTTAAAAACAGGGAAAGAAAATTGTACTGAATTTTATTCATCCTCTAGGGGGAGAATGTGATTTAAATTTGGAATACTTACCGAAATGTATACTGAACTACATCTGTGTTTACACCATTGAGTTTGTATATAAAGCATTATACATCTTTTTGAAAAAGGAGTACGCATTTATTATGCAGTTATGATTATTAAATAAAATTACGAAAACCGACGAGGCCGTATGAGCTTGATGCCTTTGCTTTTCCGACAAAAAAATATCAGTCTAGGAATTGGCCGCGTTTTTGTTTTCTTCAAATACATAAACGTTAAGTTTATTTTAATTTATTTTTATAAATAAGTTAATGTTCTAAAAATACGTTACGATGTTAAATCAAAGCGACAGTGACAGTAAATTGTCGGATTCCATCAGTGCAAATGCTCAGACGCAAGAACAGAGAAATACTCAAATCAGCTCATCAACAATAAATGTACCAAACAAAAATGTAACTCTCTCTGTCAATAATTGGAACAATGTTTCGAATGTTAACTTTTACTTTTAAGTGTCATTATTTTTAATAAATGCTTATCTCATAAATTATTATTGTGTTAATTTTTTCGCAAATGGTACGAAAAGTAGAGTATTTTCCTCGGTGATAAAGCTGTCTTAGTCTTGGGTGAACTTAAATCCCTCGCTACACTCAGGACTCGTCTTAAATCCCTCGCTTCGCTCGTGATTTAAGTTTTAAACACCCTCGCTACGCTCGGGAGTAAACCTCGAGTCCTTCGTTACGCTCGCGATTTAAATCGTCACCCGCGACAGAAGACACTGCTTTATCCCCTTGGTTAATAATCTACTAATATAATATCGCCATCGTACTATATAGTATATGGCTACGCTTAAAATGCAAGATAGTTCAACGTACCTTCCACCTCAAGTGTGACAACGTCAGTATGCTCCTGCCCGTCGTCCAGCCCAGCCCCGCACCTCCACTGGCCAACGTCTTCGTACGTCACTTTGGCGATGGTGACCGCGCAGTCGCCGCGATCGAGGCTGGCGTTCAATGGGAAATAGTATTTGCCGAGAATCGAACTGTAATGAAAACAAATCGTGTTTTTATACACTTCTCAGGTAAAAAATCTTAATATTTCTTATAATAGAAGGAATATTAGTAGGTAGAATGGAAAACCGTTGTCTAAGGCTGGAACCACATCTGTGCGCATCGATTCGCATTTTGTCCATACGAAACTGTCATTTTTCTTAAGAGTCGTGATCAATTCGGCTTTTCGATGCGTACATGACTATGAAAAATGTCAGTTTTGTATGGTCAAAAAGCGAATCGATGCGCACAGATGTGATTCTAGCCTAAAACCATATTAAGCAATAGTTATTTGTGAAACAAACAACAACAAGGGGCCAAAGTGATCACTTTGGCTGCTTTGGCCCTTTGTAACACAAATTACTATTTGTTCACTCAATGAGGAAGTGTTTTTAAATAACGCTGCGAATTGGCATCTCGAATTTTATTAGCTACGAAATAATACGACAAAATAAGCCGTGAAAAATACTTTTAAATAATAAAATAATCGACCTTCTTTGTAACTGAAAACGAAGGTTTGTTACAGTCCTTGTTTTAAACCTCGAGAGTTAGAGACAGACTATCGTTGGATTTATTTTTGTTTGACGGCAGTCTCAAACGGCTTTGTAAATACTTTCAAACGTTTTGAATATTGGAGGGGCGCGCCATATGTTATCGTAGTTTATCTCTACTTGTAACTCCGTAAGATACCTATAAGGTCTGCCTAAACGTTTCAACAATAATAGAAATTACTTACTTTTCTACAGTTACAGATGAATCGATGTTAAAAGACCTCCCAGTTGGGGGCTCAAATCGGCAGTAGCTCAACGGTATCAGCCCCTTTGTAGTTACGCAGGCGATCGTGATTGGGCGTCCAAGCTTAGCTGTTATATTAGGTTCTAATGCTGCTACTTTATTCACTATCCGGACTTCGATTTTCTTGATTGTTTCCAGTCGTACGGACTGCCTGCCGATGTGACAGCCCCATTCACCGTTATCGGCTTTTGTTGCTTTGATCTGTTTTACACATTTACCGTCGCTCACAGCGCCATCTGTGAATCTGTTTTTGTTGAATTATAAGACCCGCATAGCTATACGTCGAAATTGTAGATATTGATATTACAATATTGTGTCACATATAAATATGATAATTAACATTATTTTTTTATTTTTAACCAGTGATTTTTTAATCGACCTTCAAATTCTAGGAAGCGAGCTTAGATCTAATAGGTATACCTAGTTAAATGACGGCAATGTATATACCTACCTACTTCTGATTTTACTGAGATCTGGCTAGGTAAGTATAAAGTAGATTGAAATACCAGAGATGCGACTTATTTGAAATACTCGTATTTAAAATGGAAATACAAAATGCAAAATATCTATGTTCTATTTTGTAAGTACCTATTACCTTTTAAGAAAGCATTTTATTTGAAATACTTTTAAAAATAGAATTTCCATTTTAAAAATATAAAATACTTTGTGATTAAGTTTATTTAACCCTAACTGATGCCCGCGACTTCGTTCACGTTGAGTTAGTGTTTGTGAAAGTGCGTTTGTTTGTTAGTTTGCCCTTCAATCACGAAGCATCGGATCGACGTGATTTTTGCATGGGTATAGTTGTGGACTTGGAGAGTGACGTAGCATAGGTCTATGCTATGTTTTATCCCGAGAAAACAGAGGGTTCCCGCTGGATTTTTAAAAACCTACCCCTACGCCGATGAAGTCCCACGCGGACGAAGTCAGGGGCAAAAGCTAGTTTAGTATTTTAGCATTATGGTGTAAGAGTTGAGAGCGGTATCTGGATTTGTATGAAGTCTACCCGACTTTGAAGGTCGTACCTATAATATCGACTCTTCCTAAATTGCCACTGTTTAGGAGTGTAGTTCCTTGCAGCATCAGGGTTGAAGAGTAGAGGGTAGGAGTTCTCAATCAGTTGAGAAATCTCGAAGATATCGATGTTCGTAGGTTTAAAATACAACTCCTCCTTTATTGAAAGTCGGTTAAAAAAGTAGCATAAGTTACTCCTTTTAACATCAGCTATCTGCCAGTGAAAGTTCCGTCAAAATCGGTTAGCCGGAACAAACAGACAGACATACAAAAAATGTGTTTTTGTTATAAGTACCGTATCTACATGCATATGCATTTAGTAGAAAGCTGTTATTTTGAAATTACAAACAGACACTTCAATTTTATTTATTTTTATAGATTACTTGCAACAGCAGAGCCATCTAGAATTATAATAATAATAATCGTTTATTTATAATAATAATCGTTTATTTAAATTGTTAGTTAATTGAACGAAAAGGTATTTGTATTTTAAGAAAGTATTTTAGAAATACCTATTTTACATTTAGTATTTAAAATACAAAACACAAAACTATTTGGTATTTTGCATTTAAAATAGGTAAATCAAAAAGTATTTGCATTTTGTATTTAAATACATTTCTTAAACTATTTTGTACATCTCTGTGAAATACCTACTGTGCCTACTACTACTTAGTAATTAGGTCAGTTACCAAGTTGGATTATCAAGTTTATTATTTTAATAATGACCCCTAGCTACTCAAATACATGATAAAACATAAGTCAAGTAAATATGTAATTTGTTATCGAAAATATTATTATTAGTAACAGCTGTGTCCAAAGCCCAAAAAAAGTGTTTTTATTATTCCGTTAGATATTTATTTTTAGGGTTCCGTACCTCAAAAGGTAAAAAAAGGAAACCTTATAAGATCACTCTCCTGACCGTCTGTCCGTGTGTCACCACCGATTATCTCAGGGACGGGTAGACCTAGCCAGTTGAAGTTTATACCAGATACTGAGGTCTATAGTCCCTATTAGGTGTACAAAAGTCAAGGTCCTGAGTCAACACGATAAAAAGATATGGGCAAATTTAGATTTTCGCGGAAACTTGTAAGCTTGTACCAAAATTTTCCTTAATTTTCAACTTTTTTATTTTTCGCAATTTTCCCTTTACTTGTGCTCTAAGACCTTGCTTTTGACGAAAATTGACAATTCTAGGTCAACCGGAAGTTTTTTTTTATATACCTACCATAGGTTTTGGGGTCGAAAACCTATATGGTAATTCCCGTTGACCTAGAATCACGAAATTTAGCAAAAAGCAAGGTCTTTCAGTACAAATATAGGCAAAATTCCAAAAAATAAAAAAAGTTGAAAATTAAAGGGGTCCCCATACATACATAGTAGACGCCAATTAAGATAGCCCTCTGCGTTGTATGGGCGCTCATACAATTTAGAGGTCTAGCTTAATTGGCACCTACCTCAAATGAGATAAATAAATAAAATTGTGCTATTGTGTGAAAGAAAATAAAAGAAAATATTTATTTTGATATTAAGAATAAACCTCTAAAACAAAAAATATTATAAATAAGCAAATTAATATAATATAATACTATCGTTTTACATGAATATTTTTACTTCTGGAGTACGGAATCCTCGGTGCACGAGTCCGACTCGTACTTGGCCGGTTTTTTAAATTGTTATTTTACCTAGCCTTTATCTATGTTACTTACTTAGTAGTTAGGTACTTTATTTAACAGGGCAGCTTCCATATAGTTCAGTATTGGATTTTAGTAAGGCCCAGTGAACATTATTTACAGCATAACTACCTACTTAGTCATCATCATCAGCAACCCTTCAACGACTCACTATTATCACTACCTACTGAGCGCAAGTCACCTCTCAGAGAGAAGGGTTATCTTTATCTAGTATAAGCCATAGTCCACTACGCTGGCTCAATGCGAATTGGTGGACTTCACACACCTTCGAGAACTCCCAGATGTGCAGGTTTCCTCACGATGTTTTCCTTCACCTTTGAAGCAAGTGATATTTAATTTCTTAAACGCACATAACTTCCTAACCACTAGACTATCACTTCAACCTACTAAATAGTTATTATACATGTCTATCAGATACATATTATAATGCTGATATTTTTTACCTAATTAAGACCGGTAAGTAGTTAGGTACCTGAAATTCCGTCAATACTTTCGAACAAGTGTAAATTAATAATTTTATTTTTAAATGCAAGCTTTTAGTAGCTACATCATTAGACTCTGGATATCATCTAGGATCAGAGTACTTGTTATGACGAATCAAACGAGCCCAAACTCGATGAGGTTACGTCGTTTTATTACAGAGTTCCGATAGCCATCTTCCGTCTCCATCATCAGATCAGCTCCATGTCACAATAATATTGTATTGTCATCCGATTTACACATACATGCAAAATTCCAGCTCGATCAGAAACCGGGAAGTGGGTCTAATTCATCTTGCAAGATTTGACCCAAACAAACATCGCAAGTTAAAAGCTTGTAAAAATACTTACGAAAAACGCTTTCCACTGGGATGTACAAATCCACAATAAGTCATCGGAAAATCGGATTTACATTGAATGCGTATATTTTCATTTTCGGATGCCAATATCGTCTCCTTACCATCTATGTTGAATATCCGAAACGCTAGAAACAAACAATATAACTAACTACCTACTCGTAATCTTACGATTCCACTATAATATAATTAAATACCACCACATTAAACCAGTTTGAACAGTTATATAAAAGAATTACCACTTGTTATCGAAAAATTTAAATTTAGGAAAAATAAAGTAGTGACTGCGCTTAAACACAACATTTTCACGGTTACCATTTTGAACTGTCACTGAGACGCTCGTCCGTACTGTATACTACCCTCTCGTGATAGTGCTCGTGAGGCGTCTAGATGTCATTAGGTCGTAACTCGCATTTTACGGTGTGATTTTCGATAACACTGATTGCCTACAATGTTTGTTGAGGCACTATCCTCGACAGCTCAACAGTTAGGGCATGGACTGCAAAGCGAAAGGTCGACGGTTCATATCCCAACCGTTGCATTATTCTCGTAGGTCTGGTATCTGGTACTCCTTCCACAAGCTTTCTTTAGCTTTGCAAAAGTGTGTTCGTCCGTTTGTTTATTTATTTACTTTTTTGTTTATCAGGAAAAAACTATCCTATTTATTAACCGACTTCAAAATAAAATAAAAAGAGGAGGTTCTCAATTCGATGCGTATTTTTTTTGTCGATGTTAGGTACTCCATAACTCCGTCAAATCTGAACCTATTTCAATATTTTTTTTTATTTGAAAGGACATACCGTCGGGTTGGTCCCATTTAAATTTGGTGAAGATCTGATGAATATCTTCGACGATGAAGGTCGGAACTCCTAAATTTTTGTTGATGTTACTTCATAACTTCGTCAAATCTGAACCGTTTTCGATAATTTTTTTTTAATTTAAAAAGACATACCTACCGTCAGGTTGGTCCCATTTAAATTTGGTGAAGATCTGATGAATATCTTCGGTGATAGAGGACGGAACTCGCGATCATAAAATGTGTAGATTTATCCTATATGAAGGCTGAAGCTACACTAAAAAGCTTAAACTAAAAAAACCGACTTCAAACGCCACTGATAAGTATAAAATAATTTCAGTTTGTACACGTATGTTGAAGTCGGGCGGGCCTCAATAGAACTATGAAACTGCAACGATAGCCCGACTTCAACATACCTGTACCAACTACCAAGTACTATTATTATATTCTGTGCCTGGACCTACAAACTAAAATTTTGGCTAGCGTAGCGCATTCGTTTCATCGTTTCTAGTTAGGCCCGCCCGACTTCAACATACGTGTACAAACTGAAATTATTTTATACTTTTCAGTGGCGTTTGATGTCGGTTTTTTTTAAAGAATTTTTATATATTACTAGCTGTTGCCCTCGCGACTTCGTCCGCGTGGAATTAGGTTCTTTGAAAATCCCGTGGGAACGGCTGGTTTTATCGGGATAAAAAAAACATTCAACCTGTATTTAAAACTTTTAGGGGTAGAATTTTCAAAAACTGTGAAATGCGTACTTTTTTGTTTTTAATCAAGAGCCAAAATACCAAGTTTCGTGGATATAACTTGAAAAAGACAGACCCTTTCCATCCCCTATTTAACCCCTTTGATGGTAGAATTTAAAAAAAATATCAAATATGTACTTCTTTATATTTAATCAAAAATTCCAACTTTCATAAACATTACTTGAAAAATAACTTGAAATATGAAGGACTATCATACAAATATTCACCACTATTTAACCCCTTTGGGGGTAGATTTTCCACAAACTGTGACGTGTGACTACTTCTTTGTTTTTAATATAAAGCCTAATTACAAAGTTTCATAGATAAAACTTTAAAAAATGACGGACTTTCATACAAACTATCAACCCCAATTTTACCCCTTAGGGGGTAGAATTATCAAAAAGGTAAAAAAGTTCTTCTTTATTTTTAATCAAGAGCAATAATACCAAGTTTCATAAACATTACTTGATAAATAACTTGGAAAATGAAGGACTATCCTACAAACATTCAACCCCTATTTTACCCCTTCGGGGGTAGAATTTTCAAAAAATGTAAAATACGTACTTCTTTATTTTTCATCAAGAGCCCAAATTCCAAGTTTCATAAACATAACTTGAAAAATCGCGAACTTCCATACAAACTATCAACCCTTATTTTACCCCTTAAAGGGTAGAATTGTCAAAAAATGTAAAATACGTACTTCTTTATTTTAATCATCAGCCAAAATACCAAGTTTCATAAACATAAATTGAAAAATGGCGGACTTTCATACAAATTATGAACCCCTATTTTACCCCTTCGGGGGTAGAATTTTCAAAAACTGTAAAATACGTACTTCTTTATTTTTAATCAAGAAACAAAACACCAAGTTTTATAAACATAACTTGAAAAATAACTTGAAAAATGAAAGACTATCATACAAATATTCAACCCCTATTTAACCCCCAAAGGGGTAGAATTTTCAAAAACTGTGAAACACGTAACTCTTTATTTTTAATTTAAAGCCCAAATACCGAGTTTCATGGGAATAACTTTAAAAATGACGGACTTTCATACAAACTTTAACCCCCCATTTAACCCCCTTGGGGGTGGAATTTCAAAAAATCCTTTCTTAGTGCTCCTCTACGTCATAGAAGGAACCTACTGTCAAAATTTCACGTTTCTAGCTTCAGTGGTTTAGGCTGTGCGTTGATAGATCAGTCAGTCAGTCAGTCAGTCAGGACAAGTCTTTTTATAAGTATAGATTATGTTAAGCCAGAGTACCAGCTAGGTACCACTATATTAAACATTTACTAAATCCATTCAGTAATTTCAGTGTGATGCGCGCAAACAGACAGATAAAAATCTGTACCTATTGGGCTTAGTATCGATATAAAGCGTCCACCGATAAAAATTAACAAAATATACTTATTTAATGTAGGTACAGAAATCACCCAGTTATAGTTATAAATGATAGCGACAAACCGCGGTTAACTCGGAATTGATTAAATGTCGCTACTCGCTACGCTACTATTAAATTCAATTTTTTTTTTCATCATTTCATACTATGAACAATCAGTTTACTGAGCAGATTATCTTAATTGATATTATTTTTAACCCCCGACGCAAAAAGAGAGGGGTGTTATAAGTTTAACGTGTCTGTCGGTGTATCTGTGTATCTGTCTGTGGTAGCGTAGCCGCCAAACGGATGAACCGATTTTCGTTAAGTTTTTTTTGTGTCATAGATAATTTTATCCCGAGTGTTCTTAGCCATGTTTCATGAAAATCTGTTCAGCCGTTTGAAGATCATCAACTCTTTAATAGTTGATGAGGGGATCTGACTACCTTCCATATGTCCTGTCGATTCGAAATTTGGTACCTTGTTACTTCAATGATATTGAAAGTATATGGTAAGGTAACCATGACCTGATCAGCCGTTTGAAGATCATCAGCTCTTTAATAGTTGATGAGGTGATCTGACTACCTTCCATATGTCCTATCGATTCGAAAGGTACCGTATTACTTCAATGATATTGAAAGAACATGGTAAGGTAACCATGACTTTAAATGACATGTTAGAGTAAGGTTTAGATTTCGAAGGTGGGTAATTAAATGGGATCAATTAGGCTCAATTACCACTGCGCTAACAAATCACTATAAATACCTTCCTAATATTTATACCTACTTTAAAAACCACTAAATAAAAGTAAAATTAAAAATATTAAAAACCCCCCGACACAAAAAAAATCTCTAAAAACTAACAAATAATATTTTATACCTATATATAATTATTATCGTCACATATATTATGTAAGTTCAAATATTTTTATTTTACAAGTGTCGTCGTCGTGTCGGGGGACCGCTAAGTGAGAAAAACAGGTGTAGTCGCAGATTGCAACAAAAGAATTTACTCCGAAAAATTCGCAAAATCGACACAACCGTCAACGTCGTCTGCCCTCACGTCTCGCGCGCGGCATTACGTAGAGCGTAGACTATATATGCATGAAACTTAAGATCGCTCGTACCTAAATGTAGTTCGTAATAATTAATTAACTGTTGGAAAAATACTTTATAAACTTTAGCGGTCCCGCGACGCGACGACGACACTTGGAAAATAAAAATATTTGAACTTACATAATATATGTGACGATAATAATTATATATAGGTATAAAATATTATTTGTTAGTTTTAGATTTTTTTTTGTGTCGATAGGTTTTTAAAATTTTTAATTTTACTTTTATATAAGTTAGGGCATTGACATACAGTTGGTAACCGGAGGGGGCCCCCAGCCAGAGGGCCGTGAGCACATTGTAATTTTTTTTAACATTGGTTGAGCTTCTTTATATGGGTGGGAGAGTGCCCCATCCGATTCAATTGCCACAGGGCTCGTTAAGGATGATTATACGGGTCTGCCCGCGAAATTCAAATTTAATTTGGTTTTTCGCAATTTGTAAACTAATACGACAAACACCGCTAATGTCATTCTAATTGCGCCAGTAGAATTATCATCTTCACAGGTTTACATAAAAATCTTTACTTGAAAGTGACCTGTTTAAGAAATTAATCAAAATACTGACTAATTTGTAACTCACCAACAACTCGGTATTTTGATTAATTTCTTAAACTGGTCACTTTCAAGTAAAGATTTTAGCTCCAAACCATAGCTCCAACGAATGGACCGAATTCGATGCGATTTTTTTCATAGGAAAGCTGACGTGACCGAAATGGATCTGGGCTATAATTTATGAACATCAGATGAAGATAAGATCTGTTCGGGCGTTCAAAGATCATCAACTCAATTCCTACCTGATTAAAGGGTCTTACAAACTTTCACAGGTGTGTACTAATACTTCTGATTATTTCCAAGGCATGGTTACCTTGAGCTGATTCTGCAGCATCAAGTACTTTGCGGGATACCCAACTCATCAGCAACTTACAGCAGATTATAGTGTGTTTGGGCTCATAAGACTGGTCTCAATAGGTGTTAGATAGATGATGATCCAGGATCGAGGAGGATGTGATGGAGCAGAAAACTGGGCAACAGGATTTCAGGTATATCATACATAGGCCGGCCGTAGATTCACATGTCGAGGGCGTTTTAAATTGTCAATTTACACTTGTGCATGATATTTATACTTTATACCAACACAAAGTTATCCTAATTTTATAATACTAGAGCAATCAACTGATGTCAGTGTTTACCTACCATAGTTGGATATTTGAATGATAGGTTTTTTATTTATTTAAAATAACGTTTTTAAATATCTTATCACAATGCCGTTTCTCTTTTTTAAATATCTTTACTAGTTTTGGAATTATAAGCTGTTTTACTGACTGTATCTGTCTCTTTCTAAAACGAAATTTTCTATGGAGCGTGTATGGAGCTTTGACATTGTGACATCACAATTATCTAGTGCTCTCTCTGTCTAACAGGAAACTTTGAAGCTCTATGACTTATCTGTTTTTGGACCGATTTATTTTGTTTTTACAAATGTTATTCTTACATGTTACATTTTCGATTATAAAATAATGAATATCAAGATTTTGACTACATTCAAATACCCAATTACACATTATTAAGTACTTAGTGCTGATTTCACTAAAGTCGAGTCATGTTTAACCGAGGAATAAACTGGGCGTTCTGACAGTTTTTGTATTGAAAATCTGCCAAATTATTTTACGCTCGTATAAGACTTATTTCACGTTGGTGAAATCGGCCTTTAGTGGATAAGTACCTAATAAGTTAAATAACATTAGGCACATTATATTTTATTCTTTTTAATACAAACCAAGTCTTCGCATTATTTTCTTCGATGCAAAACTTAACTGCAGTCTCCTACTTGGGAGGTCGCAGGTTCGATCCCGTGGACGCACCTTTGACATTTCAAAGCTATCCGCGTTTAACCTCAATCACATGCTTCTATGATTAAGGAAAACATCGTGAGGAACCTGCACGCATCGTGAGGAATTCGCCATATTGTTCTAATCTGCCAATTCGCATTGGTCCAGCTTGATGTATTACGGCCTATAACCCTTCTCTGAGAGGAGACCTGCGCTCAGTAGTGAAATGTTGATGGGTTGCTGATAAGACGAAATCAGAAATGACTTCTACATGCGGGAATCTTCTGTTAATAATATAGCTATATCACTATTCACTGGTACACTTTATTACATCATTCACTCTTGATCATAATACACCAAACGATCACAAAAATAAAATCACATATCTACATTTTCTTTTAAATTATTTTCTTCTATTTCTGCCCCCCTTTGTTTTTTTATCGGATTTCTCTGTGGCCAGCTCTTGTTGTAATTTTTTCAGCATTTGTGGAGTTATTAGGCCCTGGAACAACAAAAAAATTGCACTAAACTAGCGGCACGTTATGATGGCCGGTTTGACGTTTGTCCGCTCATGAAGTTCCGTATTAATTGATAACGACTTTGAAGGAAATAATTGTATTACTTTATTGACGATAGTGATGTGCAGAGATTCATAAATTTTATCGAATGTAGTTTTAGGTTTAGGACTCAAAATATATTTATTAAATTGATTTCTAAAATGTATACAAGTGTAGAAAAATCAGTTTGCACCATTTAAGGGGTGAATGTACTTGTGAATATGAACAATTTTCACTATGTGGACAAACCTCTGAAATCGCAAAAAAATATCAGCTGTTTCATACAAAAGGTAAAATTTTTATTTTTATATGATATATACCACAACTCGGCATTTGGTTTTCTAAATTGAAAATTTTTAAAAATGGAATCTAATACGATCGTCACATAGGATCGCTGGCTAGCACAACTACTACCTCCGGCAAACTCGCGTCAATGCTCAATGCAAAACAAAGCAGTTTCGAATTGACGTTGCTTCGAAAAGTATAAACTGTCAGTGCAATGCGATTGTGATATAGTTTTGACCTGGCTTTGGATTTCAAATATTGATACTGCATTACTGTTGACCCTTGCTCGTTAATTTGGACTCTGTTCAAGCCCTTTGTTGTGGATTTCGTCGATATGACCGAACGTACGCAGAGAACTGTTCTAAATAGTCAGACACGTGAGTTCGTAATACGCCTTCGTAACTATTTCGATCGTGAAGCTCAAAATGGAGGGCCAATTTTACCTATAACGTCAGTGGTTGAACGCGTAGCTGATGCGCTTAATATTGGACAACGAACTGTTAGACGGATAACTAAAAAAAAATATGGCGAGACTGGCACAGAAGAAAATAAACTTCACACACCAAAAAAGAGAAAACGAGCAAAACCAGTCGTAGGCATCGATAGCTTTGATGCCGATGCTATCCGAAGACATGTTTACGGCTACTATTTACAGAAGGAGTATCCAACAAGAAAAAAGTTGGTGCATTCACTGAAGGAAGCTGGATTATTCTTCGGTGGGGAAAGTTCTTTAACGAAGATTTTGAAGACCATTGGATTTCGATACAAAAAATGTAACAAACGCAAAATATTGATGGAAAGATTTGATATAGCGATGGCAAGGTATACTTTTTTACGGCAAGTGAAAGAAATCAAAAATTGGCAAAATGTTGTGTTCTTGGATGAAACATGGCTTAATGCTAACCATACTGTAGGCCGTTCTTGGAACGATGACACAGCAGCATCTACTTCCAAAGTTCCTGTAGGAAAAGGATCGCGACTTATAATTTGTCACGCCGGAACCATCAACGGGTTTGTCGAAGGTTCTCTCATGGCTTTTGCGTCAAAAACCACTGGAGACTATCATGAAGACATGAATGGAGAAAAGTTTACTGAATGGTTTACCTCAATGTTGTGTAGCCTCCCTGAACCATCTATTATAATTATGGACAACGCCCCATACCACTCGATGCAAATTGACAAGCCACCTGCCCAATCCCAAAAGAAAGCTGATATCGTCGCATGGCTTCGTAAAAATGGCGTAGATGCAAACATGAATATGTTAAAAGCGGAATTAGTACGTCTTTTAAAAGAAAACAAACCAACCAAGATCCGATACGTCATTGACGAAATAGCATTAGAACATGGGCACAGAGTTATACGGTTACCGCCTTACCATTGTGAGTATAATGCGATTGAGTTGGTGTGGGCTCAAATTAAGGGATATGCTGCAAGACACAATACAGAACCCCCATTTACCACAAAAAAAATGCTAAAATTATTAGAAGAAGCTTGTGAACATGTGACTAAAGGAGACTGGGAAAAGGTTGTGAATAGAACTGTTAAATTAATAAGGGAAGATTATGAAAGAGATGTGAAAATAGATAATATTATAGAAAACGAACATATAATTATTAATGTAGGTGATGATAGCAGTGACGACAGTGAAAATAGTAGTATGGACGAATCTGATTAATTATGGCCTTTTGTGGCACCTTTTTTGGTATCTTTTGTATTCATATGTTTCTTGTGTGCATATAAAGTATGTATATTCATTTTCATTCAAATATTCAGTTCGTTCAAATAAATTAAATAAACATATACATTTTTGTTTTATTAAACCTATTTAATCAGGTACAAAAACAAAACTTAATTGTTTTTTGTTCGAGAATAAATTGACATTCCACATCACTATTGTAATGTGTCAAACCGGCCATCATAGCGTGCCGCTAGTTTAATGAACTTTTAATTTAATTCAATTCACAAGTAGTGCCTTTGGTAATTAAGTTTTATACATTTTATAATAATATTATAATATTGTATTATGATATTTGTTTTTGACATTTATGTACATTATCATCATGCTAATATTATAAATGTGAGTGTGTTTGTTTGTTGGTTTGTCCTTCAATCACGCCGCAACAGAGCTACGGATCAACGTGATTTTTTGCATGGGTATAGTTGAGGACCTGGAGCATGGATAATAAAGGAGAAAACCTGGAGAGTGACATAGGCTACTTTATATCCCGGAAAATCACGAAGTCGCGGGCATCAGCTAGTAATAATAATAATAATTATATAAGTTTAACATTAATAACACTGAATTAACTTTGAATGTTATTAATGTTAATATTAATGTGACATTATGTAAATTTTGCATGCCCATTGTTTGGCAGATTGCTGTACGTTCGTACGTTATGGCTTATTGCCACACCTTTTTATATATATATAAGTATAACTGCAATCATGCAAATAAATGATTTGTTTTGGTTTCGATGGAAAGGTATGATGATTGTCGTGAAGTGCGAGTCTAAAATGAATTTATTTCACAAAATGATAAGTAAAAGATCATAATTGAGAATATATTTGCTTATTATTAAAACAAGTGTAAATTAAAAAAAATATTTTTAACAAACAAGCTTTAACATCGACTACCAGACACTTCATTCAGTACCAGAGTACTTGTCAAGACGAATTAAACGAACACAAACTCGTGGGGGTTACGTCATTTCGTTACAGAGTTCCCATAGCCACCTTCCACTTCCATCATCAGATCAGCTCCATGTCACAATAATATTGCGTTGGGCTATATGCGGGAATGGGGCTACTTTGTGTCTGCCCGTCTTAACATGAATTGAATTGTAGTACTTTTTTTTTGGAACTTCCCCTCATTGTGGAAATATTATATTTAATTCTAACAAAGTTGCATAGGTTAAATCGGCTTGGCATCCAGCTGCCCACAAGATACCTAGTATAAAAAACTTATTACAATGTAATAGCTTCATAATAATATTGTAAAATGATTATTTAGAAAAGAGCAACTGCTGAGTTTCTTGCCGGCTCTTCTCAGCAGAATCCGCTCCGATCCGAATTTCGAACCGGTGGTAGAGTCATGACTTGTCATAAGAGCCACAGGTTGGCCTACATGAAATAAATAATTTGAAATTTTGAATTGTCATCCAATTTACAAATATAGTATGCAAAAGAAGAATGGCGAATTTGGACCCAGTACATTTAAAAAGCGTACAGATTCAGAAATCATTTAATTTTAATTAATATTTTTCAAAGTATTTTTCTGTGTAAACCCCATATTTTTAGAAGTTGGGGATCAAAAATATAATTATAGTTCGGCCGTTCAGAGAATGCGTTCCTGACACCTATTAGAAAAATATTGTTTACCAAGTTATTTGACACTCAGTTTGGCACAAAATTATAACATTAATTGATTATTGATATAATAATGTTGTTTTAATGCTCATCAATTGTTAAAACGGTAAACAACCAGCAATAATATTTTTATCGTAACTGCAACGCCATTACAAAGTTACGTCGTCAGTTCAATCGCGACGTGTCAGGAACGCATTCTCTGAACGGCCGTAGATTATTCACAGTTACACAATATAATTACACTAGCGGCACGCTATGATGGCCGGTTTGACACATTACAATAGTGATGTGGAATGTCAATTTATTCTCGAACAAAAAACAATTAAGTTTTGTTTTTGTACCTGATTAAATAGGTTTAATAAAACAAAAATGTATATGTTTATTTAATTTATTTGAACGAACTGAATATTTGAATGAAAATGAATATACATACTTTATATGCACACAAGAAACATATGAATACAAAAGATACCAAAAAAGGTGCCACAAAAGGCCATAATTAATCAGATTCGTCCATACTACTATTTTCACTGTCGTCACTGCTATCATCACCTACATTAATAATTATATGTTCGTTTTCTATAATATTATCTATTTTCACATCTCTTTCATAATCTTCCCTTATTAATTTAACAGTTCTATTCACAACCTTTTCCCAGTCTCCTTTAGTCACATGTTCACAAGCTTCTTCTAATAATTTTAGCATTTTTTTTGTGGTAAATGGGGGTTCTGTATTGTGTCTTGCAGCATATCCCTTAATTTGAGCCCACACCAACTCAATCGCATTATACTCACAATGGTAAGACGGTAACCGTATAACTCTGTGCCCATGTTCTAATGCTATTTCGTCAATGACGTATCGGATCTTGGTTGGTTTGTTTTCTTTTAAAAGACGTACTAATTCCGCTTTTAACATATTCATGTTTGCATCTACGCCATTTTTACGAAGCCATGCGACGATATCAGCTTTCTTTTGGGATTGGGCAGGTGGCTTGTCAATTTGCATCGAGTGGTATGGGGCGTTGTCCATAATTATAATAGATGGTTCAGGGAGGCTACACAACATTGAGGTAAACCATTCAGTAAACTTTTCTCCATTCATGTCTTCATGATAGTCTCCAGTGGTTTTTGACGCAAAAGCCATGAGAGAACCTTCGACAAACCCGTTGATGGTTCCGGCGTGACAAATTATAAGTCGCGATCCTTTTCCTACAGGAACTTTGGAAGTAGATGCTGCTGTGTCATCGTTCCAAGAACGGCCTACAGTATGGTTAGCATTAAGCCATGTTTCATCCAAGAACACAACATTTTGCCAATTTTTGATTTCTTTCACTTGCCGTAAAAAAGTATACCTTGCCATCGCTATATCAAATCTTTCCATCAATATTTTGCGTTTGTTACATTTTTTGTATCGAAATCCAATGGTCTTCAAAATCTTCGTTAAAGAACTTTCCCCACCGAAGAATAATCCAGCTTCCTTCAGTGTATGCACCAACTTTTTTCTTGTTAGATACTCCTTCTGTAAATAGTAGCCGTAAACATGTCTTCGGATAGCATCGGCATCAAAGCTATCGATGCCTACGACTGGTTTTGCTCGTTTTCTCTTTTTTGGTGTGTGAAGTTTATTTTCTTCTGTGCCAGTCTCGCCATATTTTTTTTTTAGTTATCCGTCTAACAGTTCGTTGTCCAATATTAAGCGCATCAGCTACGCGTTCAACCACTGACGTTATAGGTAAAATTGGCCCTCCATTTTGAGCTTCACGATCGAAATAGTTACGAAGGCGTATTACGAACTCACGTGTCTGACTATTTAGAACAGTTCTCTGCGTACGTTCGGTCATATCGACGAAATCCACAACAAAGGGCTTGAACAGAGTCCAAATTAACGAGCAAGGGTCAACAGTAATGCAGTATCAATATTTGAAATCCAAAGCCAGGTCAAAACTATATCACAATCGCATTGCACTGACAGTTTATACTTTTCGAAGCAACGTCAATTCGAAACTGCTTTGTTTTGCATTGAGCATTGACGCGAGTTTGCCGGAGGTAGTAGTTGTGCTAGCCAGCGATCCTATGTGACGACGATCGTATTAGATTCCATTTTTAAAAATTTTCAATTTAGAAAACCAAATGCCGAGTTGTGGTATATATCATATAAAAATAAAAATTTTACCTTTTGTATGAAACAGCTGATATTTTTTTGCGATTTCAGAGGTTTGTCCACATAGTGAAAATTGTTCATATTCACAAGTACATTCACCCCTTAAATGGTGCAAACTGATTTTTCTACACTTGTATACATTTTAGAAATCAATTTAATAAATAAATTTTGAGTCCTAAACCTAAAACTACATTCGATAAAATTTATGAATCTCTGCACATCACTATCGTCAATAAAGTAATACAATTATTTCCTTCAAAGTCGTTATCAATTAATACGGAACTTCATGAGCGGACAAACGTCAAACCGGCCATCATAGCGTGCCGCTAGTGTAAGCGTTCTAATGGCAATACTTACCATTTTACGGAGTAAAGAGTAAAAACTTGTCAAATTATGTCAATGTCAATTGTCAACTCTACCTATAAATAGGAAGACCTACCTACCTATAATAGTCGCAATTCCTAGTTCCATGGTCAACTCACTCAAATGTCCATGGAACTAGGAAGATGAGTTGTAATTCCTCATCATCATCATCATTAACAACCCACTAACGGCTCACTACTGAGCGCAGGTCTCCTCTCAGAGAAGGGTTATAGGCCATAGTCCACCACGCTGGCCCAATGCGAATTGATGCGAATTGGCGGACTTCACACAACTTCGAGAACATTATGGAGAACTCTCAGGTGTGCAGGTTTCCTTACGATGTTTTCCTTCACCGTTGATGCAAGTGATATTTAATTTCTTAAACGCACTTGACTCCGAAAAGTCAGAGGTTCGTACCCGGGATCGAACCGGGGCCCCCCGAATAGGAGACCACAGTCCTAACCACTAGGCTATCACTGCTTCTAATTCCTAGTTCCATGCAAATGTCATTCGTGGTCATAGAAATAAGAAGGTCGTAATTCCTAGCTCCATGTTCATTGTCCGTGGTCATTTCATTTGTTTGTAATGCATTTGACATTTGCGCGTTTATTTTACTTTTTCGTTCGTTTTGTGTTTGTTATGCATTGTAGTGTATTAATACTAACGATTTGGCGTGATTTTGGACAAGACACAGCATTTCTTTCTGAACTTAAAGTAATTACAAGCAAATTGGAGTGTTGTAGGTATATAGTATATTCATCATTTAGTCGTTTTCCTAGTTCCATGCACTATCATAATACTTTAGACGTAGTCGTAATTCCTAGTTCCATGATAATACCATTGGCCGCATTACATGACAGTACTATTCGAATTACCATGGAACTAGGAATTGCGACGAATTACACATTTTAGGTAAGGTTGGTAGGAAGCGTGTTCTCATATTATGTATATTCAGACAATAATATTCTGTGCCTATTAGATTATTCAAAGCACAGAATAATTATTGATTCAAAGCTATAGTGGTAATTTGCCTTAAATATATTAAATGGAAACATAACCTCATTTTCAACAATTTACTACTGAATATCTTTTTTCTCCCAACTTTATTTGATTGACTTTGATTAACTTTTTTGTTAGTCTGGTTTACTAGAACAAGTATCAGAAGTTTGATTCGTGAACGTGGGCCACAAGTCTGGGTCAGAAACTATATGGGTGCTCGCCAATCGCCTTTCAGGTCAATCGGAAACCTGGAAGTGGTTCTAATTCATCTTGCAAGATTTGACCTAAACATACCACACCTTTAGATTTATAGACCTATTTCGAAATTTTGGGATTTCGACTTTGATCAATACCTGAACTATAACTCTTATAATAGACTCTAATATAATATGAATTTATACAGTTGGCTATCCAAGAACTTTTTATGACCCAAAGGCGAAATCTCAAAATTTGGAAATAAGTCTATAACTGTATAAAGTGCGATACATACATTGGAAGTTAAATAAAAGCTTGTAAAATTCTTTTTAAAAAATCGACTTCAAACGCCCGCGCCACTACAAAGTATATAATTTAATGTTGATATTTTAAAAACCGCTCGACCGATTTCGATAAAATTTAAATTGGACCACCTGGGAAGTATATAATATACCCTTTAAAACAAAAAAAGAATTTTCCAAATCGGTTCAGGCGTCTTCGAGTAATTGGTGAACTTAATAAAAAAAAACAGTAATTGTACGGCTTATCTTAATACAGTATGGAGTACTTTTCCCGATATTCATGTCGCTTTCCCTAGTTCATGTCATCGCTGGACCGCTAAGAAGCCTGTATAGTGGGGTCCAAAATTAGATTAGAGGCTCACCTTAGCAACAAGCATTTCTGACAGTTTTCCCTTAGGCTCGTCATCTTTGGACTGTGAATGTAGTTTCGCCGCCCTTCTTTTGCTAAGTTCAGATATCTCAGGATCGCTTCGGAGCACTTCTTCTGAATTCCGCAATAACCTAAAAGAAAATGAGTACGTCTATTAGAGCACTGCATAATAAACGGCATACATCACAAGCGATAGAAGCCGCCATTTTGTCTTAAAAACCGGCCAAGTGTGCATCGGACTGACGCACAAAGGGTTCCGTACCACGAAAAAATTTTAATTCTAGGAAATGTGATAGATGTCACAGCAACACTAAGACGAGTAAAAAAGCGCCTGCTAAAATTTTAATAAGATTTTGTTTGAATATGGAGTATAAATACTCCGATTTGGCTAAATTTGAAACGTGTATAATAATGAGATAAAGCTGAAACAAATGACGTTATAAAATGCATTTTTTTTTGAGTTCTTTGTATGGAGGTACCCTGGATATATTTTTTTTATTTACGGAGATAAAGGCTCATACTAACTTGTACAGTCAATTCGTTCAACTTTTGAGGCTTTGGGCATGAAACGCTAAGAACTACACGCATAAATAAATTAACGTTAAATTTGACGACCTCCCTGGCGCAGTGGTGAGCGCTGTGGTCTTCTAACTGGGCGCTCTCGGGTTCCCAACGGGAGCGATTTGGGAATTTATTATTTCTGAATTATCTGATTGGTCTGGTGGATTGCTCTAGCAGTAGCTAGTTTCCACCCTAGCGTCAAAGAGGCACGCCAAGTGATTTAGCGTTCCCGTACGATGGCGTGTAGAAAGAGGTGTCATAGAATAAAAAAAACAATAACATAATTACTACCGTAAGAAGACATACAATGGATTGAGTGAAAAATCTCTTATCTTATCTAAATCTAAAAATCTAAATCTAAAAATCTCTATATCTAAAATCTTAAGGTAGTAAATATTACGTCTATGGGTAGAATAAATAGCTCACCTGGTAATTTGGAATATTCCTTGTTGAATGATAGCGTCCAAACCAGTCTCCATTTCTCGTACGAGTTTGACATCGGGGAACATGTCTGGAAATCTATAGCTGTTGGAAATATTTCATTCTGTTATATTGTGAATTTATTATTAATTCATGAAATCTCTTAGAGTTATGATAATACATAATATATGTACTACTGTACTTTATACATAATATGTACTAATAAAGCATCATCGCATTGGCTGAAATTTAGAATGGAACGTTACGTTCCCTCAAATATGGTTGAGAGAAGCAACGGCTGGGTCAGGTGTCGTGCTCGTGAACGGGCGCCACCGGCGGGAATGGGGCTACTTTCTGTCTGCCCGTCTTAACATGTATTGAATTGTGAGTAGGTATGCTTTTGTGGAACTTCCCCTCATTGTGGAAACACTGCATACATAGCATAGCATCTATTGTATTGTAATCTTGTTTTGAAAAGACCAACCGCCGAGTTTCGTGCTGGTTCTTCTCGGCAGGAAGGGCATTTCGAATCAGTGGTAGACTCATCGACGATTCAAAAGCACTTGTAAATAGGTTAATATGAATAAAAAATATTTCTATTCTATTCTAATGGAGATAGCCCATACCCAGGATTAGCACATAGGCTACATTTTATCCTGGAACATTAGAGAGTTCCCGCGGGAATTAAGGTTGATTATACGGGTCTGCCCACGAAATTCATTTTTAATTCATTTTTAATTAGTCAGAATATCGACTAATTTGTGAGTAACTCACGTCTAACTCGATACTCGGACTAATTTCTTAAACTGGACACTTTCAAGTAATTTTTTTTATATAAACCTGTAAAGATGATACTGCTATTGGCGCAATTAGAATGCCATAAGCCTACTTTGTCTTATTAGTTTACAAATTGCGAAAAACCAAATTAAATTAGAATTTCGCGGGCAGACCCGTATAATCCACCTTAAGCCTTCACCCACGCGTAGTCCGCGAGTAGTATTTACCTGAGCCATAGATACAGTTCTAGTACATCGAAGACGGCCTCTAAGTGCACGAGGTCCATGATGGTTTTGGGCGGCGGCAGCGGCCAGTCCACCGCGTTGCACATCCAGTTGCGAGTTATGGGCTCATTCCTACTGTACTGACGAACCATCTAGAAAGAGATAAGAATATTTTGATGGCTCATTAATTACAGTCTTGGCAGTCGTCAAGTTTCAGATAGCCATAAATTCAGTTTTTACTTCCATACTTTAAACCGGAGTTTGTGTTTTTACTTTAATTATGTAAACGTAAATGTAATGAATGTATTGTTGACAATAAATCAAATTAACTTTAAAAATAAATTAATAAAATGGGTACAATTTTCGCCTTTATGGGTTAGATCTTTGCCTTGCAGCAACCTTCCAGAGGATATTACTATAATGATCTGAGAGAAAGAGTTAAGGGTGTTTGCATACCAGCGTCAAAATCAGAAGAGATCCGTAGGGTTTACCAACAATGGTCTTTCCGTTCAAGGTCGCCCGCGCCACCAGGACAGCCAGCGGTTGTAGGGAAACAGTTAGAAGACCCCAATGATAGACTAACACATAGTTCGAAGGGTTGATGGTCATTGGGGTCCCAAGCAAAGAGAAGCACAGTGTTGGCAGACCCCCCACAAGGTGGACCGACGACATCAAACGAGTCGCAGGGAGCCGCTGGACTCAGGCGGCGCAAGACCGAAGCCTGTAGAAATCCACGCAGGAGACCTTTGTCCAGCAGTTGACGTCTATAGGTTGATAAAGAAGACGAATTATAGACTTCGGGGTCCTGAAGTGCGCGGAAGGCGACCCACACGAACGGAAACGCTGCGTTAGCAAACCTACTACTCTTACGAGGTGTACGGATGATCTCGAGCAAATTGGATGTTAATTGGCAGCCGTTGGATGCAAGTGGCACAAGATCCTATTCTGTGAAAATCCTTCCAAGAAACTTATGTCCAGCAGTGGACGCCTAACGGTTCAGATGATAATGATGTAGAGACATATTCGACTATGTTTATCCACTGACCTCTTCAATTAATCTACAATTAACACTGGACAGGCAGCATGTAATATTTTTTTGGAGCTACTTTACTGACGCCATTTTGGCGCTTCAAACAGTCACGAGTGTCCAAGGAACTAAAATTAGTGAGGGCACTAGTTGACAACTGATAGTGCACTGCATCCCTATAAGTTGATATTCTTTAACACTTCCTGCACTGCATCCCTATATTATTAGTTCGAAACACTAGTAGGTATATCAAAGGCCATTCAAATTGATCCATAATTTAGGCATTTGTCATTTGTATAGGGACAGCCAGTCCAGTGTTCATCATAGATCAATCATAATAGTTATTTATGCAACTTTTGTATAATACCTAATTATAAACAGTTGCATACAAGACTTTATCTTCACCCATAATATGAATCCTCTATAAAAGATTCTGAAACAGTTAGCTTACTGCTAACAATTAAACAGCCAGTCCTTCTAACCTAATATCCCGGTAGTAGTTAGTTGGAAATGTCTTTTGCAGCGTTTAAAATATCTGGCGGTGTGCTGTCAAAACTTGAATCGCTCATTTTTTTGTATACAAAACAATAAAAATATCGAAGAAAAACGGCGGGGATTCGAATAACCTGCGTTTTTTTACGGCGCGCGGCGTTCTGGTAGTGAAACGCACGTGAATGACTACGTTCTTTTTTTGAAATTCATCCAGTTACCACGCATCGAGCAGTAAGAATGTGGCTGTCTGTTGAGTATACCCTTTGCGCAGAAGAGATCGAAAAAAATAAAAAAGTGTTATTATGAAATTCAGTACATTTATCATCCGTTTGGATGACTTTATGGTTATTAAGACATTGGGTGTTTTAATGTTGGCAATAAGCTGTTTCAGATTTTTTTATAGAGTACTAGCTGACTCCGCGAACTTCGTACCGCCAACTTACCTATATAAATAAAACAAATAACTACTAAAACTATCCTATCTTTCAAGTTGGACCAAATTACAGATAATTACGAAGTTTGATTAAAATCGGTTAAGTAGTTTAGGAGTCCATCGCGGACAAACAACGTGACACGTAATTTATATATATTTAGAGGATTTAAAGCATGAGAGTTGATAAAGGTGTTAATCTCACCTTGAGGAAAGTGGCGCACACAAAGGGCAGCTTGTTGTTGATGGGCGCGCAGCAGAACACGTAGCGCGCGCGCAGCGGCAGCGGCACGTGTTGGATCATCTCCGCTATGAACTTGAACCCCTCCGTGTTGCACATGAAGTACAGCGAGTCGTCCACCGTGCACAGGTGGACGAATATATCCTGCGGGGAAGGGCACATAGTTCGAAGAGCTGATGATCGTTGTCCCAAGGTGCTGGAGTGGCGACCCCGCACCGGGAAGCGCAGTGTTGGCAGACCTCCCCACTAGGTGGACCGACGAAATCAAACGAGTCGCAGGGAGCGACGCAAGACCGAGCCCTGTGGAAGTCCATGCAAGAGACCTTTGTCCAGCAGTGGCCGTCTATCGGTTGACAAAGAAGAATTGCTTTCACCAACGTCGAGTGACGTTTTACCGAGGAATAAATTGGGCGTTCTTTTATTGAATATCCTGTCAAAATATCAAAACACTCGCTCAAAAATAGGACTTATTTCACGTTGGTGCAATCGGCCCTTAATAGATGATGCGCGCGACTTCATCTGCAAACACTTAACTTTTCATCTCTCCATCTCGGAAAGAGGTTTTAACAATATGACGTGAAAAGAAAATGGCGCGCGCAAAGCAAATTAAAAAAAAGTACACCAAGAAGGTTCCGAGTCTGAGTTTTTAACAAATTAAAAAAGGTTGTATGCTAAATTCGGCACCATGGAGGTAGAAGTAAATAGGTTTAATGATGTTTTGAATTCACAAACTTAGTGCACACGACATTCTAAATTCAATTTACTTTATCCTCTAGCGAATAAAAGCGGCTTTTGCACTCAGATATCGAATAGCAAAAATACTCTTTCCGAAATGGGGAGATGGAAAAATACTTTATTACATCTAAGTTACCATTAAGCTGCTGAGAGTGGCGTGTGGTAAGTGGTAAGCGTACAACTCCATCTGCTCGGCCGTGGGATGCAAGCCCGCCTGCGTTATCGGGTCCGGAGGCTGCGACAGCAGAGTCTTCAGAGTCGCGAGATCTTCTGGCTTGTACGTGGTCACGTAACCCGTCTCCCAAGCGCTGCCGTATCTACCGGCTCTACCTGATCAATAGTTTTTTATTATTTTACTAGCTGATGCCCGCGACTTCGTCCGCGTGGAATTAGTTTTTAAATTCCCTCGGGAACTCTTTGATTTTCCGTGATAATAAGCCTATGTCACTCTCCAGGTCCTCAACTATACCCATGCAAAAAATCACGTAGATCCGTAGCTCTGTTGCGGCGTGATTTTTAAAATGAAATTTTCCTTAAAGAGTGTATGGAGCTTGTCTTAATTGTGACGCCACACACCAGTAGTAGTGATTTATTATTTAAGAACTTTTTTAAATATATATAAAAAAAAATATTAGTCAAATACCCGTCTGTTTCTAGGAGCTTGCTAAAGGTGGAAACAAACTATCGGACGCGGTTGACGGACGCGACTGACAGCCGCGACTTATAGGGTATCTGGATAATAAATGTACACTGAACTGTGCAAACTATCGGACGTAAGTCGCGGAAGTAACCTTGAGCGTTCGGTCCGAGAGAAATCTGGCCCGCTAGATGTTTTTGTCAGTCGAAAACGTCCGCGGAGGGTATGCACGGGGTGCGGGACGCGTCCGTGCATCAAAAGGACTACAGAGAACTCACTTTCACTACTCGAAATGACGTTTCTTCGTCAACAGCTGTCATCATGTCATCATTCATCATCATTATCAACCCATCATCTGCTCACTATTGAGCGAGGTCTCCTCTCAGAGAAGGGTTATAGGCCATAGTCCACCACGCTGGCCCAATGCGAATTGGCGGACTTCACACACCTTCGAGAACACTATGGAGAACTCTCAGGTGTGCTGGTTTCCTCACGATGTTTTCCTTCACCGTTAAAGCATGTGATATTTAATTTCTTAAACGCACTTAACTTCGAAAAGTCAGAGGTGCGTACCCGGGATCGAACCTGCAACCTCCCGAATAGAAGACCACAGTCGTAACCACTGGGCTATCTACTGCGTCAACAGCTGTAAAACCAGTCTATTAATGTACTCTGTGTGAACGTAGTGACTAGTAGTAGTCTTTGCTGTTCTTTGTAGAATAGGCCACAGACCCAACACCAGAATAGGCGCTCGGACGAGTCCGCAAGCCGCGTCCCAAACAACTGTGCACACTTATCAGTCACGGCTTATGGACGCGTCCGAAAATATATAATAAACTACCAATAATTCTAAAAAAAACTAACATTGATAAAATTTAAAAGAGATTTGTTTAAGTGGCTCCTGGATAAATGTTTTTATTCATTAAACGACTATTTAAATTCATGACTTAGATACTCGCTTCAAATACAATAATCAACTTTTATACATTAATTCATTTTGATCTTATAGGTATTGCATTATGATAATGACATTTTATTTCTCGACATTTATGTAATAATGATACTATGGCTGTACACTAGCGGCACGCTATGATGGCCGGTTTGACACATTACAATAGTGATGTGGAATGTCAATTTATTCTCGAACAAAAAACAATTAAGTTTTGTTTTTGTACCTGATTAAATAGGTTTAATAATTATTAATTTAAGCATTGACGCGAGTTTGCCGGAGGTAGTAGTTGTGCTAGCCAGCGATCCTATGTGACGATCGTATTAGATTCCATTTTTAAAAATTTTCAATTTAGAAAACCAAATGCCGAGTTGTGGTATATATCATATAAAAATAAAAATTTTACCTTTTGTATGAAACAGCTGATATTTTTTTGCGATTTCAGAGGTTTGTCCACATAGTGAAAATTGTTCATATTCACAAGTACATTCACCCCTTAAATGGTGCAAACTGATTTTTCTATACTTGTATACATTTTAGAAATCAATTTAATAAATAAATTTTGAGTCCTAAACCTAAAACTACATTCGATAAAATTTATGAATCTCTGCACATCACTATCGTCAATAAAGTAATACAATTATTTCCTTCAAAGTCGTTATCAATTAATACGGAACTTCATGAGCGGACAAACGTCAAACCGGCCATCATAGCGTGCCGCTAGTTTAATAATAATAACACTCAATTTAACACAAATCATCTAACTAACATTTACATAAATTTTTGCATGCCCTTTGTTCCGCGGATTGCGGAATTTTTTTGTACCTACCCTACTGTAACACCTTTTATGTACCTGCGATCATGCAAATAAATGATTTGATTTGATTTGATAGTTTTTTTCCACCTTAATAGATGGCTGTCATTTAATTGCTAATAGAACTGTGAACATTTTTGTTTGGAAGATATCTTTATCAGCTATTAGTTTCAATGACTTACTCGTAAATATGTATAAAAAACAACAAAACTAAGGCCAAAGGTTAGTTCTAATGTCCGATATGAAACATTCGCACACACCATTTTACATACCCGCAATCTGCAACGCCTGCGATATACTTATAACATCCATTTCCTTGTCGCCGTCTTCGTTAATCACAGGCTTTATGAGCGAATAAAATATTATCCTTCGTATACTCCTAGAAGAGAATTTATAAATAATAAAGTTTATTGGCCTATAAGAGACTAGCTGATGCCCGCGACTTCGTCCGCGTGGATTTAGTGTTTAAAATCCCTCGGGAACTCTTTGATTTTTCCGGGATAAAAAGTAGCCTATGTCACTCTCCAGGTCCTCAACTATACCCATGCAAAAAATCACGTCGATCCGTAGCTATAGCTATAATATACACACACACGTGTAGTCAATATCATGATTATTTATATTGTTTTAACCATTAATTTAACTTCTCTGTTAAAAAATGAAGAAGTCCTTTCTATTTTTAAATCAAGTAATCTTTTTTGCCCTTATTTATTAACTAAAAATTAACCAGCGGGCCAGCGTGGTGGACTATGGCCTACAACCCTTCTCTGAGAGGAGACCTGCGCTCAGTAGTGAGCCGTTGATGGGTTGCTAATGATGATAGCTATATCACGGCTTCAACTATCTTACTGCGACATATATACGCCATTGATTACTTATAAATAAATAAACTAGTGGTTCGCCCCGAACTGAGACCTCGCGGTATCCCATAATTCCCATAAGGTAGTTTTAACTATATTATATTGTAATTAAAACGCGCCGAATCTGATGACGTCAATCGTCATCTGCTTTCGTGGATGGGATGCGTATTTAAAATATTAAAGACAGCGCCATCTATTAACAGTATAGTGAAGCTTTGTTAAAAACATTGATACCCATTAAAACTTAAATAATTTCGTTTCTTTATAATATTTATCCAATCTTAGTATTTGTTGTTCAAGTACAGAATATAACTCAAATTATGTGTAAGTTTCAAGTTTTAAAATAAAGTGGTTTTAGAGATCTAGCCTCGAATACAATCTCCACTTTGAAAGAACCCCATTTCGTAAATTTTAGGAAAAAAATTAAAAAAAAATACTTTTGTACTCTGTTCCAAATTATCTTTAAAGTGAGGTACTGCAACCTTATGAAATGCAAAAAAATATATTTTACTTTTTTACTTTTTACTATTTTACTTCGCATAATAAAGATTTTTATAACTTTTTAAGCCATTTTCGGCTGGAGGCCATCGGTTTACATATCATATCTAAAATTGAAGTAATTACGTTCAGTAATTCAGAAGTTATAAGGCTCTGACAGACGGACGGACGGACGGACGGACGGACAAGTGCAAATTCACTCCAGTAAACTCAGAGACCTTCGCTTCGCTCGGTCGATTAATTAATAATGAATAAAACTAGTTAAAAAGTTGTCTGACATGATACTTACAAATTGATACCAAGTCCTATAGCATCAGTTGCGACCATTACTTTGCAAGAGCTCTCCGGGTCATTAAATTTGTTCGCCTGTGCTAGTTTAGTCCCTGGCGGCAAGCTGCCATATATCACGGCCACTTCATGGCCCCTACAAGTTAAAGGATCAGTATAAATGTACTATATGATTATGAAAGAACCCACAGAGTTATATCGATAAACTATAATCGGAAATATATCGGAATTAAAATGGATCTAAATAATTCCCCTTTCCCTCGAACTTAGCGTAAAACTTGTGTTAGCAGAGGGCACAATGAGGCTGAAACCACATCTGTGCGCATCTATTCGCATCTTGTCGATACAAAGCTGTCATTTTTCATAGAGTCGTGTACGCATCGATTTGGCTTTTCGATGCGTACACGACTCTATGAAAAATGACAGTTTTGTATGGACAAAATGCGAATCGATGCGCTCAGATGTAGTTCCAGACTAATAGCGCATCGGTTGCGGTTTGAACCATGGACCTTAGGCGACGTTTACGCATACAGGCGAATCGCCGCGCGACGCGCGGTGCGTCGCTCGCTCTCTCTCTCTCACCCTCATACCTTGGCCATATCGCGCGAGCCGAACCGCGCACCGCCGCGCGGCGATTCGCCTATGCGAAAACGTCGCCTTACGGTTTAAAGTACGTACCTTAACTATTGAGCTATTAAGGCTATGAAAGACCTTTTTTAGGGTTTCATACCCAAAGGGTGCCTACGGGACCCTATTACTAAACATCCGCTGTCCGTCCGTCTGTCAGCAAGCTAAATCTCTGAGCTGAACCGTAATACCTATTATGTAGATACACGAAATTTTTACAGAATGTTTACTTCTATTTCCAAAACAAAACATCTTTTTGTTATTATTTGTTATAGCTGCATAACAAATAATAAAAAAAAGATTTTGTTTATGCTCGATCTTAATAATAGCTGGTATTAGATCTTGTATGATGGTATGGAACCATTTGTGTGCGGGTCCGACTCACGCTTGGCCGGTTTTTTAAATTCAGAGTTCATTCATAAATCTACACCAGTACGGGTGAAAGTAATTATTAATCATCGTCGTTAATCGATAGACATCCACAGCTGGACCACAGATCTCTTGCAAAGATCGCCACAGTAAACGATCTTGTGCCGCTTGTGTCCAACGACTAGCCTGAGATCGTCCGTAGACTTAGTAGGGAGCTTCTGTTGTAATTTTAATTGGCAATAATTAATTAGGGGATAAATAAGTTCGTATCTATTATTGGATACCTGCCTCGACAAGGGACTGACCTCTGTTCGATCGCTCGACTTACACTGTAAATGTCGTTCTTATTGAAACACACTATACAGTCCCCTTCGCGCACTTTGTCCAGCGAGCCCAGGGCACTGTCTTCTACTTTTAAGTCTGTTAGCCTTTTGTATGATCTGACCTAAAATAACAAACTAATATACTTAATTATTTCTTCTTCTTTATCAACCGATAGACGTCCACTGCTGGACAAAGGTCTCTTGCATGGACTTCCACAGGCCTCGGTCTTGCGCCGCCTGAATCCAGCGGCTCCCTGCGACTCGTTTGATGTCGTCGGTCCACCTGGTGGGGGGTCTGCCAACACTGCGCTTCCCGGTGCGGGGTCGCCACTCCAGCACCTTGGGACCCCAACGACCATCAGCTCTTCGAACTATGTGCCCCGTCCATTTCCACTTCAGTATCGCGACTCGCTTAGCTATGTCGGTGACTCTGGTTCTCCTACGGATCTCCTCATTTCTGATTCGATCCCGCAGGGACACTCCGAGCATAGCTCTCTCCATCGCCCGCTGAGCGGTCCTGAGCCTACTTATGAGGCCCTTAGTTAGCGACCATGTCTCGGATCCGTAAGTCATCACTGGCAACACGCACTGTTCGAAGACTTTAGTCTTCAGGCACTGAGGAATTTTGGACGAGAAGACATCTCGGAGCTTCCCGAACGCTGCCCAGCCGAGTTGGATTCGGCGGTTGATCTCTTTCTCGAAATTGGACCTACCTAGCTGGACTGTGTGTCCCAGGTAAATATACTCGTCGACAATTTCGAGTGCAGAGTTCTCAACAATTACTGGGTGGAGCGGTGCATGAGCATTGGACATGATTTTCGTCTTGCTCATGTTCATTTTCAGGCCCACCTGTTGAGAAACCCTGCTGAGATCGTTGAGCATTGTATTGAGGTCTCTCAGAGTCTCTGCCATGACTACTATGTCATCGGCAAATCGCAGGTGAGTGATGTACTCGTCGTTTATGTTGATGCCAAGCCCGTTCCAATCCAGAAGCTTAAAGACGTCCTCCAACGCAGCGGTAAAGAGCTTCGGGGAGATAACATCTCCCTGTCGCACTCCACGCTGCAAGTGGATTGGCCTCGTAGTCTGGTCCTGTATACGTACTGACATTGTGGCGTTTTCATACAAGCACTTCAACACTTGGATATACCGGTAGTCAATCCGGCATCTCTGCAGCGACCTCAACACAGCCCAAGTTTCCACCGAATCGAAGGCTTTCTCATAGTCCACAAACGCTAAGCAAAGTGGCCGGTTATACTCTTCTGTCTTTTGTATAACCTGCCGCAGCGTATGAATGTGATCTATGGTACCAAAGCCTTTTCGGAATCCGGCTTGTTCGGGAGGCTGGAAGTCGTCAAACCTACGAGCGAGACGATTCGTAATGACTCTCGAGAACAACTTATAAACATGACTCAACAACGAGATGGGTCTATAATTCTTCAACAAGGTATTATCACCCTTTTTGAAGAACAGAACCACCACGCTCCTGTGCCATGCTTCCGGCGTTGTGCCCTCGTGGATGACGGAATTGAACAATCGCTGAAAGATCTTAAGTACCGGTTTTCCACCCGCTTTCAGGAGTTCCGCAGTGATTCCGTAATCACCTGGCGCCTTGTTGTCCTTAAGCTGTTTGAGAGCCATTCTAATCTCGTATAGGCTGACGTCCGGGATATCTTCGGTATAGTGTCGGGTCAGTTTGGCTCTGGGATCTTTCGCCAGATCTTCAACAGGTTTTTGTGTCGTGGTATATAACTGTCCATAGAACTTCTCAACCTCTCCCAAAACCTCAGGTCGAGAAGAGACGAGACGGCCGTCATCAGTTTTCAGCCGCGTCAACTGGCTCTGTCCGATAGACAGATCTCTCGCGAACACTTTTGAGCCTTTGTTCCGCTCAATGGTATCTTTAATACACTTGGTATTAAAGACACGGAGGTCGCGAGTTTGTGCTTTAGAGATCTGCCTATTAATCCGCCGGTAGGCAGCCGCGTCTGCCGATGACTGCAGCCTCATCTCTTGTCTCTCCTTCATTAGCTTGAGAGTATGGTCAGAGAACTTTTCGGTTCTTTTCCTGCGGTGGGTCTTAAAGAATTTAGACCCCACAGTATGAACAGTTTCCACGAACCTGTTGTTTAGATCGTCCACAGAAACGCAGTCTGCTAGGCACTCGAATCGGTTCTGCAGTTCGAGTTGGAAGTTTTCGGGATTTTGGATATGAGCACGAGAAGGTCGGAGAGTGGACTTCACCAGTCTGGCCCTTTCCAGCTTCACATTAATATTCAACGTGCCTCTTACCATCCGGTGATCGCTACCGGTTTTCACCCTATTGATCACAGAGACATCATTGAATATATGCCGCTTGGTCGACATAATGAAGTCGATCTCATTTCTCGTGGAACCATCGGGACTCAACCATGTCCATTTTCTGTGTGGCCGCTTCCTGAAGAAGGAGTTCATCATAAAGAGGCCCTCCTTCTCCATGAAGTCGGCCAACATTTGGCCCCTTTGGTTCCTTCGCCCATACCCAAAATGCCCCACTCTCGTCTCTGCACCGCTTCGTTCGCCCAGCCTTGCATTGAAATCCCCCATCACAACACTGTAATGAGTGGTAGAGGCGTGTATGGCTTTTGATATATCCTCATACAGCGCCTCCACCTCCTCGTCAGAATGTGTCGATGTCGGTGCGTAGACCTGTATAACCTTCAGCGAATACCGTTTGGTGATTCTGAGTATAAGGTACGCTACCCTACTCGACACACTCTTGACTTGTACAATGTTGTTGACGAGGGACTTGTGGACGATGAACCCGACACCACCCTGGGACTGTTGTTCGCCCTCCCGGTAGTAAAACAAGTTGCCGGAATTAAGGATTATCGAGTCCTCCCCCTCTCGTCGGACTTCAGACAATCCTATAATGTTCCAGCGCAACTTGCTCACTGCTTCTTCCAGCTCGATGATCTTTTCGTCGGTCCTCAAAGTGCGTGCGTTATACGTCACCAGGTCCAGTCGTCGGGGTTGGCAGCGGAATCTCGTCCGGAGATTCTTAGCACCCCCTGCCCCGCCATTACCGTGACCGCTGCCAGGGTCAGGAATAGCGAGGCCGCCGGGAACTAGGGGCCATGGTCTTGTGCGAATATCCATACAAGGTTTTGCCCATAATGACCACGCTGGGCAGGCGTGTTGGTCATCGCAGGGCTAAACTGATCTACATAAATTAATCTACAATTTATAATTATTACTCTACAATCCAGGCTCATCCACACATTCGCAGCATAATATAATATCTGTTAAAAGATAACAAAGATATATCTGTTTTTCTGTTAAAAGATAAGTCAACAAACTTATGACGTCACAGCATCTATCAGTATAAAATAGCACTAGCTGATGCCTAGATAGTCCGCGTGGTTTAAAAAAATGTTTCTTCATAAAATAATTGCAGCAATACTTAAGGATTATTTCGTCGAAAAATCAATTTCTCTAGCTCCACCAAGGTCTGTTGTCTGTGTGTGCTTATAGATATATGACGAATTTTTCCGAAAATACTTCAGGTGGAAAAGCACATTAACTTCATTTTTACTACCATTTATAACAAAATAATGAAATAAGTTTGTCTTGTAATTTTTTCATAGATCATTTTCATAAATATGTTAAAAATTTATGGTCAGATTCATTCCCATATGAACAGGTTATACTGACCTCCATTTCTTCCCCAGTAGTATTACATATTTCTTCTATTAAATTTATTGCGCCCGCTTCACCACATAAATGTAATTCCTCTGCTTGTAAACCTTAAAATATGTAAATTGTATTCTATTACCTATTAATTTGTAAAATAAATTGGTAAAAATAGGTAACGTAATTTACTTTACCTAATACTGCTCGCGTCCACGCCCAACCTCTGCCTCTATCGCCAATCATTTGTATTTCATCAATGATTGCTACTTCATCTGTAAATTTATATGTTATTAGTTTACTGATGAAAAAAAATGGCTCAAGTTACATGCAATAAAAAATATTTTCACATTTTGCACGATATTTTCACATTTTTGTACAAATTCGCTGTTGGTTTTTGGTTTTGCAATCTATACTAATATTATAAAGAGGAAAGATTTTTTGTTTGTACCGAATAGGCTCTGTAACTACTAGACCGATTTTAAGCATTTTTTCACCAATATAAAGCTAAGTTATCAGGAAGTAACATAGGCTATAATTTATTAAAAAAAAATTAGAGATCCTTAAGAAAATTGCAATAATGTAACCCAAAGTAGCACAATTTTGCCTTTAAAATGCATTATTTGGCGTTTGCTGAGAAAACTATTGATGATACATAAAAATTATGTACTACATGATTAAAGTACTCATTATTCTCTACAAAAAAGCCCAAGAGGGAATATATCTAACTATCATATTTTAGTCACAGTAGTAGCTTTTGTGTTCTAAAATTTAATTAGATCGCCTTTATTATCGTAGTATTAATAATTCTTCCTTGCTATTACATAATTATAAATGCCAAAGTGTGTTTGTTTGTTGGTTTGTCCGTCAATCACTCTGCAACAAAGTTACGGGTTGATGTGATTTTTTGGATAGGTATAGACCTAGAACCTAGAGGGTGGCATAGGCATCCCGAAAAATCAAAGAGTTCCCGCGGGATTAATCCACGCGGACGAAGTCGCGGGCATCAGCTAGTAATAAATAAAATAAAATAAAAATGAAATGGCGAATTGACATAATATAAATACACAATTACACATAACTTACACAGTTCATTTAACGATGTCATCTCAACTGTGCACGCCACATGTCTCGAGGGTGTCAACTCAGGTTCATCAATCAGGTATGATTCTTCCTTTACAATTTCATTCTCTTCATTATTGTCCACTAGTGTTGTATATTGGGATGCATGCCTTCGTTCCTCCCCTGTGATTAAGTCACATGGGGTGCCCTAAAAAATATAAGTTAAAATCTGTCGAACTATCGAGGCGCTGTGCTAATGTGGACGCTTTTGAGGCCTGTGTTGGATACAAGCTACCATTTAATATTTTATTTTCATACAATAAATATGAAATCAACCAGCAACTGTGCAAACATACCTAGACACTTTTTGTGTCCAGTTATTTCCACTCATATTTATTGTATGAAAATTAATGGCTTGTACAGAATGTGTCAAAGAATTAGAGCATACAAACATAATATGCTTGAAAACATTACCCTCCTTCGTCAGGGGAGTGAAAAAAAATAGAAAGGACCATGGGCAATTTTGTATGGACCCCGTCCCCACCCTCCAACAGTCACCGGATTTATGTTAATATGTTCATTTGGATCCAAATAGACGTAAATAGTTGGTTTCAGCTTCAAAATCGCTGGGGTTCTTCTAAAAAAAAAAAAAACTTTTTGTTTGAAATTGATTTATTTTTGTTATTTTTTCTATATTTTATCGTATAAAAATCATATAACAGTAAAAATAACTACTTCTACTCTGTTAGAATAACCCAGGTTTTTTTACGGGGTTTTTAAAAAGGTACACTTTCCTCTATTAGGTGTTTTAAATGTACTATTTTTGAAATTCAGTCAGACGTTCTTTTTTTGAAATTCATACAGTTATCACGCATCGAGCAGTAAGAATGTGGCTGTCTGTTGAGAAACCTTTTTGCAGAAGGGATCGAAAAAAAACAAAGGTGTGTTATAATGAAATTCAGTACAACATTATATCATACTTTTGAATGATATAATGGTTATTATGACATTGGGTGTTTTAATGTTGGCAATAAGCTAACTGTTTCAGAATCTATTAAAGAGGATTTATAGCATGGGAGTAGATAAATAGATAAATGAGTAGGTATTTTGGAATTAGTCATCAATAATACGTCAACGAAATATTTTTTTGAACGTAAGATACAATGAGAACCCCATGCATTTGGGCATCGTCGCCATAGTAAAAAAATATCATCTTGCCAAGGTCTATCAATTGCGCTACATTTAATTCTTGTTGATAGGGGGGGACGATTCCGCCCATAGTCCTTTGACAGTTATTTGTGCAAATAGTTTAATATTTCTTTATCCTGCGCATCATCTACGCAGATTCAGGGTTTTGACTCCCGCTGGAATTTTTTCCGGGATAAAATATATTCTGATGTATAAGCTATTACATGCATTGGAAAGTTTCATCAAAATCCGTCCAGTAGTTCTTGCGTGAAAGAGTAACAAGCATCCATCCATCCATATTCACAATCTTTTACATTTATAATATTAGTAGGACTAGCTGATGCCTGTGACTTCGTCCACCCAGATTAAGGGTTTATGACTCCTGCAGTGATTTTTTCCAGAATAAAATAAAGCCAATTTGATATTCTGATGTATAAGCTATTATGTTGTAAAGTTTCATCAAAATCTGTCCAGTAGTTTTCGCGTTAAAGAGTAACAAATGGATGGATGCCATCCATCCTCACAAACTTTTGCTTTTATAATATTAGTAGGCAGTAGGGTTAACAGCTAATAAAATATTGTGTCAAAACACAAGCACTATTATCATATTATCCAAGTTTAAATATTTAAGCCTCACCTTAGAATTAGATTTGTGGTATATTTCTGTTGCTAGCAACTTCAGTGGTCCACAGTAGACTCCAGACTTAGATGAGAGGAACCTCTCCATTGCATGATATGTCTTCCCTGAATTTGTGGGTCCAGCATGAAATATTATCTTCCTATTTATATTGCGAGCTTGGGGATACCTGTGGAATAAATTAATTATTTAGAATAACTATAATTAGAATTAAGACTTCGTTTCAGAGGGTTTGATCCATTGATTACTTATTAATTTAGAATAATTTATATGTATTTACAATGTTGATGATCCCAACTTTCATAAATGAAGTAAGATGAAAGAAAAATTATATTAAAATAGTGTTTAAATATTAAAAGGGATGTGATTTAAGAATTATTGCTTTTATTCCTAATTTCTTAATGATTCATAATTTTCTAAAAGAATCACATACTCACAAATTGTTTTATTTGTATAAATATGAATTGTTAATAATATTTTTAATTATGTGCCTACATGTAAAGAGGCATGAGAATGTAAAAACTAAAAATTATGCAAAAAAATTAGAATCTGACTTCGAGACAACTTGATATGCTGAGAATATTTTTTTTGGATTTCATTTATTACGACTTGGTTGTAGTGGCCATTAGCTATAAGGACGCTAAATTTAAGTACCTTGAATTCAAAGCATACTTTAGTACAAAATATATCGCTATCGCTATAGGAATATAAAGTTGCTACTTTGGACGTAATGCTGAGGTAGGGTGTAACAACTGTTTTTAATGAATAACTAGCTGATGCCCGCGACTTCGTCCGTGTGGATTTAGTTTTTAAAATCCCTCGGGAACTCTTTGATTTTCCGGGATAAAAAGTAGCCTATATCACTCTCCAGGTCCTCAACTATACCCATGCAAAAAATCACATTGATCCGTAGCCCTGTTGCAGTGTGATTGAAGGAAAAAACCAACAAACACACTTTCGCATTTATAATATTACACTAGCGGCACGCTATGATGGCCGGTTTGACACATTACAATAGTGATGTGGAATGTCAATTTATTCTCGAACAAAAAACAATTAAGTTTTGTTTTTGTACCTGATTAAATAGGTTTAATAAAACAAAAATGTATATGTTTATTTAATTTATTTGAACGAACTGAATATTTGAATGAAAATGAATATACATACTTTATATGCACACAAGAAACATATGAATACAAAAGATACCAAAAAAGGTGCCACAAAAGGCCATAATTAATCAGATTCGTCCATACTACTATTTTCACTGTCGTCACTGCTATCATCACCTACATTAATAATTATATGTTCGTTTTCTATAATATTATCTATTTTCACATCTCTTTCATAATCTTCCCTTATTAATTTAACAGTTCTATTCACAACCTTTTCCCAGTCTCCTTTAGTCACATGTTCACAAGCTTCTTCTAATAATTTTAGCATTTTTTTTGTGGTAAATGGGGGTTCTGTATTGTGTCTTGCAGCATATCCCTTAATTTGAGCCCACACCAACTCAATCGCATTATACTCACAATGGTAAGGCGGTAACCGTATAACTCTGTGCCCATGTTCTAATGCTATTTCGTCAATGACGTATCGGATCTTGGTTGGTTTGTTTTCTTTTAAAAGACGTACTAATTCCGCTTTTAACATATTCATGTTTGCATCTACGCCATTTTTACGAAGCCATGCGACGATATCAGCTTTCTTTTGGGATTGGGCAGGTGGCTTGTCAATTTGCATCGAGTGGTATGGGGCGTTGTCCATAATTATAATAGATGGTTCAGGGAGGCTACACAACATTGAGGTAAACCATTCAGTAAACTTTTCTCCATTCATGTCTTCATGATAGTTTCCAGTGGTTTTTGACGCAAAAGCCATGAGAGAACCTTCGACAAACCCGTTGATGGTTCCGGCGTGACAAATTATAAGTCGCGATCCTTTTCCTACAGGAACTTTGGAAGTAGATGCTGCTGTGTCATCGTTCCAAGAACGGCCTACAGTATGGTTAGCATTAAGCCATGTTTCATCCAAGAACACAACATTTTGCCAATTTTTGATTTCTTTCACTTGCCGTAAAAAAGTATACCTTGCCATCGCTATATCAAATCTTTCCATCAATATTTTGCGTTTGTTACATTTTTTGTATCGAAATCCAATGGTCTTCAAAATCTTCGTTAAAGAACTTTCCCCACCGAAGAATAATCCAGCTTCCTTCAGTGAATGCACCAACTTTTTTCTTGTTGGATACTCCTTCTGTAAATAGTAGCCGTAAACATGTCTTCGGATAGCATCGGCATCAAAGCTATCGATGCCTACGACTGGTTTTGCTCGTTTTCTCTTTTTTGGTGTGTGAAGTTTATTTTCTTCTGTGCCAGTCTCGCCATATTTTTTTTTAGTTATCCGTCTAACAGTTCGTTGTCCAATATTAAGCGCATCAGCTACGCGTTCAACCACTGACGTTATAGGTAAAATTGGCCCTCCATTTTGAGCTTCACGATCGAAATAGTTACGAAGGCGTATTACGAACTCACGTGTCTGACTATTTAGAACAGTTCTCTGCGTACGTTCGGTCATATCGACGAAATCCACAACAAAGGGCTTGAACAGAGTCCAAATTAACGAGCAAGGGTCAACAGTAATGCAGTATCAATATTTGAAATCCAAAGCCAGGTCAAAACTATATCACAATCGCATTGCACTGACAGTTTATACTTTTCGAAGCAACGTCAATTCGAAACTGCTTTGTTTTGCATTGAGCATTGACGCGAGTTTGCCGGAGGTAGTAGTTGTGCTAGCCAGCGATCCTATGTGACGATCGTATTAGATTCCATTTTTAAAAATTTTCAATTTAGAAAACCAAATGCCGAGTTGTGGTATATATCATATAAAAATAAAAATTTTACCTTTTGTATGAAACAGCTGATATTTTTTTGCGATTTCAGAGGTTTGTCCACATAGTGAAAATTGTTCATATTCACAAGTACATTCACCCCTTAAATGGTGCAAACTGATTTTTCTACACTTGTATACATTTTAGAAATCAATTTAATAAATAAATTTTGAGTCCTAAACCTAAAACTACATTCGATAAAATTTATGAATCTCTGCACATCACTATCGTCAATAAAGTAATACAATTATTTCCTTCAAAGTCGTTATCAATTAATACGGAACTTCATGAGCGGACAAACGTCAAACCGGCCATCATAGCGTGCCGCTAGTGTAGTAAGGATTTGTAACAAATTCTTAGAAGTCACATGCAGATATAGCGACCAGAGTCTGCAGCCAAAGGCACAAAGACACAGCAACTGTGGTGACCTTTACTTTTTGTTTATAGATATTAGCTAGCTAGGTATAATATAAGCATGTAAGTTTCTAAGTTAAATTTATGGTTCAACTATAATGACTTCCGGATATAATGATGAAATTACAGTGGTCCCTTCATTGTCATTATACCCGAAATCATTATAATGTAAAAATATCATCTGTACTGTATACTTACCAACTAGAAGGTGTTCTTAAGTCAGATATTTTCTTAAGGTCATCTAAACAATCAAGATGTGGGAATGCTAGTCTAGCATGTCTAAGGAAGTATGGAAACAAATCATCAACATGCCCAGCACCTACAAACAAGCAGTATAATATTAAATAATTTTCTAAGTCATGACTTTCTCCTATGCTTCTCTTGCCATTAATTTTGCCCATCATGATGGTCTGGGGGTTGTGGTCCTGTCTATCTATTTCTATGTGGTCATATCTTTCTGCCAAGACCGTCGCCAGCCTTGGAAGATTTGGCAGCGGTATCTGGATTTCAATGATGAAGTATCTACTACTACTATATTTTTCAAACTAGGGGGGGAGCAGCTGCCCCTACCTACCCCGCCCTTGGCGACGCGCATGCTTTCTGCAATCTGCATTAATTGATGGTCAAAATACATTGAACAGCGCGTCGCAGGACTTCACTGATTGTAATTATGTTGTAGAATTTTTTTTATATTTCAAATACTATGTAAAACTTACCTACTAATATATCACTTATAGTAATGTGTAAATCTGGTGGTAAATCATGTTCCAAACAGTGCCTTCTAAAGGATAGAAAAGACTGATGCAATAGCTGATCATCCAAACCATTTTCTGCCGCCAACACTCTCACTTCAGGCTTCTGATAAAACTTGTTCAATATTTTTAGCAGATCCTGCTTCTTTAAACGTCCTGTAAATTCTTCACCGATATTAATGTCATCAGGATTTGGTTTAACTGGTACAGGAACGAAAAGTGCAGAGGGGTTGCCTTTATCATGTTTTTTGGTTCGTTTGAAAACATAACCTACACTTCCCACTTTGCCCTTTGGATAACTCAAAACACTTGTTACAAAAGGTGTCACGCACGGCTGTAGCCTATCTATACAGTAAACGGTCCATATTCGTGAAAAGCCTTTATACATTTTGATAAAATTAAAATTTAACTAAAAATTTATGTAGACTTGTCATATTATTTCCATGACAGTTCATATGACAGTATTGTACAAATATAAAATTCTTCTCTATGGACAGTATAATTATTTAATTATTATTTTATACTCTGTTCTATGACTGAGAGTTGAGTCCACAGGTTGAGTCACAGATTAAAGATTAAGTGACTTGAGTGGACTTCTATGATTGGACTTGACTTGAGCCTAACCGCTCCGTTCTTCTTCTTCTTCATCTGTTTAGTGGCTCCGCGCGTCGAAACCGCTCCGTTTTGCAAGCCCAAAAATTGTTTAGATTTTAGTCAGGGTTCCATGCTCTAATAGGTACTTCCACTCTTAGCATAGACTTGGTATTGTATATATGATTTAAGACTCTACCCCGATGGACATGAGGAGTGTTTCCTCTTTGTCATTCTTCTGTGTTCAGTTCACAGACTTTCATTTGCTTGACTTGTATTAATCAAAGTACTCTGTGTTATAGACTTTTCTTTTTTGACTCTATTCTAGTATTCGTGGTCTATGGTTTTGACCAAGTTTTGACGTAAGTACGTAAGTTGATGACGGACACGACGACTGGAGATTTATTTCGGCTTAGCTCAATTTGTGCATCGATTACATTTCACATGATAGAATCTACTAAATATTTCAAAATAAAACACATCATTACAGGCATCGTGACTTAATACGGTATTTATAAATCATGGGTAAAGCCAAAAAGGGAAAGAAGAATCAGACGGTGGAAGATGGGTAATTTGGTCTCAAAACATATGTTCACGTTGCTTTGGCCCATATTCTGAGTATGTTTTATAATTTTGATACATTTTCAGTGATAGTGATGCGGAAACCACGACCATTGAGAACCTGAAACCGGCCCAAAACAAGGGACAGAAGTGAGTACTTTATAGGTTATCAGTCTTATCATTCTTCACTTTTTCTTCTTATTTCTCTTAAATTTTGTAACATCAACAACATTTGCAGCACAATAAATTCTGTACTGATTAGGTACTTCAAAATATTTTGTTCAAATAAACAAAATAATAATCATTGAACATTATGATAACTTTAATATTATATTTATAGTAGACTATTTTTAAGTAGGTAATTCAATTTAAAATTGTCTTTTGTGTAAGATTAAAAACTAGTAATTTTTTTAGAAAAATTATTGACTCTGATGAAAGTGAGGATGAAAAACCCAAAACAAAGACTAAACAGAAGAAATCAGTTGATCCAGATGTAAAGGAAGTCACAAAGAATATAAAGAATGTGTCAGTCTCTAACAAGTCACAAAAGAAAAAAATGGATGCTAGCAGTGAAGGTAACAGTTATTGACCGAGCGAAGCGAGGTCTCTGAGTTCACTAGAGCAATTTGCACTTGTCCGTCCGTCCGTCCGTCCGTCCGTCTGTCAGAGCCTTATAACTTTTGAATTACTGAACGTAATTACTTCAAATTTAGATATAATATGTAAACCGATGGCCTCCAGCCGAAAATGGCTTAAAAAGTTATAAAAAACTTTATTTCAGGGGGGCTCTCATAGAAGCGAATGCGAAGAAATTTTTTTTTTATTTGCGATTCATAGGTTTTCTGTGTATCATTTTAAAGACAATTTGGAACAGAGTACAACCGTATTTTTTTTTTTTATTTTTTTCCTAAAATTGACGAAATGGGGGGCTTCCAAAGTGGCGATTTAATACGCTCGCTTGAAGACGCTCTCTGGGAAAATTTTCTATATATTTTCAAGTTCTACTTATTTTCTTACTTCACTTGTATCCTGTACTTGAACAACAAATACTAAAATTATATGAATATTATAAAGAAACGAAATTATTTAATTTTTAATGAGCATCAGTAAATTTCACATAGCTTCACAATAATGCTAATAGATGGCGCACTCCATACACACATAACTATTCCATGGAACTAGGACTACTAAGAGTTACGACTACGATCTATCCCAAAAACAGTTTTGCGTCGACTACTATTATTTATTTACATAATATCATATTATTCAATTAAAATTATTCTTTAGTTAAATATCAAACTTCAATAATTTGAGATTTCGGGTTCATTAAATTATGTGATTATAAAGGATTTAAATAAAAACTTGATGGGTTCGGCACGATTTCGTGTCGTCCGACTGCTGTTACCAAGTTAAGTTACGTTAAGCTAAGTTGGGCCCAATTTATTAAGCAATTAATTTGGGCCAAATTAATTGCTGCATTTTGTATATTTTCTATTCGCGTCGATAGATGACGATTTGTAAAGATGCCCCTAACCCGTTTTCACTCGTTAGTATACCTACATAATAATTCAATGTTTTCACTGACGTTCCCTTACCTTTACGGGCTACCTATGATAAGTTAGGTGATGATTACTGTCAACTTCTTTATCACGATCCTGTACGGGACACCTAAAAGGACATTGGGACGGATGTTAGGACTTAGGATTGTGTTTTGGAGCTACCTACGTAAAGAGACTCCTACATAGGGGATGATTTACGTATGTTTGGTGAAAACGGGCATAATAATAATAATGTCAGTTTTGGTCGTCATGTATCGATTGAATGAATAATCATGGGATACCGTTACCGCGAGGTCTCAGTTCGGGGCGAACAACTAGTTATTTTAAAATGACAAGCATATTAGCATACACTATTTTCTCAATAAATTCGTGTGTGTATCTAAAAATTCCTACACAGGCAGATCTGTTCTTAACACAGATGTAAATTGTTGCATTGGGTCATAATATTTATATGGTTGCTGCACACTATAATTAGTAACTAGTCAAAAATAAATCCATGTCCCGCTTTAGGATTGAATGAAAATTTTATTTCGAACTCTGTGTACTCCACTTTCTAATATTATCTTATTATTTCTTTACTCTTATTTTCTGCCACATTTTATACACTTATTACTTTATTAGTATCTGTGTAAAAGCTATTCAAATTAACAAAATTGAAGTAAATGTCTGTGATTTTAAATGCTATTATTTAACATGTTATCAAAAGCAAAATATGATTGTTACATTTTCCTCAGTGTCTGTCAGCAATAGGAGCAGCTGAATAAAGTTTGATATATAGGTATACCTTGTAAAAACATAAGCTTTTATGCACAGAAAAAAAGATTAAATCAAAAATTTAGAGTAGTTTTTTTTCATTTTAGATGAATCAGATGAAGAAGAAAAGCCTAAAAAAAGCAAAAACAAAAAAGAAGAAAAGAGTGCTTTTTCTCTATTAGAAATTGAGGATTCAGGTGAATCTGCCCCTGAAGCGCCTCCATCATCTGATGATGAAAAACCTATTCAGAAGCAACAGAAAAAACCTGCTCAAGAAAAGAAAGAGCCAGCTGGTAAAAAAGGCAAGAAAGCAAAAAGAAGGAAAGATGAAAGTGATGAAGACCTAGAGAAAGTTCTGGCTGAACTAGAAATGGAATATTCTGGTGTCAAAAAAGATGTAACTCCAGCACCTGAACCTGAAAAGCCAGCAGAAATTATTGAAGAAAAACCCAAGACAAAGAAAAAAGCTAAAAAGGAAGAACTTAAACAAGAGCCCAAAGAAAACGAACTGGAAGATAAAGGAAGTGATAATGAAAATGATATTATAATAAAAACGGCAGCTCAGAAAAAGAAAGAAAAAAAAGAACGAGAGAAACAGAAAAAGTTGGAAGCGAAGAAAAAGGAGCCAGGAGAAACAAAACAAGCACCAGCCAAACCTGAAGAAAAGAAACCTGAACCTTCTGAAGAAGTGAAAGATGAAACAAAAGCTCCTTCAGAAGAAAAGGAGAAAGAAGGAGAAGGTGATACCCCTGCAACAGAAGGAAAGAAAAAGAAAAAGGGTGAGAAAGGTGATAAAGATGACAAAGGTAAAAAGGGTCCTACAAAAAAAACTCTTGCAGCCATGCAAGAAGCTTTAAAGAAGGTTAAGGAAGAGGAAGAACGCCTGCAAAAGGAGGAAGAAGAAAGGATAAGGCAAGAGGAGGAAAGGGAGCGTCAAAGACTAGATGCAATTAGATTAGAAAAAGAGCGTAAAGAAAGGAAGAAACAAAAGGAAAAGGAGAGAAAAGAAAGACTTAAGGCTGAAGGCAAACTGCTTACTCCAAAACAGAGGGCAGAAAAAGCTAGAGCGCAAGCAATGCTTGAATCATTAAAAGCACAGGGTATTGAAATTGGAACTACTGAGAAAAAGCCACCACGTCCTGGAACTAGAATAAAGCCAATGAAACTAAAATCGCAAATGTCACAAGAAGCCCCAGTTACTCCTGTAGAGGAAAAGAAGATTGAATTGGAAATTACAGATAAAAAGGTTAACTTAATTGATAGTAGATTAGTTTATTTAAATATTTGAATTTTTGTATTGTATTCAATTAGTAGTAGTAACTGACATGTTTTTGACAATTAGCAATTATTATTGTCATCTCATACAAATTTTTTTGTTGACAATGATGATTGTTTTATCGCCAGTGACAAGATGACAATAAGTTGGGATTAGTAAAAATTATAGAATATGCAATCTGAAATCTGTAGGGACAAATTCAATAGAGTTTTTACCTTCAATTTTTCAAAATACTGGGCATCTCATATTTCTGTATGTTACATTGCCACTGCAATGAATACCACACATGAATTTCAATTGATGCTTTTTTATTATTATTAAGTTATGAGCTTCTGTTTGATCTATTATTTCAAGTTTACTTTGATTTAAAATGTTTTATTATGATAAACATTAAATGTAATTTTATGATAAAAAGGAGGAATCATCAAAAGAAGATTCACCTAAAAAGGAGTCAGACACTGAATCAGTTAAAGATGCCTGGGATGCTGAGTCATCTGAGGAAGAAGAGCCTGAAAAACCAGAACCTTCACCACTACCCAAAGCTGATGTGAAGAAGTCTGAAGCAGAAGACAAGGTTAATGAGGTACTTAAATTTACAAACACTTATAAATCAATAAGCATAAGAGTCGAAATAGTGGTGAAAACATGAGAGTGCCTTTCTGTATTTACAAAAAAGAAGAAGATTTCCTATTTAGGCTGGAATCACATTTGTGCGCATCAATTCGGCTTTTCGATGCGTGACAAAATGCAATGCGAATCGATGCGCACAAATGTCATTTCAGCCTTAGAGGTATCTGGAAATCAAAGAATGAGATGTTATAGAACCTCATGCTTGTAAGGATATTTGTTTTTAGAAGGAAGAAGAAAGTTCAGATGAAGATGAGGACAGTTCAGAGGAAGAATCAAGTTCTGAAGAAGATTCAGATGATGAACAAATGACAGATGCCCAAAAGAAGAGGGAGTTGGTCCTTAAGAGATTAGAGGTAAGTGTCACTGTTTAATTATGAAACAGCCACTGATTGGTCAGCTTCCACCCACTCCTAACCCAAGCGCTTAGTTGAAGGATAATGGGGAATATATTAAGTCATGTTCATTATGGTCAATATTAAAAAGACGGTTTACGGACGATAGTTTTACGTGATAACGTCATAAAGAAACATTGATGACTCGCTGGCTTCGGCGGGCGCTCTCTATAAACGCTAGGGCCGATCGTGCCTCTCTATCGCTTGTTCCGCGCTCTCGCTTGCACGCTCAGGCTCAGGCGGAACGTGACACTTTTTCGTGCTTGCAGCCGGTGTTCATCGATTTATAAGACATTATCACGTCAAAAAAAAGTCACTGAAATTATTCTGTGATATTGTATCAAATAAGGATGTTTGACAAATGTCTCTACACTGTCGGATATGAATATACAGCCAAATCTTGATTTTGACGTTATTGGCTTTTATAAACAACACCACAAGAAAAGAAAAAAAAATTATATTCAGTAGTTTTGGAGATATTCAATCGGACAAAGTCGTATTTGATAATCATTCCGAAGAAAAACGTCGCTTGTAAAGAAGCGCTGCTGTCGCTAACTTGTCAAATGCCGGTGGCTGCCAGTTGATTGTCACTTGCGATGTTGTTAGTTGGAAAGCCGCGTTTTGTATGTTTTAATTTTAATTAAAAAAATACTTAATTAGGAAATACTCAAAAACCATGTCGTATTATAGCAATTTTGTAGAAGCAACTTTGTTCTACGACAGTGTCGTCCTGTGTAGTTGTAATATTGTTTGTAAAATTAAAATATGTCTGCTTTTGCAATGACTCCATAGTCCATAACAACATAATTTTTTATGTTTGCGTGTTGCAGAAACGTCGAGAAGACAATGAAAAGAATAAGGGCAACAATCCACTACGCGCAGCCGTAGTTTGCGTGCTCGGACATGTGGACACTGGCAAGACTAAAATCTTGGACAAGTTGAGACGTACAAATGTACAGGACGGTGAAGCCGGCGGCATTACACAGCAGATCGGAGCCACTAATGTACCTATTGAGAACATTAAGGAGCAAACCAAACACGTAAAAGGGGTAAAATGATTTTTTTGTGGTGTCTTGTCTGACAGGCTGTAGTACTTCGAGGTACAGGTCTCGCAATTTTTCAATGTGTAGATGTTGGCATGCCTTGCCTTTGTATCTGCGCGAGCAATCATATGCAACGTGGAGTAGGCTCATTCTTGCTTGGTCATTAAAAGGAGCACTCCATACTAGTACATTCTAAAGACTGTACTAGTTCAGACTTCTAGTACTATTAGTACAGTAGTTCCAAGCCAAGCGACACAATCACAGACTAAATGGTCCACGAAAAACTAGGTACTAAATGAACAATGTACTATAATTGTGTATGGTTCTATGTTTGTGCTCGTTCAGAGCTGAGAGCCGAGTGAAAGAAGTACTAAAAGAACATTTACTATGTACTATTAAGCGTACAGACTAGTTCATTCTCGTTCAGTGTCAGGAATTCATTCCTAATAGTACTTAGTACTTAGGCTCAGGACCGCTCAGCCGGCGATGGAGAAAGCTATGCTCGGAGTGTCCCTGCGGGATCGAATCAGAAATGAGGAGATCCGTAGGAGAACCAGAGTCACCGACATAGCTAAGCGAGTCGCGATACTGAAGTGGAAATGGGCGGGGCACATAGTTCGAAGAGCTGATGGTCGTTGGGGTCTCAAGGTGCTGGAGTGGCGACCCCGCACCGGGAAGCGCAGTGTTGGCAGACCCCCCACCAGGTGGACCGACGACATCAAACGAGTCGCAGGGAGCCGCTTTGTCCAGCAGTGGACGTCTATCGGTTGACAAAGAAGAAGAAGAAGAAGTACTTAGTACATGTTCTACACAAGACTAATGTGGTGGTAAATAATAATACCTGCTCACCCTTTATTCTGCCTACCTTGTAGAGTTGGGAAATTTTTCTGCACCTTCATAAAACTAGCTCTACAAAAGGGTCTTAATTCATTAACACACACACAACAACAAGCACACAATGTTCACACAATTAAGCAGATAATGGTCACATTATCTGCCAGTTAATCATAGGAATGAAGAATATAGAGATTTTATTGATTGTTTCTTTTCACAGGTTAATGAGATAGCTTTCAAGTTACCAGGTTTGCTCATCATTGATACTCCTGGACACGAGTCCTTCAGCAATCTGAGGAACAGAGGCTCTTCCTTGTGTGATATTGCCATTCTTGTAAGTTTATACTTATCTTACCATTTTATTTGTGTAAAACCGCGTATTCACTAGGGGGCAAATATCCCGCGACACGTGTCGCCAGACATATCGGCTGACGTCACTCGACTTCGTCCGACAGCGCACGACTGGTCTGGCAACATTACGCGACTTGTTCCTTGTCACAGCAGAAACACTAATATCACTGAAGACAATGTTTTTTGTTGCATATTTTTTCTAATCCACCACCGTTTCTTCTTGGTATGATTTAAATGCAACGTTATTTATTTTAAGCCTCCGCTAACAACTACCTCTTCGGGCAACATGGATAAGTCGACTAAATTAATGTTGACGTAAAAGTTAGCGAGACGTCTCGGTCGACATCGCCCAACGTCGCCCGACATCTCTAGCGACACGTGTCTCGGGACATATTTTGTTCCCTAATGAATACGCTGCTTTATAATTCTTTGTCTCTGTCTGTCATTTACAAATCTAAATCTGTCTAGCTCGCTTACCCATAAGGGTTAGATTTGACACTCTAAAAAGTTATATTTTAATTCCTATTAATTTTAAATAATATTTTTGTGTTTCTCCTCCAGGTCGTAGATATTATGCACGGACTGGAACCACAGACAATAGAGTCTATCAACCTACTGAAACAGAAGAAAACTCCTTTCATAGTAGCATTGAACAAAATAGATCGCCTGTACGACTGGCAGAGCGCCCAACGGAAGGACGTGCGAGACATCCTGAAATTGCAGCAACCCAATACTCAGTTGGAATTCGAAAAGAGAAGCAAAGATGTTATCATACAGTTTGCTGAACAGGTAAATTTATTTTTTATATTTGTAGTTCATTTATTACAAAAATATTGTAGAAATAGTATAACATCAAGAAATCCTTACCAATTTTATAAATGCGAGAGTTAGTTTTTTGGTTTGTCCTTCAATCAGGTAACAACGGATCAGCATTTTTTTTGCATGGTTTTAGTTGAGGACCTGGGTACCAAGTGTCTAAAAATTATCCATTGATCGTATTCGTATTCAATGACATTAGCGTCAAAGTTAAATAATCTTTGATTGTATAGTCAAAACAAAGGGTTTCCGAGGGATTTTAAAAACGAAACTCCAAGTAGACAAAGTCAACAAACACACTTTCGCATTTATAATATTAGAAGGATAATATTATCATGATGAAGAAGTGATAGCCTAGTGATTACGACTGTGGTCTCCTATTCGGGGGGTCGCAGGTTCCATCCCGGGTTTGACCTCTGACTTTTCGAAGTTAAGTGTGTTTAAGAAATTTAATATCACATGCTTTAACGGTGAAGGAAAACGTCGTGAGGAAACCTGCACACCTGAGAGTTCTCCATTATATCCTCGAAGGTGTGTGAAGTCCGCCAATTCGCATTGGGCCAGCATAGTTAGATGGACTATGGCCTATAACACTTCTCTGAGAGGAGACCTCGCTCAGTAGTGAGCCGATGACGGGTTGATAATGAAGATGATGATTATCATGATAATTGACACTCCATGAAAATTGACACTCCATATCTATTAAGTAGAATAAGCTTTTTGTGTCCTAAATCCATAGTTGCTTATCGCAAAACTCCTTCCTTTTATTTACCTCTAGTTAATACTAAATATGCTAAGAATAACTTCATTTATAGTGTATGTCATAACTATAACAATAACTTTTTTGATTTAGATTTGTTGCATTTAACGCCATACCAATTAAAAGAAAAACTTCATTTAAATTAATTTAAAATATAAAACTTAAGATTTAGATTTTAGTTTTAAAATGTTTTTACCTATATTGTTTCAAAATTTGATTGCTTTTTTGTTTTGTTAATTTCATTTTCCTATTTTGTATATAAAATATGTTTTCTAGTAGGTACCTATAACGTGTTTTTGTTTTAAACTTTTAGAGGCTTCTTTACTTGTATCTGTGTTTCTTTTTATATTTAATTAATTTTAAGTGCTATGTAAACTGTTTGGGCCCAAATAAATAAAAATAATTATCCTTTCGAGCCTTGGCCGTAAGTGTATGCCATAGCATAATAATATGATAGTATAATATCTGTTTTCCAGGGTCTGAACGCAGCTCTATTCTACTCTAACCCGGACCCGCGCACGTACGTGTCGCTGGTGCCGACGTCGGCGGTAACGGGCGAGGGTATGGGCAACTTGCTGGCCATGATCGTGCAAGCGTGCGAAGGCCCCCTACACAAGCGACTCGTGTTCTCGCATCAACTGCAGGCCACTGTGCTTGAGGTACTACTCACGCGATTTCACATACAAACATATAAGGCTTTAGAATAGAATAGAAATATTTTTTATTCAATTAAACTTTTTTACAAGTGCTTTTGAATCTTCGATGAGTCTACCACTGGTTCGGAATGCCCTTTGTGCCGAGAAGAACCAGCAAGAAACTCGGCGGAAAAAAATAGACACTATGCTATGTATGCAGTGTTTCCACAATGAGGGGAAGTTCCAAAAACGCATACTACTTACAATTATTCAATACATGTTAAGATGGGCAGACAGAAAGTAGCCCCATTCCCGCCGGCGGAACCCGTTCACGAGCATGACACATGACCCAGCCGTTGGTTTTTTTTTAACTTTGCTCAACCATATTTGAGGGAACGTAAGCCTTGTTGGTTTAGTGTGAACAAAAAGTTGAATAAGTATGGAAAAGCAGTAAACTGCGTAATGCTCGCTCACAGTCGTCGGCTGACAATACGTTAGATTTGAACATAGCCTAACGCTGATGACTCTTTCTTTACCCGACTCCGGCAAAGCCAAAAGGAAGGGTTATGATTTTAGCAGTCTACGTATGTATGTATGTATGCATGTATATTTACGAATGTTCCACTGTAGTGCCTAAACTACTGAACCGATTTTGATGTCAATCGACTCATTATTATGGTTAGGCTGACATAGGTTACATTTTATATGAATAAAAACATTTGCCACATTTTCTGTAGGCTGGTTACAGGTTTTAAGCTTTTATTCTTGTTTTGTGTGTATCCTAGATTTGAAACTTAGCACAATATCAATTTATCTCTGAATTATCTGTCTAATTATCGCAATCAAAATAGTAAATTCTATTTGTTTTTATCTCTGAATTATCTATGTCTGATTATCGCAATCGAAATAGTAAATTCTATTTATTTTTATCTCTGAATTATCTATGTCTGATCATCGCAATCGAAATAGTAAATTCTATTTGTTTTAAAAGTCATGAGCCTTCAAACTTCTCTATTTTAAAAAGGAAACTTCGCGCGTAGTTAAATAAGATATAAAACAAAATATTTTGCAAAACTAACGTCGCGTAAGCTACCTTTACTTTTATTTTTTGTACTTCGCCTAGTGTGTAGCAGCCCTTATTTTGTAGTACAAATCTCGCCAGCAAATAATATCCATATTCGTTGTAGGTGAAAGCAATCCCCGGTCTGGGCACCACGATCGACACGATCCTCATCAACGGCACACTGCGGGAAGGAGATACTATAGTGCTGGCGGGCACTGACGGGCCCATTGTCACGCAGATAAGGTCGCTGCTCATGCCGCAGCCGATGAAGGAGTTGAGGGTTAAGGTAAGTTTTGTGTACCCGTACAGTTCGGCCTAGGCGTATGGATGCGCGAGAAATATTTTCTGCTAAATGTTAAGACTCCACGCACCGTGCCATCCAAATTCGCGGTTATTTATTTAGTATATAATTATGTACTAAAAACTTAAAACTAGAAACATATACATATAATGGATGTGCACAAGAATAGGTTATCTCTAAAGTATCGGCTACACGCTCAGTCTTACCTGAGCGCTTACCTGCAAAAGCCAGTAAAGTGCGTACGTGTGGACGGCAAGACGGAAGATTGGACTGTGCCGTTGCAGAGAGCAGTTAACTGCACAGGCAAGACGGAGAGTGTAGCCGGAGTTTTGGGAAGCTCTTCCCGAAGAACTCTTCGCAAAGAGTTAATATGTATGACAGAAAAATAAATAATCTGTCACTACGATTTATACATAAAAAATTGTGTCAGAAATGATAAACAAGAGGTCTAGACATTTAGGTGGTTTGTTAAAACTCATCAAAATAAAGCATTTTCTAATACGATTTTACTTACACTTTTTTTTCATAGGTAATGCTGGCGCCTAATTTGGGACAAGAATTAATAAATTTTAGTATGATAGTGATAATAGTGATATGTTGAAATTTTTAAATTAGTTTATTTTCCTATAATAAATAGAGTCTTGACCTTCCTTATTATTTGCAATCAGTTTTTGATTTTCATTACTAATCTATTTATTCGTGTTTTCTATTTGTTCTTGTAAAAGTTTTACTAATGCCATGTGAATATATTTTTACAATTTACCAGAATGCGTACATAGAACACAAGGAAGTGGTGGCTGCCCAAGGTGTGAAGATAGCTGCTAAGGAGTTAGAAAAGGCCATTGCTGGACTCAATTTGCTTGTAGCCCAGAAACCTGATGAAGTCGAAGTATTGAAGTAAGTGATATTATATTATGTACACTGTACATATTATGTAGTTTTATTGTTTGGGTGTGATTATGTAGTGATTGCAATAACGCGACAACGAAATTACAGGAGTCAAACCTGTTGGAAAATTTTGAATGAGTGAATGTTTTGTGGCCATTTCGTGTTTAACCGATTTGGATGTTTGGAACGGAGACAGCTTATTGAATTTTATATCGGAACATTATAAAGAGTTCCCGCGAGGATCAAAAACCTTTTTTCACGCGGATGATGTCGCGGGCATCATTTAGTTTGCCTATAAAAGTCACTCTGTACCTGATTCTGACCCTGTTTTGATTAATTGTTTTATTCCTCAGAGAGGAAGTCGCCAGAGAACTAAAGTCTGCTCTGTCGTCCATCAAACTGTCAGAGCGCGGTGTGTACGTGCAAGCGTCCACATTGGGCTCACTGGAAGCTTTGCTGGAGTTTCTTAGGACTAGTAAAATTCCTGTGAGTATTATTTTGTACTAGTGTAGTAGTAGTAGTGACTTCTGTCTCCTTTAAGGGTAGGCAAGCATCTCCAACTTTTTGAAGCTACTATGACTTGCGGTGCCGGAAAATATCGTGAGGGAACTTGCATTACTGAGACTTTTCCTCTCTAAAGGTTTGTGAAGTCTGCCAATGGACTATGGCCTAAACCCTAATTATGAGAGGAGACCCTTGGGCAATATTGGGCCATCGATGGGTTGAAAAGATGATGTAAGAAAATTGCTGAATTATGGGAGCAGCGAGGCATATTTTTGAGTGGTGTCGTCGTCGTGGTGGTGGTCGTTTGACTGCGCTGGTTAATTAATATTCATAACTGTTTGGGTAACTGGCTAAAAAGGTTTGGATTTAGCCGTATACCGTGACCTTGAGCTAATTTAACTAGTGCTAATCCTACTAATATTATAAATGTGAAAGTTTGTGAGGATGAATGTGTGTTACTCTTTCACGCCACAACGAAAGAACTGATTTGGTTGAAATGTGGAATGGAGATAGCTCATACCCAGGATTAACACATAGGCTACTTTTTCTCCGGAAAATTACAAAGTTTCCGCAGGAATGAAGTCGCGGGAATCATCTAGTACTAGTGGTTCGCCCCGAACTGAGACCTCGCGGTAACGGTATCACATGATTATTCATTCAATCGATACATGACGACCAAAACTGACATTATTATTATGCCCGTTTTCACCAAAGCCAAACATACCTAAATCATCCCCTATGTAGGAGTCTCTTTACGTAGGTAGCTCCAAAACACAATCCTAAGTCCTAACATCCGTCCCAATGTCCTTTTAGGTGTCCCGTACAGGATCGTGATAAAGAAGTTGACAGTAATCATCACATAACTTATCATAGGTAGCCCGTAAAGGTTAGGGAACGTCAGTGAAAACATTGAATTATTATGTAGGTACTAGCGAGTGAAAACGGGTTAGGGGCATCTGTACAAATCGTCATCTATCGACGCGAATAGAAAATATACAATATGATATTTAACTAAAGAATAATTTTAATTGAATAATATGTTATTATATTATGTACCTAAATAATAATGGTCGACGCAAAACTGTTTTTGGGATAAATCGTAGTCGTAACTCCTAGTTCAATGGAATAGTTAATGACTGCGCCATCTATTAGCATTATTGTGAAGCTATGTGAAATTTACTGATGCTCATTAAAAATTAAATAATCTCGTTTCTTTATAATATTCATATGATTTTAGTATTTGTTGTTCAAGTACAGGATACAAGTGAAGTAAGAAAATAAGTACAACTTGAAAATATATAGAAAATTTTCCCAGAGAGCATCTTCAAGCGAGCGTATTAATTCGCCACTTTGGAAGCCCCCCATTTCGTCAATTTTAGGAAAAAAAAAAATACGGTTGTACTCTGTTCCAAATTGTCTTTAAAATGATACACAGAAAACCTATGAATCGCAAATAAAAAAAAATTTCTTCGCATTCGCTTCTATGAGAGCCCCCCTGAAATAAAGATTTTTATAACTTTTTAAGCCATTTTCGGCTGGAGGCCATCGGTTTACATATTATATCTAAATTTGAAGTAATTACGTTCAGTAATTCAAAAGTTATAAGGCTCTGACAGACGGACGGACGGACGGACGGACGGACAAGTGCAAATCGCTCTAGTAAACTCAGAGACCTCGCTTCGCTCGGTCAAATATAGTAATATTGAGGACTGTTAAGACTGAACTCTTAATTTTTCTTTTTTTTTTTTGGCTAGTATTCAGCCATCAGGATAGGTCCGGTGGTGAAGCGTGACGTCATGAAGGCGTCCGCCATGTTGGAACATGACTCGCAGTATGCTACTATTTTGGCGTTCGATGTTAAGGTAAGCTAATCCTAATTATTAAAATACGAATATTATGTACTGTTGCAATCTTCTGGTCTTAGATTTTATTTATGATTATTAAATAATAATGTATATCAAATATTATTTATAGCTAGAATGATTTGCTGAGGTCTTTAGATATCAATCAATCTAGATATATATTTATAACTCATATTTTTACTAAGATCCGCTGTATGTAACATAATAGACATCAACTAAGAAATTCTTCCGACCGACTTCCTTCCACTTCCTGGAAAGTCTCCACAAAACTCAAACTCTGCTCGTCATTCATTTGAGCTGGGTGACGGTTAAATAAAATTTCATATTCACTACATAATGTAGAAAATTGTGTGGAGCACCATTTTCCGCAATCTGGGCAGCGACACACTGTTTTTGGCGTGTCTTTATCATAATATTTGAGCAATATCTACCTCAATGTCAGCAAGTTCTAATTGTTTATATTATGTTGTTTACAAGCCATACATATTGAATTATAGCTCTTTGAACTTGTCTAGATCGAACGCGATGCGCAAGAGATGGCGGACAACCTTGGCGTGAAAATCTTCGCGGCGGACATCATCTACCACTTGTTCGACAAGTTCACGGCATACCGCGAAGAGCTGAAGCAGAGGAAGCGCGAGGAGTTCAAGCATATAGCCGTCTTCCCTTGCAAGATGAAGGTAAGTGTATCACATCTTCTACCACTTGTTCGACAAGTTCACGGCGTACCGCGAGGAGCTGGAGCAGAGGAAGCGCGAGGAGTTCAAGCATATCGCCGTCTTCCCTTGCAAGATGAAGGTAAGTGTATCACATCATCTACCACTTGTTCGACACGTTCACGGCGTACCGCGAGGAGCTGGAGCAGAGGAAGCGCGAGGAGTTCAAGCATATCGCCGTCTTCCCTTGCAAGATGAAGGTAAGTGTATCACATCATCTACCACTTGTTCGACACGTTCACGGCGTACCGCGAGGAGCTGGAGCAGAGGAAGCGCGAGGAGTTCAAGCATATCGCCGTCTTCCCTTGCAAGATGAAGGTAAGTGTATCACATCATCTACCACTTGTTAGACAAGTTCACGGCGCACCGCGAGGAGCTGGAGCAGAGGAAGCGCGAGGAGTTCAAGCATATCGCCGTCTTCCCTTGCAAGATGAAGGTAAGTGTATCACATCATCTACCACTTGTTCGACAAGTTCACGGCGCACCGCGAGGAGCTGGAGCAGAGGAAGCGCGAGGAGTTCAAGCATATCGCCGTCTTCCCTTGCAAGATGAAGGTAAGTGTATCACATCATCTACCACTTGTTCGACAAGTTCACGGCGCACCGCGAGGAGCTGAAGCAGAGGAAGCGCGAGGAGTTCAACCATATCGCCGTCTTCCCTTGCAAGATGAAGGTAAGTGTATCACATCATCTACCACTTGTTTAACAAGAACATAGCGCTGATATGTATAGCTGTGGACAGAAAATCGGTTGATGAAGAAGAAGCGCTGATTTCCGCCTTTCGTGAACATCTGCAGCACCAGCCAATGTGTTGCCGGAATGCAATCCCTAAAGGAATTTGTGTCTACCTCTTATATCCCCAATGCCCAAATCGTAGTTTTGTAGGAACACAGAAGGTAGGGTCTGATTCCACTGCAATTGTCCAAGTGCTTGAGAAATTACCTAGCATGACGGGAGTGAAATGACGTGACATAACGGAAAGTTGAAATGACCTGGCATAACGGAAAGTTGAAGTGACGTGACCTAACAGAAATTTGAAATAACCTGGCATAAAAGAAAGTTGAACTGACCTGGCATAACGGGAAGTTGAAATGACCTGGCATAACGGCTGGCATATGTAAGTTTACTACTTGCAAAGGGGTTAGGATGAAACTTCTGCGACGGAAGTGACAATCGCAGAATAAAGAAGGTTTAAACAGCTCTTTAGAACACTTGCTCTTGAGAGTTCTTTTGTATAATCGATAGAACACGAGAAGGCCGCTGACATTGATACCAACGTTAACATCCGTCCTCAATAAATTAAAAGTATACATGGTCGTGGAGCAAAATTGAGAGATATGTTTGTTCCAGATTTTGCCACAATTCGTATTTAACTCTCGAGACCCCATCGTTGCTGGTGTTATGGTGGAAGCGGGTGTTGTCAAAGAGGGAACGCCTATATGCGTTCCCAGTAAAGAGGTAAGTGAAGTTGTTCTTTATCGTGTTTCACATATCAAATACAATATTTATATTTAGAATACTGTTTTTTTTTTATATGAGCCTTGTTTAACATGATTCCACTTTCCCCTCCAACTAGATAATAATGTTAGAACCGTTACGCTAGTGAGGCTTCATTTGATTTAATTAATTTGATTTGACAGTTGGGATGTTGCCGATATTAAAATTAGATTATTTTGTACGGATTATTTATTGTTAAATAAAGGATCTTCCAATATAATTAAAAGACATGTCCAATTTTGACATGTTCTAATATGACAACCATTTTGAAATTATTCTAAAAATGCGGCAAATGCTTCAGACGTCACAGTTCACTATTTCAAACAGGCGTCCATACTATGATGCTCGCGTTTTGACGTGTAGTAAAAAGTTGTTGGTGTGATTAGTTTGGCAACATCTCCATGAGTTGTTTGTTTGGTTCAGTTCGTGGAGCTCGGCATCGTGACGTCCATCGAAGTGAACCACAAGCAGGTGGAGACGGCGCGCAAGGGGCAGGAGGTGTGCATCAAGATCGAGCCAATCCCCGGCGAGTCGCCCAAGATGTTCGGCCGACACTTCGACGAGACTGATTTCCTAGTCAGCAAGGTAAGCTCGGACTATCCCTGCGAGATCAAATCATAAATGAGGAGATCCGTAGGAGAACCAAAGTCACCGGTATAGCTCAGCGAGTCGCGAAACTGAAGTGGAAATGGGCGGGCACATAGTTCGAAGAGCAACATGGGCGCTACCTAAAAGAGGCCTATGTCCAACACTGAAAGCATTTTGGTTGATGATGATGGTTAGATTTGTTCACTCCGTGGAACTCTTCATAACCCTAATATACGGTATATATGTATATGGGCTTGCGTTTTCCTACCAAATTTCTGCTTAAACTATGTTCGCATCTGAGCCGGAGTAATACTAGGTTTAATTGGCTATTCGGAACTGATGCAGGCAAGTGGCAGGCATCGTTTGGATGCGACAGACCGAGGATAGGCAAGGTGTCACTACTTGAAAGAGGCCTTAGTCAAACAGTCGGTGAACTCTGGCTGATAATGATAATGAACTGATGCAGTGTTTCCTTGTTAAAGTTCTCTTTTAAACCTTCGTAAAATCTAACAGAGAAATCTTCAAGAACAACACCTCAGACTTGGTGAAATAATGCAACAAAATTTTCTCATTATCCTCATTACTTTTGTGAACTTGAAGTGGCTTCAATATCTATTAAATAAGTCTGTCTCTATGTTCACTTTACCTGACCCCACACATTCTTGATTCAACTTCTCAACTCGTTGCGTAAATTCATTTACTTTAAGAAAAATATATCTTTTTGACTTCAAAGCAGGCAAATTAATCTGAGCACCCAAATGCAAAAAGAAAATGTGGCAAACTACAAAGTAATGCATTAACTAATTTATAGTCTTTATTTGAAACTACGAGTAATTTTTCATTTTCAATCCGATAAAAACTGGAGCGTAAACATCGTCCCAGGCCCAGACTTTCGTCTGGAAAGCTTTCAAGCTATTTTTCAAATTGATATAATTCTCATAAAAATCCAACCCAATTTGTTGATCGAAATAATAAATAATTTAACACTTTGAACATTTGAACATGATTTTCTGGCGGAAGAATCGTGTAAGCTTTGCTTAATTTTACTATTTAGCCCAGTTAATACCTACCTATATCAAAAGGAGTTTAAAAAATTTGTCAATTGCGCGCTGGACACGTTCATAAAGGGTTTCGAACCACATACTAGGGTAGGGTAAGAGGTTTTAGAGTTTCGTACTACATTAGTGCATGTCAAAACAAGACCAAGACGACAAAAAAGAAGGCCTGTAGAGATCAACAATTCGGCATCTGAGTACCGCTACTAAAAAATTAAATGACCCTGAAGAACTCTTTATTTTGTTGATATACTTATAGCAAATACATAAAATATATTGAATGTGAAAACATTCTCTATTTATAAAGCTGCGATAGGAATATCTTCAAAGCTAAGTTGTAAATATATTTTCATCGAAATGAATTAGTTATTTTTTTGTATACGTTCTCAAAGGAACGCGCGTGAGAGTTTTATTGGTGCATAATTATCGTAACTTTTTACATCCATCGCTTCCTTGGTTATACCATACCATTTTGCATGTTGTATTTTAGAGAATAATGACAACGTTTCGAAAATCCCCTTTTACTCTCAAGAAAGACGCATACCACACCAAGGGAGTGGAGTGGTGCTAACTGCTAAGACGCAGTGTCTTTTAATGATCACTTAAACTCAGATTCATTTACTTCGACGTACGGTTGAAAAAACGGGTTGTAAGTTGAAAAAAGTCGTGGCTAAGAAACAAATTATACAATGGATTGGCACTAAGGGTGATACTGATACATAGATGGCACTCTTGCTCTGCTCAAGACTTAAGATATAGTTAAAATGAGACATAAATATGTTTTGACATAAATCTGTCTTGTTTTAACTCAGTCTTGAGTCTGAGCTGAGTGAGAGTGCCATCTATAGATTTCACCCTTAGATAGTCAGAGAACTATATCGCATAACCATAGACAAAGAGTAGTCCAAAAAAACCGACTGCAGGCTTTCAGTAATAGCGAGGCATCATCATGATTTGGTGCCATTTTCTAACTGAATCTCGACGGCCAGTGCTATCTTAAAGTCTAGAATACTTATGTCAGGCACACACTTTTATGAATAGCTTTTTATCCTCGTAGACAGCCGATCAAAATTTTACAACAGCTGGCACCATTGAATTTCGTTTTCGTGCCTGCTCCATAACCCATCAACGCCCAGTTGGAACGAATAAGAGCCGTCATCATGGTGCTAACAGTCGCAGGAATTGATAACTTCTGTTAACTTCACCGACAGTAAATTAAAAGTTGTTCACATAACGAAGTTATGAGTTAAGTTGTCAGGAGGTGCGCCTATTAGCATTTGAATAAGGTTACATAAAGCTGACCACTTTAATAATAGGTACTACAAATAATTGAAATCATTTCTCATAATAGCATGTCAAATCAACAGCGTATACACAGTTTACATGTCCCTTAACAGCACATCCGAAGTGCAAATATTTGGGTACGGGAATAGAACGGATGTATAGCGTAAACTATTAACACACGCTTGCCGTATTGATATTTGCGCGCTGTATACCTGATAGTTGATACCTCAAACCCAAACAATCGCTGGAAGCTGACGTATGCAAGAACTAAAAAGTTAAAGTCCGAATTGGTTTATCTATGCATCTTACATGAAGTGATGCATATTTTTAAGAACCAAAAAGTAAATACCTAGGTAAAACGTTGAATATAGACGTAGAATTTTTGCCGAAAAACTTTCTCGCAGGTAAGGTTCAGACGGGTAGGCTCGCGTAAGGTTCGGATTGAAACTGAAAGATCACAGGTTCGATCCCCACCCGTTGCACTAGTTTAGATCCACAAGTTTTTCTTATTTGAAGGGGAGAGGAGAATATAATAATTTAAGTTCAGCTTTGTTAATATTATTTTAAAAAAAGGAATCCCTCATACACAGTACTCGTATAAAAAATCCATTTCAGTCCCAACTTGAACGTCTTTTAAATAAGTTAAAACACAGAGCACTAAAGAAGTCTATTTTGCGCAAGTTTTTTGAAAACTTAGTTTTGAACCTGGAGCGGTGTCTGAGCTACGACCTCTATTAGTAGGGCGAGACGCGAGAGAGATCCGAGGGATTTAAAGTGAGGGTGGAAAACTGTGCGTCATACTTTCAATTTATAAATAAATTAGTTATTACTGTACACAATGTCAACGCCTACAATAAGCTTTGGAACATTATTAGTACCTATCTACATACTAGCTAGCAGCTATGTGTAAAAATAATATTCCCCGAATACAGAAACCACTTTCGTTAAATAATAAAATAAAATAAGAGAATAAATTTTTGTAAAGCTTTTTTTTGCTTTGTTTAATAGGCGTCATTATATTAATGTTGTGAACAACCTCTAAGCTTGACACGATCTTTAAAAAATAAAGGACGTTCTTAATGACATGTAGCGGATATCCGGTTGCCTACATATTATTTGGAATGTAGCCAATTTTTTTACTCTTATTGGCTATATTACCAATACTTGTGAGTCATAGGTACCATTACCATTATTACAATGACTTTGTCACACTATGTGCCGATTTCACGAACGACGTGAATGACTTTTAACCGAGGAATAAATTGGGCATTCTTACAGTTTTCCAAAATATCAAAACGCTCGGAAAATACACTATAATATATAGTGTATTGGTGATATCTTCCCTAAATATTCACATAAATAATTGTAATCTTCTTTACCTAATGGATAAAAAAGGTTATTCGAGCAAACTTTTATAAACTGATTCGATACCCAGATATTATTAAAGCTAGAATTTCACTCCATCACACAGGAGCATCTTCCGGACATAATAATGTTGACTCAACAATGCATAATCGCAAATTGACTTCTGCCTCTATTTAAGATTTTTCTAAATTGTAGTTAGTCTTGCTGATAGTCAAACAAGCAGTCAAACAACTCAGGAGACAATGGGTTGCCTCCTAATACCAAAGACAACACCCCACGTGACACCATAAGAGATGTAGGCAAGGCACATAAATCTACTATATAAAAATAAGTCGGGTTTTCCTTCCTGACGCTATAACTCCAGAACGCACGAACCGATTTCCACGGTTTTGCATTCGTTGGAAAGGTCTCAGGCTCCGTGAGGTTTATAGCAAAGAAAATTCTATCCACGCGGACGAAGTCGCGGGCATCAGCTAGTTATGTATAACAATTAGTCTATTTCCAGTTTCCACTCCACTTCGTCCGCATTTCATTGAAAAGTTCAAGAAATCGAATTTTTTAACCCCCGAAGAAGAAAGAGGGGTGTTATTAGTTTGACGTGTGTATATGTGTAATTAATGTGTCTGTGTATCTGCTTTTCCCCTCATAGCTCCGCAATGAATAGAGTATAGACGGATATTAATCGAGGTGGATCTTAGCTATTACGAGTATTATTTTGAAAAGAGCAACTGCTGAGCTTCTTGCCGGCTCTTCTCAGCAGAATCCGCTTTCCGAACCGGTGCATTAGTAGAGTCATACGTGTCATAAGAGCCACAGGTTGGCCTACGTGAAATAAATAATTTTGAATTTTATTTATGACTAGCTGATGCCCGCGACTTCGTCTGCGTGAACTTAGCCTTTAAAATGCCTTGGGAACTCTGACTTTGCGGGATAAAAAGTAGCCTTTCACTCTCCAGGTCCTCAACTATAGGTACACTGCAAAAAATCACGTCGATCCGTAGCTCTGTTGGGGCGTGATTGAAGGACAAACCAACGCACTTTCGCAGTTATAATATTTCACCATATAAAGTGTAAGTGCATATAGTCAACGTGGTTTTTAGGGTTCCGTACCCAAAGGGTGCCAACGGGACCCTATTACTAAGCCTCCGCTGTCCGTCCATCCGTCTGTCAGCGGCCTGTATCTCGTAAACCGTAACAGTTGAAATTTTCACATATTTTGTATTTCTATTGCCGCTATAACAACAAATAATAAAAATTAAATTAAATTATATTGATTAACCCCTATCTCAGAGAACATACATCCATGGATCCATCCGTATACGACATCTATACAATCATACATCCGTATACATCCATCCTCACAAACTTTCACATTAATAATATTAGTGGGATAGTATGAGTAATAATTAGTAGGATAGGATATAGTTAATAATATGTATACATACATACATGCATACATACATACATGCATACATGCATACATACATACATGCATACATGCATACATACATACATGCATACATACATACATACATACATACATGCATACATACATACATACATGCATGCATGCATGCATGTTGGCGCATAATAGAAGGATAAGTATGTGAAAAGTACCATACGAATATCCCGCGGGAACTGTTTGTTTTCCCGGGATAAAAAGTAGCCTTTTCACTTTTCAGGTCCTCAACTATGCCTATCAAAAAAACCACGTCAATCTGTAACTTCGTTGGCGCATAATTGAAGGATATAATGTGAAAAGTAGCATACGAATATCCCGCGGGAACTGTTTGTTTTCCTGGAATTAAAAGTAGCCTTTGTCACTTTTCAAGTCCTCAACTATGCCTATCCAATAAACCACGTCAATCTGTAACTCCGTTGGCGCCTAATTTAAGGATAAATATGTGAAAAGTAGAACACTAATATCCCTCGGGAACTGTTTGCTTTCCCAGGATAAAAAGTAGCCTTTGTCATTTTTCAAGTCATCAACTATGCCAATCCAAAAAACCACGTCATTCTATAACTCCGTTGGTGCATAATTGAAAGATAAATGTGTGAAAAGTAGTATACTAATATCCCGCAGGAACCGTTTGTTTTCCCGAGATAAAAAGTAGCCTTTGTCATTTTTCACACTCTTAACTTTACCTGTGCAAAAAAATCACGTTAATCTAAAACTCCATTGCGCGTATTTTTAAGGACAAATGCATAAAAAATAGCGATGCTATCCCGCAGGAACTGTTTGCTTTTCCGGGATAAAAAGTAGCCTATGTGCTATTCCAGACTATATTCTATGTCTGTGCCAAATTTCAGCAAAATCGGTTCATTTATTGTCGCGTTAAAGAGTAACAAACATCCATCCATCCATCCATACATCCATCCTCACAAACTTTCGCATTTATAATATTAATAGGATCCATCCTCACAAACTTTCGCATTTATAATATTAATAGGATAATAGGAAGATCTGTTCAGGTGTTTGTAAATCAAGTAGGTGTTAGATAGATAGACGATGATCGAGGAGGATCTGATGATGGAGCAGAAAACTGGCTAACAGGATGTCAGGTACGTCGCACATAGTCCGGCCATAGATTCACATGTCGGGGGTGTTTTAAATTTTAAATTTACACTAGTAGCTCACGTAATCAGTATAATTACTCGGAGTTTTATTGACAGTTAAAATGTCAAACACCTATTTTAACATCGAAGATACCCTTTTGTGACACCATAAAAGAAGGATACAAGGCACATAACAACCATTTTAGTTCCACTCCCCTTCGTCCGATTTATTGAAAAGTATACGTTTTCTACTGTATGTTAGAAGGATCACGTAAGTAATTAGTCTCCTAGTCGGAGTTAGTTTTGTTGACAGTCAAACACCCATTGCCTCCTAACATCAAAGAACTCCACGTGACACCATAAAAGAAGGAGACAAGGGATATAACAAGCAGTATATTTCCACTCCACTTCGTCCGCATTTCATTGAGAAGTGCAAGTATGAATGCACGCCACGCCGCGCCCCCTCGGCTCCATTGATCTCCGCTCGGGTCACTGGGTCGAGGGGGCCGCGACGGTTGTGCCTTGATGTCGCGTATTTTCTCTGCTGAATAAATTGCTACTATTTGCTGTTATTACCGTCGTCAATCCATAGTAATAGGTATAATAATTACCTATAATCCATAGGTAAAAGCAGTGATAGCCTAGTGGTTAGGACTGTGATCTAATGTTCGGGGCTCGCAGGTTCGATCCTTGAAAAGCACCTCTGACTTTTCGGAGTTATGTGCGTTTAAGCGATTAAATATCACATGCTTCAACTGTGAAGGAAAAAACCTAGAAAATCTGGACGCCTGAGAGTTGTCCATAATGTTCTCGAAGGTATGTGAAGTCTGCCAATTCACACTGGGCCAGCGTGGTGGACTATGGCCTATAACCCTTCTCTGAGAGGAGACCTGCGCTCAGTAGTGAGCCGTTGATGGCTTGCTGATGATGTTGATGATAAATCCATAGGTAGGATTACTAATACCTGTATTAGGTATAACTTTTGCCCGCGGCGTCCGTCATCCCGCCCGCACGTCCGGCCGATTTAAAATTGCATGTAATTTTAAATCGCGGGCTCTAAGTGACCTTAGTACGTATATTGCCAAGCCTTTGACTTTTTGCACCCGATGCGATGCAATTAAATCGACACCCCCGTGCAGCAAACAAGTTATGGACTTTTTCATGTTTTGTCAAATCTGGAATGTACGTGTTGGGATACTTCTATGGATTTTTTTTAAAGATTTTTCTATTAATGTTTTCGGAAATATTTACGACACTTTAATTGTACGGAAATTCATACTAGTGCTTATGACGACAAAAATGTTGTATTATACCATGACGAAACTATTTTTGTATTTCTTACTTGGCAAGGTGCTATTACTGGTAAAATATCTTCATGTACTAATTGGTAAGCGTCATAACTTTATTCTTAGCGTATATTTTTTTTAATTATATCAGTAATAGAATCTTACCGTGTTTTTCCGCATTTGAGTTAAGTGTCGACACGGGCGCGTATTGTGTTTCTAAACTATTGTAAATTACATTCAAAAAGTCTATTACTTTATCAGACTTTGGAAAAATTTACCACAATAATCCCATAAGTGACTTTTACGGAAAAATGTTCCTAAGATATTTCCAGCAATAACTTATTTTCAGTCTTCTGAAAAAAGATATTTTAATACTGACCCCAAAGACTTAAGTGCAATAAAAAATTAGCTTTCATTTGATGTATCATGTACCTGAATATGCTAAATGGTTCCAAAGTTAGAGCACAAAAACAGTAAAACATTGCTCCTGTAAAGTTTAGATTTTACGATTACTACTGTATTGGCCGGGGTGTCAGGCAGTCATGTTTAGGCGTTAAATTTTTAGACTAAATCGGGCGTTGATCGGTTTATTTCTTCGATCACAGAAAAAAAGGGATTATTTACGTATAGTAAGGACTAAGGGGTAATATAAATAGCTTTAATTCTGAATTAATTTTATCATTCGAAACAGAATGGGTAGAGATGAAGTATATATATATATAGGCATTCACTGAAGCTATCGCTTACTGCGTAACGATTGACGACAAAAAACCGAAGAATATTTTAGTTCTGAGAACATGAAAGCATCAATATTTCTTTAATCCACCGTTTTATAAAGCATCGGTATGAACTCGGCAGTTTTCCGTCACAGTCCGAAGGTCGTTTTATTTTTGGACGTGTTACGTCACGACTTTCCATACATTAGGTAAGAGCTCCGAGCGTCTGTTGGGATTACACTTTATTCAAAAAGTCAATAATAATTTTCGAATATGTTCTATATTCATCGTCAATAAGTATGTAGGACCGTAATTGAATTAAAATTCGTAAAACTTCGTAAGGCATAGAGGTAACAAATTATGGCCAGGGTGTTGGCAATTTCGGTATTTAACTTACATACTCGTAGTTACATTATTGATTATGATGTTATGATTAATTTTATCATACTCATATTATAAATGCGAAAGTGTGTTTGTTGGTTTGTCTTTCAATCACGCCGCAAGAGAGCTACGGATCGACGTGATTTTTTGCATGGGTATAGTCGCAGACCTGGAGAGTGACATAGGCTACTTTTTATCCCGGAAAATCAAAGAGTTCCCGAGGGACTTTCTAAATCCACAAGTCGCGGGCATCAGCTAGTAATTAATAATGATGATGAATAAAGTAATTTATCTTTAAGATTGCTGTTGCCTGGCATTTCGTTATATTAATATGAATGTACATATTATTTGCACTATTACTACCATTGATGAACATCAGATAAAAGCCAAAGAACATCACATACCTTTGGAATTGCGGGTCTTGTCAAGGAGATTTGTTGCTTACTAAATAATAGGTAATGCATCGTCATGTGCCAGAAGTTAACCGCTAAGTGGTCTTGCCAAAAATCCTTTAATATTTTTAACAATTGTAAAGGACGAATAAAATGTGTCGTTGAATTAAACATTTGGAAGGGTTGGAAGTATCCATACCTGATCCATACTCTATTGGCTAGTCGGAACCTTGGAAAATTTTCCCACGACTACACAAAGTAAACTGGGTATCTATAGAAGTTATTGAGGTTTGTTTCTAATCTGGCTGAGAAAGTTCCAGAAGTGTTTACATTGTTAGAACATGTGGCGTTATTGGAGCTACTCTATGCTATTATTATGTTGAAGAGCTTCCTGTATCGCCGTCCCAGTAATGTTAGGATTTATGGATTCGCTAACAGCTCTACCGGTTTGCCCGATTGAACACATTAAAGATAATAAATCTTCGAAAAATCGACTAGAAAGTGTACTTCTTTGAAAGTTTCCGACCATATGAAATGGTGGCCCAATCGACAAGTATTTATCTATCTATCTATCTAATACCTTTAAACGAGCAATTCTTGTATATATGTATACATATAATCTGAATCTCGGAAACGGCTCCAACGATTTTCATGAAATTTAGTATGCTGCGGGTTACGGGGGCGATAAATCGATCTAGCTAGGGTTCATTGTTAGAAAACGTCGTTTTATCCGTGTTTTCAGGCAATGAAAAACTCCTACAATATCATTAGAATTTCGCTATCATCTATAAAGTTCCAAAAGCTCAGTTAGGAAATCGGGTGGTCCCGAAAGCAGAAGACCCCGGTTCGAGTCCAGACGATTATTTTTTCCCCTATGAATTTTATTATTATTATTATTTTTTATTATTTTATTTTCTTAATATATAATTTCCAAAAAAAACCGATTTAACAAAAAAAAACGAGCAAAGCTCGGTCACCCAGATCCTTTTTCTTTAACCTAGAAACATAGTGATTTCAAAGGAATTCTTTAAATTCTTAAAAAAAAACTGGTCATTTTTCTTTTTAGAAAAATGTTGACAACGTTTTGCTAGAAAGAAAAGTGAATAGATTTTTATTGCGTGATAAGCTTACGCTTGAAGACAATCTTGCCTGATAGAAAGCAATGATGGGCTTTCCGTTGCAGCGCACGTGCCTAGAAGATGTCTATTCATTCTTGTCTTGAAGGTACTCAAGTGATATGTGGGAAAACTGACGTTCTACACTTTAGCAGTTCGAGCAGCTTTTCGCGTAGGTAGGTACGTTAGATGTCAACCACATAAGGATGCTAACGATTACCCTAATTCTAGCAGGCCTGTTGAAGAATGATATATTCCAGTTAAACAAAAAAATATTATAAAAAATAAATCCATGTTATTAGGACGTAGGTATACAAAGTAGATTCAATTCTCTGCAATTTTAAATGAAGCATCTACTATACATATATAAGAGTCTACATCTATACTTTATAATATTATAAAGAGGAAAGATTTTTTTGTTTGTTTGTTTGTTTGTACCGAATAGGCTATGTAACTACTGGACCATTTTAACCATTTTTTCACCAATAGAAAGCTAAGCTATCAGGAAGTAACATAGGCTATAATATATTTTCAAAAAAATTATAGATCTTTAAGAAAATTGCAATAATAACCCAAAGTAGCAAAATTTTGCCTATAAAATGCATTATTTGGCGTGTAGAAAACTATTGATGATACATAAAAATTATTTACATGCTTAAAGTACTCATTATTTTCTACAAAAAAGTCCCCAAAGTAATATATCTAACTATCATATTTAAGTCACAATAGTAGCATTTGTGTTCCAAAATTTAATTAGATTGCCTTTATTATCGTAGTATTAATTATTTCTTACTAATACATATTATAAATGCGAAAGTGTGTTTGTTTGTTGGTTTGTCCGTCAATCACGCTGTAACAAAGCTACGGATTGACGTGATTTTTAGATAGGTATAGTTGAGAACCTGGAGGGCGACAAAGAGTGCCCGCGGGATGTTAAAAACTAAATCCACGCGGACGAAGTCGCGGGCATCAGCTAGTATAAGATATAACACTAATTCCTAAAAAGCCGGCTACGGATTCTAAGTTGCATACAAAAAATTCTTGTAATTTTCGCAATCTAGAGATAGATTGAGTATATACACGGGACTTCTGAATCTCGGACGAAATCGGGGACATTTGCTAGGTCACTTGTATAAAATTCATTCATAATTTCTAAATCAGTCGACCTAGGCCATGAAAATCAGCATTTGGAACCCTGCCCAGTCCAACGCGCGTTTAAATTGAAGTGCGCGCAATTTTAGTGGTTTTTTTTTTCTTAATGAGTCAACAATCAATGAGCAATGCTGTAGTTGTAGACATTATTCTTCCGTCACTTCAATGATTGCCAGCACTTGCACATCATTTTGTAATTTTCCTCCGCCTCCCGCCATCATTCATTTCATTTAGGTATAACATCGTATATATACCCCTTAAATATAGTACGTAGGTACATCATCATCAGCAACCCGACGACGGCTCACTACTTAGTGCGGGTTTCCTCTCAGAGAATGATTGGCCAAAGTTAACCACGCAGCAGGCCCAATACAAAGTGGTAGAGTTCACACAACATTAAAAACATTACGGAAAGCTCAGGCGTGCAGGTCTCCTCACGATATTTTTTTTCACAGATAGCTAGTTTTATTATTTTTTTTAGACGCATATAATATAAATCCTAAAAGTCAAAGACTTGTACCTGAGATCGAACCGCGGATCCCTCGAATATACTCCTAGTTAAGCATAATGCACACAAGCGCAGTGAATAAGGCTTGCCTTTGGCGAATATGCAACTTCATTTAAAGTCACGATGAGGTCATATGCACACACCGTTCTCTGTCTTAGGCGGTCAGTATGAGAACTAATACTTGTTAGCTGTTACTGTACGCACACAAACACATCTGCCATGGCATGCACACAGCTACAATGACCGGGTCAAATCTTAGCTCCATTGATATTTTCGCAACGCAGTTTCATTGATGAAATATGGCAGCCTTGCTGCATACTCGTCATTCATGAGCGTTGTTTTATGTAATCTGAATTATTTCCACATCTACAGTTACCTATTGTATATGTTTTCAATTCATTGAGTGATCTTGCCAGAATTTCTTACATTATTGTATATATAATATCTTACATTACAGTATTGCATATTGTAAGAAATATGAATATGAATTTTATCATAAATAAATGTTTTCTAACATTTCTAACTTGCTGATTAATGCTCGCATTTTTGTCCGCATTTACTGGCTTCATTTAAAAATCCCGTGGGAACGATTTAATTTTCTGGGATAAAAAGTATGTTGCATGTATATATTGCATTATATGTAGTATATTGCATGGGTTAAATCGGCATGGCATCCGGCTGCCCACAAGATAGTATAAAAAACTTATTACAATGTAATAGCTGTATAATAATATTGTAAAATGATTATTTTAAAAAGACCAACTGCTGAGTTTCTTGCCGGCTCTTCTCAGCAGAATCCGCTTTCCGAACCGGTGGTAGAATCATGACGTGTCATAAGAGCCACAAGTTGGCCTATATGAAATAAATAATTTTGAATTTTAATTTATAATAAATAATTAGTAGTATATTGCCTCTTATAAGTAGTAGTTGTTTTTTAATAATTTTTTCCATATTTATTATTTGTTTAATACTTCTAATATTCAGTTATCTACTTATAATAATTTCATATTATGTAACAACATTTTACGATAATTCTCCCTATTAATCTTAAATTGAATATGATATAATTATAATACATAAAATTTTTACCATCGCGGCTTTACCTACTTCAAAAGCTCCACCCTAGATGTAACTCCCCATTCACCCAATGACGTCATACTGTAGGGGCTGCAGCGGCGGCCGGGTGCGGCGCGCCAGGTCGCGAGGTGACCCAGTTGTTACTTGCACAACCTGATCTATTTTCCCTATGACGTCATTCCCTCATTCAACCCCGGAAAACTGAATCGATGCGCCCGAAACTGGGTCGACCTGAATGGAAACCCCTGTACATTCATGAAATCTATTTATAGCCTCGACATGAAGTACACTTAAGCATGATAAAATATGTATAACACTTGCATAGAAACTTGTACCTTTTGTATGGTAAAAAAATTGCATTAAATAGGGAAAAACAGTAATAAACTTATTATGATAAGTTATCTACAATCTACATACCTAGAGTTGCATTTATGCGGCTGTTATGATTTGTTGCTAATTAGTTTTGATGTCTACTCAAGCAAAATGTAAAATCTGGTAACAGTAGTAGAACCGACTGTATAATAAACACACAAAACATGCCTTTACAATATTGTGGATAAGTAAATGCCTTTATTTTGTATTTCTTCATAAACATAGAAAGTTTGTTACAATTTATGGCTCAAACAGCAGGAAAAATACCTGTAAAAGAAAAAATAATATAAAAATAAAATTGTTGGACAATATTCTAGAGAAAAAATAACTAACTACTTTAGCACACGTAAACCTGTGTTAATAATAATATTAGTTAGTATTATTTATCCATAACTAGCTGACTAGCTGGTGCCCGCTACTTCCTCCGCGTGGATTTAGTTTTTATAATCCCTCGGGAGTTCTTTGATTTTACGGGATAAAAAGTAGCCTATGTCACTCTCCAGGTCCTCAACTATACCGATGTAAAAAATCACGTCGATCCGTAGCTCTGTTGCGGCGTGATTGAAGGACAGACAAACAAACAAACATATTTTCGCATTTATAATATTAGTATGATAGTTTTGTTTGTTTTGTTTTTAAAATTTCTTTATTATTATCAAAATTTTACAATATTTGTAAGTACACAGTTTATGCCCTAACCTGGGTGGAGACAAAATCTCTCAACAACCAACATAAATTTCACATTTTTAAACACCTTAATTAATAATCATACAACACAATATTGAAAACACATTTATGAAAATTTTACATTTACACACTTTATATTTATAAATATTTATAATAGTATCTATAAAGTTATTGTGAGCTGAGGATATCGATAGATATCGTAGTATATAGTATGATATATACTATAATTACGAATCACGTACAAAGTGTTTTCAACGTTGCACATAGGTATTTATCAATTTATCTCTTTGTTTCAGATATCGCGCGCAAGTATCGACGCCTGCAAGGATTACTTCCGGGACGATCTCATCAAATCCGATTGGCAACTTATGGTTGAGCTGAAAAAGCTCTTCCAAATCCTCTAACTACCCCCGCCGAGTTGAAATTTTACAATAATGTAACATCTTGTTATCTCTCGTTATGTCTGTAACACTATGTTACATGTGATTTTTTACTTGCTTTTTTTATAAAGCTCTCATCCTAAAAGCAATTTCTGTGGTGCGAAGAATTTTATCAAATAAAATAATATCTCCTGGCCTAATTGCCAGGCATTGTCTGTTCCATCTAATTCATCCGCGTGTCATAGTGTCATCGGAGGCGTAAACGATAAAATAGAAATACCACAAATATATTGAGTGAAGAGTGTCCGAGGTCTTACCAATCCACAACATAACTAGTAAGTAGATTGTAAAATTATTATCCTTCTTTTTGGATATTCTTTATAAGATTGACGAATGGTTCGCGCTTTACCGATCTTACGTGATTGTAGTGGTGATGCAACAATACATGCGATTGTAAGCACTATTCGACACGGATAGGTAATTTAATAGACCCTTAGTCTGTCTACTACGATTACATAGTCAATCTGTTTACCTTGCTACATAAGTTACCAGATCGTTCAAAATGCGATTGCAACGTTCATTACGTATCGGACACTTTTCGCCTGCCTTTTTTGTATTATTTTATTATCACATCTTTGATTTATAAATAGTTATTACGTCGATGCGCATCATAGAATCTCATATCCGTAACTTTTACGGAAGCAAACATGTCCTTGTTTCTATGGATTTTTTAGTGTTTATTTTCCGTGCTTTTTATAATAAGTATCGAGTTTGTCTCCGGGCATTATAAGTGGTATAACTACCTACGCTCCCGTGAACATGTGTAAATAGTCCATTAGAAAATGTATTTATTAAAACTAAAGTGCGTTTTTATTTTCAACCTTTTTGTATCTTTTATTGGATCTCAAAATTGATAAGGCCTACTTCATACGAGGGCAGCGACTCCCTTTAAAGAAACTTGTAAAGACAGTAGATATTTGCTTGATCACCTAACTAAATTGACAAATCTTAAAATAGTTCTTGCCTTTTTTACAATATTCCCTGCAGAAAAGGATAGCATCACGTATAGATAGACCTGTCAGTTTAGATACACCAATAAGTCCACTGCCGTTATCCTCGTTTCAAATAGGCATAGGTATTCAAACAATGAGCAAAATTTGATAACTTTATGCATTTTTTTTGTAACAGTATTAATTGTAAATATATTATTTGCTATTTTTATTTTATGTACATAAATATAGTGTGGCAACACAGAGATATATTTATTTTTAATCAAATTATTATTTATCTGTTATCAATAGAGTGCAATAAACGATCTCGGGTCTCCTACTAGTTCAACATACTGTGTGTGTCTTTATTAATACATAATTAAAATTAAAGGAAATTAATAACAATGGTATATTATGTGTAAGTAAATTATGCAACACACTCGCAATCAGATTCATAGAGTGAGACATGATATGGTTTATTTTGTTTAAAAATTGACAATTAAAATTGCATATGAATGACACTGCAGTTGCGATCTCGTACGAAAGTCGTATTCATTTGACAGCTTAACGTATGGTTTCTTTTGTCTATATTATATCAAACATACTGTACGGTTTAAGGTGTCAAATGAATGCATTTTTTTTACAAAATCGTATGGCTGACCAATCATTTGTTATCTGCGAATGCATTGCTGAATTATTAAACTGTTCATTTTTATGTTTCTAGTAGCTAACTGAGATCAATAATTCGATGCCTTGGAAGAATACTGTTGCAACTCGAAATGCTATTTTTTTCAAGGGAGCTGATTGACTTGAGTAGGTACAATAAGTCAAAAGATATAATAGTTTGAAATATAAATAAACTTCAATCAGCCTTGGAACCCTTGGAAAAAAATAGCATTTTGAGTTGCAACAGTATTCTTCCAGGTCAGCGAATTACTATTAAGTATTTTAAATTAATTGATGAACTGAGATCTACTGTTGTAATGTATAACAGAATTATTAACATGATTTATTTAATTATTACGATTCTATTATTAAAATTTGAGTATAATAAATAATAATCTATTAAATCACAATAAAAAAATTATAATAATTCAATTGAATATTGTGTTGTCTAATTTGTATAATTAATTATCATAATATTATGTCGTGAGTAAAATTGTGAGTCCATAATTTATAAAGATACAGAAGGTTGTAATTTTTGTAGGTGTTATCCCGTTTTCAAACGCTTTGTATTATATAGATGGAATCGGACATATTCTTATATTGAAGAAATTTAATAAATTACAAAATACACATGTGGTTTATTCTTTTTTAACCCTTTTAGTTAAACTTTTTGTTAAAAGTGAAGGAAGTAAGGTTGTAGTTACAATAATATTTAACGAAGATAATAATACGACTGACGAGTCTTGTTAAAGTCTGGATAAAGCTTGCTTGGAATTGAAAGCACTCAGATCTTAAATCACAGCAACTTGGTGGATACGTCTTAAAAATGGCTGCAGTCTACGCTTATTAATGCATAGGTGTGTACCTATGCATTAATAAGCGTAGACTGCAGCCATTACGTTTACGATGTAACTAAGCTTACAAAGGAAGAACGATAAGGTGCACCTACAATAATGCATGCAATGATTTAAAAATACTTAGGTACAATCCCTCGACAACTCTCAAATAAGAAAAGTTAACTGTAAACCTTTTTGAGCCTTAGACTGGAATCACATCGCATTTTGTCCATACAAAATGACAGTTTTATATGGACAAAATGCGAATCGATGCGCACAGATGTGATTTAGCGCAAGGCATGGAGCAGGCTGAAAACTTGCGCATTAATGTTGTACCGTAAAAGTTGCACTATAATAATTCATAATATTGTCTTACCGACTTCTAACACAATTTGGCTGATAAAGGGGCATACACCGACGTATAATGTAGGTAGGTACTTAGAACGTTCAGCAAATATCCTTGAAAAAAATCTCTTGTGAATGATTTTATTTCAACAGGAAAAATCAACGCAATTGAGACTTTGTAGGTAGGTAGGTATTCATTCTAAACTACAATTTGAAATCATTGCAATCAGTAAACTGGATATATTCAGATGGGCTTATCCTGTGTTCATACAAGGAGATTAAACTAGTTCATGCTCGCAAGGTTACCTACACCTAGTTCAATTACCTTCTTATAATTTAATGCTGGGCACTGCGGCACCTTGCGGCGTCATAAATAGGAAAGCAGTGCGGCTGTAGGTAGGTCGGCAAACAGTGGAATCCTTACTGGGTGTGGCCGCGGAGGTCACTTCCCCGGTGATGATCTTTCAGCTGGAAATAACCAGAAACCCAGATAAGGGCGAGTCTCATGGCCTCGTGTCTTGGCGATATGTGCTTCGCGCTACGGTAGGTACCTACTACTATAGATTCACCGCCGCACAAAGTCTAACCTCCTACCTAAGCCTACCCCTAGTTCCGTTTCCTAAAAAATGTATTCGCATACTTATACATACTTCTACAAGGAGGTATCGATATATCGATAACACATGCACGTGCTAAGTTGGTTATAGGTACATGGTATATTACTTGCATTTATACCTTTTTTTCTGGGGGAGGAGGAAATCATCATGGATACCATTTGATGGCATGTCTGACTACACTATGCAGTGCCCTACGGGCTAAAACCTCCACCCATCTCCGGTGGTGGTAACATCGTATAATATGCATGCAAATACTTACCTATATATAACCTAGGTAAATGTAGGTATCTATATAGGTAGGTGTATGCTTTTATCACCTAGAAGTAAATTTGACAGGCTAATAGACCGTTAGTCCGTTACCTAAGATGCTCTTATTTTTAATCCATAATGGCCCCCGGAAGGACAACACAGTTGGCTCGAGCCAATGCTAAGCAAGCATAATCGTTGATTGGGAGGAGCGACGATCCGTAGGTAGTGTTATACTTCCTCATATCTAAGGTTGACCTAGTAAATATCTAAAAACAGGGAAAGAAAAAAATACTAAAATTGCTATAAGATTTTTGTTAAACGTGGCATGGATTGGGATAGTTGTATATGAATAAATTGGTTTATTAGTTCGTTTTCCGCTTGCATTTTTAGTTGCAATTCGGTCAGTAACCATGGGAACTCGGTGTGCGTGGGCGGGAGGGTGGTGTTTTCAGGGTCTAGGTCACGCCCCGGGGCTGAAGGCGCACGCGCGGGCCGCTGGCTACCACTCCAGCTCAAAAGTCCGTCGGAACCAGTTGATGGATGGCCTGTGTCTGTGATCCTGAACAAGTGAGTGACACATTTAGGCTGATTAATAGAATAACCAAGTGTTTTAAAAGTGAGTGCTATTGGCTAAAATCTGTGCTAAGTGATTGTCCGTTCAACGGCAGTGGCGGTTGCGAAGGTAAATACTAACACTAATAATGATATTTTCGGTTTCCAAAAGTCCTCACAGGCCTTGATTGAAAAATCTGAAAATTATATAATATGTACCTCCTAATACCCATCGTAACGTTAAATTAAGGGGTATTATTTGTTTCATAAATAATAATCAGCATCATCATCATCATCAACCCATCGCCAGTCCAGGCACAGGTCTCGACTCGAATGAGAAGGGTTTTTCCAAATGGTGGACTATGCTGCTATACAAGCTGCAATGGAGCACCCATATAGCAACACTTGCTGGCAAGCTAAGCTCTGCTGCTTACGCTGTTAGGAAGATTCGACAGTTAACTGACATAGAAACTGCAAAAATTGTTTATTTTGCATATTTCCATAGTATTATGTCATACGGAATCTTATTATGGGGTAAAGCAGCCGATATTGGAAAAATTTTTGTATTGCAGAAGAGGGCAATTCGCGCAACCTATAATTTAAAACCGCGGGATTCCCTTCGAGAAAAATTTAAGAAATAGGCATTCTTACAGTAGCTTCACAATATATTTACAACAATATAATATTTGTCAGACAAAACATTGTGAGTTACAAAAAAAAGGGTGCTTTACACGATAGGCAAGTTAGAGATCCAAACAGGCTCGTGATTCCTCGATGTCGCCTCAAGAGGGTCCGAAAAACATTTGTGGGAATGGGCGTGACGTTTTATAATAAAATTCCACAGACGATATCTTAGACTTGCCTTTACACAAGTTTAAGAAATCAGTTAAAACTAATCTCATGAAAAAAGCATATTATGCAATTGAAGACTATTTAGATGATAAAAAAGCGTGGACATAATTCGTTCCAGCGATTCATGAGACAGCAGGTGGTAATTTAACTGTATACCTAACTATTCTATTTAATTGTAAACTTATTTTGAAAAGAGCAACTGCCGAGTTTCTTGCTGGTTCTTCTCGGCAGGAACGGCATTCCGAACCTGTGGTAGACTCATCGACGATTCAAAAGCACTTGTAAAAAAGTTTATTTGAATAAAAAAAAACATTTCAAAAAAAAAACAAAAAAACATTTCTATGGCCTAAACCCTTCTCTGAGAGGAGACCTGCGCCCAGTAGTGAGCCGTTGATGATTAGTGATGAAGTATTACGTTAACACAATATTTAGGTAGGAAATCCAAAAAAATCTATTGGCATGAACGTTACGGGTACGGTAGCGACAAAATCGTAGAAGTCTGTTTCGAAAATGAAAACTTGCTGATAACTAATAATACTTAAAATTCTTTTTTAAAAAAAACCGACTTCGAACGCCACTGCAAAGAATAATAGTTATTTGTGTTATATGGGGCCAAAGGAATTTTTTGTTCCCCGAGGGCGTTATTTTGAATTCAGAGCGAAGTGAAGGATTCTAAAGTAGAATCCTGAGCGTAGCGAGGAATTCAATATACGCCGCCCGAGAACAAAAAATTTTGGCCCCGATTGACACACACTATTTTTCATCATTACCTATGAGAAAAAGCTAGGGGTAAACCTACTATGTATAGAGTATAGACATTACCAATACGTATATTGAAAGTTTAACTAAAACACAAATATATTTTTATGAAATAATTAAACATTAATATTTATGTTGGAAGTATGGGCGTATATGTCTAATCGACAAATTTGATCACGTGACTTATCGTAGACAACAGCTTCTCAAACATTTTTGAATTTCGACACATTTTTGAATTCTCTCTTCTGATTGGTCCGCGTTAGTGCTTTAGTATGCTAAAGCACTATAACGCGGACCAATCAGAAGAGAGAAATGAAAAGTCCCATGGGGTTAAAATGAAATTTTGCTCCCGCTGTCCTCTGATGCCAATATTCTTTTTCGAATAGGTATGATGACAAATAATTTTAGTTTGTATATATTATGTATGTTGAAGTCGGACGGGCCTAAATAGAAACGATGGTCGATGAAACCAATGCGCCAAGCTAGCCCGACTTCAACATACGTGTACAAAGTACAAACTAAAATTATTATTTTATACTTTGCAGTCGCGTTTGAAGTCGATTTTTAAAAAGAATTTTTATATATGTATTACTAGCTGATGCCCGTCTTCTTCTTCGTCTGCGTGACTTTAGTTGTTAATTAGTTAATTTAGAAAGCCTGTCACATCTCCAGTCCAGGTCCTCAAATATAGGTACCCCTGCAAAAATCACGCCGATCCGTAGCTCTGTTTGGGCGTAATTGAAGGATAAACCAACACACTTTCGCATTTATAAAATTTCACATATAAAGTGCAAGTGCATATAAATAAATAAATAAATAAAACTTTATTGACCAAAACTTTAACCAACACAACAAATTAGTTATCACTAGGAGTCTACGCTAAGAGTAGGTACCTACTATATACCTATTTAAAATTAAGTGTGGTGTGGAGTGGTCAAGGGGCCACCTCCTCAGCTTGTGCCGCAGCATGAAAGGCAGGTATGTACCTACCAGACACACCGCAACGCTGATTTTCAGGGGGGATATAGTCGACGTGGTTTTTTACACAAGTAAAGTTGAGGACCTGGAATGTAACACAGGCTTCTTTTTTCCCGGGAACATACAATTAAACGCCCGCGCCACTACAAAGTATATAATTAATTGTTGATTTTTTAAAAACCGCTCGACTAATTTCGATAAAATTTAAATGGGACTACCTGGGAAGTATACCCTTTGAAACAAAAAAAGAAATTTCCAAATCGGTTCAGGCGTCTTCGAGTAATCGGTGAACATACATAAAAAAGATCCCGTCGAATTGAGAACCTCCTCCTTTTTTGAAGTCGGTTAAAATAAAAATTAGTTTAGATTTGACGGAGTTATTTAGTAAAACAGTGAAAATAGTTCAACCCCTATCTCAGAGAACATACATCCATCCATCCATCCGTATACTACATCCATCCATCCTCACAAACTTTCACATTAATAATATTAGTAGGATTAGTAGGATAGGATATATTTAATATAGTTATAGTTAGTAGGAGGAGGATACAAACAAAGATAAATACAAACATACATACATGCATACATATATACATACATGCATACATACAAACATACATACATAGTACATACATACATGCATGCATGCATATTGGCGCATAATTGAAGGATAAACATGTGAAAATTCAAAAGTATCATATGAATATCCCGCGGGAACTGTTTGTTTTCCCGGAATAAAAAGTAGCTGTTGTTACTTTTCAGGTCCTCAACTATGCCTATCCAAAAAACCACGTCAATATGTAACTCCCTTGGCGCATAATTGAAGGATAAATATGTGAAAGTAGCATACTAATGTCCCGCGGGAACTGTTTGTTTTCCCGGGATAAAAAGTAGCCTTTTCACTTTTCAGGACCTCAACTATGCCTATCCAAAAAACACGTCAATCTGTAACTCCGTTGGCACATTATTTATGTTAAAAGTACCCTACGAATATCCCGCGGGTACTGTTTGTTTTCCCGGGATAAAAGTAGCCTTTTCACTTTTCAGGCCCTTAACTTTACCTGTGCAACAAAACCACGTCAATCTATAACTCTATTACGCGTATTTTTAAGGAAAAATGCGTAAAAAATAGCGATGCTATCCCGCAGGAACTGTTTGCTTTTCCGGGATAAAAAGTAGCCCATGTGCTATTCCAGACTATAATCTATGTCTGAGCCTTTCAGCAAAATCGGTTCATTCGTTGTCGCGTTATAGAGTAACAAACATTTATCCAACCATCCATCCTCACAAACTTTCATAAAGTAGCGACCCGCCCCGCCTTCGCACGGGTAGTAAAGCATATTACGCCCATGCTTTTCAAATTACTTGGAATGTTCCATAAGTTATATCTTGAACAGCATATTGAACAGGACGTAAGTATAAAAGAAGTAAGTATTTAACAGCGCAGCGCGTCCGCGTCGGGTTTTATTACCCCAACCAATGATATTAGAAGGAAGAAGAGGACCCCAACCATTTTCATTACCCCAACTTACCTCATAGGCCATAGTACAGGGCAAGATGGTTTTTCGCAAGTTCCCAAGTAATCATTTATGTATTTTAAAATATGCGATAAGATGATCTTCCCAAAACTATGCCTAGTTTGATTAATGAAGCATCCAGCTGCCCACAAGATAGTATAAAAGACTTTTTACAATGTAATAGCTTCATAAATAAAAATATTGTAAAATGATTATTTTTAAAAGAGCAACTGCTGAGTTTCTTGCCGGCTCTTCTCAGCAGATTCATCCGCTTTCCAAACCGGTGGTAGAGTCATGACTTGTCATAAGAGCCACAGGTTGGCCTACGTGAAATAAATAATTTTGAATTTGAATTTTGAATTTTTTAGAAAAATATTGTGCCCTTAGATTGAATACTCATTTTGCCTTATGTAAATAAGAGTAAGAACAAGAAAGGTAAGTAAAGTTTTTTATACTATCTTGTGGGCAGCTGGATGCCAAGCCGATTTTAACATATGCAACTTTGTTAGAATAGATTAGAACATTTCCACAATGAGGGGAAGTTTCAAAAAAAAAAACTACAATTCAATTCATGTTAAGACGGGCAGATAAATAATCGGGGATCAAATAGTTGATTAGATTGAGTTCTGTCATCTGTGACATAGTCAAATAATAAGTGTAGTCACCGTAACACAAGGTCGATCTAAGGTTTCCTGCCAAAGCAGAGTTTCAGTAGTTTTGGGCCACGTGCTGTCAGTCATTCATTCATGAGCGCGAGTGAATGAGCGGCGCGGCCGAACAGTCGGCCTGCGATCGGCCGCGGGCACGCCGCGAGCTGCCATCGCGTCGCGCCTTCGCGGGTGACGAGTTGACGACCTGAACCTTCGCGAATAATAATACCACGAACACGAACTCCTAAACCACGCACTCGTTCCACCGAACACCAGAGGAAACTATCGGTGCGTTATCTATTTATAACATTTGGCTCTACAACCTTGAATCCATTCATTCACTGTCATTCTCGATTCGGCTTATCGCTTCGCTAATTGGTGATACAATTATAACTTTATACAATCTAAAGTTGTTGGTGATTAGGAAATCATGAATTGGACGTTAGATTTAGAATGGCTGCCATTTATTGTGTTTTTTTACTAACGAAACGGCATGGGTGCTATGGTGAAAATGAAATAATCCCTGGCCCTGTGCTCACGTTCGTTACATATCAGTAGTACTAGTACTAGTAGTGTAGTAGTAGTGTTCACGAGACGTAATTGTCGTACTATCTCAGAAATTGGTCACGCGTCAGAGTTAGATGACCTAAGAACTTATTTAGCCCAGTGGGCTAACCATGAGCGCCAGTGACTTGGGCACCCTGCCCATTGAAAATCACTTGGACGGTATAAATATTTCTTCTTAATATAAATAAATAATTGGTTTAGTACGGAAGATAGAAAAGTCTTCATTTGTGCACTACAAAAGAATAAAAACAAAACGAATTAAACGCAAATACAAGATAATAATTTAATATAAAAAACCGATTTCAAACACCCGCATCGCTACAAAGTTTATAATTTATTGTCGATTTTTTTTAAAAACCGCTCGACCGATTTCGATTAAATTTAAATGGGACCACCTGGGAATTATACCCTTTCAAACAAAAAAGAATTTTCCAAATCGGTTCAGGCGTCCTCTAGTAATCGGTGAACATACATTAAAAAAATCGGCCAAGTGCGAGTCTGGCCTCGCTCTTTTAGGGTTCCGTTAAAAAAAAAATTCCATGTACCCATGGAAAAATTTTTATTTAATTTTTTTAATTTAATTTAATTTTTATTATTTGTTGTTATAGCGGCAATAGAAATACATAATATGTGAAAATTTCATCTCTCTATCTATTACGGTGTACGAGATACAGCCCGCTGACAGACGGACGGACGGACGGACGGACGGACAGCGTAGGCTTAGTAATAGGGTCCCGTTGGTACCCTTTGGGTACGGAACCCTAAAAAATGACGAAACCTCCTCTTTTTTGAAGTCGGTTAAAAAAGTGGACTTATTGCTCAGTAGCGTAACCTTAGAATTAGGATAACTCAAGGAATAATCTAAAAATAAATAAAAATTGGTGAAAATCACTTGATATTACCATTTTTAGGGGTACCCAAAGGGTGCCAACGGGACCCTATTACTAAGCCTCTGCTGTCCGTCTGTCCGTCCGTCCGTCTGTCAGCGGGCTGTATCTCGTAAACCGTAATAGGTATAATACTCAAAGAGGTAGACAGTTGAAATTTTCACAGTGTGTATTTCTATTGCCGCTATAACAACAAATAATAAGAATAAAATTAAATTAAAAAATAAAGGGCATACATGGAAAAGGAGTCGAAATAAAATTTTATTTTTTTACCCTGGCATGTGGGATGTCATTGTCTAGAACTCATTAAGTAGAGTTCAAATAAATTTTTTATAATTTTTTAGCTACAAAAATGAAGAAATGAGGGGTCGTCAAGTTTTCGGTTTTAAACCACTTTTGTTACGGGGTCTATCTCAAAAACTAAACTCCTTAGGAATGTCAAATTTCTGTATATTTTGAACTATATATATGAAAACACCGATTTATGATGCAGTTTATGTGATTGTTGCCAAAACAAACGAGCATTTTCCCTAGAAAAGTGATTTAGTCATTTGTACGGAACCCTAAAAGAGCGAGGCCTGACTCGCACTTGGCTGGTTTTTATTAAGTTGCATTGAAAATATTACAAGATTCGCACACGAAGAAGTTGCAGACGATGCAGGGATGCACAGTCACAAAAAGTAATAATAACACGGTCGCCATCGTATACATCCTTCTTTCTATATTTACTGTTACTCGTATATACCAAGAAAAGACTATTGACAGGAAATTAAAGTTGTTAGTAGGGCCGCCGCGGACGACTAACAGTAGCCTGTCCCGTTGCTCGCTTGAGTCTAGCCGACACTCGACAGAACACATTTATGTCACAGGGAAATAATGAAAATGGAGATTTGATCAAACCCCTAGGGTAGGTAGATGATCAATTCACGTAAGATGACTATCAACTCTTTGAGGTGATTTCCATAAAGAAATTAAATAATTTGATTCATTAAATCCCACTCTTCAAGTGGCACGGCCATTTGTGTGACCTTGGGAGGCTTCTGCGCACATTTTGGGTGGGCATTTTTGCAATAAAATCCTTTAATTAAAACTGGTTCGTCTGTCGACTGACAAATATTATACTGACGAAGGGACGGCTCTTTTTAATTAATTATAATTAAGGTACCTATTTAAACAATATTATGAAAATACATAATATCATCTTCTAATAATGAAAACATTACGTTTTAGAATCAACGCCATCTCTCGCCAGATGTTAGAACCATCCCGCAATTAATAAGCGCGCACCTATGACTGGGCACTGCCAATAGCTAACGCGCTATGAATAACCGTCCACACTACTCGTTACGGAAAATTCTTTCACTTTTTTTCACCTAGCCCCTATCCGCCAAGTCCGTAGGTACCGTCCGATAAGGAACTTCGCTCCAAAACTTCAGTGAACATATTTAATACACAATATCTTAGGAATTTGATCAAATTTAGATTTTCATCATCTCCCTGCGACACATATTATATCACTTGTAGGAAGTGCACCTATCAGTTATCAGTTTATCACTGTACTATACTTACCATATCATCAGAACAAGAACTCGTTGGGAGTCGATTGTCGAACAAAGCGCGTGCCAAATGCCACCAACAAAAAACCACTCCGGAATACTACTTGTTTAATTGATAAGATAAACATCCACAAAGGGCTACTAGAAACTTATCCACGTTCTAAAAGAATTATGTCCATTATTTACTTTAAAAGCCAATATGACAGGGCTTTCAAAAAATTAAGACGGTTATCACTGTGGCGCCAGACGGTTTTTTCGATACATTTAAAGCGGCAAGCGGTCAACATTGAACTTTTTATTTCGACACTAGTTGACCCGCCCGGCTTCGCGCGGGTAGGCTACAAACATCTGGAGCTTGGAGCCTGGAGGTTAATGATTTAGTCTATGCCTATGGCTAAAACCCTCTTATGAATATGGTATGAGTGTCTTGCTGCTATCCGGAAGAATAATTTCCTCTATCTCTGATAATTTTCATCAAAATTAGATGAAACATGCCTGATACACACTTTCAAATAAAAAAAGAATTATTAAAGTCGGTTCAAAGACGGAGTTATGAAGTAAATTCGATAAAAACTATCATCTCCTATCCTGGAGGAAGCTTAATATTGTTTATCGGGATAAAAAATATCATACATAATTATATGCCATAAACCATATTTTATATAGGTAAATCCGTTCAGTAGTTTTCACGTGATGCCCGGACACACAGATAGACAGACAAAAATTAAATAAAAACCTGTTGTAGGCTCAGTATCGATAATAAAGCATCCCCCGGTTAAAATTTTCAAAATATATTAAATGTACAGAAATCTTCCTGTTACAGTTTTATTATAAGTAATAAATACTTATAGATAATATTTGAATGTGAGGCCGTAATAATAAACGACTGACTGAGCTCGTACGCTTGAAATTAAATTGTATAATTTTAGCTGAAGTACACACATGGTTGTATGCCTATATGTCCAAACTCGGTACAATGTTTCGCGGAATTCAAATTCGCCGAAATATGAGCACCGTAGTATGTGACAGAGAGTAAGGGTAAATAGATTGCTAACTCTTGGTTATAAATCAAATTCCGGTAAATCATCCTAGATGGCGTTACTAGGATTGCAAGTTATATTGTAGTATTGAAAATTGAAACAGATGAAATATCATATTTTTTGGTTCTGATTCGTCATATTTATTTATTTCTAGGATCAAAATACAAAATTTTCAAAAAACAATATAAAAATAGCTAGTTTTAAGTTTTCTTCACATAGAACTTGCATTAAACGATAGATGGCGTAAGATCTGTAAGACATATTAGTACAAAAACTAGATTTGCGCGAGCTTTGTTCGTGGGACGATAGCGATCTATACTTCTTTAACTAATCTAGTCTGTGGGCAGTCATAACTGAACAGCGAGTGTTGAACATATGATTTATAAACATTTCAACCTCGAGTGATATATCTGTACTACAACTTATCACTTTTATTGCAACATCAATCCACAAAAAACTCTACATCAGATTTTTATTTATTATAAACACGTTCTCGCCTTTTGTAATTTGTACGTTCTTACATAATGAAGAAGATAGGCAAAAACCGTTCTTCAGTCTGACAGTCAGGTTACGCCTTACGGAAGGGCTTTTTCATATACCTTTGTTACTTGAAAGCATAGGTAAGTACCTAATTGAGTTCAATAAAGTCGGTTAAAAACGTTCATGGAATAAGTAATAATATAGTCTCTTTGCCGTGTGGTGACGGCAGATCAGAATTACAGTTGTCACCACCCCTCCTCTTCCCGCGGGTGTCGTACGAGGCGACTAAGGGAATATAACGGAGAACGGGCAGCAGCGTCCTCTGTGCTACTACTACCATCTACTGCGATCACCAACCCGTCTGCCCCCGTGGTGATTATGGGCAAACCCTCCCTTTGGGAGAGGCCTTTAGTCCAGCAGTGGACTGTTGTAGGCTATTGATGATGATGATAGTCTCTTTCAAGTTCACCCATAGAGGTGGTAATAACACGTCATAGGCTTCAATCCGGACACATTCCTCTAAACAGCTTCGCGGAGATGATGGGAAAGGCCCCATCACCTAATTTTTCGGAGTGCAATACAGTGGAAAATGTGCCGCACTTGATGGCTATTCAGCCATGTCTGTAATGAAGCTGAAAGGTTGGACTTTTTGAATCACATAAACCCGCATAGGCGTGTAGAATAGCATTCTTGCCTTTCCAACATCCAGAAAGGCCAGAATGCTCTATAAACTTGTATTAATAGGTTTAAGGCGTAGAATAGGTACATAATAATCAATTAGAATAAGATTTTTTGTAACTTTTGATTCCATACGGGTGACATGCTAACTATGTGACCAAACCCCTTTAAAAAAAAATATATTGAAAGAAATTGGTTGTCTGTAAAGTCGGTTTACGGACGATAGTTATACGTGATAACGTCATAAAGAAACATTGATGAAAAATTTCATAATTTAATTAATTGAATTGAATTACTATCACTGAATTATCATTATTTTGTATAATAAAAAGAAGGAGTTAATTGAAAATTACAATTTTATCTAGGTCACAGGTCAACGCTTGGGCCGATCGTGCCTCTCTATCGCTTGTTCCACGCTCTCGCTTGCACGCGCAGGCTCAAGCGGAACGTGATACTTTTTCGTGCGTGCAGCCGGTGCTCATCGATTTATAAGATGTTATCACGTCAAAACAGTTATTCATCCAACTAATTCCGCGGTTAAACGGAACTCTCGTGAAACGTGTGTTCGTGTCCGTGCCCGGGATCGAACCCGTGACCCCCGAATAAGAGAATGCGGTTCAAACCACTAGTCTATCACAGTATGGCTAATAATCTATAAAAAAAATTGTTATTGATAAAGATTCAAAACATCGCGGCAACTTGTGTTTGAATAAAAAAATACCTGTTTTGAGGTGCGCATGAGTGGGATGAATATTATGAAGAATCCAGTAAGTTTGAAACGTGAGGTGACCGTTTGTGATAGCGTGGGGCGAGGCGCGGGCGACGCGACCTCGCCAGATAAATCTATCAATGGAGCCGATAAGGGGACCGCGTGTCACGTAACCACGGGAAGTGCCCCGACTCTGCCTGCACTGCTGCTGCAGCGGCTATCGCGAATATCGCAATTACACTTCCCACTGACATGATAAAACTTTAAAAAATCGGCCAAGTGCGAGTCGGGCCTCGCTCTTTTAGGGTTCCGTTAAAAGAATTAAATTAAAAGATTTCCATCTACCCACCTACCCATTTTAATTTAATTTTTTTAATTTAATTTAATTTTTATCGACCGAGCGAAGCGAAGGTCTTTGAGTTAACTAGGGCGATTTGCACTTGTCCGTCCGTCCGTCCGTCCGTCCGTCCGTCTGTCAGAGCCTTATAACTTTTGAATTACTGAACGTAATTACTTCAAATTTAGATATAATATGTAAACCGATGGCCTCCAGCCGAAAATGGCTTAAAAAGTTATAAAAATCTTTATTTCAGGGGGGCTCTCATAGAAGCGAATGCGAAGTAAAAAAAAAAAAATCGCGTTACATAAAATTGTTACGTATCATTTTAAAGATAATTTTGAACTGAGTACAAAAATATTTTTTTTTTAATTTTTCCCTTAAAATTGACGAAATGGGGGGCTTTCAAAGTGGCGATTTTATACGCTCGCTTGAAGACGCTCTCTAGAAAAATCCGCTATGGATTTTCAAACTGATTTTATGTTTTTAGGTCACTTATATCCTGTACTTGAACAACAAATACTAAAATTATATGAATATTATAAAGAAACGAGATTATTTAATTTTTAATGGGCGTCAGTAATTCATATAGCATCAACATAGCTTCACAATAATGCTAATAGATGGCGCAGTCAGTAACTATTCCCATGGAACTACGAGTTAAATTCAATGTTTGATAAATAATTCAATGTTTTCACTAACGTTCCCTAACCTTTACGGGCTACCTATAAGTTAGGTGATTGATGTTTTCTGTCAACTTATTTATCACGATCCTGTACGGGACACCTAAAAGGATATTGGGACGGATGTTAGGACTTAGGATTGTATTTAGGAGCTACCTACGTTAAGAGACTCCTACTTAGGGGATGATTTAGGTATGTTTGGTGAAAACGGGCATAATAATAATGTCAGTTTTGGTTATCATGTATCGATTGAATGAATAATCATGGGATACCGTTACCGCGAGGTCTCAGTTCGGGGCGAACCACTAGTTATTTGTTGTTATAGCGGCAATAGAAATACATAATATGTGAAAATTTCATCTGTCTATCTATTACGGTTTACGAGATACAGCCCGCTGACAGACGGACGGACGGACGGACGGACGGACGGACGGACGGACGGACAGCGTAGGCTTAGTAATAGGGTCCCGTTGGTACCCTTTGGGTACGGAACCCTAAAAATCAGTGTGACAGGTGACCTGGGGCCAACCACCAACGTCAAATGTAGTAGTATAAAGTATTCAAGAACCTAATATACCTTTGAGTATATAAAGTAAAATACCTAGTGTTTTATATATTTTCATCATCAGCATCTTTATCAACCTTTAGATGTCCACTGCTGGTCTCCTGCATGGACCTCCACAGGCTTCGGTTTTGCGCCGCCTGAATCCAGCGGCTCCCTGCGACTCGTTTGATGTTATCGGTCCACCTAAAGGGGGGTCCCCGAACACTGCGCTTCCCGGTGCGGGGTCGCCACTCCAGCACCTTGGCACCCCAGCGACCATCAGCTCTTCGAACTATGTGTTATATATTTTAAGCTTCTTCAATTCAATTCCCAACTAATGGCTTATTAATCTTCTTGGTATTATTTGAATAATTTTGAGGTCGTACAATGACGTCTCGTGTTACTTACTTTAAAGTTGACATTGTGTGACATGTTAAAACGTAAAAATTCTTTTCAAAAAACCAACTTCAAACTACAGTGTATAAAAATAATAATTTTAGTTTCTATTTCCGCCCGACTTCAACAAACGTGTACTACACTAGCGGCACGCTATGATGGCCGGTTTGACGTTTGTCCGCTCATGAAGTTCCGTATTAATTGATAACGACTTTGAAGGAAATAATTGTATTACTTTATTGACGATAGTGATGTGCAGAGATTCATAAATTTTATCGAATGTAGTTTTAGGTTTAGGACTCAAAATTTATTTATTAAATTGATTTCTAAAATGTATACAAGTGTAGAAAAATCACTTTGCACCATTTAAGGGGTGAATGTACTTGTGAATATGAACAATTTTCACTATGTGGACAAACCTCTGAAATCGCAAAAAAATATCAGCTGTTTCATACAAAAGGTAAAATTTTTATTTTTATATGATATATACCACAACTCGGCATTTGGTTTTCTAAATTGAAATTTTTTAAAAATGGAATCTAATACGATCGTCACATAGGATCGCTGGCTAGCACAACTACTACCTCCGGCAAACTCGCGTCAATGCTCAATGCAAAACAAAGCAGTTTCGAATTGACGTTGCTTCGAAAAGTATAAACTGTCAGTGCAATGCGATTGTGATATAGTTTTGACCTGGCTTTGGATTTCAAATATTGATACTGCATTACTGTTGACCCTTGCTCGTTAATTTGGACTCTGTTCAAGCCCTTTGTTGTGGATTTCGTCGATATGACCGAACGTACGCAGAGAACTGTTCTAAATAGTCAGACACGTGAGTTCGTAATACGCCTTCGTAACTATTTCGATCGTGAAGCTCAAAATGGAGGGCCAATTTTACCTATAACGTCAGTGGTTGAACGCGTAGCTGATGCGCTTAATATTGGGCAACGAACTGTTAGACGGATAACTAAAAAAAAATATGGCGAGACTGGCACAGAAGAAAATAAACTTCACACACCAAAAAAGAGAAAACGAGCAAAACCAGTCGTAGGCATCGATAGCTTTGATGCCGATGCTATCCGAAGACATGTTTACGGCTACTATTTACAGAAGGAGTATCCAACAAGAAAAAAGTTGGTGCATTCACTGAAGGAAGCTGGATTATTCTTCGGTGGGGAAAGTTCTTTAACGAAGATTTTGAAGACCATTGGATTTCGATACAAAAAATGTAACAAACGCAAAATATTGATGGAAAGATTTGATATAGCGATGGCAAGGTATACTTTTTTACGGCAAGTGAAAGAAATCAAAAATTGGCAAAATGTTGTGTTCTTGGATGAAACATGGCTTAATGCTAATCATACTGTAGGCCGTTCTTGGAACGATGACACAGCAGCATCTACTTCCAAAGTTCCTGTAGGAAAAGGATCGCGACTTATAATTTGTCACGCCGGAACCATCAACGGGTTTGTCGAAGGTTCTCTCATGGCTTTTGCGTCAAAAACCACTGGAGACTATCATGAAGACATGAATGGAGAAAAGTTTACTGAATGGTTTACCTCAATGTTGTGTAGCCTCCCTGAACCATCTATTATAATTATGGACAACGCCCCATACCACTCGATGCAAATTGACAAGCCACCTGCCCAATCCCAAAAGAAAGCTGATATCGTCGCATGGCTTCGTAAAAATGGCGTAGATGCAAACATGAATATGTTAAAAGCGGAATTAGTACGTCTTTTAAAAGAAAACAAACCAACCAAGATCCGATACGTCATTGACGAAATAGCATTAGAACATGGGCACAGAGTTATACGGTTACCGCCTTACCATTGTGAGTATAATGCGATTGAGTTGGTGTGGGCTCAAATTAAGGGATATGCTGCAAGACACAATACAGAACCCCCATTTACCACAAAAAAATGCTAAAATTATTAGAAGAAGCTTGTGAACATGTGACTAAAGGAGACTGGGAAAAGGTTGTGAATAGAACTGTTAAATTAATAAGGGAAGATTATGAAAGAGATGTGAAAATAGATAATATTATAGAAAACGAACATATAATTATTAATGTAGGTGATGATAGCAGTGACGACAGTGAAAATAGTAGTATGGACGAATCTGATTAATTATGGCCTTTTGTGGCACCTTTTTTGGTATCTTTTGTATTCATATGTTTCTTGTGTGCATATAAAGTATGTATATTCATTTTCATTCAAATATTCAGTTCGTTCAAATAAATTAAATAAACATATACATTTTTGTTTTATTAAACCTATTTAATCAGGTACAAAAACAAAACTTAATTGTTTTTTGTTCGAGAATGAATTGACATTCCACATCACTATTGTAATGTGTCAAACCGGCCATCATAGCGTGCCGCTAGTGTAACGAAAATTATTTTTAAAGGTACGTTGTAGTGGCGTTTAAGAAGTCGGTAATTTTTGAAAAGAATTTTTATTTTAAGTTTTTTAGTGCATCTTGCCCCTGATCTATTTCTTGATTCTTCCCTCCCTCCAACGCTCCAATGTACGTACAGTTTAATATACTCGGTGCCTACGTACTTATTAAAAATCCATAATTCCTGAATCCCCGCAGTTTACATAGGTTTGAGGAGCTAAGACCTAGACCTCCATGATGTAATTTATGCTTGGTACCAACAATATTTATTCGTAATCGACAATTCCTAAATCCCCACAATCCTACTTATCCTATTCTACCAATATTACAAATGCAAATGTTTGCGAGGATGGATGTATGGATGGATGTTTGTTACTCTTTTACGCCACAACGAATTAACCGATTTGTCTGAAATTTGGAATGGTGATAGCTCATACCCAGGATTAACACATAGGCACATACATTTTATCCCGGAATATTAAAGAGTTCCCGCGGGAATTAAAAAACTTTATCCACGCGGACGAAGTCGCAGGCATCATCTAGTTTAAAATAAAAGACAATGTTATTATTATTATTACTATTTCTTATTATATAATAGTTAACCTCAATCAATGCTACACAATTATGTGATTAAGATTCGCATCGAGTAGGTACACAGTTAAAGCGCCTATGGCATACTTTGACTTGAATTGCTTTTATCACTGCATATTATGCACTCAGCGCTTGCTCTAGATATCCGTGCTACAAAACAATCATTTTGTTTACCAATTTTCTCATTCCTCTCTTCTCTCCTCTTGGCACAAGATAGCAAAAGATAAACAAAATGAACGCATTTAATCATCCGTTTTATTCTCAAAACATACGAGTAGGTCATGCTCACATTTGGTGGTTGGGTTGGTTCTGTTTTCTATGTTTCTGCAACCCTGGTCAATATGGCCTAGTTGGCCATATTGACCAAGGTCGAGGGTCGACCAGGTACTGAAATGACCAGCAGCTCTTAACTGCCATAAATGTACTATATTTTGATCCTATTTATTTTTTCAAAAGTATGGTAAGGTACTAGTATACCTTTTACTACCTTCGCTGCGCTCTTTTGTATACTTAAGCTCTATCAGGACTTCGAAGTAACCCTTGACAGTATTGTTTGTATGCGCAGCGCTAGTCGAATTATTTATTAGTGCTAGTGTTTCCAGCTATCAGAGGCGGAAACCCTAGTTTGGCATCAGACCAATGTGACGCATTGCATAAATGTTTACGCTATTATATGCAAATACTGATGTAAGTACGTACGGTGCAATGATTTCAATGTATCCTTTTGCTTTGATAGATTATTCTGAAAAATACTAGGAACTGTGCGGGACGATATAGTGCAAGTGTTTGTGTAATAAAGAGACAGCATAATAGTGGACTGATTAAATAGCATAATTAGTTAGTAATTAATGTATCATGTATAGTTTAGCAATTGTTTATAGTTTTAAGTACAGTTTCATGTATTATCTCATAAGTAAATAGGGAAAATAATAAATAAAGATGAAAATAGAAAAGCCATAGGGAAATTGGCCGCGGCTCTCCCAAAGGTACAGCTACGAGCCGTAAAGATACCTTATTAATTCCTAGAAATAGACCGCGGCTCTCCCAACGGTACAGCTAGGAACCGTAAAGACACCTCTGTAATTCCAAGAAATGCCGCGGCTTTCCCTACGGTACAGCTCATAGTAGTAAAGATACCTGATTATGTAATAATACCTATTATTATTACTAAATTGTGATTGGTTTAAAATAACGCGCTCTGATTGGTGCACTGATCAATAGCAAAATTTCACCAATCAGAGGGCCTACATTTTTTCGGCCAAATTTGTATAAATACCGGGCTGAATTGTAAGCCGGCACAGTTCCCACCGGCAAGCGGTAGCGGTACCCAATAAAAGAAGAAAAGTTCTTCGAGAGTTTTCCTTGCTACCCAACCAACCCAGCTACAGCGAATGTACAGAAGCATACAGGAACCTACTTTTTAGGAAGGTAGTTTGGCATAAAATTGTAAAAATCTGAGGTGGTGATACCGCTTTTTTTAGAGACTGTCTCGAATACTTTTTCAAAATAAAAAATAAAAAAATTTTTTAAATTCAAAATTACTTATTTATTTCACGTAGGCCAACTTGTAGCTCTTATGACAAGTCATGACTCTACCAGTACCTACCACTCGTTTTAACCTACTTTAGTACTTATACCACAGAATAAGACGAACTAGGGGCCAAATAATGCTAATTCTGTAGTTACACAATCTCTTAGATAAATTGACAGCTCTTATAATACTATTCAATTAGTTTGGAGATTGAATACCTACTACCGAATCCTATTGGATTCGGTAGTAGGTATTCATAAGTTTCATCCATGCTTATTAGCATGGATGAAACTTATTCGTTGCTAGTAGGTACTTATGGGGAAGTAGTCCTGGCACTGGTCATTATTATTAACCGGATGGTATTGTCATGTCCTAACTAACTAAGGGCCTCATAAGTAGGCTCAGGACCGCTCAGCGGACGATGTAGTAGGAAAACCAAAGTCACCGACATAGCTCAGCGAGTCGCGAAACTGAAGTGGAAATGGGCGGTGCACATAGTTCGAAGAGCTGGTGGTCGTTGGGGTCCCAAGGTGATGGAGTGGCGACCCCGCACCGGGAAGCGCAGTGTTGGCAGACTCCCCAACCAGGTGGACCGACGACATTAAACGAGTCGCAGGGAGCCGCTGGATCCAGGCGGCGCAAGACCGAGGCCTGTGGAAGTCCATGCAAGAGACCTTTGTCCAGCAGTGGACGTCTATCGGTTGATAAAGAAGAAGAAGATTGTCATGTAATAGTTTATCTTTAGTCTTAAGTAAGTTTGGACACTTTGTGAGTAAGCTCAGATCATAGATCAGATGTATCTGGTTTCATAGATAGGTATTCAGGATCAATAAAAAATAATATTTTATTTTCTTTGCTTTAAATAGAAGTTATTTGAACAGTGGTGGAGCATATTAAAATTCTGTACTAATTTGGCCTCAAGCAATGTTTTATACAGTTAACCGGATATGTGGGATGCATCATCATTTCTTCCGCCTACAAATGCAGCAGCCAGCAACTACCTAAATACAGCATAATAACAATCGTCTCTACCAAACGGACACGTTATTTTTAAGTAATACCTACCTACTACGTTTATGATTCTACGATATATGAATGAGCTTTAGAATGTCATATCAAAGATATAATAAGCTTATTATCAAAAATTCAAATATTAATTGATCCAGGTTAATTCCTTAAGTGCAAGTGCAAACACCATAGTCGAGCAATTTAATCGATGAATATAGACATACTGACATATTTTATATTGAAATAATTGCCTAAAATCCTCAGTAGTCGGTGGTTGTGAAATTGACACTTATAGGAATTAGTAAGGATTCTAGAAATTGAGCAAATAGTCTATTTATTGCTTTCACTATTGTTGTGAAAATGTTATGATAAGAAAAATCTAAATAAATAAATGTATTATACGGTATTTCATTTTCATCAATTTTATTACAGACCGATAAGTATGTACATAACTTTTAGGGTCTAGAGCTGATGTTTCCTATAAGGTTACCACTATATGCCAGTACCACATTTGTTTAGGGTCTCAGACCTTGCTTAGGCCATTACGTACGCGTTTGGTAAGAGGTAAATTGTGTTTTTCGTGACATTCATGCTAACACCAAAATTAAAATGCAGCGTAGGTTGCATAACCTACTTATGGCGACTGACGAGGCGACAGTAATACCTAAACAAATCGTTATACTCCATTCGAGAAACCTTCGATAGGAATACCATCCTGTTTTTGCTAAAAAGAGACTAACGATGATCATCGTCGCTGCTTAATTCTATGACTATGACTATCGTTCAGTTACTAAGTATAGAACTGTATAACCTGCATTTTATTATGGAGAAAAGTGAGTTTGACAGTTCTTATAGTTGGGCAGTTTCCTTTGTTTTCCATTATCATTGGAAATGTCAATAATTTAATATTATAATAAAAATTATTTTTAAAAATCCGACTTCAAACGCCCGCGCCACTACAAAGTATTATACCTATAAGTTATTGTTGATTTTTTTAAAACTGCTCGATTGACTTCGATAAAATTTAAATGGGACCACGTGGGAAGTATACCCTTTAAAACAAAAAGAGAATTTTCCAAATCGGTTCATGCGTCTTCGAGTAATTGGTGAACATACATAAAAAAAAGATTCCGACGAACTGAGAACCTCCTCCTTTTTTGAATTCGGTTAAAAATGAAGAAAACGACAGCTTGGTCTCATAACTATCTTGAAACCTGGAAAACAAGTTCAAAAATCTTTCATTTAACAATAACTGAAGTAGTAAATATATCTATCTGCATACCACAGTTAAATAGGTACGTTAAATTGTACTTGTATTAATAACTAGTGGTTCGCCCCGAACTGAGACCTCGCGGTAACGGTATCCCATGATTATTCATTCAATCGATACATGACGACCAAAACTGACATTATTATTATGCCCGTTTTCACCAAACATACCTAAATCACCCCCTATGTAGGAGTCTCTTTACGTAGGGAGCTCCAAAACACAATCCTAAGTCCTAACATCCGTAAATATTAATGCTCGACGCAATACTGTTTATGGGATAGATCGTAGTCATAACTCCTACGAGTTGTTCCATGGAATAGTTAATGACTGCGCCATCTATTAGCATTATTGTGAAGCTATGTGAAATTTACTGATGCTCATTAAAAATTAAATAATCTCGTTTCTTTATAATATTCATATAATTTTAGTATTTGTTGTTCAAGTACAGGATACAAGTGAAGTAAGAAAATAAGTAGAACTTGAGAATATATAGCCAATTTTCCCAGAGAGCGTCTTCAAGCGAGCGTATTAAATCGCCACTTTGAATGCCCCCCATTTCGTCATTTTTAGGAAAAAAATAAAAAAAAAAATACATTTGAACTGTGTTCCAAATTGTCTTTAAAATGATACACAGAAAACCTATGAATAGCAAAAAAAACTTACTTTACTTCGCATTCGCTTCTATGAGAGCCCCCCTGAAATAAAGATTTTTATAACTTTTTAAGCCATTTTCGGCTGGAGGCCATCGGTTTACATATTATATCTAAATTTGAAGTAATTACGTTCAGTAATTCAAAAGTTATAAGGCTCTGACAGACGGACGGACGGACGGACGGACAAGTGCAAATCGCTCTAGTAAACCCAGAGACCTCGCTTCGCTCGGTCAAATATTTTTTACTAATTAACAAAAACATTTACTAACATATTTCTGATATTATGGTAACCCTATTTATGACCATTAATTAAGCGGTGGGGTAGGCGTCAATCGTGGACAAGTGAAGGACATCGTATCAGTACCTACCATATATTGAAAAAGGTTCTGATTAACATAAAAATCGAATGATCCCTTATTATTCCCCACGATTAAGGAAGTTTGCAGCAATTAAAGCGATAGTTGGTTCGTTAATTATTAATTATTTATTATTTATTGTAGTAGTTTTTTTATTAAGGATTTTGGTTATAAACTTTAATAAGACTTAATTGTATAATAACGTGTTGTTGAATAATCTCTGCACCCAAAATCGCATGAAAACAAGCGGCTTTGCTTCAGCTGCTCATAAGTCATAAGACAGTGTAATACATTATTACATTGCACCATGGATCATTGCACATTGTAATAAAACTAATAACTAAGGTACCTACTTAATGGTAATATTGAACCATATTGTATTGAAAGAGCAACTGCTGTGTTTCCTGTAGGCTCTTCTCAGCCGAATCTGTTTTCTGAACCAGTGGTAGATCTTCACTTGTCATAAAAGCCATAAGTTGGCCTACATCATTGGAGTTTTTATTTTTCTATTGAATTTCACCGGTTAAATACTTTTCTAAGCTAAGTTTTGCTCTTAAGATTCCAAGCATTTTGATTTCTTTTGCTTCCAAGTTGGATATACAATGCACTTCCAGTACACAATAGCGCTATTACCGGTCTCTTCTTACACACTTCTCTTCTTTTTCACCTTTGGACGTGCGACGTTACGTGTAGGTGTTTAACCTACGCGTGATGTCGCACCTCCAATGGTAAGACTCGTAAAAATGCTTTAATCGTTATGTCTGTCTTTTGTACTACTTACGTCGTGTTGTGTGTGTTGTTTCTCAAATCATTCCCAAAAGTCTTTTTTCCATATTTTTCAACAATATCTGTACCTACTACATTGTAAAATGGAGGCACCTACTTGTAGACTGCCTGTAGGCTACCTACTCGCATAACCTCAGCCTATCCAAATATCCCACGTAAATGCCTGATCGCGGCTTTCGCATCTAATAAGGTGTACGCCATATCGAACACTTGCATAATGCTCCGCTTTCCAGCGTCCCACGTGGGGCCGTGGGCTCACAATTTGGTACCACCAGCCTCTCAAGCGTCCGCTTGCGAAACGGATGACGTAGCGTAGGCGACGACTGGGAAGCTTGTGCGGTATTTTAATCGATTATATTAAATTCGTACATTACCATACAATTTTTGGTCAATTTTCATGCTGTAATGGTACGTTACCATATAAGTTTGGGGTCAATTTATATGCTGTTAATAAAGTTACGTCGCAGGCCGCAGCGAAAAAAAACTTTGTAGGGAAACTCATTTCTTCTTCTTCTTCTTTATCAACGGATAGACGTCCACTGCTGGACAAAGGTCTCTTGCATGGACTTCCACAGGCCTCGGTCTTGCGCCGCCTGAATCCAGCAGCGGAATAGCGAGGCCGCCGGAAACTAGGGGCCATAGCCTTGTGCGATATCCATTACAAAGGTTTTGCCCATAAGGACCACGCTGGGTAGGCGTGTTGGTCATCGCAGGGCTAGACTGATCGCACCGGGTGTCGCTGCTGCCCGACACCGGCCTGTGCCATTTGCTCAGTCTAGCCAGTATGAAATGGTTATACCACCATTTGTCGGTCGTCAGAGCCTCGTCAGTAGAGTCATTAGTAGGGTAAGGGGCACCGCGGGCAGGTGAGGTTGACTTTTGGAGCGCTACATGTTGGTGCGCTCCCTTATCCCCATAAAAAATCATTTATACTAACCTATTTCATTCTTGTGAAAAGATCAACTCGACCTCGGAAGAAGTTCCTAGATATCGTTAAAACCAGCACTAGGGCAGATGGATCTAAGCTATCCAGGTGCTTATCCAGGTGAATATTTAACGAATTTGGTATACTTACTAATCTAGACTTTTACGTACTTTCTACCCTTATACTATAAGATAAAGCGATCAAAATTCTGTATTCATGCTGCATGCTGGAGAAACCACAGGTCACGGCTAGAATCTTCATTACTCTTGCTTACCTATTACCATTTACCAAGCAAAGTCGCGGCCAAAATCTAGTTGCAAATGATCTGTAAATTGAACAGCCATATCCGCTTATGCAAGTATACGCTGTAGGACGCAGATTTCTGTGCCTAGAACATGCCTAGAACACGTTTAGTGCTAATAGTGTGGGACCAAACGGGCTGGCCCGCCTGCATTGGCTGCGCCCCCGCTCTTCTGTAATATTATTCCGCCTATTATTTTAGTGTTACTAATTGCTCTATAAACCTACCAGCACTCGACAGTACCTTGCAATGAACGAATGGTTTATCAACCGAAACGATTAAATAATTATAAAACTAGCTGTTGCCCGCGACTTCGTCCGCGTTAATTTAGGTTATATATAGATATATACTTATATGGTAGGCATGTATTAAGATCGTTAAATCTTATGCGACGGGCTTTTTGCTGCTATCGCTGAGGATAGTGTCCTCTAGCTCTGAGAATATTTATTAGATCTTCACCAAAATTGAACTATACTTACTTATTAATGGTAGGTACACACTTTTTAATGAAGAAAAAATAATAAAATCTGTTCGACGAAGTTATGGAGTAAAATCTACAAAAACTATCATCCCCTATTTCATCCCCTTCAAATTTTTTATTTTTGCGACAAAAGGTAACTTATGTCTTTTCCCAAAGTCCAATCTATCTCTGTACCAAAATTCATCAAAATTGATTCGGCGGTTTAAGCGTGAAAGGGTAACAAACAGACAGACAGACAGACAGAGTTACTCTCGCATTTATATTATTAGGGAGGGATATAAGTAGGGATGAAAATCGTTTGTTCGTTTTGGAACTTATTTATAACATTTCCCACCCTACTACTACGAATAGCTTATAGGAACAACCATAGGTATAGGCCTGGTTACAAGGTAACAAAAATGTCCCTACTATAAGAGCTGGCCGGCTAAACTGCATTTTTCTTCAGCTAGGAGGAGTTGGTTTTAACTTCCTATATTTTAGAGTTCCCATGAGGTTTTGGCAAGCAGTGATAGCCTAGTGGTTACGACTGTGGTCTCCTATTCGGAGGGTCGCAGGTTCGATCCCGGGTAAGCACCTCTGACTTTTTGAAGTTAAGTGCGTTTAAGAAATTAAAATATATCACATGCTTTAACGGTGAAGGAAAACATCGTGACGAAACCTGCACACCTGAGAGTTCTCCATAATGTTCTCGAAGGTGTGTGAAGTCCGCCAATTCGCATTGGGCCAGCGTGGTGGACTATGGCCTATAACCCTTCTCTGAGAGACCTCGCTCAGTAGTGAGCCGATGATGGGTTGATAATGATGATGATGAGGTTTTTAAAAACTTGAAAGACTCGTCGTCTTGAACACCATTTGGGTAGGTATACCTACTTAGCTACAAGTGGGCATCACTTAGGTATTTAGCTACTGCAGCTTAGGTAGGTGCAACTATGAATGAAATCATCCTACATAAAGTAACCAAAAGGAAGGTTGATGGTGACGGGATTGAAGTTGGTTCCAATATTTTGGTGTGTCAGGGCGCAGGTCGACGACCGCGCTGCTCGGTGTAGTGTGTGCTATTTCCAACCGCGAGCGCGCCCGAGCGCGACCGAGCTCGACCGAGCGGCGCGCGCAAGTAAACAAACATGGCCGACTGTCATTCACTAATTCATTCATGATCATTGTATTTGACAAATTGACACGAACTCATTACCGCCAGAATTAGCTGCAACAATGCCACGTGATTTTATTTTAATACTTTTACATACTGTCCTGCGCATAAAACTGTCAGTTGTCTGAGATTTTCCTTCTAGGTATGTGTAGGTACACAATATTCTGTGTGTAGGTAACAAAATTTCTGTGAGTTTAAAATGCATAATAATAATTATGTTACTGCTTCTTATTCTCATCTCATATGGTTATGTGAAATTGTGAACTATAGTCTAAACTCTGAACTCTAAACCCTGCTCAGCTGCAGTGGGTCGACAATGGGTTTGAGAATGAGATAAATAAATACAAGTTTTAATCATTTTGGTCCTTCGGTTTATTAATTGTCTGGGTTAATCACAAATAACGGGTGGGGTTAATTTTCGAAACTGCTGAACAACTTTTGACAGCACTTTCATAGAAAAGTAGGGGGTTAAAACAATGAGTGATATTAGCTAGGATAGGTTATTTATCCTGGTAAAGCAAGGGATTCCTAAGGGATTTGTAAAACCAAAGCGACGAAGTCGACGGCAAAAGCTAGTTTCTAAATAATTTTCAATAACTAGGAGTAACATTGGTTGCATAAAACAGGTACAAACCTACATAATATATAAAATATTGCCCGCTTATCAGAGACAGGTCTATTTATATTATGAGGATTGAGGACAAGCCCTATTAATAGAACTAGAGTCTGGAATAGACTTTTCCATTGATATTGTTCATTGTGTTCTAAAATAATAGTTGTGTGGTACCTTACCTCTTGCTAGCCTGTACTGGACGTTGTCACCATCTATCTTTATCACACCATCGCCAAGGAATCTTTAAGCGGTGAACAAAGAGGGTTTTTGTGTTGACTAAGTATCTGTCATAACTTCAACTTTATTCGTTTTTTTTTAAACAGTCTATCCAGGCTATCTGGTCATTCAAATAATCAATATCCCCCTAATCTCCATCCATCATCCATCCACTGCTGGACATAGGCCTTTCCGAGAGCGCGCCACCAAACACGGTCCTCCGCCTTCCTCATCCAACCGCTTCCCGCCACCTTCTTAAGGTCATCGGTCCAGCGAACTGGAGGGCGTCCTACATTGCGCTTGCCGGTATGCGGTCTCCACTCCAGAACACGTCTGCCCCATCGGCCATCGGTTCTGCGACAGATACGACCTGACTGCCACTTCAGCTTGCTAATCCTCAGAGCTATGTCGGTCACTTTTCCCCCAATCTATTGCAGCTGAAATATAATAGTTTGGCAAAGCTATGGCACATATTATGTGAAGGTATGCGTAATAATTGTAGGTACTCTACTCTGATATTACAGGGCTACCAAAAATATCGTTGATTTTAACTGACTAATTCAAATACTTATTTGAATTATACATAATTAGCTTTGTAATTAGGTTCATAATTTATATCCGCTAGTTTTTTTAATATATGATACATACCCTTACAGGTACAATAAATAATTAATATAAAATTTAATAGTAGGTAGGGAGTAAAGACATAAAATATGTCATGAACTCCTTTTATTTTTGACTACAATAATAATATTATCCTCCTCCTTAATATTGTCCTCTATTCGTTCTTAATAGAGCTTCAAAAGTTCATTGTTCTTGTTCCTTCAGCGATGCGAGCGAGCGGGCGTAATATTTTATCAATAAACTTATAGAACTTTATATGAACTTAACTACCAAGACGTCCGAAAGCCACTGACGGCAAGCACTAAGCAGTGCTGACGGCACTGACGGCACTGACGGCAAGCATCACATACTATTCTAGCTAATAATTTTGATGTGTGGTTTGCCAAGAAACTCTGACGAAGTCCCACATAAAGCCTGTTCAAATTAAAACGTATCATCTGTCGTTCGCTCTTGTTTTTCTTACATTTTAACAAGATATGTTAAAGATCCTCAACTGAGTTGCAGCCCTAAGCGTGCTCCACGATATGGCACATCTGTAGAACATATTCAAGCGTGCCTTTTGTTCCAACCCTGTGCATGTGGCCCGCGGACCGCACTGCGTTTACTTGTCCCTTTTTTGACGGTTTTTTGACGTACGGAAGAACAATGGCAGAATTGTACCTGAATGTTTTAGGAGGCGTCTACGAATATGATTTATGCAAAACAAAGTATTTAAATTAGTTCGTTTTTTATATGAAATTAGTTTTACATCTTTTGCCTTGGTTAAATAATTATTAAATAATGAACCATCATCTGATTAATTCATATAGAGCTTTGATTTGGATCGTTGCTCGATGTCATTGCTCGCCCGGAAATTCAAGAGTTTGTCTATGTAGAGAGGTCTATAGACATAAGTAACACACACTATAGATATAAGTAACACACATTGAATTATTATGTACTAAAGCACGTAACACATCCCATTGTCAAATTAGATCTTATAATAACATGGAACATGGAAGTAGGAATTACGACTACGTCTTTAAACCTATCTACATATTTTTATAACCTCAAAATACATATAAAGTTGTTAAATATCATTCGTCTATGAAAATTGTTAATATCTTTTTGTGTGAGTTCCTCAAACGAAAAATGTCAGTGATTATGTTTTAGTAATGGAACCTCTACGGTTTTAACAGATTTTCATGTATAGACGCTTCGAATCGATTTCAGGTAAACTGAAGTATCGACCCTTCCCTTTGTTCTTTTAGAAAGCATGCATGTGCCTATTCGAGTATCCGGTCACTAAAATCAGGGACCTCGCGCACTACGCAGCCATAATAACGACTCGTCGCTGTCGTGGTTCCAAGCCGAACGTGTCGCGCGTCGCGTTGGCTCTCTCGAGTGGACGTTCATAGTAGTGTAATTTACGTACATAAAGTAAATGTGCGTAAACAACGCGAAGTAATTCAAGTCGCGGCACGTCATGCGGTCATATAAAATTTTTCAAATTCAAAATTATCGATTGAGGTCTCTGAGTTTATTGGAGTGAATTTACTCTTGTCCCTCTGTCTGAATTTCTGTCAGGGCCTTACGAGTACAAAACAAGGTAATATCACAGGATGCGAAATCTCATGTCCGTTTTCACCAACGTTCCCTAACTTTTACGGGGTACCCCGCTTATATAAATTAGATAACGCTCTAGGGTTTCTCTCAATTTTGTTTTCACGAACCTTTAAGGAACGCCTAAAGATGAAATTGACATTGTGAACCTTTAGGGAGCACCTAAAGATGAAAATGATATCGACTAAGGGATTGTATTTATCCCCTAAGTATGAATCTCTTTACCGTCGTAAAGAGACTGCTACCTATGTTGGTAGTATGCTTCATGGCAAACCACTAGTAAATTACTATTAGACGGCAATCAATTAAAGTACGTCGTTGCAGCGATGGGCGCGATGACCCGATGGGTCACTTTATCTGAACGCTGCGGCCACCGGCCTTAGTAGTGCGCGAGCTCCCTAGTCCCTAAGCCTTTACCTTATGAAGAACTAGCTGATGCCCACGACTTCGTCCGCGTGGAAAAAGTAATAAAAAAGAATTGTTTTATTTTAATCGTGAGGTTTTTACGATTGTACTACGCCACTATATAATATTCTGTACCTACTTGGTACCTGCAAACCTACAATATCAATTCAAAATGGAAATTTTGTAAATACCCACAATTTAGGCAGGACCAGCACCATCAGGATTGAGGAGTTGGTAACTGGTCTTCAATGATGGATTGGCAACTGGTCTTCATTCTCGCCTGCATCACTGGACTGTAGTCCAGTGAAGCAGGTGAGAATTTTCGATTGCACTACGCTTCTTTTTAGTTTATACTTGGCATCTACAGTAGCAACTGAAAACCGAAATTTTCGTGAGCGAAGCGAGTGCGAAAATATTTTGATCGCACTACGCCTCTGTGTAGCCCATACTAATTGGTATCTACAAAAGCAATCTATAATCGACATTATCGCTAGTGAAGCCAGTGCAACATTTTAAGGATTGCACTACGCCACCATATATAGGTCGACCGTTTAACTCGCGTATCGCCTGCGCGGTAAGAAGGGAGCGGAGGGAGTTGTTAGAGATGTTAAAACTTAAAAATAAATACTTAATTCTTTACCAACAATGTCTATCTCGAGATAAATCTTTGGATTATTGACTCCGTGTGTAGCGTTACCCGCCCCCGCTCCCTTCTTACCGCGCAGGCGATACGCGAGTTAAACGGTCGACCTATAGTCCATACTTGGCACCTACATAAGCAACACAAAAGCGACGTTATTGCAAGCGAAGCAAGCGCGAAATTTTCAGAACTGCACTACTTAACTATGTACTCCATACTTGGTTTACACTCACAACAACAATTAAGAAAAGACATTTTCGCCAACGAAGCGAGCGCGAAAATTTTTAAGATTTCATTGCATCACTTTGTAGTCCAAAACGGACATTTCTCAAAATTTTTAGGGCTGCACTACATAACTGTGTCATTCATACTTGGTTCTTACAGTATCAATCAAGAAAGACACATTTCGCGAGCGAAGCGAGCGCAAAAATTTTCGATTGCACGACGCTTATTTGTAGTTCATACTTGGCACCTACAGTAGCAACTGAAAACTGATATTTTTGCAAGCGAAGCGAGCGCAAAGATTTTTTGATCGCATTAAGTACGCCTCTGTGTAATCCATACTAATTGGTATAGACAAAAGCAATCTTTAATCGACATTATCGCTAGTAAAGCGAGTGCGACATTTTTTACGATTGCACTACGCCACTATGTAGTCCATACTTGGCACCTACATAAGCAACACAAAACCGACGCTGTCGCGAAATTTTTTAGGAATGCACTACTTAACTATGTACTCCATACTCACAACAACAATGAAGAAAAGACATTTCCGCGAGCGAAGCGAGCGCGAATTTTTTTACAATTACGTTGCATCACTATGTAGTCCATACTTGGCAATCGAAAACGGACATTTTCGCAAATTTTCAGGGCTGCACTACTTAACTGTGTCCTTCATACTTGGTTCTTACAATACCAATCAAGAAAAGACACAATTTTGCGAGCAAAGCGAGCGCAAAAATTTTAGATTGCACTACGCTCCTTTTTAGTTTCTACTTGGCACCTACATTAGCAAGCGAAAACCGAAATTTTCGCGAGCGAAGCGAGCGCAAAAATATTTTGATCGCACTACGCCTCTGTGTAGTCCATACTTATTGGTATAGACAAAAGCAATCTAAAACCGACATTTTCGCGAGCGAAGCGAGCGCAAAAATTTTCGATTGCCCTACGCTTATTTGTAGTTCATATTTGGCACCTACAGTAGCAACTAAAAACCGATATTTTCGCGAGCGAAGCGAGCGCGCAATTTTTTAGGACTGCACTACTTAACTATGTACTCCATACTTGGTTTACACTCAAAACAACAAAGAAGAAAAGGACTGCAGGATTTTTAGGACTGCACTACTTAACTATGTACTCCAAAAATATTTTGATCGCACTACGCCTCTTTGTAGTCCATACTAATTGGTATAGACAAAAGCAATCTACAATCGACATTTACGCGAGCGAAGCGAGCGCAAAAAATTTCGATTGCACTACGCATATTTGTAGTTCATACTTGGCACCTACAGTAGCAACTGAAAACTGATATTTTCGCGAGCGAAGCGAGCATACTTGGTTTTCACTCACAACAACAATTAAGAAATTTTCGCCAATGAAGCTAGCGCGAAAATTTTTACAATTTCATTGCATCACTATGTAGTCCATACTTGGCAATCCAAAACAGACATTTCGCAAAATTCTTTAGGGCTGCACTACATAACTGTTTCCTTCATACTTGTTTCTTCTTCTTCTTCTTCTTGAGGTGCCATCTCCTACGGGAGGTTGGCTATCATATTGGCTATTTGGACCTTACACACAACTGCGCGGAATAAGGATCGAGTACCCAGTCCGAACCATGTCCGGAGATTCTTGAGCCAAGAGGTCCGTCTTCTTCCAGGGGGTCTCCTACCTTGTATCTTCCCCTGTATTATTAGTTGGAGCAACTTGTACTTATCGCCACGCATTATATGTCCCAGATATTGCAGTTTTCGTTGCTTTATTGGTTCGTTATACTTGGTTCTTACAATACCAATCAAGAAGACACATTTTAGCGAGCGAAGCGAGCACGAAAATTTTCGATTGCACTACGCTTCTTTGTAGTTCATACTTGGCACCCGCAGTAGCAACTGAAAACTGATATTTTCGCGAGCGAAGCGAGCGCGAAGGTTTTTTTGATCGCACTACGCTTCTGTGTAGTCCATATACAAATGAGTACATAATTAAAATAATTTTTTTACAAAACAAAGTATATATTTTTTTTTCTTAATTTTTTAAAACCGCTCAACCGATTTCGGTAAAATTTAAAAACCACCTGGAAGTACCCTTTCAAACAAAAAAGTAAGAATTTTCCAAATCAGTTCAGGCGCCTTCAAGTAATCGGTGAACATACATAAAAAAATTTAAAAAATAGATTCCGACGAATTGAAAATCTGATCCTTTTTCGAAGTCGGTTAAAAAGAAATCTACAATCGACATTCTCGCAAACGAAGCGAGTGAGACATTTTTTACGATTGCACTATGCCACTTTTAGTCTTCACTTGGTTGGTACCTACAATATGAATTCATTATCGACATTTTGTAAACACCTACTATTTAGGTGGGTATTATCATCAGCAGCATCGGGATTGAGAATTTGGTACCATTAGTAGTTGTAGCATGGGGAGGAGCAGGGAGCAGGATGATTCCTAAACCGAACCGAGCTATAATTAAATTAGCTGAATAGATTGATGCCATCTAAGAATACAAAGCTACTGTGGGAAATTTTAGTAAACGGAAAACGGAGACGCGAAATTTTTTACGGCTGCGTTATGCCACTACCCTAAGTAGTTCATACTAATTGTTACCTATCATTGGTGAGCAGTACCCAGCAGCATCAGAATTGAGTCCTCTTTTACGGCTCCACTACACTATTATATTTTAAATATTTGGCACCTACAATATCAATTCACAATCGACAGTTCGTAAATATCCATGATTTAGGTGGGCAGTACACTGCACCATCAGGATTGAGGAGCTAGGGCCTGGAGGTCAGTGATATAGTCTAAAATTAGTATGTAATGAATAGCTCAGGTCAAGATATGGCTATGGTATGAATGTAATAAGATCTATATACGTATATATCGTATGCGAGTGACCTGGAACTATCCGAGAGAAGTTTTGTCCTCTATCTCCGATAACATCTAGCAGATCTTCACCAAAATTGGTCATTGTATTTCTTGTCGTACACACTTTCAAATAAAGAAAGAATTATTAAAATCCGTTCAGATTTGACTGAGTTGTGGAGTAAAATCAACAAAAAGTTTCATCCCCTATCCTGGAGTAACCTTATGTTTTATCGGGATAAAAACTATCCTATATGTTGACCCGGAGTATCAGCTACCGCTGTACTAAATTTCATTTAAATCCGTTCAGTAGTTTTCGTGTGAAGCGCGGACAGACAGACAGACAGACAGACAGACAGACAGACAGACAGACAGACAGACAGACAGACAGACAGACAAAAATTAAATAAAAATCTGTTTTGGGCTCAGTATCGATAGTCAAGCATCCCCCAATTAAAATTTTCAAAATATATTAAATGTACAGAAATCTTCCAGTTACAGTTTTATTATAAGTATAGATGACCGGATATCGTTACGTTAAGTACATTGTAGAAGAAGTCAGGAGCTTATTCTGAATCGTTTATTTTCGAATTGAAAACCTACGAGTAATTTATTAACGTAAAATAATTGCACCGTAATGAATGTATAATTTTTTAGGCCTGTCTATGTTTGTAGTTCGCTTGACTTATTTCATAAGATCATTGGTAATCTCACCAGACTTGAGAGATTGAAGACAATCTTTCGCATGCCCTGATGTCTTCATCGCACAGCTTCAACGTTACTAAACTGCTACAATAGTTCTTGGACACATTTTTACCTCTATGATAAAAAAATGAGTGATTGAACCGGCATTAAGTACATCAGTATCACACATTACATAACGCAGAACCCGTCTCGGTTAAAAAAACTTAGCGTCCAGGTGTAACTTTTCAGATTTTAGGCATTGAATTATTATGTACTAATGATTTTAAGCTACTTTTTACCGTCGAGCCATGCATGGTTCATCACGGGTATTCTTCACAAGTGAACCCGATTCAATGTCTGCATACCTACCTACAGTCCTCTGAGTACATGCCTCGGTGTCAAGCTTAGTTTGTGTCAAGCACGTGTTCTGAAGTGTTGCCAACTTCCTGTTTACTGCCGCGTGCGAGACCGCGGGCCGTCGTCGCCTGACGCCTGGCCTGTGCTTTATAGGACAAAATTAAAAGACTTTGTCTTTTATTGTCTATTAGATTTTGAACAAAGAAGAATTTTTGAACAAGAACAAAGTGGTGAAATAAAATTGTGAAAAAAAAATTTTTTTAGGGTAGGTACCTCCCATACAAGTAAAGTGGGGATGATTATTTTTTCTCATCTATCCAATAGTCTGAGGGGTCGTTGAATAGGTCTTTCAAAAATATTGTGGGTGTGGGAACACCATTTTTCGATTCAGGGATCCGTTTGTGAAATATGATATTTTAAAGTGCTAATTTTTATTAGTCAAATGTCCCCCCCCCCTCTGCCAGCTAAATGGTTGTTTATAGAATACGTGAAAAAATTCACAGCAGTAGTATACTATAGGAAAACTATCACGGTTAAGTAGGGTTCACAAGTTAAGGTTGATTATACGGGTCTGCCCGCCAAATTCAAATTTAATTTGGTTTTAACAAACTGGACACTTTCAAGTACAGATTTTTATATAAACCTGTGAAGATGATACTGCCATCGTCGCAATTAGAAACTTTGTCGTATTAGTTTACAAATAGCGAAAAACCAAATTAAATTTGAATTTCGCGGGCAGATCCGTAAAATCCACCTTATGGAGCTATATCTGTTTTTTAGAAGTGAACCGCGAAAAACCATGGAACACAAAATATACTCAATATTCATAAATAAAATAAAAGCACTATCCTAGGTTAGTAATAATAAGTGTGATTTGCAACTACGGAACCCTACACTGCGCATGGCCCGACACGCGCTTGGCACGGTTTTTTATCGATATTAGGTAAATATAGGAATCCACTATCAGATCGTAAAAATCTTTGGATCGTCCTTAAAGTGACCCCAGTACCTTATAATATTTGACATTGCTCAACTCTCGTGTACACTAATATTTAATAGAACCTGGGAAAGGAAGAGTCGAGCTTCCACAAGAAGGGTTCCGTATTATTCAACAGTTCAGAATAGGTACCAATAATACAAAATACTTATAATATTTACTAGCAATTGATCGTCCGCGTCTCCGTCAGCGTTGAATTTAAATAATTTTCAATCAGTTCCCGAACCACTTATTTGTTCTTCTCGTCCTCCTGCTTCTCAGTTAATTCTTTTTACTCTTGGGTCTGAAAACCGTTTTTCGACTTTCACCATTATTTATATTTTAGAGCCTGGTCTTCCTCGTAGTTCATTGTTAAATTCAAATTTTCCACTTCGAAAGTGATTAAACCAAAATTGCAGTGAAAGTTAGTCGTATCCTTCCCAAACGCAGCTGCAGAATTGATTGACGAGCTATCTCTACACATATCATACGACTTTTAAAATTCGTAACTTTAATTAAGAAGTATGTATTTGTGTGTAAAATAAATATTAATCTTGGACCATGCAGGTTTAATTTTAATTCAAAGATGCCACTAAGTTCAAACAGTTTTGAGATCTCCATGCTTAAAACTTTTCAAATTCAGAATGTTACATTATGATAGTAATATGTTTGTGTGTGATACAGTTTTAATCACGAATCTTGTTAAAAATTTGAAACAAGGTAAAACGGCACTTACGTACATTATTTTTTTTTATTAGTCCACAAAACTGACTACAATACTTATTAATCCATTTTTAACCCATAGAATATAATTCTATAGAAGGTCCGTTTTATAAGATTTTCCGTTTTGTGCTTCTGCTTAAGGATCTCTATTTTTTGTAAAGTTACCGTTTGTAGTATTAAAGTTCCGCGTAAGGTTGGCCTTGGTGTGTGTTGACTAAATATTTTTACTTGTAGCTTAAACACAGATAACGCATTGTGTGGCCTTATCAAGGAACGATTTCGACGCACTTTATGGATAGAGTACTGCGAATTATTCAAAAATAATAATTATGGTATATGTATGCTGGTCAGCATGTAATATCTAAAATATTTTGCACCTATTTCCATATGACGACCTATTTCGATATTAAGAGTTTGTTATAATTATAAGGGTAAAAAATTAAAAAAAAATTACTTATCACTGAATAATCTGACAATAGGGTAGGTATCTCCTTGTATGTATAGGTAGTGGTGATTTACATTCATACCTGTATAATTACATTTTTAGAGCTGTCATTTAATGTAGGTAGTTTAGAGATTTTGTACAATAGAACAAGCAGTTAGCACTAATTTTATCGTTAGTAATAGAAAAGAAAAACGTACTTTTTAACTTCAAAAAAAGGAGGATATTCTCAATTCAACGCGTATTTTTTTGGCGATGTTACTCAATAACTCCGTCAAATGAACCGATCTCAAAATTTATTTTATTTGAAAGGACATATTGTCAGGTTGGTCCTATTTAAATTTGGTGAAGATCTGATAAATATCATCGGTGATGGAAGACGAAAACACCTCAACGAATAAGAGCAAATCGCTCGCGATCCGCGAATGTGTAGAATCTCATGAAGCTACACTAAAAGCCTAAAATAAATAACATAAAAAATTCTTTCTAAAAACCGACTTCAAAGGCCACTACAAAGTATAAAATAATTTTAGCTTGTACACCTTTTGTATACGTACCTATGTTGAAGTCGAGCTAGAGCGTCGTGACTCGGTTTTCAGCACCAGAGGCACTAAGTACCAATGCGTTGCCGGCTTTTCAGGAATTTGTTGGTCCGCCCCTTGAATAACCCCAAGTTGTAATTAAGCGGGAACATAGTCGATGGGTGTTGGGTCCACAGTTTGGTAGTACGTGGAAAAAAGATCTGGCACAACGGGTAGTCGAAGTGCTCCAGGCACCCAGGTGGTGTGGGTGAAATTGCTTTCGGTGGCGTGCGGTGCGGTTGTAGAAGAGAGAGGGTGTTAAAAGGTCAAATAGCTCTTCAGAACACTCCCCGACTCTCATCGTACCTATTTAGTTTAGACCCGCCTGACTTCAACCTACGTGTAGGTACAAACTAAAATTTATTTTTTAATTTTTAGTTGCGTTTGAAGTCGATTTATTAGAAAGAATTTTTTATTTAATTTATTTATTATTATTTTTTCACGCTTCTTTTTATTTCGCTTGTTATAATAATATTATATTTATTATAAAATAAATTTGGTGCCTATACTATAACTTATTATTATGCAGGCGTTTAGTATAGTAGTATGTACCGACTTTCTACTTTCCTAAAACACGTCTTATGTTTAAAAAGGAAAAAAATAATATCTTGAATAAAAAGTTAATGATCATGAATAGCTTTTTACTGCATTATTTTAATCTACTTTTTACTACATCACGACAAGACGTACCTAAGACAAGTTCAATTAATAATTAATGATTTATACAGGAGCTTAATAAGAAGGTTCGGTCCAAATAGAGAACACATGTGCTGTCGCTAGAATCCGGGATAGGCTTAACGGGGGACGCAATTATGATGATTAAAGCAAACTGGTTCCTTCGTCAAGCGACGCTATTCTCTAAACACTCATCATCTATAGTAACTCAGACTTCCACCAAGTTTTCATGATTTATAGGGAAACTATACATACTATCAACTTCGTACAACGTTCATAAAAATAAATGCGACAAAAAATAAACGGTATAATGCGTAGGATTAAAAAGTTTAAATACCGGTAGGTTATGTTAGTAATTAATAATAATGTAATTTAATAATATTTATTTATATAATGTAGTTTTTATTTAGCATTTTAATTTTTGATATTTAAGATTTTTTATATTTAATATAATATACTTAAGTATAATTTATTAACGTACTTTTTATTTATTATATTAGTTACTTTATTTCAAAAAGAGGGCCCAGTTTGATGAAGATTTTTTATCTTCTTCTCTATATTTTTTTTTGTGCATTCTAAAACAGTTTTTTATTTATTTCTATATCTAAATTTCTATAATACCATATCATTAAAATTAAAATATGCCTAAATTATATACAACTAACAAAATTAAAACTAAAATAAATAAAATCTAAAACCCCATCGAAGTCACTGCAGTGTGGCATAGTACCCAAGATGCTGGCAGCATTACCTCAATTTGGATGGCCAAGCTAATCCTTTGGCCAAGGTAGCTGCCAGCTCTTGGATCCCCGGTAGACTCGATCACCTTTTTAGATAGCTCTACAAAAAGTGCTCGAGCCTCCGGGCCCCACGGCCCCAGGGTCTCTACACCAAAAGGCACAAATATGAAACCACTGTCAAGGTTTTCATATTTGCGCCTCTTAGCCCGTTCGGCGCTAGTAGCCGCTGCACCCGCCACAGAGGAGGTCGCATGGATGTGAGAAGCAGCTAGAGTATCTACACAGGTGGCATCCCACACAAGCGACCTCCCTATCCTCCAAGGAACAAGCGTCATACCATCAGGTCTCTTGCCATCACTACGTGCCAAACCAATAGGTTCTAATACAGCTGGCACGTGAGCAGTAGCAAGAGACCTGCGGAGATTACTTAAGATTTTGTTTTAATTTAGATTTTAGTTTATTAGTAGAATTTGATGTAATTTATGTTATTGAATTGACTTTAAAAAATAATTGAAATGTTGTCTAGGTATGTTAAAAGTAAATTATGTCTTACTGATTATTAAATACAGGATAAATAAATTTTAGAGGGTCTTCCAAAGCACTTAATTAAATGAAGGCTATTATATAACGTATATATTAATATATTATTATAACGTAATAACTTTACAGGATTGAATTTTTTTAGTAGCTATTGCCCGCAACTTTGTCTGCATCGTTAGGTTTTTAAAAAATCAGCGGGAATCCTTTATTATAATTTAAATTCATTCTCCATTTCTATAAAAAATGCAGATATATAACACGTCAATACGTTGGTCCGTTGCTACTCAAATGACAAACCAACAAACGTACAAACACACTTTTGTATACTTATTCAATATTAGGAGGGATTTTATTTCTTGGATTTCTTCGCGGTATTATTATTATCTCCTCCTTATACTGTGGTAATATCTTCATTTCGATTTTTTACTGAAATCTACTATAACAAACAGAACTGAGGATTCAAACAGCGTACACTTATCAAATTTTTGAGAGGAAGGTAAAGTATATCCTGTGCGCCTAAAATCTAAAAATATTTAAAATTTTGACATAATATTATAGATAGGTTGGCACATACCCGACACTAGTTCATCAAATAAATATATTACATCGGCGAAGTCAACGACGAATCCAGCATTTTAAAGAATAGCACCGCCATTGACCCGGAGCGTATGGTCGTGTGCATAGTGCTGGGAGCTTCGCTAACGTACCTAAATATCGCCTCAGGAAATTATAATATATAACTAGCGACCCGCCCCGGCTTCGCACGGACAGTAGAGCATATTATTACGCCTATGCTTTGCAAACTCCTTGGAATGTTCACTAAGTTATATTGAACAGCATATTGAACAGTACGTAGGCTTGTAAAAGAAGTATCGCTCGGCTTATAATATTATAGCAATGTCAATGTGGCGCGGGGGTGGTCACTGGTCGCATCACGTGAGCGAGTCCTATTCATTTGAATTGTATGGTGTAAAGCATTATCATAATGTGCATGAAATGCTTATGGTAACTAATGTATAAGGATTAATACTTTATCCGTCTAAATAGATTTTCAATTACCACATGATATGTGAACATTTTTTTAGAATTTAAAATGGGTACATAGTAAGCTACCCTTAAAAGATAGATATAATTATGCCATCGCGGACTTTTCTGTAAAGACTTATCCCACCATACTTACCACCACCATAAATTTTTTTGCTATATCTCAAAGGGATTAGGCAGCGTTTTTGATGAAAGCTCAGCGGCTTGAATTTTTCCGACATTGTCAACACTTATCGCCTTAAGTTTCAGCTAATTTACACAAAAACTTAACAAATTATACACTAAAATCTTCCTCATGAATCACCCTATCTAGTTTATCGCGAACAGACAGACAGACAGACGCGGCGGGGAACTTTGTTTTATAATATGTAGTGATAATTAATTAATTATGTTATTTTCATAGTGCTTTTATCGTCTGCAGGTACCTACCGTCTAGTATGTGGGATTGAATAAATAATATAAAAATGATTGCTACAGTGTGATGTGATGATCACAATCATCTCTGATTGGTTGATTTTATGGCGATCAATGCATTTTGACCAATTAAAAAGATAGGTTCTGATTTTAGCAGTCTAATCTATGTATGTTTATGTACCTACCGCCGTAGCTGCTGTAGCGCCTCTACAGAGCCCATTCTGAGAATGACGTGTCAAACAATTCGTTCTTGTGGTCCGGGTGGTGAACGAATGGACGAATGACGGATGCTACATCCAGTTTGCCGTAGTCAGTAAAGTTTTAAACCTTTTCCTTTTTTGACGTGATAACGTCTTTTATTGCAAATAAATATGAAGTAGTGATAGCCTAGTGGTTAGGACTGTGGAATCCTATTCGGGGGGTCGCAGGTTCGATCCCGGGTACGCAATACGCACCTCTGACTTTTCGGAGTCGCGTGCGTTTAAGCAATTAAATATCACTTGCTTCAACGGTGAAGGAAATCATCGTGAGGAAACCTGCACACCTGAGAGTTCTCTATAATGTTCTCGAAGGTGTGTGAAGTCTGCCAATTCGCATTGGGCCAGTGTGGTGGATTATGGCCTATAACCCTTCTCTGAGAGGAGACCTGCGCTCAGTAGTGAGCCGTTGATGGGTTGCTAATGATGATGAACGTCTTATAAATCGATGTACCGGCTGCACGCACGCAAAAGTGTCACGTTCCGCCTGAGCCTGAGCGTGCAAGCGAAAGCGCGGAACAAGCGATACAGAGGCACGATCGGCCCAAGCGTTGGCTAAAGAGCACTCGCCGCCGCCCGCCAGTCGTCGTCAAAGTTTCTATGACGTTATCACGTAAAACCAAACATTTTTTTATTAATTCCTTGTAAGTCAACCCCGACGCTTAAAGAGTTATTCGGTAGACGGCTCCGGTTTGAAAAGCGATGGCTAATAAATTAATTGGATACACGAAATCACAGATTAGTTCGGAAGTCGCCTCCACCACGCTGTCGTTGCAGCCGGCGCCAAGCTATTTTTACACCCTTTGAAAACGCCGCCCCTTATGGCTTATGTTTTCACTCACAGTTTACTTAATTCCCCCGGCTTTTTGACGTAAATAATTACGTGTGTAAATAACAAATATTTATATTACAAATAACAAGACGAAATATTTGACTAGGTACCGCTTGCAGGAATATCACAAAAAACGTCGAAAAACATCAACCTTCAACTTAATAGGTACACAAAGTAACTACGAGTACATGTTAAGTACTAATTTATGTAAATTGTGTCATAATAAATTAATTTCAGGTACTTTAATGTATAACTTTTTCCAAATTACATTAAAATCCAACCAATGAATATCGTATTTTACCGGTACACAGTTATCATATTTTTTTTTTCTTAATTTTAATTAAAACTTAAATAAAATTTAAACTCATAAGTTTCCTTTTTCAATACAGTTGGCAAGCATAATTTAAAACAACTAGGTACTTATTCCAAAATAAACGTTACTAGCATTTATTCCTAGTAACTGAATTAGTAACTGAAATAATCCACTTTGACATTCAAACATTCACACGGACAGTCGAACAGAGGCCTAAACTAGCCTAGACGGACAAAGTCCTATAAAATGGGTTCATTTTTAACTTTGGTATGTAACCTTCTTAGCGTCACTCATCACTTAGTGCTGCCATGTAGGGCTATTCTCTACCACAGTGGTAGACTGTCGACAATTGCTAACTAAGTATAAGAACTGTCAAACCCGCAACCGCATCTTGTATTACAAAATACAGATTCCACAGTTCTTAAAACTGTAGGCAGCAAAAAAACTGTAGGTGGTTGAAGGTAGCAACTTTCCATTGTATTCGTGTGCCACTGAGATAGAGAATAGCCCCCATGGTTGGTAGAGTTGAACGTGCCCTTGATGCGCACCAAGCGGGCAGCAGCGGCCAGCGGATGTAGGAGCAATGTCAGGTCGGGTCGGCCGTCCGTGTAAGACGGAGTGAGAATTGCGACGATGTATTTTTGTAACATTTTTCTGCCAATAGTGGCGCGTGGGCGAGCGATAATGGCCCAAAATATCCACATTCTCGCCGCCCACCCGCGCCATCGAGAATATTACTCCGCAGATAAATAATTCTTAATCTTAACCAACGTTCGTTATGCATACCGAATGTTTGAACGGTAGACATTTTGTCGTAATTGATGTATTGTATGAGATCGCCCATCGCCGTTAGAGTTGCAGGAAAATCCGCTTTAAACGCATTTTTATCTTAGACCATTCATAAGTTTTTGGAGTGAAAACTTCTTTAGGCGCGTTGAGCAGTTTTTTAGGTGAGCAAAAAACATGGATTTCGCGTCATCGTCACCTTCACAATCGTCACCTGGAGATTTCAATACAGCGCAGCGGGCAAGCAGCCGCCTTTCTTACCGTTTAATGTAACTCTCACGAAATCGTGACAGTGCGCTTTTCTTATTTGTTTTTAATTATTAGCAAATCTAGTTTTCACTTCTATCGGCAGTCCCTAATGACTGCCAATATTTTATAGCTGAAAATGAGAGTGACGTCAGCACCATTAGGTCGCCTATGCACTGGAGCTGAGTTAATAGCGGAGTGCGATGTAGCAGTGCGGTATGTGATGTGTCCCTTTTCAACTAAAGCGGAGCGAGTGCATAGTGGATGGCGTGGAAAACCCCCTTCCCCGAACCCTGCGATACGAACTAGTCTAGCTTTGTTTAAGTCGCTCGTTCTGTTGCCTCACTACGCAGCTCTGCATGCATTTCCATCTTTGAAATAATTGAAAATTATCACCTCTCCGCTGAATCTATGTCCACCGAAGCTGAGTGGAGCGGAGACGTTGAGTTTGTTCAACTCCTCTTCTCGCCGCTCCAGTGGACAGGCACCCAGACGTGCCCTCTAAAATGTGAACAGAGAGGACGTTAGCATCAGTTGTACTTCCTTTAGTGGCATTTCTTCGATGTAAATATTTCCGCTAACGTCACACATCTAAATCTCTTATTGCACACACTCCGTGCGTCCTTATGATACTATAATGTATTCGATCTTTTTCCGTGATCGAAGTATAATGTCCTTCATTCCAATGGGGCGGTAATCCAACACAAACTAAGAGAGAGGTACTTTACGTGTCCTTCGAGGCACGGGATAGTAGGTAAGTATACACAACAGAACACAGGTACACATACACATGTAGTAACTGCCGATCAATTCAAGTTTCTTCGCTATATAAAATCGTATATCTACTTGGCATCGTATAGGAGCATCATTAGCGTGTAAGAATACTGATAACGATCTATAAAACAGAAACCGGACATCACTCGACTGTTAATATTTATTTATATTTCGTTAACGCTTCGAATTCGCTACTTTTGAAAAATATGGTGAAATATTTAAAAAAACAGTAATAGCCCTTGAATATAAAATATTGTACAAATGTTATTTTCGAAGACAGCTCTTCTCAGAAAAATACAAGGAAAATCAAATACATTACAATCAGTATTATAAATATCTCGCGTAATTTTGAGGTAATTTTGTTATTAGTCTGCCAGACTGACTTTCATTGAATATTTTAAAAGGTAGGAAAACCCGCTGAATACCTGAAACCCGCCCGTTATATAACAGTAAGAATCACAACTTGAAAACACTTGACAATAACAAAGGGTCTGTTTTTGACCAGAGCAGTGTATTGAATAAAAACTCATTGGGTATTCCCACTTTTCCAAAAACACAATGTTCAGGAAAAAAATATGTCCACAGTCTGAAGACGATTCAGTAGTCTATTTAGATACTTCACGATTCTTCATTCAGTGTGGGTTGTCAGTCTTGAGCGCTTTACTTGATATCGTGTTTCCGACGCTGTATTTCTCATTGAGAGGTCACCATTCGAGCCAATGATATTGGAAGGAAAAAGATTTCCTTCCAATATCATTGATTCGAGCCCTTTGGAACCCCAACGGCTATCGGTTTTTCAAACTATGTGCCCCAACCATTACCTTTTTTTGCTTCTTGATTGTGTGAGCTACATCAATAACTCTAGTTTTCCTACAGAGCTCGTTATTCTTAGCTTTTTCTCTCTCTCTTTCCATCGCCCGCTGAGTCATCCTGAGCCTTCATATGAGGCCCATATTTCCAATCCATAAGCAACGGCAACACGCTGACTATTCGAAGACTTGTCTTGAAACATTGCTGATTACTTACCTTCTTCTTATAGAACCGTCTCCAATCGGAGGTGCTTTTCCCGTACCATTGGCGCAAGTTTCTCAGTCAAGATGTTTTTCTCCGACCAGGTGGTCTTCGGCCAGCTATTTGATCTAAAATTATGAGCTGCAGGAGGTCGTATTTGCTATTCCTAATGATATGGCCAAAGTACTCCAGCTTTCGTAATTTTATAGTCTTTAGGGTTTCAAGATCTTTGCCTAGCCTCTGTAGTAGAGTTGTGTTCTTAACTAACCCACGAAGTTCTCAACGTATTAGGTACTTACCAGTAGATTAAATCTCATTAATGGCGACAGTCGATATTGTTTTCTTGTATGCAGCGAACAGTCTCAGGCCCTTATCTGCGCTTATCGTCCTTACAGAGAGCCGAGACGTAATGGAAGATATGTGTTCCACATCGCCTCGATCTCTGCCCGTTTCCGGTGGATGTTTACAAAAAAATAATACATTAACTACTTACCTAAAGGCATATTAACTTTTATAAATATATGTAGGTATAGATATTGTTCTAATTATAAAGAGGACATCAGCATTGTTTGTTTATAATTTAGGAATTAAACTCAAACATTATAGTGGAATACAGTGTCTACAAATTCTTTCTTTCATCATCATCAGCATCAATTACTGAGCGCAAGTCTCCTCCCAGACTAGGGTTATTCTAGGGTGGCCATAGTCCACCGCGCTGCTGGCCCATTAACAGAATATCATGGAGAACTCTCAGGTGTGCAGGTTTCCTCACGATGATTTTTTTCGTCTGTCGATTCGAAGCGCCCTCTGCGAGTGCTACGAGTGTGGGAAACTTTTGACATACATTTTCCTAATACATTAGTTCAGTTCTCTCTCACTTTTCTTAGATATCAGCGCCAAAATGACGATAAGTAATCAAATTGCTTCGTTCTCACATAGCTTAGAGCCAGTCCAACTTGTATTAATTAATCGAGGTCACTGATGAGGACTCAAAGTCAAACTCAAATTGATTTATTCATAATATTAATTTCAAAAGCTTATCATACGTTTGCAATAGGTACCTAGTCTATTCGCAATGAATCTACCGGTTTGGAATGCTTTTCGTTCCAAGCTTCATTATCGAAAAAAGTTAGAGGCAGAGGTAACAGAAAGTTTTGTATGAAAAAATACTTTTAGAACCTTTTTATTGTGTTTTATACGTAGATTCAGATCCAGATTCATTTCAGTTACAGAAGAGTATTCCAATAATATGTAGGTTCTTATTACCGTATTTACGTCAATAGCGCTAAAAAATAAATTATAGGCCAAATTATACTTAGTTGTCCGTCATTAAACCCAAAATTCGACATCAACGCGTGCGAAGCCGCTATCAAAAGCCAGTGCTTTTAATATTATAAATTCTGCCAATCCGCACTTGACCAGCGTGGTGGAATATGGCCTAAGCCTGCGTGGACTATCGCGATGGGTTGAGATGATGATGATGATGATGGCGTGATAGTATAGCATTTGGAGGTGTATATATGTTTGGAAGTGAGAATTACTGTTAAGGGATGTTTAATACATAAGATAAAAGAAAAGATTTTAGACTTATTTCGTGGTTTAGCGATTATAAAGCGATAAACAGGTACTGCGATGAATGTTTTGGTTGTGAAGTCACGTCTAACGGAAGTTCTAAGAGTAAAGAAGAAAGAAAGAAAGAAAGAAAGAAAAGGCATTTATTTTCAAAAATTGTGCCACACACATCATTGTAGCCTAAGTTAATAACGGGCTAACATAATAAATGTCATGTGTGGCACAACCCGAAAAAAAGGTCCAAGCTCAGCAATAAGCTGTATACCTTTATAATAAGTACACAGCGCTGATTTTCAGCCAGAACCCAGATTCGGGTGACGCCACAGAAGCAATTAAAACTAAAAATTAACTAAACTACTATTAACTAATAAATCAGCCAGAAATTATTAACACAATATATACTATAATAAATAATAAATGATTATGGTTACCAAACTACATTCTACATAGATACTATAATATGTTACAGATAATTATTATACATTAAATTACGTTGCTACATCTTTACGATCCTGAATAAAACACTACCCACTAAAGAAATGAATACTCCACAACACAATCCTGGAACTCCACTTGTTTCTCCAAAAGGAATTTTTTTACTTGAGTTTTAAACGCAAATTTATTTTTTAAATTCCTTATAGGAGGGGGTATGTTGTTCCAGCATTTAGTGGCGGAATACCTGAAAGAACCCCTAAATGCAGCAGTACGATGATGAGGAACTCGAAGCGGATTGCGACAACTTCGAAGACTGTTTGACTCACCATCGTCCGCCCAACTAAGCTTGCTGGCGAGGTACAAAGGCTTACCAAGTTTAATCACCCCGAAAAGTAGCCCAGCGAGATGTAGCTTTCTCCTCGATCTCATTTTTAATAATCGGTGGCTATTTAAAAAAGGGGTGACATGATTTCGAGGAGGAATATCAAAACTGAACCTCGCACAGGCATTTTGCACGCGTTGTATAAGGCGTTTTGTCCTACATAAAAGTCGCGGTCCATACACAACATCTGCATAATTTAATCTGGAGAGGACCAACGCTTCCACCAACTGGATTCGCAGTTCCAGGGAGAGATATTTACGAACATTGTAAAGTATCTTCAGTCGGTAGAAGCAATTGCGAACCTTCTCAGCTATATGGTCTTCGTAGCGCAGATCAGTGTCCATAAGCAAACCTAAATTACGCGTCTGGAAGACTCTCTCCAAGGCATTTCCCCTTATGCTTACAGTAGCACTTTGAACATTAACTTTTGCTAACTGCTTCTTGGATCCAAACAGAATATATTTAGATTTAATCGGGTTAAGGACAAGTGTGTTACAATCTGACCATTCAGCTATACGGTTAAGGTCCTCATTAACTAAATTAACAGCAGTTTGGAAATCCTCAGGCTTAAACGCATAATATAGCTGCAAGTCATCTGCATATAAGTGATATTTGCAGTTTTTAATTTGATGTATTATATCAGCGTAATATAATATGAAAAGCAACGGGCCTAACACAGAACCCTGTGGCACACCCCTAGGAACTAACGCAGTTGCTGAGTTATACTGCCTCCCATCCTCAAGTATTATTTCTACAAACTGAGTCCGGTTAGACAGATAACTGTCGAACCATTTGACAGCATCAACGCTGAAACCATAATATGAAAGCTTAGATAGTAAAAGCGCAATGTTGATGTTGTCAAAGGCTCGAGAAAAATCAAGAAGCACCAGCAAGGTGCACATCCCAGAATCTTGCGCCGCAAGGATGTTATCCGATACGTCTAGCAATGCCGTCACAGTGCCACGCCCTGCTCTAAAGCCGGACTGATACTCTGGTAAAAGTAGATTCCTCTCAAGATAAGCTGAGACCTGTGAATATACAAGTTTTTCCAATATTTTAGAAAAACAAGGCAAAATGCTTATTGGCCTAAGATCTTTTGGTGTGAGAGGGTTTGAATTCTTTGGAATTGGGCGAACAAGAGCCACCTTCCAGTCGGTAGGAAAAACAGAAGTAACTATGGAAGTATTAATGATTGCCTTAATAGTACCCAAGCTTTGAGGAAGCGTCATCAAAAGCATGTTCAAGGTTAATTTATCCGTTCCTTCAGCATTAGAGTGTAATTGTTTAATTATTTTCAATATTTCAGTGTCAGTAGCAATTTTAAGTGAGAAGGCGTTATCGTATAGCTTATTGAACTCAAAAAAGGTAAGCTGAGACAGATTGACATTATTTGAACCAGGAACGTTAAGAAAATGTGCATTTATTGCCTCTGCATCGGTAAAGTGCACTGGCAGTTGATCTGATTTTTTTGGTAGGACTGTATATTTTAAATTCTGCCACAAAACTTTTGGGTTTTTAATTTTGTTGTTAATATCATATTTAAAATATGCGCGCTTCTCATTGTGAATGGCTTCTGTAACTAAGTGTTTATACTGTTTATACAAAATCTTATTTGATTCTGATTTATCTATTCGCCACCGAGTATGCGCATCGTCCCTTAAACTCATCATAAATTTAACGTTGCATGTTATCCATGGGGTGAAGCACTCTTTGACTACCTTCCTTTTTATTGGAGCATGTTTATTAAACAAGTCCATTACATTTTTGTTGAAAACCGAAACCATATGGTCTACACTTGCCAAATACAAAATATCATCCCAGGGCATCGCATTAAGGTCATCATTAAATCTATCTAAGCAAACGCTTTTGAGCGGCCTATATACTATAGACTTAGACGGAACTTTCCCCTTCTTAACATTTAATGTACAATTGAGAAATGCGTGATTACTTAAATCTGCAATCAGTGTAACATTTACACTTTTAGCTGGGAGACTAGTAGATATAGTATCAATCAAGGTTTCACTAGATTCAGTAAAATGAGTAGGAGAAGCAATTAGTTGCGTTAATTGTAAATAATTGAAAAAGGCTTCTAATTTAATGGTTTTTGAGTCATTCTTATTAAGTAAATTAACATTGAAATCTCCTAATAAAACGACATGATCGTAGTTTGACAGAGCCTGAATACTATCTGTAAGAACATCCAAGAAAAGATCAATGTTTAACCACGGGGGTCTATAGGCTGTACCAATGGCAATTTTTAGCGAATTTACATTCAAACCAATCCACATTTGCTCAACCATCTCGTGCTTAGGAAATGCGCACGCCCTAGTTTTAAAGCCTCGCCTAATATAAAAAGCCACACCTCCACCACGACCACTGCGCACAGCTTTCGGGCGAGGAATATGCTGAAGCCTATAACCAGGGATGGAAGGCGCTCGACCTTCCTGACCATGGCTTAACCAAGTCTCATTTATAGCCATGAAATCGACTTGAAATCGATTCATAGCCACTAAAAATTCATCGTGCCTTGTGCCTAAAGACCCAGCGTTAAGAAAACCTAATTTTAATAATTTGTTACTATTGTATTTTGTATTATACACACGTAATTAGATTGAATATAGTCGGGGTTTTAAAATTAAAAATAAAAATTAAAATTAAAAATATAGTATGCACTATGGAAACTAAATACTTACTTAATCGTAAATTGTAACGTAATACATGTAACACAATGTACACATTAAACAGGCCCCATAATAATAAAGTAATAATGAAAAAGATTTTTGACCATACTACTCGTACAATATGATATGGTTTAAATAAATATGTCATGTAGATTATATAATATATACCAATAATTATACATCTAAAAAGGATTAATGTTAACAAACGATGACACAACATAAGTAACCAGACCAACACTAAACCAAGTTCAATACTTCTTTCACAAAAATTTAAAAAACTATGTAACAAAACATAGTAACGTAAACTAACTTTACACAATAATAATATGTTCCATATCAAATTCCTAGCCATTAAAAAGAACAATTTACAAAAATTCGTTTGATATCGACTTCGGATCGAACACGATGGACCGGAGCCACACCAGTTTGCCGTACATAAATGCGCCCTCCCTTTGTCCAGATAAATTTCCAGTTTTTATTTCGTCCTTCCTCACGAACTTTATAAAACAATTGCCTGTTAGTACGCGTAAGGTGTTCATTTACGTAGAAACGACGCGGCTCCGCGTCAACTATGCCCGACGAATCAGCGCCACGGCGGACGCGGGCAGCGCGCAACAGGTCATCGCGCACCGCGCGCCGAGCAAAACGCACGACGAGCGGCCGCGATCGCTGCACTTGCAGACCGTCGCCGGTGCCCGCAGAACTTGTGGGCGCACGCCGCGGGCCCGAACGCTCCGCAGAGACGATATCTCTCACATCCAAGTCAATACCTAGCTTCTTGGCTACCAGACTGGCAATACTAATGAGATTTTCGCCGGAGGTTTCCCGCAAACCTGATATTTCTACATCATTCATAAGAAGGTCTTGATCCCTGTCATTTAATTGAAGTTGAAGTTGAGAAATAGTGGTCTGAACAGTGTCACTCTCACTCGACTGACGGGGTGCAGACTGTTCCTCCAAGCGGGACAACCTAGACTCAATATTCTCCACTCGGCTATTGAATTCAGATAACGTAATATTTAGTTGCGCTATCTCTCCCCTGAAAGAGGCCATATCACTCCGCAAAAGTCTGAGCTCAGCGACAATGCTATTTGCAGAGTCCTCCTGCAAGCTGCATAGAGTAGGTACATGATAATTAAACATAGGATACTTTTGTACCGGGAAAAGTTAATTCACGCGAGTGTCGTCGCGGGCAAACGTCTGTCGACGTATAAACTTGTCCAAAGCCGGGCGTACGAACCGGCCGGCCGAGATACTTGGTGCGATTAAAAATCGTTACAACTTCCGTTCGGGCCCGAGTCTCGGAGCGGAGGCCCAGATAAAAAAGATAAATAAAAAAATAACATAAAGATCGATACGGCGGCGGCCGCGGGACGGCGCTACCTGTTTTTTTCACCGAGCTTAGAGTTCGAGGCAATTGGGCCGTTGGTGTCGCTTGGGCAACTTATTATATTCATTATACGTACGTACCATGTTATGTACATTCCACGGCTTGTTATACACATTGGCCATTTGGCATCACATTGAATAAAATACGCTTTGGCCTGACACCGTAGCAGTATGTACTTACGAAGTAATTTTGCGGAAGTCCGTGTTCACAAGGAACCTAACTTGCTTTACTACAATGCGCAAGAAATAGGTCTAAAATCTGTAAGGGATAACTAGAAAATAAAGAGGTAGATATACCTACTTATATCCATTCTATTTTATTCTAATCTATTTGTGCGTGGCTTGTGTACGCGCTTTTAACAAAATAGGTACTACGCATCGGTCGCTTAGGTAAGCCGTAAGTGTATAGAAAAGTATTTTGAGTGTACACTTAATAGCGTTTTAATTGAGTACATTTTTGAGCTAAAAAAATACATTTACCTACCATGGTTAATAATACCTAATCTTTGCAATCGAACTTGCAAACAGTTTACTAATTCTGTACAAACTATTTTGAGCTTTCTTATTTAGGAAAAATACGGTTTAGGGATGGTTTAGGGAATAAATCAATATCTCTATCAATATATTTGCAACTAATGGCTGTGCCGCTGAACTATTTTTGGCTCCATTGTTTAGTTAACCAAAAATAAAGTAGTATCTGTGGGTATTCTCTACCACCAAGCAACGTTTGTGACTCTACATTTTACAAATTCTCAATTTGAGAAATGTAGTGTAGTATGAGGGCAGAGGTAAATCTAGGGGTAGGTTTTTACGCCTTGACTATCTGATCGCACTAGCTATAAAATACATCTAGGTACATATTTCTAAAATACCTAGTAAAAAAAATAGTGGGTAGGTATAAAAACAAATCAAGAAATTAAATTCATTGTAGGTATGAAATAAAATATTATGAAAAATGAAAATTACTAAAAAAGAAAATTTGAAAAAGTTCTTGGAAGTCGAATAGTTTTTCTATAAGTATATAGTCGAAAAGTTCTTAACTTCCTATCAAAGTACTTACTCGTAGTTACATAAAATTAAATGTAAACTAACAAACGCTATCTAAAACCCACAATAATTATTGAAGTTATTGAACAAAGCTAAACATGAGCAGCGACCCATGTTTCCGGTCATTAGGCTCTGCTGATTAATGACTTGAGCTAATGTACCTAGCTTGTAAAAGAGATTATTATTATTCATTACTTGTGTCGTGGCTTGCAACGTAGGTAGGCCCTTTAAATCTTCCCAAGAGCCTCTGTAATTTCTGATGGCTGTACCTAAAACAACAATTTATTGCCTCTCTAGCTTTTAAATTTAAGTGCAGTGTATTTAAGTGTATTTTATTCCGATGATTATCGCGCTCTATACGAAGACGGATTATTACGTGCTATCGAATGAGACGCTATAAACGTCATTAGATATTATAATGCGTTCGTCTTAAATGACACTCGAGAAACAAATTAATGATGCCATAAATACCCTCCCATTTGAATTTAAAAGCATAAAGCTTTAATAAAACGATCGCGTCGGGGAAAGAGCGCTCGGCGACCGCTCAGTAGGTAGGAGGGATCGGCTTAGAAAGAATTTGCATCGAATGATGTCACGTATCCGGCTGCATCTTCTAGACGGACAAGACAAATCGAACGGGTTCGATATTTCTACTTGATTGCAACCAGTAATAAATTATATTAGATTGATATAAGACATCGACGAGAGCGGAGCAGATCTGCAGCAATTTCACGAATGGTGCGCCATAATAATTAAGTGTTCGAACGCTTATGGTGTGTGCGTGGGCCCGGTCGAGGGGCGCGGGCGCGCGGGGCGCGCGGGGGGAAGGCATATCAAGTCTGGTAACTATGCGGCGTAACTCCGGTAGCAGTGCAACAGGTCTGAGCGGGGACCCGCGGGCGCAGCGCGGGACGGTAGGAAATCCTTTGCTCACGCGCGCACACAGACGCGCGCGCCGCTGTGTGCTCCATCCGGTTCTCTTTGCGCGTGCGCAGCGTGTACACACACGGCGTGCGCGTGTGTGGGTGACTATCGAGTCGATCGATCAATGAGCTCGACATCGACTCGGACTGTTGCCTGCATGCAACTCATTGATTAACGCTATGAACGTGGAATTGTTTATTCATTCATGATGAATATTTTTATTTCAAATAAACGTTTTTGTTGTCCGCTACCTACAGTACAGGTTGACCTTCTTGAAACATACTTGCAATATCGCTGTAGCGTACGTTCAAAGACAAATTAAATAAGGCCTCTACATATTATGTACGTAATACATAAACAGTTTATTCGTCCTTTGGAAGCATATTGCCATATCATGCGTTGATTTACGTTTATTTACACAAAATGTGCAAATTGCAATCGTTACGTGGGAAAACTAGTTAGTATTGACAGACCTATCATGTGATTTCCAGTTCCACTGTCCACCTTTTTTAAGGCTACATAATTATATAAATTTAACAGGTAGTTACCTGTACCAATAGTTAATGCCTGTCTAAGTAGGTACCTAGCTGGAAATTAGATATAGGTTAAGATAAGGATAACTTGCAGTGGCGTAACTTGTAGTGGTGCAAAAGGCACTGCTTACCTTGAAAAAAAACCTGGTAAAAGAGAGAAGATAGAACTACTTAGAAGATAGAACCATATGCAGATCCCTGCCAATACACGAACTGACGCGAAACGAAATGCAAAGAAATACTCGTTCATAAGAAAACAAGCAACAACGACAATTCAATAACAGCTGTCTATAGGTATCAATTTTAATTTTAATATTTTTTCTTACAGATTCATGCCTGTCCCCGAGTAAAATGTAGGTAAGTTATCAGCACTTATCAGTATCACCCAGTAAGTATAGCCACCCAGTAAGGGCAGTAAGCAAAGAATTCTAAACGCCCGCAAATATAAAAATATATGAGGTTGTGAGATGGATCCATTTTGGCTGACGTGATTGATCATATTTTAACATCGTGTGCAGAAAGAGTTTTATTGATAAGACAAGTGAAAATTTAAAATTTAAAACACCCCCAACATGAGAATCTATGTCTGTCAAAGTTATCAATTAATTGTCATTTAACGATTATACTGGCACGCGTGAAGCACTTAATCGAGTAATCATACGCCAAAAATGCCTTACATCATTTTGGAAAAGAGCTGATACTCTTACACTGCTGGACCTATATTAACCAAACATGGCTAAGAACCACCGCAAGGAAACTGGCTTTCAAATGAAAAAACCGCATCGAAATCGGTCCATCCGTTTGAGAGCTGCGATGCCACAGACAGACACACACACACACACAGACAGACAGACAGACAGACATCGACGTCAAACTTATAACACCCCTCTTTTTGGGTCGGGGGTTAAAAAGCCAAGTTAAGCAATACGCATGCAAACGCGACCTTATTTGCTAATACAGTAATCTCTACCCTTAATCTTTTTTAAAAAATATTAAAATATGTGAAATAATGTAGAATGCAGTAAAAATTATTGCAATCGATTAGGTTACCTACTGATTTTCAACTAATTATTATTTTCAGCTTTCTCATTAACAACAAATAGAGCCTCAATAGCCTAAATTTATCGTTTAAAAAGGTGCGGACTGAAAACTGAAAGGTCGCAGGTTCGATCCCCACCTGTTGCACTATTGTCGTACCCTGCACTCCTAACACAAGCTTTCCGCTTATTTGGAGGAGAGAGGAGAATGGTATTCAAGTACAGCTTGGTTAATATTCTTTAAAAAAAATTACGGCCACGCGAAGTGTAGGGTTCCGTTATCCATAGTTGCCTGTCTACAATACGCATACTTAAAAGAGAGTAATGTAATTTTCATATTATTTTTTTTTATACATTTTAAAATAACATTACAACATTTTAATGACGCTTAGATTTAAATTAATGGCAAAACGAGCAAATACGTCACTGGAAGTTTTGTATGGAAATACGCTTTAAAAAGCTGTAACTTTTCATTGAGTTAAACTAGAAACTTGAAATTTTCACGGCACTAAGAGACCGTTGATCTTTGTATTCAGTATAAATTTCAACTTAGTACCTCAAGCCGTTTCTGAGAAAAAGGGCCTTGACACACGTACATACAGACGGACAACGAAGAGATCCTATAAGGGTTCCGTTTTTTGTTCGGAATACCCTAAAAATTAATAATGTCGTCTATCGGTCTTTCTTTTATGCCTTAGCTCATGTCAGTTCTGCTGGCCAATTGCGGAAAAATTGCATCAATTCAAAAAAATTCAAAATTATTTATTTCAAGTAGGCCAACCTGTGGCTCTTATGAAGTTATGACACGTCATGAACTCATGACTCTACCACCAGTTCGGAAAGTGAATTCTGCTGAGAAGAGCCGGCAAGAAACTCAGCAGCTGTTGCTCTTTTCAAAATAATCATTTTACAATATTATTATGTAGCTATTACATTGTAATAAGTTTTTTATACTATCTTGTGGGCAGCCGGATGCCAAGCCGATTTAACCGATGCAACTTTGTTAGAATAGAATAGAATATAATATTTCCACAATGAGGATAAGTTCTAAAAAAAGCGTAGGTACTACAATTCAATTCATGTTAAGACGGACAGCTAGAAAGTAGCCCCATTCCCGACCGTGGCGCCCGTTCACGAGCATGTACGCATGATCCAGCCGTTGCCTCGCTCGACCATATTTGAGGGAACGTAACAAACATTGCTACAGTCTCAATCGTGGTTATTGGCAGAAAATTAAGGCATTCTTGCTGCAAAAGTGCATTTTTAACCGACTTCAAATTTGTCGTGATTTAGTAAAAAGTAGATTAAAATAATGCAGTTAAAACTATTCATGTTCATTAACTTTTTATTTTATTCAAGCTATTATTTTTTCCGTTTTTAGCCGACTTCAAAAGGAAGAGGTTCTCAATTCGTCGGAATCTTTTTTTTTATGTAAGTTCACCGATTACTCGAAGACGCCTGAACCGATTTGGAAAATTATTTTTTTGTTTAAAAGGGTAGGTGCTCCCATTTAAGTTTTATCGAAATCGGTCGAGCGGTTTTTAAAAATCAACAATAAATAGTACTACTCATACTTTGTAGTAGCGCGGGTGATTGAAGTTGGTTTTTTAAAAAGAATTTTTTATATTAAATTAGCCAATAGCGAGCGAGTGGCGGCCAATCATAGGCGATTGCGATCGCCACACTGTAGCAATTATTGACATGACTATCCCGCGACTGAACAAAAAGGATTCAAGCTACTCGCTTATTATTATAGTAGAAAGAATTATTTTTTCATATATTAAAAATTAAAAGCATTAAAAGTTGGACTGGACTGAACTTTGATTAATACATAAAATAAACATACTTAGATTAATTTTGATCACACATTGTCATCCTATGGTAGTACACAGGTACACTGTGCCTGATACTTATATACCTATTAGATCAAAGATTGCTTCATAATACGTGATTGGAATAATTGACTTCCATTACCGACACATCGATATTTATGGTTGTCATTTGTTTTAAAATATATCGAATCGACATTGATGTTTGACGACTCAAGAGCGAAAGATTAAAATTAAATTCAACCGTTTTTTACCCAACTGCTTGACGTAAAGGAGGATAATGTGTTTATCAGTCTATGTAGATACATAGACCTGATAAACACAGATTTTTTATCAGATGTGTTTATCAGTCTTAGATGTAGATACATAGACTGATAAACACAGTTTGGTCTCTAGAGCGCCACATAGATATGTGGCGCTCTAGAGACCAAACGCGTGAGGCGATTTTGATTATTCTAAGAAGTACCTTAGAGGTAATTATTGTATGTATAAAATGCATTAGTTCCACTAATTGCCGCGGGACTTGTTTGGTGGCGCGGACTCTAGCAGACGTGATAGAGAACGGCAATCATGAAGAGTCTCGTAACAAGTCTGGAGCAACAGTCTTCTCATCCATCGTACTCGTATGTGGCAACTGTCGCCGGTAGGTGCAGGTGTGGGCTCGGAATGTGCGTGTCCGCGTGTCGCGGGCGGCGCGTGGGCGGCGGTTCGCCCACGGCGCCGCACCTAGCCTCCGAGCCGCCGGCGGGTCCTGCGCACTGAGGCTTACCGCATGCGGCCACTCGGCATGATTATACGAGTCTGCCCGCGAAATTCAAATTTAATTTGATTTTTCGCAATTTGTAAACTAATACGACAAACTAGGCTAATGGCATTCTAATTGCGCCCGTAGAATTATCATCTTCACAGGTTTACATACAAATCTTTAGTTGAAAGTGACCAGTTTAAGAAATTAATCAAAATACTGAGTTGGACGTGAGTTACTCACAAATAAGTCGATATTTTGATTAATTTCAAGTAAAGATTTTTATATAAACCTGTGAAGATGATACTGCCATCGTCACAATTTGAATGCCATAAGCCTACTGAAAGCTCAGAAGGGTAAATTGAAAATAACACGTTGATAACTTGCATCAAATCATTATATTATTCATATCACATTTGTCACACATTAATCATATTATTAATTAATCACAATAATATTATACTGACACTAACGAACGTGACTACAACTGATAACAAACTGCTGTCTGGCTGAATCGTTAATGCCGACCAATCTCATTACATTGCCTTTTATACACAAATCTATCACTACTGGTCAATGTACGTCATGAAACTACACTTGTTGTTTCATGAGGTATAGCGACAGACATTTGAAATTACTAACGGTTTCGCTGTTGTCAATATACGTCATGAAACGTATATTGACAAAGGTATATTGACATGGTTACACTTGTTGTTTCATGAGGTATAGTGACAGACACTAACAATATTTTGAAATTACTAACGGTTTCGCCGTTGTCAATATACGTCATGAAACGTATATTGACAAAGGTATATTGACATGGTTACACTTGTTGTTTCATGAGGTATAGTGACAGACACTAACAATATTTTGAAATTACTAACGGTTTCGCCGTTGTCAATATACGTCATGAAACGTATATTGACAAAGGTGTTTTGACATGGTTACACTTATTGTTTCATGAGGTATACTGTCAAACACCAACCATATTTGAAATTGCTAACAGTCGGCCTTTCCTGACCGTATTCACGTCTCGTGAAACAACCGAGTAGCCGTTTACAATGTAAGATAACTTATACTCTATCAAGAATTCATTAAATCTCAATTATTTAACTGCTCTCGTCATATTTACAATAAGTCAGTTGAGTGACCCCTTCTTGTTCACATCAACTAAAAAAATTACTTGAGTGACCCCTTCATGTTCACATCAACTATATATTTACTTGAGTGACCCCTTCATGTTCACATCAACTAAAATGTTACTTGAGTGACCCCTTCATGTTCACAACAAGTAAAATGAAACTTGTTAAAGCGACCCCTTCATGTTCACTTTAACTAATAAATTAGGTTATTCCAGAATATTCAACCACTTAACTCAAACCAATTTACGTATAACTTTTAATTTCCAATGGGAACCAACCTCATCGACATGATACTATCAGTCAGCTAACTTACCAATCAGTAATTAATTATTTATAATTACAATCGAGGTAGATTAATCTAATAGACATTGCTTATATCTATAAACTCATTATTATTATTATTTATAGTACATAGTCTATACATAATCATACTATTTGGTTTCATCAAAACACTAAATTCAATCGCATTAAAATAACAATAAGTATCCTAACATCAATATAAAGAGTAATGTAAAATTGTAACATCTTAATCGTAAGGAGAGAAGAACATTCAAAGGTGTTTTTTTTTTTTTTTTTACAACTCAATCATCAGACATATTCGATTCGTCACTAGAATCTTCATTATTTCTATTAAAAACTAACCAATGGTGAATTTTATCCACAGGGAAAGTGCCTTTAAAACTCCTATTACCTTTTCGGGATAGCGGGGTGTCTTCTACTATATATCTATCATTAGGAAGAACTTCAGTTATTCGATAAGGACCACGTATTTTAGAAATTAACTTTCTACTTCCACCAGTCGATGGAACATCCCTTTCGACTCTTACCAATTCACCTAAATTAAAACGAGCTTTAGTTCTTTTCTTGTCGAAACGTTCCTTTTGTTTAGATTGATTTTTAGCGACATAATCGGATATCTCGTCCCTGATAGTTTTTAAACTGTCGGTTTGTGCATTCTCAATACCATCGATTCTATCGTCATTGTTATCTACCTCATCTACGCTATTTGTGCCCTCATCAAGAATATTTAACAAAGAATCAGAAGTCCCTACAAGGTTTGTTCCGAAAAGTGCTTGAGCTGGCGTTTTCCCTATACCTTTGTTAAGAGTATTATTTAGGCCCCATTGTATTTCGGACACACATTCATCCCACACAGATTCAGATTTACCATGATTACTAGCTGAGAGAGCCGCTAAAACTGTCCTATTATACCGCTCAACCTGACCATTGGCACGAGGTGTTGCTATTGCATTTAAAATATGTTTCACCCCAAGCTGAGTCAAGAAGTCTTTAAAACGTTTAGATGTGAAAGAAGTGCCTCGATCTGATATTAATCGTTTTGGAACACCAAACATGTGAAAATAACTTTTGATGGCTCTAATGGAATGAATCGATTTAGTACTTTTGACGGGAAATAACATAATAAATTTGGTGTATGCATCAATGACTAGTAGCAAATAAGAGTTTCCCTTTTTACTGCGTACAAATGGGCCTAAGTGGTCAATGTGAACGGTATGGAAAGGACAAACAACCTTTTGGATTGGATGTAATTCGCCAGCCTTTTTACCAGATGGTACTTTATTGTGCGCGCATTCTAAGCACGAGTCTATGTATTTTTTTATAAACCGCCTCATTTTAGCAAACCAATACTGTTTCCGAATTTTATCATATGTTTTATCAAAACCGAAATGCCCTATGTTGTCATGATTAGCTTTAAGGACCTGCCAGCGAACCCCTTTGGGAACTACCCAACGGTCTCCATCGCTAGTTTTCCTATATAGTAAACCACGTTTTATGACAAAGTTATTTTTTTAGTTCTGCAAGGTTTTTAGTTTCGGGGTCATTTAAAATATTTACGATGCGCTGTAATTCCGGATCACTTTGCTGCACCGTTACTATCCAATTAGAATCTACGTTCAAAATGTCTAGAATTTCCCTATCTGTTATGGGATTCCGACTGAGAGCATCGACGTGACCCATAGTAGCACCTGGTTTGTAAACGATGTTAAAATCGTATTCTTGCATTGTTCCCCACCACCTAGCAACCCTAGGTAACATATCCTTTTTCTCAAAAGTAGCGCGGAGAGAATTGCAGTCGGTTACAACCGTGAAGGGTACCCCTAACAAATACACCCTAAAACGTTGCATCGAAGCTACCACAGCTAACGTTTCCAGGTCATAGGAAGTGAATCGACTCTCTTCTGGGGACGTCTGTCTGCTAAAATAAGCGACAGCACTGAAAGGAGACTCTTTATTTGGTCTCTGAAGCAATATGCCCGCTATTCCATTCTTTGATGCATCTGTATGCAATTGGGTTTCGTATTCAGGATTATAGAATGTTAGTACCGGTCGTTGAACTAATTCTCGTTTTAATGTTTGAAACGCGTTTGATTCACTATCACCCCATTGCCACTTAACATCTTTTTTTAAAAGCCTAGTTAAGGGTTGGGCAATCATTGAAAACCCTCTAATAAACCTTCTGAAAAAGCTAGCAAGCCCGAGAAATTGTCTAAGCTTATGTTGATCCATTGGTACAGGGAAATTCTCAACGGCTGCAATTTTATTTTTGCCTGGTCGAATACCGTTTTCGCAAACTTCAAATCCTAAATAATCGATGGACTCTTTAAAAAAATTACATTTCGAAAGTTTAAGTGTTAACCTGGCTTTACGAAATAGTTCTAATGTACTAACTAAACGCTGAAAACCTTCCTCTATAGTTTTTGATGGAATAATAACATCATCCATATATGCGAAGGCTTCTTTAAACCTCGCGTTTCCCAAAATGTTATTAATTGCTCTTTGAAAGGTAGACGGCGCATTGGCTAACCCGAACGGCATTCTGTTAAATTCAAAATGTCCATCCGGTGTAATAAACGCGGTTAGATACTTTGAGGTTTCGGACATAGGGATCTGATAATAACCAGAGGCAAGATCCAATGTAGTATAGTACTTATAACCGGATAAGTTGTCTAATTGATCATCTATTCGCGGTAAAGGATAATGTTCCTTAATAGTTTTCTTATTTAAATTCCTATAATCAACGCATAGCCGATAATCTCCAGTTTTCTTTCTAACTAATAAAATAGGGGACGCATATTCTGACTTAGAATCTCTTATGATTCCAGATTCTTTCAAATCATTAACCATATCCCGTACAACTTCTCGTTCTGAATGAGACAGACGGTAGGGTCTATACACTACTGGTGTAAAGTCTTTGAGATTAATGTTCATTTCCGTCCCTGTTACACAACCTAGTTCTTTAACTTGAAAAGCGAAACAATCTCTATATTGATTCAACAGATCCGTTAACTCTGTAGTCTTATCAAAATTTTCACTGGTATTAATCATTTTTTCTGTAATAATGTCTGGGGTAGATTTAATGTCAGTTTCGATTCTATTTATTAGTAAAGTTTTAATTTCTTTACATGGTTGAGCTCTAACCAATAAGGTGTTTTGATGTAACTCAACGCCTGATTGGTCAAGGCCCTTTATAACCAATTTACCCTTACCGTTTACCAATTTAGTAATACACTCTATTAATTGATATTTTTTTTGCTGATTAACACTTGACTCTACAAATATATCCCCATCATGCACAGGTACAGAGTGAACTTCAATCTCTGTAAGATCTTTGACTGTCACTAATTCAGAAACAAATACCAAAATTTTATCCTTTGACTTGTCTAATAGTTTTAATTCATTTTTACTTTTGTATACTACAATGTGATCTTGTTCCGTAAATGTTTGTCCGATTAACAATGATTCGCGCAAACAACTATCAGGCACAATGAGCACGTCTACTTGAGCACTAACGGAATCTACTTTTATAGAAAGTGAGCATTTACCTAGACAATTTACTAGAGAATTACCGAATCCTCTCAGAACTGGTAAATCATTAGTCGACCAAGTTGTACCTAAACTTTTAGCAACCGATTCTTTGATCATCGTACACTGGCTTCCAAAGTCAATAAAGCAATTTAAATCGCGACCCTCAACAACGGCGTTTTTAAAATACTTTTCATCACTGTTTTGATTTTGATATACGCACGAAACAGATTTATTATTTGTAGTATCGGAGCGAGTTGAACTTTGCTCAGTTTTAACAACGCACCCACTACCTACATGACCTACCCTGCGGCAAATTTCGCACCTTTTAATGGGTTGTTTACACCTATAATATGGATGTCCTTCTTCCCCACAATTATAACACCTAGAAACGTTACTCTGACCTATTCGCTTAACACGTTTATTATCGGAAGTACTCGCTTGCACGGTTATGTTCGATTTTTCTAGTCGTTTATTAGCTTTTACATTTCTTAAATATACTAACAACTTATCAGGTTCTCTGAACTGAGCTGCTTCGGCGCTAGTTCGGACGGACCTGTCTTCAATTCCAAATAAGATACAGTCAATTGCATCTTTTCCACTAATTTTACATCTATTTAACAGAACCATTTTATCGTAAAAATATTCCTCCAATGAATCATTAAAGCGAGCCTTGCAAGCAAGCATTTCCGTTAATAACTGTCCAAAGTTTTCTTCACTTGGGAATGCCAAAGCTAATTTATTTTCCCATTCTGACCATGAAAATTTTACACTTGGTAATCCTTGATACCATCGTTGAGCCAATCCTACTAATTTGGGTAACGCATAGTAAGCTATTTGTTTATCTGTCCATCCATAAATGGAAGCGCATTCGTTAACTTTCGAGATCCACGTGTGAATTGTTTGATTCCGTTTGGATGGATCAAACTCGGGAATTACATTCATTACAGGAAAGCGTTCACTATTATTGTCCTTTTTTAAACTTTGCATAAATTCAAGAAGTGTAGAAACAAGTGCATTATCTGTCGTACCTGCCGCACCAGAAGTACCGTCGTTGGAGCGACTTGTTGACGGCGACGGCGTCGGACTTGCGTTCAGCGTGTGCTTGCTGCCTCGAACCCTTCGGCGGTCACAACGCTCTCGAGACCTTCTGCTCCGATGCGACCGCTTACGTGGCGTGGCTCTGCTATAATGCCTCGACCGACTGCTCGATCTGCTACGCGAGCGCGAAGACTCTGAACTGGTCTCTGGGATGACCAGGCGTTTTCGAGACCTTGTCTTGTTTTCCATATTTCACTAAAAATTAAAATGCACAGTATATAATCTTATCACAGTACCTTCATTCACGATAGTAAGTGTATTTTGCTCTCTGATCTGTTGGACATAGACTCAGAAGTGGAACTTATCACTCAAAAACTAATCACGCCTTAGAGAATACATTTCTTAAAACGCTAAAACCCTACCTATAGCCGTCGCCACCATCCCCAATAACGGCCCCTTTCCACTCAGCTAATAACCACAGCACGACAGACAAACCACCATCTGAACGTGAGGGTAACTATCAAAATATCAAAGTATTAATTTATCAAAACAACATCTAAACGTTAGGGTAGTTATCAAAAATATCAAAAAATTAATCAAACCAACATCTAAACGTGAGGGTAGTTATCAAAATATCAAAGTATTAATTTATCATTTAAACTAATCTAAGCGTACTGGCAATATTTAATCGATTAGGGAGCGATTGCTATCGCAATCCCTCAATCGAGAAGAACGACCTAGACGCGAAGGCATCTACTAGTCGAATGAGTCTCTGAGAGAAACATTGTTTTATAAGATATAAGATAAATTAAAATTAATAACGAAAAGAAAAAAAAAACTGAGCTGGGCTTTATTTTCACAGAAAAGTAGGAAATTAAACCTTTAAGCGCAAATACCAAATATGAAAAGCAATAATAATAATCAAATGAAAAATTGTACTTCACCTGTTATTTGGGCGTAGTCCTTAACCAGGATGACGATAAAGCTATCTTCCCGGCAATCCCACTTCTGAGCTGAAAGCTCAGAAGGGTAAATTGAAAATAACACGTTGATAACTTGCATCAAATCATTATATTATTCATATCACATTTGTCACACATTAATCATATTATTAATTAATCACAATAATATTATACTGACACTAACGAACGTGACTACAACTGATAACAAACTGCTGTCTGGCTGAATCGTTAATGCCGACCAATCTCATTACATTGCCTTTTATACACAAATCTATCACTACTGGTCAATGTACGTCATGAAACTACACTTGTTGTTTCATGAGGTATAGCGACAGACATTTGAAATTACTAACGGTTTCGCTGTTGTCAATATACGTCATGAAACGTATATTGACAAAGGTATATTGACATGGTTACACTTGTTGTTTCATGAGGTATAGTGACAGACACTAACAATATTTTGAAATTACTAACGGTTTCGCCGTTGTCAATATACGTCATGAAACGTATATTGACAAAGGTATATTGACATGGTTACACTTGTTGTTTCATGAGGTATAGTGACAGACACTAACAATATTTTGAAATTACTAACGGTTTCGCCGTTGTCAATATACGTCATGAAACGTATATTGACAAAGGTGTTTTGACATGGTTACACTTATTGTTTCATGAGGTATACTGTCAAACACCAACCATATTTGAAATTGCTAACACTACTTTGTCGTATTAGTTTACAAATTGCGAAAAACCAAATTAAATTTGAATTTCGCGGGCAGAACTGTGTCTTCCACCTTAATTAAGACCGTTACCTCATTAGTACGCCATGGCGACGTCGCCAGCAGCGTAGCCATATAATTCGTCAATGACAGCTAACTCAAATGTTACCTTTGTGTGTTATTGTTGTTTAAGTTGTGTTAATAGGTTACCCTTTGGCGACCTTTGGTTACAATTATTAGTCATGGCTACGCTGCTGGCGACGTTACGCGTTGCTATGACTTCATAATGAGGTATAAGTCAATTAAAAGCCTCAGCAGCGCAATGGGGACGGAAAACCAAAAGGTCGACGGTTCAAACCCCACCTGTGTCACCATTGTCGTACCCACTTAGTTGCAAGGACAAGGGGAAAATATAATGCCTTGTGCAGCTTGGCTAATATTCTTTTAAAAAATTAAGTGCGATGGACAATGTCCATTGGACCTGGGAAGTGGGTCTTGTTGGCACTTGGTATGCCACGCAAAAATATTCGACGAGGTAGCTGATAATTCCAACAGCATTTGCGACAAGTTAAGGTTTTTAAAAATCCAGCATATTGGCTAGCTATATTTATATTAGGATGAAACGGCATACCAGCCAGACAAAGCAGCCAGATATCGATACTTATGTAGTATCTTGAAGCAATTTTTGTGGCACCTGGTTTCGTAAATAATCAAGAATAAAAAAAAGAATATAAAAGAAATAAATAAAAGAATCCTGTCATTAAACTACGAGTAGGTAAGTATATTCCATATATCTATGAGAAAATCAATATATTGCTCCGTCATTGCATCTGTCAAACTTAGCCAAACGGATTTTTTTATCTCTTGGTTCATGGCTGCCTTTATATAAGTTCGAAGACAATCATGCGTGGGCTTGTGAGTGTTAAAAGTGGATGTGATACAGACTACTTTGGGCGTTCTTTCCTTCATTTAATTATCAAAGACTTTCTAGTTTCATTCTTCAAAAAGATACTGTGCTAACTGCTAAGATTGGATAAGGCCCAACAGCGATCCCCAAACTGCAGTGCGTTCATACCCTTACTTGATAAATCGCTAATCACCTCTCCATACAAAGCATGTTGCCAGTTGCCACCCGTTCTATGATTATTATCCATGGATGTCTCTTATACATTTTATATTATGTACCTACCTACATTACATATATATGATATAATCTACATTTTATGAACCATTTTACAAGTTATGTTACTTGAGTGTTCTTAAGAGCCTTTATAATAATTATTATCTTTAAGTAAATAAGTATTCTAGATATTAGCTAATTATTTCGATTTTATTTATTTATACTCATTTATTTAGGTTTACCTACTAGCGATTTCACATAATTGGTAAATATTAATATACAAAAACCGACTTCAAACGCCACTGAAAAGTATAAAATAATTTCAGTTTGTACACGTTGAAGTCGGGCGGGCCTAAATAGAATTTACTCGTGTGATAGAACTATGAAACTGCAACGCTCGCCCGACTTCAACGTACCTGTACCCTGTACCACCTGTACCAACATTTTTCCCCATAGCCTAAGCTTTTTCAAATAGCATGCAAATAAATATTAGGCATGCTATTTGAAAAAGTTTAGCATTATTGTATTATACCTTTTTATTAGTGATGTTTTTTCATTCATAAATGGGGTATTTGAAACTCAACAACTTAAATTCCCATGCAAATTAGCCATTTTTCGGGCTTATTCGCAACGATAGTTCCCAAGAACAGTTTTGATCTGTGGGAACCTAATTTAGCCAAAAAAAGGGCTGTGGACTGTAATAGCAGCTTAATGGTACTATGTTCGCAGAAGAAATTGATTACACGATATCTATCACGCACGGCTCTATCGAATATACCCAACAAGTATTTCTTTAAAATGTATAATTTACGGAAAAATAAGATATATTTTAAATTAAAAAAGAAAATAAATATTGTAAGATTATGTAATATCTGGGTTATTTTTTTTTTTTGGTAAATCGGGTTTTTTGGAAATAATTTAATAAAAAAATAATAATAAATAAAAAAATAATATTAAAATCCATAGGGAAAAATATAATCGTCTTGGACTCGAACCGGGGTCGTCTGGTTTCGGGACCGCCCGACTTACCGTCGAGCTATCGGAAATTTATAGATGATGGCGAAATTTACCTTCGTATTCTAATGATATTGTAAGAGGTTTTTCATTGCCTGAAAACACGGATAAAACGACCTTTTCTAAAAATGAAACCTAGCTAGATCGATTTATCGCCCCCGAAACCCTCTACATACTAAAATTCATGAAAATCGTTGGAGCCGGTTCCGAGATTCAGATTATATATATATACACATATATACAATACACCTGATATCCTGTTACCGAATTTTCTGCTCCATCATCAGATCCTCCTCAATCCTCGATCATCATCTAGGTACCTAACACATACTCATTGAGACCATTCTAATGAGCCCAAACACATATCTGCAGTAAGATACTGAGGAGGAGTTGGGTATCCCACAGATTAATTGTTGCTGCAGCAATGAGCTCAAGGTTACAATGTCTTGAAAATAATCTGACGTAACAGTACATCTTTCAAATCAATCGCAATAGTGGCAGCTTAAATAAGACTCTTTAATCAAGTAGGAAAATGAGCTGATGATATTTTAACGCCTGAGCAGATCTTCAGCAGATAAATTATATCTAAGATCCACTCGATTACCGATTTCTGTTCTGTGTTCATCAAAATCGGTTCATAGGATAGGCGTGAAAAATGTAACACATCTTTATGCTATTACAATTACATTTTTTGCAAAAATGTATACCTATTTTTATATCAGTATATAGTAAATAGTATCACTGCATTACCGTCTTGGTCTCATCCGTCCCAAAGGTCCGTATTAGAGCCTTTAATCAATAATAATTACATACAACCGTGTTTAGTTGTAAACTTGTTCTTTGGATACTACATCCTGGATGCATACGTCATACGCTTGGAATTTTCTAATCACTTCGGAATGGCATTTTTAAGCATTTTTGTCGTGGGTATTTTTTGTAAGAGAAAGGAGAGCTTTTTAGATGTGCGTCAATCATTTTGATGTGTGTGTTGCATGAATATTATCAACCGACTTCAAAAAGGAGGAAGTTCTCAATTCGATTGTATGTTTTTGTTTATTTATTACGTGATTTGTCCACCAATTATGAATTGATTTTGATAGATTCTTTTTTTTTTGGTAGGTCATACTTCTGAGGTCCCATATCAATTTAATCGAAATTGATTAGCTTTTTAAAAAAATCATTACCTATAATTTTAGTGGCGTTTGTAGTCGGTTTTGTGAAAAGAATTTTTTTTAATTTAATAATAACTAGTGGTTCGCCCCGAACTGAGACCTCGCGGTAACGGTATCCCATGATTATTCATTCAATCGATACATTGACGATCAAAACTGACATTATTATTATGCCCGTTTTCACCAAACATACCTAAATCATCCCCTATTTAGGAGTCTCTTTACGTAGGTAGCTCCAAAACACAATCCTAAGTCCTAACATCCGTCCCAATGTCCTTTTAGGTGTCCCGTACAGGATCGTGATAAAGAAGTTGACAGTAATCATCACCTAACTTATCATAGGTAAAGGTTAGGGAACGTCAGTGAAAACATTGAATTATTATGTAGGTACTAATGAGTGAAAACGGGTTAGGGGCATCTGTACAAATCGTCATCTATCGACGCGAATAGAAAATATACAAAATGCAGCAATTAATAGTTTATTGAAGTTTGATATTTAACTAAAGAATAATTTTAATTGAATTATATTATGTACTTACCTAAATAATAATGCTCGACGCAAAACTGTTTTTGGGATAGATCGTAGTCGTAACTCCTACGAGTAGTTCCATGGAATAGTTAATGACTGCGCCATCTATTAGCATTATTGTGAAGCTATGTGAAATTTACTGATGCTCATTAAAAATTAAATAATCTCGTTTCTATAAATTATTCATATAATTTTAGTATTTGTTGTTCAAGTACAGGATACAAGTGAAGTAAGAAAATAAGTAGAACTTGAAAATATATAGCCAATTTTCCAGAGAGCGTCTTCAAGCGAGCGTATTAAATCGCCACTTTGAAAGCCCCCCATTTCGTCAATTTTAGGAAAAAAATAAAAAAAAAATACGTTTGTACTCTGTTCCAAATTGTCTTTAAAATGATACAGAGAAAAACTATGAATAGCAAAAAAAAAAAATTTACTTCGCATTCGCTTCTATGAGAGCCCCCCTGAAATAAAGATTTTTATAACTTTTTAAGCCATTTTCGGCTGGAGGCCATCGGTTTACATATTATATCTAAATTTGAAGTAATTACGTTCAGCAATTACAAAGTTATAAGGCTCTGACAGACGGACGGACGGACGGACGGACGGACGGACGGACGGACAAGTGCAAATCGCTCTAGTAAACTCAGAGACCTCGCTTCGCTCGGTCAATTATTATCTTTAGTATAGTAAAGTTCTCCAGCTGGAAAAAGGTCACATACGAAAACACATCATAAATACTGCTTTGAGAATGGTTCTCTTTGGCTCATTCTCGGATTCGGATCGGATGCAGTGCGGAGAGGGGTCTTGAAGGCGGATTGAATTTTGACTGCAATTAGATTGCAAAATTGCAGTTTGAATAGGGTTGGTACTGTGATGCAGATGTGTCAACTCCTATATAACACTGCAAGTTTGCAATCAAGGCATGGTAACCTTGAGCTGATGACGCAGCATAAAGTAGTCTGCGGGAAACCCAACTCCTCAGCAACTTACAGCAGACACTAGTCTTTGTGCTCATTAGAATGGTCTCAATGAGTATATGATCCTCCATGACGTGTCCGTCAACGGCGGCCCTGGCTAGAGCCGGTTATGAGAGCGAATGTGGCTCGCAAAACCAAATTTTGTCTGAAAAATCCTATTGCACGGCGTACAGTGTAACTGGCCCGATGCATTATACGTGTAGAGGTCCTTGGCTGGGTCTTTTTGTTATGGCGTTTGGCGTTGAGGTCCTTTAGTCGACGCTCCTCAAAGGACGCCACAGCCTTATCTACAGGCTTGCGCCACTCTTGCCTCTGCCGCGCAAGTCCCTCCCACCTCTCACTAGGTATATGACAAGAAATAAGATGGCGCTTCAAGACGTCTTTGTACCGTAGGAATTTACCGCCAGACTTGCGGATTCCATCCTTTAACTCCGAGTAAAAAACGGCCTTAGGAAGTCTGGAGTCATCCATACAATGACTCAATGAGTAGGTAGGTGATAGATGGATGAGGATCGAAGATCGAGGAGGAGGATCTGATGATGGAGCAGAAAACTGGGTAACAGGTAGTCAGGTTTATCGTAAATAGACTTCCGGCGGCGATAGATTCACCTGTCAGGAGTGTTTTAAATTTTCAATTTACGGTAGGTTACGAGGTTTTTGTTTAATTTTGTTTCCGAAAAAAACTGTATCTATTTTAATGCAGTTATTTGCGTTCAGTGGGTAGCTAGGCACAAGTATCACTCCCAATAGCAGGTTCTTAGATACGACTTAATAGTTTTACTACTATAGACCACAATGGGGCTAAACAATCGCATTTTTTATTATAATAATTTCCCTGAAAAACGACTGCGCTGGCTTTGATACGTATTTTTTTACGTAATATGTCACGTTATAGCACATACTTAGATATTTATTGAGGATAAAGGTAACTACTACTACTACACTAGCGGCACGCTATGATGGCCGGTTTGACGTTTGTCCGCTCATGAAGTTCCGTATTAATTGATAACGACTTTGAAGGAAATAATTGTATTACTTTATTGACGATAGTGATGTGCAGAGATTCATAAATATTATCGAATGTAGTTTTAGGTTTAGGACTCAAAATTTATTTATTAAATTGATTTCTAAAATGTATACAAGTGTAGAAAAATCAGTTTGCACCATTTAAGGGGTGAATGTACTTGTGAATATGAACAATTTTCACTATGTGGACAAACCTCTGAAATCGCAAAAAAATATCAGCTGTTTCATACAAAAGGTAAAATTTTTATTTTTATATGATATATACCACAACTCGGCATTTGGTTTTCTAAATTGAAAATTTTTAAAAATGGAATCTAATACGATCGTCACATAGGATCGCTGGCTAGCACAACTACTACCTCCGGCAAACTCGCGTCAATGCTCAATGCAAAACAAAGCAGTTTCGAATTGACGTTGCTTCGAAAAGTATAAACTGTCAGTGCAATGCGATTGTGATATAGTTTTGACCTGGCTTTGGATTTCAAATATTGATACTGCATTACTGTTGACCCTTGCTCGTGATAGCAGTGACGACAGTGAAAATAGTAGTATGGACGAATCTGATTAATTATGGCCTTTTGTGGCACCTTTTTTGGTATCTTTTGTATTCATATGTTTCTTGTGTGCATATAAAGTATGTATATTCATTTTCATTCAAATATTCAGTTCGTTCAAATAAATTAAATAAACATATACATTTTTGTTTTATTAAACCTATTTAATCAGGTACAAAAACAAAACTTAATTGTTTTTTGTTCGAGAATAAATTGACATTCCACATCACTATTGTAATGTGTCAAACCGGCCATCATAGCGTGCCGCTAGTGTAGGTAATGTTGCAGTTCGTAGTGGGTTTTTTAACCATTTCCTGCCCCATGAATCACATGTGAGCACTGAACATTGATTTATAACTATTGATTCTGCTGTCTGGACAGAGAATGTGTGTTAATTTTGTATTAAAGACGATGTAAAATTTCTACCACCTACATACCTACACAGACGTCTAGTGGATTGGAGGTCCAACATGGACGTTTCTCTTTCCGCTACGCTTCAGAAACCTAGTGCTAATGGCACTATACGATCGGCGCGGTATGGCGGACGCGGTCGGAGGCGGACGGACGGACGGACGGACGGACCGACCGGCGCGGCGGCCTCACGGAAGGTCGTCACTCGACCCGCGCTCGCCGCCTCTCCGCGCCCCCTTGCGCGCCCTCACTCGACCGCTACGTGGAATTTATGTAATTGCCTTCAATCAAAACGAGAATTTCATCCAGCGCATGCTACATCTTCGCGAAGCCGTAACCATATGCGATAGGCTGGGCTACCATCATGCGAATATCATTTTGTAAAAAAGAGGAGTGTAGGAGATGAAAAGACTTTTCATTTTTGGATGCGCATGGTTGCGTGAGGTAGGGCAAAAGCATGCTTAAATACGATCAACTTTCATTTAGTGGTCACTTTTTAAAAATGATTTTTTTATAAAAGTTTTTAAGCATACTTTTTGGGGTTCGATGTTGACGCTTTAAAAACAAATTATAAAAAAAAACTAAAACTTAAAGAGGGTCTCCAATCTCCATACAAAAAACTTTTGTTTCCACTCGGTCTTAATAATAGCTGGTGTTAAATCTTGTTCGATGGTACAGAACCCTTAATGTGTAGGTCCGACTCGCGCTTGGCCGGTTTTTACTAGCAAATGTGTTGTAGGCCTTACAGACGACACGAGGTGACTCTGGGTGTGCATCTGAAGAATTCGTTTGAACGATGCCCTGTGTTATTCTTCATAAGTCACGCGGATGAATATTCGCACCTACCACACACACCCGCAACTCGCTGTCGGAAACACTCAGTGACCACATGGAGTAGAAGGTCACCGTCGACGAGTGCGCGCCATGAATGGAGTCATGCGCGACACCGGCCATTCAGAGAGGTCCTTCATTCTAGCTTTTGTCTTACGTAACCACTGACCCCTATCACACTAGTATCACCCGGCCACAGAAATATATCAAGATAGAACAGAAGTGGTCAGGGCGTGTGTGCCTACAGCTTTCCTGAAAAATATGAAATAATTCAATTCGACTTTTTATTTCATGTAGGTAGGCTATTTTTTGGGCCTTAATATGATATGTAAAGACTCTCCCACGCACCGGTTCAGAAAGCAGCTTCACTGATATCAATACTCTGATGATGATATTCTGCGGTGAATTCAATCTGTCACGTCAGTGTCAGTGTTGTAGATTCTGGCTAGAACTTTGGATTGGCTGATTCAGTAATAATCAGCTCAATAGCCAATTCACTGATATTTTACTTACTAAAAACTAAATATGTTTTTCTTAGACGATTTTTCAGTTTTAACAAAAGATTCGTGGACCTTCACACTCACTTTTTGTTAGAATCTAACAATCAGCGCCAGAATAGCAATGATTAACGCAAGTTAATCATTGCTATTCTGGCGTCGGTATACGTTTTGACGTCGCCTAAAGCCATTCCAGGGCATTACTATCATAGATCAGGGCGTAGTTCGCCTGCCCATATTAGGAAAAATTAAAAAAACTACTATTAAAAACTTTGCATTCGTTTCTATGAGAGCCCCCCTGAAATAGAGAAATTTATTACTTTTTAAGCAATATTCCGCTGAAGGCCATAGGTTCACACTTTACATAAGAAGTAGTTTATTACATTCACTAATTCAGAAGTTATAAGGCTCTGAAATTACTGAACTGAAGAGTTATAAGGGTCCGACAGACGGGCGGACGGATGGACGGACAGACGGACAAGTGCAAATTCACTCAAGTAGACTCAGAGACCTTGCTTAGTTCGGTCAAATATTGGTAAGTACATTACATTATATCTACCATACTATTTTTTCGCCTTATTTCCTGCTCACATTAAAACGTATCATGTGTTAATTTGTCATGTTGCCACACATGTTTACAAGCCAAATGTCACAAAAAATTTAGTGTCCGCGAAAATCGGCGCGGCGCGCTGTAACGTACCTACATGTTGTTTTTATTTATTTCTAAGAAACTGTATTCGCAGAAGTTCCGAGGCTCGGATAACGAACTCTTTATATTTTTATCATTGGATCAATACACGACGTAACATGTTTACTTAGATAGTCTAAATAGTCTATTTATGCGTTTCCTTTATCTATCTAACATCCGGCACAATACGCCCGAGTAGGTACTGCCACGTTTTTCCTGTATAAAAAGTAGTCTATATTATCACAGATTGTATTACTCTCGACTGCGTGATTGAAAGAAAAACCAACAAACAAACAAACAAACACGCTTATTTATGCATTTATTTATATTAAGTTCCCATAATTAGTGATAATTATTTTCGTTTGTAGAAAAAAGTAAAGGTGAAACAGAAACTCTCCAACTCCTACTCCTACTAGTATAGGATCCCGATATAGAACGACCTTCACCGAGCTGGTTAATGGATCAAACATATTTTTTATGTAATTTAATATATCAAAAAATATATTGCATATGGGTTGCCTAGCCAGTCCAGGATGTCTTTAACTACCTAATTTTTTTTTTAATTTTTTTTTAATATTTCACCGGTTTGGTTAATGGATAAATTCTACACCAATCGAAAGTATGCAGCCCATAGTATATGCAAAAATTAGGTTGCCTATTGTTTTCCTGTCACAACCCTTGGGTTGCCAGGTATGAACAGGTAAATCGATACTAGTAATTACCTACCTAACTACCTAACTTTTGCATATACTATGTGCTGCATACTTTCGGTTGGTGTAGAATTTATCCATTAACCAAACCGGTGAAATATAAAAAAAAAATTTAAAAATTAATTAAAAATATCCTAGACTGAAATTTGCTAGGCAACCCATATGCAATATATTTTTTGATATATTAAATTACATAAAAAATATGTTTGATCCATTAACCAGCTCGGTGAAGGTCGTTCTATATCGGGATCTTAGACTATACTCCTATATCATGATATTTTGAAAATACTATAGAAGTATCATATGGTTTCGGCTCACGTTATTAATTTATTATACATGTATTATACACGTAAAGAAACAGCTCTCTTATGAGCCGCTTATCGACTCTTGTGCTCGTGAAAGATAATTCGTTTTCAAAACAATACTATTTATCGCTGTAAAGTAAGAAAACTGGTTATTTCGTAATAACTGATATCATTGTCAGTCAGCCATTGCGTATATCAGTGACATCGATGTATTTACATCGATGGGTTAGGAGTTAGGACTGCGCTCTCCTATTCGGAAGGTCGCAAGGTTCTGTCCCTCCTCTGACTTTCGGAATTATGTGCGTTTAAGGTGGAAGACACAGTTCTGCTCGCGAAATTCAAATTTAATTTGGTTTTTCGCAATTTGTAAACTAATACGACAAAGTAGGCTTATGGCATTCTAATTGCGACTATTGCAGTATCATCTTTACAGGTTTATATAAAAAACTTCACTTGAAAGTGTCCAGTTTAAGAAATTAATCAAAATATCGACTAATTTGTGAGTAACTCACGTCCAACTCAGTATTTTGATTAATTTCTTAAACTGGTCACTTTCAAGTAAAGATTTTTATGTAAGCCTGTGAAGATGATAATTCTACTGGCGCAATTAGAATGCCATTAGCCTAGTTTGTCGTATTAGTTTACAAATTGCGAAGAACCAAATTAAATGTGAATTTCGCGGGCAGACTCGTATAATCATCCTTAAACAATTAAATATCTCATGCTTTAACGGTGAAAGAAAACGTGAGGAAACCTTCACAACTGAGAGTTCTCCATAATGTTCTCAAAGGTGTGTGAAATGTACCAATTTGCATCAGGCCAGTGTTGTGGACTATGGTTTATAATATAATCCTTCTCTGAGAGGAGATAGAGAGGAGGAGCGAGCCATAATGATGGGTAGCTGCCTTGCTGATTATGATGATAAATATCACTGTCCGATTTCAGGTTCTTACAAGCTTTAATGTACAACACTTAGTAATTAGTAAGTAATTGACCGAGCAAATCGTCGAGGTCTTTGAGTCTACTTGAGTGAATTTGCACTTGTCCGTATGTCCGTCCGTCCGTCCGTCTGTCAGAGCCTTATAACTTCTGGATTAGAGAACGTACCTAATTACTCCAAAAACTTATGTTTAATAATATATAACCGATGGCCTTCAGTCGAATATTGCTTAAAAAGTTATAAAAATCCTTATACCAGGGGGCTCTCATAGAAGCGAATGGGAAGTAAACTATTTTTATGGCGTTACATAGACTTGTAGGTTGTAGGGTATTTCATTAAAGATAATTACATAAATTCAAAAATATTTTTTCATTTTTCCCTACTAGTACTTACCCTTACTAAAATTAGATATATCTTAATATATATATTTCTTGTGTGCGTGTGTATGTCACTGAACTCCTCCTAGACGGCTGGACCGATTTTGATGAAATTTTTTGTGTGAGTTCAAGGGGATTCGAGGATGGTTTAGATTCACAATTCGGTCCACTGGAAAATGTTTATTTTTAATAATTTTTCATTTATAAGTAGTGGCGGTACGAAGTTCGCTGGGTCAGCTAGTAATATATACATTATAAAGAAACGAAATTATTTCATTTTTAATGAGCATAATTATTCAATATACAAAATAATATTTAGTTCGTAATTCGAAAATAGATGGCTCTGTTTGTTATTGAATCTCGCTGTATGCCTGAAGGTCCGTACATATCTGAGGTCTTCGATCGGGGCGGTGAAGTTTAGGAGTGTATGCAGATTGCAGACGAAGTCGCACGTGCAAGCCAGCGGGCCAGTACCGTCTTTACCATAAGGGCACACGGGGCCCGTGCCCAGGGCCCCCATCATCAAGGGGGCCCCGAAAAGCCGATATATTCGCCTGTATTTTACTTTTTTTTTCTATTTTAGGTAGATATTGTAACAAAACGTTAACCGACAATAAAGTTTGAGTAAATGAGGGCGTTGTTATCGACTTTCTGGCAACACTGAGCAGTGACAAGCCAATGACATTGCCGAGTTTGACAGTAAACGAGGCATTGCCAGATTTAACAGTTATGAAATACGTAGTATAGGGTTGCCAAAGGTACCATTTATACGATTTTTGGAGTTTACTCCTTAAGAATCGATTTTAGCAGCCCGGTATGAGAAAAATCCGGGCAGTAAAATCAATTTATCAATGACCTCGTAACGTTTTTCACAACGTTGAAATTTCTACCTTAACGTTCAGTAAATAAGGTTGGTTTTCGTGCGAAAGAGCTTTCGCTTCGGGTAGCCGAGCGCGTAGCGATCGGGTCCCCGAAGCGAAAGTCGGTCGGGGCGCGCTCGGACCCGAGTCGCGCGCATAGAGAAGGATATAGCGTCGCGCGTAAACTCCAGTCGTGCGTCGGAGGCCGGAGCTGACACACACTTTTTGGATAGAAGCAGGCGTTACTTTGCGGAAGTTCATGATTAGCAAGAAAAGGTTAGAATTATTTTGCTATAATCCGCCAACAGAAAAAATCTGTATGGTCAAACATGCAATTAAAAGCTAAGCACCACTCACCTACCCAGCCAAGTAGTGGTGAGCCCATAGCTAATCCCTCTTTTTGTTGATAAAATTGGTCATTTAAAATTGGTCAAAAGCAACAATTGATGCGGATCAAAAAGGATTTATATTCATCATCACCTGATAAAATAAATAAATACAAATCCAGTTTAACTTATTTTGGAACAGTGTCGGAGCGTATTGCGAAGACACTTAAAGCACATGATATACATGTTGCATTTAGGACAAATAATACACTTAAAAATATTTGCAACGGCAAAGATAAATTAAACAACAAACAAAAATCGGGCATTTATAAACTCGAATGTTCAGACTGTAAAGCCACTTATATTGGTCAAACGGGTCGTAAATTTGAAACACGCTACAAAGAACATATGGCCGCGGTTAGGAACAACCAACCCCAAAAGTCTCATTTTGCTAAACATCTCCTTGATAGTGGACAAAAATTATCATCCGATCATTCATATAAAATCTTACATACCTGCGATAAAGGACTTCGACTGAGCATGTTGGAACAATTAGAAATAATAAAACACAATAATAATAATCAGTTTAAATTACTTAATGAACAAGTGAACGTCTCAAGTTCACCACTGCTTCGTTTGTTTGAAAAACAGGGGGGGGTCCGGGGGGTAGCGGGGGGGTCCGGGGGGTAGTGGGGGGTCCGGGGGGTAGTGGGCGGGGCAACAGTAGTGGGGGTAGGAAAAAGGTATATAATACCGCGCATTTGACACGAGCTTCACTAGACAATACAGCATTGTAAAGTCGACATCTCCTGAGGATGCTCCGGTGTCGGGGCGAAACGTGCGTCGAGAGTAGTGTAAAAGTCTTGTGTGGTGGTGCATGTGAGTGGTGGTGCATGTGAGTGGTGGTGCATGTGAGTGGTGGTGCATGTGAGTGGTGGTGCATGTGAGTGGTGGTGGCATTGCTTGCTTGGGAACTTGGCTTTTTTGCTTGGCTGGGTAGGTGAGTGGTGCTTAGCTTTTAATTGCATGTTTGACCATACAGATTTTTTCTGTTGGCGGATTATAGCAAAATAATTCTAACACACTTTTTTTTTAGCCCTAGTACTGTACGTGTACTCGAAATCGTACGCAATATATTTTAAGAACTTTGAAATTATTTAGTCTTCATATTTTAATCAATTTTAACTAATGAAAAATAAATAGACGAAACGTTAATGCGCTACTTAATATATTTTTTTTGTATTTAGGTATGCTTATGTACATACCAAATAGTATGGACTACACAGAGGCGTAGTGCGATCAGAAAATTGTCGCGCTCGCTTCGCTCGCGAAAATATCCATTTCACATGGCTACTGTAGGTGCGAAGTATGAACTACATTGAAGCGTAGTGGAATCGAAAAATTTTTGCGCTCGCTTCGTTCGCGTATAGGTGCCAAGTATGGACTACATAGTGGCGTAGTGCAACGGTTAAAAATGTCGCACTCGCTTCACTCGCGATAATTTCGATTATAGATTGCTTATGTGCATACCAAATAGTATGGATTACACAGAGGTAATGCTATCAAAAAATTTTCGCGCTCGCTTCGCTTGCGAAGATATCGGTTTTGAACAGCTACTGTAGGTGCCAAGTGTGAACTACATAGAAGCGTTGTGCAATCGAAAAAAATATGCGCTCGCTCCGCTCGCGATGATGTGTCTTTTTTTCTTGATTGCTATTGTAGGGACCAAGTATGAAGTACACAGATAAGTAGTGCAGTCCGAAAAACGCGCTCGCTTCGCTCGCGAACATGTCGCTGTGAAATTGCTGTTGAAGGTGTCAAGTATGAACTACATAGAGGCATAGTGCAATTGAAAAAATTTCGCGCAGTTAGCATTGTAGGAATCAATGAACCACATAGTGTAAGTGTAGGGCCGTCATAAAAAAATTCACGCTCGTGTCGCTCGAGAAATGTCGTTTATAAGTTGCTATTGTAGGTATCAAGTAGTGGATTACGTAGTGGCATCGTACAGTCCAAAAAATTACGCGCCCGCTTCGTTCGCGAAAATTTCCTACGGTAACTTTGTATTTTTGGATAGCACCAATATATTCAACTAACTTGACTACGGTTCGGTTTGTATTTGGAATCGCCCTTCCCCATGCTACATCACTGGACTACATCTTTGGAGACCAGTTACCAACTCCTCAATCCTAATGCTGCTGGGTACTGCCCACCTTAATTGTGGATGATCATAACAGAAAAATGTTTTTGCCATTAATTTTTTTACTTTCCAACAGGGCCCCATATTCTTGTGTGCCCAAGGGCCCCGGCATGGCCTAAGACGGCTCTGCAGCGGGCACCGCAATCGGTACTCGATAGGATCGCGCGGGTGCGCGGGGCGCAAGCGAGGCGGATGGAAAGTGCGGCGGAGGCGACGGCTTCCGCTCGCTGCACGCCGCCTCCAGAATAACAAACGAAACCTGATTTCTATCGAACCCACGTTTATGCCACAGCTCAGCTCACTTTACGATCACAACACTTTTTAAATGGATTCGTGAACAGAGCTTCGGTTTTCAGTTAGCCTTTAAGTAAGTGAGACTAGATGGTGCCAGCGACTTTGTCCGCGTGGATTTAAGATCTTTAATTCCCGTGGGAACTTTTTAATTTTCTGGGATAAAAGTAGCATAAGTGTTAATTCAGGGTATGTCAGCTATCTCCATTCCAAACAGCCAAATCCGTCCAGTAGTATGTTCGTGAAAGAGTAGCAAACATACAACACACCATGAACGTATGCAACACACACAAACTTTCACCTTTATAATTGACCGAGCGAAGCGAGGTCTCTGAGGCTGAGATCTATATTTCGTACTCTGGTTTTGCTCAAAACTCAAGATAGAGTTAAAATGAGACACAAATATTATGTTCCGACATAAATCTGTCTGTTAATTCGGTCTTGAGTCTGAGCTGAGTAAGAGTGCCTTCTATAGATCTTACCCAGTCTACTTGAGTGAATTTGCAATTAGGCATAGTGTACCTTTTTATCAAAGAAGATTTTGAGCAGAGTATACAAAAATAAAATAAAATTGACAAAATTGGAGGGCTTTCAAATTGGAGATTGAATTCAGCCTTTTTTAGGGTTCCGTACCCAAAGGGTACCAACGGGACCCTATTACTAAGCCTACGCTGTCCGTCCGTCCGTCCGTCCGTCCGTCCGTCCGTCCGTCCGTCCGTCCGTCCGTCTGTCAGCGGGCTGTATCTCGTTAACCGTAATAGATAGACAGATGAAATTTTCACATATTATGTATTTCTATTGCCGCTATAACAACAAATAATAAAAATTAAATTAAAGTAAAAAAATTAAATTAAAATGGGTAGGTGGGTAGATGGAAATCTTTTAATTTCATTTTTTTTAACGGAACCCTAAAAGAGCGAGACCCGACTCGCACTTGGCCGATTTTTTATTGACAGGCTCTATGTAAAAAACGGCTTTATATTAAAAAACTGAAACTTATGTATAATTAAAAAAATGTATCTACTTGAAAAACAAAATATACTAAAATTAGATAAATATTCTAAAGAAACGAAATTACTTCATTTTTAATGAGCATCAGTATTTTTAACATATAGCAACTAGGTATTCTAAAGATTTTTAATCAGCAATTCATCAGACACATTTTAACGCTATGGATAAGTGATTACAGGTATTCCTTTGTTTATGATTTTACAATACCGACTAACAATGAGTAAGTACTCCGGTACTACTTAGGTATATGACTCAATAGTATTGAGTCAATGCAGACCCGATACGAAATGCGACGCCCCGCAGGAACAATGGGTGGTCTAAATAAGTATAGCAAGTGAAAACGACACTATTGACTTCCAATTGAAGCTACAGAAGGCCTCTTCACGGAATGCTAAAAGGTTACATTCGGGAAAGCGTACGATGATGATTGAAGACTTTATGGGAAGGCCATTTTCCTGTAATACTACATATACTCACTTATATATATGATATACTCACTTAGAACGAGAAGACTTACTTTTTTGTCCCTTTCATAAATGCAGTGAAAGCCTAGTTGGTTAGGACTTAGGACTGGTTCGATCCCGGGCACGCATCTCTGACTTTTTGGGTGTCATGTTATTACGAGTATGTATTAAAGCAAATAAACATCACACAAATTATAATTTAAAGAACTGGCTTCATAGACCATGATTTTGGCAAAAAAATATGAGATGAACTAGATTTTCAATGCCGGGATCCGAGAATGAGATGGTGCTAATTTATCAGCTCTTGCTGTTTGGCTCATAGCAAAAAGACACGATCCAACTATTTCCCCCGCATTTTTGTACCAGCGGATGTTCGACCGTTAAATGTAACAAAAAATGCTCCGACCCGGATGCAGTTCTTTAAAAAAACCGGTGGCATTAGCGCACATGTCGACTCCAATGTTCCGGTCGAAAGACCTTCATGTATCTAACTACAATTAGTTTAGCAAAAGCAAATGTATATTTAGATTGCCTCTTTCTTCGCTCGGCAGGCCTACAGTTCCGCTGGTCTATTGCGGAAAAAGCTGTTTCAAACATTTCTGCAGTCTCAGTTGTGGTTATGGCCTGAATTTATGGCATTCTTACTGGAACGATGCATTTTAGCCAATAAATAGTGACAAGTGAGGGAGTCAATCAGAGCTGGTTGGTGATTGTGATCGTCACACCGTAGAAATCAATTTTAGACAATCCTGCGGCTGAAGTTTGACAGCCACACAGGGTGATGATCGCAATCACTCTTGACTGACTGAAACTCTTACTATCGGCTATTAGGTAAGTACTATGTAAGTATGTAGCTATACCTAACTGCAACTGTGCGCACAAAATTCAGGTAATTGGGTATTGACTGATATTTTTTATTTATTTAAAATATACTTTATAAATTCCAAATTCTTGGCACCATTCCACGCGGGCATCATTAACAATTGTTAATTAGATTCGTTTAGCTATAAGTTTTTTTGTAACATTTTAATTTAAAAAAAACCTTTTTAAATATTATAAGTATTATAACACAATGCCATTTTTCTTTTTAGGGTTCCGTACCCAAAGGGTGCCAACGGGACTCTATTACTAAGCCTCCGCTGTCCGTCCGTCCGTCCGTCCGTCCGTCTGTCAGCGGGCTGTACTTATCTCGTACACCGTACAGTTGAAATTTTCACAGAGTGTATTTCTATTGCCGCTATAATAACAAATAATAAAAATTAAATTAAATGAAAAATAAAGGGGGCTCCCTATCATGGAAAAGGAGGCGAAATAAAATTTTATTTTTTTACCCTGGCATGTGGGGTGTCATTGTCTAGAGCTCATTTAAGTAGAGTTAAAATATATATTTTATTAGATATGTTTTAACTACAAAAATGAAGAAATGGGGGACCGTCAAAGTTGTCGGTTTTAGACCATTTTTGTTACGGGGTCTATTTCAAAAACTAAATTAGTTAGGAATTTGAAATTTCTGTATACAAATTATGTACTAGTGTAAAAATACTGAAAACACCGAATTAAAATGCTGTATAATATATAAGTTGTGACCAAAACGAAAATTTTTTCCCATATGCTTATTAGTACGATCTAAGAACTAAGATATCTAAAATCTAGTTTTAAAAAAGTGATTTGGTCATATCATATCAAGTCTCGAAAATGGAAAATATAGGTACCTGTTAGACAGTTAGACAGAGCGCTATTGAGGTGTGACGTCAAAACTCAAAAGCTTCATACAGTCTTCATAGAAAATTTCGTTTTAGAAAGAGACAGAACAGTCGTAGTAAAACCATGGTAAAATAAAACAGTTTAGGTGTAACTTATTTGTTTTTGACTGATTTATTTTTCTGTTTTAACAAACTTTATTCTTACATGTTACATTTTCGACCTGTTAACCATTAAGCTGTTTAATGTTTTGGATAGATAGGTAATTTTTGATAGATCACGTGAGATAAAAAGCTTTAATTCATAAACTATCGATTTGTAAGCGTGAATGGATGTTGGTTGAAGATTGTTTCTTCAAAAAAACCTCTACCTGAGGTTACTTTTTGTACTGTCCAGATGCAACCATCAACCGCACAACGATGACGCGCCCGTTAAATTTTCATTTCATTTCTCTAGACTAGACATGTCCTGAATGGAGTGACATCACCAGTATACATAATAATATTATCGGCTCATCGTTGGAACGCTGAATGTTGCATCTTTTATTGAGCTAGATGTAGGTATCATACTATCATACTTAATATTATAAATGTGAAAGTGTGTCTGTTGGTTTGTTGGTTTGATGGTTTGTTGGTGTGTCCTTCAATCACGCTGCAACAGAGCTACGGATCGACGTGATTTTTTGCATGGGTATAGTTGAGGACCTGGAGAGTGACATGGGCTACTTTTTATCCCGGAAAATCAAAGAGTCCCCGAGGGACTTTAAAAACTAAATCCACGCGGAGGAAGTCGAACATACTACACAAGAAAAAATATAAAAAAGTCAATTATTTTGCCTAAAATAATAAAACAATCACTTCATAATGATAGGTAGTCATTTACTTATATACCTATTATGTTGTCTGTAATTGCTATTACTGTTGTAATACTCTAAATCTTTATCTAAAAACAAATGAAATTAAACTGTACTACATATAGGTACATCTAGCGGCACGCTATGATGGCCGGTTTGACACATTACAATAGTGATGTGGAATGTCAATTTATTCTCGAACAAAAAACAATTAAGTTTTGTTTTTGTACCTGATTAAATAGGTTTAATAAAACAAAAATGTATATGTTTATTTAATTTATTTGAACGAACTGAATATTTGAATGAAAATGAATATACATACTTTATATGCACACAAGAAACATATGAATACAAAAGATACCAAAAAAGGTGCCACAAAAGGCCATAATTAATCAGATTCGTCCATACTACTATTTTCACTGTCGTCACTGCTATCACGAGCAAGGGTCAACAGTAATGCAGTATCAATATTTGAAATCCAAAGCCAGGTCAAAACTATATCACAATCGCATTGCACTGACAGTTTATACTTTTCGAAGCAACGTCAATTCGAAACTGCTTTGTTTTGCATTGAGCATTGACGCGAGTTTGCCGGAGGTAGTAGTTGTGCTAGCCAGCGATCCTATGTGACGATCGTATTAGATTCCATTTTTAAAAATTTTCAATTTAGAAAACCAAATGCCGAGTTGTGGTATATATCATATAAAAATAAAAATTTTACCTTTTGTATGAAACAGCTGATATTTTTTTGCGATTTCAGAGGTTTGTCCACATAGTGAAAATTGTTCATATTCACAAGTACATTCACCCCTTAAATGGTGCAAACTGATTTTTCTACACTTGTATACATTTTAGAAATCAATTTAATAAATAAATTTTGAGTCCTAAACCTAAAACTACATTCGATAAAATTTATGAATCTCTGCACATCACTATCGTCAATAAAGTAATACAATTATTTCCTTCAAAGTCGTTATCAATTAATACGGAACTTCATGAGCGGACAAACGTCAAACCGGCCATCATAGCGTGCCGCTAGATGTACCAGCATAATGAAATAAGAATAATACTCAATACCTACCTAGTTCCTCTAGCAAGACATATTTTTTCAGCTGTGTAGGAGTCTGGTGGTGCAAGTCTACCTTCTGTATTCATTGGATGTCTCCACATCGATCGATACTTTCTAAAGAATAAAGATACCCACATGATATTATCGAAATTCAAAAATGTTTTTATTGAGGGATCCTTGGAGCGCGCGGCATAGCGAAAAAAAGTCTGCTTGTCCTCTGCTTGTCGGTTTTTAGACGGTTTTATTTAGACGGTATAAGGAATTGTAGGGTTGCCGACTTCTTCACAGATTGTTTCGTAGGTTCTTCGGGCCGCCGGTTGGAGCGCCAATTATAAGGATTTTGTTGGGTGGCGACGCGGAGCAAAGATGAATGAAAGGCGTAGCGGACGCGCGGTACAGGTTTAAGCACACTACCAAATAGTTACAACAGGTCTTGCAACGATTTAGAAATAGAGTAATCGGCTTTCAGATAGCTCTGTCCCAACGTGGTGGAAGCAGCACTTGCCACGTTATCGCAGTAGTGCGAAAGAACGCCCCCACTAACATCGGTTAGTCAGCCTATATATGATCTGGGCGCGCCGTGTCTTCGATCCCGCGAGTTAACCGTTGTGCAGCGCCGTCTAGTTCTCGGGTGGGTAACTAATCGGTGTTACAGTCTCCCCCTCTGTCTCTGAAGTCGTCTCGACGAGGAAGACAGGAAGTGTCGAGCTGTTGGTCTTCTATTTCGAAGGTCTGTCAGATGCTGTTCGAATGTTGCCGACATCACTATCACATAATCCAGGTAAACAGGAATTTTGATGTGACTGAGTGATACGCGAAACCTGTCCATCATCGCTGCCTTGTCTTGATCCTTTTCGCCCTCCCCCTATACTAAAACTGTTTCGATAGCAAAGTTGCTTGCATCGTCGGTTCGTCGGGCCCAAAGTTGGAATCTTCGGATTATTGTTGCTTCTTCTTGCTCTTCATAGATTTTTTGTAGGTTCGTCGGGCCGCCAGTTGGAGCGCCAGTTATAAGGAATTTGTAGGTCGGCGACGCGGAGCGGGGACGCATGATAGGCGTAGCGCACGTTCGATACGGGTTTATTTACACTACACCTATTTACATCGGGTCTTTCAACGATTTAGTACAGAGTAATCGGCTTTCAGATAGCTCTGTCCCAACGTGGTGGAAGTAGAGTATCGTGCCACCTATTACTCGGTAGACTGCAGAAACTGCAGATACCGCTTTCAATACTGTCCCATCAAGGTGGAAGCAGCACTTGCCACGGTATCGCAGTAGTGCGAGAGAGTACCCCCTACTAACATCGGTTAGTCAGCCTATATAAGATCTGGGCGCCGTGTCTTCGATCCCGCGAGTTAACCGTTGTGCAGCGCCGTCTAGTTCTCGGGTGGGTAACTAATCGGTGTTACAAGGTTCATTTTCGATGACTCGATGAAGCTTCGAAAAAAAAGCAAAAATCTCGAAAGCTAAATTCGCCCCTTAAGGCCCAAATTAGACAATGCATCGTTCATCGATCATCGTTGCGATTTTTTTTTGCGAAAATGAAAATCTGTGAATTTTCTACGCTTAATTTTTAGAGATTTTTGCTTTCATTTTCGCAGGTCATCGGTGAGCCATTCGTCTAAATTCGCCCTTAGAGCAAAGGGCCTTAGGGTTCATTTTCGCAAAAAATATTCGCAAAAATGAACCATGAACGAGGCACTGTCTAATTTGGGCCAAGCGAATTTAGACGGATGGCTCACCGATGACCTTCAAAAATGAAAGCAAAAATCTCGAAAAATTAACCTCGCCTCGCCCTTAGGGCGAATTAAGACGGTTCATTTTCGCAAAAATTTTCGCAACGATGAACGAGGCACCGTCTAATTTGGGCCTAAGGGTAGATATTGAGATTGTTGCAATGACAGACTGGAAAAAAATTATTTTGGTAAGTATTTACTATTTACATAATTCTACGCCAATGGGGCAAATATTTTTAGAATATAGAGTAAAGATTTGGGTGTAGATGGTGCCTACTGCTTACCTCCTATCCTAGTACGATGACAGCCGTCCCGTGTGGCAGCGTTATCGCTCGTCCTTGACACAGAGCCGCCGCGTGCACAACGTGCCTTATTGTCGCTGCAACCTTGCGGAAATCATACTAATATGCGAGTAGGTTCCTATTTACTGCCAGCGTGATATGATAAGTGATAACGCAATGATTGGCGACTCTGGGCGACTGCTTTTCGCCTGTACGCCCAAACTAAAAAGGGAGTCAGCAACCGTTTCCGGTCTTCGGACGTAAATAAATTAGAGCGTCTTTTGACAGGTCATGAATTGATTTTAAGATTTTTTCAAGGACCAAAAGATAGTTACGATCGCAGGACGAAAGTGGGCGGCATGGCACGACTCTCGCCGGCCGGAAACGTAACTCCCGGATGCGGCCGCGCGGGGATTTCGCCGGAAGCTCGATAAACGAGCACATCCGCTGCCGTCGCCCGCGCCGCAAAATTTGGCACCGCGAGCGCTCACAGCTCGCTTCCGGCCCCCGCCCCCCTCGCTGCCCCCGTTCGCCTGCGAGAATAGCGGCCGACCGCTTCGTGTACGCGGTTCATTCAGTATGGCCGCCTTCCATTCATAAAAAGGCGAGGCGCGCGCGGAGGGATGCGCGGCGGCGGGGTGCGGCTCTCCGCCTGCCCGCTCCCGCGCCCGACGCCAGTGCGGAATGTGCCAGCGAACGGAACGGTCGTTTCGTTGGAGCGTAGCGCTAACGCTCCCGGTTTTCCATTAAAATGTGTATAAGAATAAGTGCAGTGAATCCGCACGAGTTCGGAACGGTTACGAAAATCGCCGTCATCGAGATCAGGAGTAGAAATCAACGAAGAACTTCACCGAGGAAGTGAGTAGCGGCCATATTGCAGTGATAACCGCGCGGCGGGCGGACGAGAATCGAGGCCGGTGCGTGGGCCGCCCCCCGCCCGCGCCAGGTGCCGCTCCGGACCGCGCCGGTCTTTGAGCCTTCCCGTGGATTTGCGCGGCCAAAATTCGGTGGTTCTACCGTATTATTGTGTGTCAGTGAGCCTGCCGGCGCGGCTCCGGCGCGGCACGAGCCGGGCCTCGGAGCTCAGTGCAGTGTGTGGGGCCAGTCGGCCCGAGTGCCCTTGTGATGTGTGTAGGAGACGTGTGACCGTGGAGCGTCTGCTTCGTAAGTACTCGTCCAACGTCATTGCGCATCCAGGATGTGACGAGGCTGGGCGGAGTGCGGACTCGTCCGGCTAGATTTTATAGCGCGCGTACATCGCGTGGGCAGTAATTACTCTGATCGCCAAAAAATTCAGCAAACATGAATGACACTCAAGTCGCGCCTGGCGACCGATGAGGCGATGACTCGAGCGAGCGAGTACCAGCGCCGCACGTGTGCGCTGCGCGGTGCGCCTTGTGATCGCGACTCGCGAGAACCTCCGACGACGAGTTCGAGAATGTTTTCAATTATTATGCTTTTCAAACATCATTACAAACGTACAACTACCATTCTGTTAGAACGGATCTCTGATGAGTTTCCAACAAGTAACTTAACATTCAAGCAATGAGAGTTGAAACTTGAGTCTTAAAAAGCAATTAATATTGAAGAGAATCGGTATAATATAGCCATATAGATTATAGTAAAACTTTTAAATTATTTTTATTACTTATTTTTAACGAAGAAATTCGAATTATTATAGCAACAGGGCCAAATTTCGATAACTGAATGATGATAAGGAAAAGCGGTTTGTAAACAATACACACGCTCTATCTTTTTACAAACTTTATCGAGTCACCTTAACGCATTTAGACGAAACAAAATAATACCTACTTACATATAGTTACCTATTGTATTTAAGACTGTTATTGCTAAGCTTCCTAAAGAGCTGAACTTGAAAAAAAAACATCTGAAATAATATGCTCTAGGTAGAGTCTATATTCAATTAAAATTCGATCCATAATCTATTCAACTGTTTCCAATTAAAAAACCGCCAAGTCGTTCTTAGCTGTCATGTATAATATAATATTATACTAGACGAAATTTCTTTAATTAATATTCATAATGTCAAAGCATTAATGACAACATTTGTATTTTATAAAGGAATACTAATTTCATACAGATAAAGCCGCTGTTTTAACGACTAAATACGTTATTTTTATAGAATACCTATCTGCTAAAGTATCTTCGTAAATTAATAGATAGATAACCCATTTCGCTATTATTAACAATTTGTATAATATATTATTTTTTAATTAATAGTAACTTTATAAAAAGGAATTGCTAATTTAGGTAATAATATGTTAAAAATACCGTTAACATTCCTACTGGGTAAATTAGCCGGAAGATAATTAATTAATATGAAAATATCAAAAAGCAATTCAAGAGAAACTATATTCGATGTTATACAATCAAGTTCGATATAAAAACAATCCGTTTACATTAGGTAGGTCTACTAAATTAGCGGATTTAGAACCTAATTTGAAAATGTCAAAAAACTAATTCAGAGAATAATTCGATGTTGTATCGTATGTGACGTTATAATTCCATAACAAAACAAATAGAAACGTTCATGATCTTTGGATTCATATTAATTTTGATTGATTATAATCATAAATTATTATAGATTAGAATTATAATTATATTTATAGAATTATAATTATAGATTAGAATTAAAAATCTATAATTATAGACGTATATCTGACACATCCGAAACTACTCGGTAGGCCTATCTAGGTACTAAGGAATGATGGGATCTGATTCTGCAGTTACCAGCGTATTGGAATGGAAGCACGACTAATAAAAGAAAAAAACACACCAAAAGGCACTATTGTAGAGTTCAAATCTAGACGAGTTTAGGAAAGTTGAAGAGACAATATTGTAACATCATTCAACAATTTAAAAAATGTTATATGAAAAAGAATTACTTCAGTCATAAAAAAATATAAACAAAAATTATCTAAATTAACAAAAAATTATCAAGAATGATCTTCCATGAATGTTTATCCCAAAATACCTTTCAAACGTAAACAAAATCATATCATTTAATTACGGTAGGTAGGTAGGTACCTACTATGGTGTAAACACGACTTTATTTCAGCAAAGATAAGCAGACACTTATGGAAGCCAGATCCCTGTCATAATTTACATTTATGCAAATAGTTCAAGATTATTAATCGGTATTTTACTTGTAGCCAGTGTGGTATCTACTTCATACTTGCCTCTTCGACCTATTATATAAACTACTTACTTACATCAAATATTGAGATGGTACAAATAGTAATGCCTGGTAGATTCAATGCCTGGTAGATTCCCAATAAAATGTGGTGATGGTGTGATATTATATTCAGGAAAACTTTAATTAGCACATAGGTTAACTTTTATTTTCCTTTTACTTAATTTTACTCAAACTTGCCTTAGTTCCAATGAGCATTCGTTGGATTTTGTGGTGGTCTTATTGGTATCTGCACATACATTAATATATATCTGTATATTACATTTACTTATAAATGAAAATCAAGAGCGAACATGCATCTTTCTTGGCTACACACTTTCAGATGTAGGTAATTCTACTATATATTGGGCAAAGGCCTCCCTTTTCCCCTGAGTACTAATCATAAAAAGGTAGGCCTTCAATTCTAAATGTTTCGTGGCTTTTCACGCATTGATGTCAGTGTTCTCAAATGTTTTGTACTTTTTGAACTTAAAGTTTCTTCAAAATCGATCGAAAGGTACCGGTGCCATACCACCTTCTAAATTAGTCCGCTTCCATCTTAGAAGGCATCGTCACTTCAAATGAGATCGCAGTCAAGGACTATCTTGTCATCGAACAAAAAACATAAAAAAAGAACTTCCGTATCGTAATTTGTCTGAAATACGAATTAAACAGAGAATGAATGCAATCGTCGCACATTCTCGTTCAGAAGATGAATCCAATATTTCATAGTTGTCTCAAACAATCCTGTAATAGTGAAAAACAAGTAGCACTGGTATTATGAATCATTTACATAACGATAACAGTTAATCTTACTATCGGTAGACGTTTATGGTAGCCGGAATTTTATTGAGGACTAAAATGATGCCAGTGATTTCAGTCGCGTGGCTGAAGTCGCGTTTTTTTGAAATTAAGTTTAATTTAGGTTTTCTATTTCGGCGGGAACTGTTTAATTTTATTTCCGGGATATGTGTTATCCTGGGTATCAGCTATCTCCATTCCAAATTTCAGCAAAATTGGTTCATTCGTTGTGACGTCATTGATCCGTTCGGCTTCGCACGGGTAGGCTACAAAAACAAACACAATGGTACAAACATTTGGGGCCTGGAGATTAATGAAATAATGATTTAGTCTATGTCTATAACTAAAACCCTCATAATATAAATATGGCAGGTATGCATGTATTTGATCATTGTCGTGTGAATGACTTGCTGCTATCCGGAAGAGTTATGACCTCTGTCTCCGATAATAATGATCACATCTTCATCATAATTGAGCAAAACATGCCCGATAGCATACACTTTCAAATAAAAAAAGAATGATTAAAATCGGTTCATAGATGGAGTTATGGAGTAAAATCAATAAAAACTTTCATCCCATGTCCTAGAGAAACCTTATGTTAACCATATATTCCGGGCCAACAGATCCAGAATATCAGCTATCACTATACCAAATTTCATTTAAGTAAATCCGTTTGAGTAGTTTTCGCGTGATATGCGGACACACTTATAGACAGACAAAAATTAAATAAAAACCTGTTTTTGGGCTCAGTATCGATAATAAAGCATCCCCCGGTTAAAATTTTCAAAAAGAATTAAATGTACAGAAATCTTCCAGAGAGTTTTATTATAAGTATAGTATTAGTACGCATTAAGATGCGTACTAATACTATACGCATTATTGGGTACCTTTGGGTACACGAGGAACCTCAAAATGCATTTTTCGCAGATAATATAACATTCTTCACACGTTAGGCATTGGCCTATTCCAAAATCAATCAATCTTTCAATCGAGAATTGTTTTTCCAATGCAAAAAGGCCACCAGGTCGTTGTTACACTATAGATTAGATATATTATAAGCTATAGAATAGGTATAAATAAATCTACAAATCCTATCCAAATTAGAGAAAGCTGCAAATAATCTGATCTCTTTTTCGATACATCGCCTTTCGTTTTATGTAAGGCATGCAATGATGATGGTATCTGTTTCCCAAAAGTCCAAGAAGATGATATAACTTTGGCTATATTGTCAACATAGCACCCAGCCATCTTCAAATTATACTTTAAAGGTCCCCCAAAAGTCCAAACAGCTGATATAATTTCGGCAAATATAATTTCGGCAACATAGGGTGCCATCTTCAATAAATAATTATACTCAAGGTCCCCAAAAGTCGAAACAGCTGATGTATTTTCTGTGCAATCTTCAAATTGAACTTTAGAGTTTAATTGAAAAAATTTCAATCCTGCGTCATCATTTTCATTCGCTGATAGTTTCAGCTCCTTTCTCAATAACTCAAACCGATTTTTTCATTGACCATTCATGGAATCTTGATCTCTTTGATTAAAATTCTTAAGGAATCGTCTCTGTAGGTTCGAATATCCATGACACACCTATTTCAAATACATAATAATAATATAATAAATATGTAGTTTGAAATTTCCATGCGAAATTCACCTCATTTTGTAACTTATATTATAACTCATTAGAATATGATCAACTTAACTTTATTTATGAGTAACTTGATTTTGTTTTTTAATAATCCTAAATGGACTACTCTGTTGGCAATAAATTAGCATCAAAGTCCGTTTGAAATTTAAAAAGTATAGAAATTCAAATAGCTGTCTTTATTAACCCAAGAGATGAGATCTATTGAAGAATGATAGCAATTATACTCATAATAGAGGATCACAATACGTAATTTAGAAGAAAACCTGTTAAGGCAGCTAATGTGATGACGATGTTACTATGTTGTTTCGATGGATCAATAACACGTATTAATTAATGTTAATTGAAAATGAAAAGCGTATTAACAGTTGTACATTATAGTGATAACATTTGCTTTTGTTAAAAACCAAAAGGGTTGTGGGCTATTTTATGGCACTTATAAAAAGAAAAAAAGAAATCCACTCAAAAAAAAGGTGAAAGAATGAACTCTTACTTAATTTAGGATTCAATCGATATCTTTTGGATAAAACTTTTAGAAATGTAAGAGCATAAACGTTTCTACAAAGCCGAAAATCGCACAGATGCATAGGTGTTTAAATACAATGTGATCAATTTATTTCATATAAGAGTACCTAGCTCGATTAAAAGTAATTTTAGCCTTACATGAGTCCTCTTACTCTAAGGGGTAGAATCCAATAAGGTATGTGTAGGAATTTATACTAGGTATTGGTATGTACAAGTGCGCCTGATAACCTTGCTTTAAAAAAATAAACGGCCAAATACGTGTCAGGCCACGGGCAGTGTAGGGTTCCTTGCCTACTTGCTCGTCACTATATTCTTCTTTCTTTTCGAGTCTCTTCATGTTATCCATCGTAAGGCATAGGCCTCCTAATGTGCACGCCATTCCTTTCGATGTGCCAGTCTCAACCAAGTTTTGCCCACAAGCTTGACGATGTCGAGATCACTATATTATGCATACTTAAAAGGGATTAGGTATTACATAACATGTAACATTACATATATAATGTAAAATAATAACGTGTAATCTATACAAATAAATAATTTTCATTATAAAATGTATTTTTATACATCTATATATATAAAAGAAAGTGGTGTTAGTTACACTATTTATAACTCAAGAACGGATGAACCGATTTGGCTGAAAATTGGTGGAGAGGTAGCTTAGAACCAGGAGACGGACATAGGATACTTTTTATCCCGTTCGACCGCGTTTCCATCAAGTCACTATAAAACGTGGTATAACAAAAACGCATCTGACATAGAATAACAAAACGCAAATGACAGTGGAATAACAAAACGTAAATGACAGCTAAACGTAATTTTGTCTTTGGTTAAGTATGGTAAAAAATTTGACAATTATAAAAAGTGTTATAATAAATCATTACTGATATTATAAATGCGAAAGTGTGTTTGTTTGTTGGTTTGTCCTTCAATCACGTCGCAACAGAACAGCGGATTGATGCGATTTTTTCATGGGTAGATATAGTAATGGATGTAGTAGTGGTTCCTCAGACCGGGAGAGCTACTATTTATCTCGGATAATGAAAGAGTTCCCGCGGAATTTTTAAAAACTAAATCCATGCGGACGAAGTCGCGGGCATCAGCTAGTTTTAAAATAACAATCCAAATTTTAATGCGCCTAGATTTAAATTAATGACAAAGACGTCACTGGAAATGGAAATAAATACGCTTTGAAAAGATAGGTAACTTTTCATCAACTTAAACTAGAAAATTGAAATTTTCACAGCTTTAAGAGACCACTTTCAAGGTCAGTGGTCAGGAAGCCGATTCTGCAAAAAGGACCTCCAGGCTCACAAAGACGGCCAGACAACAAAGTTATCCTATAGGTTTCGGAACCCTAATCTAAATTACACTAGCGGCACGCTATGATGGCCGGTTTGACGTTTGTCCGCTCATGAAGTTCCGTATTAATTGATAACGACTTTGAAGGAAATAATTGTATTACTTTATTGACGATAGTGATGTGCAGAGATTCATAAATATTATCGAATGTAGTTTTAGGTTTAGGACTCAAAATTTATTTATTAAATTGATTTCTAAAATGTATACAAGTGTAGAAAAATCAGTTTGCACCATTTAAGGGGTGAATGTACTTGTGAATATGAACAATTTTCACTATGTGGACAAACCTCTGAAATCGCAAAAAAATATCAGCTGTTTCATACAAAAGGTAAAATTTTTATTTTTATATGATATATACCACAACTCGGCATTTGGTTTTCTAAATTGAAATTTTTTAAAAATGGAATCTAATACGATCGTCACATAGGATCGCTGGCTAGCACAACTACTACCTCCGGCAAACTCGCGTCAATGCTCAATGCAAAACAAAGCAGTTTCGAATTGACGTTGCTTCGAAAAGTATAAACTGTCAGTGCAATGCGATTGTGATATAGTTTTGACCTGGCTTTGGATTTCAAATATTGATACTGCATTACTGTTGACCCTTGCTCGTTAATTTGGACTCTGTTCAAGCCCTTTGTTGTGGATTTCGTAGATATGACCGAACGTACGCAGAGAACTGTTCTAAATAGTCAGACACGTGAGTTCGTAATACGCCTTCGTAACTATTTCGATCGTGAAGCTCAAAATGGAGGGCCAATTTTACCTATAACGTCAGTGGTTGAACGCGTAGCTGATGCGCTTAATATTGGACAACGAACTGTTAGACGGATAACTAAAAAAAAATATGGTGAGACTGGCACAGAAGAAAATAAACTTCACACACCAAAAAAGAGAAAACGAGCAAAACCAGTCGTAGGCATCGATAGCTTTGATGCCGATGCTATCCGAAGACATGTTTACGGCTACTATTTACAGAAGGAGTATCCAACAAGAAAAAAGTTGGTGCATTCACTGAAGGAAGCTGGATTATTCTTCGGTGGGGAAAGTTCTTTAACGAAGATTTTGAAGACCATTGGATTTCGATACAAAAAATGTAACAAACGCAAAATATTGATGGAAAGATTTGATATAGCGATGGCAAGGTATACTTTTTTACGGCAAGTGAAAGAAATCAAAAATTGGCAAAATGTTGTGTTCTTGGATGAAACATGGCTTAATGCTAACCATACTGTAGGCCGTTCTTGGAACGATGACACAGCAGCATCTACTTCCAAAGTTCCTGTAGGAAAAGGATCGCGACTTATAATTTGTCACGCCGGAACCATCAACGGGTTTGTCGAAGGTTCTCTCATGGCTTTTGCGTCAAAAACCACTGGAGACTATCGCATGAAGACATGAATGGAGAAAAGTTTACTGAATGGTTTACCTCAATGTTGTGTAGCCTCCCTGAACCATCTATTATAATTATGGACAACGCCCCATACCACTCGATGCAAATTGACAAGCCACCTGCCCAATCCCAAAAGAAAGCTGATATCGTCGCATGGCTTCGTAAAAATGGCGTAGATGCAAACATGAATATGTTAAAAGCGGAATTAGTACGTCTTTTAAAAGAAAACAAACCAACCAAGATCCGATACGTCATTGACGAAATAGCATTAGAACATGGGCACAGAGTTATACGGTTACCGCCTTACCATTGTGAGTATAATGCGATTGAGTTGGTGTGGGCTCAAATTAAGGGATATGCTGCAAGACACAATACAGAACCCCCATTTACCACAAAAAAAATGCTAAAATTATTAGAAGAAGCTTGTGAACATGTGACTAAAGGAGACTGGGAAAAGGTTGTGAATAGAACTGTTAAATTAATAAGGGAAGATTATGAAAGAGATGTGAAAATAGATAATATTATAGAAAACGAACATATAATTATTAATGTAGGTGATGATAGCAGTGACGACAGTGAAAATAGTAGTATGGACGAATCTGATTAATTATGGCCTTTTGTGGCACCTTTTTTGGTATCTTTTGTATTCATATGTTTCTTGTGTGCATATAAAGTATGTATATTCATTTTCATTCAAATATTCAGTTCGTTCAAATAAATTAAATAAACATATACATTTTTGTTTTATTAAACCTATTTAATCAGGTACAAAAACAAAACTTAATTGTTTTTTGTTCGAGAATAAATTGACATTCCACATCACTATTGTAATGTGTCAAACCGGCCATCATAGCGTGCCGCTAGTTTAGGTTCCTATATTCAATCTATCTGAAATCTGTCGATAAACTTACCTAGCAACGGTCGAAAAAGTCTATACAATTTACAAGGTTGCTAGGTAACTTATCAACAGATTATCACAGATAGATTAAATATAAGAACCGGGTGTAAGTTGTCTTGTGTTCTAAGATCTCAATTATTTAAACATATACACCTAACATCAATTAGATAAAGATACGTATTTACTATTTTTAGACTATGAGAGTTATCGTTCTTATTTATTCAATTAACATTCGTGACCTTGTCTTATTTACCTGACCGTGTCAGTCAAGGACATGTTATGTATTTTGTCTTCACTTTTATTTTAATTCTTTGACTAACCAAGATTACCTACTTACATTTAGATTACGTATTTGGAATATCGGAATCCCAATTCACACGATTAAGATGATGAAGATAAATTTTATTATGTACCTTCTATTAAAATTAGGCTGTCAAGAACGTCCAAGCTGCTGATTTCCTAACAGAAACCGAGAACTAATGGGTTGGGGTACTTTTAGATAAGGTCCGGGAGCCGGTAACATTAAAAGTCTCGCATACCTACTTGAAGTATGTGATAGGGGGGAAGACTCTTCCGGCCAAAAATTGGGGTTTGCGTAATTTTTTCCTGAAAGTGTAAGAAATATTATATCGAATCACTGCAAAAAGTTGACATCCGCGATGACGGACGGGAAATATTTTCGAATTTTTGGAAAAAAAATTTTAACATTGTTTCGGATTTTCAAACTAACGAATACCGAGTTTATTTTAGGTTATTCTTAAACTATATAAGGTTTTCTTTGAGTTTATCTAAATTATTGCTTCAAGTACTAATGTTTGAGTCCGCGACTCGCGGTTTTTAAAAAAATCGACAAAATTCCACGAAACCCTTTAGTTTTTCTAAGATAAAAAGTAGCATATAATAAAGCAAAAATCACATCAATACGTTGCTGCGTGATTGAAGGAAATACCAACAAACGAACATAGTTTCGCATTATAGTTTATAATATTAGTACATAATATAGTAGGGAGTAGGGAATTTGATAAATGTTTTACTAAAACCATGTATTGTTAATTCACTTAAAAGCCGATTTCACCAACGTCGAATGACGAACCCAGGAATAAATTGGGCGTTCTGACAGTTTTTGCATTGAATCTATCGAAATGGTAAATTTACGCTCAGATAAGACCTATTTTACGTTGGTGAACGAATATTATTCCAAAGTCGATCAAGGTTTTGGTATATCCGACATTCTATATATTTAATGCCATTTAAAATTAAGTAATTTACTTTCCGGATGTTCGGGGATGGGTCAAAAAAATTTGGTGGGTCTCAAATCAAATCAAATCGCATCACTGCGATTTAACCATGAAATTGTTTTATTATAATTTATAACATTTTATCGTTGACGCATACCAAAGTCATGAACCTGGCGAGACATGAGATATATTCATATGGAGTTACTTAATGTCTACCTTATTATGTGTTAAATTTGTACAAAGTACATCTACCAATTTGTAAGTACCTCTACTATATAAATAAGAGTCATAAAGTCGATCACTTTTCTCACAGTTACGACAAAATTATATTCCTCCGCGTGGAGTTAGGTTTTTAAAAACCCCGCGAGGACCCTCGGTTTCCGGGATATAAGCCTATTTCACACTCAAAACCCTCAACTATACCCATGCAATAAATCGCATAGCTCCGTTTTTATTTAATTTATTTATAAGCCTATATCGGACAATATAAAATATTTTTAATTGTTTATTGTTGTTTATATTTGCTAGTCCATGTGCCCTTTGGCAAAGGCCTCCTCCAATCCTTTCCAATCCTTCCTAACTGCTGCTCGTCTCATCCATGTTCTTCCTGCTATAGCCTCAATTTCGTCTCGCCATCTCTTGTTTTGTCGCCCCTTCCTTCTCTTTCCCTCTCTGGGATACCAAACACTGACCGCTTTGCTCCATTTATCCTCACCCCCGTTTGGTGTGGCCAGCCCATCGCCATTTAAGCAGCTTTACCTTAAGCGTTTTATCTTGGGCTCTAGTAACTTTTCTTACATTTGCATAGCTCCGTTAATAAAGGTTAAATACAACACACTTTCGCATTTATATCATCATAATATTATATACTAGCCATGGACAAGAGTTAATTTTAATTTTGAAACCTGTTTTACGTTAACTGCTGAACGAGTTCTGCTTCATTGATGGACTTTTAATAATTTTCTAGAATTCCAGATATATCTTGTAAATGTAAACGATGGTTTTCTACATTTATGCCCACTCACCTCTGATGTGAACTAAAAATTACTGAATGTATCGCATTGCCGTAAACTCTTGGGAAATAATTCGTAAGCTTGTTTAAAACTAAGTGTTATAAAACTTATTGTTCTGTCCTCGTTACATGCGTTCATGACTGGCTGTTTAGCTTTACAGTACGACTATACTAGGGCTTCTCGCTATATCAGTGGATATCGTTCAGTTGCTAACTAGAACTGCGTTTGATATGACGAAATGCTGGTTTGACAGTTCCAGTTTTTTTTTCAGTAGTCACTAGAAATGTCTGTATAATTAACATTGGAGTTAGCAATACTGGACGATGAGTTCGTGACACTCCAATTCTTAGTCCATTCAAGCTTGCCAGCCACCCCCCGCTTCACAGTTCACAACCGGATAGTCCGGCTTCGATGTAATTTGTCTACCTCCGGTTCTCATATATGCGGCCAGGCCAATTAGAATCATTTTATTCGTAGCGTTCATAAATCGTACTCGATGTCGCCCATTAGATTGTTTTATTTATGTACGTACAATTAATATTATACCAGATTTAGAAGATTTGTCTCGGAAAAATCGCACGCTTTTCTAAACTACTTTTAAAAGGAGTTTTCCAATTCTGCTTGTAAGAATATGTAGGTATGTAGGTAGGACCTTATCCGTGAACTCGCTCCTGGCTTGACCGGTTTGAATACGGTTTTTTTTCTAAACAAATTCATAAGTAGGTAATAAATAAAACTTTTAGTCTGGCCTAATCTAATTGAGTACTATAAAAACCATGCCCGTGTGGATTGGTATCAAGACAACATTCTTGCAGAAATGCAGCCAAAAGGCTGCATTGAAAAGCTGTGCGCTACTATGTATTATTAGAGAATGCAATTAAGTGCGGAGAATTGTCTCGGAAGATTGTCTGTGGCCCAGGTTTAGGAAAAAAATGTACCTTTTTCTCGATGAGAGAGATTATTCCATTTACGAGATTCAGCCATTTCGCGTTTTGATTCTTCTACTCTATGGTACGGGGCCAATGTGCCAACGTATACATTGCGTCCCATATTAAGGACTATTATCGATTCCAGGGGACAAGCGTCATTCTGGTAGCGTCAAAAGCGTCGTCTGGGTAGATTGATGGTCTCTTGTCATTATATCGATTTCTGACTAATATCTGCTGGCTCAATGAAGGCAAGAAAATATGTGGTTGCAAGAGCCCTTTATCATCATTTTCAAAAGAGCCAGCTCAAATAAATTACGAGCGCTATCAAGAGCTAAATTTTATAATAATTTCCCTCCACAGTCCACAGTCCACACGGACATCGGTACTCACGGCACCGCGGTGGAAGATTATAGAATAAGTTCCGTGATATTTAACACAATCGTTAACGAAAGAAATTTCTTATTTGCAGGTGGGGACGATGAGGGAACAGGAAGGCGACGGCCCAGAGAGCCGTTAGCCGGACTCGATGGACGAGTATGGCGGGCCGGCGGTGCCGCCCCGGCCGCCAAAGCCGGCGGCGCGCGTGCACCGCGCGGGCGCGGGGGGCGGCGGCGGCGGCGGCGGCGGCGCGGGCGGTGCGCGCCAGCCCGCCGTGTCGCTGCTGCGGCCGCGCCCCGAGACCGAGCGCGAGCGCAACGCGTACGTGGAGGCGCCGCGCCGCGCGCCGCCCGCGCCGCCGCACCGCCACGCCGCCGCACAGCCGCTCAAGCCGGTGACGGCGCAGCCCGGCGGCGACAAGCGGCGCGCGCCGCCCGCCGACTCGATCGTGTGCGAGGCGTGCGGGCGCTGCCGCTGCGCGCAGTGCGCGCGGCCGCGGCCGCTGCCGTCGCGCTGGCTGTGCGGCTCGTGCCTGTGCAGCGCGGAGGCGTGCGTGGACTACGCGTCGTGCATGTGCTGCGCCAAGGCGCTGTTCTACCACTGCGGGAGCGGCGAGGAGGAGGCCAGCGAGCCGTGCGCGTGCGGCCCGCGGCTGGCGTGCGTGGCGGCGCTGGCCGTGCCGCTGCCGTGCCTGTGGCTGTACTGGCCGCTGCGCGGCTGCGCGGCGCTGGGCGCGGCCGCGTACTCGAGCGTGCGCCGCGCCGGCTGCCGCTGCCCCGAGGCGCCGCCGCCGCCGCTCTCCAGTATTATCTAGTCCCGCCGCCCGGCGCCCCAGTTGTACAAATATTTATTGGCGAGCGGGGTGGAGTGGACTCGACCGCTACGGTCGCGTGTGCAGTGAGGGCCGGGGCGCACAGGACAGAGCCGCCCCGCGCCGAGAGTGCCCGTCTCTTGTAAATATAGTGTAGTGTGTGAATGTACGTGAACGTGTCGCCCGAACGCAGAGTCTCAAATTTTCTTGAGACCGAAACGTGTCATAAGAAAACGCTAACATTTAGTATTTTTGGATTCCACACAAATCCAAGGAAGAATATGAGATATAAAACATACTTATTAAGATGTAGATAATTTACCATTTATTTATTAACTGAATTTGTATTTATTTGTAAATAAAACGACAACATTATATTATAAATACGAATGTTTACTACAATATTTGTTTTCTTTGATCTTAACTTACCCATCAGGAAGTTGCGTCTTTGCTTTTATGACTGTATTGGAACAACGGCATTGCCGCAACTGAAATGGAGCAACTGAGATGGCTAGCAGTGAGAATACAATGGTTTTCCATTGGAACTAGCATGAATGTGTCTTTAAATACACTTTGCATACTGAGAAATAAGGATTGAGGTTTCTATCGTTATGAAGTTGGCATTGATGATTTCTGATTGTGATTGTGATTGGTGATGATAGAATCTGCAACCAGACCAAACCAAATCCTAAATTATTACCTAATCATTTTTACCGTCATCAGAATAAAAAGAACCAGGATACCAAGAACATTATAATATGTAATTAGCAAAATAGGAATCCAGGTTGTATGAAAAATCAAAATAGATATAATATTTAAGCCAACTTGTGGCTCTTATGACATGACAAGTAAAACTGCCACGAAGAGTAAAGAAAAGAGACGCAAGCATTTGCTCTTATCAAACGCAAAGAGTCGCAACATACCCTTAGAGCCTTTTAAATATAGGCACAAACGCTGCCCTAACTTGTGGGCAGCTGAAAGCAAATATTGCTTACAAGCTATTTTGTAGTCAAGAAAATATAATTTTATTAGATGTCTTTAACTCAGCATTGTACATGATGTCATTAAAACTACAAAGCATGAACTATCCCTTTAATTTTTCTTTAATATAATAACTCGGCATTGTACCTACATATACTGTATAAGCGCAAGTAAAAACAGAATAATTTTATGCTTTAAGTTATTCTGATATGATAAGTAGAGCATTGTACATGTACAGGTTGTCATGACTGCAAAGGATTAAATTATAACATCATTGAATTGTATCGAATGAGTTGAGTAATTCAGCCTTGCAAAGCATAAACCATCCTTTAAGTTTCTGATGAGTTTAAAATTGTACAGGTTGTGATAAAAACTGCAAGCATAAACTATCCTTAAGTTGGATAGAAGCAGGCGTTACTTTGCGGAAGTCCATGATTAGCAAGAAAAGGTTAAAATTATTTTGCTATAATCCGCCAACAGAAAAAAATCTGTATGGTCAAACATGCAATTAAAAGCTAAGCACCACTCACCTACCCAGCCAAGCAAGAAAGCCAAGTTCCCAAGCAAGCAATGCCACCACCACTCACATGCACCACCACACAAGACTTTTACACTACTCTCGACGCACGTTTCGCCCCGACACCGGAGCATCCACAGGAGATGTCGACTTTACAATGCTGTATTGTCTAGACAATACAGCATTGTAAAGTCGATTATAGCAAAATAATTTTAACCTTTTCTCGCTTATCCTTAAGTTTATATGGTGAGTTTAGATACTAAACGCGTACAGGTCGCCATAACTGTAAACATAAATTTAAAACGCGGATGACACGGCGGTCTGCTGCCGGTGCCGTGTCGGAGTATAAATAGTGCTTCGTTGAGTGTGGAGGAGGAAGCGCGGCGCGACGCTTCCTCCGGCACAGGATGCGCCTCCTGTCTCGCTCTTCCTTCCACCGCTGCATGTTTATTTCATGACTGGAATGTACTCCGAAAATATTATGTAGGTACGCAATGGTTTCTACATAAGGCGTCAGTTACACAAGAAGTGTTACTCAAATGCGAGTGGTAAGAAATCGCTTGCGATTATCCTATGCAACAACTTTTCTTACAATTCTAGTCCGCGATTTTACATTTCATTGCGTTACATTATTATACATTACTAGCCGGTACCCGCGATTTCGTCCGCGTGGATTTAGTTTTAAAAATCCCTCGGGAACTCTTTGATTTTCCGGGATAAAATTTAGCCTATGTCACTCTCCAGGTCCTCAACTATATCCATGCAAAAAATCACGTCGATCCGTAGCCCTGTTAGGGCGTGATTGAAGGACAAACCAACAAACAAACACACTTTCGTATTTATAATATTAGTAAGGATGACAAAGTCGTATCAGCTTGAATTCGAGAAACTCTCCATGTGTAATAGCCATTACGGATGATGGATAAGAGTTCTTTTATATCTTACTATAGCTTTTACGCGCGACTTCGGTCCGCCATAGTAAGCCGAAGTGTCCTATCCAAAATTACCAATTTTGATTTTTCGATTTTTTCAGCTATCTTTTTGGTTTTCCCTATTATTTTTTAATTTTTAAAGTATCTATTAGAGCGAAAAAAAACAAAAAAAAATATTAAGTATTCAAATCGGCCTTTTTGAATCGATAGGCCAAAGATTAAAGGCGCGGACTGAATCTGAAAGGTCGCAGGTTCGTTTTACACCCGTTGGCCGTTACACTATTGTCGTAACCACTCCCAAAACAAGCTTTCCGCTTATTTGGAAGATAGAGGAGAATTAATATGCTTCTAAAAAAATATGAAAAGTGGTTTGGGACTGGGGTTTCTATTCGGGGGTTGCGAAGTCGATGACACCGACTATCGTCGACGATAATCGTGTTTGTAAAAATACGATTCGAAGTGGCCGCTATACAAAACGAATCAAATACGAAGGAAGTGCAGATTTCGCCAACGTCGAGTGATATTAGGCGTTCTGACAGTTTTGTATTTAATCTGCCAAAACGTTCGGGTGAGACTTATTTATTCTACGTTGGTGAAATCGGCCCTAATTAAGACATGCACGGTGAAGGAAACATCGCGATGAAACTTACACGCCTAGGAATCCTACTTATAATATAAATGTGAAAGTTTATGAGGATGGATGCTTGTTACTCTTTCACGAATCACGCCACAACGAATGAACCGATTTGGCTGAAATTTGGAATGGAGATGGCACATGCCCAGGATTAACACAGGCTACTTTTTATCCCGGAAAATTATTGAGTTCCCTCAGAAATTAAAACATCTCCACGCGGACGAAATCGCGGGTCATGTAGTTTTCCATAATTTCGTCATGATCGTAGAATAACGACGGATCTGCATTTTACTAACTACAGTACAGCCATTTGAAATATTTATGTAATTTAAATAAATTCAAATAATATATTTTTTTTATCTAGAAAGCTAAATAACAAACAAAAAACGTCGGTTAATTATTTCAAATGGTTGTACTGTAAAGTTAGTAAAATGCAGATCCGTCGTTCTAACGATTTTTTCAAATATGCATGAAGTCTGCCAATTGGTCCTAACTCCTATCACTCATGTTACACATAACTAAGTCAAGTCCAAGTGTATGCCCAGGATAGAGCTTACAGTTATTGCATCGGTTGATAAAAAGTGATAGAGCTTTTAGTTACTTAGGAATATTTACAAAATGATGATGATCGTCTAAATTAGGACGACAGATGTCGACAAGCCGCCAACAGTGTTTGATGGCAGAGTGAGACGGCCGAGCGAGTACCTACCTACGGGCTACGGCGTGTGATAAAGGGAAACTCGCCTATAGAAACTAGTCGAATGCTCGCTACTTTGCCCTCTTGGATTTAGGTACTAAATCTACTAATAATTTAATATAAAAAAATCTTTTTAAAGAACCGACTTCAAACGCCCGTGCCACTACAAAGTATATAATTTATTGTTAATATAAACCACTCGACCGATTTCGATAAAATTTAAATGGTACCACCTGGGAAATATACTCTTTGAATCAAAAAAGTCTTCAAGTATAAAAAAAAAAATTCAAAACTATTTATTTCACATAGGCCAACCTCTGGCTCTTATGGCACGTCATGACTACCTTAAGTAATCGGTGAACATACGTAATAAAAAAAAAAAAGATTCCGACGAATTGATAACCTCCTCCTTTTTTGAAGTCGGTCAAAGAGTAAACAGTTTTTTTTGAGTTATTAACGTAGATTTAGTATATTTAGGTAATCGCTTTGCACCTACTAGATACCGGCGGCGTACTAGTAAATTGCGGCAATTGGTAGTACCCACACATACTCTCGTAACAACCAACGTTTGACATTTTCAAACAACTATGATATTAAGGTTGCCGCATTTAAGGAGCTCTATTGTTTGTAGGAAGGGCGGTATCTAGCAGTGACTAAGCTACGCGTCCTAAATCTATGGTTATTAACTGTACTAGCTGATGCCCGTGATTTTGTCCGTGCAGCTTAAAGGTTTTTGATTCTCGATGGAAATTTGCTAAAATTTTCCGGGACAAAATATGCCTATGTTCTATTCTAGTGCATAAGCTATGAGTTATAAGTCTATGACATTGTGAAGTTACGCCGAAGTCTGTCCAGTAGTTTTTGCGTGAAAGAGTAACAAACACAAACAAACATCCATCCATCCATCCTCATTCCTCACAAACTTTCGCTTTTTTATCATCCCAATTATATAATTATTTTATGTATATTATAGTATAAAGGGATAGTACTTGTAGGTATAGTAGGTACTTAGGATAGTTTTTTACAGTTTACATTTATTCATTGTAAACAAAATATTACCTGGTCATTTATATTCATCGATTTCCTGTAAACACGTAATAAGTAGGTCAAGTTTTTTCTGAAACATGGTTCAGGGTTTTCTAAATTTTCCGATCAAAACAAGTGGATATCTATTTTTCATGCATTTATAAGCCTGCCAGCAGCGTAAGCCACACTTGACAAACAACGGGAAGTGTGGATGTGTCATCATGTTTATGCTACAAGAGCTTGTGGGGAATATTACGGATGAAAAACTGAAAGTTATGACAACTTTTCAAAAGTAAATGAAAGAAAGCTATAACTCAGGCATGAGCACTTCAACTAATTTATTGTCCGTGGATACTACTTAGCTAGCTGTGTTTTTTAAATAGGTATTTATAGAAAACTAGCTGATGCCCGCGACTTCGTCCGCGTGGATTTAGTTTTTAAAATCCTTCGGGAACTTTTATTTTTCGGGATAAAAAGTAGCTTGTCACTCCAGGTCCTCAACTTTACGCATGCAAAAAATCACGTCGATCCGTAGCTCTGTTGCGGCATGATTGAAGTACAAATCAACAAACACACACACATTAGTATGATAATAATATAATATGCCAAGTCATACTACATTACATTTTTGGGATAAAATGTAATGTTTTTAAAATTATTTCATCGATTGGGTTACTGATTTTGATATCTTCAGCTTCCTCATTGACCATAAATAATGGTATAAATGGATATAAATTTTGGTCATACTCATACCACCTTCCCGCTCAAAATTCCATCTGTAGGGTTCCTTCCGATTCGATATGTATTATCTATTAAATCATTTATCATTTTCTATTAAATCAAAAGTTAGGTAAGTTGAATTCTTTCCCAAAACTGCGCACCAGCTCTCAATGTATTAGCCCTACTATGTATCGGTGGTACATCGAATCTGCTCCCGATATATTTAGGCCCTAGCGTATCGAGTTCGTATGGGACGCCCGTTTGCAGCATGCGTAAACGTCCGTCGCCCTATGAATTCTAATGTTGGTACTTACTATACAGGATCTACTTTACTGGTGGTGCATTACTTGGGATCTGTTTGCTCCAAATTGCTTTTACATCCACTCCTTACGTAGTACCTACTGTAAATGCAGAAGTAAGTAGTCTATGTTAGTAACTTTTTTATTCGATGACACGATTGCGAGTCCTTGATTAATACCCTGATGATACACTTACCATTCTAAAGTTGGTGGAGTAAACCTCATCGGATGAGGTTAACTCCACCACGCTGGCCCAATATGGATTGGCGGACTTCACATAGGTACCTTTATGAACATTATATGGAGAACTCACAGACATGAAAGTTTCCTCACGGGCGCTGTAGTCAGTCACGATCTTCATATCACAAGCCCAATGAAGATCGTCCAATTTAAAATCTATGGGTCATAATATTATGAAAAAAAAAGTAGTTATAATTGATCGTATTTCTGGCCTGATGGCTGTTTCCTAAACACGATGACGCAAACTTTTCTCGATAGAAAAAAATTGCAAAGTTGACTCTGCAAATACATAAACTCCCATCGTTCTCTGTTATGCATACATTTATTTTGGTAAAATTATTTACAATTGTTTTTCATATTTTAATACAACAAATGGCTGTTTTAGATTTTATTTATTGCAACTGTTATAATTTTAATATTATCCATTACAATTTGTCACTTGGCCCTTCTATTCGCAGAAGCGACTTCTTTGTCTCTCCTACTCAATTAGACAGTGATCGCCGAGGCGTGCTGCTAGGTGGACCTGCGTCGCGCTGCGCTCGCTCGGCTATCAAATATTATCGTAAATTGTAATAATTGAAAATTGTTTATGTTTATACTGAAAACTATTATTTTGTATATTTTAGACTTTAGAGAAGTCAAATAGAGTGTACCTAATTATAAGTTTGTATAAATTAATATTGTAAATAATTTATCCATCAAAAAAGTTGTAAATAAGTAGGGACTGAGTAGACTAATTTTGAAAATGGGTCCGAAAAAAAGCAAAATCTAAGAATGTACAGTATAAAAAAATCGGCCAAGTGCGAGTCAGGCTTCGCTCTTTTAGGGTTCCGTTAAAAAAATTTAATTAAAATATTTCCATGTACCCATGGAAACATTTTAATTTAATTTTTTTAATTTAATTTAATTTTTATTATTTGTTGTTATAGCGGCAATAGAAATACATAATAATTATGTGAAAATTTCATTTGTCTATCTGTTACGGTTTACGAGATACAGCCCGCTGACAGACGGACGGACGGACGGACAGCGTGCGCTTAGTAATAGGGTCCCGTTGGTAACCTTTGGGTACGGAACCCTAAAAATAACAAAAGCAGATGATGGAAGTTGTAAAGTAAGTAGGTACCTATTTCAATATTTTGTAAAGGATGATTTGTGTAACATGTAATGTAGTGGATCATGTAAGGTATCTAATAATGGTGGGATGCATCATGCAAAGTAAGTACATCATATAGGTAGGTACATCGTACAGTTTGGCTAATCAAATTGAGGTCAAATTGACGACCTCCCTGGCTCAGTGGTGAGCGCTGTTGTCTTATAACTGGGAGGTCTCGGGTTCGATTCCCGGCGGGGTCAATTTGGGAATTTATAATTTCTGAATTGTCTCTGGTCTGGTCTGGTGGGAGGCTTTGGCCGTGGCTAGTTATCACCCTACCGTCAAAGACGTGCCGCCAAGCGATTTAGCGTTCCGGCACGATGGCGTGTAGAAACCAATTAGGGGTATGGGTTGAATGTTCACTGCCATATCCCTTCCAAGTTAGCCCGCTACCATCTTAGACTGCATCGTCACTTACCATCAGGTGAGATCGCAGTCAAGGACTATCTTGTCTTCGAATAAAAAAAAAAAAAAGGTAGGTAGGTGCGGTAGTTAGGTACTTTATGGGTATGGGTAGGAGTAGGGGTCGGGGTAGAGGTAGGGGTAGAGGTAGGGGTAGAGGTAGGGGTAGGGGTAGGGGTAGGGGTAGGGGTCGGGGTAGGGGTAGGGGTCGGGGTAGGGGTAGGGGTAGGGGTAGGGGTAGAGGTCGGGGTCGGGGTAGGGGTAGGGGTAGGGGTCGGGGTAGGGGTAGGGGTCAGGGTAGGGGTCGGGGTAGCGGTAGGGGTAGGGGTTGGGGTAGGGGTAGGGGTCGGGGTAGAGGTAGGGGTAGGGGTCGGGGTAGAGGTAGGGGTCGGGGTCGGGGTAGGGGTAGGGGTAGGGTCGGGGTAGGGTAGGGGTAGGAGTAGGGGTAGGGGTAGGGGTCGGGGTAGGGGTCGGGGTAGGGGTAGGGGTAGGGGTAGAGGTCGGGGTCGGGGTAGGGGTAGGGGTAGGGGTAGGGGTCGGGGTAGGGGTAGGGGTCAGGGTAGGGGTCGGGGTAGCGGTAGGGGTAGGGGTTGGGGTAGGGGTCGGGGTAGAGGTAGGGGTAGGGGTCGGGGTAGAGGTAGGGGTAGGGGTTGGGTTAGGGGTAGGGGTAGGGTTGGGGTAGGGTAGGGGTAGGAGTAGGGGTAGAGGTCGGGGTAGAAGTAGGGGTAGGGGTATGGGTATGGGAAGGAGTAGGGGTCGAGGTAGGGGTAGGGGTCGGGGTAGGGGTCGGGGTAGGGGTCGGGGTAGGGGTAGGGGTCGGGGTAGAGGTAGGGGTAGAGGTAGGGGTAGGGGTAGGGGTAGGGGTCGGGGTAGAGGTAGGGGTAGAGGTAGGGGTCGGGTAGAGGTAGGGGTCGGGGTCGGGGTCGGGGTAGGGGTAGGGTAGGGGTAGAGGTAGGGGTAGGGGTAGGGGTAGGGGTCGGGGTAGAAGTAGGGGTAGGGGTATGGGTATGGGTAGGAGTAGGGGTCTGTAGAGGTAGGGGTAGAGGTAGGAGTCGGGGTAGGGGTAGGGGTAGGGGTAGGGGTCGGGGTAGAGGTAGGGGTAGAGGTAGGGGTAGGGGTTGGGGTAGGGGTAGGGGTAGGGGTCGGGGTAGGGGTCGGGGTAGGGGTAGTGGTAGTAGTAGTATTATTATATGTATACTTGGTGACATATTTAGTTCCTATCACAGTCTGTCCTTTTCTGCATATTACTTTTACAAAATAATGTCGATGTTTCACATCTGCCAGGCGTCCCACGACGGCTCACAATTTTTTTGTACCTAAAAGTGCCTAAAATTACAATTAGTGTAGATCACGATTCGCATGCGAAAGGATCCTTTCGCATCCTTGGTTCCGTAAGGATGCGCACGGATCCTTCCAGATCCTTACGCGTGCGAAAGCGTCTTTGGCAACTAGGGCAATGCATGAAGTGCCAAAAAGTATCGATATATCGAATCGATGAAATTAGTTTCTATCTCAAGTATGTGTGCAAACACAGGTGCACTTTTCCGCCATGTTGGAATTCTTTGATAATGGACGGATTACGTTCAAAATCGATATTTAGGCTTCCCTAGGGTCAAAAAGAAGAAATGGATGCCAAAATTAAAAAGTCACCGCCATATTGAAATTCTTTGTTATTCGACCGATTTCATTCAAAATCGATATTCAGGCTTCTCTGGGGTCACGAAAGAGGAAATGGATGCGCAAATATAAAAAAGTCACCGCCATATTGAAATTCGTTTTTTATTGGACCGATTACGTTTCAAATCGATATTTAGGCTTCCCTGGGGTCAAGAAAGAGGAAATGGGTGCCAAAATTTAAAAATGTCCCCGCCATATTGAAATTCTTTGTTATTCGACCGATTTCGTTCAAAATCGAAATTTGGGCTTTCCTGGCGTCGAGAAAGAGGAAATGAATGCCAAAATTTTAAAAAGTCACCGCCATATTGAAATTCTTTGTTACTGAACCGATTTCGTTCCAAATCGATATTTAGGCTTCCCTGGGGTCAAGAAAGAGGAATTGAATGCGAAAATTTTAAAAAGTCACCGCCATATTGAAATTCTTTGTCATTCGAACAATTTTGTTCAAAATCGATGTTTAGGCTTCCCTGGGGGTCAAGAAAGAGGAAATGGGTGCCAGAATTTTAAAGAGGGAATGGGTGCCAGACTTTTAAAAAGTCCCCGCCATATTGAAATTCTTTGTTATGGCGGGGACTTTTTAAAATTTTATCACCCATTCCCTCTTTCTTGACCTCAGGCAAGCCTAAATATATATTTTGAACGAAATCGGTCCAGTAACAAAGAATTTCAATATGGCGGTGTTTTTTTAAATTTTGCCACCGATTTCCTCTTTCTTGACCCCAGGGAAGAACAAATATCGATTTGGAACGAAATCGGTCTAGTAACAAAGAATTTCAATATGGCGGTGACTTTTGAAAATTTTGGCACCCATTTTCTCTTTCTGGACCCCAGGGAAGCCTAAATATATATTTTGAACGAAATCGGTCCAGTAAACAAGAATTTCAATATGGCGGTGACTTTTTAAAATTTTGGCACCCATTTACTCTTTCTTGACCCCAGGGAAGCCTAAATATCGATTTTGAACGAAATCGGTCCAGTAAACAAGAATTTCAATATGGCGGTGACTTTTTAAAATTTTGGCACCCATTTACTCTTTCTTGACCCCAGGGAAGCCTAAATATCGATTTTGAACGAAATCGGTCCAGTAACAAAGAATTTTAATATGGCGGTGACTTTTTAAAATTTTCGCATCTATTTCCTCTCTCTTGACCCCAGGGAAGCCCAAATTTCGATTTCGAACGAAATCGGTCGAATAACAAAGAATTTCAATATGGCGGTGACTTTTTAAAATTTTGGCATCCATTCCCTCTTTCTTGACCCGAGAGAAGCCTAAATATCGAATTTGAACGAAATCGGTCCAATAACAAAGAATTTCAAAATGGCGGTGACTTTTTAAAATTTTGGCACCCATTTCCTCTTTCTTGACCCCAGAGAAGCCTAAATATCGAATTTGAACGAAATCGGTCCAATAACAAAGAATTTCAAAATGGCGGTGACTTTTTAAAATTTTGGCACCCATTTCCTCTTTCTTGACCCCAGAGAAGCCTAAATATCGATTTTGAACGAAATCGGTCCAGTAAACAAGAATTTCAATATGGCGGTGACTTTTTAAAATTTTGGCACCCATTTACTCTTTCTTGACCCCAGGGAAGCCTAAATATCGATTTTGAACGAAATCGGTCCAGTAACAAAGAATTTTAATATGGCGGTGACTTTTTAAAATTTTCGCATCTATTTCCTCTCTCTTGACCCCAGGGAAGCCCAAATTTCGATTTCGAACGAAATCGGTCCAGTAACAAAGAATTTTAATATGGCGGTGACTTTTTAAAATTTTCGCATCTATTTCCTCTCTCTTGACCCCAGGGAAGCCCAAATTTCGATTTCGAACGAAATCGGTCGAATAACAAAGAATTTCAATATGGCGGTGACTTTTTAAAATTTTGGCATCCATTCCCTCTTTCTTGACCCGAGAGAAGCCTAAATATCGAATTTGAACGAAATCGGTCCAATAACAAAGAATTTCAAAATGGCGGTGACTTTTTAAAATTTTGGCACCCATTTCCTCTTTCTTGACCCCAGAGAAGCCTAAATATCGAATTTGAACGAAATCGGTCCAATAACAAAGAATTTCAATATGGCGGTGTTTTTTTAAATTTTGCCACCGATTTCCTCTTTCTTGACCCCAGGGAAGAACAAATATCGATTTGGAACGAAATCGGTCTAGTAACAAAGAATTTCAATATGGCGGTGACTTTTGAAAATTTTGGCACCCATTTCCTCTTTCTGGACCCTAGGGAAGCCTAAATATATATTTTGAATGAAATCGGTCCAGTAAACAAGAATTTCAATATGGCGGTGACTTTTTAAAATTTTGGCACCCATTTACTCTTTCTTGACCCCAGGGAAGCCTAAATATCGATTTTGAACGAAATCGGTCCAGTAAACAAGAATTTCATTATGGCGGTGACTTTTTAAAATTTTGGCACCAATTTACTCTTTCTTGACCCCAGGGAAGCCTAAATATCGATTTTGAATCTATTTCCTCTCTCTTGACCCCAGGGAAGCCCAAATTTCGATTTCGAACGAAATCGGTCGAATAACAAAGAATTTCAATATGGCGGGGACTTTTTAAAATTCTGGCACCCATTCCCTCTTTAAAATTCTGGCACCCATTCCCTCTTTCTTGACTCCAGGGAAGCCTAAATATATATTTTGAACGAAATCGGTCCAGTAACAAAGAATTTCAATATGGCGGTAACTTTTTTAAATTTTGGCACCCATTTCCTCTTTCTTGACCCCAGGGAAGCCTAAATATCGATTTGGAACGTAATCGGTCCAATAACAGCGAATTTCAATATGGCGGTGACTTTTTAAAATTTTGGCACCCATTTCCTCTTTCTTGACCCTAGGGAATCCTAAATATCGATTTTGAACGAAATCTGTCCAGTAACAATGAATTTCAATATGGCGGTAACTTTTTTAAATTTTGGCACCCATTTCCTCTTTCTTGACCCGAGAGAAGCCTAAATATCGAATTTGAACGAAATCGGTCCAATAACAGCGAATTTCAATATGGCGGTGACTTTTTAAAATTTTGGCACCCATTTCCTCTTTCTTGACCCTAGGGAATCCTAAATATCGATTTTGAACGAAATCTGTCCAGTAACAAAGAATTTCAATATGGCGGTAACTTTTTTAAATTTTGGCACCCATTTCCTCTTTCTTCCCAGGGAAGCCTAAATATCGATTTGGAACGTAATCGGTCCACTTTTTAAAATTTTGGCATCCATTCCCTCTTTCTTGACCCGAGAGAAGCCTAAATATCGAATTTGATCGAAATCGGTCCAATAACAAAGAATTTCAATATGGCGGTGACTTTTTAAAATTTTGGCACCCATTTCCTCTTTCTTGACCCCAGAGAAGCCTAAATATCGAATTTGAACGAAATCGGTCCAATAACAAAGAATTTCAATATGGCGGTGACTTTTAAAATTTTGGCATCCATTTCCTCTTTCTTGACCCCAGGCAAGCCCAAATATCGATTTATAATGAAATCGGTCGAATAACAAATAATTTCAATATGGCGGTGACTTTTTAAAATTTTGGCACCCATTTCCTCTTTCTTGACCCCAGGGAAGCCTAAATATCGATTTTGAACGTAATCGGCCCAATAACATAGAATTTCAATATGGCGGGGACTTTTTAAAATTATGGCAGGCATTCATTTTCTCTTTCTCGACCCCAGGGAAGCCCAAATATCGATTTTGAACGATCTCGGTAGACTAACCAAAAAAAAAAAAATTAAAAAAAAAATTAAAAAAAGCATGTTATTGTATTTGGTTAGGAATTGAACCTGTATAAATTTTTTTTGATTAGCTATGAACATTAACTGGAACCATGCTAACTGAGCCAAATAAAGTATAGTAGGATTGACGAAAATAAGTTACAGTACCTATTAAGTTTACATAAATAACCAGTTTTGTCAGTCGGGAGTTGTTTCCCGCCAGAGTTGCTTCGCGCCATTTCTGCGCTTCGCACGGGGCGCCCCGCGTTGGGCGGGACTACGACTCCGCTCCTTCCCCTGCTTTTCACCCCCTCAAATACCTAAACTTTGTCTGCCTCCTCGCCTTAAGCAAGTGATATTTAATTGCTTAATCATAAAATTATAAGAAGACATGTGTTATTATACTGCTCTACTAAAAGACCATAATATAATCTAAGTAAGTAATTTAGGTAGGTATATCCCGGACAAATATATTAGAGAAAGACAGTAAAGTAATTGATACGAAAATACAAATTTTATTTATTCCACGCGGAAGATTTCCTTTCCTCCTCATTCCATAAGTCTAGCGCATAGACTTATTATAGGGTCACTTTTCGAGTTCACGTTAACTGTGCGTTAACATGACAGGTGATGGACGGGAAAACGGGAAAGCGACGTAGAATTTTTCAACCCCTCTTTTGTCCAAATTAATTGACAAATTTACACACTGTCAACGTAAACTTGTAAAGTTACACTAAGGCCTAGTATGTCACAATTCTTCGTAATACAACTAGGTATCATAGCGCATTATTAACTGCTGTCGCGTTCCGGGTTTGTTCAAGTCTTTAGTAGGTAGATAGAGAGAATAAGTGTTGAAAATTTAAAACACCCCCGACATGTGAATCTATGTCCGACATACCTGACATCCTGTTGTCCAGTTTTCCAACATCTGATTCTCCTCCTCGATCCTCAATCATCATCTATCTAACACCTACCTACTCATTGAGGCCATTCTAATGAGCCCAAACACACTATATGTATCTGCTGTAAGTTGCTGAGGAGTTGGGTGTCCCGCAGACTACTTGATGCTGTAGCATCAGCTCAATGTTATCAAACCTTCGAAATAATCCGAAGTAACAGTACCTACACCTTTCAAATCAATCGCACCAGTGAATGCTTGTAAGAACCTTTAATCAAGTAGGAAATAAGCTGATGATCTTCAAACGCTTGAGCAGATCTTCATAAGTTATAGCTAAGATCTACCTCGATTAAGTTAGCTTTCAAACAGAAAAAACCGCATCTGGGTAGGCTGGTACGAGGGAACAGACAAACACACAGTTACCCAAATACATACGTCAAACTTATAACACCCCTCTTTAATGTCGGGGGTTAAAAATAATCTCCCGTATCATTAGATAGTCAGGCCGCGGATCTTTTGACCTGTGCTTCATGGGAGATGGATCATTCATGTCATTGTGAGACCTTGGGCGGCAGAATTGTTTATGGTCGTAAGCACAGTCTAGCAATCTTACAAGTAGGCAGCAAGTGTATTTGCCGTCCGCTGTGCCATCGCTATATCGAATTAGTACTAGTACTGCATAAAAATCTCGTGTCACGATGTATGTTCGGGATAAACTCGAAACTACTGAACCGACCTTGATCAAACTTCGTAACTGTTTGTAATTTGGTCCAACTTTAAAGATAGGATAGTTTTTATCTTAATTATTGACATCAATATTTGTTATTGCAAATTAAAATATGTTAATTACATGACAGTCATAATAATATACAGTTCGAGATTTAACCTAAATCTCGAAAGATGTTATCACGAGTATCATTATGTTGCTAGGCAACCATCTCAATCGATGTTAGATTGCGAGATCTTGCGAGAGTCTTAACCCAAATAAACTACTTATCTTACTAATCCTTACTAATATTTAATATGATAAATGCGAAAGTGTGTTTGTTGGTTTGTACCTACTTCAATCACACCGCAACAGAGCAACGGATTGGTCATTGGCTTGATTTTTTGCATGGGTATAGGTGAGGACCTGGAGAGTGACATAGGCCACTTTTTATTCCGGAAAACCAGAGTTCCCGAGGGAATTTAAAAACTAAATCCATGCGGACGAAGTCGTGGGCATCAGCTAGTATTATATATGTATATATATGCATCGCCACCTTTTAAGCAATGAAAAGTGATCTTACCTATCCAATCGATTTATGTTGATGTTGATAATGCTCTCTGCAAACTGCATAACTTTTTTACATTAGGTACCTATTGAAATATAAAAAAATATTAAATTCTATAATAGTTTATAGTTCTTTGAATAATGAGACTAACAACAATGACTATAAAGAAAATAAGCGGGTAAGGTAGGTACTACTAATTAGCGGTGACAGTAGTCATTCATCAAACTATTTCAATCTTAAAACATTTTAAAAACGCTAGAGTCGAGAAAACACTGGAAAGAGAAAGCTGCTATCGATAGCTACTGAGCATAGTTTTAGGATATGGTACTTGGTAGCTTAATCGCTACTAGATACCGCCCTTAATGCAAACAATAGCTCTTCCATAAATGCGGTAAGGTAATTTCATAGTTTGTTTGAAAACATCAAACATTGGTTGCTACGTGACTATGTGGGTATCTATGGGTGGGTACTATCATCATCATCATCATCAACCCATCATCGACTCACTACTGAGCGAGGTCTCCTCTCAGAGAAGGGTTATAGGCCATAGTCCACCACGCTGGCCCAATGCGAATTGGCGGACTTCACGCACCTTCGAGAACATTATGGAGAACTCTCAGGTGTGCAGGTTTCCTCACGAAGTTTTCCGCAATTTACTAGTACGCCGACGCGGACGGTATCTAGTAATGTGCGAAGCGCCTACCAATCTTAAATCAATGTTTCTGAGACCGAGAATAGCCCTTCTGCATTCTCAACATAAGCGACGTGTCTTCTGACTGGATATCGGTTAGGTACTTTCGTTTTTCAACTGTATGCTTACTAAACGTAGGTGTTTCACTGTCAAATCTTGCTATTTATCGATCGCATTCCTTGACCTGTGGCCCGAGATCCATGATGCAGTGGCACTCCGCTTGTTCGATGCTCTGTGATTAATAGTGAGTGCGAGAATAGTATTAAGATTAACCATGGTATTCACCTGTCCTTATACTAGAGTAGGTATATGTATAAACACTTCTTCTTCTTCTTCTTCTTTATCAACCGATAGACGTCCAGCTGGAAAAGGTCTCTTGCATGGACTTCCACAGGCCTCGGTCTTGCGCCGCCTGAATCCAGCGGCTCCCTGCGACTCGCTTGATGTCGTCGGTCCACCTGGTGGGGGGTCTGCCAACACTGCGCTTCCCGGTGCGGGGTCGCCACTCCAGCACCTTGGGACACCAACGACCATCAGCTTTTCGTACTATGTGCCCCACCCATTTCCACTTCATTATCGCGACTCGCTGAGCTATGTCGTATGATGTATAAACACTACAGACCGTTCATTATAACTTGTCCCTTGCCGTCATGTTGGCACCATTGCATAACTCAAGCCGGTTGTCAGGGTTTTCATTGTGTGAAGTAATGGTGCAAACATTATGGCAAAGGACAAGTCATAGTGAACGGTCTGTATTGTACCTAACTGGCCAAGTGCTTGTCAAAAATGTATATAGGCTATGCATATAAGTTAGGATTCAGAAAATACCACGTCAAAACTTTGCTTCATTCATATTATGTTGAATATAATTATCAGTATTTACTCATACAAAACTCATACCTATTCAAATAAATAGATTTATTGTATTTCATCTCAAATGCGCGCAAGCATTGCCATCAATAATGCCAGCAAGCAGTAGCATGATAAAGTACATGACCGAATTGTTGGCATTTTCAGGGGTTTCTGTCTGCAGTCTGCAACTGACACCCGTGCGGTTTCGCGTTTGAATCACACGGTCTACGCGTAGAAAATACGTAGTGTGCTTACGTTCTAACAGTTAATGGATACTTTATATCGCAGACCCGTCGGCTATACCTACGTGGCGGAATCGTTAATCGTCATACGATAATGCCCACTTTATAGTCTTATTTATTTATCAAATTATTGCACGTATGTACCCATTACTTGTCAGTATTAATTTTTATACACTTGTTTGGAGCCGATTTGTCTACTTTTTGCTCGACTAGGTAAGAATAATGTGTGTATTTAAAACTAGCTGATGCTAGCGACTCCGTCTGCGAGGAATTAGTTTTTAAACGACCTGCAGAAGGAGGATCTCAATAAGGTATTTGACTGGTACTTTTTATATATTTAAAATAAAATTATAAATATTATGAACACAATGCCATTTTTCTTTTTTTAATATCTTAACTCGTTACCTTCCTCCACTCGTTTCCTGTTAGAGAGCGTTACTGGCGTGTGACGTCACAAGTCAGTAGCTCCATACACGCTCCATGAAAAACGTTTTAGAACATTTAAAAAGAGACAGATACAGTCACAGTAAAACAGCACTATAATAACTTATATTTTGTATGACGCGGGTTTACAGTTCTAAAATACAAAGTACTTGATAAAAAAGTACTTACCTACAATAGGTATATTATAATGTAAATTATTTACACCAGACTCACTAAACATTACAAGAAAGACACACAAAAGGGGATCCGTCGATAAGCGATTTTCGTTCTAAATATAGAGGTCTAGATTTTTTATGAACCAGATTTTGTAACACGAGTTCATTGATAACGAAGACTCGCAACGTAATAGTTTTATATTTATAGCTATGTAGATACATTTCACAAAATGAGTCGTGAACATTTACAACCTTCGTTACAAGTCGTGAACAACTAGCTTTTGCCCGCGTAAAGTTAGGTATTTTTCAAAGTAGCCTATGTCATTCTCCCCCGCAACGTCGATCCCTTGCTGCCGCGTTCCTGCAGGATTTAAATACAATATATCTACGCGATATAGGTATGCGAGACGCTTCCGGCCAAAAAAAGGCGCTTGCGTAATTTTTTCCTGAAAGAGTAAGAAATTTTCTAACGAATGCACTGAAAAAAATCAACATCCGCGATGACGGTAATACATTTTTTAATTTTTGAAAAACATCTCTTCTCTCTCATAGTTTCGCCATGTCCGTCCGTTTGTCTGTCTGTCTGTCCGCGGTTTAGCTCAGAGACTATTGGTACTAGAAATCTGTAATTTGACAAGGGTATAAATATCAATCACGCCGACAAAGTCGTGAAATAAAATTGTGAAAAATATTTTTTTTAGGGTACATCCCCTACATGTAAAGTGGGGATGAAATTCACAGCAGTAGAATATATAATGAATTTTAAAGGAAAACTATCACGGCTAAGTAGGGTTCATTAGTTAAGGAGTTATATCTGTTTTTTCTAAGTTAGGTATTACACGTAGTGTAAGTTGCATATTTTGTAGAATATTATAGTATTTAAACCATGGAACTCAAAATTTATTCAATATTCATAAATAAAACAAAAGCACTATCCTAGGTCAGCAATAATATTTGAGACTTTCAACTACGGAACCCTACACTGCGCGTGGCCCGACACGCACTTGGCCGGTTTTTTAACATTGTTTCGGCTTTCCAAATTAGCGCATACCGAGCTTATTATAAACGTATAATGTTTAACTTTAAATTCGAACACAAAATTTTCGAATCCACATGAGGGGACTTTCAATGCTACCGGCACCCGAACCAAAATAAGTGAAAAGCTTGTGTTAGGAATGGGTACGAGTTACGAGTTACGACAAATGACAATAGTGCAACGGATGACGATTGAACCGTCGCCTTTTCAGTTTTCAGTCCGCAGTCCGCACCTTTACCGTTAGGCTACTGAGGCTTCTCAACTACTCTGTCTACTTTCTGAAGGCAGTATGGGTCAGTTTACTTACATGGGCTAGGTAGATACTTTTTTTATTTCACATTTGATTGATTCATCGATGACTCTTTCACTGTGTTGTTTCCAACTTATTCTATACTATAAACTGATTTATTGAACAGACTCTATGTAGTATGTGTTACATTAAAGATCGAAAGTTCCACCAAACACGGTGTGATTGTTTGGACGAGGGGTATATTTGGCGCTGTGCATCGCTGGCGCACTTGATAAGGCGGGTCATCGCGCAGGAAGCGGCTCTTCAAACGATGCGGCGATAACGGGTTGAGCAACCGCCAATCGCCCGTTGCTAACCTATCTCAAGACCGAAATTAAACAATTAGACCGTCTGTGTAGACGTACCTACAAACCAAAGATATACAATGCATTAAGCAGGAAGGTAGTGCTAAAATATTTAACAAGTTATAAATTGAGAACACAATTTAAAAAATATCTTAATGCTCTAAGTTACAATGAAACTGAGGATCTTCTGATAAAAATAATATGATCTAAATACACAAGTAAACACAAAACTCAACTCGTACACATACACGTCCAAACCAAACAAACACAAAAACACACACACACACACACACACACTAATACAGTTTTGACTAGTTCAGGGGTTGACCTGCCTTTTTCTTATACCATATATACGATAAATAATATGTAACTACTGTGATTGTAAGGCATCAAATAAATAAAGTTATTATTATTACCCATCCGCGCGGGAGATATTATAGTGCACAAGTGCGTGCGCAAACAGCGGTGCACTCTCTATTCCTTCACACTCAAAGTCTGATGTGGGACGGATATCCGACACAACCGAGATTTTGTATTATGTTAAAAAATATTTCTTACAGATGTAAGTTTTAAGTTTGATAACCATTTTAAAATTATCGATTAAACTACAAAAAGACGTGCACCTACAAACACTACAAAAATGTTCATGACGTCACAGATCCCTATTTCACATGCGCGCGTTTTGATGTTCGATAAAGAGTTTGCTTGCTGGTTTGATTAATTGGAGACCATTAAATTATCCCAAAAATTGTATCCGATAACTGTTCAAACGAATATTATTTTCCGGCACATGTGTATCTTGATATTCTGTTTGTATATCAACGACCAACGTCATCTTGTCCCGAAACGTGCGTAATCTTACCTAATTGGTGTGTTGGTGGTTTAATAGGCACAATAGATCTGACTCGCGGATCAACGCGAATCCCTCACACCTGCCCGTGTCAACGAAGGTTCAATTCCTATTAAGAAGCCTTGTTCTCATTGTTTTTAATCAATTTTACCCATGCTGAACTTTCTAATATCAGGCCAGGCGGTCAATAATTTCGGCCGTAAATCGTTAGCTGGCTTATCCGCTACCCGTTTAGGATTCCTGACGTCAAGCGGCCACATAAACAGTGTCCGCTCCACGAAACCATAAATCGATTCATTCATACGACGTTTCGCTTCATCAATCAATCGCCTATAAATAAAAGATGTGAACGCGGCACGGGCGCGGCGCCCGCTTCTCGCTGACGTCATGACGTCAGTCACAATGGATGGGGTTTTTTTCTAATTCAACTTTAGATGTCTTCTTGGTTTTACCTCGGCTGCTGGTGAGAAAGAAACCTCTGGCTCGATTCCTGTGAGTTTTCGAAATAAAGGTGTGGTCAGACACAAAGCGACAGCCGACAAGACGTCAGCGACGCGCGATGGTAACTGCAAAGCAAAACTGCGCGGCACACTGAACCCTCCTATGCCATTTTTGTCTGTACGTTAGTACGAAGATGTCAAATAGTGACGTTTATAATTTATACAAATTTTCTTAATAAATGACAGACTAAGACACATAATTTAGGTAGTTAATCTTACGTTCTCCTATACCTATAATAAAAGTTATACTCAATGAACAGTCAAAAACAGGCATGCAAGAATTTTATTACAATAGGTAATTTTACTTGGATATTGCATACTCCAAAATAATTATGTCATTAAATTAATCAGTTAATTTACATAAACCGCTCATTCATATATATAAGTAAGCTTTGAAATATTGATCTTTGAATCTATAAATTTTAGTAGCCGCGTCGGATGTCGATGTTGCGCGTCGTGTGATCGTGTCTGCCCAAACCTTTACGATACCTGTGACGTGGCTGTTGGGCTACATACTACTTTTTCCCCACGAGTACGACTGTTGACTATTATAAGTTTATAAGGGATATAAAATAAAATGCAAACAATTTATGGTGCCGGTTATGATAAGTCCAGGCTCTACCTACATCGATGTCTACCACCCGTTCGGAAAATAAGATTCTCTTCTATACCTTACCCTTTCCGCAGGGAGCATAATGAAAGGGAAAGCACGAGATTTAGACCTGTCCATCAATTTATGCATTTACCTGGCTGATTGCAGCTTCCACGCAAATTAAAAAAAAAAAACTGCCCAAGTACGAGTCGGACTCGCACACGAAGGGTTCCGTAGCATCGTATAAGATTTAATACTATACACTTTTTAAGTACTTACCTAATTTCGTAAAGTTTGTTTTGTTCACAACTTCTACCTATTATAATTCGGTGTTGTCAGCATTTGTTGTTTAAATACGCTATGGTAGAATAGCATAGAATATAATAGAAATGTTTTTTTATTCAAATAAACTGTTTTACAAGTGCTTTTGAATCGTCGATGAGTCTACCATACATAATATAAGTACAGAAAATTCAAATTCCTAGCTAGTTTAGTTTTTGAGATCCTCAGAAAAATGATGTAAAACTGACAACTTTGACGGTCCCCCATTTCTTTATCTTTGAAGTTAAAAAATAATAATTTTTCATGTATGTATGGGAGCCATGAAAAAACTTTAGTTTTATTTTATTTTTATAATTTTTTTTATAGCGGCAATAGCAACATACACTCGGTGAAAATTTCAACACGGTTTACGAGACACTGACAGATGGACGGGCGGATGGACGGAGGGACGGAAAGCGGAGTAATAGAGTCCCGCTGACACCCTTTAGGTACGGAACCCTAAAACATCTTTGAATTCAGCAGCATTCCTAGTTTATGTGAATTAAGTATTAAGGTTTAATTCCCCTTAAAATCTGAATTAAAATAAATTGTAATAATAATAACTTTTAATTACAAATTGATACCTTCCTCGAAACAAATTCAATGTTTTTCTCGTGATGCGCAAACTAACAACAGATAAAATTCAACTTACTGTATCGATCATAGAATAATATTATATTCCCTCAAGAAACATCGTAGAGAATTCATAAATAAGAAACAAGTTTTTTGCCCATAGCCGGCAAGTGCAACTTGAATGTGTCCAACGGTGGTTTTTTTCGCATCCATAATTCGTATTAGGTACCAATAAATATATCGACATCCGGGCGGGTTGAATGGTAAATTGAATTTTTATACGTGTGACGTGAGACGATGATACCTCCGAATCCTGTCACCGCTATGATGATGAACGTCAATGCCTAACTCAGATTCTCGAAAGCCAGATAAATAATAATCTATCTATCTATCTATATATTAATTGCTGTAAATCAATTAATATAAATCAATTGCTGTTCGTTTGTCTCGCTAATACTCGAAAACGGGTGGGCCGATTTAGTTGATTTTTGTTTTGGAATGTTTGTCGTAATCCAACGGTGGAGAAAAGGTTAAAAAAGCCGGCCAAGTGCGAGTCGGACTCGCGCACCGAGGGTTCCGTACTCCAAAAGTAAAAGTAAAACGATAATATTATATTAATTTGCTTATTTATCGTTAACTTTGTTTGTAGAGGTTTATTGTTAATATAAAAAAAACTATGCTAGTTAGAGCGTTGGTTTTATTTTTACTGTAAAATATACATAAACCTCTATTGACCATAATTATTTCAGATTTTTCGATTGGTAAACTTCGGAGATAAGGGGGGGGGGGGACGGTATTTTTTTCGACATTTTGGCCGATTACTCAAAAACTATTATATATAGAAATAAAATAAAAAACTGTTTTAGAATTCACAAGTAAAGGCCTTTCATATGATACCCCACTCGGTATAGTTATCTTACTTTGAAATTTCAAACCCCCGATTTTCCCCCTTTTTTAATCAAACTAAAATAATTTTCGCGTTGCTTTTATTTTTCTTGTAAAATATACATAAACCTCTATTGACCATAATTATTTCAGATTTTTTTTAGATTATTTCAGTAGCCGAATTCGGTCGGGAGGACATTAATTATTCATATTCTGATAAGTATTAACTATGTTGAAGTAGTTAGGTAAAGCTTAATCATAAGTTATCAGAAAAGCTTAGTATGTACTTGAGAGCTGAGACTAACTTATAATGTAAATTATATATTAAGCTTAAGGACGCATAAACTGCAACAGATTTAAAGGGAAGTAAATCGACGCTAACAAATAAAGCTGCGTCCATATTTGTACTATTTTTTTTATCGCATCTACATCGCTAAAGCCCGGCAAGTACCAAGAATCATCTAGAAAATCCAAAAAGAATTTCTAAAAGACCAAAGAAGACGCACTATATAATACACCAATGCGTTCTAACTAGTTAACTATATCTATCTAGTATCTAGGTATCTAGTTAACTTCTATGATACACATGTCGTCGCTACGTGATCGTGTGTCTCATGGTTGATGGTGCGGCTACATTATCGTGCGAACCATCGTGTCGAGTTGTCGCGATAAATGAGGTGTCCCATTCGTCTGATTCTATCACAGCGGCTACATTATTGTGCAAGTTCACCAAAACTCATTCGCGACACAAAAAACTACTCAGCTACACTTGTCGTGATAATGTGAACATTCGCCGAATCCCGATAATGTAGCCGCATCATCACAGGAATACATGATGATACTAAATGTGGGTATACCTTTAAGAGAAGCTAAGTAAATTATCACACAACGACAAAGAAGTTCTTAAATCGTGGTATCGAACCATCTCGCGAAGCGTGTGTGTAAATATGGACATAAAAGCTCCGGGTGATAGAATAAAATTACGTTTACATGGCGACGAATCACTACAGCGTATTATTTTTAAACAGTCCCTTTTTAAATCCTGTGATCGATTTTTAAATGAGTGCTGAACCGATTATGATAAAAATTGGCATAGGAAAGTTCCCATGACAAAATTAAATTATTTGAACATGAACGTCATGCAAGCAAGCAGTGATAGCCTAGTGGTTAGTACTGCGGTATCCTATTCGGGGGGTCGCAAATTCGATCCCGGGCACGCACTTCTGGCTTTTCTAAGTTAAGTGCGTTTAAGAAATTAAATATCACAAGCTTCAACGGTGAAGGAAAACATCGTGAGGAAACCTGTACACCTGATAGCTCTTCATAATGTTCTCAAAGTTGTGTGAAGTCTGCCAATTTGCATTGGGCCAGCGTGGTGGACTATGGCCTGTAACCATTCACCGAAAGGAGACTTGCGCTCAGTAGTGAGCCGTTGATGGGTTGATGATGATGATGAACGTCGTGTACCAAATCTTTAATTCTACCAAACGGCGTGGAGTAATAAGATCTACCCTTTGCGAACTGTGGTCTGTGAGAACAAGAATAGGCTTTCTTATTGAACTTCAGTTTCCAACTCCTCTGTCCTGATGCTGTAGGATCTCTTTGTTAGGTATGAGTTGATATTATAAGTTATAATAATTATATTATGGCAATATAATTAAAATTACTTTGGTTTGGCACTGCTGTTATTAACAAATTATACACGGTTTGATAAAATATAAGATTTTTTCAAAATAGAAGAGCTGAATGTAAACGCATGTTAACATTATAACGCATGCTTGCTACCTACTTACCAAGTTGAAGAGTCATTTGTACGCGTCTGATCTTCCATTGTTTTATTTATAATGCCATCTCAACGCAGCATCGTCACAGTTCATGGTCGAGGACGTAGACCGATATTTTTTAACCGACTTCAAAAAAAGCAGGTTTTCAATAACGGTACACGGTAATGTAATACATATTATTGAAACTGTAAAATATTCCACATACGATGATAATCTATTAGGTAGGGTAGGGCTTCAAAACAAATGTACAAAATTTTATAAGTGTATGTATGTATGTTTTATTAGCTTACATTTACTTCAACTTAGGGAACAGTAAAGGTTTCATCAAAATCGGTTCAGAAGTTTTCAGGATAATATGGACATTTTTCCCTTTTCATTTTTATTTCGGTATAGATATTTTAGTATAAGAGTAAGTGTTATGATTTTAGCAGTCTATGTGTGTAATGTAAAACAAAGGTTTCACCGTGGCGCCTAAACTACTGAGCCGATTTTGATGGATTAGGTAGGAAGGATGGTCCAGGTGAAGCCCTACACTTTACACGAACAAAATCAATGACCGATGTTATATCCAATTTTCCGTACCTAATTAAATATTTAAACTATTTTCTTGCGAATTATTATCGATTAAAATTAAAAAAGAGCGTCAAATGTTTATGACGTCACAGTTCACTATTTCATGCTCCCATACTTCGCGCGCGTTTGGAAGTTCCAGGGAGAGGACAAACTGGCTACGATTGAAGAACTCTCAGGTGTGCAGTAGCCTAAGCACGAATATTTTCACTATCGAATAGTTAACGTAAAGTTAACGCCGACAAGATATTTTGTATGAAAACGACTGCACCGCCTGTCACAGTGCAACGCCTGTTTTCATACAAACTATCTTGTCGGCGTTAACTTTACGTTAACTATTTATTAGTGAAAATATTCGTGGTTAGGCTACAGGTTTCCTCACGACGATGTTTTCCTAGAGCATAATAGTATGTCATATTGTTTTTTCTGTCGTAGGGTCGCATCAGCTTGATACGTCGAATATGTGGGTTTATTTTAGCGCACGTTCATTTTTATTTTGCGATAACTCCTATGATATTCATTTAAACTATATGGTAGACCAACTGTATCCTTCTAAATAGATCCATTTCCAATTATTGCATTGTACATGACCATTCTTTTAGAATTTATAATGGGTATAGTATAAGCTACACTTACAAGATAAATATAATATGCCATCGCGGACTGTTAGGTATAGACCTATCCCACCATACCACCACCAAAGGTAGGTATAGGTACATTGTTTTGTTATAATTATCTCAAAGGGATTAGGCAGCGTTTTCGAAGAACGCTCTGCTCGATTTTTTCCGACATTTTCAATAATTACCGTCATATTTCAACCAAATAACACAAAACCTTAACAAATTATACATTTAAACCTTCCTCATTAATCATCCTATCTATTAATGAAAACCGTTCAGGAGTTTTGAGTTTATCACGAACAGACAGACAGACGCGACGGGGGCTGTATAATATCTATATATATAATATATATATTTCTTGTGTGCGTGTGTATGTCACTGATGACTGAACTCCTCCTAGACGGCTGGACCGATTTTGATGAAATTTTTTGTGTGAGTTCAAGGGGATTCGAGGATGGTTTAGATTCACAATTTGGTCCACTTTAAAATGTTTATTTAACTAATTTTTCATTTATAAGTAGTGGCGGTACGAAGTTCGCTGGGTCAGCTAGTCCTATATAAATATATATTTTTGATAGGTAGTTGTCACCATTGATGTAACACGTTAATAATTGCCTCATATTACCATTATCGGTGTCGAAACGCGAGCTCTTCCTGCAGCGACACCCGACCCGCGGCCGCCCCGTCCGTCCCTCGCCGCGCCGCCCGCAGTCCGCACACAACCCCACAAATGCGGTCGACGTGCAACTTACACTGCACTCAGTAATAGAATCACGATGAAATTATTATAGCTTTTTGTTCCGGTCTGGTGACTTGGTAGGTACCTTTAGAACGTTACTTTTAGGGTTCCGTACCCAAAGGGTGCGGAACCTTGCGGAAGGGTGGTATATTTTGTACTATATATATAGTGTATTTAAACAACAAATACTGAAAACACCGATTTATCACGCGGTTTGTAAGTAGTGACCAAAACCAACGAGCATTTTCTCCCCATATGCTAACTTATCTAAATATGTATCTGGTTTAAAAAAATGATTTGGTTATATTCACGGAACCCTAAAAGAGCGAGGCCCGACTCGCACTTGGCCAATTTTTTGTTAAAATTAAAATAACTTATTCAGAATCAGTGAACTAATCGTTAACTAATTATTGCAATCAATAGTTTTTAAGAAATGTTACATTTTCCCCCAAAAAATGTAGTAAAAATACATTTAAAAAATTCACTCAGCCTATTATAAAAAAAAACTTGAGAGGTGTCAAGACACCCGGGACACCCGGGTTGAACGTAGTTCCTTTCGATTAATTTTAGTGAAGGAATTGTAATAAACTAGTGGTGCCATCTAGTATTAAATTGATTAACTACGATGAATTATATTATTTAGTTTATTTCTATTGCACTGTTACAAAACCAAAGAGTTACTCTGGTGGAGTTACTGTTTTTCACAGATGGCGTTAGTAGTACAATAACATTTTATCCAATTTATACAATAAAAAATTAGGGAAAAATTCCACATTTAGAAATTATTTAAAATAAAATTGAAAATAGTCGGTATAATAGTCTGTCGAGCTGGGATTCGAAACATCGACGTTGAACTTTTAGGCGACTGCCCTAACCACTAGGCCATGCAGAAGCCGTGTTCTAAGGCGAAAATACCGAACACAATGCAAAATTCACATTCAACAAAAAAGTGTCGGTTTCAAAAATGTGTCGAGTGTCGGTTCCTTAATTTTTTCCGTCTAGCCCCCTTCCGTACCGCGCGATAAGGAACTACGTTCCAAATACACTATGTTGCAAAAAAATGCATAATCGACTAAGAGCCGATTTCACATCAGACGGTTAAGGCATCAGATTTACATTGGGTCAGTTCTCAGCGTCAGCGCTGACGCTGAAAACTGACTCACCCTGTTTACATGCAGTCACTAGTCTTGGTTATTTATTTATGGTGTATGGCTGTATGCAGATGCACGTTATTCAAGTCAGTAGGGAAAAATGAATTCTCAAAAACGGCAGAATTTGATGCGATTTTATTTATTTCATTAGTTGAGAACATTTTCCTACCTGATGTTAGAAGAGTTGACAATAATTTTAAATAAGAGGTACCTAACTAAAAAGAAACGATTTTGGATAAAAAATTGGATAGAGGATTTTGGAATTTAATATCCCATTTTCACGATATAATTGAACCAAGCGATCTCGCTATCTTTTAATTTTCGCGTCATTTTCGCTTGAAGTATTTTCGACACGACGTGACGTCACCCTGCTACACAGTGTCTCTGACTAGCTGCTGACTTTGTCGTTTATAAGTTTCCTGTGTCGGATACATCATACAAGCCACCATTTTATTTCATACAATAAATATAAAATTAACCAGCAACTGCGCAAACGTACCTACCTAGACACTTTTTGTGTCCTGTGTCGAAAACAAGCCACTTATTGTATGAAAATATTAAGTGGCTTGTATCCGACACAGGACACAAAAGTGTCCACGTTTGTGCAGCGCCTTAGACGAGGTCAGTATCGTTGGTGCGGGTGGCGGGGGACTGACTCCAAAATATTCAATCGGGAATATTAAATATTTCCTAAGGCCGCTATTAGACAGTGCCTCGTTCATCGTTCATGTTTGCGAATATTTTGTGCGAAAATAAACCCTAAGGCCCTTTGCCCTAAGGGCGAATTAAGACAAGGCTCACCGATGACCTTCGAAAATGAAAGCAAAAATCTCGAATAATTAACCGTAGAAAATTCACCCTTAGTGCGAATTAAGACGGTTCATTTTCGCAAAATTTTTGGCAACGATAAACGATGCACTGTTTAATTTGGGCCTTACAGCGTCTTCGCGTCAGTGCTGACTTAAAAATTAAAATTTAAGTCAGCACTGACACGACGACGCTGTACTGTCTTCAAATTAATTAACACAGTGGCAGTATTGAGTCAGCACTGATTTGCCTCGTATTTGAAGTCAGTAACTAACCCAATGTAAATCTGCCTTTATGCTAAACGCTTTCCTACCAAAAAAACAAGCAAATTGGGTTGAAGAAGGCAGTACAAATACTACGTGGGTTAAGGAGCAAAAGAAAATTCAAAAAATTCAAAATTCAAAATATTTATTTCACGTAGGCCAACCTGTGGCGCTTATGACATGTCATGACTCTACCACCGGTTCGGAAAAGCGGATTCTGCTGAGAAAAGCCGGCAGGAAACTCAGCAGTTGCTCTTTTCAAAATTAATAAGTACAAGTTATTTTACAATATTAATAAGTAGCTATTACATTGTAATAAGTTTTTATACTATCTCGTGGGCAGCTGGATGCCAAGCTGATTTAACCCGTGCATCTTTGTTAAAATAGAATATAATATTTCCACAATGAGGGGAAGTTCTGAGAAAAAAAGTGCTACAATTCAGTTCATGTTAAAACGGGCGGGGAGAAAAGTTTGGTATTTAAATTAAAACCTGAGTTTTGCGTCCCAAAGATGAAAGTTCCCAATGTTTTTGTTAGTTCACTAGTGAAAAAGTCAATGTAAACTTGTTTCACGATGTTACAGTGTGATTTTGAAAGTTGCACTTTTAACACAAGCCTATAATGATACCCTACGTCCTCCTTACCTACCATATAAAGTTTGACTTAAAAACCAGCTAAAGGAAAAATTGCTTTTACTAATTTGATATACCTACTCATTCATATAAGTGAGGTGGAGATCACTAATTTTTCACTACCAACTTAATATCTAGTACATTATTATAGAGCACAGACCACAGGGGTAGGTATACGTAAATCGGAATTAGTTCCGATCAATAACAAAAGTTCAACGCTCGATAGCTGATAAATAAAATACATAAATACGAAACATTTTTGGGTAACGTTTCCAATTTATCACTAAACTTGTCATTGTCACTTGTCTTGTCTTAAAGTAAGTATTTGACTTTCATAAAAGACTTAAGAATGCCTCGTGCGTGCGATTTAAAAATACCTAGCAAATCTTTAGCTCAAGTACTTACACAGCTGAAATCTTGAGGGCTGTAAATTCTAAAACCATAAAGCCAAAAAGCCATAAAGATTAAGTAATAGTATGTTAAATTGTAATAGTGTAAATATTATGAGGGTCTAATAAAGGGCTGTAATATGCCCGATTATATGACATGAATCTGGATTAGTACTTACCAATAGTAGAAAGAGAAACTGATTAGGGGTGCAAAACTTCTTGATCTTGGATCTCTACGTAAACCACAAAATAAATCTTAAGTTTACAGGTATTTAGGCTCGCTTGCAAAAACCTTGGATTATCCTTTTAAACCAGAGTTAGCTGCTTTGACAGATTCCGTATAAAGCTTCTGTCAAAATTACAAATTTATTCCTGGGTTAAAACTAACCCGGCGTCTCCGCAAGCGGGCCTTTCTAGTTATTAGAACACACATTTTGAAGTTGAAGTGTGGACAGTGGACGCAGCGCGCAGTCGGTATTCCTGTTTCATAATTTACATAACGTAGGTACGTGTGACGTGTCGGATTCAAGAGCAATCGCTCGTGCCGGACGCGCATCCGGTCGCCGATCGCTCGCCGGGCCGGTGCCGGACACAGCGCCAGATAATATTCATGCATCCGCCGCTCAACAACCGTCACTAGTTTTGTTGTTAAAAGGATGGTTCCATTAGAGATGCAACCGCACCTTTCTCCCTTATCTCCTCTCCTGTCCTCGGCAGGAAGGGCATTCCAAACCAGTGGTAGACTCATCGACGATTCAAAAGCACTTGTAAAAAAGTTTATTTGAATAAAAACCATTTCTATTCTATTCTATTCTATTCCTTAACCCTTTTAAGGTTAGGTAAGTTAATCAGGAATGAGAAGATCCGTAGGAGAACCAAATTCACCGACATAGCTCAGCGAGTCGCGAAACTGTAGTGGAATTGGGCGGGTAACCTATATAGATCTCAACGAGCATCAGCTCTTCGAACTATAGTTCGAAGAGCTGATGCTCGTTGAGATCCCAAGGTGCTGGAGTGGCGACCCGCACCGGGAAGCGCAGTGTTGGCAGACCCTCACTATCGCAGGGACGCGCTGGATTCAGGCGGCTCAAGACCAAAGCCTGTGGAAGTCCATACAGGAGACCTTTGTCCAGCAGTGGACGTCTATGGGATGATAAAGAAGAAGTTACTCATGAGGGATGGTTTGCTGATAGAGCTGAAATTATCAGATTTTTGCTTTTGCCCGTGACGTCATCCACGTAGAGTAGGGTTTTTAGAAATCCTGCGGAAACTCTCTGTTTTGCCAGATAACAGGTAGCCTATATCGACCTCCTAGTCCTCAACTAAGTACACCCATACAAAAGCCTCAATAGCCCAACGGTTAAAGGTGCTGACTGAAAACTGAAAGGTCGCAGGTTCGAATACACCCGTTGCACTATTGTCGTACCCACTCCTAGCACAAGCTTTCCGCTTAGTTGGAGGGGATAGGAGTATATTAGTCAACTTCAATGTGACTAAGGTTCTTTTAAAAAAAACACGTTGCTGCGTGAATGATTGTATAGAATTGAAAAATCTTTAGCCTTTTACCCCGGAAAAACAATGGTTTCCCTCGGGATTTTTAAAACCTCTCTCCACGCCGCCTTAGAAGTCGCGGCAATCGAATAAAATAAAGTACGTAATAAATCTAACTGTAAAAATACCCAACACAGCGTAAATATGTAGGTATATATTTTACATACGAAATAAATATATTCTGTTAAGTATAATATGAAGTCGACAGACCACAAGAGTTACGCAAACGAATTGACAAGTGAATCTCCAGCATATCCATAATGCATTATGTCAACACGTTTGCCTAAATTGTTGTCAAGATTTAAGAAACACGTGCTAACTTTATATATGGAATATAATTTAATAGTTTTTTTTTAATAGAAATAGAAAAGTTTTCATTCAAATAAACTTTTACAGTGTTTTGAATCGCTAAGTGAATTTACTGGTTCGGAATGCCGTTCTGACAAAGAAGAACTACGCTGCGCTTTTTAAATTATGTATCATGTTGTGTACAGTTTTTACGGTAAAAACTCTGAATTATTTTCACGCTTTTTTATGGGTAGAGACATCATGACTATAAATTATAAATTATAATTTATAGTTGTCGCAATTGACGACATTGACGCAATCAATTTTAGAGAATACTACAGCTGATATCTATTATAATTTATAATAGATATCAGCTGTAGTATTCTCTAAAATTGATTGCGTCAATGTAACGATCGCAATGACCGCTGATTGGCTGAATTGGCGTTCTTGCTGCATCAATGCATTTTAACCAATAGCGGGAGAGTACCAGCCAATCAGAGGTGAGTGCGATCGTTACACTGATGCAATCTTTAGAATTCTCTAAACCTCTGCAGACTAATGTGAAGGCAATAGCAGATAGAAATTGTTGCAACAACTCAAGTTCCAACTCAAAGAGATTTTCTGATAATACTAGGAGGAGATCTTGTAAAGGGCGGTGAACTTGATGCGATGGATTGATTCATTGCAATAAAAAATACGAGATGCAACGATGAAATAACTTTTTTTTATTATTCCCAACTCTTAGAAATATTTTAGACTAACTTTAGCCCGCGACTATTTCCGCTTTTACGTTCACGAATTAGGTTTTTCAAATGTCCCGCAGGAACCTTTAGTTTTTCCGGGTCGTCCTCAATTATACCTACCCAAGCAAAAAATAAAATCAATCCGTTTTTCCACGATTGAAGGACAAACCAAACACACTTTCGCATTTCTCATATTAGTAAGATTTGTAATAAACTTTATCCACGCGGGCGAACTCGCGGGAATCAGCTAAGTATGCTAGGGGTAGGTACTTATATGGTATTAATTAATAAAATCAGAACTCCGGAGAATTCGATCGTGGCGGAAACGCATCCGGCAGCCATCTCCCGCATCCCGGATGCGGCGCCAGATAGTGACGTGCATCCCATAAGTTTTTAACCGATTTTAGAAGAGAGGCGTATTTCGATGTAGGTATATTTTTTATCAGGCGGGTATTACTCCATAACTAAAGATGGAATACATTCATTATGAGCACATTTTTATAAGAAAAGCGTATAAATGAATGTCATTCTGAACTTGATTAATAGCGAAAAAAGCGTAAAGCTTGTGTTAGGAGTGGGAGCGACATTAGTGCACCGGGTAGGGATTGAACCTTTCAGTTTTCAGTCCACGCCTTTAACCGTTGTGCTATTGAGGTTCTACGTAGAAGATCTATGATAAAATATAAAAAAATATTTTTAAAAAACCGACTTCAAACGCCCGCGCCACTACAAAGTATAATAATTTAGAATATATAATTTATTGTTGATATTTTAAAAACTACTCGACCGATTTCGATAAAATTTTAATGGGACCACCTGGAAAGTACTTATACCATTTGAAACAAAAAAATCCAAATGGGTTCAGGTGCCTACGAGTAATCGGTGTACGGTGAACATACATAAAAAAAAAGATTCCAACGAATTGCGAACCTCCTCCCTTTTTAAGTCGGTTAAAATAGAAAATGGGAGTCTTATCTTACAAAATAATAGGTAGGTACATAGAAATTCAGTATAATTTCTCGTTTTATCCCATTTCCTACGTTATAGTAGAAAATATATGAAAATCATTTCGATAGTAGAAATCTGTACGTTTCGCAATTTTCTTATCTCAGCTAAACGCAAGACATAATTAAATCTCGATTAAGGTATTTGTAACCAATGAATTGCCAACTAATACACCCACGTTGCACTTTCTGTGATCAAAATCGTGTTGAAATCAAAGAGATTTACTCGTAAATACTACAGCATAGAGGGGTTTTTAAAATGTGAAACATTTTCATGCCGAAGTTTGAGATTAATAAAAGATAAATAATATAGCATAAATACCAGGCTCAATATGCCAAGTTTGTTTTCAACCAACTGCAGTAATTTTTCATTCATTTTCCATAATAATAATATCGACGGTCCCTACGTACATTCCCCTAACTACAAATGACAAATTTTACAGGAGAGCGCTTTGAAGTTTCAAACATGTGTATTTCATGTTCTACTTAACGTTTAGTCTTGAAATTTGGTATAAAGTTTTCTAAGGTGATATATTTTATGAAAAATATAACAATAGCGAATAAAAATCACTTTTAGTGTATTATTCATCACTTATTTCCTTCTACATGGCAATTATCCCTATTGCAAATAGCTTAAGTGGTACTTGTTGACTTTTACGTGGTAGTATTAAAATTTAGCTGAGTCGTAACTGCCATTTATGAAATGGTACGTGGGTATAAAAATGTTGTATGCTTAGTGTATGCACTGTATGTTTCAGTGTAGGATAGCGTACCTTATACTCAGAATTACCAAACGGTATTCGCTGAAGTTAATACAGTTTTGCGCATCGACATTGGCACATCATGACGGGAAGTTAGAGGTGCTGCCTATGTGAGCAAAAAGTCATACACGCCTCTACCACTCACTACAATGTTGTGAATTGTGATAGGGGATTTCAGCGCGAGGCTGGGTGAACTACGAGGTGCAGAGACGAGGGTGGTTCAATTTGGGAATTGGCGAAGTAACCAGAGGGGTCAAATGCTGGCCGACTTCATGGACAAGGAGGCACTTTCTATAATGAACCCTTTCTTCAGGAAGCGGCTACACAGAAAATGGACATGGATGAGCCTCGATGGTTCTACAAGAAGTGAAACTTCATTATGTCAACCAAGCGGCATATATTCAATGATGTCTCTGTGATCAACAGGGTGAGCGATCATCTGCAGACGCGGCTGCCTACCGGCGGATTAATAGGCAGATCTCTAAGGCACAAACTTGCGACCTACGGATCTTTACTACCAAGTGTATTAAAGATACCATCGAACGGAACAAAGGCTCAAAAGTGTTCGCGAGAGATCTGTCTATCGGACAGAGCCCGATGACGTTGCTGAAAACTTATAACAGTCGTCTCGTCTCTTCTCGAACTGAGATCTTAAGAGAGGTCGAGAAGTTTTATGGTCAGTTATATACCACGACACAAAAACCTGTTGAAGATTTGGCCAAAGATCCCAGAGTCAAACTGACCTGACATTATACCGAAGATATCCCGGATGTCAACCTATACGAGATTAGTATGGCTCTCAAACAGCTCAAGAACAACAAGGCGTCTGGTGATGGCGGAGTCACTTCGGAACTCCTAAAAGCAGGTGGAAAACCGGTATTTAAGATCTTTAAGCGATTGTTTGATTCCGTTATTCGCGAGGGTATTAATGCCGTCGAAGCATGGCACAGGAACGTAGTGATTAATTAGCGTTTGTGGACTATAAACTATGAAAGCCTTTGATTCGGTGGAAACTTGGACTGTATTGAGGTCGTTGCAGAGATGCCGGATCAACTACCGGTATATCAAAGTGTTGAAGTGCTTGTTCGAAAATGCTACTATGTCAGTACGTATACAGGACCTGACTACGAGGCCAAGCAGCGTGGAGTGTGACAGGGAGACGTAATCTCCCCGAAGCTCTTTACCACTGCGTTGGAGGACGTCTTTAAGCTTCTGGATTGTAACGGACTTGGCATCAACATAAATGGCTAGTACATCACTCACCTGCGATTTGCTGATAACATAGTAGTCATGGCAGAAACAGAGACTCAATACAATACTCAACGATCTCAGCAGGGTTTTTCAACAGGTGGGCCAGAAAATGAACATGAACATAACGAAAATCATGTCCAATGCTCATGCTCCGCTCCACCCAGTAATCGTCAAGAACTCTGCACTCAAAATTGTGGACGAGTATCTTTATATATCTGGGACATACAGTCCAGCTAGGTAGGTCCAATTTCGATCAGATCAGGCAGATGAGAAAGTGACTTTGAAGAAGAAATTATACCTTTCCCAACCTTATCATGTGTGTTAAGTCATAAAGCTGGAGTCGAGCATAACGCGGAAGAAATATTTGTTGGCTGTAAGTGGGTAGATTCTAATCTTATCTGCGATGATTCTAATACTTCTATAATCATTGAATCCGATACTACTAATCCGAGCGGCTACATTGCAGGAGCGAAAAATGGTCTCTTCATGAGCTAAATCCAGGGTAGAAACTTCTTATGTATGCAACTGAGCGACAGCTTCAATAATATTTTCTTTGTTTTGGATCTTGTTGTTCATCGTCAGTAGATTTGCCTCGACATGGCGGTGTTGAAAAAAAATTTATACACTTAAAATAACAGAAATGGTAATTACTTACGAGATCGAAATAATATTCCCGAAGTAAAATTTCGTAAGTAGTAGTTAAGAATAAAATCTGTTCTTATTTTCCAATGTAAAGTCACTTATTTACCACTTACTACAACTTACTTTTCAATTTTCCGATCTAAAATAACGTAACTACCAAATACAGACAATCACGTTGGAATGCTGCAAAATTAGTTTAATTCCTATAAAAACTGAAAATTTAAGTATTTATCTATTTGAAATACACATAAAAATAACTATAAACTTAAGTGAAGATATATTTAAATAAAAGTACTTTAAAAAATTCTAAAATTTCGTATAATTACTTGACATTCACGCGGCAAATATAGCACGACCATCGCCTAGGCCAATGTCCCGCAAGTGCCAGTTGCGGGGGTGACGCGTTTGATATTATCAAACGTAAAATGACTGAATTACCACTACTGTTGTTGTTCGTTGGAAATTGTAGTTAAGGGAAATTTCGTGTGTGGATTTAAAGGTCAATTTGACACCTTAGATTTATTTTTTATTAAACTAGACGATAGTATAGGTTGGCCTGAAGGTCATGGAAACAAAACATGCAAATCACGGATCTACCACTTAGGGGATTGTACGTAGGGACCGTCGATATGTAAGTACAATATTATGAAGTTAATATTATTCTGCGCTTAAATATCATAAATCCGATAGTGTGTTTGTTTCTTTGTTTCTTCTTACTCGTCAATTACTGCTATTATCTACAAATTTTGAACAATTGTCACCTTTATGACCACTTCCTAGAGGACATAATGCTATGCCAGACATCTAAAAGAATTTTTTTCAAACTAATTTTCCACTTTTCACAAGCTGAGCTAGGCTGTACAACTATGTCTCCAACTCTCTATCAGGCGCGAGGCCGACATTTGAGCTCAATGATGAGTGATGACAAAGAGGCTCAATGTGTTAGTACGAGATCCGACATAACATCGACCTTCACCCATCTGTTTACCGAATGAAACATTTTTTTTATAAAATTCCATACATAGACAAATACGTCTTGTATGTATTGCCTATCAAAATATGTTCATGACTATCATTAATTAAAAAAAAATATTAATTAAATTTTTTTAGCGAGTTTCACCCACTTGTTTACCAATCAAAATATATATCAAAAAACAGATTATTTAATAACAAACGCGATGGTATAGTATTGCCTGCAATAAACTGTTCATGAAACACTATTGCCAGGATTTAAAGTTTAAAAATCAAAGCAAGTAAAGTTGCGCAAGAGAGAAATCCGAGCTTATTTAGTGTAATAAAGAAGGATAGAGCATAGTGGCTGCGAAGCGACGCCTTCGTTGAAACTCGCTAAAAAATATTTAATTAATATTTTTTTAATAAATGATAGTCATGAACATATTTTGATAGGCAATACATACAAGACGTATTTGTCTATGTATGGAATTTTATAAAAAAAATGTTTCATTCGGTAAACAGATGGGTGAAGGTCGATGTTATGTTCGGATCTTAGACTATGTAGACTTATTTGTCGCTCATTATAACGTTTAAAACTTTAAACGTCATTGACAAAAATTAACATTTACAAGCGGTTCTTTACCGGCGTTGGCAGCAGTTCATTCATACTGGTAACCCACGCGATTCCCCACCAATCCACCTCCCTACACGATTACCCCACACGCCTGTCGCCACCCACCCACCCTACTACGCAAGATTAAACTCGGTGATTATACAAGGCTTGCCAACTGTTATGATTTTCCAGGACTCAGTTTCTAGAGAACATACAGTTCTCATACAGTACCACGAACTTGTCTGTTCAGGTGGATAAAATTAGAACTGAGGTCGCTATAAGTAAGTTAAGTATCGTCGTCCTCGAGTGGAGACCGCGTCTCGGTAAATGGAGTGTAACGTCCAGAATATGGCACACATCGATTTGATGCAAAAGGCTGAATATAGCGTTGACGCTACCTAAAAGAGGCCTATGCCCATCAGAGCATGCATTGTGGGTGGTATGGGCTGATGATGATGATACATAGGTACATAAGTTGATATCATCATCATAATCACCATCATCTTAACCCATCGCCGACCCCACAATTAGCAGGGTTAGGACATAGTCCACCACGGTGACCTAGTGCGGTTAGGCAGAGTTAGATTTAGGCGGTCAGAAGCCTTGAGACATTATGGAGAACTCTCATGAATGCAAGTTTCTTCAAGATTTTTTCCTTCGCCGTGTGAGCAAGTGATATTTAATTGCCTAAAACGCACATAAAACTCCTAAAAGCTATAGAGGTGCCTCTGCCTGAGATTCAAACTCTGGACCTGTGAAAAGGAGGCCGAAGTCTTGTAGTAGCGTAGTATATTATAGTAGAGGAATATTTACATGTCCGGAATTACAAAATTTAAAGAGGGTATCTCTACATTTCGATAACTAGGTATGAATGATTATGATAAAGCCACATAATTATAAATAACAAATAATTTAAAGATAGTTTGTTATTCTTATTTAGCCATAATAAATATATTTACTTTGCTTTGGTGAAAATAATTTGTTTTTATTTCAATCAATAGGGAAGACCCCCATGAATCATGATGTGGATACTGGATACCCTCTTTTATTTTTAACTTTATTATTCTTTATTATTTGTTTTTATAGCGACAATAGAAATACACGTTCTGTGAAAATTTCAAGTACAAATCTACCTATTCCGGTTCATGACATACAGCTCGCTGACAGACGGATGGACAGCGGAGGCTTAGTAATAATAATTGGTCACGTTGGCACCCTTTACTGATTACGGAACCCTAATAAAAACGTTCCCACTGGCAATCAGAGCCATTCGCACCCATACACCACAATACACGTGTAAGGTGTATTACGTTGCGACCAACGATGTTATATGTTCCATGGTTGCGACAGTAAGGCGACCCGTCTATTTGTCTACCGGTTGGAATGACGTCACGGCTTTGGAAAACTATCACCCATTAATGAAGCCCGGTCTGCCGGGTTGCGTCATACTACGCTATGCCAACTCCGCATGTCGTTGCTTCATACCCACCTACCTATCGAATGAGAGTTCATTGTGTTTCAGATATAAAGATTTTATGGGAAATATTTCCGCCCACGCTGCTAAAGGTTAACTTTAAATCCCTCATATTATTACGTATGATCACTGATCAGGCATGTGTTATACTTAGTAGGCATAGGTATAATAAGAAATTCTTTATTTTGTAATGTTAAATTAGTCGATAATAATATTGTATAGGTGTAAGGTACTGCCTCGTTGGTCTAGTGGTTAGCTTGTTCGACTACAGATGACGAGGTCCCGGGTTCGATTCCCGGGTTTAAAAAAAATGTATTGGGGTTTTCTGCCAAAGAAATTCTCAGTACTAGCCCGGAGTTAGGAAGTTGGCGGTGTGTCAACCCCCGTGCCTCGGAGAGCACGTAAAGCCGTCGGTCCTGTGCCTGATCTCTCTCCGGTCGTGTCAGATAAGTTCCGTCCCATCGGACTATGAGAGTGAGGGAATAGAGAGTGCACCTGTGTTTGCGCACACACTTGTGCACTATAATATCTCCCGCGTAGATGGCTGATCTCTAAGGAGGCTGGCCGCCGTGATCGGATTCGGTCCGGAGGTCATTACTATAGGTGTAATCATATATTCTACTACGAAAGTTTGGAAGGATTTTTGTTAGTCTCACGCAAAAACTACTGACGAGTGACGGATTTTGATGAAACTTCTCAATGCAACAACTAACAATGTTACATCTGAACAGCACATTGGCATATTATTTTGTCTCGAAAAATTAAAAATTTCACGCGGGGATCAAAAACCCCCAATCAGCGCAGACGAAGTTGCGGGCATCATAAAATCTCGTTATAAATTGTAAGACTCCATAGCCGAGAATGACAAAGGTAGGTTTAAGTAGGTACATCCAGTCCAGCCTAGTTGATCAATTCTATCGTCTCTAACGACCGAATACAAAAGGTTTTCAAAGTTATAGGGAAAGTCCCATTCTTAATAGGAGTTTGGGCATAGCAGTCTCTATCTCCTAGAGACGGCTATGGTTTCGGCCAAAGAATATGAAGAATATGGGGCGATGCTTATCTAGTAATTTGGATTTCTCTATCTTTTGTCTTTTGTTTTCTTTGTCTGGTGGAAGCCTTTTACAAAGACTTTCCGCCGATTCAGCGATCCGGCACTGTGGCATGTAGAAACCGATCATATGAGTGTAATTAAAACTACCATTTCCGCTTAGATCTTTAGTCTGCATTGTCACTTACCATCAAGTGAGATGGCAGTCAAGGGCTATGACATTTCACATATTTCACACAAAAGCAATACATAATACATAGTTAAAGACAAAAGGCAAAAGTTAACATTCAATGCCCCGATTTAACAAAATTGAGACTTCACTCCCAAGTCAAGGCAAGGGTAACTAAAGGATGGGGCAGGGCGCCGGCCGTCCCTCCCTGCAACCTCCTCTCCATTCATGCAATCAGGGAACCTCTACTTGTTACGTCGTGCGGAATATTTGCATAATGATATTCGATAGCGTCTTAAAAATTGAAAAAGAAAAAAATACTCTAAACCCGCATCAAGATTTACCTTAAAAATTGGTGAACGATTCACACGTGATTTGGAGCCCAGCGGTAATGCAATTAAAAATGTGATTTGTACTTTAGTACTCATCTATTAAAAAGTAGGTACCTCTGTACCTAGGTTTGTAATTTAATTTATGAAGATGTTAGTGATTGTACAATTTAATTAATTTTACGGAACACTACGTACGAGTCGTTCGCAGTTGAATCGGTTTGTCTCTTCGTTTAACTCAAAAGCATAATGCCAAAGATTAAATAAATAACAGACGATATTATATTTTAGTATGTAAACTAGCCGATCCCCGCGACTTTGTCCGCGTGGGCAGAACCCCTGCAGCATCAGGATTGAGAAGTTGGATCCTGGAATTTAACTATGAAGGTATAGTCTTTGCTTTTACCTATAACAACTATTCATAATCAACAGTTAATCACCACAGTTTAACTTTTCAAACTCAATCAACTTAACTCCTCAATCCTGATGCTGCAGGGATACTGCCCACCTAAACTGTGGTGATTTTAGTGTCGATTATAAATAGATATTGTACCTAAGTACCTACCAAGTAAAGACTACATCGTTGAATTCCAGGATTTAACTCCTCAAGCCTGATGCTCCAAGAAACTGCCTAACCCATTCTATAATCTAATAATAATTCGATAATCGACAGGTTCCAAACAGCCCCCGGTGGTTTGGGACCTGTCGATTGTGAATTGATCTTGTATGTAAGTAAGTACTAAGCCTGGATAAACTTCATCATTGAATTCCAGATACCGCTCTCAACTATTAAACGCTGACGCTAAAAAGCTTTAAATATTTATATTTATTTGAATAAAAATCCACGCGGACGAAGTCGCGGGCATTAACTATAGTGTCTAATATTTATAGAAGTGCTTTTGTCAATACATAGATAAATATCCAGTATAATCATTACCATAATTTAAAGAAAAATTTCAGCACCTTTATAAGTCAAGTGAGCACAGTTTTGAACCCAGAACCTGATGATGAGGATACTGAAGTTATTCTGTCTTCAGGTCATTTCTATCCACGTATAAAAAAGAACTGGAAGCTCTCCAATGCGTGGACGCTACATACATATGCCCTAATGAACCGAAAGGTGGCGGTTCTATCCTTTCCTTTCCACCAACAAAAGCATTCCCAAGGAGGGTTGACGTCAGGCAGGCGGCCGGTCGTAAAATGTCAAGCCGAACCACTTACAATATGGCTTACAAGCCACGTTGTCCCGACCCCACATAGCGTGGGACAAGGAGAGGGAGATGATGATGATGATAATCATTACCATAATATTATTATGGTCGTAGTTATAGGATAAGCATGCTAGTATTAAAATGTCACATCTGCGCAGTGTGATATTCACATCCGCAGAGCCTACACAAGTTACAACGCGGGCGTGCGCGGTGCGTGGGCGGCGCGGGGGACGACGCGTGGGCGATTCCGCAGCTATATCAAATTTAATTTATATGGCTCGAGTACCGCGAAACGAGTGGTTGCGGGTAATTAAAATGTGTCGTCATCGATCTGACGTCACATCTACCTAGTAGGGGATCCCCCAACGCTGACTTTCAGAGATCTCATTCAAGCATCGAGGGACTTCAAGTATCTAGAGACAGACCCCAATGTCTATCGAAGCTTCGAATTCCTCCTAACGCTATTTGAGTGAGTGAGACAGGTGAAGCGGTGATATCCTAGTGGTTAAAACTTCGCTCTCCTTTTCGAGGGGTCCAGGGTGCAATCTCGGACACACATCTCTGATTTTTCTGAGCGATTTGGATTTTAAGCATTTATAAATATTTAAATATCACGTGCTCTAACAGTGAAGGAAAGTAGTGAAGCCGATCCTCACTTGATTGGACGTGGTGGTGCGCGTGGTGGACTATGGTTTGAAAGTAGAAACTCTTCTCGTTTGAGTGGATACCTGTGCGCAGCTGTAGTGGACCGGGTTGATGTGTGTTGAATGAGTGAGCGAGTTAAAAACGCAGGCGCGGTGGTGGACGCGGTCGCGATAAAATCAAACGTAATTAATACGTATGAAGTCTTAAAAAATGGTCGCGTCTGCCTCCGCGCTCACGCCCGCGAACTGGATCTACGATCTACCTAGTACCTACCTACTTGAGTGTAGGTGATCACTGATCAGTGATTACGCACTTATTGTTCCATGTATCTTTAAGGTCCAGCTCAGATGTGTGTAAAACGCACGGATGTACAGCGAATTATTTAAACCACGTTAAGATGTATTGTATATACGCGTATAGGACATACAGTAGGGCCTTTCTCCTTGTGATATACCTACCTAGGTAGGTATTGGTAATAATTTAATTTATACGTCCGAAACACTCTGTCACTGAAAATCAATCGAATACCATCAAATTGACTAAGTTATAATTATTATTTTTATCATAGCTGTTGTAATAGCCCGCGCGTATTAGGGTACGTTTATGCACACGCGGCACGTCGTGCGGCGCCCGTCGCGGCGGCCGCCGCGTGCGTCCCCGCGTTCAACGCAAACGCATCTGCATGAACGACCGCGCCAGCCGCCAACGCGCCGCGTGACCTCGGTGCCCGCCGCGGTGCTCGCCGCGTGCTCCGCCGTGTTCAACGCAAACGCTTCTGTATGAACGGTCTCATACTTATCCATAAATTTTTGAGTTTACCGCGCGATACGACGTTCCCTTAGTTTTTCAGAACGATCCCCGTGGACTGCGTTAAATAAAACGTTTAAAAGTAGCTTAATTATTTCACTCTCTAAATCCTCAAGTAGGTATACCCATGCAAAAAATCACGTCGATCCTTTGCTCCATTGCTGCGTAATGGAAGGATAAACGTGGGATCAACCAACAAAAACACACTTTCGTATTTATAGTAATTGTAATAGTAAGGCTTCTGCCTCGAATCTTGCGGGCAGCGGGCAGCGGCGGCAGCGGTCACCGCTTGTATGGAGTGCACCGCTCGTTGCCCGCCCCCGCGCCGTTGTTATCGAGGGCCGGTCCTTTTGATTTTACGCATTAGATCCTGCCGCTCCCGCGCCGCCCGCACCGCCGCCGCCGCCCCGCTGCCCGCAAGATTCGAGGCAGAGGCCAAGGACCAATTTAGACGGTGCCTCGTTCATCATTCATTCTTGCGATCATTTTTGCGAAAATTAACCGTCTTAATTCGCCCCAAGGATGAATAATTTGGATGGTTCATTTTTCGAGATTTTTGCTTTCATTTTCGAGGTTTCATCGATGAGTTATCAAAAATGAACCATCTAAATTCGCCCTTAGGGCAAAGAGTCTTAGGGTTTATTTTCGCAAAAAATGTTCGTGAAAATGAACAATGAACGAGGCACCGTCTAAATTGACCCTAAGGATATCGACGGCAGGTATGACCCGCGCGGATTCCGGCGCGTGTGAACCAGCCCTGACCTAGGCCGCGCAGCGCACGACGGAGTTGAAGAGCTCCGTCGTTCAGCGGATCGCTCGGGCACGCTCGGGCGCGCTCGGCTGCGCGTGCGACGCCCCGCAGGAAACAGGAAGTGGACTAACCGCGGGTTTCCGCTCCCATTCGCCGCCGCTCGCTGCCGGACGCACTGTTTCATTCGCTGCTAGGGCTGCTACCGCTCATGTGGCGAGGTGGGCACGAGTGTGACGAGTTGACGACAGCTTCGCTTGCAGGAGATGTTCTAACGGCCGAGATTGTATTAACCTATCAAATTGAAGGTCGATAAAGAGGTGTCAGTTAATATCAATTCACCTATTGAAATTGCTATCTGGTTTTCCAATTATTAGGTACACTAGACCTAGGTCTAATAATTTAAACACTTTTACATTATTGGACCTATCTATCATATCGGCCGAATTTCTAAACAAGATGGTTGCGTAACCCAAAAATTCATCTGATCAACATTTTTTAACAAAATGGTAGTCTCGCGGTTGACGAAATAGAAATTCCATTATGCCTGATGGAAAATAATGATGATGTTAAGGTTAGAGCGCATTTAGAAATACTATATTAATCCTTTCCTTGAAGGTACCCAAGTTGTACGTGGCAGGAATCACAGACGCCAGAAGGGCGGCAAAAACGAACAAAATTGTTTCGTACTTATAAATATATACAAGTGGATTGGATGTCAAGATGTCAACCACATAATGATTCTAAAAAACTCTTTTAGAAATCCTGTGACAGAGCGGTCTACGGTGAATCCCTATACGTTATCGCCTCCCACCAGACCAGACCAGAGACAATTCAGAAATTACAAATTCCAAAATTGACCCCGTCATGAATCGAACCCGAGACCTCCCAGTTAAAAGACAACAGCGCTCACCACTGAGCCAGGGAGGTCGTCAAAATCCTAGTTGCAAATATCTTTAGCAAAATATTTGTAACTAGGTAAAGCCAAGGGAGGATTTAGGACGTTAGATTAAATTTTCATTGTTTGGAATAAAAACATCCAGTCAGCCCTGTAAAATAGCTCGGTCATCGTATTTTGTGCCATTGAAGTAATAATATCACAGTATGAGCTTCACGTACCGGATACTCGTAACATGAGATAGTTTGTTATGTTACTTTGCTTTGCTTTGGTCGGCGCGTTCGCACTCTTTAATTACTGCTTGCTCTTTCAAACAAAACAAGCGGTAATAGGTAATGTCCTGTTGGAAAAGACCTTGGCACTTTGTTAAACAGTTCGTTGTTTCCCTGATACGGTTAAAGAACTTTATTTCTCATTACGAATCACAACAAATTCACTTACATGAGAAACTTATTAACAATCGGTAGATATCTTATTCTTAAAGTTACTGCGATTTTTATATAAAACAAAGTGGGTAGAAATAAACGGTCGATTGCGCGGATGGCGCGGACATAACATAGATTCTAAGCGACTAGATACGGCTTGGCACTTCAGGGTAAGTAAGTATGGTATTCATTTATGTATACTTAAATATGTTTATAATATTATAGAAGATTGAGATGTGAATCATGGAGGTTGCCTATAAAAGCCCGTGCTCGCTTTCATTCGGGCTCAGTCAGTGATCGGTCTTTGAAGCGTAAACGTGTTTAATTATTAACGTGATTTTTGTAATTATTTTTCTACCGTCAGGAAAATAAAATTGTGTGCAGAACTTTTTCCTTTTGTGTTTTGTTAATTTCTTTTTTAAAAAAATAAATTCTTTAAGGATATTCTAGATCAGAAGTGGGATAGGGTCCTACGTGATCCTATCTTCTTGGCTGTACTGATTTTGTTTTCATTTTTATAAGTGTTGCAAAAGGAAAAATGTCTGACCATGATGATCGCGACCGTGAATACCGTAGAAGCCGACACCGCGACCGCGAGCGTCGACGTGGTAGACATCGTGATCGTACACCGGACGATAGTTTAAGACGTGAGATGAAGGTGTTGCTAGCTCGTTTCAAGACGCTAGAAAGTCGGGTAGATATAAAAAACGCGCCGCCGCCGGTGCAACGTAACGCGCGACCCGTTTCACCGCCACCGCCTCCACCGCCGCCGCCGGGACGCCATGATCAAAACGAACGTTCGTCACCGTCGCCTGGTCGGTCCGCGTCACCGGGTCACCAAACGCGATGTTCTGGGACCCCGCTGGGGACCCCGCCGGTTACGCCGCGTCTGCCGAGTCCCTTAAGAACAAATCGGGTAGCGGGTTCCGAACCCGGATGTGTAGTGAATGAAGTGACCGCGCAGTCTACAGTTACGGACCGCATTGTAGATGCTATTCGTTCAATCATAGTGCGAAGGCGACGACTTGAAGAAAGGACTTGTTTTCTATGCGGCCGACCGGGGCACAAACAGGCTACCTGTACCAGCAAGAGGATTAAAACAAGCCCTGAGGAATCCACCTCAGCAGGTACAAGAAAAAAATGAAAATCCTAAGCCTGTTTTTGTGCCGGTAGGGACCGAACCTTGCTCCTTTTGTAAAAAGCCGGGTCATCGGGATACAAGTTGTTTCGCCAAGCTGAAATCTGAATCGCGTAACAAAGATAAAGTTAATTTTTGTCGCGAAAATCGTACTTAGTACCCGCAACAGTGACATTATTGTCGGTGTTATTCAGGGCGTGCCAGTTGACGTATTAATTGACAGTGGATCAACAATTTCATTACTTTCGTCGGATTTGTTGAAACATTTTAAATGTACGCGTAGGCCGTCATTTCGAATATTAAAAGGGTTCGGTAGTCAAGAAATCGAAAGTACTTATTACGTAACCTTACCGATTGAATTTGACGGTATCACCCTTGAAGTTGATATGTTTGTGGTCGCTTCCGAATTCATGCACACTCCGGTTATAATAGGTACGGATGTACTTAACAGAGAGGGCGTTCGTTATACCCGCACGCGCGATTTTCAACTTATTACGCGGGAAGTTATAGAATCGGACCGAGTGATGACTATTCAATCTAATGAGTCTATTTCCATCAACAAGAGATGTGTTGTGATAATTTGCAACGATTAATGACAACAATAAGTGAGTTTACCGCCACGTCTACTGTGAATACGGGTAGTATGAGTATTAGATTGAAAAGTGACACTCCTGTTAACTATCGATCGTATCGCCTTTCTTATGCGGAAAATTTTCGAGTCAGAGACATCGTTAAAGAATTATTAGAAAAGGGGATAATTCAGGAATCAGAGTCCGACTATGCTAGCCCAATTCTTCTCGTTAAGAAGAAAGACGGCACCGATCGAATGTGCGTGGATTTCCGAAAACTAAATGAAGTGACTATTAAGGATAGGTTCCCATTACCGCGAATTGACGATCATATTGACCGACTCGGGCGGAATAGATATTTCACTAAGTTGGACATGGCGACGGGATTCCACCAGATTCCAATGGACAAGGGGTCAATTCCTCTTACCGGTTTTGTAACGCCTGAGGCACTACGAATATTTGAAAATGCCATATGGACTTGCAAACGCCTAAGTAGTTTATCAACGCATTATAGCGAAAACACTTCGAGAGTACATTGAATCTGGTGAAGTTCTCGTCTATATTGATGACGTATTAATTTTAAGCCCAACGATAGATCATGGATTGGTTCTTTTGCACAAAGTATTGACGACTCTGACTGACGCCGGTTTTTCTATCAATTTGAAAAAGTGTTCTTTCCTTTCACCCTCAATTAAATACTTAGGTCGTAATATTAGCGAGGGTCAGGTACGGCCGAGCCGTAATCAGGTTAGGGCGTTGACGGATGCTGATGAGCCGAATAACGTTAAAGAGGTCCGTCAGTTTATGGGGTTTGCCAGTTATTTTCGGCGGTATATTCCTGGTTTTGCTCAGAAAACGGCTTGTATTGCAGCATTAACGCGAAAGGGTGTAGAATTTAAATGGGGACCCGAGCAGCAGGCTGCTCGTAAAGAGATCATAGAGTGCTTGACGAACGAGCCTGTGCTAGCAATTTATGACCCTTCATTGAAAACCGAGGTCCACACGGACGCGAGTTCCATCGGTTACGGTGAAATTCTCCTTCAGGTACATGAAGATGGGCATAAACGAGTGGTGGCCTACTACAGCAAGTTGACGCAGGGGGCTGAAAGTAGGTACCACTCGTACGAACTTGAGACCCTTGTGGTAGTGAAGACCCTACAGCACTTCAGGCATTATCTTGTGGGTATGCGCTTCACAGTGGTCACTGATTGTAATGCATTAAAGCTCATCCAACGCAAGAAGGACTTGCTTCCCAGGGTGGCTCGGTGGTGGGTATACTATCGGAAGACTAGACTACCGGAAGGGCTCACAAATAGCGCATGCCGACTACTTGAGTCGGAATCCGGTCAATGTGTGTACGGTTCAGAAACCACTGAACTGGGCACAGATTGCCCAAGCATCAGATGAGGAGACCCAAATTCTCATTCAACGATTGAATGACGGTCAGTTAGACGCGAGTCGATATGTCGTTAGAAACGATACTCTGTATGTCAAATATACACCTACTGGTGAACCATCCCGACTTTTATGCTACATCCCATTAGAGTTCAGGCTATGCCCTGGCAATCATTTTATTCGTTTGGGACAAAATTAATGTTCACCCACTGATTAATGCGAAAATTTGCAGGTACCTACTTAACCAACGACTTTTATTTACATGTGGGTACTTTGTGCAATTGGATGCCGGCGCGGCGGATCTCCGCGCGTCGCCTGTCGGCGGTGGGTGAGCGTACCGCTTCGTGTCGCAGCGCTGGTTGCGGCGCTATTGCACGCCAACTGTTCGCACTGGCGAGTGCGTCACCTCCTGACGCAGCGCCAGTCGAGGCGCTACTGCACGTCACCTGTCGGTGCGCTGCCGAGCGCGTTGGAGCGCGTCGCAGCGCTGGCGATGGCGCATCCGCGCCTCCCCTGCCGGTGCACTGCCGAGCGCGTTGGAGCGCGTCGCAGCGCTTGTATTACTGGATTGTGCCGTGAGTTCGTTGTATCGTTCCAATGTCTAGTAGTTTGTTTTGTTGGCTCGATAATACTAATGCGAACTAAGCAGGTAATCAAGGAAACGATATTGCTTTCAGTGAAATTAATGCTGATTTCCACACGTTACTTGCGCACTCTGCACACATCACGAGTGTAACAAGATGCCCCGTATTTTTATTGTTGATAAGGTCCGATTCGACAGAATCGAGAGACTTTGTGTAAATGTGTACTTGCTGTCGCTGGCTAACGGTTAAGAATCCTGTTTTGGTTTCCGTTTTCGATTTTGAGGAAATGTACTGTCCTTATTTGAATTATTGATTAAGGTCAGGTGTGACCGAGCCTTTAGAGCCGGTAAAGCTTACAGTTGGAGAGTAATTAAAAATTACTTTTGATGGTGAAAAGTATCTTTGGATTTGAATTGTGTCCAAAGAGTTGCATTGCAATTTTTTTTTTTTCGAAAGATTTAACTGAAATTTTTAATGTTTCGTTTTAACAGTTGCACGCGTGTCTGCGTGCGGGTGTGAGGCGAGTTGCCTTACTGCGTGTGGTGCTGCCTGTGGCTGGCCTGGCCAAGCTGCAGCGCGCTCCTGAGGCTTGCGACCAGGAGTGGCTGGTCCAGGACGGCATGTCCTGAGGGTGCGAGTCAGTCGCACTCGACGGGCAAGCTGGCTCTGGCTGGCAAGTGGACGCATCTGAGTACATGGTCCCGTGGCACGGGTAGTGGACTCTTGAGGTATCCGTAGCTTGCTGTGATGGTGAGTCCGGTGACTACCGGAAAGACAGGTTAAAGTCCTGTCAGACTGAGTTATGTTTCAACGTTCTACCTCTGACTCAGGGGGTTAACAAGTTATGTTTCAACGTTCTACCTCTGACTTGTGGGGAAGTTGTCTGAGTTATGTTTCAACGTTCTACCTCTGACTCAGGGGGTTAACAAGTTATGTTTCAACGTTCTACCTCTGACTTGTGGGGAAGTTGTCTGAGTTATGTTTCAACGTTCTACCTCTGACTCAGGGGGTTAACAAGTTATGTTTCAACGTTCTACCTCTGACTTGTGGGGAAGTAGACCAAGTTATGGTTCTACCTATGACTTGGGGGTCTAGTTGAGCCATGACAACGTTTTCGTCTATGGCTTAATTAGTAACTTTGCTGTTTTGCATCTTATCAATATGGCGGACGCGTCTATTATAAGATGTAAAGCTTTAGTTTGTTTCTTTTTCTGTTGCTTTACATGTTTTGTTTTTTTAGACATGGAGAACGAGGAGTTTGGCATTAGGACCGCTCAGCCTCATGATGAGGATGAGCCTGAGCCTGGGCCTGAGTTGTCTCGAGCCCGAATTTTGGGGTTGCCAGCAGACGAGAGGCAGTAACCGTCTACATCAGTAATGCAGAGGCCCGTAAGCGCTTCTGCCACCCCAGTAACTGACTGGCAGCCACAAGACGGTGATCTGCGGATGAGTCTGGGCAGGGGCTTTCCATACCTCTGCTAGACTAGAGAGGAGCTGAGGTCAAGAAGGAGTCCGAGGACGGCCTCATGTCAGGAGAAGCCGTATAGAAGATTGAGATGTGAATCATGGAGGTTGCCTATAAAAGCCCGTGCTCGCTTTCATTCGGGCTCAGTCAGTGATCGGTCTTTGAAGCGTAAACGTGTTTAATTATTAACGTGATTTTTGTAATTATTTTTCTACCGTCAGGAAAATAAAATTGTGTGCAGAACTTTTTCCTTTTGTGTTTTGTTAATTTCTTTTTTAAAAAAATAAATTCTTTAAGGATATTCTAGAATATATACTTTATTTTTATAGTCGCGTATATAAATGTATTACTTATATTTCTATAAAAATATTATATATAAATATAACTTTATTGGTGGTAGTGTTGTAGTATGATATTATTATTTTATATGTTAAAGTTATTTTTGTTAATTTGATTTATAGTTTGGTTCCAGAATAATTGTTCAGTATATAATGTTTTAAAAGTTTTTTATATGTTTGTAAAGATTGTGGGTTTTTTATGTCACTGGGGAGCTTATTATATAATTGCACGCCTTCGAACATAATATTTTTCTTACCGTATTTAGTTCTTGGTGCTCGACATATTAGATTATTTGCATTTCTTAAAACCATTTTTTGCACTTGCACTTTTTTTGTGAAAATTATTTGTGTATTTATATTTTTCGATAAAATTTCGATAAAATGATCGTAAATAAAAGCACCTATCGACCTATATAAACGTAAATATACCCACAAATATTCATTCATTTGACTAAGGGTAGGCCCAAGTAACCATCGACAGGTAGATAAGTTTATCACCGTCGAATTTCGTGATTTTAACAGAAATTGCCTATGATGATGATGAATGTGAAATAGGTCTCTCCCAAAGATTTACAAGATGGAGTCTTAAAGGCTATGAACGCGTCGAAAATTTGTGCTGCCACGGGTGGCACACGCCCTTTTCCCGCGCTCAGTTTGAATTAGGTCATCACCAGATATGGAGCTCGCGAGCCAATATGTTGTTTTTTTAAATGGCGGTTTTGGTAAATAAAATGTGAAAAAACTAAACATGACGATCTAAAATAACCAATAACATCACCTACCATAAGTAAAAAACATTAATTCACATCAGTTCCTGCAAAATAAGAAATTGAAATTTTTCGAAAATAATTAAATTATGTTTGTCAAATTTAGGATGATAATTTTGGCAGATCACGCACATGAAGTTTCGTATTTTTTTGTTCGGTAGATGTACTACAGTTAATTTCGTACTTCATTGATGGGTACCGCCCACTTAGTAAAGTGCCATACCTCTCGAACAACCACAGACAATATAAAATCAATTTTGAAATGAAATAAATCGATAAACATTGTTTAGGTTGTGCACCGTTGTACTAGTATTAAATAGCATTATATATTTATTCCTTATTTCATTTCACCCTAAAGGCCCTCTCACAGCAACAATTTCGACTTACGCGTATTCCGCGCTACAAGGTTGACTGATGAAACCAAAATACGCACGAATCGAAATCGTCGTTGTGGGAGGACTTTTATAGTCATATTAATTAATAAATTATATTAATTTAATAGAATAAAATAGTTTGATTTGTATTCTTATCTGACTATACAATATACTATCGAATATCCATGCGACTATCGATTCTAAGTTCTATGGAAATATTAATCGATAATCGAATAAGTTACGTAACGATTACAGACGCCGTGCATGCGCGGCACTCACGTCACGCACACTAGCATATTCTCATTGGCCTGTTTTTTTTCGTTCTTTAGTAGCGCGACACTCCTTCTAGACATATAAGTATTCATAGGTCTCTCCATAGTAATCCTACTATCCTACTAATATTATAAATGTGAAAGTTTATGGAGGATGTATGGATGAATGTTTGGATGGATGGAGTTTGTTACTCTTTCATGATACAACGAATGAATAGATTTGACTGAAATTTGGAATGGAGATAGCTTATGAGGATTAACACATAGGCAACTTATTATCCCGGAAAATTACAGAGTTCCCGCGGGAATTAAAAAGCCTTTATCCACGCGGACAAAGTCGCGGGCATCAACTAGTATTTCATAAATCTGGAATTACCAGTAATATTCTGAATTAAAAATCCTCAAATCGGATATTTGCCTCTAAAAAATATGCAGATCCGGGATTATTTAGAACCAATCTTTCCGTCTTTTACGATTCTGAGCGCTCTTTAGTTTCGGAATCTGGATTCCGTTTTTGAATTCAGAATCTGCCGTGCGGTTGTGTAAGAAAATCGTATCAATTCGTCATCTTAAAACGTACTTATGTTTTTCTATATCAATTCGAAATAGGTATAGTGCCACCTTAGTGCCACTAACTCATCTGTTTAGGTTTTTAGGAGGGCAAAATTTGAACTAAAGCCGCTATTTTAAAATGTAATTTCGCTGTCGTGGTCTTTGTTGATGTCAGATCTATCTAGCGGGAGTGCTATACAATGGCATGAAAATGCAGTACCTATTAATTATTATTAATTAATTTCTTAAGACTTAAGAGGCAGTCCTAAACGCTGCATTAGCGACTTCGTCAATAAGTTGTCGATCTATAATACCTCTCCTCTCAAACATATTACACATTTAAGCTGGTAAAATGAATATTTTTTTTACAATCGCTTGGTAGATTCCGGATGCGTGAGTGGTCCGACAGGCAATAAAGAATGATCTAGTGATATGTTCTGTAACTTGGCTGAAATCGAATTGTCTGTGACGTCATCGCGTGGGCGGGCGGGGTGATATGGGGTGAGCCTGCACAGCTCAATGAAACTAGTTATGTCATCGCAACGTTTTTTTAACGCAAAAAACGCTTATTAGAAGTTATAATATACTGACACTTGCTTTTACCCGCGGCTTTGCTCACGTTAAGTTCGATTTTTCAAACCCCTATTTTACCCCCTTAGGCATTGGATTTTTAAAAATCCTTTCTTAGCGTATACCTACGTCATAATAGCTGTATGCCCAGCCCGATCTGTCCAGAGGTTTTGAGCTGTGCGTTGATAGATCAGTCACTCAATCAGTCATTCAGTCTGTCACCTTTTTCTTTCATATACATATTTAGATATATAAACTATATATATAAACTTTTAATAAAGTAATGTTAAGGTTGCTGTTTGTGTATGTAATATGTATATAGGTACAATACTAGGTAGTATAACCGACCTTAAGAACGGTTAAAATACGTTTCTCCGAATCGTTTTATGCGATTTATTTACCTTTTAAAACCGCTAAGGAAAAATAGACAGTAGGTATGTCTAGAGTAGAGAAAAAACTTTCAGCTCTGAATCTCTCATTCCTTTCTTTTTCTCTTAGGTACACATAATACTTATAATGAACTTTACATTGATAAAGTCGAAGGAGTGTGCTAAAAATAATTATTATGATGACTTTGCTTGAATTTATTATCGAATTACATGAGCAATTGAGTTACTTAAAATAATTTCGGAGGTTATTGCGGATCGCGGGTGACGTCACGGGCGTGGGCAGACGACATGCGGGTGGGGGCGGGGGGAGGCAGGGGCCGGTTAGCGATCAGTTCAATGAAACTGGGGTTGTGTGGTTATGTCACCAGTTCATATCGTATGAGTCAATATTTTACTTGCTTCTTTACCCGGTCCAAATCGATTATGCCGTGGCTAGTTACACTACCGTCAAAGTCCAAGCTGCTAAGTTATTATGCGTTCCAGCAAGATGCAGGCATATAGTAACCGATTAGGTCTACGTATGGGTTGAATCAAAGCTTATCTTTTCAAGTTAGCCCGGTACCAGACTGCATCATCATTCGTCACGTTATTTAATATTTATTTACTATAGTCATAGTAGAGGTGAGATTACTTTCGCGTTCAAGTGCTATCTTCTCATGAATAAAAAAAACGCGTGAGTGTCGTGGAACATGGGCGTCGTTAAGGTTGGGGTAGGTAGGGGCAGCTGCCCCCCTAGACACTTGAAAAATATAATACTAATAGATACTTCATCATTGAAATCCAGATACCACTGCCAAATCTTCAACAGTGAAGCTAAAAAACTTATAAGTACTTAACTAGCTTTTGCCCTCGACTTCGTCCGCATGAGGTAAGGTTTTTAAAAATGCAGTAGGAACCCGAAAGGAGGTTTTCTCGAGATCAAATGTAGCTAGCCTATGTCACATGATGTCATTCTCCAAGTCCACAACTATTGGTAAGTACCCCCTGCAATAAATCACATCGATCCGTTGCTTCGTGATTGAAGGACACATAACTCCCCCCCCCCCCCCCCCCCTCTGGCCATCGGCTGGCGATGCTCCTGTCGTGGAACACTCGGCTGGAACGAAGTTCAACGCCATCTCTCGCCCCATGAACCATGTCGTAAAGTTGGAATCGTATCGTAAAAAAGGAACTTCGTTCTAAAAAGCTTAAGTAAATTTTAGAAGTCCGATTTGATCGAAGTCCGACACAATTCTACGACTAAGTTATTCCAAATGAATTCTGACTGAATTGCAAAAATTGTGCGTATAAAGCGGTTGCGTGTCTCTACATATAGAAGTCCACTGGCGTCGACGGAAACATCAATGAACAACCCCGCGCCATTCTTGTCCGACTTCCGCTATCTGTCCTTATCGCACGCGCCGCAAATAATTCGATGCTGTGAGACAGATATATGTTGGCTACTTACGTCGCGAATAAATACAATTCCATTGATTGTGAAAGTAGTGAATTAGATCCATGCACTATTAAGTGTTAAGGTTTTGGTACGAGTTCGCTTGAATGTTGACTCGTAGTTTTTAAAGGTCACTTCGTATCAGTTGTAGGAAGTATTACAGAAGTTAAGAATTAAATGTGTTTGTTTTTGTGATCCTTTTCCTTACTAATATTATAATAAAAATAAATCCGAAGGTGTGTTGTCGCAATGTAACAACGGATCGATCTGATTTTTTTTAGCTGAAAAGTGACCTAAGCTATTTATAATTTTATCCCGGAAAAAAGGGTTTCCGCGATTTTTTGAAAACCTAAATCCATGCTAGATTAGGTTAAGCTATTTGTGTCTTAAAAGGAAAACAATTCGCAGAGAACATTCCGGATATTTGTGTAACCGACAAACGTATCCAGGTGCTTTCGACTTTCTGAAGTCGTAAACGCCCGGTTCTTAAGTGGTAAGTTTGGTTTTTCACTTGTACTTAGTGGTTTCATTGTGAGTCCAGTAAGAACGTCCTATTTGTTGTCTTTAGCGAGTCGCTTACGCATTTCTGTTTACCGTTTAAGACAGCTAAGGAAAAATATATTGGAGGTACCTATTATATTTTATAAGACACCTACTAGTTGCATATGAAGGTATATCAACGCGTGAATTACGGGGCGACATACCGACGTTCTTATTGCGTTCTTATTAATTCACGGCACAATTAGGGCTTCCAATACCGGGATCCCGGACTTTTTCAATACAGGTATTGAGGGCTTCCAATACCGGGATACCGGTATTGGCTTAATACCAGGATCCTAGGCCTTTTTCACATTTTTATCAATATCTGCAGACATGCCTGCAGCCCAATATTGGGTTGATTTGAACTGAAAAACAACTGGAAGCAGAAATGGAGGCTAAAACTAAAAAAAGTATCTAAACCCCAAGCTTCCTCTAGCATTGAAAATGAGTCTATTGTGAGAGTGAAAGTGAAAATGGAATTAATTATAAGCGTTTTAAGGCGTAGAGGCGGAAAGAACGTTTTCCTCGGTCAACATATTTATGAAATTGATTAATTATTCAATTCAATTCAATTCTTTATTTGCATAATGTCAATGTGTCTCGATAAGATGGTAAATATAATTATTTTGCAGTCCAGCACATTATAGCCGTAGCGGCGTACAAATATTATAGGAGTCTTTATTATTAAAATTTACAAAGTAACACAATTTAAACTATTTCAAATATACAAAATAAAAAATACAAGCGGAATAATATTAATAACGTCAATCTTATTAATTAAATATCAAAATATCTAATGGCTTTTAAAATTCCAAAATCATGGCAAAAGTTAATTAATTGTTACGGCAATTAAAATGTCAATGTCGTATTGAAAGAATTCTTCTAATAGTACGAGATCCGAACATAACATCGACCTTCACCCATCTGTTTACCGAATGAAACATTTTTTTTATAAAATTCCATACATAGACAAATACGTCTTGTGTGTATTGCCTATCAAAATATGTTCATGACTATCATTAATTAAAAAAAATATTAATTAAATTTTTTTAGCGAGTTTCACCCACTTGTTTACCAATCAAAATATATATCAAAAAACAGATTATTTAATAACAAATGCGATGGTATAGTATTGCCTGCAATAAACCGTTCATGAAACACTATTGCCAGGATTTAAAGTTTAAAAATCAAAGCAAGTAAAGTTGCGCAAGAGAGAAATCCGAGCTTATTTAGTGTAATAAAGAAGGATAGAGCATAGTGGCTGCGAAGCGACGCCTTCGTTGAAACTCGCTAAAAAAATATTTAATTAATATTTTTTTAATAAATGATAGTCATGAACAATTTTTGATAGGCAATACATACAAGACGTATTTGTCTATGTATGGAATTTTATAAAAAAAATGTTTCATTCGGTAAACAGATGGGTGAAGGTCGATGTTATGTTCGGATCTTAGACTATAAGGAGTAAAATTTTTTCCCTTGCAACCATTTCTTTAATTTATGTGTAAAGTATTGTTTTGGTAGTGTTTTGATATCGGTTGGCAAAATAATGAATATTTTAATTGAAAATTTTAACAATTTTATTAAAATGTGCTGTTTGTGGTGCTATGGTAAAAATAAGTTTATCGTGATCTCTCAGAGATTGCGTAAGTATTTAAATTTGTGTCAAGCTTGGGCTTGAAGTTATGCATAGTCATTTTCACAAATTTCGATATTTCCAAAATGTACATTATTGGAAGTGGCAAGACCTTTGAGCTTTGTGAAAGCCAGCCTACACGAATCACATGGTGCCATGCGAAGGATAGCTCTAAGGCATTTTTTTTTTAACTATAAAAGCCTTATTAGCCTTTGTTGAATTACCCCAAATTACAAGGCCATAACGGAGTACTGCAGAGACATAACCATAGTACGCAGTAAGAGCCGTTATTAGAATACTTGTTGTTCTGGTAAGTCTGCGCAGAAGAAAGACAAATCTATTAAGTTTATTACAGACATTGTGTGTAAACAAAATAGAAATAACCTACCACCCTAACAAGTAAATAATATCTATAAAATCAAATATTCCCATACAAATTTTCACCCCTATTGTACTACTCTGAAACGGTGATTTTCTGAAATAGCTTATACAGGTTTTTAATACCTAAAACTAATAACTTTAATGCCGATTTTTCATGTCTCTTACTTCAAAATATAGGACTTTCATGTAAACCCAATTAAATCCCATTTCAATTATTTCAATACAAAAAAAAAATTCCGGTATTAATACCGGTATTGAAAAAATCCGGTATTCGAAAGCCCTCTAGGCACAATACCTTAAGATGGCACAGTACGGTAACAGAACCGCCATAGGCCTAACTATGGCGGTAAGCCATACTTAGGTACCTATACCTAAGTAGGTATTGTTTACATTCGCCAAACAATCATCTTACACTCGTTTAATTACAGCCAGCCCCTAAAGGAAACAACTAAGTAGGAAATAATAATTGACGCGAACAGGGAGCCATATCCGGCGGCGGCGGAAGTAACGCCATACGCCTCTGCTAGGGAAGTGGCCCCTTTCTTTCCTGCGCTCTTGTTATGCGCCTGCGCCGATGCCGCTCCGCGCCCCGCGCCCCGCGCCCCGCGCCTTGCGCCCCAGGCACCGCGCACTAGAAGCGGGAAGAGTAGATAAAAAATAATTCAGTTATTTTGACTTGCTTTTTCAAAGAACGGATTTTTACCTGGATAAGGAGGGCAGTTGTATTTATGTATTACTTTGTGATTGGTAAGTATCTTTGGGGCTTTTTGTCCGAGCTTTAGTCCGAGTGTTATGGGAATCCAGTAGGTATGTCGTTTTAGGCAAATCAAAATATGTACCTACCTACGATAAGAAAAAAATAGAGTTGATTTTGTATCAAATAAAGGGTTGTAGGTTAATCAAATTATGTCCAGAGGCTTAGATTAACTTAGGTCCAGAGGATTGTATAGTTTCTTAAAAAATTATAGTATAAGTATACTTATCTAATATCATAATTTATATAGGTACGAAAATATGTCATGGACAGTCTGTGGCCTGGCATCTCAAACAACACTTAGAAAATCAAAATTCAAACGTAAACTTTTTAAATTCAATGTTTTTGGAAAATCAATTAAAATCTTGTTCAATCCAACTCTACCCGCACCTCCCGCGCACCCCGCACCTCCCCGCGCGCCCGCACTTCAATCCCATTCATGAGACCGTGGGAGAATTCCCAACCAACCAAACCACCCGTAACAACTCACTAATTCATGAATGAAAAGTAACGATACCATTTTAAAAGTCCTCAACCTTTCATTATAATGTACTGTTTTAAATATCCCACCACACGGTCGGTTCACCGCCTCAATTCAGTTCAGGATATGAATGAACGGGGGGAGTGTATTTTTACACCACTGCAGTGCAGTCTTTCTTAAAAGCTAAAAACTATTTTTATTGCCGGATTATCTAAATAGCCTTAGAGGAGGTCGATTTTTAAAGAAAACATTTCGAGATACACAAACTATTTCTGTAGCTCGAATATTTTTTTATAGTTTGCGCTTTATGATTTTTTTCGGAAGCAAAATAAAGAATGCTCTTAAATCAATGTAGGTACTTACCTACGCGGAGTGGCTCGTGTTGGCACGGAACCAAAATCATAAGCACTCAGAACATCACTCATTCACATCTTCTAATTATTTTTATTTATATATAAATTATTTATTTATTTTTTCAGATATTTAGATAACAATCATAAATAACTAGTCAAGTGCGTGTCAAAACACACAAGGTAGGGTTCCGCTAGTAAATTATCAGAGATAAGTTCTAAAAGTATACCTACATAGATTGTTACGAGTAGGTACCTACTTCACACATTACAACAAAGTTCGCGTTAATCTAGTTATTTCTTTATATCTTATACTAGTAGGGCGCGTGGGTGCGCGGCCCGCAAGCGGACCGCGGTTTTTCTATCGTCAAGTGGAGTTTCAGGTCCTGATCATTTTCTATCAAATAACCACTATTCCATCTTTTATACTCTCCGAGATAGATGCCTATGAAATTGGTATGGCCGCCATCTTGAATCCGCCATTTTGAATTTTTTTTCAGCTCATTGCCAATTGGATGAGGTTTCGAGTATTTTTTGTTTGAGCACCTCCCACCTATCTTCAATACCCTGGCCGTGCTCCTCACCCGTTTTCCAAACCCTCGATCATCAGCTCTCTCCATATTTTTTCTCCAAATCATTTGTCAGAATGAGAATTCTTCTATAAAAAAATATATTTTGAAAAGTTACTTCTAGCTCTACAATATTCACCATATATTTTGTATGGAGAAAAAAAAACCGCCATCTTGGATTTTTTTTCTATTCATCAAATAGACCTTTGACTCCTGATCATCTTTTGCCAAAAAACCACTCTTCCATCTTTTATACTCCCCGAGATAGACACCGACGAAATTTGTATGGCGGCCATCTTTTTTCCGCCATTTTGAATTTTTTTTCAGCTCACTGCGAATCGGATGAGGTTTTGAGTGACATTTGTTCGAGCACCCCTCACCTATCTTCGATACCCTCGCCGTGCTCTTCGCCGTCTCCGAAATCCTCAATCATCAGCTCTCTCCATATTTTTCCTCCGAATGAATTTTTTTCCTCTATACGAAACCATCAGTGAAAAAAAATTTTTTCATACAAAATTTTACAGGAGAGGTGATCAATGAGTGAGTGAATCAGCACGAGCAGCTATATATATATTAATATAAAATTCTCGTGTCACAATGTTAGTTACCTTACTCCTCCATACCCCTAAATGGTAAGGGTGACCAACCACTAAATATTTTTTGTAGGCGGTACGAAGTTCGCTGGGTCAGCTTGTATGATATAAATATCATTATTTCAGAAAACAAAAGGTTCAGAAAGATTTTTTTTTCGTCTAGGAAAGAGACCTTTTTTGAGATGTCTCATTTTTGATCTATGTGTGCGATATTATAGAAATAATGCTATGAATTTTATATTATTATGATGTTCATATATTCTACATCACTACACAAGTACACATATCTAAGATACTATTTCTTCGATACAAGATATTATGCGATCATTTATTACATAATAATTCAATGTATGCGATCTCATATAAAATTCAATTAAAAAAACTTTCATACTGAAAATAGGTTCGCAATCGTAGATGGGAAATTCTTTTTCAGGGACGCTTAATTTCATGCTCGACACCATCCATATCTAGTATCCTGTAGGTTATTGACCGAACATCAGAAAACGAAATCAGCCCATCTATAAACGTATGGTGGGTTCACATTTATTAAACTAGTCTAATTTGCATAGGAATCTAGCAGCCTAATACTTTCAGTCACTGACACATTTTCAGAAAGCTATTCAACAAATAAATATTTTTTAATTATGTGAGTAGCTGAGCACGACTGCCCACGCTATTGAGGCTTTTCAATTTTTCTTTCGTGTGTAAAACAGTTTGTAGGTAGGCAGATCTACCTAGCTATTAGCTACCTACAGTCATTTACATTTTCGATTTTGTGACTTCGATGGGGTTTTAGATTTTATTTAATTTTTATTTTAGTTTTAATTTTAGAATAAATTTAATTTTAATGTAGTAGGTAGTTTTAATTTTAGAGTAAATATAGATTTAACGGATATAATTATGGAGTAAAATTTTCGAGTCCAATATGTATTAACAGTCTACATATTATATTTTAGTATCACTAATGTCATATGATGTCTCGTTATCACGGAAATTATGAATGAAGCTGGCTCAGAGAGCGCCGATAGCCCGATAACGCGAGATTGTGGCCGCTAGTGTTTTTCGAATTGACCGAGCCGTCCAATAAATGCGAAGCCCATTAGGAAGTCAAATGTCAGCGTTTATGCTTGTTGTAACAGCGATTTATCGCCTTTATGCCAAATATAGGCGCGATATTGATTCCCGTTGACGCCAAGTATTTCGTTTTCTTCCTTGGTGTATGTTAAAACTTTTAAGGTTAACGGTATTATGTAAAGAGACGCGGGTCCTTGAGTACGTTTGAGTACTTGTCAGTATTTATGTATTTTCTACAGCGCCCGCCGGTTTAACTACGTTTAACTTATAGCTTTTATCGCAGGCTTTGAACTAGGACGAACAGTTTGAGCGCGGCGACCGAATCAAAAAATTTCGTAACGAAAAAAACCTAACACCGTCGTTCAGAAAGCGTTCAACATTTTAGAGGTTCTCAAATAGCTCTATTTGGCGCAGTGGGCGAGAGGCCGCTTTCTTTACCGTATGGTCTATGATGTCGCAGGTTCGAATCTCACTCGCGAAGTAGTGACAGTTCGCTTTTCTTGTTTGTTTGTTTTTTAATTTTTTTTGCATAATTTTTACTGTGCAAAAAAAATATTGCATAAATATTATAATTGCATAAGTTGATAAAAAATGCTATGCAATAGCTTTACCGCGGCAGTCCCCGAGTGCCAATTAATTTTTTTTTTTTTACAAATTGTTGTAAATCAATAACATTGCCTATTGAGGCAATTTTATTGATTCTTTTCGCTTTATTTGTATAAAAATCTACATTTTTTAGGGTTCCGTAGTAAACAAGGAACCCTAATATTTAGCCATGTCCGTCCGTCTGTCCGTCCGCGGTTTAGCTCAGAGGCTATGGTACTAGAAAACTGTAATTTGACAAGGGTATAAATATTAATCATGCCAACAAAGTGGTGAAATAAAATTGTCATAAATAATTTTTTTAAGGGTACCTCACTTCCCCTACATGTAAAGTGGGGATAATTTTTTTTACACGTAGTGTAAGTTGCATATTTTGTAGTATATTATAGTATTTAAGCCATGGAACTTAAAATATATTCAATATTCATAAAAAAATAAAAGCACTATCCTAGGTCAGCAATAACATTTGTGACTTGCAACTACGGATCCCTACACTACGCGTGGCCCGACACGCACTTGGCCGGTTTTTGTTTATATCCCCACTAGATTTTGAAACATCTAACTCCACGCAAGACAAAGTCACGTGCTAGTTATTAGCTAGCATCTGATTTTGCTAAACACTGCATTATGTTTTGTTAATGATAATGAGTTACAAGTTTTAGACAAAACAATTGCCATCTGCCCTTCGCAACTGTAATAAAAATGTAGTTAGGTAGTAGTTAGGTATAGTTCCTTTATACCCTGCATTATGTTTTGATAATTAGTACAATTGTAGACGTATCGATTGGCATCTGCCCTTGGCAACCGTTCCTATAAAATAATAAAACAGAAATCTTAATTGTCTCTATCTATAAAGACTTAATTCGCACGGCCGTATATAAACAAGGATTGTATAAAAACACGATGAATGGCGCTCGACGGCGATTGATAAAGTTTAACAGCGGATTTGAATGAACCATCTGCCGGCTGCGGGCTGGGCCAGGTGCGGCGCGGAGTGCGGACAAAGAACACTCGAGCGAAACTGCCGGCTGGAAGATAACATCTCAGGGTGCTACCACACCAATGTATGTCGATCGATGCCATGGATCGACGTAGTGTTGCCCAAAAATGGTCTTGCGAGACTCTTGCGTCTCGCGCTTGGTATCAATAACCATACCTCCGTCAAAGTAAAGTAAACCATAACAGTATTGAATTAGTGCTGAATTTCGTGTGTGCATTCTTTTACGTTTAAGCCGAATTTACATTACGAAATTAGTGGCATGCATGATAAATTTAATTTCGTGAAACTAGTTGTAGGATATGTGAAACTTGTTTCGTTAAATAATAGTGTCGTTGAAACCTTCAGTATCACAGTAACCATGGCACCATCAGCATCGAAGCTTATTTCCGCAATGCATAATGTTGTTAAACACATGATTATGTACAAAATAAAGAAAAGGCTTTCTCGAAAGAAAAGACGGTGGTGGGTTCGAGAGTGGATATCAAGAAAACATCTAGGTGCGACGCAGTTAATCTCTGAATTAGCAGATAAAGATCCTGAAAGCTATAAAAACTATTTTCGAATGAGTGAAACTCTTTTTAATTATTTATTGAGTAAAGCGTTCATCAAATTAAGTAAGCAGGATACAACTTTTCGGGAAGCATTGCCACCAAAATTGAAACTTCAAATAACGTTACGATATTTAGCAACTGGAAATAGTTTTCAGTCATTGTCATACGAATTTAGAGTAGCATCTTGTACTATATCAAATTTTTTTCCCGAGGTACTGGAAGCAATTTACGAAGAATTAAAAAGCTACATACAGGTAAGAAAACATTTTATTGTTACTGTTAGGATAAAAATTGTTTAAAATTAGTAATCAATATAATCCAACTCAGTTTCTTGTATGCTTTGGACCGCTCTTTGAAGTACGTCTTCATCCAAATTATATGCAAGAGAATCATTTTCTACCGTATCAATTGTTTCGTTTCGTCGGGATATTGGCTGTTCATTCAGGATACTAATGGACTCTATCGGTGATGAATTCCGTTGAGTCAATATTTCCTTTGCTGCTTTAATTCTTTGTTTTCTTATTATAGACAGAAGAATTTCTTCGGTTTCTAGAGCTACTTCCAAAGGAAGCTGACGTAGTTGTTCGGCTACAGTTTGTCCAAAAAGGTCAAACTCATCATTTTTTGCTGTATTAGCAAAGTGTTGTGTAGATACCTTTTCTAAGGCATCGACAGCTTTAAGTAGTGGATCTTTTATCTTTTTCATTTTGCTTCTTGTGGGTGTGGGTGGAGGGGCCAAATTTGGAATTTCAGAACCTGAAGCTGGATTTTCTTGAGTAATGTTTGGCGTCTGAAACAATAGTAATTAAATTATTTATTTTTGTTACAGGTTCCTGACACAGAAGAATGTTGGAGGGAGATAATTGATGGTTTTAATGAGAAATGTAATTTTCCTTTGTGTGGTGGCGCTATAGATGGCAAACACGTTCAAATACGCTGTCCTATGCATTCCGCAAGTGACTATTATAATTACAAGGGAACATTCAGTATTGTCCTCCTAGCAGCTTGTGACAGTAACTTAAAATTTAGGTATATCAACGTGGGTCACTATGGACGAGCTTCTGATGGGGGAATATTTGCTAGATCAAAATTTAAAAACATGTTGGAGGAACGCTTTCTGAACGCTCCTGAAGGAATGGTATTTTTGGGAGACCAAGCATTCCCTCTGACTGATTATCTTATGACACCATATAGTCGTCGACTAAATTTATCCAAAAAACAAAAAATTTTCAACTACCGGCTATGCAGAGCTCGAAGAACTATAGAAAATGCTTTTGGTGTGTTAGTTAGCAAATTTCGTGTATTTGAAAAGCCTATCACTGTTCTGCCAGAAACTGTAGACAAAATTATAAAGGCATGTTGTGTCTTGCATAATTGGCTTAAAACCAAATCATCAAACTACATTGAACCAGGGTTAATTGATGAAGAAAATCCAGAAACAGGAGAACTAGTGGAAGGTTCTTGGCGGACTATACCACAGGCGTCATTTAATCCAATTCGTAATATTAATCATGGAAATCATTCCAGAAATGCTCACCGAATTAGAGAGCATTATACTGACTACTTTGTTGGACAAGGGCATCTAGAATGGCAAGACAGAATGGTTTATTAAATAATAATACTATATATATTTTTGGTAGATAATATAATAAAATAAAAACTTACATTTTCTGCGTTTTCTCTGGTGTAACCATCAATATTTTTTAAAAAATCCATATGAATTAACCATGGTATTTTAGAGACGTACAATTCCTCAGTAGCCATACCCGTAGTACAACATTTTTTCACCTTTAACATTTCATTGTTGTAAGTATTACGCAGTGTTCGTATTTTGCCGACTACCTCTTTGACAGTTTCCATCTGCATAACTTCCATTATTAATTTGTAAGCCGCTTCTCGGGCATTTCGATTTTTGTACTGAGGGTGCTTTGGATCCCAAAGACATTCGTTTCGCTGATATTCATTTATGAATTGTATATTTTTATCGGCTGTCCAACGTACGGTCGCCATTTTTGATGCGATATCTGCAGCGCACCCGCACGTCCACTCGGCGCAAGCGCTTTCGCGACACTAGTTTCGTCTCGTTTACGCGTTGAAATTAGTTGCATGACATTAGTTTTACCAAATAAATGCGTAGTCACAAAACTAAATCAGTGTTATGAAATTAATGCATAAATTGTAAAACTTGATGTTTACACGTGAAATTGTTGATGAAACTAGTGTCGTCAAAGTAATTTTATGCCACTAATTTCGTAATGTAAATTCTGCTTTACGTATGTACGATACGCTCCAATATGGACCGTATCGTACATACATACGTAAACGTATAAGAATGCATACACGAAATTCAGCTCTAATTCAATGCTGTTATGGTTTACTTTACTTTGACGGAGTCATGGTTAAAGCTAAATGCTATCATCGTCTTTATCAACCGATAGACGTCCATGGCTGGACAAAGGTCTTTTGCAAGGATATAGGTACATATAGGAGCAGTGTTGGCAGACCCCCCACCAGGTGGACCGACGACATCAAGCGAGTCGCAGGGAGCCGCTGGATTCAGGCGGCGCAAGACCGAGGCCTGTGGAAGTCCATGCAAGAGATCTTTGTCCAGCAGTGGACGTCTATCGGTTGATAAAGAAGAAGAAGAAGGAGGTACATATATCGACATATTAGTAGTACCTACATCGATATTGATACCAAGTGCGAGACGCAAGAGTCTCGCAAGATTATTTTTGGGCAACACTAGATCGACGTCGAACGGTTGGTGTATTAACTTTGGCTGATCGATAAAACGTTCACCAACGATCGATCGACGTCGATAGATAATCAATCGATGTGGTTGTGGGCACTAAATATCATCATTATAATCAGCAACCCATTATCGTCTCACTACTGAACGCAGGTCTCCTCTCACAGAAGGGTTATAGGTTATAGATAGGCCACAGTCTACTACGCTGGCCCAATGCGAGTTGGCGGACTTCACACACCTTTGAGAACATTATGGAGCGTCTCAAGCGTCCAGCTTTCCTCACGATGTTTTCCTGAAGCATGTAATGTTTAATTGCATAAACGCATGTAACTCCAAAAAGTGAGAGGTGCCCGGGATTTAGCCTTGATCCCCCGCATAGGAGACCGCGGACCTAACCACTAGGCCATCGCTCCTCTCAAATTAATTAGTCGTCATTTAATCTGTGGTGTAGGCTCGTTCCCACGCTGCGCCTGCGCGGCCGGAAGCGCTCCCCCTCCGTCCCCCGGCCCGCTGCTAAGCCGAGCCTCGTTCCGCCGCTCACGCACGCTTCCTACGAAACATCATCATAGGTACTTAGCAGCGAAACTAAACTGAGGGCACGTATCTTAGCGAAATGGAATTGGGGTTGCCATTTTACAGGGAGTTTTCGAGCTTTTCCCAAAATATTGTAGGTAACCATTAAATTATTAAATGTGGCTAGTTAATAGTTACCCTACCGCCAAGCACTTCGTCACATTCACGATATCCTGCCGTGGCGTGAAAAAAAATGGTTGTCTTAAAGAAATTAATCAAAATACTGAGTTGGACGTGAGTTACTCACAAATTAGTCGATATTTTGATTAATTTCTTAAACTGGACACTTTCAAGTAAAGATTTTTATATAAACCTGTGAAGATGATACTGCCATTGTCTCAGTTAGAATGCCATAAGCCTACTTTGTCGTATTAGTTTACAAATTGCGAAAAACCAAATTAAATTTGAATTTCGCGGGCAGAACCGTGTCTTCCACCTTAAGATGATGCCGTAGAGATGTCACCCCTATGCCGAAAGGAATTTTCCGGATAAGAAAATCTATTATGTACCTATTATTAACATTTAGGCTCATTTAGGATATTGTTAGCTATAACTTATAAGTAGTTATAAATATTATAGGTACCATTTTTAGGGTTCCGTACCAAAATGGTAAAAATGGAACCCTTATGGTGAGACTTTCTCCGTCCGTCCGTCCGTCCGTCCGTCCGTCTGTCACAGTCGATTATTTCAGTAACTATTAAAGCTATCGACTTGAATTTTGGCATAGTTGTGTATAATAGTGGCCCAACATCATTGGAATAAAGAAAAATCGAAAATTATTTTTAGTTTTATTAAAAAAGGGGGAAAATCGGGGGTTTGAAATTTCAAAGTAAAATGACTATACCGAGTGGGGTATCATATGAAAGGCCTTTACTTGTGCATTCTAAAATAGTTTTTTATTTATTTCTATATATAATAGTTTTTGAGTAATCGGCCAAAATGTCGAAAAAAATACCGTCCCCCCTCCCCCACTTATCTCCGAAGTTTACCAATCGAAAAATCTGAAATAATTATGGTCAATAGAGGTTTATGTATATTTTACAGGAAAAATAAAATCAACGCGAAAATTATTTTAGTTTAATTAAAAAAGGGGGAAAATCAGGGATTTGAAATTTCAAAGTAAGATAATTATACCGAGTGGGGTATCATATGAAAGGCCTTTACTTGTGCATTCTAAAACAGTTTTTTATTTATTTCTATATGTAATAGTTTTTGAGTAATCGGCCAAAATGTCGAAAAAAATACCGTTCCCCCCCCCCCCCCTTATCTCCGAAGTTTACCAATAGAAAAATCTGAAATAATTATGGTCAATAGAGGTCTATGTATATTTTACAGGAAAAATAAAACCAACGCTCTAACTAGCATAGTTTTTTTTATATTAACAATAAACCTCTACAAACAAAGTTAAAGATAAATAAGCAAATTAATATAATATTATTGTTTTACTTTTACTTTTGGAGTACGGAACCCTCGGTGCGCGAGTCCGACTCGCACTTGGCCGGCTTTTATTTTTAATCCGTTCATTAGTTTAAGCGTGATGCGCGTACAATTACGCAAAAAACTAGAAAATATACGTACCCTTTTGAGCTTTAATGCATCAATAGGAAGCAAAACTTCCTCTTTTGGAAATAAATAATTATATTTAATTTTCAGAAATCGTCCAGTTACAGTTTTAATACATATTTTAGGTACTTTCGTATAAATATAAATATTAGTTCATCAGCCTGTGAACGTCGATAGTTACGACGTAGGCTTTTTAAAGAAACTTTCTCAGGCCTCTGCAAAAAACAGGATCAGGATGTCCGAAACATATTTACTCATAGTTACCCTAATATCCTAGCGAAATAGCAGTTCATTCACGAACGCCTTTTGTTGGTATTAGGCACACTGTATCCGCTTACAACAGCATATCGTCTCTCTCACAATACACCCATCGATAGAGCTCCGGAAGGAAGTTATTTTTTGCATATTGCATCTAAATGTACTGCGTTTCCGAAATCCGACTCTTGTTTCCTGTTTCCGGTTTTTGTTTTTTAGTTTGCAAGACGGTCTTTGTAACATTTGGATGTACAAAAAGCTTTTGTTACTTTATAATAAAAATACAAATGGGTCGTAACTTGTAATACACCAATATTGTTAGTTACGAAAGAAGGTATATTACTATAGGTATTGTGACTAAGGGTGGGTTGCATATCAGGCGGTGAAAGTTTTACCACCAACCATAATATTTGATCAGTGAGGCAGTGCTAGTGCCTAATTATTGGGACTGCGATCTATTCAGGGGGTCGCGAGTTCGATCCTGTGCACGCACCTGACTTTCGTACTTATGTTCGTTCAAGCAATTAAATAATATCATTTCATAGAAATACTATTTGGGTAGAAGAAGTCAATATTCTTAAACTTTATAAAAACTTTTAAAAATTGACCTCAACCGTAACAACGGCTACAAGTACCTATTCTGACTTGTGCAACCCACTTTGCTTATTTTTTGGTGGACAAGTTTTAACCTTACCGATATCTTATTGTTCTTAACTTTAACCGTCTCATGACTTCATGAGCAACTGACACTACATTGAGGTGGTAACATATTTTTGTACCTCTTGTCATCAAAGCTACAAATAATTTAGCAAAGTTACAAATCGATATTAGGTAGGTAGTAGGCACAATAAATAAAATTGAAAATGCCTCGGTGATATACCCATGTAGGTAATCTTTATTATAAAAGCAAACCGTAAAAATATATAAAAATAAAAATTTTGTCATTGAATAAAATCAATGAATAAAATGTCTATCATTGAATTAAAGTACTCACATTTTAAATTTTTTTGCAATCTGTCTGTTTATCACGGCTTTTGCCTTTGGAAAGGCTAAATTCCAAAGCTGAGCGACTCGGAGTCATGAAAGTACCTACTGAACCCCTGCTTTCAGTTTTCTTTCGCATGCCCTCAGCACCCTGTATAACTAAAACGTGTTCTTATAAAAATAGAGCAGTGCTCAAGCTAAGACTCAAGTGAGGAGACACGTACTTGAAACAACACGGGAAGTGTGCATCACGAACGGAAACCGGGAACTTAGAGTACCGTGAGAACTCCCCTTTAGCTTTTAAGTACGTAGTTTCCTACGAGATAGTAGGTGAGTAGACTTCGATATTTACATGAGAAACATATTAATTATTAGAGATTATACATGTAACATGACTAATTGTACACGTTTTTCGAGTCAGAAGTTGATATTTAATATTATAGCGGTGACTGCTAGTTCGAATACCAGACCTCTAAAAAGTTCTCCATAATTTTCTGAAAGGTGTGTCAAATCTGCCGAACCGAACTTGGCCAGCTTGGTGGACTATGGCCTAAATTTCACCATCATCAACATTAGCACCCCAATACTAAGCGCAAATCTCCTCTCAGAGAAGGGTTATGGCTTAAATATATGCTTTTAATTCTAAGAGGAGACTCGTGTCCAGCTATACCTAGTCCGGTCCGGCACGCTTTTTTGCGATTTTTAGTCGCTTTTCGGAAGCTCGAAGCCGCGTCCGAACGCAAAAACGCCGATTGCCGCTACTAAAAGCATCGTGTCTGCCTTGACCCTTAGTGCTTGATCCCTGAGTCGAAGAACAATCCCACACAATGGAAGAATAGATGTAGAATGAATGGAGTAACAAAAATGATTCCCGCTTATGTAACGGAGGTAAAGTTCCGATAGTCTCTGCGTTATACTGCGGATCGATGGAAAGACGGATGGATTTGGCGAATCCATAAGGGCTCCTTATATTGTTGTTTTACTACGAAACCCTAAAAACCGCATTCGAATCGGTCAATTAGTTTGAGCGCTAGCATGTCACAAACACTGAACTCGGTCAAACTTAAAAATAACCCTCTTTTTGTACGGGGTTACAAATATCTGAACATAGGAACATAGTAGGTAGCAGACGCATGCAGGGCGCAGGCTACAGTTCGGTTGTGCGGTGCGTGCGACCGAAGCCCTGCGAAGGACGGAATGCGTCGGCAGGTGTGCTCCAACCGACGACGCGACGCGGTTGGAAACTTGTGGACCTTCTTGCTAGTTATACCAGTACAGAACTACGTTTCAGCAAAGCATACGGCCTAGTTTAAGCCCAATTTAGACGGTGCCTCGTTCATCATTCATTTTTTGCGAAAATGCACCCTAAGGCCCTTTGCCCAAAGGGCTAATATAGACGGTTCATTTTCGATGAACCATCGATGAAGCCTCGAAAATGAAAGCAAAAATCTCGAAAAATGTACCGTCTAAATTCTTCTTTAGGGCGAATTAAGACGGTTCATTTTCGCAAAAATGAACGATGAACGAGGCACCGTCTAACTAAATTGAGGTTTAGCGTTGCCCTAGCGTTATATAAGTGATTGACTATTGACCTCAGACCCCTGGTAAAAATGACTACCCTAGACTTTAGCTATTTTAGTCCAATCTTAATGGTAGGCAAACTTGACCAGGCGTGGCGACTGACTTCCTTAGAGCTACTAAAGATGAGAAATCTATGGGAAGCAGTAGTGAGATAAGTGTCTAGTAGGTATATAATATTATGTATTTTCTTTAATATGATTACCAAAGTGTGTTTATTTGTCCTTCAATCACGCTCAACACATGTAGGTATTATGATTTTTGTATGATCGTGATTTTTCGTATGTATCTGTATAGGTTGAGGACCTGGAGATTTGGAGAGTAACCTGTTAGGGCTCGTTTCTGGAGACGCGGCGCGTTGCGCGGCACGTGGTACGTCGAGAGAGACTCCTGAGAGAACCCATTGCTTTTCTGGGATATATGTCCCTCCTATGTTACTCTCGAGATCCTTATGGATATTGACGGTTTTACAGCTACCCATGAAAAAATGTGAAAAAAATCACGTCAAACCGATGCCACAGAATATAATATAATAGTACTACGTTGCGACATTAGGGATAATTTTATTTACCGAAACCGACCTTGTTTACTATTTAAGAGCGCGTGTAACCCCAAAAAAAAATCATATTTCGCGATGAGATAAAACATAGCCACAACCTCATGTGAGGCGCGACAAAAGAAAGCGTTTTGCGCGGAATAGGAGTGCAGTAAGCGCCAAATACTTTGTAACTCGTAAAATATTCATTTTCTTTTCAATTCACTAGGCTACTCTCTTGATAATCGACCGAGCGAAGCGAAGGTCTTTGAGTCTACTTGAGTGAATTTGCACTTGTCCGTCCGTCCGTCTGTCAGAGCCTTATAACTTCTGAATTACTAAACGTAATTACTTCAATTTTAGATATAATATCTAAACCGATGGCCTCCAGCCGAAAATGGCTTAAAAAGTTATAAAAATCTTTATTTCAGGGGGGCTCTCATAGAAGCGAATTCGAAGAAAAAAAAAATTTTGCGTTTCATAGGGTTACAGTACCTCATTTTAAAGATAATTTGGAACAGAGTACAAAAGTATTTTTTTTTTAATTTTTTTCCCAAAATTGACGAAATGGGGGGCTTTCAAAGTGGAGATTATATTTGACCTCACAACGGAATAACCATTGAAAGCTGGGGCTTGAAAGTTTTATAATTTTAGCGTAATATCATGTACTTGAACAACAAATACTAAAATTAGATAAATGTAATAAGGAAACTAAATTATTTAAATTTTAATGAGCAGCAACGACAGAACTTCACAATGATGTCAATAGATGGCGCTCTCATCTCATATAGCAAATGCAGCTATATGAGATTTAAAATTAAAATTAGTATTTAGTCATTTAGCAAACATCAATAAAACTTCACGTTGCAGTTTGTTTTTACATGTTTTCTGATCGTGTCGATAGTTGACGCTGTGTACAAGTAATTTAATTTGAATGTTCCAAAAAACTATACCTAAGTTTGATTGAGGCCTTGAGGATTTAACTATAACAGTTCCCTAACCTTTACGGGCTACCTATGTTAAGTTAGTTGACACTTTCTGTCAACTTTGTTATTACGAACCTCTACGGGACAACTAAAGGTGAAAATGACATTGGGATGTTAGGATTGTATTTAGGGGCTACCTACGTAAAGAAACTTCTACAAAGGGGATGATTTAGGTATGGTTGGTGAAAACGGGCATAATAATAATGTCAATTTTGATCGTCATGTATCTATTGAATGAATAAGTAATTATGGGAAACCGTTAACGCGAGGTCTCAGTTCGGGGCGAACCACTAGTATCAATCGGAATTTAATGTAAAAATTTTGGCTCTGTAATATGCAACACATTGAAAATAAATGACTATTGGTTAAAAAATAGACCTAGCTTCGCGATTTTTTATTATCGAACAAATTTCATCATTTTATGTTTTTGCCCAAACACGTCCCTTGGCAGTATGATGTAATTCTTGCGTGTTTTTTTTCGGATACTTGAAACTTGATCTACTACTGTAAAAATCAAATCTGTTTACTGTTAACGAGCGCACACCCATCTCTTAATAGTTGATGTCTTATCCCATCTATTCTGTCAGAGAGAGATTTCGGGAACCACATGTCACTTCCTTTCGAGCCATATGCAGGGGTAGGGACAGTAGGGATGTGGTAGCCTGGTAGGGGCGACTCGGACCATTTCAATACTCCAATACTTATTTTGTTGTGTACCTACGCCGTGTGCGAAGGGGTGAATCGCAAAAAATATACCCGCACCTTGCTTTGTCCCATTCCATTTTTATTTAACACAATGGGTATAGTAGGTAGGTACAACTCTTTAGGACATCTGCGATGGTTGCATTACGTTTGTTTTGGTAAATGTTCAAAATTGATATTGGTAGACGTATACAATTCCTAAAAACTGCCAGCAGCTACCTACTATGTGTGTCCGTTATTTCGAAAAAAAAAATGACGGAGAGTAAGTAAGCCATTGAGGACATAATAGTTCAATGAAGCCAGGCTCCATACCTACTAAAATATTCAAACCCTTTTCCTTAGGTAGGTATAGCTTAGAAGTAGAACTGGCGGGAATAGGGCTGCTTTCTGTCTGCCCGTCTTAACATGTATTGAATTAGTACGCATTTTTGGAACTTCCCCTCATTGTAGAAATATTCTATTCTATCTAACAAGTTACATGGGATAAATCGGCTTAGCATCAGCTGCCCACAATATAAGCATAAAAAAACTTGAGAGGTGTCAAGGGACACCCGGATGGAACGAAGTTCCTTTCGATTAATTAATTTGTGCATTGTGTTAATATTTTCACACTACAATATAAGATCTCGGTAGCCTTGTGGTTTCTGCAGTCGCTAAACAGTTAAAGGTCGATAGTTCGAATCCCAGCTCGACAGACTGAATTTTCTATTTTCTATTTTATTTTTAAAATAATTTCTACATGTGGAATTTTCCCTAATTTTTTATAACTTTTTTTTAAGTTTTTACAATTAGAACCATCGACCTTTAACTGTTTAGCGACTGCAGAAACCACAAGGCTATAGTGTGAAAATATTGAACACAATGCACAAATTCACATTCAAAAAAGTGTCGGTTCAATTTTGTCTTAATTTTTTCCGTCTAGCCCCCTTCCGCACCGCGCGATAAGGAACTACTTTCCAAAAACCTTTAACCTATTACAATTTAATAGCTAGGTACATAATAATATTATAAAATGATTACTTTGAAAAGTAAGTTTCTTGCCGGCTCTTCTCAGCAGAATCCGCTTTCCGAACCGGGCGGCGCGCGGCGGTAGAGCCATGAGTATGACGTGTCATAAGAGCCACAGGTTGGCCTACATGAAATAAATAATTTTTCATTTTGAATTTTTGATGCAGTAAGAAGGCCATAAATTCAACCAATCAGAGGTGACTGAGAATGTCATGCTGTAGCAATCATTTTCAGACAATTCCACAACCGATGTTCATAATATGTGACCGTAAATACAGAAAAAATTTCAAGGGTAGGTAAATTTCAGCTCAAATGTTCAATTTAGCTCAATGATTTAGCTTGAAAAATGTTCAAAAAGATACACACAAAACATTTTTAGGGTTCCGTACCCAAAGGGTACCAACGGGACCCTATTACTAAGCCTACGCTGTCCGTCCGTCCGTCCGTCCGTCCGTCCGTCCGTCTGTCAGCGGGCTGTATAATAGATAGACAGATGAAATTTTCACATATTATGTATTTCTATTGCCGCTATAACAACAAATAATAAAAATTAAATTAAATTAAAAAAATTAAATTAAAATGGGTAAGTGGGTAGATGGAAATCTTTTAATTTAATTTTTTTTAACGGAACCCTAAAAGAGCGACGCCCGACTCGCACTTGGCCGATTTTTATCGTAGCTACATCATCAGCGAGTGATTTGAATAGAACCTGCTACAATGTTGTGAGACAGATACCAAGCCAACGAGTAGATACAATACAATAAATTAAATGAAACACAATAAACAATTAGAAGTACAATATAGTATTAACTAATCATAACAAGTCAAAGCATGATATCGGTATTCAAGGAATGCTCGCATGACTGACATAATCGAGTGCCTCTACTGTGGCCCCAACACAATAAAGCAGGCTTGTAGCACACTGCTGAAAGCCAAGCTGTGGCGTTTATCGAGCGATTTTCTCCGAATGGACAGCGGGCACAAGTGCAAGGGCACAGTGATCCAAAAAACAAGTAAATTGAGTAGGTATTAGTTGTACTAAGTAGTATTTGCACATCCGTGTTTTAGAAAGATCTTGGTAAAAAATTAAACCCTTATTAACCAATCCAAATGTGACTTTATTTATGGTTAGAACATTGAACATTGTTATATTTACAAAATAATTCAATTGGGCATAGGTAAGAAGCAGTGATTGCCTAGTGGTTAGGACTGATGTCTCCTATTCCGGGGGTCGCAGGTTCGATCCCGGGTACGCACCTCTGACTTTGCGGAGTTAAGTGCGTTTAAGCAATTAAATATCACTTGCTTCAACGGTGAATGAAAACATCGTGAGGAAACCTGCACATCTGAGAGTTCTTCATAATGTTCTCGTAGGTGTGTGAAGTCCGCCAATTCGCATTGGGCCAGCGTGGTGGACTTATGGCCTATAACCCTTCTCTGAGAGGAGACCTGCGCTCAGTAGTGAGCCGTTGATGGGTTGCTAATGATGATGATGAATCATAGTTTATCCGCCTAAAGTGCATGTCGTCCTTAGTGATAGGTACTAAATTCCTGTAAAGCTGTCTTTTTTTTGAAAGATTATCGCATTTATTCTGCAAAAGCAAAACATTTCCTATGCGTGTATCTTGGATTTTGGAAACATATTCAAATGAAGCTACAGTTTGATGATCGTAACACCTCTGATTGGCTGATACTCTGTAAGCACAATCAACGCGACAAGTGACGACGCGATTATTGCAACGGTGAAAGAGATGTGCGTTTGGGCTGAATGTAAACTCAAAAACAGGTACCTATGAAAAAAATTCCTGATTGCAAAATGGCAGAGAAATCTATGTAACAGCAATGAAGAGTAAAGAGTAAATTTCCGAATTTTCTGATTAACTTGATCTTCAAAATCTCTTATCCGCGCTTAGGTCAGACTTATGACAAAGTACTCTGTGGTGTGGTGTGGACTGCATAGGGCCCTATACTGCAGGTAGCATGAAAATCTTGAATTACCCTGGCTTAATATGTCAAAAATTAAAAATTTTAAAAACCCCCCGACACAAAAAATAATCTCTAAAAACTAACAAATAATATTTTATACCTATATATAATTGTTATGTAAGTTCAAATATTTTTATTTTCCAAGTGTCGTCGTCGCGTCGCGGGACCGCTAAAGTTTATAAAGTATTTTTCCAACAGCTAATTAATTATTAAACTAGCGGCACGCTATGATGGCCGGTTTGACACATTACAATAGTGATGTGGAATGTCAATTTATTCTCGAACAAAAAACAATTAAGTTTTGTTTTTGTACCTGATTAAATAGGTTTAATAAAACAAAAATGTATATGTTTATTTAATTTATTTGAACGAACTGAATATTTGAATGAAAATGAATATACATACTTTATATGCACACAAGAAACATATGAATACAAAAGATACCAAAAAAGGTGCCACAAAAGGCCATAATTAATCAGATTCGTCCATACTACTATTTTCACTGTCGTCACTGCTATCATCACCTACATTAATAATTATATGTTCGTTTTCTATAATATTATCTATTTTCACATCTCTTTCATAATCTTCCCTTATTAATTTAACAGTTCTATTCACAACCTTTTCCCAGTCTCCTTTAGTCACATGTTCACAAGCTTCTTCTAATAATTTTAGCATTTTTTTTGTGGTAAATGGGGGTTCTGTATTGTGTCTTGCAGCATATCCCTTAATTTGAGCCCACACCAACTCAATCGCATTATACTCACAATGGTAAGGTGGTAACCGTATAACTCTGTGCCCATGTTCTAATGCTATTTCGTCAATGACGTATCGGATCTTGGTTGGTTTGTTTTCTTTTAAAAGACGTACTAATTCCGCTTTTAACATATTCATGTTTGCATCTACGCCATTTTTACGAAGCCATGCGACGATATCAGCTTTCTTTTGGGATTGGGCAGGTGGCTTGTCAATTTGCATCGAGTGGTATGGGGCGTTGTCCATAATTATAATAGATGGTTCAGGGAGGCTACACAACATTGAGGTAAACCATTCAGTAAACTTTTCTCCATTCATGTCTTCATGATAGTCTCCAGTGGTTTTTGACGCAAAAGCCATGAGAGAACCTTCGACAAACCCGTTGATGGTTCCGGCGTGACAAATTATAAGTCGCGATCCTTTTCCTACAGGAACTTTGGAAGTAGATGCTGCTGTGTCATCGTTCCAAGAACGGCCTACAGTATGGTTAGCATTAAGCCATGTTTCATCCAAGAACACAACATTTTGCCAATTTTTGATTTCTTTCACTTGCCGTAAAAAAGTATACCTTGCCATCGCTATATCAAATCTTTCCATCAATATTTTGCGTTTGTTACATTTTTTGTATCGAAATCCAATGGTCTTCAAAATCTTCGTTAAAGAACTTTCCCCACCGAAGAATAATCCAGCTTCCTTCAGTGAATGCACCAACTTTTTTCTTGTTGGATACTCCTTCTGTAAATAGTAGCCGTAAACATGTCTTCGGATAGCATCGGCATCAAAGCTATCGATGCCTACGACTGGTTTTGCTCGTTTTCTCTTTTTTGGTGTGTGAAGTTTATTTTCTTCTGTGCCAGTCTCGCCATATTTTTTTTTTAGTTATCCGTCTAACAGTTCGTTGTCCAATATTAAGCGCATCAGCTACGCGTTCAACCACTGACGTTATAGGTAAAATTGGCCCTCCATTTTGAGCTTCACGATCGAAATAGTTACGAAGGCGTATTACGAACTCACGTGTCTGACTATTTAGAACAGTTCTCTGCGTACGTTCGGTCATATCGACGAAATCCACAACAAAGGGCTTGAACAGAGTCCAAATTAACGAGCAAGGGTCAACAGTAATGCAGTATCAATATTTGAAATCCAAAGCCAGGTCAAAACTATATCACAATCGCATTGCACTGACAGTTTATACTTTTCGAAGCAACGTCAATTCGAAACTGCTTTGTTTTGCATTGAGCATTGACGCGAGTTTGCCGGAGGTAGTAGTTGTGCTAGCCAGCGATCCTATGTGACGATCGTATTAGATTCCATTTTTAAAAATTTTCAATTTAGAAAACCAAATGCCGAGTTGTGGTATATATCATATAAAAATAAAAATTTTACCTTTTGTATGAAACAGCTGATATTTTTTTGCGATTTCAGAGGTTTGTCCACATAGTGAAAATTGTTCATATTCACAAGTACATTCACCCCTTAAATGGTGCAAACTGATTTTTCTACACTTGTATACATTTTAGAAATCAATTTAATAAATAAATTTTGAGTCCTAAACCTAAAACTACATTCGATAAAATTTATGAATCTCTGCACATCACTATCGTCAATAAAGTAATACAATTATTTCCTTCAAAGTCGTTATAAATTAATACGGAACTTCATGAGCGGACAAACGTCAAACCGGCCATCATAGCGTGCCGCTAGAATACGAATTACATTTAGGTACGAGCGATCTTAAGTTTCATGCATATAATATAGTCTACGCTCTACGTAATGCCGCGCGCGACACGTTAGGGCAGACGACGTTGACGGTTGTGTCGATTTTGCGAATTTTTCGGAGTAAATTCTTTTGTTGCAATCTGCGACTACACCTGTTTTTCTCATTTAGCGGTCCCCCGACGTGACGACGACACTTGGAAAATAAAAATATTTGAACTTACATAATATATGTGACGATAATAATTATATATAGGTATAAAATATTATTTGTTAGTTTTTAGAGATTATTTTTTGTGTCGGGGGGTTTTTAAAATTTTTAATTTTACTTTTATTTAGTCTTTTTTAAAGTAGGTATAAATATTAGGAAGGTATTTATAGTGATTTGTTAGCGCAGTGGTAATTGAGCCTAATTGATCCCATTTAATTACCCACCTTCGAAATCTAAACCTTACTCTAACATGTCATGTCATGTTACCATACAAAGTCATGGTTACCTTACCATGTTCTTTCAATATCATTGAAGTAATACGATACCTTTCGAATCGATAGGACATATGGAAGGTAGTCAGATCGCCTCATCAACTATTAAAGAGCTGATGATCTTCAAATGGCTGATCAGGTCATGGTTACCTTACCATATACTTTCAATATCATTGAAGTAACACGGTACCAAATTTCGAATCGATAGCACATATGGAAGGTAGTCAGATCCCCTCATCAACTATTAAAGAGCTGATGATCTTCAAACGGCTGATCAGGTCATGGTTACCTTACCATATACTTTCAATATCATTGAAGTAACACGGTACCAAATTTCGAATCGATAGGACATATGGAAGGTAGTCAGATCGCCTCATCAACTATTAAAGAGCTAATGATCTTCAAACGGCTGATCAGGTCATGGTTACCTTACCATATACTTTCAATATCATTGAAGTAACACGGTACCAAATTTTGAATCGATAACACATATGGAAGGTAGTCAGATCCCCTCATCAACTATTAAAGAGCTGATGATCTTCAAACGGCTGATCAGGTCATGGTTACCTTACCATATACTTTCAATATCATTGAAGTAACACGGTACCAAATTTCGAATCGATAGGACATATGGAAGGTAGTCAGATCGCCTCATCAACTATTAAAGAGCTGATGATCTTCAAACGGCTGATCAGGTCATGGTTACCTTACCATATACTTTCAATATCATTGAAGTAACACGGTACCAAATTTCGAATCGATAGGACATATGGAAGTTAGTCAGATCCCCTAATCAACTAGAAAAGAGCTGATAATCTTCAAACGGCTGAACAGATTTTCATGAAACATGGCTAAGAACACTTGGGATAAAATTATCTATGACACAAAAAAAACTAAACGAAAATCGGTTCATCCGTTTGGCAGCTACGCTACCACAGACAGATACACAGATACACAGACACTTTAAACTTATAACACCCCTCTCTTTTTGCGTCAGGGGTTAAAAACGATAGAGATGGTGCTGTCCATGCAGATTATATTTGCTTGTGTGGTTTGCGAAACAAAATCTTTCTCGCTTCTCGGTGAATGAGCATTATCGATTGGATGCTAAATTATGAGTTGATGCGAGCCTAGAAGCCGGGCTGTCTATCTCGTACTACGCCCGTGACAGGAATAAACTGTTATCATTGCAAATATGGTGTGTGGCTTGTTGTCTGTGGTGAATTTAGATGGATTGAAAAACTTGTATTGCCTGTAAACGCCACACTTTCAACCTTCTGTCAACCCTATCAGATTCCGACATTTTCTATAATCTTGTCTTCTTAGGTACAACTTTTTGTTAAAGCTTATTCTAAACATACAAAAAAATCTTACTAATAAATAGGCAGAATGATGAATAGCTTTATCCGTTAGATATAATAAATTCAAAGAACCATCTTATAACAGCTTTTCCTCGAATCCAATCTAATTTTGTCGAGGCACTTCCGGTACCAATTGAAACTTATTTAGAGGAAAATCAACCGTGGATGTAATTATTGAGGTCTGCGGTTAGCGATCACTATGACTGTGATATCGCAATAGTTGCTATCATCCTTAATACTGTCCCTACAGATGATCCCTATGGATGCTTCATGCTGCCTATGTTTAACTAGAAAATATGTCTCAGCTTCTCTTATATTACGTCCTTCTATGAATAATAAAGGTTTGTAGTGAACTTTGAATATGTATTCCTGTTAATTTTTTAAGAGCCGTGTGAAGTGGGTTGGGATTATTCGCAGCCTATACTTTTTTCCTGGCAACCAACACATTCTTGAGACTAAAGACGTTGACTTTGCCACGACGCCTCGATAATTGATAATAATAAGGAGATAAATGGTGCTGGAATGGACCAAAAAATAGGAACCTCATGAAACAAATTTCGCACTCGACTCTACTCTCTACCTATACTCCAATGTGACATCCCGGCGTGATAAACCGCTTTATCAAGCAAAGAGGAAGATGCCAGAGTATAGAGAGCGAAGGAGTTCGCTCATCTGATAAACCTACTGACCAAATTAACCCTGGTGTGGCACTGGCAGTCCCTCGCATGAGGGCTGAGTGCTGACCATGCTGTCTGCCAGTGGGACAAGCAGCGAATGGTCGCGAGGCGAATCTGCACTCACGTCCCGAAAAATGTCAGGCACTTCATTTTGACCACGACCGCTAGACGCTCGCTATGCCAAGTGTTAGGAAAAAGACGTTCTTCTGAAAAATCTTCATAAGTAGATACGTATCGTACGTACGCTGAGTGTGGAGCGGAGTGAAACGCGCGAGGTTTCGTCCAGGACACCGCGCGAGTCGCAAGTCGCACCAGGGCATTAGCATGCAGCAGCATGCGCGCGCCGGAAGTCGCCGCGGGAACATGGCCGCGCACTTACATCCAAGATGGCGGCGCACTTACAATGAATCAATAATTAACGAACGATTTCATATTTCAAATCCATCGAGCCTTATAAACAAGATGTGATGTAACCCTTCCCATACGCAGCGTGGCCTACCGAATGCGCGGTAGCTATCCTTGTGTGCCCAAAAGGATCCATCAAAATTGATCTTGCATCATTATTATTAAGGTCCTGTCCGCTTTGGCGGGAGGTCGACTTAGGTACCTTACCTTTGCACGTGTAGGCAGCTTTTTATGTTTGATTGTCTCGATTCTCTGAATCGCCGCTAAATACAATAATGTAATCATTATTGTTTTTAATCGTGATTGAATGGCACCCTGGGTCAGACATTTGCATTTTTTTATAAGCTTTTATTTAACTTGCAATGTACAATTCCTAATTGTATATTTAGATCAAATCTTGCAAGATGAATTAGAACCACTTCCCGGTTTCCGATTGAGCTGAAATTTTGAATGTATGCGTAAATCGGATGACGATGCAATATTATTGGGACATGGACCTAATCAATGATGGAGCTGGAAGATGGCTATCAGAACTCTATAATAAAAAGACGTAACCTCATCGAATTTGGGCTCGTTTGATTCGTCTTGACAGTACTCTGGTCCGAGATTACATTCAGAGTCTGATGATGGAGCTGGAAGGTGGCTATAAGAACTCTGTAATTTAACGACGTAGCCCCATCGAGTTTGGGCTCATTTTATTCGTGTTGACAAGTTCTTTGGCCCTAGATGATGGTCCAGTGTCTGATGATGTAGCTATGAACGATGAATTAGCTACTAAAAGTTTATTTTTAGGGTTCCGTACCAAAATGGTAAAAATGGAACCCTTATGGTGAGACTTTCTCCGTCCGTCCGTCCGTCCGTCCGTCCGTCCGTCCGTCTGTCACAGTCGATTATTTCAGTAACTATTAAAGCTATCGACATGAAATTTGGCATAGTTGTGTATAATAGTAGCCCAACATCATTGGAATAAAGAAAAATCGAAAATTATTTTTAGTTTTATTAAAAAAGGGGGAAAATCGGGGGTTTGGAATTTCAAAGTAAATATCTATACCGAGTGGGGTATCATATGAAAGGCCTTTACTTGTGCATTCTAAAACAGTTTTTTATTTATTTCTATATATAATAGTTCTTGATTAATCGGCCAAAATGTCGAAAAAAATACCGTTCCCCCCCCCTTATCTCCGAAGTTTACCAATCGAAAAATCTGAAATAATTATGGTCAATAGAAGTTTATGTTTATTTTACAGGAAAAATAAAATCAACGCGAAAATTATTTTAGTTTAATTAAAAAAAATCGGCCAAGTGCGAGTCGGGCCTCGCTCTTTAAGGGTTCCGTTAAAAAAATATTTATATTTTAATTTAATTTTTTTAATTTAATTTAATTTTTATTATTTGTTGTTATAGCGGCAATAGAAATACATAATATGTGAAAATTTCATCTGTCTATCTATTACGGTTTACGAGATACAGCCCGCTGACAGACGGACGGACGGACGGACGGACGGACGGACGGACAGCGTAGGCTTAGTAATAGGGTCCCGTTGGTACCCTTTGGGTACGGAACCCTAAAAAGGGGGAAAATCAGGGGTTTGAAATTTCAAAGTAAGATAATTATACCGAGTGGGGTATCATATGAAAGGCCTTTACTTGTGCATTCTAAAACAGTTTTTTATTTATTTCTATATATAATAGTTTTTGAGTAATCGGCCAAAATGTCGAAAAAAATACCGTTCCCCCCCCCTTATCTCCGAATTTTACCAATCAAAAAATCTGAAATAATTATGGTCAATAGAGGTTTATGTATATTTTACAGGAAAAATAAAATCAACGCTCTAACTAGCATAGTTTTTTTTATATTAACAATAAACCTCTACAAACAAAGTTAACGATAAATAAGCAAATTAATATAATAATGTTATCGTTTTACTTTTACTTTTGGAGTACGGAACCCTCGGTGCGCGAGTCCGACTCGCACTTGGCCGGTTTTTTTTTAAAATAAAAGTTCCTGTCAATAACATAGTGAATATCTTCACCCGGCGTATACTGATGTCTACCACAATAGCGTGAATTTAAGTTTTCATAAAATTGCTTCTGATTTGATAACTAGGTATCTCCTTTTACCTAATCAGTAGATAAATGTAATGCCAAATGGTGTCACTCCTTGGTCTTTTCAACTTTATTTCTTTGGAAATGCATTTCGTTCGTTTTTGATGCTATATTTAGTTCTTGTTCGGCTAAGACACCGGCGGTAATCGGAGTTACCGAAGCGCGTCCAGTTTTTGCTGCTGCCCTGCCATCGCTTAAGGGAGTATTCACACAATCCGGTGAGGAACAATTACCTGAACGGTTACGAAAAGGATTCATGCACGCTTATTTTCTGACGTGTGGGAACACTGGGAACAAAGGCTTCTAAAACGTATCCAACTTTATTTTTCCGTCCGTGACACCTCTCGTTCTGTGTAAATACTCCCTAAATGCGTCTCTCGAGGCTCGTCACGACAACCACTGCCTTCGACGACGGCTCATAATCGTCCACTTTTTGTGCTGCACTTTTTACCGGAAAACGAATGTTCCGCGCCGATGCTCCGACATTTATTTCTACTTTTATCTATTAGGTCATCCCGTAAATAATGGAGGCTTTAAGCTCTTTTTTTTAATGTATAAAACTATAAATGTTTTCAAAAATACTTTGCCTATAATCTCCCGTTTTTTGAAACACGTTCCAACTTCCAGTACGTTGACGTAAATGTTTCATTTCTTACTTTGTCTATCCAGGATATTCTTGAAATTATCATTATAAATGTCTTTCCACTTTCCAGCTTTGATGTGTGAGTTCCAGTTCCAGAGTGTCCAAGCTTCTACTCCGTAGTTATAGAAGAATGGAGAACACAAAAATACTGCTTCTTCTTTGTCAACCGTTCAAAGCTTTGTTCACTTCTGGAAAAACACTGATATAAATGTAGTACCTACTAGATTACGTGTTCCAAACACTTACCATGTTCAACTGAGTTGTACCTAATGCTGAACAATACAGTTAGTGTGGTCGACAGCACTCGCGACGTACGAATGCGGGCACTATATTTTATGCGATAAAACTTTCTAGCTACCTAATTGTGAATTGAAAAGCCAACAATGCCTATATTCAAGTAAGTAACAAAATGTATAGTTATTATAGTGAATAATTAGATATCAACATCGTAATTCGTAACACTACAATGCGAAATAAAAATTATTTCTTGATTTTTTTTTTTTTATTACAATCGACCGAGCGGGGTGCGGGCTGCGGCACGCCTCTGCGGTTCCGCGGTCGCGCGAATTGCAACCTTATTTTCCATGCCGGTTCCCCTCTCTACCTCAGCCCGTTGCCGCTCTATACATAGAACTCTTTGTGGACAAAGGTCTCTTGCATGGACTTCCATAGGCCTGTCTCTGGTCGCCTGTCTCCAGCGGCTCCCTGCGACTCGTTTGATGTCGTCGGTCAACCTAGTGGGGGTCTGCCAACACTGCGCTTGCCCTTGCCGGTACGGGGTCACCAGTTGCCCCTCTAGCTCTTTAAAATACTGCTTATAGTATCTTAAATATTTAATTCGATTCATTAAGCTACCTAATAATTCGTACCTATTAAAATAAATATTATTATTTAACATATAAACATTGATTTTTATTTAGGTGTAAGTATTTAAATAATAAGATTATTGTTATTATTACATATTATTCTCATATAAGCCAAACAGCAGATTGTAACCATTTCACAGAAAGCTTCGACATCACTACCGATCAACCCACGGCCTACCTACACTGCAGACCCTATAAGTTACTTAAAACTTAATAGAGCCTACATAGAAAAGATTTCGCCAACCCAAACACCATCTTGGTAGGTTATCCTACTCCCACTTCCTAGTAGGTAGAGTAGAGTACCTATCTACCTATCAATATTTTGGTCATAATATCCTAGTCTCCAAGGCGCGGTGTGGTGTGACGTAGCCGTCGTGACGTGTCAGGCGGGGCGCGCGGTGCGGGGGAGGGGAGCGAGGCCGCTGACCCGCGTGCGCCCGCGCAACGCACCCGCTATCCTGCAAGATGTTTATACCGCTTTTTTTACTTGAGTAGGTATAGAGCATGGGCTAACTAGATCCGGTAACTTTGGATACGAATGTATTAAACAAAATACACATTGTACTATGTATAAATCATTGCAAGCCAGTTGGCAGTTGGCAGTTGTGATGCAGTTGTGTCAAATGCAATAGAACTGCATTAAAACTGCCATTTAGATGTCAATGTGCAGTTCAAAAGTTGTTCATCTGTCTAGACCTAGAGGACACTTATGTTCCGATTAACATAATATTTATCCATATTATCGACTGATTTATTTTCCGGGATAATTAAACTCAATGGAGCGAGAAGTTGTCTGAACTCTGAGATAGGTAGGTAGCACCGAATTCAAAATGAATCCTAGAATGTTAGATGAATGAATGTAAGAGTCAAGAGTTAAGACCAATCTGCCAATATGAATTTAACAATCTACTTGTGACGTTTATCGGTTCTTCAGTTCTCTCGTAATTGCCAAATTAAAGATCCACATGATAAAATACTGAAGATTTTGACTTGGTATCTACTATAGCTACCTACCTAGTGCTAGCACGTCACAAAAGTGTTAAGAAAAAAAATGAGATGAATGTATGTACTTTTGATGAACTTCTTAATTTTCTAAGACCCTAAACAAACACCAAGAGAGTGAGATTCAATTTAAAGAACAGCTAATTTTCTCCGAACTATAGTGGAACCTGCGTAACTAGGAGTCTATAAGGAACACAATAGCATGTCGCTCGCCGTCGCGTCGTAACAACACGATCAGGGGGGCACATGTATGCAGCTACTATAATGACTATACTGGAAACTACCGACCCATTAGTGCTTTCATATCATAATTGAAATAGGTAGGTACCTAGTCGCAGTGAAGCCTACCTCTACCTACTCTGAATATAGATACAAGAGTGTGCAGTGTGCACCTACCAAATGTTTAGGGTTTTAAAATTCGTGGATTATTTGTACAGACATAACGGGGACAGGGCCTCAAAGTGCTGGAGTGGCAACCCCGCGCAGTGATGGCAGACTCCTCACGAGACGGACCGACGACATCAGACTAGTCGCAGGGAATAGCTGCATACAGGCGGCGCAAGACCGAGACCTAAGCGGAAGTATCCGGCTGAGAAAAGAACTGATAGTCCCGAAACGGCTGTACAGATTTTCACGAATATACCTAAAGACTATAGCGACGAAAAACCGCATTCAAATCGGGCCCTCCGTTTGAGCTGTAAGATGAAAGAGACAGATACCTAACTCAATTAAACTGAGGTTGGGAGGAGTGTTATACCCCTCTTTTTGCGTCGGGCCCGGGGGTTAAAAATAGGTTATATTATGTTATTGTACTAGGTATACCTTGTTCAAAATGAACGTGCAAAAAATTACCAATTTATTTGCTGTTCAAAAACAATTAATCGTTCCTTCCACAATACTTACCTATTGTGCACGTGATGTGATGTGGCAGATGAAACAGCTTTGTACCTATTACCAAGTTATTTCTGCTGTTCCGTTGCTTTCGCAATCTAGGGCGTGGTTTTGGGACGCAAATAAAGTTGGTATTTTTTCCGCGTCCATTTTGAAAAAGATAGTAGAGTAAGTATAACCTAAAGTTTAGGTTATACTTCCTAAGCTAGGTCCTAACCTAACCCAAGTCAATGACAAGTAAATGATTTTGATTTCATTCGGAATTGTGGACCAAGGGGGTCCTCCTATCTTGTGCGAAATAAGACAGAAGAAATAATAGAAATAAGAAATAAGAAATCTTTATTTGAAAATCTCAGTACAGTGCATAACATTGGAATCCTGACCCCTAAACTAGGAAAGCCCGTATCTTAGGGGCCAGTGCCATTCCCAAACATTGATTTATATTATGATTTCACTGGTGCACATAAAACAATGAGTAGAGATTCCTACATTGAATGAAATTATACACAGTTTAAGACGACAAAATCAAAATCATTTACTTATTTATTTTCAAATTCATTTACACGTAGTCTTCGTCCTTAGTTTCGCTCAAGACAGGACTCCCTTGGTCCACAGATCCGAATGAAATCAAAATCATTTACTTGTCAGCGGAACATCGGAATTAATTATTTTTCATCACTAATTAGCCTGCCGCGGCTCAGATCAGAGCGGCCGCCGCCGGAAACAGGAAGTCGGCAATCAACATGGCTAAAAATATCACACATTTGGTGTTCATCCCACAGTTCATCCGGCGAACGATACGAGTACGACCACGCGTCTCTTCAGGGCGAAATTTCAACCAAGTTCCGAAATAACTTCGTACACGGTTCGTACATTTTAGTATGTCTAAAATTCTTCTGCTTTATTTACTTTTTCTTTAGACGGGGTGGGCTATACTAACGTGGCAGGTAACAAGCACGACGGCAGTATATGTCACATATGATTTTAAATTTTATATTGATGATTGCATCGATTTATGGATTTAATTCGTAAATCTAAGGATGCTAGAATCAATATGAAAATGAATTAGCTATAGGTAATTTCTCAAACATAAGATATTTAGAACAAAAATGTTTAGTTAAGCGTCATATTCTTGAAACCATCTTTTCTGGTTGCCTGCCCTCTTGCGTAGCAGCACTGCAGTAACTATGATAACATTATAATTATGTCGGTAACTGGTAAGGTAACCTACATGTAAATTTGTAAAAAGTCTACAAAAACCTAAAGCTAAAAAACTTATACTTAACTAGCTTTTGCCCCCGACTTCGTCCGTAGTCGTAGTAATGCAGTAGGAACCCTGTTTTTGAACCGTGATTGAATTAAGGACAAAAAAAACACAATTTCACATACACTAACTCAACGCATAAGTTTTATTTATTCAGTAGCCTAGTTGCCATAGCGCATAAGCATATTCTTTTACACTACCAGTGGTGCAAGCCGGTGGTGTCACGGGTCCAAAACGATTATTATCAGTATTGCATTGGGTAAGCACTAAGCAACGTTGAATAAATCAGTAACAGGATGGGTGACCCACTTTGAAGGTAGGAATTTAGGTAGCTTACTTATCATATTAATTAATCTGTGCCACCGCCTTTAAATAGAAATAGGTATTAATTTTTGATGGAAGGCGTTAAGTTCAAAAATCAAAACAGACGCAATCAAGCAAACGCGTTTACACACAATTAGGAAGCTTATCGTTTTATTACACATCGGTGTAATAGTTGGTAACCGATAACATCGACCTTCCTATCGAAAAAAGCGTTCGACATTTTATCGGGAGTGTCATCGTAACAATTATTTTTATTATATATTTTAAAGCCAAAGCACACGCGATACGTAATAGCATCAATTTTATTAGAGATTTTCAATTCTATTTCGTTGCGTTTTTCTGTTCGCCTATTGAGGATTTTCGCATAGTATTACCTACTCGTGAGAAATTATTTTTACGGTCATTTTTCCAATTTTTTTTTAGTAAGATACTATGTCTGGCATAAGTATGTGCTGTTCGAAATACTAGTTACCGCATGGAGTGAAGGGCCCGTAGTGCCACCGAATACCGATTTGTCGAACTGGTAGGACCACGGTATACCAATAAGTACCCCGTTGTCCTACTGGGAGACCTTTCGGATACTATAACGACTATGAATTTGACATACCTACCTACCTATAACTACATAGGTATGTATTAGGTAGTTACATATTTTAAAAAGAGCATCCACCGAGTTTACGGTTCTTCTCGGTTGGAAAGACATTCCGAACGCGTGGTCAAAAGCCCTTTGTAAATGTTTATTAGAATAAAATAAAACTATTCTATAGTTTCGAAAAGCAAAAATCGCCGATTACCGATGCTCGAAGTATCGTGTGTGCAGTGGCACTTTGGCCAGTCGGTGCCGATATTACGATTCCCCACAAGTAGTCGGCTAGCACTCGCCGGCACATAATAATTATATAATTTCTATTATTTATATGCGGGAACGATGCGTGCGCCGCGCATCGAAACGACTCTGCTTCCTTCGACGGACTGTAGTCTGTACGAAGAAATCCGACAACCAGTTCTCGCTAGAGAGGATGTAGGGACGGGCCGCCAGCCGCCAGCCATGATTTAATTCACAAAAAGTTCCTGTCGACAGTATCCGCCGGTTTTCCTGCAGGTGACGTCCTACACGCTCTCCCGTCCGCGCTTCCTTTACTCTACACACTTCTGCACCGGGTGGTAAAAATACGATAGGACATGCGTACGTTTCATTTTTATACCCGACGACTAGCTTAGATTAATTACTCATTACGTTACGTTCCCTCAAATATGGTTGAGCGAAGCAATGGCTGGGTCATGCGTCATGCTCGTGAACGGGTTCCACCGGCGGGAATGGGGCTACTTTATGTCTGCCCATCTTGAGATAGGAGTTAGTCGGTATGCATTTTTGGAACTTCCCTCATTGTGGAAACACTGCATATATAGCATAGTATTAACTGTATTGTAAATTTGTTTTGAAAAGAGCAACCGCCGAGTTTCTTGCTGGTCTTCTCGGCAGGAAGGGCATTCCGAACCAGCGGTAGATTCATCGACTATTCAAAAGCACTTGTAAAAGTTTATTTGAATAAAAAATATTTCTATTCTATTATATTCTATTATTCTAAGGCTGAGATCTATACTTAGTAGGTAGATCGTATTCTGGCTCTGCTCAAGACTAAAGTTAAAATGAGACACGAATATGTTCCGATATAAATGTCTCGTTTTAACTCAGTCTTGAGTTTGAGCTGAGTGAGAGTGCCATCTTTAGATCTTACCCTAAGCCGACTAGTTTTTACCCGCGGCTTCGCTCCCGCCATCTATTAAAAGTAAACCGAACTGGTGACTGCTATACAAAATTACCAATTTTGATTTTTCAGTTGGTTAGCATTATTTTGTGTTTACCCTGTTTTATTTTATTTTTAAACCACCCCTGTATTAGAGCGGTAAAAATCGGTTTATGTTCGTTATCGTTAAACATGAAGTTGTTTACGTCTGCACTACCCCACTATGTGGTCCATACTTGGTACCCACCATACAAATTCACAATCGACAATTGTAAATACCCAGGCTATAATAGATGGGCAAGACACAATAGCATCAGGATTGAAGAGTTGGTACCTGTTGTTCAATGATGTAGTCCAGTGAGTGAGTAGCGTAGGGTGTGGGGGGGGGATTACTAATCCAAAGGGTGTAAACTTTTTTTAACTCTTTTTTTTCTGCTATTAGCTATACTTAGGTACTTAATGCATTATATATGCAGTAGGTACCTACTTTGCAGCAAAAATATCTACCATAAATTCAGCCAATTAGTAGTTACATTAATCGAGATTGTTGTAATGATTTCTGCTGCTCCTCCGCAATCGTCCAGCTGGTCATCTGCAGCATTAATCTTAATTATTAGTGATCTTGCTGCAACAACGCATTTAGCTAATGAGAGAGTGTCGGCCATACAGAGGTGATAGCAATAGTCACAGTAGTTCGCCCTTAACTGCGAGCTTTCCTGGTTGTAAGCTACGATAAGATAAAAGCTGGCTAACCTGGAATGGGTTATGGCAGTTTATTAAGCCCCCTACTCGATTTTTACGCGGAATCGTACCGAAACGTTAAATCGCTTAGCAGCACGTATTTGCCGTAGCCGGCCTCCCAAACAATTTAGACATGAATTCACGAATTGTCCCGCCAGTACTCGAATCAAGGAGCTCCCACTTATATGACCAGAGTTCACAAAAGTTTAAGCCAGGTCGTTAAATTCGATGACGTCATCCACATCGCTTGTCAGATTTTTTAACGAGATCCTTACATTTCAAAACATATCCTGACGTCTGGTAAGTGGTAACTTTACGCGTATTGCCAGTTCTTTTACACTTGTCAACTTTGGACAAACTTACTCAGAAAGTCCTACACTGCAATGCGCGTTCAGTATAATGATGCTTTTCGCATATTGATAGGTCTGCCCAGATATTGTAGCGCCCCAGGTATGTTTGCGGAATCGAGAGTGCCAGATTTCTACGCAGTAATGAGAAAAAGAGTAGCTTCCTTCTGGAACAGACTCCGAAAGTCTCAGAACAGGATCCTCAAAATGGTGTGTGACGGGATGCCCAGCAATATTTTTTTTTACATATTGGCTATCTGTGCATCAAAATAGTAATAAGAAATAAGATTTTGTCGATGAGGCCTGGGATGTAGTTTTTTAACTTTCCCAGATAGTTTTAAGTTTTTAGATTGTATTTTTTATGACATACGTAATTATGTATGTACTGGGTTTTTTGCCTTTAATAAAAAATATTATTATTATTTACATTAGAAACGATGGAACTTTTGCGTCGCGCGGTTAACTCAAACATATCGATGAACGAGAACGCTCTCATGAGCGTTCTTGCAGAAGCGTTGGCTTATTAACTGGCGTTGTACGCGGCGATTGAAGCACATCGCCATATGATTGAATTTTCGCGTGTGACGCCGCGGCCACCGACGCGGGCCTCGTCGCTAGTGTCGCTACGTTCGCCTCTCCATAAACGGAGAATCGCGCGACGCGACGCGTGTCCAGAAACTAGCCCATATGTTATCTCTGCACATCCAAAACGCGTTCGGGTATATCGTTGATCCGATTGAGCTGAAACTTGGCACTGAGATAGCTTAATAAATAAGGTACTTTCACCCCGGAAAAGATTCCTGAGAAATTGCGGGTGCATTCACTTTTAGACAAAAATAAACAGAAAGTAATAAAATAAATAGATAGTCGTAATTTCCGTAAAACTTTAGATTTGTTCCTGAACTAAAGTTCATTCCAATCTTACTACAAATTTCAAAAGACGAAATCGAAAGTACTACATTTATTGTAATTTTTTTAAAGTGAATAATTAATTATAAAATGTATTGTAACTTACGTCCTTATCCTATTTTAATTCTACATTATATGATAAAAAATCGGCCAAGTTCGAGTCGGACCTCGCTCTTTTAGGGTTCCGTACATGACCAAATCATTTTTTAAAACTAGATACACATTTAGATATATCTTAGTTCTTAGAAAGTACTAAATTAGCATATGGGGAAAAATGCTCGTTTGTTTTGGTCACAACTTACAAACCGCATTATAAATTGGTGTTTTTAGTATTTGTTGTTTAAATACACTATATATAATATATAGTATACCAAAATTTCAAATTCCTAACTAGTTTAGATTTCAGATAGACCCCCTAACAAAATTGGTCTAAAACCGGCAACTTTGACGGCCCCCCATTTCTTCATTTTTGTAGCTAAAAAATAAAAAAATATATATATATATATATATATATATATATATATATATATATTTGAACTCCACTTAATGAGATCTAGACAATGATACCCCACATGCTAGGGTAAAAAAATAAAATTTTATTTCGACTTCTTTTCCATGTATGGGGGAGGCCTTTATCTTTTAATTTAATTTTATTTTTATTATTTGTTGTTATAGCGGCAATAGAAATACATAATATGTGAAAATTTCAACTGTCTATCTATTACGGTTTACGAGATACAGCCCGCTGACGGACGGACGGACGGACGGACGGACGGACGGACAGCGGAGGCTTAGTAATAGGGTCCCGTTGGCACTCTTTGGGTACGGAACCCTAAAAAGAAGTAAATAAGGGATTCACATTCTAATGATAATAATAAGTTTTCAAGTTTCTATTCTTTTCATTACAATGGGTAATAATGATACAAATATATAACTACACCAATTTCATTACATCACTGCAGTAAACCAGTAACTGGATCCAGCGAGTTGCATAATGTAAGAGTAAATTATGAATTATTGTTAATTTTTATTGGACATGCCGTGCGATTGTGTTATGAAAATCGTATTCATTTGAAAGCTCTAAAGCGGTTATATTTATCAATTCATAATATTATATATCGAACATAGCTTTTAAAATGTCAAATGAATGCGATATTCATACATTATGGCATGGCTCATATTTTCTGAGCACTTGATTGAAATGACAGATATTCTGTAAAATGAGCCCATTTGTCCCCCATATGCCTCCTTTTGAGTGTACTTTAAATACATTGACTAGAACGAAATTCCAGTTATTACAACTATTACATAATATTAAATTTAGTAACCTAAGAAAAAGCATCTATTTTGAAGTCTGCTAGACATCGTGATGATAACATTTTTAACTTTTCGGTTTCTTTGCGGTTTCTGAACGTTTATCTCACACGCATTTATTTTAAATATTTTTAATTCATTATTTACATACTAGATAGAGCATAGAAAAAATTGTATTTATTACATAAAAAACAATTATTTCATATTGCCAATCGATTCGGACGATTTAACGACCTCAATTTTTCGACGCTTTCAAAACTTATGCATCAGAATCTAATGATTTTATGATTGGTTGAATAATTGCTGTTTACATGTTTTTTGACGTCATATTTCGTACTAACCATGGTGCGCATTTTGCAGTTTGCATATGCCGCGCGTAATTTGGGCTTAGTTCATACGTATGTATAAAGCAAAATATTAATAATGTTTCAAATTTAAATACTTGGCTTTATACATAATAGTAATAAATGGATAGTTAAGTTCTAAAAATCGAGCACACATTAACGTACACAGTAACGTAAATGCATAAATAATTCTTGAAATAAATTATTCATCTAAACAAAATAAATGCTTTCAACTGCAAGGTGGTTCCAAAGTTAATTACTTATACGTAAAATAATCTGACACGCGATGTCGTAATCAGCAGATCTCCGTCGAAGAATTTGGTTTCTATCACGACATTCCCACTGGAAAAAGAAAAAACAAAATGTAGCACAAAAAATTTGAAACAATACAACGAAAATCATTGCTTTTAATTTAATTACATAGCTTAGAGCCTTAGGCGACGTTTTCGTTTTCGAATCGCCGCGAGGCGCGCGGTTCGGCGTGTCGAGCGAGCCATCGCGCGATTTCTCTAACTTTTCGGAGTTATGTACGTTAAAGCAGTTAAATATCACATGCTTCAAGAGTGAAGGAGAAACATTGTGAGGGAACCTGCACGCCTGAGAGTCCTCCTAAGTCTAACAATTCACATTGGGCCAACGTGGTCGACTATGGCCTATAACCCTTCTCTGAGAGGATACCAGAGCTCAGTAGTGAGAAGTTAATGGGTTGCTGATGATGATCCTTATTCCTTACTAATATTATAAATACGAAAGTGTGTTTGTTTGTTGGTTTATCCTTCAATCGTACAGCAATGGAGTAACAGATTGATGTGATCTTTTAGCATGTGTATTCTTGAGAACTTGGAAAGTGACATAGGCTACCTTTTATCATTATTGTATTTATACTATGGTTGGAATACTAACCAACTAAATTCAATGAAATTATACACACTCTGGAAAATAAATCTGTGTAGAATTTCGATATTCTTCTATTATTTCTTCTTCTTTATCAACTGATAGATGTCCACTGCTGGACATAGGTCTCTTGCATGGACTTTCACAGGTCTGTCTTGTGCTGCCTGACTCCATCGGCTCCCTGCAACTCATTTGATGTTGTCGGCCCACCTAGTGGGGGGTTTGGCAACACTGTGCTTCCCAGTGCGGGGTCGCCAATCCAGCACTTTGGGACCCCAATGATCATCAGCTCTTTGATCTATGTGCCCATATAATATGTATTGATGTAGTTTTATATTTTACAGAAATCTAACAAATCCCAGATCTTTGATTTTGGTTAGTATATCATTTAGAAATATGCTGCTACTGTTATTTTTGAATCTTACTTGAGCACATTAGCAGGCATCATTTGTGATTCAGGTGCAGACTCTATGATAGACTGCCAGGTGTTGGTTGAATTGGGAATGACGTAGCCAAACTCAAAGAACCATTCTTCCAGACATCTTCCCTTGAATAGTACTTTCTGGAACAGACATAAAATTATAGTAAGAAGGTATCTCTAAATTGGTATAGAACAATGACACAATATAGTTTTAGTTTTGTAGTGTACCCTAATCAAAAAGCCCAAAGTTTTGTCATGCCCCTTACAGTTGTTTGTATTTTTTGTAATTGTTTACATTGAAAAAATCTACTAGATCAATTTATTGAATTACACAGAGCTATAACTTAAAAATAAAATATGGCAAATTCTGACATGCTTTACGGTTCTATTCTATTCTATTCTTGATGTGCGGCTATGAAGGTCCCGAGGCCCTGTAGCACGTTGACCGTCGCCATTCTATTCTGCTCGCCACTAGAGTTCCTCTCTGATACTTGTTGCCACCAGGAACAGCAGCACTTTCTTGGCTGGGATGAGTTTAGCATCCTCAGGGTGCACAATGTTTCCCTAGATGGATGCTTTATTATGCATTAAAGCAGGGCAATAAAAAATAATATGCAACTGTTTCCACTGATTCCTGGCATAGCCTGCATATATCTGAGCCCTGGAGCTTGAGGTTATGCTTTACAATTACAAGAGTTGACCCTTTGCTACCATAAAGCATGTCAGAACTTGTAGCAATAATTGGGTACTTGACTGATATTTTTTTATTTATTTAAAATATTTTATCATGATGCCATTTTTCTTTTTTAAATATTATTCACTAGTCTCTAGTCTCTAGATATACAGAGCTTTAAAGTTTCCTGTTAGATAGAGAGAATGCTACTGAAATGTTATGTCACAAGACTCACAAGTTAGCAGCTCCATACATGCTCCATAGAAAATTTCGGTTTAGAGACAGATACAGTCACAGTAAAACAGCTTATAACTTATTTGTATTTTGACTGATTTATTTTGTTTAAAATTAGTTATTCTTACATGTTACATTTTCGATTATAAATAATGAATATCAACATTTTGACAACAGTCAAATACCCAATAGGGTATTTTATTCCTAGTGAGAAATAATCTAAAAATATAAAAATAAGATAGTTTAGGCAATAAGGAATCGGGAAGTGGAAGTTTCAATTCACAAAATTATAAAATATATATTTAATTTCAAATTTTTCACTATTTTTGGTCTATGCTACAAATATGAGAAACCCATCGAAAGTCAAACAGTATCCGCCGTTACACTACGTCAAATGTACTGATATTTGACGTACTGTAATGGTGGGACTATATAGTTCATCCGCTCAAATATTTTGTAGTACAAATACACGGTATTTTAGAAACTATATGAAAATAAATAATTAGATTATTTAATCATTTAGTACCATCATTTATTTGATTTTTTTTAGATTAATGAAAAATACAAAATCAAAATACTGGTAGTATTAGATCTGAATCATCACTTTAAAAGGCAAACTTTAAATGCACTTTTATGGTACTTATCGATTGAATAAAATTTTAGTAAATTTTGTATTTAGAATCAAATTTAGACACTTTTCAAAAAAGAGTAAAATAACCTATTGTAGTTTTTCAATTTTATAGGTAGTATGTCATCAAACCTGTTCCAATCGGAATTTATCCATGGACTCCACGGAGCTAAAGTTCATTTCACGAGACACAACACGACATTTGAGGATGCGTTTTGGCACCCTCGCCTCATGCTCCACATCTGGATTTGACATGTCTTCATTGTGTTGCCAGAGCACTTTACCTGTAACAAGTTTATTTCATCATCATCATCATTAACAACCCATCAACGGCTCACTATTGAGCGCAGGTATCCTTTCAGAGGAGGGTTATAGGCCATAGTCCACCACCCTGACCCAATGCGAATTGGCTGACTTCACACATCTTCGAGAACATTATGAAGAACTCTCAGATGTGCAGGTTTCCTCACGATGTTTTCCTTCACCGTTGAAACAAGTGATATTTAATTGCTTAAACGCACTTGACTTGGAAAGTCAGAGGTGTGTACCCAGGATCCAACCTGTGACCCCCCGAATAGGAGACACAGCCGAACCACTAGACTATCACTGCTTCGTATTTTTTAACACTACAAGATTATTTAAGTAAATAAATATATGGAGTGTTAATATGTATTGATACAACATGTTTATGACGAATTCCCATAACTTCGAGGTATTGAACAGACCACTTATAAGAATCGAACTGCATAAGAAAAATGTTTTAATTAAAAAAAAAACAATCTTTCAGTTTTCATACAAAGTAATTCAAATATTTCCGACTATCCATGTTACACACATCTTTGTGTAAAAACCGACGTCGCATTTTAAAACAAATTATAAATGGTCTTAATTTTAAAAATATTAATTAATGAACGCTGTCCCTTTCTAACTTTCATTGATAAAATCTAGCTATGGGAATTTGTCATAAACAGTTGTATAATGCAATAATAATTTGTTTAAGTAAATACATTTACCTCTGTATGTGTGTAAGTTCATGTGTTTTTCTATTTTTGGTGTAGGTAGTTCATGTCAATGAATAAACAGTATTCTATTCTAAAAGATGTTATTTTAAAGTAAGAAATTAATTAGAAAAGTGTGTAATGTAAACTAAATAACAGAACTTGACTTACCTGTGTCTACATCTCGCAAATTCATGTGATTGCTGTACAATAAAGTTGTTAAGGAGATAAAATAAAACAGGTAGTTAACTATTAGTGACCATATGATCTTAATACTGCACATCTTCTTCTTTATCAACCTATAGACATCCACTGCCGGACAAAGGTCTTCTGCATGGACTTCCACAGGCTTCGGTCTTGCGCCGCTTTAATAAAGCGGCTCCCTGCAACTCGTTTGATGTCGTCCGTCCACCTGGTGGGGGTATGCCAACACTGCGTTTCCCATTGTGGGGTCACCACTCCAACACCTTGGGACCCCAAAGACCATCAGCTCTTCAAACTATGTGCCCCGCCCATTTCATATGTCAGTGACTTTGGTTCTCGTACGGATCTCTTCATTTCTGATTTGATCTCACAGGGATATACCGAGCATAACTCTCTCCATCGCTCGCTGAGTGACCCTGAGCCTTCTTATGAGGGCCATAGTTAGCGACTACGCTATATACGCTCGCTGTTGCACATATCATTATAATATTATGATATAAATAATATGAAAAGGATACATTTGAAAACCATTGAGGATTGATTTGATTCGATCTTGTTCGGGCTCATCGGCTGGCATAAGCTCCGTCATTGCCTTCAACACCTACAGAGCTGGTAAGCTCAAAGATGCACTCAGAGAACCTGCTGGTAAAGATCTAAAATACCTTATGTTATGCAGAACAGCTATTATTAACAAAAAAAATTTTGTTAATGGCCAACTTTTATGAATAAGTAAGTACTGTACGATATCAGGAAATTTGCAAACGCAGTTCAAAAAATAAACACAACAGAAATAAATTATTGTTTGACGAATTTGCTGGTTTTCCAATGTTTTCCAAATTCAGAAATCAGATCAGAACTAAAAATTTTGTGCACAGACGATGACGAGGAAATTCCTTTTGACAAAAACGTAGTGATTACCATAGATAATACACATAAACCAGAGAGTGGTTACATTCTCTTTGCTTTTGACAGAAAGTAGACTACAAATCTTTTATTCCGTGAATTAATTTTCCATTTGACGCAGTTTTGTCATGATTTTGTCTATAGTCTATAGTTCAAAAAGATTTACTTTTTGATTTTTAAGTTTTGTTTGGAGGGAAAAGTAAAATAAATAAGTATTTTTATTAATTAGAGAATGTATTGAAGTCACAAAAAGAATTATGTACTAAAATTTGCTATATTTCTAAATTAACCATTTTTGAATATTTTCACAGGAGATGAGTGAAATGAAACTTAGTTTCAAAAATAAAATGGATGACAGATCGTAAAGAAAAGAATGGAAAAGTGAAGTGAATACCTACTTAAAATTAATCTAATATTTTGTGCCTGCAATTTGTTTTTAAAAACATTGCCATAGGAAATTGAACAAATAACGAATGTTTCATCTGGTGCCTTTAAGTTAGTAATATTAAATGATTAGCAGCTATTAAGAATCGATAATTATTAATTTCTATGAACTCAAAAAGCGAAACTGACGAAGCTTCAAGGTAAATTCGTCGTCACTGAGGATACTTTTTTAATATTTTCTTTGAAAGTAGTGTTGTTGCGTTGTATGTTTTATGGCAGTTGAAATTTTGTGATTTGCACCTTTTATTCTATTGACGCAATACTACGTAAATGAGATGCGCTTAGAGGTTAAGCATTACTTGCCGTTTTCGGTTTTCATTGTTGACAAAATGTCTATTGGAAGAATACCTAGCGAATGGATCTTAGTCTGTACTTATTTTCTATTTCAGGGGGAGCGAAGCATCATCGTCAAATAACGAGCCAACCCCAAATAATTCCAAGAGTCACACAGAAGCAGGTTTATGTGCGGATACAAGCTTGAACAAAGCTCAGGACATTATGAAGCGTGCCGCCGCGAGACAGTTGATTGAACGATATTTTTACCAGCTGGTGGATGGCTGTGGAAACCCTAACTGTGACAACCAGTACTGTGCATCTAGTGGAGAGGTGGGTGTTTTCTGCTATAAATCCAGTTTGACACTGACTCATTCACAAATCTATCCGTTGTAATCACCACTATCACCTCTTTCTTGTCTGGGATCACCTTCAGGGTGTACTTTATTCAGTTTGTCACTCATTCACTCACCCATTGTAGTCTCCATTATTGCCACTTGACCAGGATCAGTTTGGTCAGAACATACTTACTATGTTCTCATAAATGAATGGTACCTTTTGCATTAGATCAGCGCAGTAGCAGACAATATGCATTTATACAATGATGATCACATTTATATGTGTTCATCATTAGATAAATTGACTTGAAATTGAATGCATCTGGGCTGCAAGGCCACTGCAAAATTAAAGTGCTGATATTATCTGCAGTCTACATGCAGATCTAGTACAATGGATGCTAAATGCAATATTTGAAGTATGTATTTGAATATGTGTACAATTAAGAATGTTTCATTCTTTTTTCATTTAGAATACCTACACAGTAGGATAATTGCAAAGTGTTTTAACAGGCAAGAAACCTAACTCCAAATGAAGCTGCTGCCGAAGCAATTAAGTTATTCTACAAAGAAGCACGTCTCTGTGACACTTTGCCCAATAAAGTTCCTAGGACAGAAGTCAACAGTGTTTGTGATCCTAATACAAGGTTAGTTTTAAAAAAAGTCAAAAAGTCAAATTTTGAAAGTCAACAACAATATTCGTCATTTCACATATTCAATAGTAGGTATTACTGACCAAGCGAAGCGAAGGTCTCCGAGTCTACTCGAGCGAATTTGCACTCGTCCATCTGTCTGTCCATCCATCTGCCTGTCAGAGGTCGCAGGGAGCCGCTGGATTCAAGCGGCGCAAGACTGAGCCTGTGGAAGTCCATGCAGGAGACCTTTGTCCAGCAGTAGACGTCTATAGGTTGATATATAAGAAGAATAAAGATACGTAATTATTTTATTTTTAATGGGCATCAGTATTTTCAACATAACTTCACAACAATGTTAATAGATGGTGCTGACATTGGCTATTGCAAAAACAGTTTTGCGTCAACTGTGTATATATTTTAATATATATATTTTAGTTTTGTGTCAAGTAATAATACATATAACTACATATTATTATTCAATTAAAATTATTATTTAGTTAAATATCAATAAAACTATTAATAATTATATGTCCCGGTTGTTTTTGCATGTTTCCTGTTCGTTTCAATAGATAATGCTGTGCACAAATAATTTAATTTGAACTGGTGCTTTGTTAAATGTTCCAAAAATGTAGATGAACATAGTTTGAAGAGCTGATGGTCGTTGGGGTCCCAAGGTGCTGGAGTGGTGACCCGCACCGGCAAATGCCACTGCATTTGCCGGTGCGGGTCACCACTCCAGCACCCTACCTAGCACCCACCTAGTGGGGGGTCTGCCAACAGTGTTGCCAAACCCCCCACTAGGTGGACCGACGACATCAAACGAGTCGCAGGGAGCCGCTGGATTCAAGCAGCGCAAGACCGAAGCCTGTGGAAGTCCATGCAGGAGACCTTTGTCCAGCAGTGGATGTCTATAGGTTGATAAAGAAGAAGAAGAAGTGAGGCTATCGTACAGTTGCCAACTAGAACTATTGAACTCGCATTTTATATGAAGAAAATATGTGTGTGTGAATTTCTCAGTTGTCAACTTTCCATTGCTTTCAATAGCCACTGGGAATCTCAAAAATAGAAAGTGTGGCCACTGGTCTTTAAATGATTCGAAATTTCCAGCACAACATGCACAACATCGAACACAGTAATGAAAAGCGAAGCAGAGTGTAGAAGTGACTCCGCCTCGTGTAGCACGTCGCCTTTCAAACCTCACTCTAGTCAGCAAGAGGATTGCAAATTACATGTCCGACATAATAGTAAGTAGTTTGAATATTTGCGACTATCCACACAATGAGTTAAATTTTTTAAAAATCCAGCAGGAACCCTTGGTTTTTCCGGGATAAAAAGGCTTATCTACAACCTTTAGAGTGCCTGTTCACATACATGTGATTTAAATAGTCCATTATTGCACGACGCGATTCAGTGTCCCCAGTTTAATGAGGGCCACTATCGCTCCACCCATTCTCCTTGATTTCCATAACCTTTATTGGGAAGTGTGGAGAGGAAGGTGGAGGACGAAATGAAGTAGGTAATCAGTATTAAATCCCGAGGACTATGTGCAGCAATAGACACAATAGGCTGATGATGACAGTGAGGTGACATCACTAATCCTGCTAATATTATAAATATGAAAGTTTGTGTGAATGTTTGTTCCTCTTTAACGCCACAACGAATTAACCAATTTGGCTGGAATTTGGAATGGAGATAGCTCATACAGATACCGATAGGATTAGCACAAAGGCTACATACATTTTATCCCGGAAAATCAAAGAGTTCCCCCAGGAATCACAATAACCTTACCTCCACACGGACGAAGTCGCGTGCATCATCTAGTATTAAAAATGCGAAAATGTGTTTGTTTGTTGGGTTGTCCTTTAAGCATGCAGCAACAAATAAAAACGATTGTATTGTATAGGACCTGGAGAGTGACATAATTATTAATTATATATTTTGTTAACCAAGATAATGAAGAGCATCACAATTCACAACATCACATTATTCATACTTAAGGCACTGGCCCCAGATGCATGGACAAACTTGAGCCTTAAATTAGGGCAGATAGGTCCATTTTACTTTGATCTTATAGTATTCATTTGCTGGAAATCTATCGACATCAACATTGTTAACTTAAAGTTACACTAACCCTACAAGGGTTTACAGTTGCTCAAAATAACTATGGACAACTAATTCAACACTAATTGATCATTTTCCTAGATCATAATTATCATTTAATATCCAAATCTTATGCATTAGTTAATGACGTTCAAACAATATCCTAATTCCTACTACTTTTAATGTAAGTTAATGATATTTCAAACATGATCCTGCTTTTGATGCAAGATATTACAGTAAAGGTAGTCTCGTTTGAACTTTAGTAGTGTTACAATGAATTTGTCTAGTGATATATCAATAGAATATAAGTTAAGGACTAAGTGGCTTATTCAGGCCTTGGACGAATTGCTCATATCCCTGCTTACAGATGGCGCGCCGTTAACTGAGGAGCGCATATACGAACTGTGCGACGAATGTCTTCAAACGAAAAAGCCACAAGTTCTCATTAGAGCTCTGGGTGAAGCGTTCAATCAGCCTGCCATACTAGCCAGATGTTTTCAAAGGAAACTGAGTGAAGGTGCCTGTGAAGGAAAGAAGAAACCAGGTATGATGAATAATAGAAAAGAATAGGTTTTTTATTCAAATGAACTTTTACAAAGTGCTTTCGGATCGAAGTGACAACCGAGAAGAACCTGTATGAAACTCAGTGGTTGCTTTTTTTAAAATATCATGTGTTACACAGGCTAGTTATTATGGTTTCATGAATTTTTATCATTTACATAATTTTCAATTGTATAATATGCTTTTTTTATAAAGGCAAGTCTATGATCGACTGTGGGATTTTATTATAGAACCTATTCCCACAAATGTCTTTCGGACTTTCTTGAGGCGTAGTCTAGGAATCACAAGCCTGTTTGATTTATTATTTGCCTATGGTGTAGATCACCTTTTTTTGTAAGTCAAAATGTTTTGTCTGAAAATTTTTATTATGTTATAAATATATTGAGAAAATACTGTAAGAATACCTATTTCTTTAAATTTTTCTCGAAGGGAATCCCTCGGTTTTAAATCATAGATTGCGCGAATTGCCCTCTTCTGCAATTGAATAGAATATCTCTCTGCATCGTTTTCCACATTGCTGAGGGTTGTGACCCCTTCTCATCATTCAATAATAGTGAATCTTCATCACTGGTTTGGAATGCCATTCCAACTGAGAACCAGTAAAAAACTTGGCGGTTGCTCTGTTAAAAATTCAAGTAAAATTATTATATTTGCTTTTTTGATAAATCCCCAACAGAAAATAAGTTTCTATGTTTGATACCTCAGCATTCGAACATATAGACCAAATTGGATGCCTTTTTTTCATTCAAAATATTAGCTGATGCCCGCGACTTCGTCCGCGTATAGTTATATTCTAAAATCCCTTGGGAACTCTTTAATTTTCGGTGATAAAAAGTAGCCTAAGTCACTCTCCGTAGTCTATGTGACTCTCCAGGTCCTCAACTATAACACCCACGCAAAAAATCACGACGTTCCGTAGCTCAGTTGCGGCGTGATTGAAGGACAAACCAACACACAAACACAGTTTCTCATTTATAATACTATAATAGTATGATTTTCTGCGATTTGTTTACCTTTTGTGTACGTATACTGCATATCTTCAAGGCAAAAAGTTAATAGGCATATTCTAGGCAAGCACTCTCCAACCTAGACCTCATCATTGCTTATTATAAGGCATGATTGTAAAAAAAAAATAGTGTCACATTGGTGTTCTTCATTGCCGTAGATAAAGAGTCCGAAGCGATGTGCTCGTCGAGCGACCCCGATAAGGACGTGGACAGCGTGGCGGGGCCCGGGCTCGACGTGGCGTCGTGTCGCAGGGCCTTCCAGTACCTAGCTAAAGTATGTACAATTTGTACCCATGACTCATGAGCCATAAATGCCCCACTCTTTCCGCACTGTTTCCGATAAATGAACTTATTAAATTTTATAACATTCATTAACTAGTCCGCGTGGAATTAGCTTTTGGAACGTAGTTCCTTATTGCGCGGTGCGTAAGGGGGCTAGACGGATCGACACTTTTTTGAAACCGACACTTTTTTGAATGTGAATTTGGCATTGTGTTCGGTATTTTCGCGGTACAATATTGGGTCTCCGTAGCCTAGTGGTTTCTGCAGTCGCTAAACAGTTAAAAGTCGATGGTTCGAATCCCAGCTCGACAGACTGAATTTTCTATTTTCAATTTTATTTTAAATAATTTCTACATGTGGAATTTTTCCCTAATTTTTTATAACTTAAAAGAAATAAAATTTTATTACAATTCCTTCACTAATTAATCGAAAGCAACTTCTTTCCATCCGGGTGTCCCTTGACACCTCTCAAGTTTTTTTATATTATTCTACTGAATTACCGAATACTGAATTACTGAATACTACTAGTTGCTACTAGTACTAGTCCGCGTGGAATTAGCTTTTTAAATATCCCGCGGCAACCCAATGTTTTTCTGGGATAAAAGGTACTCTCCAGGGTCCTCAACTATACCCATGCAAATTACCTTGATCGGCAAACCAACAATCAAATACATTTTTGGATTTATATTTTATACCCATAAATGCCCTTGTACTGGAAAGCGCAGTGTTGGCAGACCCCCACCCTAGGTGGACCGACGACATCAGATGAGTCGCACTCGCAGGGAACTATAGGCGGCGTAAGAACGAGCCAGGTGGAAAGATATGCAAGGAACTATGTCCTATGACAAGAAATGCCCTACTCCCTTCAGCAGTGTTCCTAATAAACTAAGAAAAAAAATACATTTATTCAGAAAGTGTGGTATATTATACTAACGTATATTTGATGAACGAATTGATGCGTACACTAGACGACTCTATGAAAATGACAGTTTTGTATGGAAAAAATGCGAATTGATGCGCACAGATGTGGTTCCAACTTCCAGCCTAAATTTTCGATTTTTTGACAGTTGTAGCAATCAATATTGTTGTTTTATTATTGTAGACCAGGGTAGAAGCCTTAAAAAATAATAAAAAGGGAAAAAAAATAATAGTAGGATGAAACCCATTGGAAAAGGAAGAGAATGCAACAAAAATTAAAGGAAAAATAAATTACGGGCGATCTGAAGTCGGGAAGTGGGGGGAGGGGGGGTTTAAGGGTAAAAAACGGTTTATCTCAATTTCTGGAAAAACTACAAATCCTATGGAAAAAAAGTTAAATGGCAAAGTTGTAGGTAATAAAAAGATCTACAACTTTTGTATTTAGACTTTTTTCACATAACCTCAAAATGTATGTGAAAAATTCAAATAACCAAGTTTTTGGTTTTTTATTTTTCTTTTACAAAAAAAAAAATTTTTCACGAAATTTGGTGAAAACTTACCTTTTTATGTCCCAAACACACTGTAATTTTTCTGATTTAAAAGATTTATTTTTTCACCTTTCTTTTTGACTTAATATTGAAAAAGCACCTAATTTTCAATCGAAAACTCTCCCGTCAAAATATCTGCTTTTTTAAAAAAGTCGGTGAGCTTTTTGTTCGTTGAAATCTCTACTTTTTGATGGTGTAAAAAAAATATACATTACTATGGTAAATGCTCTCAGAAAATGCAGAAACGAAATACGAAATAACAGGTAGTAAGGCCCAGAACCTCCTAGCCCCTATGAAATACTTCTGAAATTACATGCGTAGATGGCTATTTATTGATATTTTAAGATAACTTATATACCTGAGTGACCTACGGAAAATTTTAGCCCATCAAAAGGTATTTCATAGAGAAGTGGGGTAGGGGCTAGGAGGGTCTGGGCCTTACTACCTGTTATTTCGTATTTCGTTTCTGCATTTTCTGAGAGCAATTACCATAGTAATGTATATTTTTTTTTACACCATCAGAAAGTAGAGATTTCAACGAACAAAAAGCTCACCGACTTTTTTAAAAAAGCAGATATTTTGACGGGAGAATTTTCAATATTAAGTCAAAAAAAAGGTGAAAAAATAAATCTTTTAAATCAGAAAAATTACAGTGTGTTTGGGACATAAAAAGGTAAGTTTTCACCAAATTTCGTGAAAAAATATTTTTTTTTTGTAAAAGATAAAAATAAAAAACCAAAAACTTCGTTATTTGAATTTTTCACGTACATTTTGAGGTTATGTGAAAAAAGTCTAAATACAAAAGTTGTAGATCTTTTTATTACCTACAACTTTGCCATTTACCTTTTTCCCATAGGAGTTGTAGTTTTTCCAGAAATTGAGATAAACCGTTTTTTACCCTTAAACCCCCCCCTCCCCCCACTTCCCAACCTCAGATCGCCCGTAATTTATTTTTCCTTTCATTTTTTTGCATTCTCTTCCTTTTCCAATGGGTTTCATCCTACTATAATTTTTTTTGTTTTCAAAAATTTTATCTACCCTGGACTAATTGTGTTATTTTGACATTACTAAGGCGTGTGTAGTACGGTTATAAAAATATACACGCGTTGTATTTACCTACTTTTAACATTATAGGTGCCATCGGAATACTACAGTTCAGCGTTAGTCACCGCGCTCAGTGCGCTCGGGGAGAACCTGTTGTACGAGCTCCAGCTGCCGACCTACAGGAAGATGAGCATGGACGATGTGGTCAACTGCTTCGTGATAGCCTTCGAGGTGCCCGACCTCGGCTGCAGCGAGTACTTGGAGATAGCGCTGCCGGTGCTGTGCATGGCTGTTGAGCACCTGCCCGTCAAAGGTAGCTGTTAGGGAACAATAATTTTACGTGTTTTAACCCATCTCAACCCATCAACCCATTTCAACTCATCAACTCCTCGCTACCCATCAACCCATCTCACCCACTGCCGGCCCATTCTGAGACAGATCTCTCGACTGAGGAGGGCTTAGTTTTACCACAAATGGACAGATTTAAAAGTTTTAACTCTTAAACTCGTTTTAAGTTTGTTAGAACATAATAAGTGTCTCGTTATAACTCTGTCTTTACCCTGAGACAAGTTATAGCACGCCAAAAATACGCAATAAATATACTACAATGGTTTGTTTTGATTGGCTGTTGTTGATGAATAAAATAGAAATCTTTTTATTCAAACAAACTTTTACAAGTGCTTTTGAGTAGTCGATGAATCTACCACTGGTTCGGAATAGCGTTCCTGCCGAGAAGAACCAGCAAGAAACTCGGCGGTTGCTCTTTTCACAATAGTTTACAATAGGTACTATGCTATGTATGCAGTGTTTCCACAGTGAGGGGAATTTTCAAAAATGCATACCTACTTACAATTCAATACATGTCGACGCGCAGACAGGAAGTAGCCCCGTTCCCGCCGGTGGCACCCGTTCACGAGCATGACGCATGACCCAGTCGTTGCGTCGCTCAACCATATTCGAGGGAACGTAACAACCCGCATCACACGCACGCACGCATCATGGTTTGGAATGAATGAATAGAAGTGTTTTTATTGCAGCACAAGCGAAATTGGCACGCGTATGGGCGCAGCACTGCAAGGAGAGTCTGCGTCACATACTGGAGACGCTGCAGCAACTCATCACGCTGCGGGTGATATCCACCAATTACGTGCGACACTTCCAAGTGCAGGACGACGCCACTGTTACCATGGCCACTAAAGTTATGAAGGTACGCCTTGCGATAAAATCGTCCACTTTATGGACCACGCACGTACAGCACGATAACTTTTTTTTACAAGCTTTTATTTAGCTTGACCAGTTTATTTATTTGTTTGGGTCAAATCTTGCAAGATGAATTAGAACCACTTCCCGGTTTCCGATTGAGCTGAAATTTTGCATGTATGTGTAAATCGGATGACAATGCAATATTATTGTGACATGGAGCTGATCTGATGATGGAGACGGAAGATGGCTATTGGAACTCTGTAATAAAACGATGTAACCCCATCGAGTTTGGGCTCGTTTGATTCGTCTTGACAAGAACTCTGATCCTAGATGATATCTAGAGTCTAATGATGTAGCTACTAAAAGCTTGTATTTAAAAATAATTTTTTTTGTTTACACTTGTTTCAAATTTAGAAACATTTTTAAAACAAATAAATAGGTAGCATAATAATACGAGGTGCATTCAATAAGTACCTAGCCACATCGCCAGAGGGCGCTGTAGTTTCAAAAGAGTTGTACCACAGTGTAGCACATTCTTTTTTAATTCTTTTTTCAAATTTTCATTCCAATCCCTTCATTTGTTTTAATTTGACAACTTATGGAAGCGAACGTATCGATCGGTTTTACAAAAATGGAAAAAGAGCAATATCGTTCGGTGATTCGATTCCTATTTTTGGAAGGGAAAACGCGCATCGAAATCAAAGAGCGCTTGGATGCTGTGTACGGTGACTCTTCTCCATCGATGGCCACCGTCAAGAGTTGGTTCAACGAGTTTGCACGTGGCCGTACGTCGGTTTTTGATGAACCACGTCCAGGTGCACTGAAAACAGCTTCTACGGAGGAAAACATTAAAATTTAAAAAAATCCATGATCTCGTATTGGCAGATCGCCGATTGAACGTTCGGGAGCTAGCTGAGACTGTAGGCATTTCAGAAGGAACAGTGCATCATATTCTTCACGAGGAACTCGGCATGAGAAAGCTGTCGGCGCGATGGGTGACGCGTTTACTCACACCGGAAAACAAGCGCAACCGTGAGACCACATCGGAGACGTGTTTGGCGCTGTTTAAGCGGAATCCAGCGGAGTTTTTGCGTCGTTTTGTGACCGTCGATGAAACCTGGATCCAGTGGTACACACCAGAGACCAAGGAGCAATCAAAACAATGGATCCAGACCGGGGAACGTGCTCCAAAGGCGAAAACTGTAAAATCGGCCGGAAAAGTTATGGCCACCGTTTTCTGGGATTCACACGGTGTGATCTACATCGATTACCTCGAGAAGGGTAAAACAATTACAGGGCTTTACTATGCCGATTTATTGGGCCGATTCGACGCCGAATTAAACAAAAAACGACCCCATCTGGCGAAGAAAAAAGTGCTGTTTCACCACGACAACGCACCGGTTCAACGTCTGCCGTTGCCATGGCCAAATTGGTCGAATTACGCTACGAATTGCTGCCCCATCCACCGTATTCTCCAGATTTGGCCCCTTGTGACTTCTTTCTGTTTCCTAATCTGAAAAAATCACTCGCCGGGAATAGATATGGATCAAATGAGGAGGTCATCGCCGCCACGGAGGCCTATTTTGCAGAGTTTGACAAAAACTATTTTTCGGACGGGTTAAAAAAGTTGGAGCATCGCTGGGCTACACTAGCGGCACGCTATGATGGCCGGTTTGACGTTTGTCCGCTCATGAAGTTCCGTATTAATTGATAACGACTTTGAAGGAAATAATTGTATTACTTTATTGACGATAGTGATGTGCAGAGATTCATAAATTTTATCGAATGTAGTTTTAGGTTTAGGACTCAAAATTTATTTATTAAATTGATTTCTAAAATGTATACAAGTGTAGAAAAATCAGTTTGCACCATTTAAGGGGTGAATGTACTTGTGAATATGAACAATTTTCACTATGTGGACAAACCTCTGAAATCGCAAAAAAATATCAGCTGTTTCATACAAAAGGTAAAATTTTTATTTTTATATGATATATACCACAACTCGGCATTTGGTTTTCTAAATTGAAAATTTTTAAAAATGGAATCTAATACGATCGTCACATAGGATCGCTGGCTAGCACAACTACTACCTCCGGCAAACTCGCGTCAATGCTCAATGCAAAACAAAGCAGTTTCGAATTGACGTTGCTTCGAAAAGTATAAACTGTCAGTGCAATGCGATTGTGATATAGTTTTGACCTGGCTTTGGATTTCAAATATTGATACTGCATTACTGTTGATCCTTGCTCGTTAATTTGGACTCTGTTCAAGCCCTTTGTTGTGGATTTCGTCGATATGACCGAACGTACGCAGAGAACTGTTCTAAATAGTCAGACACGTGAGTTCGTAATACGCCTTCGTAACTATTTCGATCGTGAAGCTCAAAATGGAGGGCCAATTTTACCTATAACGTCAGTGGTTGAACGCGTAGCTGATGCGCTTAATATTGGACAACGAACTGTTAGACGGATAACTAAAAAAAAATATGGCGAGACTGGCACAGAAGAAAATAAACTTCACACACCAAAAAAGAGAAAACGAGCAAAACCAGTCGTAGGCATCGATAGCTTTGATGCCGATGCTATCCGAAGACATGTTTACGGCTACTATTTACAGAAGGAGTATCCAACAAGAAAAAAGTTGGTGCATTCACTGAAGGAAGCTGGATTATTCTTCGGTGGGGAAAGTTCTTTAACGAAGATTTTGAAGACCATTGGATTTCGATACAAAAAATGTAACAAACGCAAAATATTGATGGAAAGATTTGATATAGCGATGGCAAGGTATACTTTTTTACGGCAAGTGAAAGAAATCAAAAATTGGCAAAATGTTGTGTTCTTGGATGAAACATGGCTTAATGCTAACCATACTGTAGGCCGTTCTTGGAACGATGACACAGCAGCATCTACTTCCAAAGTTCCTGTAGGAAAAGGATCGCGACTTATAATTTGTCACGCCGGAACCATCAACGGGTTTGTCGAAGGTTCTCTCATGGCTTTTGCGTCAAAAACCACTGGAGACTATCATGAAGACATGAATGGAGAAAAGTTTACTGAATGGTTTACCTCAATGTTGTGTAGCCTCCCTGAACCATCTATTATAATTATGGACAACGCCCCATACCACTCGATGCAAATTGACAAGCCACCTGCCCAATCCCAAAAGAAAGCTGATATCGTCGCATGGCTTCGTAAAAATGGCGTAGATGCAAACATGAATATGTTAAAAGCGGAATTAGTACGTCTTTTAAAAGAAAACAAACCAACCAAGATCCGATACGTCATTGACGAAATAGCATTAGAACATGGGCACAGAGTTATACGGTTACCGCCTTACCATTGTGAGTATAATGCGATTGAGTTGGTGTGGGCTCAAATTAAGGGATATGCTGCAAGACACAATACAGAACCCCCATTTACCACAAAAAAAATGCTAAAATTATTAGAAGAAGCTTGTGAACATGTGACTAAAGGAGACTGGGAAAAGGTTGTGAATAGAACTGTTAAATTAATAAGGGAAGATTATGAAAGAGATGTGAAAATAGATAATATTATAGAAAACGAACATATAATTATTAATGTAGGTGATGATAGCAGTGACGACAGTGAAAATAGTAGTATGGACGAATCTGATTAATTATGGCCTTTTGTGGCACCTTTTTTGGTATCTTTTGTATTCATATGTTTCTTGTGTGCATATAAAGTATGTATATTCATTTTCATTCAAATATTCAGTTCGTTCAAATAAATTAAATAAACATATACATTTTTGTTTTATTAAACCTATTTAATCAGGTACAAAAACAAAACTTAATTGTTTTTTGTTCGAGAATAAATTGACATTCCACATCACTATTGTAATGTGTCAAACCGGCCATCATAGCGTGCCGCTGGTGTAAGTGTATCGAACTAAAAGGAGACTATGTTGAAAAATAAATTGCCACTTTTCCAAAATTTTCGTTTACTTTTTGTAGGCTAAGTATTTATTGAATGACCCTCGTATGATACCCACCACTATTATCAATATTATTTTTTAAATGAAAAGGATGTATATACAAGTGCTCAGCCTCCAGATAGAGCTGGATCCTTAGGGTGATATCTACAGATGGCAAGACTGAGTTAAAACGAGACAGATTTATGTCGGAACATATTTGTGTCTCATTTTAACTAACTTGACTCTTGAGCAGAGCCAGAGTACGATCTATAGATCTCAGACTAAGTCTGTCCTAAACTAGCGGCACGCTATGATGGCCGGTTTGACGTTTGTCCGCTCATGAAGTTCCGTATTAATTGATAACGACTTTGAAGGAAATAATTGTATTACTTTATTGACGATAGTGATGTGCAGAGATTCATAAATTTTATCGAATGTAGTTTTAGGTTTAGGACTCAAAATTTATTTATTAAATTGATTTCTAAAATGTATACAAGTGTAGAAAAATCAGTTTGCACCATTTAAGGGGTGAATGTACTTGTGAATATGAACAATTTTCACTATGTGGACAAACCTCTGAAATCGCAAAAAAATATCAGCTGTTTCATACAAAAGGTAAAATTTTTATTTTTATATGATATATACCACAACTCGGCATTTGGTTTTCTAAATTGAAAATTTTTAAAAACCTTTTTTGGTATCTTTTGTATTCATATGTTTCTTGTGTGCATATAAAGTATGTATATTCATTTTCATTCAAATATTCAGTTCGTTCAAATAAATTAAATAAACATATACATTTTTGTTTTATTAAACCTATTTAATCAGGTACAAAAACAAAACTTAATTGTTTTTTGTTCGAGAATAAATTGACATTCCACATCACTATTGTAATGTGTCAAACCGGCCATCATAGCGTGCCGCTAGTGTAAGAATGAATATATTGATAGAAATACTTACTGTATTACAGTTTTATTTCAAATTTTCCAATTCAATTCATAAAAATACAAATTAAATCATCAAACATAACCTCAAAATGTTTACAAAAATACACTATTTCTCATTGAATCAGCTATAGCCTAGTGGTTAGTACTGAGGTCTCCTATTCGAGGGCTCACAGGTTAGGTCTCGGGTGATAAATTTAATTTTCTAAATTAAATATCACTTGCTTCAACGTTGAAGGAAAACATCGTGAGGAAAACTGCACACCTGAGAGTTCTTCATAATGTTCTCAAAGTTGTGTGAAGTCTGCGAATTTGCATTGGGCCAGCGTGGTGGACTATGGCCTATATAACCCTTCTCTGAGAGGAGACCTGCACTCTGCACCTAGTGACCTGTTGATGGGTTCCTGATGATGATTTCTCATATTATTAACGTGACGGACACCTAAACCGGTTTATATCATTAAATATTCGCTAAGAAGCTTAAATAAATAATGCAATATTAAATTTGCCTGTCTGCGATGAGCCCAACGTTGTATCATAAATGGGCAATCTCCTTTTCTCCTCTGTTAAAAGTTACTCGAAAATATTGGGATTGGCTCTTAATATTTTTTTTTCTGATACTGAGTACCAAAGTGGTGCTCAATTCGATTGCAGTCTAGCCTAACTTAGTTGGCTAATGAGTCATTTTAATTTAACCTAAACTTATAAATTATTATCTTATGTACTAAGGCCCTGTTGCAGAAATGCCGGGTTATCCTTTTAACACAGAGTTAGCTGCTGCTTTGACAGATTTCGTATAAAGCTTCTGTCAAAATTACAAATTTATGCCTGGGCTAAACCTAAGCGTCTCTGCAAGAGGGCCTAAGAGATTGCCCAATGACACATCTGATAATAGTCTTTAGAGACACTTTGTTCATGTGTTCTTTCAGGCAGCACTTACACTACTAACACTATTTCACTATTCACTATTTACTTTACACCAACTCCAAAGGTTTTTTTGGCTCTTAATGTAAATAAATTCTTGCAGATAGTGTACTACGCAAACATGCTAGCCGGAGTGATGGAGCCCAACACCCTGAGAGAGGAGCCGATAGTGATCGCTAGTCAGTTGGACCCTTTAGGTGACGCGTTGGACCATTTGTACCCGCTGTCGTCTCTTAAGAGCATCAAGCAAGCGCCTTACGAGGACCCACTAGGTGAGTATATGTCGCAGTAAGATAGTTGAAGCCGGAAACCGGAATATAGTTATACGAAAGCGGTTCATAGCTATCTTACTTGTGCAAATCAAAGAAAATTTGGAAAAAAAAAATTATACTTCAATCATTTCACTAGATTAAACTAGTTAGATAGTTGTACATATTACTAGATTGTGCTCGTATTATACTCGTAGCTATATTCCTTGTAAGATAGCTATGAACTGCTTCCAGATAACTATATTCCGATGTATAGCTATAAACCTAGGGTTATAGCTATATCACGGCTTCAACTATCTTCCTGCGACCTATACATTATTTTCTAATATCGTCACATCTACCACAAACTGATCTTCATCTAAAATTTTTCAAAAGATGACTTTTTAATTCATGATTTTCTTTTAATTTATCGTTTGAGATTAAATTTATAAGGCAGTGTTTTGAAAGCAGACGGACAAATGTGTAATTTTGGAATGGATGTAAACATTAACACACGTTTTGAATTTTTTTTCTGCTTATACATTTTGAAAATTTTTGTCTGTTTAATCTTCGGTTCTGATGAAATTTACACAGGTAGATAGAGAAAATACAAGGAGTGATCCAAGCCACATTTTTATTACGAAATATATACTTAATATTACGGAAATATTACGGTTCTTTTGTAAAATAAACTTTTGATGTACGACAATATGACCACTCTGTCAAGATCCTACCTCAAGATCGATTAATCTTGATGAGGCATAGAAATAAAATTGCATCCCAGAGACAGATCTTTAATCAACGGAGTTTGCAGGGGACTCCAGAGTTCAGATTTCGGACCTATACACAGATTTCAGACTAGCGTATTTTTTCGCGCGTATAAGCCCGTATCGGCATACGCACTTACACGCGTGCCACATATTGCGCTTCAAAAAATCGAACGCGCGTACACGCGCTTATTCCGGCGTATTCGCTCGAACCGGTAGTTCGGACGAACTCGGCACGCTCTTATAGGAGCTTATAAGCGCGTCAACGCACGTACGAGTTGCGCGTGTGGCAAAAGGTGAGCCTATACGCTCCTATACGTGCTACCAAAATCGAGCTTATTGTTGCGTTATACCGCGGCTGCAGTATAAATGCGTGTTCTGTAGAGAGACGTCGGAGGAAGAGGTATAGAAACACAGACTTGTTGCTGTAGTGAGTGGCATGTGGCAGTGGCATATATTTACATTCTTATACTGGTCTTATAATCTATATATATAAAAGAAAGTGGTGTTAGTTACACTATTTATAACTCAAGAACGGATGAACCGATTTGGCTCAAAATTGGTGGAGAGGTAGCTTAGAACCAGGAGACGGACATAGGATACTTTTTATCCCGTTCGACCGCGTTTCCGTCAAGTCAATATAAAACCTGTTGTAACAAAAATGCATCTGACATGGAATAAAAAAACGAAAATGACCGTGGAAGAACAAAACGTAGATAAATGACAGCTAAACGTAATTTTGTATTTGGTTAATTATGGTAGAAAATTATGGTAAAAACAATTATAAAAATTATAGTTTAACGTAATTGATAATATCATCCGTAATATGTTTTCTCTTTGAATCATCATTAACAATGCCGCGAGCAAGACGATCAAATGTTTCCTGCTACAAAGCTACGGATTGACGTGATTTATTGGATAGGTGTAGTTGAGAACCTGGAGGGTGACAAAGATTTCCCGCGGGATGTTATGAACTAAATCCACGCAGACGAAGTCGCGGGCATCAGCTAGTATACTAATAAAGTTACATGATGAAGAGTGGGGTGCTAGACTATGAACTTAACTCTACGTGAGAATATCGCTGATTAATGTTATTACAAGTTTGTTGAAATGGTTTACAAAAAGATACGCTATGAACACGTGCCTACTCCCTACGTGCCATACTTATACACGCCGAAAAAACGCTAATCTGAAATTGCCCATAAAACACCCATTTACTTGCAGGCTTGTGTAAACGTTGCTCCCCGAAACAATCAGCTCTAAGGCCACAAGTTACCAATTTTAACTTTTAATGTATTTTTTTTTCAGCCATTGAATTAGATATAAATGTATTAGACGCTAGGAAACCTTATTTGCCATTTGAAGAGTTTTATAATGAGCCGCTTAGTGATACAGTAGAAATGGACATAGATTTAGCTAATTGTAAAACTGACATCGACGAATTAGGTAAGTTTGTTTCTATTATATTATTATTGAATATTATTTTAATATTAACTGGATTTAGTCGAATTTTGAAAAACTTTAAGGTTTTATTTTTTAGTTTATCTCGCTTTACACTAATCTTTAGTAAGTTTACATGTAACTGTATTTGAAATCAAAGAAAAAAAAACTTTAATTCCTTATGATATTTCTCTTCACCAAACGAGTAGAGAGTAGGTTGAGTTCGATTACAGTCAGATCAATTAAATATTATTAACTAAAATATACTACTAAGGAAAGGAAATAAAACGGTGTAGAGAGAAAACGGTTTTCGGTGAAAGAAAACATCGTGAGGAAATACCTGAGAGTTCTCCATAATGTTCTCGAAGGTGTGTGAAGTCCGCCAATTCGCATTAGGCCATTGTGGTGGACTATGCTATGGCCTACAACCCTTCTCTGAGAGGAGACCTGCTCTCAGTAGTGAGCTGTTGATGGGTTGCTGATAATGAATAATGATACTACCAAGATTTTATGAATAAGTATTTTAAGAATAAGTAAGAATCCTTGCTTCTGACGTGTGCTTTCTGGGTGTGACGCGTACTTTTTTCTTTATCAACTGATAGACGTCAATTGCTGGCCGTCTTTCGTGCATAGGCGTCCACATGCCGTGGTCTTGCGCCGTGTGTCCAGAGGCTCCTGGCGACTCGACTCTTCTGATGCCGGTCCACCTAGTGGGGGGTCTGCCAACACTGCGCTTTCTGGTGTGTGGTTGCCATTCCAGCATCTTGAGGCCTCAAAGACCACACGACGCGTACTTACGACCTCACGACGCGTACCTTCGACCACACGACACGTACATACGACCACACGACGCTTACTATGACCACACGACGCGTACCCCCGACCACACGACGCGTACCTCCGACCACATGACGCGTACCTACTGGCCAATTAAAATTAATTATATCGAAGTAAAAGCTCATCACCAGTTTTATTTGCAGGTAGTAAGTTCTCGTTCCTCAAATATCCGTTCATACTGACAGCCGCCACGAAATCCCTCGGTCTTTACTACGAGAATCGTATTCGAATGTACTCTGAGAGACGAGTATCGCTGTTGCAAGCGGTGGTGGGCGCGGCGCCGCCCATGCCCTTCCTAAGGCTCAAAGTGAGGCGATCGCACATCATCGATGACGCACTAGTTGAGGTAAGGAACGTGAGTGTACTCGGAGAAGAGTTTCTCTCTTGAAAGTGAGACAAAGAGAGTGCTACTGACGTGTGACGTCACAAGACAGTCACTCCATACACTCACATAGAAAATTTCGTTTTAGAAAGAGACTGCTTATAACTTACTAGATGATGCCCGCGACTTCGTCAGCGTGGATTAAGGTTTTAATTCCCGCGGGAAGTCTGTAGTTTTCCAGGATAAAAAGTAGCCTGTGCTTTAATCCTGGGTATGACCTATCTCCATTCCAACAGCTAAATCGGTTCATTCGTTGTGGCGTTAAAGAGTAACAAACATCCATCCATCCATACATCCATCCTCACAAACGTTCGCATTTATAATATTAGTGGGAAGTAGGGAGTAGGATAGTAAGATTAGTAGGTAGAAGGATTTGTTTATTTTGATTTGATTTTACATTTGACACGTTACATATTCGATTGTAATAATTATTGAATATCGACACTTTGACAACAGTCAAATACCCCATTGCACAGTGGGTTTTCTTTGCTTAAGGTGGAAGACACGGTTCTGCCCACGAAATTCAAATTTAATTTGGTTTTTCGCAATTTGTAAACTAATACGACAAAGTAGGCTTATGGCCTTCTAATTGCGCCAGTGGAATTATCATCTTCACAGGTTTACATAAAAATCTTTACTTGAAAGTGACTAGTTCAAGTAATTAATCAAAATACTGAGTTGGACGTGAGTTACTCACAAATTAGTCGATATTTTGATTAATTTATTAAACTGGACACTTTCAAGTAAAATTTTTATATAAACCTGTGAAGATGATACTGCCATTGTCGCAATTAGAATGTCATAAGCGTACTTTGTCGTATTAGTATACAAATTGCGAAAAACCAAATTAAATTTGAATTTCGCGGGCAGACCCTTGTCTTCAACCTTAAACAAACTCCACTGTGACCGGTTGCGCAGTTGGAGATGATAGCGATGGAGCGCGCGCTGGACCTCAAGAAGCAGCTGGTAGTGGAGTTCGAGGGCGAGCAGGGCATCGACGAGGGCGGCGTCAGCAAGGAGTTCTTCCAGCTCGTCGTGGAGCAGATCTTCAACCCCGACTACGGCATGTTCACGCACCGCCAGGACGAGCAGACTGTCTGGTATTGACGCTTTAAGGTTGAAGAAAAGGGTCTGCCCGCGAAATTCAAATTTAATTTGGTTTTTCGCAATTTGTAAAGTGTAAACTAATACGACAAAGTAGGCTTATGGCATTCTAATTGCGACAATGGCAGTATCATCTTCACAGGTTTATATAAAAATTTTTACTTGAAAGTGTCCAGTTTAAGAAATTAATCAAAATATCGACTAATTTGTGAGTAACTCCGTCTACTAACTAACTAACGTCCAACTCAGTATTTTGATTAATTTCTTAAACTGGTAACTTTCAAGTAAAGATTTTTATGTAAACCTGTGAAGATGATAATTCCACGGGCGCAATTAGAAGGCCATAAGCCTACTTTGTCGTATTAGTTGAATTGAAATTGAATTTCGCGGGCAGACCCTTGTATTCAACCTTAATCATCATCATCATCATTAGCAACCCATCAATGGCTCGCCACTGAGCGCAGGTCTCCTCTCAGAGAAGGGACATAGTCCACCACGCTGCGCTGGCCCAATGCGAATTGGCGGACTTCACACACCTTCGAAAACATTATGGAGAACTCTCAGGTGTGCAGGTTTCCTCACGATGTTTTCCTTCACCGTTGAAGCAAGTGATATTTAATTGCTTAAACGCACTTGACTCCGAAAAGTCAAAGGTACCCGTACTCGGGATCGAACCTGCGACCCCCCGAATAGGAGACCACAGTGCTAACCACTAGGCTATCACTGCTTCTACTACAATAGAATAGAATTTAATTTTTTTTGTTTTAGATAGAATAGAATAGAAATATTTTTTATTCAAATAAACTTTTTTACAAGTGCTTTTGAATCGTCGATCGTCGTCTATAACTGGTTCGGAATGCCCTTCCTGCCGATGCCGAGAAGAACCAGCAAGAAACTCGGCGGTTGCTCTTTTCAAAACAAGTTTACAATAAAATAGATACTATGCTATGTATGCAGTGTTTCCACAATGAGGGGAAGTTCCACAAAAGCTTACCAAATTATAATTCAATACATGATAAGAGTTAAAGTTTAAGTTTTATTTATTTATTTTATTTTACATGTACTGACTGAAAGTAGGCCCCATTTCCGCCTGTGACACCCGTTCACGAGCATGATGCATGACCCCGCCGTTGCTTCGCTCAACCATATTTGAGGGAATGTAACAACCCGCATCAAACTGATCTAGATAATTAATCTATGATTAACAGTGGATTGGCTGTGCCTATAAAAATAACAGCAAACTTAAAGTTCAATTTGGAACTCTGGAACTAAAAATATTGCAAATGGCGCACCGACCTCTACAAATTAATCTATGATTTCATTAAAGATTAGATTAATTAAAGAGGTCGGGAAATCATAGAATAATTATAGAATTGCAATCAACCAAAAATTCCAAATGGCGCATCAACCTCTATAGGCTGATGCGCCATTTGTAATATTATTTCGAGAGACACTCGTTTATCTGCTTACAGCGCCAAAATATCGTCAATCAAGTAGAAAAAAGGTTTGTGAAGTCTGCCCATTACCACTTAGCCAGGGTGATTGGAAAGCCTTTGAATTGGACGAAAAATTAGGAAATAGTTTTTAAAAGCGACAAGGTGACGTCATCGTAGGTGTTCGCATAGGGCACCCGCGTTTTAGAGTAGCCAGTAAAATAATTTCGTCATTTCTTGATGAATTTGAATGATTTCAAAAGTAAATTAGTTCACTAATAAAGTTATATACACTAACTAGCTGACCCGGCGAACTTCGTACCGCCAACTTATCTACATAAATAAAACAAATAAACTATCGTAATCAAAAAAAAAAACTATCCTATCTTTCAAGCTGGACTAAATTACAGATAGTTACGAAGTTTGATCTAAATCGGTTAAGTAGTTTAGGAGTCCATCGCGGACAAACAACGTGACACGTAATTTATATATATTAAGACTAGCTGACTCGGCGAACTTCGTACCGCCAACTTACCTATATAAATAAAACAAATAACTACTAAAACTATCCTATCTTTCAAGTTGGACCAAATTACAGATAGTTACGAAGTTTGATCAAAATCGGTTAAGTAGTTTAGGAGTCCATCGCGGACAAACAACGTGACACGTAATTTATATATATTAAGATTATAATCAAACTCAAAATTATTTGTTTCATGCAGGCCAACCTGTCTTATGACACGTCTAGACTTTACCTTTAACGTATAATGTCCAATTTCAGGTTCAATCCGACATCATTCGAGACCGAGGCTCAATTCACGCTCATTGGTATAGTGTTAGGCCTGGCGATATATAACAATATCATACTAGCAGTCAACTTCCCCATGGTGGTGTATAGGAAACTCATGGGGAAGAAAGGCTCCTTCGAAGACTTGGCGGATTGGAATGCGGTAAGCAGATTTTTGCCTAAGGGAAATGAACCAGTGTTGTGTGTGTGTGTGTTTTAATAAAAAATAAAAATAAGCTATTTGCATTTGAAGATAGCAATGCGATGACAGTGCGCTATTTTTGTAAGGTTCACGTATGTTTACTAAACTCTCTACATTTAATTTTTTTCAGACTTTGTACAATGGCTTAAAAGACATGTTAGAGTACACAGGCAGTGATCTAGAAGAAGTATACTATCAGACATTTAGGATATGTTACACAGATGTTTTTGGCAACAACATATTTCATGATCTCAAAGAAAACGGAGACAACATATTTGTTACGCAAGAAAATAAAAGGGTGAGCCATAATTTATTTTTTCCAGTTCCCAGATAGTTAAAAAGAGAAATGGCTAATATTCTTTAAATAAAATCAGCCAAGTGCGAATCGGCCCGTACACGAAAGGTCCCGTACCATCGTATGAGATTTAACACCAGCTATTATTAAGATCAAGCAAAAACAAGTTAGTAAAGTTTATCTAGTATCCAGAGATCCTCTTTAATATTTAACTTTATTTTTATTATTACTTGTCGTCATAGCGGCAATAGAAATACACATTTTGTGAAAATTCATGAGATACAGCCCGCTGACAGACGAACGAACGGACGGACGGACAGTGGAGGCTTAGTAATAGGGTCCCGTTGGCACCCTTTGGATAGGGAACCTGTCTGATGGAAATCAATGATAATGTGTATCAACATATAGTACAACTACCGAAGAATAAATTCAAATTCAAAATTGCTTATTTCACGTAGGCCAACCTGTGGCTCTTATGACACGTCATGACTGTACCACCGGTTCGGAAAGCGGATGCTGCTCTTTTCAAAATAATCATTTTACAATAGTTGCTATTACATTGAAGCAAGTTTTTTATTTTATACTATCTTGTGGGCAGCTGGATGCCAAGCCTATTTAACCCATACAATTTTGTTAGAATAGAATAGAATAGAATATTTCCACAATGAGGGGAAGTTCCAAAAATGCGTACTACAATTCAATACATGTTACAACGGGCAGAGTGGCACCCTTTCACTAGCATGACGCATGGTCCAGCCGTTCTATATCTAATAGTTCTTACTCATTATATAGAAATCAAAAATGTTTGTATTTTTCCAGGAATTTGTGGATCTATATGCAGATTTCCTCCTGAACAAATCAGTGGAGACGCAGTTCAAAGCGTTCCGACGCGGCTTCGTGATGGTCACAGACGAAAGCCAGCTGGGGACGTTGTTCAGGCCCGAGGAAGTGGAAACGCTCGTTTGCGGCAGCAAGGTTAGACGATTCATATTTATTGATACTACATCATCATCATCATCAGCAACCCATTAGCGGCTCATTACTGAGCGCAAGTCTCCTTTCAAAGGAGAGGCCATAGTCCAGCACGTCGTTTAGTCGCGATTGGTCCAATTCTCACTTTGTCCAATTGGTCCAATTCTCACTTAATTCGAAGTTAGTCCAATTCTCGGTAGGTCCAAATTCGCAGATGGTCCTATCCGCTAGGCTATAACTACTCTTAGGGGCTCGTTTCTGGACACGCGGCGCGTGGTGCTTGCGTCGCGCGATTCTCCGTTTATGGAGAGGCGTTGCGAGAAACGTATCGACACCAGCGACGGGGCCCGCGTCGGTGGCCGCGGCGTCACACGCGAATATACAATCATATGAATAGAATAGAAATATCTTTTATTCAAATGAACTTTTTTATAAGTGCTTTTGAATCGTCTATGAGTCTACCACTGGTTCGGAATGCCCTTCCTGCCGAGAACAACCAGCAAGAAACTCGGCAGTTGCTCTTTTAAAAACAAGTTTACAACATAATAGATACTATGCTATGTATGCAGTGTCTCAACAATGAGGGGAAGTTCCACAAAAGCATACCTAATTATAATTCAACACATGTTAAGACGGGCAGACAGAAAGTAGCCCCATTCCCGCCGGTGGAACCCGTTCACGAGCATGACGCATGACCCAGTCATTGCTTCGCTCAACCATATTTATGGCGATACGTGGTCTCGCTTACGTGCTCCGACGTGGTGCCCGCCGCGTGCTTCTGCAAGAACGCTCTCATACTTGGCCATATGTGAGTTAACCGCGCGACGCGCAACGCGCCGCGTTTTCAGAAACGAACCCTTAGGTATTGGTTTACGATGCTTTAATTGGTCGTATGCGGCTATTGGCTGTCCTCACAATATTTGTTATTACATATTACAGAATTTCGACTTCAACGAACTGGAAAAGTCGACGGAATACGACGGCGGTTACACATCGGAATCACAAACTATCAAAGACTTCTGGAGCATCGTCCACAGTCTGTCTTTAGAGGACAAACGAAAGCTTCTGCAGTTCACGACCGGATCCGACCGAGTCCCGGTGGGCGGTCTGAGCCATTTGAAACTAGTTATAGCGAGGAACGGACCTGATTGCGCCCGCCTGCCCACGGCCCACACATGCTTCAATATCCTACTGCTACCCGAATATGAAAACAAAGAGAAACTTCAAGACAGGCTGATGAAAGCGATTAGCTATTCAAAAGGCTTCGGCATTATTTAACGTCCACCCCACATAGTCCCCTCGAACAAACAGTTAACTAGTGTTGATATTAAATATACAGATATAATTCAGTACAGATTATAGTACAGAAGAAGAGTCGATAATTCAAAGGTGTTGATTAACATTGAATCTTAGGACAATTGTAATAAAGTTAATTACTCAATGCGCTCAAGATTAAAGCTGCCATTTTATATTTCTGTCATGCTCAGACACATATGTGGGCAGGGCAAATATAAAATGGCAGTTTGACATCCTAATCTGAGGCTGGGCTTATACATCCGGAGTCAGAATCTGTTTGTTGTTAGTTTTAAGTCTTTTAGCCCCAAATGAAGGGCGGAAATATGCAGATTGGCCTTTTTAGGACACACAATAATTATAATAATAATATTTGCATAATAATAGTGAGTAATAGTCGGGTAATATTAATAGTGGCATAATTTGTACCTCAACAAACCAACCTGAACAAAAGGATAGGAAAGAGATAATGTCAAGTAATCTCAATTATAGTTTTGACATTACATCATTATAAGTTTGACATTTCATTTCAAATATGGCGATGGTTGAAACATTAATATACGTTTCCGTTTGCATTACAAAGCTTTTTTGGGTGGTTTCAATTAGTTGGTAAGCATTTCATTTTCTGAATTACAGATCTGATTCCGTATGTAAAGTCAGCCTTGTATTAATTATAAATATTGCAATATAAGCATCGCTGTTGGTACATGTCAGTTGCTAAGTAGCCAGCCTTTGATATTAATATTTGTAAGTCAAAGTAAGGTTATTATCTAGGCTAACCTGTCATTTTCATTAGTCGATAGATCGGTCGATACACAGCAGGCGGGATAACGACTTGTGCATTTAGTAGATACACTGCATGGGGTTACATAACTTGTGATGGACTTTATTTTACGTCAACTGTCACCCTTACATATTAAGAGTAGTGTCTAGTGACGAAACGCGACGCGAGTAGGTATTTTCCAAAATGCTATCTGTTTCACAACGCTTCGCTGCCCGACCCGTATCGTGCGATAGAGAGAGTTGCAAGTCCAGGAGTTATTTGCCTAAATTTTATTCTTGAAATATTGTTTCGGGTCATAACGTTTTTACCCCCCTAAACGTTTACAAAATTAGACAATTTTGGTCTCATTAGATTCAGTACACCTTAATCTAGGCTCGTACGTTTCATTTTTTTAGTATTTCAGTTTAGTTAAATTTAAAAAAATAAAATTAGTCGAGGAAGTTTTTTAGTCAAAAATATGGATATTTAGTCACTAATAACTTTTAACATAAGCAATATTTCTTTAAAATTAAAACGTACGGGCATAGTTTTTCATTGTATCTGCAACATTTCAAAAAATTATGAACATTGGACAACATTTACGGGTAGCAAAACGTTATCGCTTTTTGTATGAAAATTTTCAACTAGACACTCCTCTTAATGAAATGACGATTAAATTAAATGGTCATTAAATCAAATGAAATACGTATAATTTTATAGAAATATTAGTAGATACAAGTAGATAGAAATAAAAAAAAAATTCACATTTTGCCATAGTCTTCAGTATTACACGAAAAATGTTCTCCGTGTGCGGGCCGTACGGCATTCGTTTTAGAAATCTGCCGAGCCTCCAACACTTCGTATCGACCACTGAAAATGAACCTTAAGGTGGATTATACGGGTCTGCCCGCGAAATTCAAATTTAATTTGGTTTTTCGCAATTTGTTAACTAATACGACAAAGTAGGCTTATGGCATTCTAATTGCGACACTGGCAGTATCATCTTCATAGGTTTATATAAAAATCTTCACTTGAAAGTGTCCCGTTTAAGAAATTAGTCAGAATATCGACTAATTTGTGAGTAACTGATAACTCACGTCCAACTCGACACTTTCAAGTGAAGATTTTTAAATAAACCTGTGAAGATGATACTGCCATTGGCGCAATAAGAATGCCATAAGCCTACTTTGTCGTATTAGTTTACAAATTGCGAAAAATCAAATTAAATTTGAACTTCGCGGGCAGACCCGTGTATTTCACCTTAAAGGTATTCCCTCGTCACGATTTTGTACAATATTCGTCACCTAACGACAAAGTAACACCGCTGTTTGTATATCTTGTATGTTTTATATCAATAGTAAATAAATGCCTACTGTTGTAAAGCCATTATTGGCGTGTTTGTGACATTCATTTGATTAATGAAATAAAGTTTGTTGTATTTATACACATTGTTGTTTGATTTTAAATGAAACATGAGGGTACCAATTGTCTAAAACTTATTCCATTGATCGTATTCGTATTCGATGACATTAGGTGCAAAGTAAAATAATCCTTGATTGTATTGGTTTAGAGTCACAAATTCAGTACAACCGATTTTAATATATTATTTTACTTTGACGCTAATGTCATCGAATACGATTACGATCAATGGAATAACTTTACACAATCCCACCTCAGGTTTGGGATACGTCATTATTAAAAATATAACAGGGTTGCGGATTGCTTGCCCGTTGTTGTAGGTATGCTCTAATTTTACCCGACTCCGCCAAAGGTAGGGTTATGATTTTAGCAGTCTGTGTATGTATGTGACTATTTACGATTGTTCCACCGTGGGGCCTAAACTGCTGGGCCGATTTTGATGAATGTGTGTCAATTCGTTATTATGGTCTGGGCAACATAGGCTACATTTTACACGAATATTTTTTAATATTACATATATTCCATATAATCGGATTAGTTTTTAAACTATATTATATTCTTGTTGATATCCAATGGCTACGGAAACACGTCTTTAGTCAAGTAAAATACTTTGTACACACGCACACACGCTTTTGCGCACTCATACTTACTGCATTTGTCATGATTATAATATACTTTGCTATTGCTATTATCTATATTTTGGATTTAAAAATAATTTGTGTATAAATTATTGTCAATTATTTTATTATTATAGCATTTTTTATTTAGTAAAATAGGTATGTGTTTGAGGATTAAAGACGAGGGACGGTTGATATAGGTGCGACACAGTGTTTCACTAATGCAGCTTTATCAACACTATCTGTTTCAGGAAACACTTATTTTGCCATCTTTTGTAATTAATTTTATGAACACTAATTTTATGTTTTTCAGTAATTGTTTTAATTAATAATTTTTTGTAAATTTCCGTTGTGCAAATGTATGAATTAAATCTATATATATAAAAGAAAGTGGTGTTAGTTACACTATTTATAACTCAAGAACGGATGAACCGATTTGGCTGAAAATTGGTGGAGAGGTAGCTTAGAACCAGGAGACGGACATAGGATATCACGGAGCTCCCTCCGGGGAAGACTGCAATCCCTTGTAAATGGGTATTTAAAACAAAAATAGATGCAAATGGGAAAGTCTCTAGATACAAGGCAAGATTGGTCATAAAAGGTTATCAGCAGAGAAAGTATATAGACTACACGGATGTGTATGCCCCTGTGGTGAGATTAACTTCTATCAGATATTTGATTGCAATAGCAGCTAAATATCAACTCAAGATTGAACAGCTGGATGCTGTAACAGCCTTCTTACAGGGTGATATAGATGTTGAATTATATATGTCACAGCCTTCTAGATATGAAAATGGGACTAAAGATGTTTGCCGATTAAATAAGTCTATATATGGTCTAAAACAGGCTAGTAGAACTTGGAATAAAAAGTTGGATAATTTCTTAAACAGTATTGGTTTTTCAAAATCAAAGATAGATCCTTGTGTATATTATAAACATGAAAATGAAGTCATAATGTTTTTAACTGTGTATGTTGATGATATTCTATTGTTTCACAACTGTCAAAAGTCTGCAACTGATATAAAAGTAAAAATGATGAATAACTTCAAGATGAAAGAGCTTGGAATTGCTAATTATTATGTTGGAATATGTATTACATATAGCTCTGATGGTATAGCTATAGATCAAACTAAGTACATAGAGAGTACATTAAATCGTTTTAATATGGAACAATGCAATTCAGTTGGAACTCCAATGGAACCAAACATTAAGTTCTCAAGTTATGAAAAGATGATAAATGTACCTTATCAAGAAGCCACCGGCTGCTTGCTGTATATCTCACAGGGAACACGGCCCGATATTTGTTATACAGTACATACATTATGTCGCTATAGTAACTCACCTACATCAGAGCATTGGAATGCTATAAAGAGGTTATTTCGATACCTACAAGGCACTAAGGACTTACAGCTTTTTTATAAAAATAATATTGATGAAGAAATCACTGGATATTCTGACTCTGATTGGGCCTCATGTTCTGAAGATAGAAGGTCATGTACTGGATACATCTTCAAATTCCAGGGTGCAGCTATATCATGGAATTCGAAAAGGCAGCACACTGTTGCTTTATCAACCACTGAGGCAGAATACATGGCACTCTCAGCTGCTACTCAAGAAGCTATGTGGCTGAGACAGTTACACTATGAACTGAACTGTGGCCTTCTATAAAGGGTGTTCCTATTACTTTGTATTGTGATAATCAAAGTGCAATTAAACTTTCAGGTACCTATAGTTACCATGCTCGGAGTAAACATATCGATGTTCGTCACCACTACCTAAGGGAAAAAGTTGAACATGGTGATGTCAAGGTTGAATATGTGGGCACTGACTCAATGTTAGCTGACTGCCTGACCAAAGCCCTGCCGAAGCCAAAACACCAACAATTACTTGGAGCCATGGGTTTGCATTCAAGGGAGGATGTTAAACTGAACGCAACGTAATTGATGTTAAACGGAACGCAACATAATTGAAGTTTGTTTTATAGGCTGTCAGTTGTCAATTACCATTGTCAATTTGTCACTTGTCACTTACCTTTCTTGATTAAACTGGGCCGCTGCCATCTCTCGTATTCTCGATTGTTTTAATTATTTTACATAACTAATTCCTATTCATAAAAATAGTTTTCTATTACTTTTTATCCCGTTCGACCGCGTTTCCGTCAAGTCAATAACAAAAACGCATCTTACATGGAATAACAAAACGCAAATGACAGTGGAATAACAAAACGTAAATGACAGCTAAACGTAATTTTGTCTTTGGTTAAGTAGGTATGGTAAAAAATTTGACAATTATAAAAAGTGTTGTAATTCCATTCATCCATTAGGATGTAGTAGTGGTTCCTCAGACCGGGAGAGCTACTTTTTATCTCGGATAAAGTTCCCGCGGGATTTTTAAAAACTAAATCCATGCGGACGAAGTCGCGGGCATCAGCTAGTAAATAAATAAAAATAAAATAAAATTTGTTGTATAAAATGTCTATTATTATTTGTCAAACAAAAATTTTCGGTAGTTTCAAGCTCTTGAGTCGCAGCTCGTGCACAACGAGGGGGAAGGGGCGGCGGCAGGGCGGGGGGGAGGTGTGCGCCACGGGCGCCAGGTCCGTCGCCGCGCGCTGCAAAGTGTTCGGGCGTCTGGAAAGAAACATCACCGTTAGCGCTTGATGGAGCATGACAAGTTAGTAACTAACAGGTCTTTACCATAGATCTTAATATATTCACTACCGTAAGAAGACATGCAATTTACAAAGGAGCGAGGAGCGTGCGTCTTTGGTACGGTAGGGTGGTAATAAGCCACGACCAAAGCCTCCCGCCAGACCAGAGAACATTCAGAAATTATAAATTCCCAAATTGCCCCTGCCGGAAATCCCGGAACTCGAGACCTCCAAGTTATAAGGCCACAGCGCTCTCCACTGCACCAGGGAGGTCGTTAAAATATCAGGTAGGTATAAAGATACAAAACAGAAGAAAAGAGTGGTGAGAAATAATGCTGTATTCAAGGTAGGTAGGCTATATATAGGTATGGTCGTTGGGGTCCCAAGGTGCTGGAGTAGCGACTCTGCAACGGGAAGCGTAGTGTTGGCAGACCCGCACTAGTTGGACCGACGACATCTAACGAGTCGCAGGGAGCTACTGGATTCAGGCGACGCAGAACCGAGTGCTGTGGAAGTCCCATGCAAGAGACATTTGCTTAGCAGTGGTCGTCTATCGGTTGATAAAGAAGAAGAAAAAAGATCCAAAACAGCTTAGAAGAAAAGAGCGGTAAGAAAAATGCCTGATTCAAGGTAGGTTATACTATGTACATATGTGAGCCACTAAAGAGTACAACTAAACCGTACCAAGCTAAGGACAGTTGGATGGTAAGGACAGGTGGAAGTACGATTATAAGACACTGTTCGCCCAACAAACACCTTTTTATTTTAGGTAGGTATCACCGACAGCCCTCTATATGCAGAGCATCGCTCGAATCTGCACCGCTACGTGGTCGAAATCCCCCGATCCCGCACTAAGCGTTTTGCTCCCTCGTTCCTAATACGCACCGCTAAAATTTGGAATGCCCTTCCGGCTTCCGTTTTTCCAACTGACTATGACTTGGGTACCTTTAAATCAAGAGTGAATAGGCATCTTCTAGGCAAGCGCGCTCCATCTTAGGCTGCATCTTCACTTACCATCAGGTGAGATTGCAGTCAAGCGCTGGTCTATATATTAAAAAAAAAAAAAAAAAGAAATAGGTACATTGGCTCTCCAGCAACACTTGCGGAAGTCCTCGCCGACCTGGGTGGCCTGCTTGGATTCTGGAGTGAGCTCGGCTGGCTGGAGCGATCCGGCGGGGAGCCGCACCAGTGGAACCACGCAAAATGGGCGAGCATCGTCCAGAAAATTACCAGAAGAGAAGAAGAAGAAGATGTACCTGTGCTTTGCGTCGCAGACACAAGCCGCCGTGGTGATCGCGGCCGCGGCTGCCTGTCTGCGCACGTGTCGCGAGCACACGCGGTGGGGTGCCAAGCTCTCGCTAGCATCGGGCAGGCAGGCGGGCGCGGAGCAGCGCCGGTTGGAGCGTGAGAGGGAAGCGTAAGTGGGTGCTGCTACGCGTTGCACCTGTAATGCATTCATTCAACGCTATCGTTCATTTAAAACTCAACACATCGCCGAAGGGTATACGTCGTACATGCCGGCTAAGTGCGGATTGACAGATTTCTCATACCTTTGAGAAAATTTGTGGAGAACTTTCGGGCGTGTAGATTTGCTCACAATGTTTTTTTCACCTAGTATCGCCAGTTGGAATGCGAGAGGGAAGAGTAAGTTGGGGTCGCTACGCGTTGCATTTCATTCCTTTATCTTAACACATAGTCGGATCAGAACAGCTGGGCACAGGACTCTCGAATGTGAAGGGTTTAGGCCGTAGTCTAACACGCTAACTAAGTGCGGATTGGCAGATTTCTCACACTTTTGAGAATAGGTTTAGGTCGTGATGTTTTTCTTCACCGGTAAAGCAAGTGATAGCTGTATGATTATCCAGAATTGGGTAAATTCGAAATATAACAAACACTAGCTTTAGCACGGGACTTACGTAATTTTCTTAAAAACCCGCTGGAATCCTTTTTTTCCGGGATAAAAATAGCTTATGAAGCTTATTATGCTTATATCACTCTCCAGGTCACTGATTAGATAAATAAGGTGCTCCAGGTCAAGAAGTCGGGTCTATTAATTCTACGCGAATAAATCGGACGGCGCGCCCGGCGCCTGCCCGAACAGTACGCGCTCCCCCGCCACACGGATCATGTACCGGGCCACAGTCCACAGAGCTAAGAAAATATGGTTGAGCGAAGCAATGGCTGGGTCATGCGTCATGCTCGTGAACGGGTTCCACCGGCGGGAATGGGGCTACTTTATGTCTGCACATCTTAAGATAGAAGTTAGTCGGTATGCATTTTTGGAACTTTCCTCATTGTGGAAACACTGCATATATAGCATAGTATTTACTGTATTGTAAATTTGTTTTGAACAGAGCAACCGCCGAGTTTCTTGCTGGTTCTTCTCGGCAGGAAAGGCATTCCGAACCAGTGGTAGATTCATTGACTATTCAAAAGCACTTGTATTTATTTGAATAAAAAATATTTCTATTCTATTCTATTCTATTCTAAGAAACAGAACTAACCTCAAACGTGTTCCCCTTCCGGCGGCGGTGCTTGGGCGCGGCGGCGGGCTGGTCGGCGCGCTTGCGGCGCTGCGCCGCGGACGGCGCGCCCGGCGCCTGCCCGAACAGCCCGCGCTCTTCCGCCACGCGGATCATGTACTTCGCGTCCAGCCGGGTTATCTCCTGTCGGGGGCCTACTCGATCATTCACGGAGGGACTGCGCGGCCTACCTACGCGCTTTGAGATGTGAACTCTGTGTGGGCGAGCGTCAGATACCAAATGTACAATCCGTTCATGGCCAGCGTGGTGAACTATGGTTTAAACCCTTGTCTTATGAGATGAAACATGTCCAGTAGTGAGGCGATGAATTGATAAAATGAAATAGATAAAGCACGCCATGGTCCACCACTGGACTTCTCTAGATCATTACTGGCTCCAAATACTTGGCCAGGTGGTAGGCAAGACCGTGACAAAACATTGGCGTATTGAGATTTTGAGAAATTATAAAGTTAGGGAATTGGTGGTATGACGACGCCTTTTGCTTAAGACTGCTATGATGTTGACGTCGATAACGTCCTAATAGGTTTTTTTACAAGTAAAAAAAGTAAGTAAAGTGTTATCACTTTACTAAGTAAGTAAGTAAAAAAAACTTAACAATAAACATAATAAATACAAGTTTAAACTAACCTTCCTCTGAATAAGTCCCAAATAGCAGCCATCGCGGTCCAGAATGTAGTTAATGTCCAGACCATTTCCAAGCGATGGTAACGTTTGGATTTCAAATAAATCGCATTCAGGTACCTACCGAAAATTTTCAGATTCTTATTCAGATCTTTAAATAATAAAACCTATTATAAATATGCGAAAGTGTTTATTTTGTTTGTCCTTTGCAATCACGCAGCAACGGAGAAACAAATCGACGTGATTATTTGCAGAGGTAGATACTTATATTAGTATGTATTAGTTAGAGACGAAGAGTGACAATAGCTTTCATCTCGGAATAAAAAGGTTCCCACGGGTGAAATCGCGGGCAAAAGAAACACAGCTAACACTTTGAAAGGCATATGTCACACATAGACGTCTGTTAAGTGTTAAAGTACAAAAAAAATTTACGAGACAATTCACCGCGGTTAATTGCCTCATCAGGTGACAGAAGGGCTGGCTCATTTTTTGCGAAAAGGATCAACCTGGCTGTCCAACGCGGAAATGTTGCCAGTATTCTTGGCACCATTCCACGCGGGAATGATTTGTATAGTAATTAGATTAGTTTAGATATGTTTTATTGTAACATTTTAATAAAAAAGTAAATTTATTAAAAAAAACTTTAAAAGGAATCAAAGTCAAATCATAGCATATCAAATAATAATAATTAGCAACTCACAAAAACATTAGGACTGTCCTTATCAGGGTCTCTGGGCACTGGATCGTTCTCAACCACTTGCATTTCAGGAATGGGCTTGGTTTTAGTAATATGCTGCCCTGGTCGTATATAAACATCAGCACTCTCGGCTCTTTTCTTCAGTATGGTTTCCGTAGCAGAAGGTGTTCGAGCGGTAGTGGGGGGTGAAGACATGGGCCTCTTTTGTGGAGAGTTGCGGTGGTGGTCACCGTCGTGATCTTCCTTGTCGAGGTCGGATCGGGAGCCCGTTTGGTCCAGCGAAGTGCAAGAGTCAGTAATCACAGCTTCCGTTACTTCTTTTAGCTTTGGCGTCTGCAAATTTGAAACAAAATATATTTCTATACCTCTTATTCCTGGTTTTCTGCCTTCAGATTTTATTCAGGATGATGATGATGAGTCCTGGTTCCTACATCCCTAATGACCAGTATCCATAGCCTTGTGCTTGCTTTTTATATCCCATTTATTAAGCTCTGAGAAATCTTTTACTCTCTTTTTATTTTATTTCGGTCTTAAAGAAAGTATACCTAGGTACCTGCACAAACATTACGAAGAACATCTATGCAACTTGGGGAATGTTATGAATAATTTCTCAGAGGAATCAAACGAGTCGCCTTATTTACTTCTGCCACGTTATCTCATGCATATAGTTGGGATTGTAAATAGGTATGTCATTTCATCAAGAAAACTTCCAGTTTAAGTTCAAATAATGGCCTTATATTGCTTACAGGGTGATCCTTATGCTTCTTCTTTAACAACGCGTGTCTCTCCCGCGCCAGGCGATTGGCTTCGGCCACCGCGCGAGTCACTTGAGCCTCATTCTCAGCTTCTAGCGCTGAATGCGTCTCGTATAGAATCAACTGGATCTGTGGCGTAATCCATGAAGAAAACAATAAAAGATAAAGAGCAATGTAAAGAGACCCTTAGATCGATCGTTTCGATGGAGCGATCGAGTTAAATAGATCGATGTCTTTAGGCAATATCTATCTATAATATAATAAAACTGTAACAGGTCCAATTCTGTACATTGAAGATATTTTGAAAATTTTTGTTTGAGGGCACTCTATAATCGATACTGAAGCCAAAACAATTTTTTTTTATTTTTTTGTCTGTCTGTCTGTCTGTCTGTCTGTCTGTCTGTCTGTCTGTCTGTCTGTATCTTGGCCGCGCATCACGCCGAAACTACTGGACGGATTTAAATGAAACTTGGCACGATTTAAGTTTATACTACGAGGTATAATATAGGATACTTTTTATCCCGAAATTCAGCACGGTTCCCTTGGGAGAGGGGATGAAAGTCAAAATGTGTATTTCGCTGTAATTCATTAAGGCGTATTCCGATTTAATCCATTCTTTTTTTGTTAGAAAGCAGATTCTTTAGAAATTGTCCTGTAATTATTTCAAGGTCGTCAATTTAGTAGTTCAGAAATTATAGACATCACGATCTTCAGTAAAAGGTCCAAATAACTTGAACCCCGAAATCAACAAGATACTTTGAATGAACGGGTCATCTTAAGCTGGCAAGCGTACTTTATCGTATATAACCATCGTGGGTAGCCCTATTTTGTCAAAGTCAAACTACTCCAAAGGCGTCAGATTTTGCCAAACGATCATTATACCTACATACTACATAGTAGGTATGGATGTAATACATCGTATGGACTTAATGCTACAGTGTTTTCCTATGCAATTTAATATTCTTATCATACTAATATTATAAATGCGAAAGTGTGTTTGTTTGTTGGTTTGTCCTTCAATCACGCCACAACAGAGCCACGGATCGACGTGATTTTTTGCATGGGTACTATAGTTGAGGACATAGGCTACTTTTTATCCCAGAAAATCAAAGTGTTCACGAGGGATTTTAAAAACTAAATCCACGCGGATGAAGTCGCGGGCATCAGCTAGTTCACAATAAAATCGGACATGAATAGAATATAATAGAAATATTTTTTATTCAAATAAACTTTTTTACAAGTGCTTTTGAATCGTTGATGACCACTGGTTCGGAATGCCCTAGGTAGGTATTGTTAGGTAAATGTGTCTAATGAGGAATTTCGACTCCCTTCAAATAAAATATATCTGGAACCTCAGATATTCTGGAGGTTCTTCTCTCTACCTCATTTAGCTTTCATATAGTACTTAATAAAAATTTTTTGTATGTACATTATTCGAATTTGCAAATTTGGTTCGGAACTAAATACTTTACCTGAGGCTTAGATAGGAGCGTTTTCAACGTCCTCTTTTGCTCCTCCAGTATGGACTGAACACGAGCCTTCCCACTTGAGTCTATTTCCGACTCCGTGAGTATCTGAAAGTTTTGGATCATATAAGAATCCTATCCAATTTTACTTCAGGTTAAACCAGGAAGTTTTTTATCGTAACTTACTGCAACTCTGAGGTATGGATTTCTGGTCTAGTTACGCCGATGTGAACGGTGACCAATTTTCGGAGGAGCAATGACTTTTTGGCATTATGGTAATGGGTAATACTGTTTTGTTAATTATTAACAAAACAATACCCATTACCAATATGTAAGGTATGAGGACATTTCAAAATCTATATATATAAAAGAAAGTGGTGTTAGTTACACTATTTATAACTCAAGAACGGATGAACCGATTTGGCTGAAAATTGGTGGAGAGGTAGCTTAGAACCAGGAGACGGACATAGGATACTTTTTATCCCGTTCGACCGCGTTTCCGTCAAGTCACTATAAAACGTGGTATAACAAAAACGCTACTGACATGGAATAACAAAACGCAATTGACAGTGGAATAACAAAACGTAAATGACAGCTAAACGTAATTTTGTCTTTGGTTAAGTATGGTAAAAAATTTGACAATTATAAAAAGTGTTATAATAAAGCGCATTACTGATATTATAAATGCGAAAGTGTGTTTGTTTGTTGGTTTTTCCTTCAATCACGTCGCAAAAGAACAGCGGATTGATGCGATTTTTTGCATGGGTATAGTAATGGATGTAGTAGTGGTTCCTCAGACCGGGAGAGTTACTTTTTATTTCGGATAATGAAAGAGTTCCCGCGGGATTTTTAAAAACTAAATCCATGCGGACGAAGTCGCGGGCATCAGCTAGTTAACAATAAAATAAAATGAAGAAAGATAATATCTATTCTCCCTTATCACTCTTCACTCTCTTCTACCTCTTAGCATACTTACCTCTAGCATAGCCAAATCGCCTCCTCTACCACACACCAAGTCAATCGGATCCGTGACAGCAGAGTACGAGTTGGGTGGTGTGGCCAACGCGGCCACTACTCCTTCCAGCGCGTTGACCACTGTTGGCGTATCGCCGTGCACTGGGTCGCTCAGAACATACACCGAGGCGCTGGACTGAGGTAGCTCTGATGCTTCTATACCGAGCTCCCGTAATGCGCATACGTAGCTTTCTACCCTAGAACCAAGTTAATATTTCACTATGATACTAGTGGTTCGCCCCGAACTGAGACCTCGCGGTAACGGTATCCCATGATTATTCATTCAATCGATACATGATAACCAAAACTGACATTATTATTATGCCCGTTTTCACCAAACATACCTAAATCATCCCCTAAGTAGGAGTCTCTTAACGTAGGTAGCTCCTAAATACAATCCTAAGTCCTAACATCCGTCCCAATATCCTTTTAGGTGTCCCGTACAGGATCGTGATAAATAAGTTGACAGAAAACATCAATCACCTAACTTATAGGTAGCCCGTAAAGGTTAGGGAACGTTAGTGAAAACATTGAATTATTATGTAGGTACTAACGAGTGAAACCGGGTTACGGGCATCTGTACAAATCGTCATCTATCGACGCGAATAGAAAATATACAATATTTAACTAAAATTTAACTAAAAAATAATTTTAATTGAATAATATGGTACAAAAAAAATTACAATACAATTATTGTATTATAATAAGTAACTAAATAATAATGGTCGACGCAAAACTGTTTTTGGGATAGGTCGTTAGTCGTAACTCGTAGTTCCATGGGAATAGTTACTGACTGCGCCATCTATTAGCATTATTGTGAAGCTATGTTGATGCGATATGAATTACTGATGTACATTAAAAATTAAATAATCTCGTTTCTTTATAATATTCATATAATTTTAGTATTTGTTGTTCAAGTACAGGATATAAGTGACCTAAAAACATAAAATCAGTTTGAAAATCCATAGCGGATTTTCCTAGAGAGCGTCTTCAAGCGAGCGTATAAAATCGCCACTTTGAAAGCCCCCCATTTCGTCAATTTTAAGGGAAAAATTAAAAAAAAAATATTTTTGTACTCAGTTCAAAATTATCTTTAAAATGATACGTAACAATTTTATGTAACGCGATATTTTTTTTTTTACTTCGCATTCGCTTCTATGAGAGCCCCCCTGAAATAAAGATTTTTATAACTTTTTAAGCCATTTTCGGCTGGAGGCCATCGGTTTACATATTATATCTAAATTTGAAGTAATTACGTTCAGTAATTCAAAAGTTATAAGGCTCTGACAGACGGACGGACGGACGGACGGACAAGTGCAAATCGCTCTAGTTAACTCAGAGACCTCGCTTCGCTCGGTCAAAACACAATTCTTCAACCGAAAGTTCGCTGCTTGACATAGGTCTCTTCTTCCACGGTCGTAGTTTTACGCCGCTTGTACCCAGCGACGCAGTCGATTCACCTAGTGTCGAAGATTTTACCTAATCTTATATTATCTATATTATAGAAAAGAAAATATTAACTATCTACTACCTACGTAAGTCTTATCTAATGTTGACCAAAGACTAAAATTAAATGGGTACACCAAAGAGTTTACATGTACTTACAGGGGTTAAACTTACGAAGCCTTCCCATTATATTCAGATTGTTTGATATTATGTATATTTTGATATTTATCTGTCTCTTTAATTTTATCTTCAATCCTTCTCCATTGAGATACAATGGTCCATAATATTATTAACCGACTTCAAAAAAGGAGGAGGTTCTCAATTCGTCGGAATCTTTTTTTAGCAAAAATAATGTAACCTTTTCTTGCTAATTATAAACATCCGCAAAGTAACGCCTGCTTCTACCCAATATCTTTTTTTTTTATGTATGTTCACCGATTACTCGAAGACGCTTTTTTTTTTAAATTCTATTCCTTCAAAACTTCCACTTCCCAGGTGGTTCCATGAAATTTTATCGAAATCGATCGAGCGGTTTTTAAAATATCAACAATAAATTATATATTTCGTAATTTTGTATAGTGGCGAGGGAGTTTGAAGTCGGTTTTGTAAAAATAATTTTGTATAAATTAAATTATTTTAAGCCAAATAGGTAGGTTACATACTGGGAGCTGTGAAACGAGAAATTTAAACTTCTCAGTCTGAGACTGATTTATAGTAAGCACATACTTGTCTCCAGCGCCAAATACGACCAATTTCCCCAGTGCTGGGGTAACGGGCGCAGCCGGTGTTTCGGCTTTGAGTATGGCAGCCAGCTCCTTCAGCTGTGCGGCCAGGTACGCAGAACACCGCGGCGAAGACGCGTGGGTTTGAGCGACGACGCCGCGCAGCGCGTTGGCGCGTAGTGCTCGGCATAAAGTTGATGCACCTTCGCAGAACTCCCGTTCCTGGTTGTGGAAGAAAACATGTCAAACACAACGTAGAACTCTCAAATTCTTCTTCTCTATCGACCGATAGTCGTCCACTGCTGGACAAAGTCTTGCGCCACATCCCCTGCGACTCATCTGTTCTGTCGTCGGTTCACCGTGTGCGGGGTCTGCCAACACTGCGCTTTCCACCGGGGTCACCATTCCAGCGCTTTGGAACCCCAGTGCCCATCAGTTCTCTGAACTCCCGCCCATTTCCACTTCATCTGAACTATGTCGGTAAATTCTCCTACGGATCTCCTCATTTCTGATTTGATTTCGCAGGGTTTTAAAATTACGAACAAGCCATTACTCACCCTTAACGATATGATGACGATTGACGACATCTCTCAGAGTGACGCATTGAAAACTTACATCTACCTATTCTTGAGGCTTTTTAAGAAACGTTACCTGAAGAACTATTATTCCATCCTTGACCAAATCTACTTGTCCAATGCTTATATTATCTGGAGGGCGAAGGGTGATGAACCTGAAAGTTGTAAAGCTTGTAATCATCAAGAATTAATTACGTGAAAGTTTGATAGAGGAATTGATGTGTATCTACCTTGGGCAGACTCGATCAAATCTGTATTCTCCGGCGCAGAGCTGACGCGAATGACTGTATGAATATCCCAATTCATGGAGCCTCTTGACTAGCAGTGCAATTTTTCTAAAATAGAAGATAAAAATTGAGGATTCTTTTTTAAATTGATAACATCAACAACGATCTCAACTGATACTAACTGACGATGTTGTCTTAAGATGGTAGTGGGCTAACTTGGAACAAATCGGTTTCCGAACTCAACTTTTGAAAGAGGTTTTCTTCAAAAAATCACACTCATTTAAGGCTCATTGAAGTTCGCTCAGGCACAGATATCTCACACAATAATAAACTATCCAAATAAACTTAAGAAGAAAGAATGTAGATATTCTTACTTCGCTTTGAAGGTGTTGACCCATCCCGTGACAGTGTCCTTGTTGACGCACGCCGATATCCGTTCTTCCCGCAGGTGGGGTGGCAAGAGATCTGACAACCTAATACGTAGGTAATAGGTAAATTACTAACGATTAAAATATAAATAACAATTCTGCGATCGGTAGCGACTAATTGGCAAAATCGAAATATATTTGTTCCCAGGTGAGTTATGCTTTGATTTTTCAGTTGGTTTATTTCCTAGGTAATTAAAGACAAGAGATTCTTCGAATAAATTCAAATCAATATCAAATATTGCGGAATTGGCGGGATTCGAACCCACGTCTCCCCGGGTATTGCGCCATGATATGCATTTAAACTGTATTCGGAGAATTTTATAATTAATATCACTCCTTGATATCGGCTGAAAAGCACACATTGCTACAGTCTCAACTGCCGTGATTGACTGAATTTATGGCCGCGTTCTTCTCGCGCTAGAGAGATCGCTAGAAAGCATCAGCCAATCAGAGGTGATCAAACTTCAAACATTTTTAGATGATCCCGCTGCGGATGTTCCATTAGGCAAATTTAATTTGATCTAAAAGTCCAGTACACACTGAAAAAAAAAGATAACAAGTAATAATTTCACTTGTATAAGTATTTTATGTCAAATTCCAAAAAGAATATTATAATACCGATTAACCATAGATACATATTTACCTACTGGCGATAAAGTCAAAATGATTGAATAGGCTTGAATAATTCCACCACAATCCTTGTCGCCATCATCAAGAACCATGATTAGAAGTATCAAATAAATAACTACCACTTAACAATTCAACTAATAAATTAGTTAATTTTCCTATGTTACATAGTGAAATCAGTAACAAAGTAAAGTAAACTTTATTGCTAGCACCCAAGTAGCTTTATGTTCCCAACGAACATTTTACTTGCGTGGTGGTAGCGATCAATTATTTTTTCAGTGCAAATTCAGAGAAGTTCAAAATAAAGATAATTACGTGAAAGCCCTATTTTTGATCCGTATCCTAGCGATGGCCGCTGCAAAGTGGACCCTTTCACCCCATACAGCGCCTTCTACATCCTTGAAGGGGTATCCAGCTTGGTCCAACAGGCGAGTGGCACGCTCTATCTCAGGTCGTGGTCTCGATACCCAACGGCGTCTAGCTAGCTCCATTAAAAACAACCACGTTGTGTGTCTGTATTCTGTTAGCTGTAAAAATAAAAAAAACGTAGCGGTTTGAGCAAAAACGTAGATTGCATCCGTGCGCGGGTTGGAATCCTGAGATAGAAATAGAACAGAGTAGGTACATAGAAGGGACTGGGAAAAATTACACTCTAAATCTGACATCCATCTGATCATCCATTATTATTTATTACAAATCGAAAATACTCTTCTGTTCAACCATGGCATTCCTGACAAAGGCTCTCTTTTCCAGTTAAAGTTGATAGGGCGTACCTAATTAGGTATCTGTCATCGATTTAGTATGGCGATGTCAAATCATAAAGTTTTTCCACAAGTTAATTTTCGCGCTAAAGAATTACATCTAAAATCTAAATGGTTATCGCGTTGAAAAGTTTCACTCAGTCTTCAGGTGGCACTGGCACTGAAATAACTCCTGGAGATAGGCATATTAATTAACTTCTTAGAACTAAGTACCTAGTTAGATTGGAGATTTTAAATAACTAGTTCACCATTTGATGCAATCTTATGTACCAGTATTTACAAAATAGCTCTACAGCAGTTTCTTCATATCAAGATCCAAGAAAATTCGTTTGACTCATTGCATAAATTTTCCTTTCGCTTTCATTTTATATTAACATTCTTACATAAAGCTAAATTTTGACCCAGACATGAAGAATGAGGCTAGTAGCTAAGTATAACCTTTCAGAACTGATGCCATCGATTTCAACTGAAAATTCCTCTTATTTTTCTGAAATTCATGAAATATTCGGTGCCAGAGTTATTAACGCGGGCGGTAGTTAGAGCGCCATATCTCGCGATAACACTCAAACTTAAATTATCCTTTGGCGCGGTTTTCCGTGTTATTATTAATCGAATCCACTTTATCAGATTCGAAACCACCAAGGTTCTCATTTCTTCGCGATAATATAGATACCTAAGCTCATAAATACCAAGCTCGTATTCGTGAGCGTCCTCAAAGAAAAATAAATGGTTTTGGTCACGAGAACGTCGTAATGTGAGTTAGATAGGGCTATATTTTTTGCTGATACATCTTATCGAATGTGCTTTTATCGAAGTTATTGCTCAGTAATGATATTTCTTTTTAACCTTGGCAGCACTACCGTGCAACCTTCAAGAATGTTCAAAAAAGTTCAAGTGCGCTATAGAATTTGTACCAAATTTTTAACTAAGTTGGTAGGCTATTTCAACTTATTTTTTCTGTAGGTATCTATTAGAATGGTAATCTTTAGAAAACATATACCTGTTTAATTACTGTGTAACTCAGCATTTTTTTACTTCCTACTACTTAAGCTTCCTAGCTACACTAATTCTATATTGAGCTGATTTTTAACTATTTGCAGGTAGAAACATCTATCGTCAACATGACGATGGGAATTGCCCACAGGAATTGCCAATTGGCGTGAGGTCGATTTCCAAAACTCACGTCATAAAACCATTTCGTTTGTAAGGGATTTCTAAACCGAATTTTGCTAAAATACCGAATTTATTTGAGGAAAACCTCTACATTTATATCGGTGGAGGAAAATTATTATTATCAATTGTAGTAAAAAACTAGTAGTAAAAAATTAGTAGTAGTAGTAAACCTGCGAGGTATTCATATATTGTAAACTCAAACGGATTGGATTGGCAGTTTCAATAAGTAGGTGAACCAGCCGTATGCCGATACGGCATGCTGAATTTTTACCAGTAAAATAATAATGACACTAACTAAAATTCTATTATTTTTATGGCTCCGACAGAGCCTATTTTATAAAGTAGGTACTAAGTACGTACGGACGTTTCGAGTTCGTGACTAGGTCAGGATTTATTGCTTATACGATGAATCGCATTCAAACGTTCAAACAAATCGACTGAATAGCTCAATTACTCGTAAATACCTGCTATAGGTATTCATATATGCACTAGATGGGTTGCAATTTAATAAAGTCGCCCCATTTTCAAGAAAATTAGAAAACAAAACAAAACGCACCTACATAAATGGGATATAAACCCAATTAATATTTTCTTATAATAATTATTAATCCCTTTACCTGAGGATAGTCGCCAAAAAAGTCAATGTCTTCAATCGCTTGATCGAGGATCGATTTATCTGTAAGATTAATTAATAATTTCTAGATAAATCTATTATGAATAATGGTGGCCGTACCTAATCGTAATGACCTTGATTATACGGTAAGTGCGTAGAGTCAAGGTAGAATTAGGTAAGGAACTATAAAGGAACATCAAGCTGTGGCAAGAAACGGTAGACATTGGGGTCCCACTGTGATTGAATAACGATCCCGCACCAAGAAACGCAGTGTTGGTAGACGGAAGGTCGTGGTGGTAGGAAGATCCCAAACGAGTTGCTGGGAGCCATTTGACACAAACAGCACTTGATCATGTTCTGTTACGATCCTCGCAAGAAACTTGTGTATAGATAGTTGTCGATGTCTATCGGATGAGAGTTGAGACTATACCAACAAAGCAACGTTCCATTATTTCTAATGAGAAACCAATGTTTATCACAACACGATCAGTCGTGTAGGTATTGTGTGATTAAAGTTAAATAGCTTTACGAAGCCCCCGTAAACTAGTTTCAAAGTTCGCGTGAGCCAAATAACCATTCACGCGCCAACTTTACCACCACGACACTCACTTACGAATATTTCCTACTGCTAGACATATTATAAGGGGCTTTAAGGTTAGGGCATGGATTTTACGATCATCGTGTTTGGTGATTTACGACATTAAAGTCACGAACGATTTCAATAGTAGGGTTTTTTTAGTATAAAAAGATATTCTACCAGCTTCGTAATAAAATAACATGATTTATTTTTATTACGTGTTATTCATAAATTGAGGGTAGGTAACTAGCTACCTATATTGAAATATTCGATAAAAGAAGTGCGATGGTGCACTTAGTCCCACTGTAATATCGAATTTCTTAGCAATCATTGTAATATTATAATGATTGCTCTTGATTCTGTATCCAACCATTATTAAGGTAAGAGGTACCCATCCGGACATCCCATCTATCGCCCGCTGAGTGCTTCCGAACCGTTCCGAACTGTCTAAGAAAAGCTAATTGACCGAGCGAAGCGAGGTATCTGAGTTTACTAGAGCGATTTGCACTTGTCCGTCCGTCTGTCAGAGCCTTATAACTTTTGAATTACTGAACGTAATTACTTCAAATTTAGATATAATATGTAAACCGATGGCCTCCAGCCGAAAATGGCTTAAAAAGTTATAAAAAACTTTATTTCAGGGGGGCTCTCATAGAAGCGAATGCGAAGTAAAAATTTTTTTTTTTGCTATTCATAGATTTTCTGTGTATCATTTTAAAGACAATTTGTAACAGAGTACAAACGTTTTTTTTTTTATTTTTTTTCCTAAAATTGACGAAATGGGGGGCTTTCAAAGTGGCGATTTAAGACGCTAAACGGAAAATAAATTGTTTCGAATTTGGAAAGTACTTTATAAAAATAGGCGGGGCCAAAACCCATCCGCGGGGCGCACTCCCTTCACGTACTAAGAGGTCACGTAGATAAAATAGATGGCGCTGGTAAAAATAAATAACTTTCATTTTTATGTTTAATAATATTTGATATAGAAAAGCACTATTTTGTTTAAAAATATTTTTAATACATACCTACAAAATATATAAATATTATAACTATTTAAAAATACTCAATTTTTATCGTATACAGGAGACGGTTTATTAAAGGTAGGTATAATATTATTCTATTTGAAAATTTAAAGGTATCAGCTTAATACACAATCTGGAAGATGAGAAATCTAAAGAATAACATAAGGTCACAAGTAAATTGGTTAACAATTACTATACCTACTTAATAAAATGAAGAGATCCGTAGGAGAACCAAAGTGTGACTTTGGTTCTCCTACGGACATAGCTCAGCGAGTCACGAAACCATGCGAAGCTGAAGTGGAAATGGGCAGGGCACATAGTTCGAAGAGCTGTTAGTCGTTGGGGTCCCAAGGTGCTGGAGTGGGGTGGAAACTCAGTGTTGGTCTGCCAACAACAACAAACAACAACCCCACTAGGTGGACCGACGCGTCAAGCTAGTCACAGGGAGCCGCTGGATTCAAGCGGCGCAAGACCGAAGACTTATTTGGGTATCATTAAAGCAAGAGGGAATAGGCATCTTCTAGGCAAACGCGTTCCACCTTAGGCCACATCATCACTTTCCATCAGGTATGATAGTGGTCAAGCGTGTGCCTATAATAATGTATAAAAAATAAATAAAAAAAAAGCCATACTGAAATTCTTTTTTATTGCATCGATGTAATTCAAAATCGATATTTAGGGTCCCCTAGCGTCAAAAAAGACGAAGTGGTTGCCAAAATTTTAATCGTTCGTTTTTTACGATATCGACGGCAGAAAGCGGAACTGGCGTATCTCAAAAAATCCAGTTTTACACCAGAGCCAAAAAACTATTTGAAAAAATCATAACTCGTAAATTAATAAAGATAGAATGTTTAAATTTGCAAGAAATTTCTATGAATCTAAACGATATTTGATACAGTTATTAGGAATGTCCTAAAGTTACTGCTTCATTGATTTTTTACGAGTTACAGCAGTTGATATTTATATATCGAGCAGCGGAAAAGCTGTAACTGTAAGGTGAAATGTATGACCAATTAAAATAAGTAGATACAAGTTTTCGTGCTACGATCTGCTGTATCTCAAATATTCTGCTATTCGAAACATGGCCATTTTGATGTATGTGATTTTAATTAAATAAGTTTATAAAAATAAAATGTTTGATTTACATTCTGAATTATCTATAAGTACATGATATATTATAATAAAACTGTAACTGATCGTTGTCTGTACAGTGAAGATATATGAGAAAAACTTATTATGGGCCTTTATCAACAGAATAGAACCCAAAACAATGATTGTTAGAATTTTTGTCTGTATGTCTTTGCGTTAGTGCGCACTAATCTCAGAAATGGCTACGGTGTTATGGTAAGCTTCACTTCAAACTCAGTGTTTGTTTTACTTCAATATAGTTCATAAATAAAAAAGTTATGTCAATTTAAAGAATCACGTCGAACATTTAACTGTTCAGTTAAAGAATCACGTTGAACATTTGTCATCATTTGTTGAACGTTGACGCTTTTTTGGCTCTTAACATTAATAAAATTAATATCTACGTGTTTCAGTGTTTAAGATAATTCTATCCTTATGGGGGTGAAAAGAGTAATGAAAGTTTGTAAGTGAGTTCGGTAATTTATGGAGTATGATGCGTGAATCTTTATTAACGGGTGTCTATTTGGTAATAATAAAGCACTCATCTATAATAATAAATAAGTAATAATTTTGCTTTTAAGGGGATGAAAAGGGGGATGAAACATTTATGTGAGTTTGGTCATTTTTTAAACGAAATGCATAAACTTAAAAAGCCATCATGCGATTTCAAATATTCTACCTTTACGGGTGAAAAAGGGGATTAATTTGGTATGTAATGATGATGAAGTTTCGAAGTGAAATGCATGATACTATATTTTTAGGCGTCTTAAGAAAATGATGGAAAAGGGGATGAAAGTTTGCATTGAAATCCATAATTTTTGAAGTGAAAAAATATTTATATAAAACATCACTCACTTTCTTTACTGTGTACCTACCTAATGTTTCTTAACAATCAAGATAGGTACGTAAAATATAAGCAGGTAAGGTTGTAAACTTTACTTGCTTATTAGATATAGTAGGTATGGTAAATATACAGACTTCCAATTAACTAAAAAATAACATTTAACTAAAAATAGGTTAAATTTTAATATTCCTTTACTTACCCGAACTCCTGAAGTATAATAATTAATTTTAAACACGTAAATAAAACGTAAACGATAAGTTAACAATCTTTTAAAATAATATTTTTGTTAACAACAAATACGCTTTCTCACTATTGGCGCTTACGCATCAGATGCCGCGCGATCAGAATGGCGTATATAGCAAACACCTCGGGATTGGAGGGGTGCGGGTCTATCTAGAGTGGCGTATTGATTACTCATCACAAAACAATACTCTAATATTATGGTGTAAGTAAGATATTTGCTCTTAAATTAAATGTTTGAAATGTAGTAACTGTTTGATAAACACTCACCACTTCAAAGCATATTGCTGTATCCTTGTCAACGTAAAATTTTGGGGCGGCTGAAATGCTGTATCTCTTTAGAAATCAATGTCCGTCAGGGTAAAATAATGGTGTAACTGTTATTTATGTTGGACATGTTGTCGTATCTATTTTATTTTCAAAAATAGCGATTTTTCCTCTATTTACAGCAATTTGTCATGTAAGCAGTACCAAAACTAGAAAAAATTCAATGGCGTATCATTAAATTTTTTCATCGTAGAAAGACGAGACATATACCATTCGACGCGGCTTTTTTTGCTTATCAACAATATAGTAAAAAAAGTCATTTAGCCCAAATTTTGAGATACGACATTTCCGCTTTCTGCCGTCGATATATAAAAGAAAGTGGTGTTAGTTACACTATTTATAACTCAAGAACGGATGAACCGATTTGGCTGAAAATTGGTGGAGACGTAGCTTAGAACCAGGAGACGGACAAAGGATACTTTTTATCCCGTTCGACCGCGTTTCCGTCATGTCACTATAAAACGTGGTATAACAAAAACGCATCTGACAAAACGCAAATGACAGTGGAATAACAAAACGTAAATTGCAGCTAAACGTAATTTTGTCTTTGGTTAGGTATGGTAAAAATGACAATTATAAAAATGATAGCTAAACGTAATTGATAATATCATCAGTAATATGTTTTCTCTTTTAATCATCATTAACAATGCTGCGAGTAATATTATAAATGCGAAAGTGTGTTTGTTTGTTTGTTTGTCCGTCAATCACGCTGCAACGCTTTGTTGCATTACGGATTGATGTGATTTTTTGGATAGGTATAGTTGAGAATGGAGGGTGACAGGCATCCCGGAAAATCAAAGAGTTCCTGCCTGATTTTAAAAACTAAATCCACGCGAACGAAGTCGCGGGCATCAGCTAGTAACAAATAAATTCAATATGGCGCAGATTTTTTAAAATTTTGGAAACCTAATACAAAACCCTAATTACCTTATACAAAATATTATATACTATGAGTCATTAGAGTTAATATTATTAATAAAATTATTGTTTTATGATAATAAATAAAAAAGTATTAATTTTATTTTTATATAATATTTAAAAAAAAATTAATGACATAATTGTCCCCATTTTATTGGAACTACTTGTACCTGGTATTATTACGCCCGCTCAGTAATCCACGCCGCGCATGCGCGGCACTCATGTCAAGCACACTGGCATATTTTCATTGGCCTGTTTTTAGGGTTCCGTACCCAAAGGGTGCCAACGGGACCCTATTACTAAGCCTCTGCTGTCCGTCCGTCTCACAGTGGGTCGAAACGGCTATATGAGGGACATAGGATTTTTTGTTACAAATTCCATTAAAAAAAATATCTATCGAAAGACCTTGTCATTTTGATGAATAATTGTTATTAAACGTTTTTCTCTAAAACTGATAGTTTGCCCGGAAAAAAATATTTTCAGTTTTTGTTGTATGGAATGAAACAGAAACTGCTAAAATTTGGCCAAGTCTTGAGAGGTCTTGCTTTAAAACTACTTTATTCTTATTCTTTAGCTTGTTGGCTATAACTCTATGCTATCAGCTCGCACCCAAACTTGCCCGTTCAAGAGTTATAAGAATCCGAAATTTTTAAAAAAATATGATTTTTATTGATTTTATAATGTCGTGGATTATCAAATATTTGAACAAAATAATGTGCTACATGAAAATTCTATGAATAAATATTGAAATTAACTTTAAAGCACTAGTTCACCAAAGAGAAACTTATAAGTTAAGCACTTAAAAAAGGATATTTCATAGATTAAAACTGTAAATTTTATTAAAATAACGTAAATTCAAACAAAGGATCTACAAAAATAAAACTTTCATAATATAGCTTTCTTTATTTCTTTTTAACAATTCATTTTATTACGTATTTGATGTATATCCTTAGCTAAACTGTCTTTGTTGCTGGAAACTAATTACAAACAGCGAAAAATTAGCTACTCATCAGATAATTATAATATTTCATTCGCTGTTCTATTCATTACGAATTATCTCCTCTGCAAATTATCTTTTCAATTTGCTAATTACTATATTAGTAATGTAATTACATTGAATGACTCCACTTCCCTAATAATATACCTTAATGATAGGGATAGGAAGGAGTAATTCCGACCTACCTATATAAATAGGGGTTTCATTTAAATAAAATCATTCAGAGATACGCATTTTGACTACCAAGACAACTTGCAGTGTACCTACATATTTTTGTGACAAATATGGAAGTTCTAGTGAATAATTTGGATTTGTTCATAGTGTTACGAGAACAGGTTGGATCTTTGGCGGATAGTAAAATCCTTTTTTTTTAATGGAATATTTGCTAAACCATCCTGAAGATACTGATAAGATGAAAACTTGCATAAGTCAGAAAAAAAGAAAAGTTTATATATATATATATATATATATATATATATATATATATATATATATATACACCTGAAAAAGCGCTAGGCTCTCTCGATATCGCTTAACTTATCAAAATTAATTAATTAATTAATCTATGGGATTCTGCAATTGAACAAGGTGCAGCATCTATGTATCACACCTACTACAAAATATAGCAAGCATAAAGCAAAAGAAATTGAATTGTTGCCCTGTAAACCAGGACATCACCTTACCCGAAGTTTTCTCGGCGTATATTGTGACGATGACATTGAAGCTTTTGGTGCAGATGGTGCCAAAGTTTCTGCATCTTTACTGACATCGTCGGGTTGGAGATTTTCTGTTTGGGAGATAAGGTCTTTAGGCCATATTATGGCAGATTCTAGCCAATCTCCATTTCTCTTCAAAAAATACTAAGAGTTCTATTTGATCTTTCCCATTTACCACAAACATTTGAACAAAACTTCTGACAAAACTTCAGGAGATTTTTACTTGTTTCTTAAGGCTCCTCTCACACCTCCGCTGCAAAACCATAACAGCGGAACCGCATTAATTTCGCTGTGTTTTGTCCGTATGTAGGAGAAGCGGAACTGCCACGGAACTGCCTGTTCTAACGCATAGATTTAACTATATTCTATCTCTTTCACCGCGCGGTTTCGTCGATAATACTCCGACGCCAGCCACACTACCGCGCTCCGGCCGCCATTTTGTTGCGGTGCCGCGTTGTTTTCGCACGTGTTTGTGGAAATCGACAAAAATTAAAAGCGAAACTACATTTATTTCATAAAATGGACGTCGATTTCACAGAAAAATTAATTCAAGAGGTCAGAAATAGACCTATTCTTTATTTATTAAATCATCCGGATTATAAAAATAATATGAAAAAACTGCAGGCATGGAGAGAAATCCAGAGGGAATTAAATGAGGAAGGTATGTAGTCTTTTTATAATAATAATAGACTGTATTTGTAATGTATTTGTTTATTTTGCTTATAAGATAATATTATGTATTATATGTATAATTATTTATTTGTACTTATTATAGATAATATTATGATAACGTTAAGTTCTCTGCGTTTGTGTAAAATATTGAACGAATTTATCTCTGACCTCAAACGCTGCCGACGATGCTCTCTGTCGGTTGCCAGGTCTATTTTGTGGTAGAAAGGCACCTAGCTGTTCTATTTCAAAGCTGGAACTGGTATGTACGGCTGACTCTTTCGTCTGTATAAAGTTGTGCAAACAACAAGCTGCTTTTACAATTTTTATTGTGTTTGTCAAATCTGTTTCGAAAGGTCTTAGGAAAATCCTAAACTTCTGTGCCATTATTCCAAAAGCACATTCCACAACTACACGTGCTCGACTGAGCGCCTGATTAAATCTCTTTTTATCTCTATCTTGCATAGCCGCTTCTCTTACAAAAGGTCTCATCAAAAACGTTTCCAGCTTAAAGGCACCATCCCCTATTAAAACATAAGGCAAAGGATCTGTGCCTTGTTGTAATGGTTGGGCATTTGGTACATTAAGTTGACCAGTTCGCAATAGTTGTAAAAAAGGTGTTTTTTCAAATATAGTACTATCAGAATCTTTTCCAAACGATCCAATGTCAACATATATGAATTTGTAATTAGCGTCTACAACAGCCAATAACACAATAGAAAATTTACTTTTGTAACAGTAAAACATTGAGCCGCTATCTGGAGGGCATTTAATGGTAATATGCTTTCCATCCACGCTACCCAGGCAATGAGGAAATCCCCATTTCCCAAAAAAGTCTTCTGCGATATTGAGCCACATTTCTTGTGTAGGTTGTGGAATGGCTAATGGTTGTAAAACATTCCATATTTCCTGACATACTTCGGTCACTATTTTTGAAACTGTTGAATTTCCTATACGATATGAAAACGATAATGTCTTATAGCAATCTCCAGTAGTTAGGAATCTGCAATGAAAATAATATTAATTTTGAAATAATATTAATTTTGTCTTATTTTGTTATTTTTCAGTCGTAACTTTGAAAGCGAAGTGGAAGAATTTAAAAGACTCCTACAAAAAGTACAAATTATCTAAAAAGAGTACAAGTGGCCAAGCTGCAAAAAAGCTTCAAAATTGGACTTGGGCAGATCAAATGAATTTCATTGATCCAGCAATTACATTGAATGAGACTCAAGGTAGTATGGCATCTCTGAATGTTGAAAAAGTTAATTCTACTGACTCTCAATCTACGGGAGACGTAACTACACAAGACGTTGCACAAGATACCCGCCCGCAAGAAACTCAAAACGCCCAACAAATTTATAGAAGGCATAGGAGAAGTAATCCGGATCCGGATCCAACAGATAGAATGATCCAGTACTTACAAAATAGAAGAGATCGCAACAGAAGTGAAGATAAAGTTGATGTAAAATGTGATGGAGTAGATTTATTATTTTTGGGATACGCTGATACTTTCAAAAAACTATCAAAGCGAACACAAATAAAAGCAAAATTTGATATCGCCCGAATTTTGATGGAGGCTGAATTAAGTGATATGGAGGCTGTAACTTCTAACAGCAACTCTACTGCAACGGGTAGTTTCAACTACTCTGTTCTAAGTGATACCACGCATTCTCCGGCTACTCCAGGAAATTACTCCATGATCAGTGACGCAACAGTTACTGACAATGCTAATTATTATATTCTTCCACAAGAGGGCAATACGGCTATACCTACTGATTTAACAACCTCAAATCAAAATGATCATGAACAAATCAACATGTTTCACTTATCGTAGAGTTAGTAACATGCCGAATATTTTTTTTGTATTAATGATTAATAAATAAATAAATAATTTACTTACCTCAAAGTTAAGGCTAATCTTTCTCTGCTAGAAATAGCTTCCCTAAACCTTGTATTTTGTTTAGTAATATGTGGCTTCAAAAGATTATGTAGATCTTCAAAACTCCCTGGGCTCATTCTAAAATATGTATAAAAACGATCTTCATGTGACTCTAGTTCTTTACATAATAGGTTTTCTCCTAATTTCTTCCTTTTTTCATTAATCTCGTGCACCCAAATTCTACGAGATTTACGCCTTTTCAAAGTTAAAGTCCACAATAATATTTCCTCCTCCTCTGACTCTGATAACGACGACATTTCGCTCCGATGGCTGACTGATGACTAGCAGGTTCCGACGCCCGTTCCGCAACTACACAACTACACTTTATCGCAGCGGAATTCCTACAGCGGTTTCGCAACTGAAGTTTCGCAGCGGAGGTGTGAGAGGTGCATAAGTCCAGTTTACGTTCAGCGTCTCTTTGAGGTATTCAAAAAGACTTTCACCATGAACAAATCCAAATTATTCACTAGACCTTCCAGATTTGTCACAAAAATATTTAGGCACACTGCAAGTTGTCTTGGTAGTCAAAATGCGTATCTCTGAATGATTTTATTTAAATGAAATCCCTATTAAATATAGGTCGGAATTACTCCTTCCTATCCCTATCATTAAGGTATATTATTAGGGAAGTGGAGTCATTCAATTTAATTACATAACTAATATAGTAATTAGCAAATAGAAAAGATAATTTGCAGAGGAGATAATTCGTAATGAATAGAACAGCAAATGAAATATTATAAGTATCTGATGACTAGCTGATGCCCGCGACTTCGTCCGTGTGGGTTTAGTTTTTAAAGTATCTCGGGAACTCTTTGATTTTCCAGGATAAAAAGTCACTCTCAGGTCCTCAACTATACCCATGCAAAAAATCACGTCGATCCGTAGCTCTGTTGCGGCGTGATTGAAGGACAACCCAACAAACACACTTTCGCATTTATAATATTAAGTATGATTAGCTAATATTCCACTGTAATTAGTTTCCAACAACAAAGACAGTTTAGTTAAGGAGATACATTAAATACATAGTAAAATGAATTGTTAAAAAGAAATAAAGAAAGCTATATTATGAAAGTTTTATTTTTGTAGATCCTTTGTTTGAATTTACGTTATTTTAATAAAATTTACGGTTTTAATTTATGAAATATCCTTTTTTAAGTGCTTAACTTATAAGTTTCTCTTTGGTGAACTAGTGCTTTAAAGTTAATTTCAATATTTATTCATAGAATTTTCATGTAGAACATTATTTTGGTCAAATATTGATAATCCACGACATTATAAAATCAATAAAAATCATATTTTTTTAAAAATTTCGGATTCTTATAACTCTTGAACGGGCAAGTTTGGGTGCGAGCTGATAGCATAGAGTTATAGCCAACAAGCTAAAGAATAAGAATAAAGTAGTTTTAAAGCAAGACCTCTCAAGACTTGGCCAAATTTTAGCAGTTTCTGTTTCATTCCATACAACAAAAACTGAAAATATTTTTTTCCGGGCAAACTATCAGTTTTAGAGATAAACGTTTAATAACAATTATATTTCGTTGCTTCATCCTCAATATAATTAATTACAAAGGTAGTCACGTTATTCACTCGAGATAACTCCGCGAATTTCACAGATATATACCCTATTTTAAAAATAAATCACCTTGGCAGCACCGTCTTAAGTTTGCTCATTACTTTTTCGCGCGAGATAACGACCGCACGCGCTCAGCGCGCCGCACTTAATAGTTTAACCAGAAGTGCAGAAGATCGAGTGTTATTGTAGGATAGTGTGATTGCAGTATTGTTCATCGGCTGAAATCATCGTCATCATCATCGAAGGAAAAAGGTACGAGTTCTTTTCTGTTTTCAAACGATCTCTTGTTTGCGCTTACGCACCGCTACATAGCCTACTATATTATTGTTTAGGCATGTACATAAAAACCGGTACACTTTTCGTATCGAGGTTTACTGCGAGTCTTCATCGATTACGAGGTATCAGAGAAAACGTAAATATTCTGAATTAAATATTACGTTAATTGTTTTTATTATGAAAATTAATAAAAATTAAAACACAACTATAACGATTATTATGGTAACACTATTGTTACAACTTGTCATCAATCACGATTAAATTAAATTAGTACCTACCCCCCAAGTGTCTCGGATTTATCTAGGTTAGGAGACATTTATCATTATTATTTCTACATATCATATTATACATTCGAAAAATGTAATAAAATTCACGAATTCACTCAACTATGCTCGTAAAATTCGCTCAACGGGGCTTTAGTAGCTTGCCCAGCCGTTAACTATATTCGAGTACCTACTTGTAAACAAAAATATAATATTATTTATCTGGAGAGACGGTAGTGTCCCTGCCACGACGAGCCAAGCGAAGCGTAAGGGAACTAACTACCCACCTTTTCTTCGCTTTGTCTGAAAACACTAATTGTTACGAAACACTTAAAATTAAAAGCAATGGTAGATGAACAAGCAGAGCAAGTAGCATATTATTAGATATTATAGAAGACCATATTATTAAATATTTGGAAGAAATAATGGCCATTTTCCTCGGTTTTAAAGTCTTGCTCGTAACTTAAACAACTGTGCAATGTTCATGTCGACACTACGACGGTAAGAAGTTATATTAATTGAAAGAGAGGCATTCAATACCCTCACTTAAATAAGTTAACTAGAACCAGTTGACATTGGTGAGAACAATGTGAGCTTTGTTTTTTTTTGCGTCATACGTAAACACCAAAGAAAATCAAGCCGACGCCGAGTCTAGTACAGTTAATCCAGATACTGAATGGTCATTTCCTGACAAAGGGTTCAAAATTACTTTATTAAAGGTCGGTCAACTCGAAATCGACTCAGAATTACACTCGGCGCTTGGGAAATCGACGCATGATTCCCCGAAGTATGGGGAAAATATTCATGCCAACCATATGGCTCTTTATATTAAAAAAGGGGATGCGACAAAGACTACTGGTCCTGCGTATCACGGCCGTTAGTAACGGGATGGGCCTACTATTAAAAGAGAGTGAAAACAGGGTGCAGGCCATGAAACACCTAAGCAATGGCTGCAGGATCCTATGTGATTCAAACTTCGGAATCACTCAAAGCAGCATTAAACTCTTAATGCCTCAACTCAACAAGAAGTGCTATAAGATTCGGAAAGAGACAAAACTTTATTTGGATCGGCTTTATCCGAGAAACTAAAAAACAACAAACAGGGATTGACTGCGAACCAATTGCAATAACATGATTAACTGCGAGCTAATCATGAGTCATATACTAAAGCTGTGACTCCACAAACAAATCGGGATTGACTGCGAGTCAATTGCGATAACATAACTAGCTGCGACCTACTTATGGTTCATATCCTAAAGATGTGACTTCCTAGCTGCGAGCTACTCATGAGTCAAATCCTACAGCTGTGACTCCACAAACAAATCGGGATTGACTGCGAGTCAATTGCGATAACATAACTAGCTGCGAGCTACTTATGGTTCATATCCTAAAGATGTGACTTCCTAGCTGCGAGCTACTCATGAGTCAAATCCTACAGCTGTGACTCCACAAACAAATCGGGATTGACTGCGAGTCAATTGCGATAACATAACTAGCTGCGAGCTACTTATGGTTCATACCCTAAAGATGTGACTTCTTAGCTGCGAGCTACTCACGAGTCAAATCCTAAAGCTGTAACTCCACAATAGAAAGGGATTAACTGCGAATCAATTGCGATAACATAACTTGCTGCGAGCTACTCATAAATCACATACTAAAGCATAAACATATCGGTATTGACTGCGAGTCGATTGCGATTACATAACTAGCTGCGAGCTACTCATGAGCTTTATCCTAAAGCTGCTAAAGCTGTCACTCCACAAAAGGAAATTAGTACTAGTAGTATTGTGATAACCTAACTAGCTGCGAGCTAGTTATGAGCCATATCCTTATGACAATTGTGTAGAAAATGTGTAATCGTGAATATATATGTACATTAACTACAAATTATTGTCTGCGAGACAATATACGTTATGTTCTTACCTAACTATATACGGGTACTCGACCAGCCGGCAACCAGGAAAACTGGCGAGCGCCTCTTCGGTACTCGTCATGAACTGGAGGGGGGGGGGCGTAACACTGCGGCGCAGGATAACAGCTTACCAACTTAATATGTGCGTTGCTATTAATAATAATTTATTACAAAATATAGGAGCTATTAGTTCCGAGTTCAATTTTCTTGATGCCTAAACCTAATGTTAGGCTGTTCGGCTTATCAGTGACTCCAGGTGTTTTAATCAAGGTCATAAAAGAAGTTATAACCTATTTGAGATACCTAGGCTTTAAGTCCGTTTTGCTTGAATAACAATACTAAATTTAAAAAATCCGTGCCTTGACAACAAGATCCGGACGCCTTAGCTGTCGATGCATTTACGCTTTGTGGGGCTTTTATGTTTTTCTATGATTTTTGTTTCCTCCTTTTTCTTTAATTTTAAAGTGTCTGAGGAAAATCATTGATAACGAGGCAAACGGAATCCTAGTTTTTTCAAATTGGTTATCACAAGCGTGGTAATCTCTCCTACAAAGCTTGGTAGTTTCGGATATTACTTAATGTTAATCCTCATTAATACTTATTGCAATCTCATTTCACCATTCCTTGCACAAGAAACTTACCCTGGGTGTCGCGAGACTCTCCGGACTCTCTCTCTCTCTCCCTTAAAACAAGGCGCCGACCCAGACTCAGCGTCACTAATGTTAACATTATTCTCTGACAGTATTTTAAAACAATATAATACCACACTCAAGCTTCGGTGGCAGTTTTGTAAATTAAATAATAAAAATGTATTTAAACCGTCAAATACCAGTATTAGGTATCTTCTCTTACAGCGTTTGTTACGGAGTTTGAACCCTTATCGAATTGCAATATTATTTATGCTAAGAAACAGCATTGTTTCTGGAGCGAGCGTAAAACGTCTCCTCAAAGGTGTCTATAAGTTAAGATCAACCAAACCCTATTACTCCCGTACTTGGGTCCCTCAACTTTTTTTAAACTATATTAAAAATTGGTTCCCTTATAGTCACTCATCTTTAGAAAAAATCACTAAGAAACTTTTCATTATACTAGCAATTTGCACTGCTCATAAACTACAAACTCTCCCGTCAATTAAATTGGAAAGCAATATTACTTTTGAAATCGGGGTTTAAATTAGAATAACGGTAGGTAAATTATTAAAAAAAAAAAAACACGCTGCGGGCAGATACCACACCTATTCTCTTTCTCTCTTCCTACCTTACTTTCAAGAAAATCTGAGCATCTGCCCTGCTACACCCCTCCACACACTATATTTCCAGAACTAAAAATATAAGATCTGAGGGGACAAATAACCTGCTATTTACGTACAAGAAGCCTTACAAAAAGGCCGCACCTCAATCGATCAGCAGGTGGATCAAGTTAACGCTATCAGGGAGCAGCGTTGACACAAGCACACAGCACCTCACGCTCAGGCGAGCGTTGAGACAATTAGAAAAACGGCAGGCTCGACTAACACATCGAACTCATTCTTTCGCTGCTTAAATGTTAGATCCATGGCGGATGAGGGAGATTATGCCAGACCCTGCCAAGACAGGTCTTAATAATAATTGCGTTAACACATCTAATAGTGAATCAATTTATGAATTATACCTAATCATAAAAATAAATATATTCTAATTTATAGTATTAAATAATATTATAATAATAATATCATAAATAAATATTAATATTGTTAAAGTGTACGCAAGCAAGAGAGTGATTAAAAATACACCATTTACAAAATCTGTATTGCGTACATGTTTATCAAAACTTTTTACTCTAAACAACTACCTTTGTAATTAATTATATTGAGGATGAAGCAAAGAAATATAATAAGTGATCAAACGAACTTACCTGAAGTGAAGTTCGATCATTATTATATGAGTTGCTTCATCCGAAGATATAATTACCCACCCTCCCTGACTGCCCAAATAAAAAAGTTTTGAACCGTATACATCTCTAAAAAGAATGAGCAAACTTAAGACGGTGCTGCCAAGGTGATTTATTTTTAAAATAGGGTATATATCTGTGAAATTCGCGGAGTTATCTCGAGTGAATAATGTGACTACCTTTGTAATTAATTATATCTTCGGATGAAGCAACTCATATAATAATGATCGAACTTCACTTCAGGTAAGTTCGTTTGATCACTTATTATTCATCAGAATGACAAGGTCTTTCGATAGGTATTTTTTTAAATGGAATTTGTAACAAAAAATCCTATGTCCCTCATATAGCCGTTTCGACCCACTGTGCGCGTCTGTCAGCGGAATGTATTTCGTAAACCGTAATAGATAGACAGTTGAAATTTTCACATATTTTGTATTTCTATTGCGGCTATAACAACAAATAATAAAAATTAAATTAAATTAAAAAAAATAAATTAAAATATTTCCATCATGGAAATATTTTAATTTAATTTTTTTAACGGAACCCTAAAAGAGCGAGGCCCGACTCGCACTTGGCCGATTCTTTTCGTTCTTTAGTAGCGCGACACACCTTCTAGACTAAGTATTCACATAGAGTACCATATTTACTTTCATAATATGCATTTAGTTATATAAACCTGTTATCTTGACATTACAAGCAGAAACTTCAATTTTATTTTATTATGGTAAATAAAAAAAAACAAACAAAGACATAATCTGAAGTCAGAATTCGAACCCTGAACAATTGGATTCACTCCGTCACCCTCGCCACCACACTAGACACTCTACGGAGAAGTCTGTGAAATAATCGAAGGCATCACGCAAATCATATTTCCGTCGAACTTTTTAACAAACCAATTTTATATCATGTTGCTTAGTCGTTTAGTCAATGACCAATAGATGGCGTTGCTCTTCAACGTAAAGTTTTACGATAAAAGCTTCGTATTTTATTTTTTGGTCGCCGAGTAGTTACAACCTGCTATTTTCAAGCGCCATCAAGGCATTTTTAATTTTTTCCTAACCGAAAAAAAATACATATTATCCTGGCGGATCCGGACACACGTCCAACGCTGGCAATAGCCATCAGTTAACTGGTTAAAAATGGGCGGGTTGTACGATAGTGATGGGACTATATACTTTGCAGTGCTAGGAAAGAGATGGAAGTTATAGATTCAGGGGGCGGGAATTGAAAAAATCTTTAATAAGTGTTAAATTGATTAAAAAAAATTATGAATGCTAATTATCAAAGAATAGTTCAAACCGCTTTTAGTAAATATTTATATCAACACAAATAAAAAAAATAGCAGGAAAAAAACCTACCGTTTCCGATTAAAACGAAAAAAAAGGAGATTATTGGAGCAAAGTTTGGGAAAACTTTCTATCGAGAATTTTTTTTTTCCAATCGTGTTTCTACCTCAAAGTAAATTTAGATAAGAGACCCAGATTACATATTACTTTGAAATTATTCAAATTGAACTTATAGTTTTCCTCACAAAGCTCACCAAAAATCGCCTGTCGCATGCTTTTACCACCTTAATACGCTCGCTTGAAGACGCTCTCTGAGAAAATTGGCTATATATTTTCAAGGTCTACTTATTTTCTTACTTCACTTGTATCCTGTTCTTGAACAACAAATACTAAAATTAGATAAATATTATAAAGAAACGAAATTATTTAAGTTTCAATGGGCATCAATGTTTTTAACAAAACTTCACTATACTGTTAATAGATGGCGCTGTCTTTAATATTGTAAATACGCATCCCATCCACGAAAGCAGATGACGATTGACGTCATCAGATTCGGCGCGTTTTAATTACAATATAATATAGTTAAAACTACCTTATGGGAATTATGGGATACCGCGAGGTCTCAGTTCGGGGCGAACCACTAGTAGTAGGTAAGTTTGTAATAGACTAGCGCTTGACTGCACCTGATGGTAAGTGAAGAGGTAGCCTCAGATTGAGCGCCTAGAAGAATACAATTTACTCTTGATTTAAAGTTATCCAAGTTATAGACAGTTGAAAAAACGGAAGCCGGAAGGACATTCCTTTTAGCTTTGCGTAAGGAACGAGGAAACAAAGCGCTTAGTGCGGGATCGTGGAATTTCGACCACGAAGCGATGTAGATGCTTGCGATGTTCGGGAGTAGAGACTAGAGGGGTAAGTACATTATAGAGACGTCAGACGACAAAGTAGTGAGCATTTCTTACATCGAAATACGTCATAGATGAGCGAGTAGACACATCGCATTTCTTGTTCATCCGCGAAGTTCACATGCATAGGGGGCTTGCAGAGGAGGTGGGCTGCTTTCATTACCTTAAAAAAAATGATATTACTGAGATTAGCAGGCCAAAAGGTGATTTGTTCACGGGCGAGTTTTGCGCCATTAGGTAGGTATACACGATCTTAAAATCTTAATTTTTTTTAAGTAAAGCCTTTTTATAGCCTTGCAAAATACCTATAAGATTTTTGTTTTAGCAAATATTAAAATTCAATTATATGTAAGTACCTATATTTATACAAAAGTAGCTGATACCCGTGACTTCATCCGCATGGATAAAAATTTAAAAATTCCTCGGGAACTCTTTGATTTTCCGAGGTAAAAAATAGTCTATGTTACGTGATGTTACTCTCCAGGTCCTTCACTATACCCAGGCAAAAATTCACGTCGAACTGTAGTTCTGTTGCGGCGTGATTGAAGGACAAACCAACAAATAAACACACTTTCGCATTTATAATATTAGTATGATTGAATGCTGAAATACTTCACTGACATGTTAGTCAAATCCCACTTCTGATGTCATTACATCAGAAGTGGGATTTTGCTCAAACCTGAAAATACAGCAAAATTAAACAGAAGTAAGTACCCGAAATCAAATATTAAACATTGGCTGGCTTCAACTTCATACAGCGTAGTCTCTGTCGCACGTCATAGACGTCTATTATTTGAAAGCATTAAGTAAAAGTTTATTTGAATAAAAAAATATTCTATTATGTGTATGAGCAACAGAAACGACACTCTGCGTGCAGTGGCTGGCCGGTGGACTCTTTTCGGGGCTCGATGTATAATATTAACAGCCGGTTGCTGTAAATACCTGTCCAATATCCCAAGCGGGGCCCGGGGCGGTGGTGACGGCTACCGGAGGAGGCGCGTTGGGGTTCTTGGTGACCACGACCAGGCTCCACGGCGCCCACTCCTCTGGCGCCTCCTCCATCGTCTTACTGACATTGCGTGTAACCTCATCGCTGTAACAAAACAGTAGTCATTTCACACCAACATGATATGCTCAAGTTATGAAACTCGATTTTATTTTATAAGTCATATTAAGTATAAGTATATATCTATTTTGTGACCTAAAATAAAATTGAGTTTCATTTTTATCTTTATTAACAAGATTCAGAAATACTTTCTTTCACCGAGTAAAAAGTGACTAGCATTGAGTTGACTTACTTAGTCTTAAAATAAATCGGCCAGTGCCTACTGTGGCCCGCCGCTAGTATGCGATTTTTCATATTATCTTTTTTTTTCTTTGTCAACCGATAGACGTACGATAACCGCTGGACAAGGGTCTCCTGCATGGACTTCCACAGGCTTCGGTCTTGCGCCGCTTGGATCCAGATTCCAGCGGCTATCTGCAACTCGTTTGATGTCATCGGTCCACCTAGTGGGGGGGTCTGCCAACACTGCGTTTCCCGGTGCGGGGTCGCACTCCAGCACCTTGCGACTACAACCTATCAGCTCTTCGAACTATGTGCCCCGCCCATTACAGGGCATACAATGCTCAACGATCTCGCAGGGTTTCTCAACAGGTGGGCCTGAAAATGAACACGAGCAAGACGAAAATCATGTCCAATGCTCATGCTCCCTACCACCTAGTAGGTAATCGTTGAGAACTCTGCACTCGAAATTGTGGACGAGTATACCTGGGACACACAGTCCAGCTATTAGTTAGGTCCAATTTCGAGAAGGAGATCAATCGCCGAATCCAACTCGGCTGGGCAGCGTTCGGGAAGCTCCGAGATGTCTTCTCGTCCAAAATCCCTCAGTGCCTGATGACTAAAGTCTTCGAACAGTGTGGTTTGCCAGTGATGACTAACAGATCAGAAACATGGTCGCTAACTAAGAGCCTCATTCATAAGTAGGCTCAGGATCGCTCAGCGGGCGACGATGGAGAGAGCTATGCTCGGAGTGTCCCTACGGGATCGAATCAGACATGAGGAGATCCGTAGGAGAACCAGAGTCACCGACAATCGACATAGCTCACGAGTCGCGAAACTGAAGTGGATTTTTCATATAAAATGTATGAAAATAACGTGGAAGGATTTTTGCGATGCGACGCGAGCCACTTTTGAGGGCCTTTTTTAACACACGTCGTTTTCCGCCGGTGTCAATGCCAGACTATACAACGTGTTTATGACCAATTCCAATAACTTCGAGGTAGGTATTGAAAAGAATCGAACTGCATAAGAAATATTTTTTTTAATTAAAAATTAAAAAAAAAACAGTTTTCATACAAAGTAATTCAAATATTTCCGACGATCCAGTTACACACATCTTTGTGTAAAAACCGACAACGTCGCATTTTACTAATCAATGAACGCTGTTCCTTTCTAACGTTCATTGATAAAATCTAGCTTAGGAGTGTTTGTACGGTCAGAAAAACATTGTTTGGCAGCGTCGCAAAAACAAGGATGCGGCATACAATTTTAATTCTATTTAAGGTAAGGGCACCTAATTCCGAGGGATTCTAAAATTGGCACCTAATTCCGATGTATATAGAAAAACAGCTTTTTCTACCCATTACCAAGCTCATATGCACTGCAAGCTATTTTAATCAATTGATAGTTTATCGTTCCGTGATTGATTGACAAAAAGGTTGGTTTTATGTGTGTAAGTTTTAAATTATCCGATAAATTTTGCGGTAGCAGAAGGCCCGAACGCACGCTTCATACATTCTGAACCTTGTGCACGTGAGTACCAAAATTTTTTAAATAGTGTTTATTCGTTAATTTTGTACAGTTTTTGTTTTTGTTTAGGTTAAAATATTGGAAGGATTATATTTTTTATCGAAAACGCTTAACATTTGTAAGGTTTTGTAAAGAAATGAAGTTGAAAATGAATATTAAAAATAACACGGCATTAGGTGCCAAATATTTTAGCCGGTTCCTAATGCCGAGGTATACCGCGGAATAGCAATTTCATAGGCCTAAACATTTTTTCAATTCTTAGAGCCGTTTTTATGATAAGCATTTCTTGCTTCGATTTCTAATACTTAAATGGTCAATCAGCATAAGAACACCTTATTCCGAGGTACACTTTGGCGTCGAAATCACTAATTATAGCATATCAAAGATTATCTATTTTGGTAATTCATTAACTGATCGTATGGGAAAGTTAAGAAAGGAAAATTAAGTTCATACGTATTTCGATGCAATGTTGAGAGAGTATAGTATATTTTTGCGAAGATATTCCAATTGAGAAATAATTTATTTATTTACTGTGGAAAAAGCTTTTCTTTTTTAATACTCGGAATTAAGAAACATGTTTTTTGTTATAAAACGCTATTCCGATGTATATACATCGGAGTTAGGTTCTATGAGCACCTTATTACGTGGTATAAACAGAAGTTAAATACAGGATGTTCACAATATTACCGCTGTGTGTATGATTTCAGTGTATTATATTTGCCATTTAAAATAACATTCGTAATCTAAAATGTTTATGTAAAATTTGCAAATACAATAATGAAATAAGGGGTACTTACCCGTGGTACTACCGGTGGTACTACTGGTAGTACCACAGGAAATCAGGTCCTACCAGACACGGTGGTATTACCACGTGCAAAAAAATCACCCGTAGTTTTAAATAGTTAATTTTATAAATAAAGTTAAAAGTTTTTATAGAAAACAATTAAACTTAAACGACACCGCATGAAAGTAAAAACTAATTTACACCAATTAAAATTCAAAATTATTTATTTGATGTAGGCCAATCTGTGGCTTTTATGACAAGTTAAGACTACCACCGGCATTGAAGTATTATGTACCTCAATGACCACCGGCACCTACTTAACGGTTAACAATTAACTGTATTAGCATCCACCTTGTTGGTTTGGAAAACAGGTACCAACATCAACCCTAACGGGAAACTAACGGGAATCGTTACTTATACCGTCATTACTCGCTCGCTTTATGACTTATACTCACGGTAACGGTATCCCATGATTATTCATTCAATCGATACATAACGACCAAAACTGACATTATTATTATGCCCGTTTTCACTAAACATACCTAAATCATCCCCTAAGTAGGAATCTCTTGACGTAGGTATCTCCTAAATACAATCCTAAGTCATAACATCCGTCCCAATGTCCTTTTAGGTGTCCCGTACAGGATCGTGATAAAGAAGTTGACAGAAATCATCACCTAACATCATCATCATAGGTAGTCCGTAAAGGTTAGGGAACATTAGTTTAAAAAAAAATATTTAAAAAAAAATAAAAAAATATATTTTTGTACTTTGTTCAAAATCGTCTTTAATAAGATATATCGCGAGCCTATGAAAAGCAACAAAAAATATTTTCCTTCACAGTCACTTCTATGAGAGCCCCCCTGAAACAAAGATTTTTATAATTTTTTATGCAATATTCGGCTGAAGGCCATTAGTTTACATTTTATATCTAAAGTTGAAGTAATTACGTTCAGTAATTCAAAAGTTATAAGGCTCTGACAAACGGATGGTCGGACGGACAGACGGACGGACGGACAAGTGCAAATTCACTCAAGTAGACTCTGAGACCTCGCTCCGCTCGGTCAATAACCGGTCATAAATATTAGTATTTTTTTTTACCGGTATCGATAACATTGGATGTTATTTAAGAGTAATAATTTATTATGGTAATTAATATTACTCACCATAAGAATAATATTAATGGTAGATTGTGATATCATTTTACTAGTCATCTAAGAAGACAGAGACTAGGCTGATTTAGAAACCAAATTTAATAAATGCAGTTGGCTTTTAAACACCCTGTAGTAATCTTTCTACTCCTTTTCCTTTTGTATTTTGGACACTCGGAATTAGGTACCAAATGCATCGGAATTAGGATTTTTACATCGGAATTAGGTGCTCCGGACTATTTTCATATTTTATTTAATTTTACATATAAATTAAGGTTTAATTATCAAACTTTTAGCTTATTTCAAGAGTAAGTCAAATAACACTTCAGATAAAAATAGCCAGTCCGGTAGAAAGGTATAGTGAATGCTTAATTTTTGATGATTTTTCAAGTTTTGATGAAAATACCGCGGAATTAGGTGCCGTTACCTTACAAAAGAAAAAATATTTTCTCCGAAAATATCCATTTTAGAACACATGTTCTTTAGCCATTTTTGATTACTTTTCGTTATGGAATCTAAGACTAGAATTATGGGAATTCGTCATAAACAGGTTGAATATTTCATCTGAACTCCTTTGAACTCGTTTCGGGAAACGTAAATCATCGTAACTCGTACTCATAATTATTACTAAAACACAAACTAGAGTAAAATAACTACATCACGGAAAATTCCTTGTCGGAAAATCTTGTCAAGAAAACAACAACACCTGGAGAAAAACTTGGATAATAATTATGTGTAATATTAAAAGATTATTTAGTAGTTACGTTATTTTCCTTGTTGGTCCATCAATCATTTCGAGACATTTTTAAACAAAAGGTTAAGTAGCACACAGTGTCACCAAAGGTTTATAATTTGGTCCATTTTGGAGTAGGACGAAGAAAAAGAAATTAGTTAGTTTTATTATACCAAATTGTTTTTACTGACGAAATGTCTAGATGTTTTGTAAAAATATGATTTTATGATTTTTATTTATTTCAAATATTTACTTATTTAGTTTTCTGTGAAAATAATAAAAATGATACCAAAACGCTCAAAACGTCACAACTATTTTCGTTATTGTTTTAAATTTTGGATAGTTGCAATAAGGTTTAACAGGTAATATAAAAAAGAAAATTAAAGGAGTTGTCCAAAAACATAGAATTATTATATTTACTACCGTAAGTCAAGAAGTGGTTTTTCAAATTTGAATTTAATTAACCAGGATGATTTTTTAATAATAGAGTTCCGAGAGACCAAATTCAAGCGTTCGGCTACCTTGAGCTTATATTATGTACTTACCTACTACGTTTATGATTCTACTTTAGAATGATCTAAATCTGATGATGATGATGTTAAATAAAAATTCCCAGTCTCAACAAATTTAAACAGACAACCATGAAAACAAAAACTGTAACGTGTTGCTACTAGATGTCGCTAGCAGTTGCTTAAACTGGAAAAAAGTAGATACATATCACTAATTTCGATGCTGACGGCTAGTTCGACCGTGGCTATAGTGTAAGTGGCTAACACACTCGGGCGCGATTCCCAAGAGATGTGGGTTCGAATCCCGCTGGCTTCGGAATTTTTGATATGTGTTTATAAAATTTATTCTGATATTTCCTTAAGTGTAGGTTAACACTTTAATAAAAATAAATAGTAAAAAGCAATGTGGCATCTCTAGTTCCTAACGAGCTCCATTGTAATATGGGGTCTTGGAAAGTAGATCAATAACTGTAACGTGTTGCTACTAGATGTCGCTAGCAGTTGCTTAAACTGGAAAAAAGTAGATACATATCACTAATTTCGATGCTGACGGGTAGTTCGACCGTGGCTATAGTGTAAGTGGCTAACACACTCGGGCGCGATTCCCAAGAGATGTGGGTTCGAATCCCGCTGGCTTCGGAATTTTTGATATGTGTTTATAAAATTTATTCTGATATTTCCTTAAGTGTAGGTTAACACTTTAATAAAAATAAATAGTAAAAAGCAATGTGGCATCTCTAGTTCCTAACGAGCTCCATTGTAATATGGGGTCTTGGAAAGTAGATCAATAACTGTAACGTGTTGCTACTAGATGTCGCTAGCAGTTGCTTAAACTGGAAAAAAGTAGATACATATCACTAATTTCGATGCTGACGGGTAGTTCGACCGTGGCTATAGTGTAAGTGGCTAACACACTCGGGCGCGATTCCCAAGAGATGTGGGTTCGAATCCCGCTGGCTTCGGAATTTTTGATATGTGTTTATAAAATTTATACATGAAAACAAAATATATTTATTATTTGGGGTAGGTATATCAAGATCTTTGAGTATTAAACCAACATCAAGATTGACGATATCTACTTATTCAGTGAAGAGATGAAAAGCTTACTTATTACTAGAGACCGGATTATATGCATTTGCATATTTGCATATGCATTTGCATATTTAAGCCATCCTCAGCGCTAATTGCATATTTTCCGTAAAATCTAGATAAGATGCATATTATCGCTATATTTTTCCTTCGCCGCGCGTCTTTTGTTTTGGTACGATATTAAAATGAACGAGCTTTTCCATATATGGGAGCCCCCTTTATTTTGTAATTTAATTTTATTTGAATTTTTTTTTTTTATGGCGGCAACAGAAACACACATTATGTGAAAATTTCAACTGGCTGTCTATTACGGTTTACGAGATACAGCCCGCTGACAGACGGACGGACAGATGGACGGCGGAGGCTTAGTAATAGGGTCCCGTTGGCACCCTTTGGGTAGGTACGGAACCCTAAAAATGATTTGGTAATATGTACGGAACCCTAAAAGAGCGAGGCCCGACTCGCACTTGGCTAATTTTTTTCTTTTTATACGCTTTTTATTAGCTTCACTTGTATGTTTGTAACAATGTTTGTAACCGACTTCTTTGGGCGCGATTTTGACCCACTTTTTGTTCCTAAAACTTATCATTTAATGTTGCATATTCTGTCAGTTTTCGTGCATTTTTTAAGCATTTTTCATGCATATTTGCATGCATATTTCAAGCTTTTTATGTTGCATATAATCCGGTCTCTACTTATTACAATCTAAGTACGTTATTAGGTCCTAGCTCTATTCAATTTGGCTTTTATAGACGCCCTTTAAAAGCATTCAGAAAGTAAGAAAATGTAAAGAAAGAAAATAATATTTCACTCAAATATAACTCACGTGAAGGGTAAATTACCATAGCTTTAGCCTATTACTGAAATACTAGGGTGCCTTTACATGTTGATTTTCCCGGAAAATCCTTGCATAAATGTATCAATAATATGTAGATTAATTCTATCTAGTATTGGCTAAGTCACCGGGTGTTTCTGTAAACTAATTATAATGAATGTTTATAAAATTAATTATAGATATCTACGTATTTCCACATACATAATATATCGTATATACCTAATACGGGCCTGAAAATGAACATGAGAAAGACGAAAATCATGTCCAATGCTCATGCTCCGCTCCACCCAGTAATTGTTGAGAACTCTGCACTCGAAATTGTGACGAGTATAATATTATATACCTGGGACACACAGTCCAGCTAGGTAGGTTCAATTTCGAGAAAGAGATCAACCGCCGAATCCAACTCGGCTGGGCAGTGTTCGGGAAGCTCCGAGATGTCTTCTCGTCCAAAATTCCTCAGTGCCTGAAGACTAAAGTCTTCGAACAGTGCGTGTTGCCAGTGATGACTTATGGATCCGAGACATGGTCGTTAACTGTGGGCCTCATAAGAAGGCTCAGGGTCACTCAGCGAGCGATCGAGAGAGCTATGCTTGGAGTATCCCTGCGAGATCAAATCAGAAATGAAGAGATCCGCAGGAGAACCAAAGTCACCGACATAGCCCAGCGAGTCGCGAAACTGAAGTGGAAATGGGCGGGGCACATAGTTCGAACAGCTGATGGTCGTTGGGGTCCCAAGGTGCTGGAGTGGCGACCCCGCACCGGTAAGGGCAGTGTTGGCAGAGCCCCACTAGGTAGACCGACGACATCAAACGAGTCGCAGGGAGCCGCTGGATTCAGGCGGCGCAAGACCGAAGCCTGTGGAGGTCCATGCAGGAGACCTATGTCCAGCAGTGGACATCTAAAGGTTGATAATGATGATGATGATAATGATGACCTAATACGATAGAAGCTAGATAAAAATGGATTAAAATTTAGTATGAAGCTGGAAAAGGTGGACCTACCTAGGTAGGAAACTATCATAATATGAGTTTATCATCGATGATCATGTATCAGGAACATAATTACTGTATATTTCCCACTGAATTCATAGTATGAAAAATCCATTCGTGATATTTAACCGCATTTAAGTAATTAACTCTACTGGTTTGGTAGGTCTTCGGACTGGTTAAACTTCAAAAAATGTGTTTTTCAATGTAAGTTTGTTTGTATCCAATTTTTTCACTTCTGGCTTAACCGATTTGATTAATTAATAATTAATAATAAATTTCGATAATTCGATGACAGGTTTAGTCGAGATGGTTCTAACCTATGTTTTATGGAAACCATTTTTGTAAACAGTGACTAGTGAAGTAAGAGGTTCTGGTGATGGGGTAGGGAGGCGGTGTTAGGAACTCAGTTCTATTGAACGCAGGTCTACTGAGTTTTCATTAGTTCACGTCAAAGAGTGCAATGTTTTATTTGAATTCAAATTTATCACTGCATCTGAGGTAATAAAAAAATTTAAGATGCTGAAAATGAAAAAAACTGGTGATCTCTGGGGTATGTCTGTAAAAATTACATCTAACATAATAAATGACATCGCTCCGTATATTGCCGCTTACGTGCTTAGCCGTAATTTTTAATGAATGTGTTGCTCTAGGTATCTTTCCTGATGTGATGAAACATAGCAAACTCATCCCCGTGTTTAAATCAGGCAACAGAACTGACCTTAATAATTACAGACCTGTATCAATCCTACCAACACTTAGTAAGATATTTGAAAAACTTATATTTGATCAACTAATGAAACATTTTAATGTTAATAACTTACTTCACCCCGAACAGTACGGATCCACGAAGGGTCGAAGCACAATTGATGCAGGTGCAAAGCTACTTGAACATATTTTCGATGCCTGGAAGCGTTCGCAGAGTGCTATTGGGGTTTTTTGTGACCTATCTGAGGCATTTGATTGACACCAAACTCTTTTACTCAAACTTAGTCCTTATGGCATCAGAAGCGTTGCACTTGATCTCAAAGCCTCTTACCTTAGTGATCAAACTCAAAGTGTATGCGTAGGTGACGTGAAATCGCAGGCTTCATCTACTCTGTTGGGTGTCCCACAGGGCTCTATCCCGGGTCCTTTTCTATTTTTGGTATAAGTATATTAATGACTTACCATATCCTGTCCGCGATGCTTGCAATATTGTGTTGTTTGCAGATAATACATCTCTAATATATAAAACTGACAGAAACAAAGTAAATTTTGACGATGTAAACAGTACCTTAACTCAGATATCGCTTTGGTTTACTGTTAATAATTTGCTCTTGAACGCTAAAAAAACTAAGTGTTAAGAATTTATTGTACCAAATGTAAAGAAAATTGATAAAACAATAAAAATAAACGGGGGAAACCTTATAATTCAGAACTACACAGTTTTTCTGGGGGTTACCTTGGATAGTAAGCTTCAGTGGGACGGAAAAAAAGTAAGAAATTAGCAGGAAAACTCAGCTCAGCTGCCTATAAGCTGTCAGAAAAATCAGACAGTTTACCGATTTAGAAACGGCTAGGCTTGTCTACTTCGCCTACTTCCATAGTGTAATGTCCTATGGAATCTTATTGTGGGGCGGAGCAGCTAATATTGAAACTATTTTTATATTGCTGAAAAGCGCCATTCGATCTTTCTATAAACTCGGTTCGCGCATATCTCTTCGTGAAAAGTTTAAAGAGATTGGTATTCTTACGGTAGCTTCACAGTACATTTATAATAATATAGTCTTTGTGAGACAAAATATTCATCTGCATGAAAAATAAACAAAGAGGCGATACCCACAATCGACTTATTAGAAACCGTCATAAACTAGAAATACCATCATGTCGCCTGCGCAAAGTGCAAAAATCCTTTCCTTATATAATATATGATTCCGAAGGAATTGCTAGATTTGCCACTGCACAAATTTAAACAATGCGTAAAAACTCACTTACTGAGTCGCGGCTTTTACAAAGTTAATGACTTTCATAATGACAAAGTTGCATGGGAAATGAGTATTTGAATGATAATATTCAATTCGATGTCTTAACAAGGGTAGCCTAAGTATGTCACGCTCTCTTTAATCAGCTCTGTGGTGGTGTCGTGTGGTTTTACGTTCCCTCAAATATGGTTGAGCGAAGCAACGGCTGGAACGTGCCACCGGCGGGAATGGGGCTACTTTCTGTCTGTCAGTCTTGACATGAATTGAATTGTAGTACCTACGCTTCTTTTGGAACTTCTCCTCATTGTGGAAATGTTATATTCTATTCTATTCTAACAAAGTTGCATCGGTTAAATCGGCTTGGCATCCGGCTGCCCACAAGATAGTATAAAAACTTATTATAATGTAATAGCTGCATAATAATATTGTAAAATGATTATTATGAAAAGAGCAACAGCTGAGTTTCTTGCCGGCTCTTCTCAGCAGTATCCACTTTCCGAACCGATGGTAGAGTCATGACGTGTCATAAGAGCCACAGGTTGGCCTACGTGAAATAAATAATTTTGAATTTTGAATTTTTTCTATGAATTTTGATCCCGTTGAGTAGTAGGTAAGCAAATTGATGGATGGATGGTAATCCTGAAACTTAAAAGAGTCGAAATCTGTACTCTTACTCTAGTCCCGACCTATTGCCCCAGAAAACTCCTACCTATAATAGGTATTATGTACCTTATATTATGACGCAGAGAGTCCTATTTTTATTTATATAATTTTTGATGGTCACCCTAGTGTGATTGTAATCAACGGCGTAAGTTCATGGTCAGCCTGCACTATTATCTAAGCCACTCTAAGCTATTATCGCAGTTAACAACTTTGCTAGTAACAACGCACAGAACTTATATAGGTATGTGATTTGTGAAGGTATGGCTATGCGGGGCAAATAAGAATAGAAATTAGAATATTAAATACTAATGCAGGTCAAAGATAGTTTAATAACTAATTTCTTATCCTATTAGGTAGCTTGTATGCGATAATCCTGGGTCTAGCTTAAGTCCTAGCCTTGAACTAATCGACGCATGCAAGGAACGCGGGCAGCCCTACACGTCCCGAAATTTCCGATTCCATACCTTGAGAGGTGATATTGAGAAGAATGTGTAAAATGTGTCGACCCCTAAGTGGATGATAGAACCTCTTAAGTAATGGGAAAGTTGGGCTGTATCAATGCGCAACAAACTACATTACCTATTTAGACATTATAATTTAGGAAACTGAACATCGAACTGTGAACCCACTTGCGTCCACCGATGTTGCACCGGAGGGTTCATCTATTATTTTCCTTTATGTAAAGTAGATACTTGCACATTGACATCCAGAGTCTTCTGCATCTCCACCAAATTGAAGTACTGCGTGAGCCTGTACTCCTTATCACTTGGCAAGACCAATTTCTCAGCCTCACTAGTGTCGCCCTCCTGCCTCGCCGCATCTTCTTGCATGAGTAGCTCAGCCAACAATTTCGGGTACACGTTAAATAAATTGCCATCACTGTACTCGCTAAGGGCGACCCATAGGGCGTTTGAATCGTATTTGTCTGGCATTTTGACATCATTCTAGTTTCATTTAAATGGGAAATTATTGGATACACATTCGTTGTAAAAATAATTAGATAGGATTAAATCTTATATTATATAAATTATGCTGAAGTTTAGCTACAAAAATGGACCTCAAAAAAGGCAGTTTATTAATCCGACGTGATTTTTTGTTTAACTTTGCTTAGGAAATATAATATTCTAATATCGTATAGGATGACGTCGTTACCGACGACGATGTCGATAAGAATAGGTAAAAATTTCACAATTCAACGCATAAACTTGGTTCCGCGTGATTTTTTAAGGAACTTATAGGTTTAGACTTCGTTTCGTAGAGCTATGTGTCTGAATGCCAACCGCTTACTGAAGATTGAGCCTATCTCTGTCGGAGCCTCGGTATTTCGACCAACCTGTTGAATTTACGAAGCTAAAGCCGGCTTCAGACTCACTTCGAGAAGAAACGATAAAGCTTGCGGTTGGTATGGTAATGGTCTAATGTTCGACTGTGAATGCTATCCTCGCGATCTCGTTTCGAAAGCGGTTTTACGGATACGCGATAAAACTAAGCGAGATAAACCTACCATCGGATTCAGCTTATGGCTTTTTACGCCTATAAGAATATGTAAGGGAAAGCCCCTGAACTTATCGCCAAGAAAGAAGGTACGAGAACCTACTTTTAGGCTTGCTTTTTCTTCGAAAGTTGTCAAAGACCTACAGGTGCAATCAACACGGTCTTTCTTCACTACCTCATTCTTATAAGCCAATGCGTTGGCCAAGCCCGTAGCGTAGACCGCTGCGATTTTGATTTTATGTAGTAGGTGCTAACTGCTAACGTACCTTATTTAAATATTGTCTGACCTACTTGAGACCACTTGAGACATTATGAAAACTGACAAATTATGAAAAAGAATTATGTCATTCACTCATTCACAATCCAATCATCATGTCATAACAATTTTTATTTCTTTTATTATTAAAAAACTTAATTTTAATAGGAAAATGTAACCCACAGCCACAAACATTGCAATAATCAAAATCCAAAATGTATATTTCAAGCCAGATCTCTTTGCATAGTATGGGATTTAAATGAAAAAACCATAAAACTACAGCCCAAAGGAAAAATGGATCAGCTCATGACCAGGGAAGAAAGCTATGCGGAACGCAGACAGCTCTTCAAGGATATCTGGGAGACCTCGATGAATATGGATGACAAAGACGATATCCTGACCAAGCCCAAAGTTATAAAGTACTATTGCCTTCCAACAGGTTTCACTTTCACCTAGTTTTAGCGGACTGGCTGCAATTTGACTGCAAGCCGACTGCAAAATAACAGTAATACAATTTCATCGCAACTTCTTCAGTGTGGTTTTGTTGTGCATTCTTTGTACAAATCTCGGACTAAACGTCTAATTTAATCTGAGCAAAAGTAATTTTAAAATAACGGTGAATGAATTCATGCATGCCTGAAAGTTTTCCATAATGTTGTCAAAGGGGTGCGAATTTTGGCAATCTGCACTTGACCAGTGAGGTGGACAATAGCCTAAACCCGTTCTTATTCGAGAATAGAATAGAATAGAATACAATAGAATAGGATAGAAATATTTTTGTTGAAATAAACTTTTACAAGTGCTTTTGAATCGTCGATGAGTCTACCACTAGTTCGGAATACCCTTCCTGCCGAGAAGAACCAGCAAGAAACGGCGGTTGCTCTTTTCAAAACCAGTTTATAATAAGTAGGTACTAATTCTATGTATGCATGTATGCAGTTTTTCCACAATGAAGGGAAGTTCCAAAAATGCATACTTACCTACATACTTACAATTCAATACATGTTAAGATGGGCAGACAGATTAGCCCTATTCCCGCCGGTGGAACCCATTCACGAGCATGACGCATGACCCAGCCTTTGCTTCGCTCAACCATATTTGAGAGAACGTAACAACTCGCATCACACGACAGTCGACACCACCACAGAGAGGAGAGAGACCAGCTGTGCTCATTAGTGGGCCGGCAATGGTTTAAGTTGAATGAATGAATGAAGAATAAATTAATTAAATTTTCATTAATTTCTTAGCTTGCAATCGTCACCCGGTGAGATCGCAGTCAATGGCTCACTCTGACGAAACATATTAATCGCCACAATTATTTTAGGACTCTAAGATTGAGTGAAGTGGATCGATGTGTAGCGAAGAAGAAGAAAAAACAGAAACTGAAGAACCTCCGAGCGGTCTGCAATAAACTGTTAGATTTCTGCGATCGCCAGGACGCAGATGATTTGTTCTATGAGCAGGTATCGTCTTATTTTTCAACAGATTTCTGCGATCGCCAGGACGCAGATGATTTGTTCTTTGAGCAGGTATCGTCTTATTTTTCAACCGATAGTAGTCCACTGCTGGACAATGGCCTCTTGCTTAGACTTTCACAGTTCTCGGTCTTGCGCTCCCTTTTCCAGCGAGCAGGTATCTAACAACCTAACTAAAAATAAGACCGGCCTAGTACGAGTCAGACTTGCGCCCAGAGGTTTCCGTACCTTGGAAGTATTAATAAATTACCTACCTAGTTATTTAGTTAAATTAGTTCACCGCCTCAAGAATAAAATATCTCTTTTGTTTGGGACCATATATACATATATAAAAAATCTGGTTTATGTAGGTACAAAGTCGCATTATAAGGAATATTCTTAGCATACGGAACCTTAAATATCAAAATTATAATTGCATCTACCTCTATAGCTAGCTTAGGTAGGTACTTAGGTATTAACTGTAACTTATTTTTTTTTATTGTTTAAGATGGCTGCAGGAAAAAAATCTTCAACTTGCTCAAATCCTACTGTAGAACCAATCAATGAACCAAAGAAAAAGAAGAAACCGTTGAAAGTTAAAAAGAGAATTAGAAAAACGAAGAGCTTGTTTGTGCCGAACACCGATGACGTAATGATAGCGAGAGCAAACACGCGGGATAGGAAGCGCCCGCTAACAATGAAAATTTCCCGACCCACCTCCCCCATAAAAGTTAAACGGACGTCCATTTCATTTGCGACCAGTAAAAGATTTAAAAGCAACCCGACTCCAAGAATAACAACCAAAAATAGCATCTTCAGAGACTCTGGTACGCCACGCCCGCGCCCTTCTGTAGTTAAAACGAAACGAAGCAAGAAAAAATCTTCTGATTTAAAAATGCCAACAGGTATAGAATACGACGATATATAAATCTCACTTGTTACATTAGTAACCACTAAAAAACCTAAGCTGTTTTGTGGTGATACGAACACTTATGCTTTCAGGTGGTATGGAATTGTACCATTGTAAACGTCCACCTGCTACATTGCATAAAAAAGCACTTGAAATTAAAACAATTAATGTAAATTTATTTTTTAAAAGGCCTTAAGTTAGGACTTTTTGGGCTGGCGGCCATTGATTGAACGCAAATATTTACATAACATTATAGGTAGGTACTTAGACTTACTGAGTTTAATTGACAATAAAACAAATTACATAATTTTATTGGTTTCACATTATTGTCGTGAATAGGTACCGCTCACAGAACATAATACCTATTAAATTATTATGAAGGTAGGAATATGGTTTCGTTTCGCCAATGTGCGATGGCTCTAACAGTCATGCCCTAATGTACGGCACTAGAAACTTATGTGCCACCAAAACAAGTTACAAGGATTTTGTAAAGGGGGGCCATAATTTGTTATCTTCACCCTATCACAATCTCGTTAGGTATATACCTACTCTTGCAGCTCGAACTGATTGCGTTTATGAGTAGGTACGCTTAACGCAGGCGGCATGCTGTGGACCACGAACAACTTTGCGCATGACATGAACGACATGCCATGGCACAATAAATAGGCGTAAGTATGTCTGTTTTTTAAGTCATGCCTCGGTTTTTACGCGCTATCGAATTGGAACGCCGAATTGTTGAAGCGCTGACGGTAAGTGCGTCATTGTCGACAGGGTGGTGGTAACCACGGTTATTTTAACCCCCGACAAAAAGAGGGTGTTCTAAGTTTGACGTGTGTATCTGTCTGTTCCCTCGTAGCTCCAATCATCATTAAGTCAAGCATCAAGTACTCTGCGGGAAACCTCACTGCCGCACTCAGTCATTCATTAAATTATGATTAATTAATCATTGACTTATGATTAACTGCCGTACTCAGTCGCATACAGTATTAAATTATATTATTTAATGATTAATTAATTAATTATCATTAAATCTATTACTGAATTGTCTTTAATGTACAAACGAAGCGTTAACTTCTGAGAATGAAACTTTTTAAAATCCAAGATTAAGTCGAGGTTGATTATACGGGTCTGCCCGCGAAATTCAAATTTAATTTGGTTTTTCGCAATTTGTAAACTAATACGGCAAACTAGGCTAATGGCATTCTAATAGACATCAAGACTAATTTGTGAGTAACTCACGTCCAACTCGGTATTTTGATTAATTTCTTAAACTGGTCACTTTCAAGTAAAGATTTTTATGTAAACCTGTGAAGATGATAATTCTACTGGCGCAATTAAATAGAATGCCATAAGCCTACTTTGTCGTATTGGTTTACAAAATGGGAAAAACCAAATTAAATTTGAATTTCGCGGGCAGACTCGTCTACTCCACCTTAAGTAACGATTAGCGACTCTGAGTGCGGTAGTAAGTCCTCAGCTCAGAGTAAATATTAGTAGGTATAGAGTGCTAATTTTGTGTTGTCTTTCTAGTATCATTCTTACAAGTTTTTACGGCACATTTAACCATTTTTAGGGTTCCGTACCAAAATGGTAAAAATGGAACCCTTATGGTGAGACTTTCTCCGTCCGTCCGTCCGTCTGTCCGTCCGTCCGTCCGTCCGTCCGTCCGTCCGTCCGTCTGTCACAGTCGATTATTTCAGTAACTATTAAAGCTATCGACATGAAATTTGGTATAGTTGTGTATAATAGTGGCCCAACATCATTGGAATAAAGAAAAATCGAAAATTATTTTTAGTTTTATTGAAAAAAGGGGAAAATCGAGGGTTTGAAATTTCAAAGTAAAATAACTATACCGAGTGGGGTATCATATGAAAGGCCTTTACTTGTGCATTCTAAAACAGTTTTTTATATATTTCTATATATAATAGTTTTTGAGTAATCGGCCAAAATGTCGAAAAAAATACCGTTCCCCCCCCCCCCCCCCTTATCTCCGAAGTTTACCAATCGAAAAATCTGAAATAATTATGGTCAATAGAGGTTTATGTATATTTTACAGGAAAAATAAAACCAACGCTCAAATTATCATAGTTTTTTTTATATTGACAATAAACCTCTACAAACAAAGTTAACGATAAATAAGCAAATTAATATAATATTATCGTTTTACTTTTACTTTTGGAGTACGGAACCCTCAGTGCGCGAGTCCGACTCGCACTTGCCCGTTTTTTTTTTAGTTTAATTCTGCTAAAAACTCGCAACAGTAATTTACACCGCTAGTACTCGTATGACTACCAGCGCTTGCGAACGGACCGATCCAATGTTCTCACCGGTGTCTACAGTTCCCAGTTAGAAACGAACGCTCTATACCTACTAAATACTTACTCTGAGGTCCTCAGCAACTTACAAGCAACTTACAAGCAACGCAGTAGATATACGTAGGTATAGGTGTATTTGGGCTCAGAATGGTCTCAATGACTAGATGTTAGATAAATGATGATCCAGGACCCAGTAGTGATGGAGCAACAAACAAGGTTCCAGGCTGTCGGGTATATGCTGAAAAGAAAAAATATTGCAACGTGTTTTTCGCCTCCACTCGTACACACAGACCAGTAACACTGCTCGTACATAAATCTGCATTTTTAAATGTACCTACTCTTTACTCTAGAGTCAATGTTTCTCTACACAACAGACAAACCCATCACAAACCAAACGTGTTAAAAACAAAAACAGCTCATGGCATGGAACTAGGAATTACTTCCTACTTCAATGAAATGAAAATAAATTCCTACTTCCATGAATTAGGTAACTGAATTCTTGATGCGTAGACCATGAACCTATAGTCCAGATTTCCTTACTTGAGTACCTACTCGAGTAAACCAGAGTAAACAATAATGGCCGAATGTTAACCAAAGACAATTTATAGGGTTGGGAAGTTATCGCATAAGCGATTGAACGAATGTGAAAGCATTATACAACTGAATGATTTTCATTCCAACTGCGATGGTCATAGACGTGTACCATTACTACAAATTTGACGTAAAAAGTAGCTAAACAATATCTTTTTCATAATTATATTAAAAAGAGGAATTTACAAGAAAAAATTAACGAAGATTTATTAATTATTACTAATCAGATTTTTGTTCTATTCTAAAGTATACCCCATTTGTGGGTAACATTGTGATAAGTACAAACAATTTTCTTAAAAAAAATAAACAGTAGTGTATTTTTATTTACCTGTTTTCTTTAGTAAAATGTTCTTTAGTTTGGTAATAATAAAGATTAGGATTATCTATATTTTATTTTATAATAATATCTAATTTTATTTAAGATAACCATTACAATCATTTTCTGCTAGTGATTTATTTTTTATCAATATCCATTATATTTTATGTTCTAAAGTTACTCACCTCTACTGTAATGATGATTCAATCATTGAAGTAGGAAGACTAGTCGTAATTCCTAGTTCCATGGATTCAATCCATTCATATGGTCACTCATTCGCCTGTCCCCACCTCAACGATTCATAGACAATCTAGGGTTACGAAATGTCACTTTCTCCTAATCTGTGCAAATGAGTTCTGCTATTATTTCGTTTTTGAGAAAATAAATATCTTATAATGGTAAACTCGAAGCAATTTTTGGTGTAAATCGTAACGAATGTAATTGATGAATAGATCTAGACAGTTATACATAGTTAAAAATGTGTGATTTGTGTGTAAATAAGTGATATACATATCAAGAGGTGTTTGTTTACTCGAATACTCAAGTAAGGAAACCTGGACTTATACAAACAGGACCGATATCTCGGAAAATTTATATTTAAAATGAACCTCATAACAGGTAGATAAAGTATATTTCCTGTTGCGCATTACACAGAGGCTAATCCGAGCCGAGAGGGATAGTAATAACGGAGGCCGTGTGTCTCGTTCTTTCATCTTGCCAGCCTAAAATAATGATTTTGATCAAAAATTTTGGCTCAAAAAACTCAGTTGAGACACTTAATTATGTTTTAATTTTATTTTAACATTTTTAAGTCACCGTATTTAATTGCATTAATTTCGATGGATAATTCCTTAACAAAAAAAAGAAAATATAAATTATCTAAAGTAGACTCAATAATTCAGTAGACAGAATTGACATTTACAGTGTTGTCAGTTTCTGATGAAAATAAAATAGTGTTGTGACTAAAGGATCCACATCAATCACTTACTCATTACGTCGTGTACCGAAACACTTATTTTTTTATTTACTAAGAAAACGCTCAAATTGTGTTTATTATAATTGATACAAAAAATATTTTGAATGGCAATTATGATCTTATCGAAAATCTGATCTCGTCTTTGTCGGCCTATACTGAGGAAATAAAACAACTTTTAGTACTAAAAATCGATCTTAAATATTTCTATTCGTGCTTTCTATTATTACAGCTTTAAAAAGGTGACCTTTATTACTATTTATCTACTCCAGCATCGAAAAGTTCCAATTTCGAGTTTGACAGCTGAATCGAAATGAAGCCTCTTTCGGTTTTGCTTCTCATTTCGATGCAGCTCGTTGTATGGGAGCTGAAACGAAATGGTTATCTTCTTAAAATAGGATACCTAAAGCTAAGGCTCTGAGTTCTGGCACTTTTGTACCGTTCATATGACAGAGGCGCCACAGGCGGCTGGTGGCGGCTTACGGAGTTACTTTTTGTTACTTAATTGAGCCTACTACGGCGTATTTTGTTAATGATTTTACTTCCTTGTCGTAGATAAAATCTTGTATGCAACTGAACGTAATTAGTCATTTTAATTCTCGTACTATCCTATTTTGATACTCGGCAAGCCTCGTATCAAAAAACAGCACTCGAATTAAAATGACCCTCATTACGATGCAGTTGCATAAATAGCTATTCTATTACATATTATGTGATCTTATGAGATTTATAAAATGAAATGAAATAGTACAGTACTACAGCTATCACTACCTACTGAGCTAGAACATCACTATTACAATAAATATGGCAATATTATTTTACAAAGTGACATTAGCAACTGTCATTTCAGTCTACTGAATTATTAATTCTACTTTAGTCTATTTTTTTTCATCTACAACTATGTTGACCATGAATTTTTAAATTCTTGTATTGTGTGATGGGTCGAGTACGTACGATGCCGATGCCGATTACGACGGTTCCTTACTCTTTACTTTTGTAATATAATTATTATTATTACAATTTTCATTATTTTAATTTTTTATTTAAAAGCCAGCTATTATGATTAATGTCCAAAGAAAGTGATGAATTTATCACATTATCTACACATGTCCAGTCATTATTATATCTAGCAATGTACTCACTATGACTGGACAAATCGATACCGTGTACTATTTTGTATTATTTATTTCGTAATCCATCCCTAATCCCTGAGAAAATTTTCCATTGCTAATGAAAAACTTCAATAAGTGTGTTTATAATAAACTAATTAGTAGGAAGAGTGCAAGATTGAATTTGTCTCACATATCGAAAATCTTATTGTCACCCTGTTAGAAAGGGACACACGGCCTCTGTACTAGCTATCTCGCTCGGTTCGCTTTTCAGCTGCGAGTACTCGATCCTGTTTGTTTATTAAGTCCATGGCGTAGACAGAGAAAGAGGATGCTCATTCTTCTTCTTCTTCGTTTGTTTAGTGGCTCCGCGCGTCGAGCGTTTGAGCCATAGTCAAGTTTTTCTGATCCTTTCCAAAATTCCGTTTCTTCAAATCCCGATTCCACCATTACAAAATAAGTTTCTCCGTTCCAAACAAAAATCTATTTCATTAGTTTAATAGTTTCTACAAAATGTGGTTTATTTTATCCATTTTAGGCATGTCGATCTTCTAAAATTATTCATATTGAAATCATGTATAAAATCCATAGCAAAAATATTTTGTTTACAAAAAATTAAGCCAATCATTGATCCATTTCAATTTTCACTTTTCAGCATCTCCATCATAATATCATAATATTTGCATTTGAAATTTATTTTTGAATATTTACAAACGTAGTAACGGCCACCACCACCACCGACTAATCATAATCACAGCCGGATGCTCATTCTACTCATGGAATTAACTGGTTTTACGGCTCTGGGTTATAGCCCTTAGGTATTCCACAAAGTTAAATTAAAGTGACCACAGAGTATAGACCAGGGCCCTGATTCTGTAACTCAGTTGCTATCAAAAAATGATAGCCACTGACATATATTTTTTATCCATTGAAGGTTTGCTATGAAAATAAAAGTATCAGTTTCGTAGCAAACCGTCAATGGATAAAAAATATATGTCAGTGGCTATCACTTTTTGATAGCAACTGAGTTACAGAATCAGGGCACAGGAACTGCCAGGCCAGGAACAAAAAAGCAAAAAAGTGACTCGCCTCGCTGACTCGCTCGTACCAAAGAGTATAATAATATATAGGCTCGTACTCAAACAAATTGTCAAGTAAAATGAATTTTAAGAATATGTCGCGAAAACTGAAAAGCACCTCTGTCCTTTAAATAATAATTAAAGCTAAACCGGGCACTGGGCAGTAGGGCCGTTAGCAGCCAGTAGGTTTTACGGTACAGCGCGAGACTTTTATTGTTGATATACTACGATCCTATTTATGACAGTTTCAAAGTGTTTCATGTTTGACAAACGCCGAAGTTGCGCCGATTGCCGAAGTGTTTGTGCCGTGGTGATGATGTGAATTGTGAGACAAAACTGTGAATAATAAAGTCATTCTCATGCTTTTTGTGGAGTTGCGTTATAGATGTTATAAAACGGGCAATTGATAATGTCGGAGTACGACCTGCAGTTCCAAGCAGACCTAGAGAAGGCGCAGGCTCTGAGTTTAGAAAGTTTGGCATTGGAGCAATTTCGGAGGCAGAAGCAGCAATCTACTTCAGGTAACTGACGTAATATTGTTTACTCCCTCAAAGATAACATGATCCAAGGCCTTTTCTCTAGTATAGTATTCATAGTTATCTCATACCTTTGAATAAGTGGAATAATAATAATAAGTGCTATTTATGTGCTCTTTTTTGACCAATTTATCATGTAGTTTTGCTGGGTAAACAAAGACCCAAGTTTTGTAATTGAATGGTCTACCAACTTACAAAATCACTTAGGGTGAGATCTATAGATGGCACTCTAACTCAGCTCAGACTCAAGATTGAGTTAAAACGAGACAGATTTATGTCAAGACCTATTTGTGTCTCGTTTTAACTCTATCTTGAGTCTTGAGCGGAGCCAGAGTTCGATCTACAGATCTCAGCCTTAGTAGCCTACTTGATTACATGTCTCAACAAGTATGGTAAGCTGTTAGTCCCTGTAAGCCCCTCTTATAATTACAAACAGCTGATAATAATCACTAAACCTCAGTTGTAATATTTTCATTACTCTTTTTTTAATTTTTATATACTTATTTTTTATTTTATTCGATGACAAGATAGTCCTTGACTGCGACCTCACCTGATGGTAAGTGACTATGCAGTCTAAGATGGTAGCGGACTAACTTGGAAGGGGTATGGCAGTGCAAATTCAACCCATACCCCTAATCGGTTTCTACACGCCATCGTGCCGGAACGCTAAATCGCTTGGCGGCACGTCTTTGACGGTAGGGTGGTAACTAGCCACGGCCAACGAAAGCCTCCCACCAGACCAGACCAGAGACAATTCAGAAATTATAAATTCCCAAATTGACCCCGCCGGGAATAGAACCCGGGACCTCCCAGTTATAAGACCACAGCGCTCACCACTGCGCCAGGAAGGTCGTCAAAATTCTTGATTCACGTTCATAATATTATAAACTAGCTGATGCCCCTGCAACTTCATTCACCTTGAGTAAGTGTGTGTGAAATTGTATTTCTTTGTTCATTTGTCCTTCAATCATGAAGCAATGGATTGACGTGATTAATCTTCACTTGGTACCCACAATATTATATCTTCAAAATCAGCAGTCCCTAAATCCATACAGTTTAGGTGGGGTACAGCCCCTGCAACATCAGGGTAGAGGAGTTGGAACTGAAATTTCTATAGGACCATCTCGCAAAGTTTCTCAGTGGATTAAAAAAAATTACGAAAATTATTAAACTAGTTCATAAATCTCTGCATTGTTGATGTTCTTAGGTAGAAAAACAAAACTCCTCCTTTATTCAGTCAGTTAAAAAAGTAGCCTAAGTTACTCCTTATAACATACTACCCGTGCGAAGCCGGGGTGGGTAGTTGTTTCATTATAATTTTGTTACAAGTACCAAATACACTTTCATATATACATTTAGTAAAAAGCTGTTATTTTGACATTACAAACAGACAGTGCAATTTTATTTATTTGTATAGATAAACAATTCATATTAAATTACATATAAATCTAAAACCTCATCAATGTCACTGCAGAGCTGTGCTGGGTCATAGTACCCAAGATGCTGCTAGCATTGCCCCTTTCAATGGCCAAATTACAGTTTGATGATGGGCTGATGGATATTGGAACCAGTCAAAACTGGACTGTAGCTGACTCTTGTTATTAAGTTGTTACACCAAAATCCATACATTTGTCCAGTTAACATACAGTATAATATGTACAATGTACATAGGTTTACAATATAAATTGAGGTAAACCAGTGTGTATTAAATTGAAACAGTATGAAATGGTATTGTTGAAATATGTCCAATTGGTCTCATTATAATTGATAGCAAGGTTATCAATCTGAAAGGAAGGAAAGTTCATTACCCTGTGTGGGAACTCAGATGATTTTTAACTGGCTTTAAATTATTAAGGGTGCATTCAAATTAGTTGCCTTTATGCCGCGCATCACCAGTGCCTACGGTGGTGATGCTACGCTGCATTAGTGCTGCTTTGTGGATTCAGGATATCATATTGTTAGTATTTATGAGATAAATGCTTGGAATATAATACACTCCTAGAAACGCAATAATCAATACGTTGATATGCCATTTTTTGTAAGCATTTAATTTAAATGCAGACTGCAGTATCATTGCATTAGTATGGCGAGCTCTCAGAAAAAATTACATACTGTGATGTGGAAGGGTGTCATTTATCATAATAACCATCAAAAACTTAATTATCAGTACCAGTACAGAAAATAATTACATGGCACTCACACATTTATTGGTTTTTTTGAGCCTACGTTTGGAGCAGAACTTAGTTAGGAAATTCCAATCTATGAGTATTAAATCTAAGGATAAATCTAAAAAGATAGGTGATATTCACCAACACAATCATTCTGTATAATGGAATTGCTGGGTTAATTGATCAAGTGATCAATAATTCAAATAGATGTTTATTTTGTTTGACAAGCCAACAATATTCTTGCAAAAATATGGCAACATCTTACTAATTTTAAAGTATGTTTGTTTGTTAGTTTGTCATTCAATCATGCTGCAACAGAGCTACAGATCAAAGTGTTTTTTTGCATGGGTATAGTTCAGGACCTGGAGAATGACATAGGGTACTTTTTATCCCGGAAAATCGAAGAGTTCCTGTGGACTTTTAAAACTAAATCCACGCAGACAAAGTCACGGGCATCAGCTAGTTTATAATATTAGTAAGAAGTATAATAGTGAGTTATCTGTTTGATTGTTTGGGTGAGATCTATAGATGGCACTCGCACTCAGCTCAGACTCAAGACTGAGTTAAAACGAGACAGATTTATGTCAGAACATATTTGTGTCTCATTTGAACCCTATCTTGAGTCTTAAGCAGAGCTAGAGTACGATCTATAGATCACAGCCTTAATGATTTTGTGACAAATGACATGTGCGTAGAAGATCAAGTTTAAATTTTTAAATTTAATAGAATAATTTGGATTATTATTGATGAATTGCTAATTGAATGACAGCTTGCACAATATCTTTTGTACAAGTGTACATTTTAGTCCGGGAGGAATCGGCGCATGCGTACCGAAAACTATTCCACTTCAATTTTTTTATGCGATCCTCTTCCAATGGCCCTCCTAATTATATAAATGCATGTTGCCAGGGCGCCACCTGGTGCCATATTATTTAAACCGAAATTGTTTATTCAATTGCAAGGAATTATTATTTTTCAACTTTATTAAAATACCAATAAAAAAGGTCCTATGACTTTTCACGATAAAGTTAATATTTTTAAAGATATGAATTTTTAAAGGTTCGAAAAATCTCAAATTTGGGTACTTTCGACCTATAAAAAATATATTAAAAAAAAACATAATGTTTTAGTAATATATTTTTTTAAATTCTCTATACGATAGTTAATAATATTGTTAATAGAGATTTAAAAAAATTCATTGTTTACATCTTTTTTTTAATTGTTAATTTCGCGCGCTCACAAGTATGCGTCGCTTATAGTCTAGATTTCCTTACTTGAGTATTCGGGTAAACAAACACCTCTTGATATAAATATCACTTATTTACACACCAACCACACATTTTGAACTATGTTTAACTGTCTAGATCTGTTCATTAAACAAATTCGTTACGATTTACACTTGAATGTTTAGAAAAAACATTCAAATGAATTGAATAATAGTTATTTATGCAACTGTTGTATAATAAGGGGTATTATAGAATAGAATAGAATAGAATAGAATAGAATAGAATAGAATAGAAATATTTTTATTCAAATACACTTTTACAAGTGCTTTTGAATAGTCAAGGAATCTACCACTGGTTCGGAATGCCTTTCCTGCCGAGAAGAACCAGCAAGAAACTCGGCGGTTGCTCTTTTCAACTTTTCAAAACAAATTTACAATACAGTAAATACTATTAAAACACGAATGTGGGTTTATCACACGAGGCGTAGCCGAGTGTGATAATAGTATCACACTCATGTGATACTATGACACACATATGATTCACATGTGTGATAAACCCACATTCGTGTTTTAATACCCCTTATTATACAACAGTTGCATAAATAACAATTCATTTGAATGTTTTTTCTAAACATTCAAGTGTAAATCGTAACGAATGTGTTTAATGAACAGATCTAGACAGTTAAACATAGTTCAAAATGTGTGGTTGGTGTGTAAATAAGTGATATTTATATCAAGAGGTGTTTGTTTACCCGAATACTCAAGTAAGGAAATCTAGACTATAAGCGACGCATACTTGTGAGCGCGCGAAATTAACAATTAAAAAAAAGATATAAACAATGAAATTTTTTTAAATCTCTATTAACAATATTATTAACTATTGTATAGAGAATTAAAAAAAAATATTACTAAAGCATTATGTTTTTTTTAAATATATTTTTCATAGGTCGAAAGTACCCAAATTTGAGATTTTTCGAACCTTTAAAAATTCATATCTTTAAAAATATTAACTTTATCGTGAAAAGTCATTGGACCTTTTTTATTGGTATTTCAATAAAGAATATAAAAAAAATTTGTCCGGTTGAAAAATAACAATTCCTTGCAATTGTTTAAACAATTTCGGTTTAAACAATATGGCACCAGGTGGCGCCCTGGCAACATGCATTTATATAATTAGGAGGGCCATTTGAAGAGGATCGCATAAAAAAATTGAGGTGGAATAGTTTTCGATACGCATGCGCCGATTCCTCCCGGACTATTTAGGCTTATTATGGTCTTCAAGAATTTTGAATTTCGAGTTTGTTAAACTGGTAAATTGTTGTTCATAAAGAGAAATCAAAATAATCAGGTTTTTATTATATTAATTTATATATAAATTGTAACCCTAAACCTTGTTTATTGTTATTATTTCTAATTTATGGTCACTATCTGTTGTGTGTCAAATAAATATAAGTTGTGATAGTGATTGGATAGGGTTATCTTATCTAATTATTATCGACATCTTGCAGATAATGGTCAGGATACAGGCAGCGCCAGTGTTCGACGTCGCGACGAGAGTGACGGACCGCCCCCCGCTTTACCTCCACCTCCTAGAAGGCCGCCTAGAAGAACTTCTAGCTCGGAAAGCTCTAGGTGATTTTTCTTATAAATATATCCATACAATCAACAGACTAAACTTCGGGTTTCAATGTGATTGTAGCATCAATTCACTTACAATATGCGTGATTGTACCAATTGATTACTTTTGGGGCCAAGTTCACCATTGCTGATTAACATTTAACCCAAGAATAACATTGAAAATCTGTTAATAAGTCCGAGTTGACAACACATTGTGCCAAAAAAAATTGTATTCCTGGGGCTGGTTTGCATCCAATAGATTTTGACTTTGAATCAAACATTTCTTTTTAGCAAAATGTACCTACATATTAAAATATTATGTTGATAATTTGTACTATGGTTATCACATGATCTTCTATTGCATATCTGAAAAGTTGATATACTTTTTGTTACCAGATTAAAACAAACTCAAAATGGAAGGATTATGATTTATGATTTTAGTGGTTTAGTATGTTTGTATGTATGTGTCCTATTTATTTTATTTTGAAGAAATTTCTCAATTGATTTTTTATGGTCTGGGTGACATAGGCTACATTTTATACAAATAAAATCAATATGACAGATTTTATATCCAACTAGCTATTGCCCGCGGCTTTGCTCACATTAAGTTCGATTTTTCAAACCCCCTATTTTACACCCTTAGGGGAATCCTTTCTTAAACTAGCGGCACGCTATGATGGCCGGTTTGACGTTTGTCCGCTCATGAAGTTCCGTATTAATTGATAACGACTTTGAAGGAAATAATTGTATTACTTTATTGACGATAGTGATGTGCAGAGATTCATAAATTTTATCGAATGTAGTTTTAGGTTTAGGACTCAAAATTTATTTATTAAATTGATTTCTAAAATGTATACAAGTGTAGAAAAATCAGTTTGCACCATTTAAGGGGTGAATGTACTTGTGAATATGAACAATTTTCACTATGTGGACAAACCTCTGAAATCGCAAAAAAATATCAGCTGTTTCATACAAAAGGTAAAATTTTTATTTTTATATGATATATACCACAACTCGGCATTTGGTTTTCTAAATTGAAAATTTTTAAAAATGGAATCTAATACGATCGTCACATAGGATCGCTGGCTAGCACAACTACTACCTCCGGCAAACTCGCGTCAATGCTCAATGCAAAACAAAGCAGTTTCGAATTGACGTTGCTTCGAAAAGTATAAACTGTCAGTGCAATGCGATTGTGATATAGTTTTGACCTGGCTTTGGATTTCAAATATTGATACTGCATTACTGTTGACCCTTGCTCGTTAATTTGGACTCTGTTCAAGCCCTTTGTTGTGGATTTCGTCGATATGACCGAACGTACGCAGAGAACTGTTCTAAATAGTCAGACACGTGAGTTCGTAATACGCCTTCGTAACTATTTCGATCGTGAAGCTCAAAATGGAGGGCCAATTTTACCTATAACGTCAGTGGTTGAACGCGTAGCTGATGCGCTTAATATTGGACAACGAACTGTTAGACGGATAACTAAAAAAAAATATGGCGAGACTGGCACAGAAGAAAATAAACTTCACACACCAAAAAAGAGAAAACGAGCAAAACCAGTCGTAGGCATCGATAGCTTTGATGCCGATGCTATCCGAAGACATGTTTACGGCTACTATTTACAGAAGGAGTATCCAACAAGAAAAAAGTTGGTGCATTCACTGAAGGAAGCTGGATTATTCTTCGGTGGGGAAAGTTCTTTAACGAAGATTTTGAAGACCATTGGATTTCGATACAAAAAATGTAACAAACGCAAAATATTGATGGAAAGATTTGATATAGCGATGGCAAGGTATACTTTTTTACGGCAAGTGAAAGAAATCAAAAATTGGCAAAATGTTGTGTTCTTGGATGAAACATGGCTTAATGCTAACCATACTGTAGGCCGTTCTTGGAACGATGACACAGCAGCATCTACTTCCAAAGTTCCTGTAGGAAAAGGATCGCGACTTGTCATTTTTCACGCCGATTTGTCACGCCGGAACCATCAACGGGTTTGTCGAAGGTTCTCTCATGGCTTTTGCGTCAAAAACCACTGGAGACTATCATGAAGACATGAATGGAGAAAAGTTTACTGAATGGTTTACCTCAATGTTGTGTAGCCTCCCTGAACCATCTATTATAATTATGGACAACGCCCCATACCACTCGATGCAAATTGACAAGCCACCTGCCCAATCCCAAAAGAAAGCTGATATCGTCGCATGGCTTCGTAAAAATGGCGTAGATGCAAACATGAATATGTTAAAAGCGGAATTAGTACGTCTTTTAAAAGAAAACAAACCAACCAAGATCCGATACGTCATTGACGAAATAGCATTAGAACATGGGCACAGAGTTATACGGTTACCGCCTTACCATTGTGAGTATAATGCGATTGAGTTGGTGTGGGCTCAAATTAAGGGATATGCTGCAAGACACAATACAGAACCCCCATTTACCACAAAAAAAATGCTAAAATTATTAGAAGAAGCTTGTGAACATGTGACTCAAGGAGACTGGGAAAAGGTTGTGAATAGAACTGTTAAATTAATAAGGGAAGATTATGAAAGAGATGTGAAAATAGATAATATTATAGAAAACGAACATATAATTATTAATGTAGGTGATGATAGCAGTGACGACAGTGAAAATAGTAGTATGGACGAATTTGATTAATTATGGCCTTTTGTGGCACCTTTTTTGGTATCTTTTGTATTCATATGTTTCTTGTGTGCATATAAAGTATGTATATTCATTTTCATTCAAATATTCAGTTCGTTCAAATAAATTAAATAAACATATACATTTTTGTTTTATTAAACCTATTTAATCAGGTACAAAAACAAAACTTAATTGTTTTTTGTTCGAGAATAAATTGACATTCCACATCACTATTGTAATGTGTCAAACCGGCCATCATAGCGTGCCGCTAGTTTAGCGTATGCCTACATCATAATAGCTATCTGTATGCCATATTTCAGCCCGATCCATCCAGTGGTTTGAGCTGAGCGTTGATAGCTCAGTCAGTCGGTCACCTTTTCCTCTTATATATTTAGATTTCCTGTAGTGAGGTTACAGTTTTTAATTTATTTTAGCCTTTGTGCTAATTCTGGGTATGAGCTATCTCCATTCCAAATTTCAGCCAAATTGGTTCATTCATTGAGGTGTGAAAGAGTAACAAATATCCATCCACCCATCCTCATAACCTTTCTTCTTCTTATTTATCAACCTATAGACGTCCACTGCTGGACAAAGGTCTCCTGCATGGACTTCCACAGGCTTCGGTCTTGCGCCGCTGGAATCCAGCGGCTCCCTGCGACTCGTTCGATGTTGTCGGTCCAGCTAGTGGGGGGTCTGCCAACATTGCGTTTCCCGGTGCGGGGTCGCCACTCATGCACCTTGGGACCCCAACGACCATCAGCTCTTCGAACTATGTGCCCCACCCATTTCTACTTCAGTTTCGCGACACGCTGAGATATTTCGGTGACTGGTTCTCCTACGGATCCCCTCATTTCTGATTTGATCTCGCAGGGATATACCGAGCATAGCTCTCTCCATCGCTCGCTGAGCGACCCTGAGCCTTCTTATGAGGCCCATAGTTAGCGACTATGTCTCGGATCTGTAAGTCATCACTGGCAACACGCACTTTTCGAAGACCTTAGTCTTCAGGCACTGAGTGATTTTGGACGGGAAGACGTCTCGGAGCTTCCCGAACGCTGCCCAGCCGAGTTGGATTCGGCGGTTAATCTCTCTCGAAATTGGACCTACCTAGCTGGACTGTAGGTCCCAGGTATATATACTCGTCTACGATTTCGAGTGCAGAGTTCTCAACGATTACTGGGTGGAGCGGAGCATGAGCATTGGACATGATTTTCTTCTTGCTCATGTTCATTTTCAGGCCCACATGTTGAGTAACCCTGCTGAGATCATTGAGCATTGTTTTGAGATCTCTCAGATGAGTAAGGCTGAGATCTATAGATGGCACTCATACTCAGCTCAGACTCAAGACTGAGTTAAAACGAGGCAGATTTATATCAGGACATATTTTGTGTCTCGTATTAACTCTTATCTTGAGTCTTGAGTAGAGCCAGAGTACGATCTATAGATCTCAGCCTCAGAGTCTCTGCCCTACTACTACACTAGCGGCACGCTATGATGGCCGGTTTGACGTTTGTCCGCTCATGAAGTTCCGTATTAATTGATAACGACTTTGAAGGAAATAATTGTATTACTTTATTGACGATAGTGATGTGCAGAGATTCATAAATTTTATCGAATGTAGTTTTAGGTTTAGGACTCAAAATTTATTTATTAAATTGATTTCTAAAATGTATACAAGTGTAGAAAAATCAGTTTGCACCATTTAAGGGGTGAATGTACTTGTGAATATGAACAATTTTCACTATGTGGACAAACCTCTGAAATCGCAAAAAAATATCAGCTGTTTCATACAAAAGGTAAAATTTTTATTTTTATATGATATATACCACAACTCGGCATTTGGTTTTCTAAATTGAAAATTTTTAAAAATGGAATCTAATACGATCGTCACATAGGATCGCTGGCTAGCACAACTACTACCTCCGGCAAACTCGCGTCAATGCTCAATGCAAAACAAAGCAGTTTCGAATTGACGTTGCTTCGAAAAGTATAAACTGTCAGTGCAATGCGATTGTGATATAGTTTTGACCTGGCTTTGGATTTCAAATATTGATACTGCATTACTGTTGACCCTTGCTCGTTAATTTGGACTCTGTTCAAGCCCTTTGTTGTGGATTTCGTCGATATGACCGAACGTACGCAGAGAACTGTTCTAAATAGTCAGACACGTGAGTTCGTAATACGCCTTCGTAACTATTTCGATCGTGAAGCTCAAAATGGAGGGCCAATTTTACCTATAACGTCAGTGGTTGAACGCGTAGCTGATGCGCTTAATATTGGACAACGAACTGTTAGACGGATAACTAAAAAAAATATGGCGAGACTGGCACAGAAGAAAATAAACTTCACACACCAAAAAAGAGAAAACGAGCAAAACCAGTCGTAGGCATCGATAGCTTTGATGCCGATGCTATCCGAAGACATGTTTACGGCTACTATTTACAGAAGGAGTATCCAACAAGAAAAAAGTTGGTGCATTCACTGAAGGAAGCTGGATTATTCTTCGGTGGGGAAAGTTCTTTAACGAAGATTTTGAAGACCATTGGATTTCGATACAAAAAATGTAACAAACGCAAAATATTGATGGAAAGATTTGATATAGCGATGGCAAGGTATACTTTTTTACGGCAAGTGAAAGAAATCAAAAATTGGCAAAATGTTGTGTTCTTGGATGAAACATGGCTTAATGCTAACCATACTGTAGGCCGTTCTTGGAACGATGACACAGCAGCATCTACTTCCAAAGTTCCTGTAGGAAAAGGATCGCGACTTGTCATTTTTCACGCCGATTTGTCACGCCGGAACCATCAACGGGTTTGTCGAAGGTTCTCTCATGGCTTTTGCGTCAAAAACCACTGGAGACTATCATGAAGACATGAATGGAGAAAAGTTTACTGAATGGTTTACCTCAATGTTGTGTAGCCTCCCTGAACCATCTATTATAATTATGGGCAACGCCCCATACCACTCGATGCAAATTGACAAGCCACCTGCCCAATCCCAAAAGAAAGCTGATATCGTCGCATGGCTTCGTAAAAATGGCGTAGATGCAAACATGAATATGTTAAAAGCGGAATTAGTACGTCTTTAAAAAGAAAACAAACCAACCAAGATCCGATACGTCATTGACGAAATAGCATTAGAACATGGGCACAGAGTTATACGGTTACCGCCTTACCATTGTGAGTATAATGCGATTGAGTTGGTGTGGGCTCAAATTAAGGGATATGCTGCAAGACACAATACAGAACCCCCATTTACCACAAAAAAAATGCTAAAATTATTAGAAGAAGCTTGTGAACATGTGACTAAAGGAGACTGGGAAAAGGTTGTGAATAGAACTGTTAAATTAATAAGGGAAGATTATGAAAGAGATGTGAAAATAGATAATATTATAGAAAACGAACATATAATTATTAATGTAGGTGATGATAGCAGTGACGACAGTGAAAATAGTAGTATGGACGAATCTGATTAATTATGGCCTTTTGTGGCACCTTTTTTGGTATCTTTTGTATTCATATGTTTCTTGTGTGCATATAAAGTATGTATATTCATTTTCATTCAAATATTCAGTTCGTTCAAATAAATTAAATAAACATATACATTTTTGTTTTATTAAACCTATTTAATCAGGTACAAAAACAAAACTTAATTGTTTTTTGTTCGAGAATAAATTGACATTCCACATCACTATTGTAATGTGTCAAACCGGCCATCATAGCGTGCCGCTAGTGTATGTCATCGGCAAATCGCAGGTGTGTGATGTACTAGCCGTTTCACACTTACAATACATCACAAACTTTCACACTTATAATATTCGTAGGATTAGTAGGACTTTTAGCCTCTCAGCAATATATTTTTTGGTTTGTACAGATCGACTGGGACTAGTCCGACCCGCAACGCCAGCAGTGACCTTATATCATTCTCGAGCCCGACCAGCAAAACTGCGCCTAAGGATCCCCATGCCTCCCTCAAAGAGTACATCGATCAGATCAGCAAGTATGAGGCCATACATCTTAATTTGTTTTAATATACATATTATTGTAAAAATGTAGAATATTCCTGCCTAGCCTGCCCAGTGTCCTTGCCAATATTATAAATGCAAAAGTGTTTTTGTCCTTCAATCACACGATAAAAAAGCAACGGATCGACGTGATTTTTTGCATGGGTATAATTGAGGACTTGGAGAATAAGATAATGTACATTAGATCTTTTATCCTGGAAAACAATTTTATAAAACTTACTCTACATGGAGGAAGTAGCAAACTTAAGGTAGTTGACCATTTTTAAAGAAAACAAATATTAATTTAAAGTACTAATACCAAAACAGTATTTGGGGGATATTTTAACTATTCCTTAATTAATTCAATGCTGTGGGCGCTGTGGCATGTATAAAGTTTTATCAAATTAGCAATGACATAATTATATCAATCAAAAGATAGCTGTGATATTGGATAAACACTCTATTTTTTTTGTTAGTGTTTCTTATTTTTATTTTATATTGTCTTCGAGTGTTTAATGAATTAAATGCTCTTTCCAGATTGGGTCAACAGACTGAAGAAATCACGTTGAACACGCCCGAACAAACTCAACTAATGAATAACCAAAATCAAAGGCCAACAGGCTACCCGTACGCGCCATACAACTATGGCTATCCCCTCCCGTACACGCCAATGGGTCCTTATCCGAATATACCGTACGGAATGCCCGCGCCAATGGGACCGATGCCCAACTACGCCTTCTACCCGCCAATGTTGGCCCAACCAGACCAACCACCCACATATGTAGCAACCAATACGCCAATATACGCGCCAACTATACCTTACGCACAAACCAGAATGGCTACTCCGTCTCCCTACGTCTCGTATCCTCCCCAAACACCTCAGTCTCCCACACCCTACAATTACAATACAACAAATCTAATATCGAGGCCAACGAGACCTGCTTCAATATACCCCCAACTCAATCAAATGCCGAGATATGTTACGCCGCCGAGTAATGCTCAAACGAACAAAGTGAACAACAATAACAATAATAGTGCCATCACACTGCCGGTTGCGAAGACAGAGCCATCCCAAGACAGTGTGGAAAGCAATACTTCAAAGAAATCTGATGGGGTGAGTTATTTAATTAATTTATCCCTCACCTGACATCGTTGTCGTCACGTAGGTCATAAATGTCCACTCTATGACCTACGTCATAGACAGATCACGATCTTGTGTCGCTTGTATCAAGCGGCTGCCGGCAACTCGCTTCAAATTGTCCACCTAGTCAGTGGTAGTCTTTCAGTCCTCTGTTTCCCGACCACCGTCTATTTTATATTTATAACGACGACGCGTATGTACGCGTTGTATTTATAAATACTTTATAACTTGGGGTACTTAGCTGACTCGAGTATCTACAATGTTTATATCTATTTATTTATTTATTTATTTGGAAGCCCACATTGTATACAATGTGTTTACTTATATACTAGTACAATTTTACATAATATTTTTATCCGACATAGATTATAAGGAATACACAGGATACCTACACATGTTTACAAAATGACACAGGATATAAAATTATCGCACAATACATCGCACAAAATCATAATAATAAAAAAAACAAATGTCAATCCTGATAATTATCAAAATGTCAAATAGCTTTTTAAATTCCAAAATCATGTCAAAAGTTATTAGACTGTTATGGCAATTGAAATGTTGAAATCTTTTTGGTCATGTTGAAAAAAATTCTTCCAAGGAGTAAAATTTTTTTCTCTTGCAACCATTTCTTTAATTGTAGTCGAACGAGTCCACCGACGAGTTGGGCAACTTGCCGAAATCGTTGAACCTGATCGACTTCGGCGGGCGCAAGGCCAGCGGGCAAGGTAGCGTAAGAGTCAGTGTGTTAGAGGCGTTTGATCCGCTACTAACTGAACAGAATCATTCCGGTGAGTGGCTTGTGTCTCATTGCAAAACTCTTGAGAGCTTGATGGCAAATGATCTGATAGACTAAACAACATAAGAAGCCCAAGGGAGTAATGGGGGCCTATTACCAATGCTTCAAATAGTATAACATAATACACTGGAGCCAGTAACATTGAAAGTCCCGTCTTGCACATTCTAAAATTTTGTATTGGGATTGAGAGTTAAACATTATACGTTTATAATAAGCTCGGTATGCGTTAATTTGAAAAGTCGAAACCATGTTAAATTTTTTTTTCAAAATTCAGAAATGTTCTACCGTCATCGCGGATGTTGCTTTTTGCAATGCATTCGATGGATAATTTATTACTCTTTGAGGAAATAATAACGCAAGCCACTTTTTTGGGCTGAAGAGTCTTCTATCACATACTTCAAGTAGGTAGGCGAGGTTAACTGTAAATTCCAATACCAATTTCCAATTCCAAAGCAACTGCTGAGTTTCTTGCTGGCTCTTCTCAGCAGAATCCGCTTTCCGAACCGATGGTAGAGTCATGACGTGTCATAAGAGCCACAGGTTGGCCTACGTGAAATAAATAAGTTTGAATTTTGAATTTTTTTTGAATTTTGAATACTTGGGAACTTTCAATGTTACCGGCTCCCGGACCATAATTATTTCAATATTGTGTTGACATTTCATACAATTACAACCTTAAAGTAAGTGACATAAGGATGTCATTGTATGACATGTCAACACAATAATTAGTTAAAAACTACTTTAAGCATTGGTGATACAGCCCTAGTTCTGAAGAATATAGGCTTTATATTATTATTTTATGCAAATACTAGCCCGCGACTTCGTCCGCGTGGATTTAGTTTTTAAAATCCCTCGGGAACTCTTTGATTTTTCCGGGATAAAGAGTAGCCTATGTTACACTCCAGGTCCTCAACTATACCCATGCAAAAAATCACTTCAATCCATAGCTCTGTTGCGGCGTGATTGAAGGAAAAACCAACAAACACACTCGCATTTATAATATTAGTATGAATTAACATTATTAGTTTATTATATAAAAGATAATATTTAATATGTAGGGGCAGGTGCTGTTCCTATGGACGCTTGTACCTGTGGACACAATCGATTCCGTTGAAAATAGCAACCCTAAAACTCTAATTTGAACGCGACCGTAAAGTTTTGTCTATGGTTGACAGTTCACGTTCAAATTATAATTTTAGGGTTGCTAGTTTCGACGGAATCGATTGTGTCCACTGGTACAAGCGTCCATTGGTTGGTTGGTTTTCATGACCAAAAAATTTGTGAAATTTTTAACAAGACATATTAAGTTATTTTGAAGTTCAAGCACTAGAAAAGGATCAGATTTTATTTTTTATGTATTTTCATTTTAAATACATCGTTAAAAGCAGTAATTTGAAAGCGTTTAACAGTTATTTGCCATTATGTCTCAAAATCATATGTGAAATTGTATTCATTGTAGCCAAAAAGACAATTTAAGGGTGTTGCCATATCCATTTAACCGAAGTCGATCGTTGTCGTCATTCAGAGTGGATGTGGCTTTGACTGAATTATACCGGTCGATAAAATAATCGATCAATCCGTCGATCGGAGATAGACGACGGGTGATGATCTGCCAAAATAGCGGCTGGTGAGGGCGAGAGGCGATGTAGAAGACCGCCACGCGAGATTCGAGAGCCACTCTATCCTCAATCGATAAAAATAACGAGCAATCTAGTGGATCGGATTTGTTAAGTAGGAAGAGGAACTCAGAATTGTTAAACTGATCGACATTGATCTCATTCTACTTGTACTATCGATCGATGACTTCGATCGACGGGGTCGGTGTGGTGATAGATACACTCGGTAAAATCAATGGATTAAATACACACTTCATTATAACTATATCTTTTGGGCCATATCATACATTTTAGTCATTCTCTAAATGTGATGTGTTATATTATTTTGTTTTGTTTTTAGATTAATCCCACTTCTGATATCATTGTGTTGTTAAAAATTAAATGTTCATACGAGGTGTTCGTGCTTTATGTCTTGTTTTGTTATTAATAAAATATGTTTGGGAAGGGGCACAAACAAATCACAGTTTTGTGAAAACAAGTGAAATGTGCATGGTTTTACTTATTTTAAGCGTTTTGTGTCTTTACTTAGGACGTGTAACTTTGGAAGTTAATAAATATTAACTGTTTGTAAATCTGTCATTTAGTATGAAGATGACAAATCATGGTGTTGTTCCAAAAGTTTCCATACTAAAGATTTACGCACAGTTAAAGTTCACCTAACCTTAGGGTTTAGAGCATGATAAGCTGGATGGTTAATGGCAGGTTTTAAAAAAAAAATTACGCGACGTCCTACCAAAACTTTATTTTATTAGTCGGTATCAGTACACATCATTTCTTCAGGAATGATTGTTCGTTCCAATTGACCTAATGGTGGTGGTTAATATTTATTTTTGGTATAGCCTCAATAGCCTAACGGTTAGAGGTGCGGATTGAAAATCGAATAGTCGCAGGTTCAACCTCCAGCCATTGCACTATTGTCATAACAAGCTTTTCGCCCATTTTGAGGGGAGAGGAGAACATAAGTAAAGCTCAGCTTGGCTGATATTCTGTACAAAAATCAGTTCAAGTTGTACAACATATGTAACCGTGTAGGTAACTAACTGTTCTATTGAATTGTAAACTTGTTTTGAAAAGAGCAACCGCCGAGTTTCTTGCTGGTTCTTCTCGGCAGGAAGGGCATTCCGAACCAGTGGTAGACTCATCGACGATTTAAAAGCACTTGTAAAAAAGTTTATTTGAATTAAAAACATTTCTATTCTATTCTATGGTATTTTTGTAACAGATTACGCAGCCAAGAGTGAATGTTCGAGCGTGTATGAGGAGTACGATCCCTTGGACTTTTTGTATGGCGAGACGGAGCTACGCGACGCGCCTGTGTACGCCGCCGTCAGTAAACGGGAGAGTGTAGCGCTGCCATCGCCGCCGCCTAAGAAGATTCCCAGCGTACCTGCCGTGCCTAAAAGGCCGACTACGGTATGTAAACAGGGTCGAATTATAATCCTTACTAATATTATAAATGCGAAGTGTGTTTGTTTGTTGGTTTGTTGGTTTGTCCTTCAATCACGCCGCAACAGGGCTACGGATCGACGTGATTTTTTGCATGTGTATAGTTGAGGACCTGGAGAGTGACATAGGCTACTTTTTATCCCGGAAAATCAAAGAGTTCCCGAGGGATTTAAAAACTATTTCCACGCGGACGAAGTCGCGGGCATCAGCTAGTTAAAATATAATGTTCGGAAGAAGTGGGTTAGAACAGAATAGAATAGAAATATTTTGTGTTCAAATACAAGTGCTTTTGAATCGTTGATGAGTCTACCACTGGTTCGGAATGCGCTTCCTGCCGAGAAGAACCAGCAAGAAACTCGGCAGTTGCTCTTTTTAAAACAAGCTTACAATACAATAGATACTATGATATGTATGCAGTGTTTCAGACAAAAAGTAGGGGCATTCCCGCCGGTGGCACCCGTTCACGAGCATGACGCATGACCCAGCCGTTGCTTCGCTCAACCATATTTGAGGGAACGTACCAACTCGTATCACACGACTTAATAGAGCAAGATCCCAGTGCCGCCAGACCTAAGTTATTTTCTCAGCAATTATTTGTGTACGATAGAGTACTGTTCGAATGTCCTTTCAGTATATGCGTACCAGCTAGATTGTGCCGACGGCCAATTTCCAGATACCAGGTGCTAAAGGTAGGTAAAAACTAGAATAACTTATCTTAAATTCTCAGGGCTGATTTTCATATATGTTTTGAAGAATATTGTAAAAATTAATAAATTAATACTGCCAGACGCTTACCGCCGGCGGTTACTTTAGCCAGACGCTTTGAAGCTCCCAAAAAAATATATAATTTAAGTTAACTTATATTCTCAGTTCTGATTTTTATACATGATACTCAGGGAACTATTGCGATATTATCTGTAAGCTGCCAGACCTATTGGAAGGGTCAAACATCCCCCCAGACACACATTATGCGTCCCCATATGTATGAGCGCTAGAACATGATTCACTTGTTTAAGTGTGTGAGAGATAATATCATCATACTATAATATTATAAATGCGAAAGTGTGTTTGTTGGTTTGTCCTTCAATCACTCTGCAACAGAGCTACGGATCGACGTGATTTTTTGCCTGGGTATAGCTTGTAGAAGATATTGCAATAGTTCTCTCTCTCTAGATCCTAAGCTATACCCAGGCAAAAAATCACGTCGATCCATAGCTCTGTTGCAGAGTGATTGAAGGACAAACCAACAAACACACTTTCGCATTTATAATATTATAGTATGATGATATTATCTCTCACACACTTAAACAAGTGAATCATGTTCTAGCGCTCATACATATGGGGACGCATAATGTGTGTCTGGGGGGATGTTTGCCCCTTCCAATAGGTCTGGCAGCTTACAGATAATATCGCAATAGTTCCCTGAGTATCATGTATAAAAATCAGAACTGAGAATATAAGTTAACTTAAATTATATATTTTTTTGGGAGCTTCAAAGCGTCTGGCTAAAGTAACCGCCGGCGGTAAGCGTCTGGCAGTATTAATTTATTAATTTTTACAATATTCTTTAAAACATATATGAAAATCAGCCCTGAGAATTTAAGATAAGTTATTCTTGTTTTTACCTACCTTTAGCACCTGGTATCTGGAAATTGGCCGTCGGCACAATCTAGCTGGTACGCATATACTGAAAGGACATTCGAACAGTACTCTATCGTACACAAATAATTGCTGAGAAAATAACTTAGGTCTGGCGGCACTGGGATCTTGGACCATAACTTGCATAAGCTTCATGGAACATATTAATCAAAAAATGGTGCTGATGGATTTTTCATTGTGGGTCTAAATTCGCTCCCATAAGGATGGGAAGGAGGAGAAACAACTTATTTACCTTTTTAGACAGCTATAGAATAGAATAGAATATAATATAATAGAATAGAAATATTTTTATTCAAATAAACTTTTTACAAGTTGTAGCTGCCTAGTGTACACCACACTAAGGACACATATTATGGATACTTACGTATACTTACGAAATCTGCCTGCCGCCACGAAATCTCCAGTACACGCGCCTGCCTCCGACATTACCTCAGAACAACGAAATAAATAAACACCTTAAGAAGATCTATTACAATGTCTCAACGTTGGTTACGTTAGCATAACTGATGATCACAAGCAGATGGTTACACAGCACGATTGATGCCTGATTTCAAAAAATTCCTCAGCCCAGTTAGACTGTAATAATTTGTCTGTTTTAGGTATTTAAGGGAATAAAACATAAAACTATTTTAGTTAGTGTCTCTTCTAGAATAAGTAAATTCAAATTTTGTTTTTTTTTTGTTTCAGAATAAACTCTATGACTGTATAGTTAAATCCCGAACAAAAAACTATGATAGTGAACACAAGGCATTTTTGAAAATGGTTATTGATGTAAGAAGTAAGTATGGGCATTATATTTTATACAAGTAAAAGTTCTATGCGCATTTCCAGAATACACACTTTAGCACGAAAATATAATACCAGGTCCATAGCTAATATTATAAAACCATTGTTGGTTTGTATGGAATTTGAATATTTAATTCTATTTTGGCAATTGATAGACGTCCACTGCAGGACAAAGGCCACTTGCATGGACTTCCGCAGGTCTCGGTCTTGCGCCACCTGAATCCAGCTACTCCCTGCGACTCTGATGTTGTCGGTCCACCTAGTGGGGCAGTCTGCCAATACTGCGCTTTCCAGTGAGTGGTCGCCACTCCAGCATATTGGGTCCCCAACGACCATCGTGGCATTCTCTAAAAATGATTGCTACAGTGTGAAGATTCTAATTACCTCTGATTTGCTGCGTGTATGGAGCTTTGATATTGTGATATCACAATTGTCTAGCGCTCTCTCTGTCTAACAGGAAACTTTGAAGCTCTATAACTTATTTGTTTTTGGACCGATTTATTTTTTGTTTTTAGGGTTCCGTACCCAAAGGGTACCAACGGGACCCTATTACTAAGCCTACGCTGTCCGTCCGTCCGTCCGTCCGTCCGTCTGTCAGCGGGCTGTATCTCGTAAACCGTAATAGATAGACCGATGAAATTTTCACATATTATGTATTTCTATTGCCGCTATAACAACAAATAATAAAAATTAAATTAAATTAAAAAAATTAAATTAAATATTTCAATGGGTACATGGAAATATTTTTATTTAATTTTTTTTTAACGGAACCCTAAAAGAGCGAGGCCCGACTCGCACTTGGCCGATTTTTTACAAATGTTATCCTTACATATCAAGATTATGACTACATTCAAATACCCAATTGTTACCTATTTTTAATAAAATATCTGAGGTGCGATTGTCTAAAGTTATTCCATTGATCGTAATCGTATTCCATGACATTAGCGTCTAAGTAAAATAAACCATAACAGCATTGAATTAGAGCTCAATTTCATGTATGCATTCTTATACGTTTAGGTATGTACGATACGCTCCATAACGCTCCATTTTAAAATCGGTTGTACTGAATCATGTGACTTTAAATCAATACAATCAAGGATTTACAATCGGTCACTTATTTGCTTTTGCTGATGATACCGCCATCCTTTTTCAAGGTTCGACCTGGGAGGAGGTACAAAAAGCTGCAGAGCAAGGAATCCGAAAAATTACTAGCAACCTAGAAGCAAACCTATTAACTGTAAATGCGACAAAAACAAAATTTGTTTGCTTTAGTAAAACCAGTGCATCGCAACCTCCACAGAATTTTAAGCTAAGACTTCATACCTACCCTTGTAATACAATAGAAAACAAAAATACCTCATGCACCTGTGAAAACTTAGAACAGACACCTCAAATAAAATACCTTGGTATTATCATAGACAAAAACTTAAATTGGCATCCACAAATTACAACGGTTGCAAAGAGAGTGAGAAGGCTAATACCTGTGTTTAAAAACCTGCGGGACGTCGTGGACAAAAAATTACTCTTCAATGTTTATACAGCGCTATGCCAATCCCTGCTCATTTACTGTATTCCGGCGTGGGGTGGCGCAGCAGCTAGTCATATGATAGATGTGGAAAGAGCGCAGAGAGCCGTAATCAAAGTGATGCTGCATAAACCACGAAGGTATTCATCAGAACAGCTGTATAAAGATTCACAACTTTTGACCATACGCCAACTATTCATATTGCATGCTGTACTGCGCCACCATAGTTCGTGTCCCATTTTACAGGAGAGAAAGCATAGACGCAAAACTTATATTGCCTTACCCATCACTAAAACAACCTTTGCAAGAAGACAGTACAATTACCTAGGCCCGTACTTGTATAGATACATGAACAAAACGGTCAAAATTAATCGCTTGAATAGGCATGGATTAAAAAAAAGTCTAAAAAAATTCTTGACTAACTATAACTATGAGGATACTGAAAAAATTATGAATACATACTCAGTTCAAAACATTCTATGAGTTTAAAATGATAGGCAGCACGCGGACACACATATAAACACATGCGGACACACAACACACAAACACACGCACACACACAACACACAAACACACGCACACACACACACACATCCACACACACAACACACACAACACACACACACACACACACACACACACACACACACATACACGTACATATAACTTAGATACTAGGTATATTTAGCATGTAATATTTTCAAAATTGTTCTGTTCAAACTTTTTATTTTATTTTTAATTCATTATTAAACTTAACTTTAATTTTAAAGCAAGACAACTCAACACATACAGAAATGTTTCTATTTGTTAAAGTGCACTAGATCTGTAACTCTTATTATTATACAATGTTTGGGAAGGCACTGGCCCCTAAGATACGGGTTTTCCTAGTTTAGGGGTCAGGATTTCATAGTATTGTGCTGTACTGAGTTTTCTAAATAAAGATTATTATTGGATAGAAGCAGGCGTTACTTTGCGGAAGTTCATGATTAGCAAGAAAAGGTTAGAATTATTTTGCTATAATCCGCCAACAGAAAAAATCTGTATGGTCAAACATGCAATTAAAAGCTAAGCACCACTCACCTACCCAGCCAAGCAAAAAAGCCAAGTTCCCAAGCAAGCAATGCCACCACCACTCACATGCACCACCACACAAGACTTTTACACTACTCTCGACGCACGTTTCGCCCCGACACCGGAGCATCCTCAGGAGATGTCGACTTTACAATGCTGTATTGTCTAGTGAAGCTCGTGTCAAATGCGCGGTATTATATACCTTTTTCCTACCCATACTGTTGATCGAGGAAGTTTATAGAGTTATCTTGTTCTAATTCTGATTTGAATTTAATTTTCGGGTGTATATTGTTTAGATTTTTTACAAATATGTCAAGTTGTCGGTCTGTCCCAGTCCAACATATAATTATATCATCTACATATCTATAGTAATACAGAATATTTTTATGTTTGACAATATGTTTATTTTCAAAATCATCCATGAAGATATCAGCCATTAGGGGACTTAGTGGTGAGCCCATAGCTAATCCCTCTTTTTGTTGATAAAATTGGTCATTGAATTTGAAGTAGTTCTGTTTCATGCATATTTTGGTTAATTCTATTAATTCTGTTATTTCGTTGACATTTTTATGATTATTTTCCAACAATTTGGTTAAGATGTTTAGGGTTTCGTTAACTGGTACATTAGTGAACAGGCTGTCCACATCTAATGATATTAATTTACAATGGTCCGGTAATGTCAAATCTTTAATTTTATTGACTAGTTGGATACTATTTTTTAATGAATAAGACGGATTGAAGGATGTTTTTGATTTAATAACTTTGTTTAGCTCTTTTGCTAATTCATATGCTGGTGCGCCAATATATGAGACCACGGGACGGATTGGAATATTATCTTTGTGGATTTTTGGTAAGCCATATAATGTAGGAGCATTAGTGTTCATTTGAATGACGTTGTGTTTTGATGTATTTTTTGGAAAAATGTGTTTTGATTTATTAACGGCTAGCCTAACTTCTGCTGCGTATTTATTAGTTGGGTCAGAGGATAACTTAGAGAATTCTTCTCCAGAGATAACCTCGTTGACCTTATTTTGGTAGTCGGTCTTCTTTAGGATAACAATCGCATTACCTTTATCGGCTTTTGAAATAATAAGATCATTATCTTTTAACGTTTTTTGTAAAGATTTATATATTATGTTGTTGTTATTGTTTATGTGGTTTTTATTGTTGTTGTTATTGTTTGTGTTGTTGTTATTATTTGTGTTTTTGTTATTATTATTACTTTTTAAATTGGAATTTAGAAGTGTAGCATTAGTTTTGATTTCATGAGCGATAATATTTTTGATAATATTATCTTTTTTGTTAAGGACCACAGCTAATTCAGATTCCACTGCCAGTGTTTCTAATGATTTTTGTGATTTATTATTAGGGATATTGTATTTTAAACCGTTGTCTAAAAGGCGTATTTCATTTTTAGGTATTATGATATCAGTTAGATTTTTAACTCGGGGATGAAATTGGTGACTCGGTGCGTCTGTCATATTGTCCGTCGTATTGTTGTTCAATACCGCAGATTGGGAGGATTTATTAACAAGTGATTTTAATTTCTTTTGCTGGGAAAGGAATTTACTGTGGACTTCAATTGATGCTAAATCTCTCGCTTTTTGGTCTAGAAGATCGAATTCAATATTATGTAATTTGAAGGAAAGTTCAGAATAGAGTATTTTTAGATGTAGTTTTAGATTGTCCCTAACAGTGAACCAATGACGTGATTCTTCATTTAACCATACTTGTTGAGCTTTTTTTATTGCAATATTAGAAGCTCGACTGTGCGTGTTGGTCTTTAGATTAATGTAGTTTGGAATGACGTTTAAATGTTTGCATTGTTGGTTAAACCAAATGTTTTGAACCGCGACACGATGTAATTTACTTAATTTGATGTAAAGTCTAGCCTGTACGGTCAAGCTCACCGATTTTAAATATTGGATAGAAGCAGGCGTTACTTTGCGGAAGTTCATGATTAGCAAGAAAAGGTTAGAATTATTTTGCTATAATCCGCCAACAGAAAAAATCTGTATGGTCAAACATGCAATTAAAAGCTAAGCACCACTCACCTACCCAGCCAAGCAAAAAAGCCAAGTTCCCAAGCAAGCAATGCCACCACCACTCACATGCACCACCACACAAGACTTTTACACTACTCTCGACGCACGTTTCGCCCCGACACCGGAGCATCCTCAGGAGATGTCGACTTTACAATGCTGTATTGTCTAGTGAAGCTCGTGTCAAATGCGCGGTATTATATACCTTTTTCCTACCCCCACTACTGTTGCCCCGCCCACTACCCCCCGGACCCCCCACTACCCCCCGGACCCCCCCCCCCCCGCTACCCCCGGACCCCCCCTGTTTTTCAAACAAACGAAGCAGTGGTGAACTTGAGACGTTCACTTGTTCATTAAGTAATTTAAACTGATTATTATTATTGTGTTTTATTATTTCTAATTGTTCCAACATGCTCAGTCGAAGTCCTTTATCGCAGGTATGTAAGATTTTATATGAATGATCGGATGATAATTTGTGTCCACTATCAAGGAGATGTTTAGCAAAATGAGACTTTTGGGGTTGGTTGTTCCTAACCGCGGCCATATGTTCTTTGTAGCGTGTTTCAAATTTACGACCCGTTTGACCAATATAAGTGGCTTTACAGTCTGAACATTCGAGTTTATATATGCCCGATTTTTGTTTGTTGTTTAATTTATCTTTGCCGTTGCAAATATTTTTAAGTGTATTATTTGTCCTAAATGCAACATGTATATCATGTGCTTTAAGTGTCTTCGCAATACGCTCCGACACTGTTCCAAAATAAGTTAAACTGGATTTGTATTTATTTATTTTATCAGGTGATGATGAATATAAATCCTTTTTGATCCGCATCAATTGTTGCTTTTTTTATTATATTATTAACAATATTATTGTTGTATCCATTTGCCTGTGCCATATGGTAAATTACTTTTAATTCTTTTAAATAGTTTTCTTTCGTGAGTGGAATAGTGAGCAACCTATGCACATAACTGTGGAACGCTGCGAGTTTATGCTGCCAAGGATGACAGGATGAAGCGGGTATGGTTGTGTCTGTGTATGTGGGTTTCCGGAAAATTCCAAACTGATGTTTATTATTAGTACGAGTTATAGTTAGATCGAGGAAGTTTATAGAGTTATCTTGTTCTAATTCTGATTTGAATTTAATTTTCGGGTGTATATTGTTTAGATTTTTTACAAATATGTCAAGTTGTCGGTCTGTCCCAGTCCAACATATAATTATATCATCTACATATCTATAGTAATACAGAATATTTTTATGTTTGACAATATGTTTATTTTCAAAATCATCCATGAAGATATCAGCCATTAGGGGACTTAGTGGTGAGCCCATAGCTAATCCCTCTTTTTGTTGATAAAATTGGTCATTGAATTTGAAGTAGTTCTGTTTCATGCATATTTTGGTTAATTCTATTAATTCTGTTATTTCGTTGACATTTTTATGATTATTTTCCAACAATTTGGTTAAGATGTTTAGGGTTTCGTTAACTGGTACATTAGTGAACAGGCTGTCCACATCTAATGATATTAATTTACAATGGTCCGGTAATGTCAAATCTTTAATTTTATTGACTAGTTGGATACTATTTTTTAATGAATAAGACGGATTGAAGGATGTTTTTGATTTAATAACTTTGTTTAGCTCTTTTGCTAATTCATATGCTGGTGCGCCAATATATGAGACCACGGGACGGATTGGAATATTATCTTTGTGGATTTTTGGTAAGCCATATAATGTAGGAGCATTAGTGTTCATTTGAATGACGTTGTGTTTTGATGTATTTTTTGGAAAAATGTGTTTTGATTTATTAACGGCTAGCCTAACTTCTGCTGCGTATTTATTAGTTGGGTCAGAGGATAACTTAGAGAATTCTTCTCCAGAGATAACCTCGTTGACCTTATTTTGGTAGTCGGTCTTCTTTAGGATAACAATCGCATTACCTTTATCGGCTTTTGAAATAATAAGATCATTATCTTTTAACGTTTTTTGTAAAGATTTATATATTATGTTGTTGTTATTGTTTATGTGGTTTTTATTGTTGTTGTTATTGTTTGTGTTGTTGTTATTATTTGTGTTTTTGTTATTATTATTACTTTTTAAATTGGAATTTAGAAGTGTAGCATTAGTTTTGATTTCATGAGCGATAATATTTTTGATAATATTATCTTTTTTGTTAAGGACCACAGCTAATTCAGATTCCACTGCCAGTGTTTCTAATGATTTTTGTGATTTATTATTAGGGATATTGTATTTTAAACCGTTGTCTAAAAGGCGTATTTCATTTTTAGGTATTATGATATCAGTTAGATTTTTAACTCGGGGATGAAATTGGTGACTCGGTGCGTCTGTCATATTGTCCGTCGTATTGTTGTTCAATACCGCAGATTGGGAGGATTTATTAACAAGTGATTTTAATTTCTTTTGCTGGGAAAGGAATTTACTGTGGACTTCAATTGATGCTAAATCTCTCGCTTTTTGGTCTAGAAGATCGAATTCAATATTATGTAATTTGAAGGAAAGTTCAGAATAGAGTATTTTTAGATGTAGTTTTAGATTGTCCCTAACAGTGAACCAATGACGTGATTCTTCATTTAACCATACTTGTTGAGCTTTTTTTATTGCAATATTAGAAGCTCGACTGTGCGTGTTGGTCTTTAGATTAATGTAGTTTGGAATGACGTTTAAATGTTTGCATTGTTGGTTAAACCAAATGTTTTGAACCGCGACACGATGTAATTTACTTAATTTGATGTAAAGTCTAGCCTGTACGGTCAAGCTCACCGATTTTAAATATTGGATAGAAGCAGGCGTTACTTTGCGGAAGTTCATGATTAGCAAGAAAAGGTTAGAATTATTTTGCTATAATCCGCCAACAGAAAAAATCTGTATGGTCAAACATGCAATTAAAAGCTAAGCACCACTCACCTACCCAGCCAAGCAAAAAAGCCAAGTTCCCAAGCAAGCAATGCCACCACCACTCACATGCACCACCACACAAGACTTTTACACTACTCTCGACGCACGTTTCGCCCCGACACCGGAGCATCCTCAGGAGATGTCGACTTTACAATGCTGTATTGTCTAGTGAAGCTCGTGTCAAATGCGCGGTATTATATACCTTTTTCCTACCCCCACTACTGTTGCCCCGCCCACTACCCCCCGGACCCCCCACTACCCCCCGGACCCCCCCCCGCTACCCCCGGACCCCCCCTGTTTTTCAAACAAACGAAGCAGTGGTGAACTTGAGACGTTCACTTGTTCATTAAGTAATTTAAACTGATTATTATTATTGTGTTTTATTATTTCTAATTGTTCCAACATGCTCAGTCGAAGTCCTTTATCGCAGGTATGTAAGATTTTATATGAATGATCGGATGATAATTTGTGTCCACTATCAAGGAGATGTTTAGCAAAATGAGACTTTTGGGGTTGGTTGTTCCTAACCGCGGCCATATGTTCTTTGTAGCGTGTTTCAAATTTATGTTGCGTGTTTTAAATTTGAAACACGCTACAAAGAACATATGGCCGCGGTTAGGAACAACCAACCCCAAAAGTCTCATTTTGCTAAACATCTCCTTGATAGTGGACACAAATTATCATCCGATCATTCATATAAAATCTTACATACCTGCGATAAAGGACTTCGACTGAGCATGTTGGAACAATTAGAAATAATAAAACACAATAATAATAATCAGTTTAAATTACTTAATGAACAAGTGAACGTCTCAAGTTCACCACTGCTTCGTTTGTTTGAAAAACAGGGGGGGTCCGGGGGTAGCGGGGGGGGGGGGGGTCCGGGGGGTAGTGGGGGGTCCGGGGGTAGTGGGCGGGGCAACAGTAGTGGGGGTAGGAAAAAGGTATATAATACCGCGCATTTGACACGAGCTTCACTAGACAATACAGCATTGTAAAGTCGACATCTCCTGAGGATGCTCCGGTGTCGGGGCGAAACGTGCGTCGAGAGTAGTGTAAAAGTCTTGTGTGGTGGTGCATGTGAGTGGTGGTGGCATTGCTTGCTTGGGAACTTGGCTTTTTTGCTTGGCTGGGTAGGTGAGTGGTGCTTAGCTTTTAATTGCATGTTTGACCATACAGATTTTTTCTGTTGGCGGATTATAGCAAAATAATTCTAACCTTTTCTTGCTAATCATGAACTTCCGCAAAGTAACGCCTGCTTCTATCCAATATTTAAAATCGGTGAGCTTGACCGTACAGGCTAGACTTTACATCAAATTAAGTAAATTACATCGTGTCGCGGTTCAAAACATTTGGTTTAACCAACAATGCAAACATTTAAACGTCATTCCAAACTACATTAATCTAAAGACCAACACGCACAGTCGAGCTTCTAATATTGCAATAAAAAAAGCTCAACAAGTATGGTTAAATGAAGAATCACGTCATTGGTTCACTGTTAGGGACAATCTAAAACTACATCTAAAAATACTCTATTCTGAACTTTCCTTCAAATTACATAATATTGAATTCGATCTTCTAGACCAAAAAGCGAGAGATTTAGCATCAATTGAAGTCCACAGTAAATTCCTTTCCCAGCAAAAGAAATTAAAATCACTTGTTAATAAATCCTCCCAATCTGCGGTATTGAACAACAATACGACGGACAATATGACAGACGCACCGAGTCACCAATTTCATCCCCGAGTTAAAAATCTAACTGATATCATAATACCTAAAAATGAAATACGCCTTTTAGACAACGGTTTAAAATACAATATCCCTAATAATAAATCACAAAAATCATTAGAAACACTGGCAGTGGAATCTGAATTAGCTGTGGTCCTTAACAAAAAAGATAATATTATCAAAAATATTATCGCTCATGAAATCAAAACTAATGCTACACTTCTAAATTCCAATTTAAAAAGTAATAATAATAACAAAAACACAAATAATAACAACAACACAAACAATAACAACAACAATAAAAACCACATAAACAATAACAACAACATAATATATAAATCTTTACAAAAAACGTTAAAAGATAATGATCTTATTATTTCAAAAGCCGATAAAGGTAATGCGATTGTTATCCTAAAGAAGACCGACTACCAAAATAAGGTCAACGAGGTTATCTCTGGAGAAGAATTCTCTAAGTTATCCTCTGACCCAACTAATAAATACGCAGCAGAAGTTAGGCTAGCCGTTAATAAATCAAAACACATTTTTCCAAAAAATACATCAAAACACAACGTCATTCAAATGAACACTAATGCTCCTACATTATATGGCTTACCAAAAATCCACAAAGATAATATTCCAATCCGTCCCGTGGTCTCATATATTGGCGCACCAGCATATGAATTAGCAAAAGAGCTAAACAAAGTTATTAAATCAAAAACATCCTTCAATCCGTCTTATTCATTAAAAAATAGTATCCAACTAGTCAATAAAATTAAAGATTTGACATTACCGGACCATTGTAAATTAATATCATTAGATGTGGACAGCCTGTTCACTAATGTACCAGTTAACGAAACCCTAAACATCTTAACCAAATTGTTGGAAAATAATCATAAAAATGTCAACGAAATAACAGAATTAATAGAATTAACCAAAATATGCATGAAACAGAACTACTTCAAATTCAATGACCAATTTTATCAACAAAAAGAGGGATTAGCTATGGGCTCACCACTAAGTCCCCTAATGGCTGATATCTTCATGGATGATTTTGAAAATAAACATATTGTCAAACATAAAAATATTCTGTATTACTATAGATATGTAGATGATATAATTATATGTTGGACTGGGACAGACCGACAACTTGACATATTTGTAAAAAATCTAAACAATATACACCCGAAAATTAAATTCAAATCAGAATTAGAACAAGATAACTCTATAAACTTCCTCGATCTAACTATAACTCGTACTAATAATAAACATCAGTTTGGAATTTTCCGGAAACCCACATACACAGACACAACCATACCCGCTTCATCCTGTCATCCTTGGCAGCATAAACTCGCAGCGTTCCACAGTTATGTGCATAGGTTGCTCACTATTCCACTCACGAAAGAAAACTATTTAAAAGAATTAAAAGTAATTTACCATATGGCACAGGCAAATGGATACAACAATAATATTGTTAATAATATAATAAAAAAGCAACAATTGATGCGGATCAAAAAGGATTTATATTCATCATCACCTGATAAAATAAATAAATACAAATCCAGTTTAACTTATTTTGGAACAGTGTCGGAGCGTATTGCGAAGACACTTAAAGCACATGATATACATGTTGCATTTAGGACAAATAATACACTTAAAAATATTTGCAACGGCAAAGATAAATTAAACAACAAACAAAAATCGGGCATATATAAACTCGAATGTTCAGACTGTAAAGCCACTTATATTGGTCAAACGGGTCGTAAATTTGAAACACGCTACAAAGAACATATGGCCGCGGTTAGGAACAACCAACCCCAAAAGTCTCATTTTGCTAAACATCTCCTTGATAGTGGACACAAATTATCATCCGATCATTCATATAAAATCTTACATACCTGCGATAAAGGACTTCGACTGAGCATGTTGGAACAATTAGAAATAATAAAACACAATAATAATAATCAGTTTAAATTACTTAATGAACAAGTGAACGTCTCAAGTTCACCACTGCTTCGTTTGTTTGAAAAACAGGGGGGGTCCGGGGGTAGCGGGGGGGGGGTCCGGGGGGTAGTGGGGGGTCCGGGGGGTAGTGGGCGGGGCAACAGTAGTGGGGGTAGGAAAAAGGTATATAATACCGCGCATTTGACACGAGCTTCACTAGACAATACAGCATTGTAAAGTCGACATCTCCTGAGGATGCTCCGGTGTCGGGGCGAAACGTGCGTCGAGAGTAGTGTAAAAGTCTTGTGTGGTGGTGCATGTGAGTGGTGGTGGCATTGCTTGCTTGGGAACTTGGCTTTTTTGCTTGGCTGGGTAGGTGAGTGGTGCTTAGCTTTTAATTGCATGTTTGACCATACAGATTTTTTCTGTTGGCGGATTATAGCAAAATAATTCTAACCTTTTCTTGCTAATCATGAACTTCCGCAAAGTAACGCCTGCTTCTATCCAATATTTAAAATCGGTGAGCTTGACCGTACAGGCTAGACTTTACATCAAATTAAGTAAATTACATCGTGTCGCGGTTCAAAACATTTGGTTTAACCAACAATGCAAACATTTAAACGTCATTCCAAACTACATTAATCTAAAGACCAACACGCACAGTCGAGCTTCTAATATTGCAATAAAAAAAGCTCAACAAGTATGGTTAAATGAAGAATCACGTCATTGGTTCACTGTTAGGGACAATCTAAAACTACATCTAAAAATACTCTATTCTGAACTTTCCTTCAAATTACATAATATTGAATTCGATCTTCTAGACCAAAAAGCGAGAGATTTAGCATCAATTGAAGTCCACAGTAAATTCCTTTCCCAGCAAAAGAAATTAAAATCACTTGTTAATAAATCCTCCCAATCTGCGGTATTGAACAACAATACGACGGACAATATGACAGACGCACCGAGTCACCAATTTCATCCCCGAGTTAAAAATCTAACTGATATCATAATACCTAAAAATGAAATACGCCTTTTAGACAACGGTTTAAAATACAATATCCCTAATAATAAATCACAAAAATCATTAGAAACACTGGCAGTGGAATCTGAATTAGCTGTGGTCCTTAACAAAAAAGATAATATTATCAAAAATATTATCGCTCATGAAATCAAAACTAATGCTACACTTCTAAATTCCAATTTAAAAAGTAATAATAATAACAAAAACACAAATAATAACAACAACACAAACAATAACAACAACAATAAAAACCACATAAACAATAACAACAACATAATATATAAATCTTTACAAAAAACGTTAAAAGATAATGATCTTATTATTTCAAAAGCCGATAAAGGTAATGCGATTGTTATCCTAAAGAAGACCGACTACCAAAATAAGGTCAACGAGGTTATCTCTGGAGAAGAATTCTCTAAGTTATCCTCTGACCCAACTAATAAATACGCAGCAGAAGTTAGGCTAGCCGTTAATAAATCAAAACACATTTTTCCAAAAAATACATCAAAACACAACGTCATTCAAATGAACACTAATGCTCCTACATTATATGGCTTACCAAAAATCCACAAAGATAATATTCCAATCCGTCCCGTGGTCTCATATATTGGCGCACCAGCATATGAATTAGCAAAAGAGCTAAACAAAGTTATTAAATCAAAAACATCCTTCAATCCGTCTTATTCATTAAAAAATAGTATCCAACTAGTCAATAAAATTAAAGATTTGACATTACCGGACCATTGTAAATTAATATCATTAGATGTGGACAGCCTGTTCACTAATGTACCAGTTAACGAAACCCTAAACATCTTAACCAAATTGTTGGAAAATAATCATAAAAATGTCAACGAAATAACAGAATTAATAGAATTAACCAAAATATGCATGAAACAGAACTACTTCAAATTCAATGACCAATTTTATCAACAAAAAGAGGGATTAGCTATGGGCTCACCACTAAGTCCCCTAATGGCTGATATCTTCATGGATGATTTTGAAAATAAACATATTGTCAAACATAAAAATATTCTGTATTACTATAGATATGTAGATGATATAATTATATGTTGGACTGGGACAGACCGACAACTTGACATATTTGTAAAAAATCTAAACAATATACACCCGAAAATTAAATTCAAATCAGAATTAGAACAAGATAACTCTATAAACTTCCTCGATCTAACTATAACTCGTACTAATAATAAACATCAGTTTGGAATTTTCCGGAAACCCACATACACAGACACAACCATACCCGCTTCATCCTGTCATCCTTGGCAGCATAAACTCGCAGCGTTCCACAGTTATGTGCATAGGTTGCTCACTATTCCACTCACGAAAGAAAACTATTTAAAAGAATTAAAAGTAATTTACCATATGGCACAGGCAAATGGATACAACAATAATATTGTTAATAATATAATAAAAAAGCAACAATTGATGCGGATCAAAAAGGATTTATATTCATCATCACCTGATAAAATAAATAAATACAAATCCAGTTTAACTTATTTTGGAACAGTGTCGGAGCGTATTGCGAAGACACTTAAAGCACATGATATACATGTTGCATTTAGGACAAATAATACACTTAAAAATATTTGCAACGGCAAAGATAAATTAAACAACAAACAAAAATCGGGCATATATAAACTCGAATGTTCAGACTGTAAAGCCACTTATATTGGTCAAACGGGTCGTAAATTTGAAACACGCTACAAAGAACATATGGCCGCGGTTAGGAACAACCAACCCCAAAAGTCTCATTTTGCTAAACATCTCCTTGATAGTGGACACAAATTATCATCCGATCATTCATATAAAATCTTACATACCTGCGATAAAGGACTTCGACTGAGCATGTTGGAACAATTAGAAATAATAAAACACAATAATAATAATCAGTTTAAATTACTTAATGAACAAGTGAACGTCTCAAGTTCACCACTGCTTCGTTTGTTTGAAAAACAGGGGGGGTCCGGGGGTAGCGGGGGGGGGGGGTCCGGGGGGTAGTGGGGGGTCCGGGGGGTAGTGGGCGGGGCAACAGTAGTGGGGGTAGGAAAAAGGTATATAATACCGCGCATTTGACACGAGCTTCACTAGACAATACAGCATTGTAAAGTCGACATCTCCTGAGGATGCTCCGGTGTCGGGGCGAAACGTGCGTCGAGAGTAGTGTAAAAGTCTTGTGTGGTGGTGCATGTGAGTGGTGGTGGCATTGCTTGCTTGGGAACTTGGCTTTTTTGCTTGGCTGGGTAGGTGAGTGGTGCTTAGCTTTTAATTGCATGTTTGACCATACAGATTTTTTCTGTTGGCGGATTATAGCAAAATAATTCTAACCTTTTCTTGCTAATCATGAACTTCCGCAAAGTAACGCCTGCTTCTATCCAATATTTAAAATCGGTGAGCTTGACCGTACAGGCTAGACTTTACATCAAATTAAGTAAATTACATCGTGTCGCGGTTCAAAACATTTGGTTTAACCAACAATGCAAACATTTAAACGTCATTCCAAACTACATTAATCTAAAGACCAACACGCACAGTCGAGCTTCTAATATTGCAATAAAAAAAGCTCAACAAGTATGGTTAAATGAAGAATCACGTCATTGGTTCACTGTTAGGGACAATCTAAAACTACATCTAAAAATACTCTATTCTGAACTTTCCTTCAAATTACATAATATTGAATTCGATCTTCTAGACCAAAAAGCGAGAGATTTAGCATCAATTGAAGTCCACAGTAAATTCCTTTCCCAGCAAAAGAAATTAAAATCACTTGTTAATAAATCCTCCCAATCTGCGGTATTGAACAACAATACGACGGACAATATGACAGACGCACCGAGTCACCAATTTCATCCCCGAGTTAAAAATCTAACTGATATCATAATACCTAAAAATGAAATACGCCTTTTAGACAACGGTTTAAAATACAATATCCCTAATAATAAATCACAAAAATCATTAGAAACACTGGCAGTGGAATCTGAATTAGCTGTGGTCCTTAACAAAAAAGATAATATTATCAAAAATATTATCGCTCATGAAATCAAAACTAATGCTACACTTCTAAATTCCAATTTAAAAAGTAATAATAATAACAAAAACACAAATAATAACAACAACACAAACAATAACAACAACAATAAAAACCACATAAACAATAACAACAACATAATATATAAATCTTTACAAAAAACGTTAAAAGATAATGATCTTATTATTTCAAAAGCCGATAAAGGTAATGCGATTGTTATCCTAAAGAAGACCGACTACCAAAATAAGGTCAACGAGGTTATCTCTGGAGAAGAATTCTCTAAGTTATCCTCTGACCCAACTAATAAATACGCAGCAGAAGTTAGGCTAGCCGTTAATAAATCAAAACACATTTTTCCAAAAAATACATCAAAACACAACGTCATTCAAATGAACACTAATGCTCCTACATTATATGGCTTACCAAAAATCCACAAAGATAATATTCCAATCCGTCCCGTGGTCTCATATATTGGCGCACCAGCATATGAATTAGCAAAAGAGCTAAACAAAGTTATTAAATCAAAAACATCCTTCAATCCGTCTTATTCATTAAAAAATAGTATCCAACTAGTCAATAAAATTAAAGATTTGACATTACCGGACCATTGTAAATTAATATCATTAGATGTGGACAGCCTGTTCACTAATGTACCAGTTAACGAAACCCTAAACATCTTAACCAAATTGTTGGAAAATAATCATAAAAATGTCAACGAAATAACAGAATTAATAGAATTAACCAAAATATGCATGAAACAGAACTACTTCAAATTCAATGACCAATTTTATCAACAAAAAGAGGGATTAGCTATGGGCTCACCACTAAGTCCCCTAATGGCTGATATCTTCATGGATGATTTTGAAAATAAACATATTGTCAAACATAAAAATATTCTGTATTACTATAGATATGTAGATGATATAATTATATGTTGGACTGGGACAGACCGACAACTTGACATATTTGTAAAAAATCTAAACAATATACACCCGAAAATTAAATTCAAATCAGAATTAGAACAAGATAACTCTATAAACTTCCTCGATCTAACTATAACTCGTACTAATAATAAACATCAGTTTGGAATTTTCCGGAAACCCACATACACAGACACAACCATACCCGCTTCATCCTGTCATCCTTGGCAGCATAAACTCGCAGCGTTCCACAGTTATGTGCATAGGTTGCTCACTATTCCACTCACGAAAGAAAACTATTTAAAAGAATTAAAAGTAATTTACCATATGGCACAGGCAAATGGATACAACAATAATATTGTTAATAATATAATAAAAAAGCAACAATTGATGCGGATCAAAAAGGATTTATATTCATCATCACCTGATAAAATAAATAAATACAAATCCAGTTTAACTTATTTTGGAACAGTGTCGGAGCGTATTGCGAAGACACTTAAAGCACATGATATACATGTTGCATTTAGGACAAATAATACACTTAAAAATATTTGCAACGGCAAAGATAAATTAAACAACAAACAAAAATCGGGCATATATAAACTCGAATGTTCAGACTGTAAAACCACTTATATTGGTCAAACGGGTCGTAAATTTGAAACACGCTACAAAGAACATATGGCCGCGGTTAGGAACAACCAACCCCAAAAGTCTCATTTTGCTAAACATCTCCTTGATAGTGGACACAAATTATCATCCGATCATTCATATAAAATCTTACATACCTGCGATAAAGGACTTCGACTGAGCATGTTGGAACAATTAGAAATAATAAAACACAATAATAATAATCAGTTTAAATTACTTAATGAACAAGTGAACGTCTCAAGTTCACCACTGCTTCGTTTGTTTGAAAAACAGGGGGGGTCCGGGGGTAGCGGGGGGGGGGGGGTCCGGGGGGTAGTGGGGGGTCCGGGGGGTAGTGGGCGGGGCAACAGTAGTGGGGGTAGGAAAAAGGTATATAATACCGCGCATTTGACACGAGCTTCACTAGACAATACAGCATTGTAAAGTCGACATCTCCTGAGGATGCTCCGGTGTCGGGGCGAAACGTGCGTCGAGAGTAGTGTAAAAGTCTTGTGTGGTGGTGCATGTGAGTGGTGGTGGCATTGCTTGCTTGGGAACTTGGCTTTTTTGCTTGGCTGGGTAGGTGAGTGGTGCTTAGCTTTTAATTGCATGTTTGACCATACAGATTTTTTCTGTTGGCGGATTATAGCAAAATAATTCTAACCTTTTCTTGCTAAAGATTATTATTATTATTTTGCTATAAATTTTGGCTCTCACACCCGCGTACAAAATAAATACATATAAAACCAAAGAGAGATATAATAAACATAAATATATATACATATAATAAACTTACATATAGATTACATAAATAAATACTTGTAGCGGGCGGAGGATTACGCCCCGGCAGGGGAGACCAGACGGCCGGGGGTCAGGGCGACAGGCTGAGAAACCGACGGACTATCCTAGCCGAGTCTAGCAACACCGCTTTCTGCATCTTGGCCGCGAGCGAACTGCCACGGAACCCCAAGTCGCCTCAGATGGTGAGCGAGGCTGACTGGGATCAACCCATTCGCAGAAATGACGATTGGGATGGTTTCAGTGGACTCCACATGCCACATGCCAGTAACCTCGTGAGCCAGATCTAGATACTTTCGTTTTTTCTCTGTCTCCGCTCTCACGAGGTTCTCGTCATGTGGGATGGTGATGTCCACTAAAAACACCCTCGACTGTGCCCGGTCCATCAGCACGATGTCAGGCTTATTCGCCAGAATCGTCCTGTCCGTGATGATAGACCGGTCCCAATAGAGCCGGACTCCTTCACGCTCAAGTACCGGCACCGGTGTGTACCTATAGTACGGCACTCTCTCATCCAGGAGACCGTACTTTAAAGCAAGCTCTTGGTGAAGGATTTTGGCCGCTTGGTTGTGTCTGTGCAGATACTCAGTGTTAGCAAGAGCCGAACATCCCGAGAGCACATGCCTGAGTGACTCACCGGGATGGCGACACGCTCGACAGATGTCGTGAGTGCCATCCTTCAGGATGTACTTTCGGTAGTTCCGCGTCTTAACCACCTGATCTTGTATTGCACACACAAAACCTTCGGTTTCCACAAAGAGGTCACCAAAGCGCAGCCATTGCACGGACGCTTTTTTATCTACGTGAGGCTCATTAAGAGCTTTAAAAAAGCGTCCATGCAACTCCTTCTCCTTCCATACGGTCTCCCGGTCAGAGGTGCTTAGTACCACCGGTTTCTGCCACCCGAGTTTGGCCAAAGCTAGGGGAGTGAGTCCTTTATCACATTCTATGGCGTCTCTATGCATTGGACACTCCCTTTTCGTCTCAAAGTAGGTTCTGAGGCTGGATATCTCCCGATTATGCATGGTCTTGACGCTTAATACGCCTCGACCACCACATTTTCGGGGTACATACAACCTCATAACCGACGATTTGGGGTGGTGCATGCGGTAGAGAGTCATAGTCGTTATTATAATTATTATTTTACTTTGACGCTAATGTCATCGAATACGAATACGATCAATGGAATAACTTTTTAGACAATTGGTACCCAGACTTGATTTGACTTGACTTGTTTTCGTAGAAAGATTTAGCCACACGGATGAAAGGACTAATCCGGGCCACGTGGTGGCGGCGCGCTCCGGCGGCCGGTACCCGCCCAACACCAGCATTAAGGTGCTCGTCTACAACTCGCACACCGACGAGCCCATCACCTTCACCTCCGATGGTAAGCCCTTGTCTATACTATATAAGCCTGTAGTATCTCACAATCGCGTGATTGGCTACGCGCGACTCTACCCGCGCGAATATCCTGGACATGCTCTTACTGCATAAACCAATAGACTTAAAAAATAATGTTTTGTAGATTTCTTACTCTTAGGTTGATTTTAAAAATAAGCAAAGATGTCTATCTTCTAGATTATTTCACTGTAAACGAAAATTTAAAAATATCACTGAAAATGAAATCTAATATTTTTTTTACCAGTGCCAAACCAGAGAGTTGCTAGTGAATGTTTTATTCAAATTTTATTATTAATAATGATTTTCTTTTCAGTTGAGTCAACCGTGGAGCATGTGATATTAACAGTTGTTTGTTCACTGGATGAAGATATCAGAGAAGATATGTCTGGGTATATGTTGCGGGTAAAATATTTTACTATCTGTATCGGCTTATAGTAAAAGTGGTTAAGCCGATTTTATTGTATTTAAAAGAATGTCTACAGTATTTTATAAACTATTTTCAATCGTACTTTTTAGGTGTGGGGAGCCAAAGAATATTTAACCCCGGGCAGTTCACTCAGTGAATATGACTACATTCGCGAATGTGTGCGCCTTGAGAAAGACGTCCGTCTCTGTCTAACAGAAGGCAGGGAAACCGCCCTGGCGAGGACAGAAAGAGACGACGCGAGAGACGCGCATCTCACTCTGGATGATTTGATATCGACGCAGGGCGGTATGCCGATGTTGACGTTCGATAATCTTTCTATTTTGTTAGGTGAGTACTAAACTTTGCTTTAATTTAAATAAATAGTTTAATATACCAGCCGAATAATTTTTATTTAATCTTAATATTAAATTACCATAATTTTATTTTTGTACTTATATAGAAAATGTCGCTAACTGTGGGCCTCATAAGAAGGCTCAGAGTCACTCAGCGAGCGATGGAGAGAGCTATGCTTGGGGTATCCCTGCGAGATCAAATCAGAAATGAAGAGATCCGCAGGAGAACTAAAGTCACCGACATAGCTCAGCGAGTCGCGAAACTGAAGTGGAAATGGGCGGGGCACATAGTTCGAAGAGCTGATGGTCGTTGGGGTCCCAAGGTGTTGGAGTGGCGACCCCGCACCGGTAAACGCAGTGTTGGCAGACCCCCCACTAGGTGGACCGACGACATCAAACGAGTCGCAGGGAGCCGCTGGATTCAGGCGGCGCAAGACCGAGGCCTGTGGAGGTCCATGCAGGAGACCTATGTCCAGCAGTGGACATCTAAAGGTTGATAATGATGATGATGATGATAGAAAATATCATTAAATCTAAACTAAAATCTAATTTAAATTTAATAATATCACATTCTTAAATTGAGCCTACTTTATTTAACAAAAACAAAGACACTTTCCTCAAGAAAGTCTTAATGAGCATTGTTGTCATTTTCTTAATTGGATAGCCGTGGACGAAAGTTCTGTAAAATATTGGTATTAGGTAGTAATTAATGGTGTCCTAAAAACCCTGAAATATAGGGTGAGTTCCGAAATACACTGCGAGCACTGCTCAGTGCTCTCAGTGGTGAAAAATTCGTACCGGCAGTACCCTAGGTATGACGTCATAACTCGCCGCCATCTCAGTGCTTTGATCACGTGATCAAAAATAGAACAGCGCCTACAGATCTGAAAAAAATTTGGATGACAGTATACTGAACTGCGTTCTGTTTTAAACAGTAACCAGTATAGCAAACTAAAAAGGAACGGCTTCACAGTATTAGTGGATTGACGTCACACCTTACGGTGGTCCAGTGTATTTCGGGACATACCCAAAGTCTTTATCATTGTCCCCATTAACAAATACAGCTATACGGTTAACCTTGCTTATGTCTGTTATAGAGACATTGGAAGGCGAGCTCTCCCGCGCGGTGGGCGTGCTAGGCGCGGAAGGTGTGTGCTCGCCCAGCGCGGTGCTCCAAGCCGTCAAGGCGATCTGCGCGCTGGCGGGCGGCGTGGAGACCTTGCACGTCACGCACACGCTCAACGCGTTCTCGCAGGCTTGCGTTGCACAGGTGAGCTCTTACACTGTAATATATAGAGACATTGGAAGGCGAGCTCTCCCGCGCGGTGGGCGTGCTAGGCGCGGAAGGTGTGTGCTCGCCCAGCGCGGTGCTCCAAGCCGTCAAGGCGATCTGCGCGCTGGCGGGCGGCGTGGAGACCTTGCACGTCACGCACACGCTCAACGCGTTCTCGCAGGCTTGCGTTGCACAGGTGAGCTCTTGCACTGTAATATATAGAGACATTGGAAGGCGAGCTCTCCCGCGCGGTGGGCGTGCTGGGCGCGGAAGGCGTGTGCTCGCCCAGCGCGGTGCTCCAAGCCGTCAAGGCGATCTGCGCGCTGGCGGGCGGCGTGGAGACCTTGCACGTCACGCACACGCTCAACGCGTTCTCGCAGGCTTGCGTTGCACAGGTGAGCTCTTGCACTGTAATATATAGAGACATTGGAAGGCGAGCTCTCCCGCGCGGTGGGCGTGCTAGGCGCGGAAGGTGTGTGCTCGCCCAGCGCGGTGCTCCAAGCCGTCAAGGCGATCTGCGCGCTGGCGGGCGGCGTGGAGACCTTGCACGTCACGCACACGCTCAACGCGTTCTCGCAGGCTTGCGTTGCACAGGTGAGCTCTTGCACTGTAATATACACTGGATTGGGCACGAGAGATCCCTACGAATTTAATAATTACGAAGGAGTGTTTGTTTGTCTTTCAATCAGGCCATAACGTGTCAACTGAGCTGAGGATTTGGAGAGACTTTTGCCGCCAAGTGAAAAACATCTTATAGGCAAGCGCATTATTTCCATCAGGCTACAATAAAAACAAAAAAAAAATTCTTCGCGGATTTAGTTCCCTGCTACAACAGTCAGGTAGTACGCCATCTTATGTGTGACTCTACGCGACCAAAACAATCAGGCGCATGACAGGACACTTTATTGCACTCATATCACAAGCTTCTGCTTTATCAGCCTATAGACGCCCACTGCTGGACAAAGATCTCCTGCATGGACTTCCATAGGCTGAATCCAGCGGCTCCCTGCGACTCGTTTGTTGTCGTCGGTCCACCTAGTGGGGGTCTGCCAACACTGCGCTACCCGGGCGAGGTCGCCACTACAACACCTAGGGACCCCAACGACCATCAGCTCTTCGAACTATGTGCCGCGCCCATTTCCACTTCAGTTTCGTGATTCGCTGAGCTATATCACAAACTTATGTGATGAATTAAGTTACATACAACAAATCACTATGTAGATGCATGTACTAGGTTGTTACTATGTATCAATAAATATTCCGGTGATTTGGTATTTGTCATGCGCCTAATTGTTTTGGTTTGTTTTTTTTTCTTGCAGGCAACTGGTGTAGTGCGACCGGAAATCCAATCAGAAAGCGGCCCGTATTGCTCGGTGTCGCTACGCGCGGCGAACGCTCGCGAGGCGCTCGCCCAACAATGTTCGCGTGTTCGCGACGCGGTGCGAGCACTGATCGCGTTGTACACCCGCGCGAGGCTACTCGACTTCCAGATGGCCGACGGACCGACTATTGCAACCGATCCTAATAGTAAGTAGTTCAATATTTTCTTTATGTTTATCTTCATATTTTATATTTTATTCACTTTATGGCATCACACAGTGCAAAAGGCGGACTTAAAGCACTTTCTTGCAGACACAGATGAACGTCACCACGTTAGTTGTTATCTGTCATCAATTATTACAGAAATGCTATAGATATCTTTTGTGAAAATATAAAATACCAAGTATAAAAAGAAATTAGGTACACTTAAATTAGTAAGTAATCTGTTTTTTTTGTTTAGCTTTTTTGTTACCTTTGTTGTGCTATAGTTATTGTAGTAACATTCCGTTACACACGCCACATCCACATCTAGAGGACTCGATTGTACAACAAATGTTTTCAAATACCTGCTTTAAAAGCCTGTCCAAACAATTGTCAGTTTTGTGGACTAATAATTAAAAAAAAGTTTGAGCCGTCGTCGTGGGACGTCTGCCAGATGTGAAACATCGAAATTATTTTGTACAGGTAATATCGAGGCCAATACGCACATAAATGCACACTTTAATTATAATTTGCTTTCTTTGCAAGAGGCTGCTTATTTTCACTTTCTAAACTATCATTATCAGACTGTAGTAAACAGCACTGTTTCGTACTACATACATACATACATACATACTTGATACTACTACATACATAATTCGCCACGTGTTCGTCACACATGACACAACACAACCTCACGGCTGGTCTCATTATATTTACATAGATTTATGTTTTCAGAAGCGGTCCCAGCTCAAACAATATCCGAGACCATGCTGTTCTGCATCGAAGCAGTGCACTGTCTGCCGCACTGCTGGACACACGACGAGTACCTGTTCCACGCGCAGGTGTACTACGGCACGCGGCCCTTGAAGACGCTGCACGTCACGCACGTCTCCAAGATCGAGTGCGGTGGATTCTACCCGAGGATTATATTTGATACGTGGTAAGTATTTGAGGAAACGGTTTTGTTTCTCTCCAAAGTGCAGAAGTGGCGACCTCGCACCGGCAAGCGCAGTGTTGGCAGACCCCCCATTAAGTGGACCAACGACAGCTGACGAGTCACAGGGAGCCGCTTGATACAGGCGGAAAGTGTGGAAGTCAATGCAAGAGACCTTTGTTCAGCAGTGGACATCTATCGTTTGATAAAGAAGAAGAAGATAAAGTTTAATTCGTTGCTGCCTTATTTTCATTTATGTTTGGTGTAATATTCCTTTTTCAGGTTAAATCTAGAAGACGTTCCAGTGAACACGCTGCCTCGCGAGTCGCGGCTCGTTCTGACGCTGTACGGGCGCACGCAGCGGACGGACGAGCAGCACCAGAGCGAAAGCCAGCAGAACAGCCAAGAGGGCGAGCAGAACGGTGACGTACTGTTCGAGCAGGTGGAACTCGGCTGGACCGCTGTGCAGCTGTTCGATTATGACAGGTAAGGTTTCATTTACGACATTTAACAAATGCCTGGGATATCGAACGCCCATGGATCCTTACTAATCCTGCTAATATTATAAATTCGAAAGTTTGTGAGGATTGGTGGATATGGATGGGTAGATGATTGTTACTCTTTCACGCCACTTCAAAAAAAAAAGACTGAGGAGGTTATTAATTCGATGCGTATTTAAAAAAAAAAAAAATTGAAAGGACATGCCGTAAGGTTGGTCCCATTGAAATTTGGTGAAGATTTGATGAATATCTTCGGTGATGGAGGACGGAACTCCTCAATTTCAGTTTGGTGAAGATCTGATAAATATCTTCGGTGATAGAGGACGGAACAAACTCACATTTGTACAAACTAAAATTATTTTATACGTTATAGTGGCGTTTAAAGTCGGGTTTTTTTTAAGAAATTTTAGTGTTGTAATGTTAAAAACACTCCCCAAGTCACTCCCCAAGCCGGCTGGTCCCCGTGGGGAATAACGACCATCACCCTCCATCTATTACAAGGAAGATAAAAAGTGAATCTTTACAAATATGCACATATAATGTGAGATCCCTCTCTTCAACTGAAAGATATCTTGAACTTACATATGCTCTTGAAAATGTTAACTTCGACATTTTGGGTCTTTCTGAAGTTAGAAGAACGGGATGCAATATAGAGGAATACAAAGACTACATTCTATGTTACATGGGAGAAAACAAGGGTAAACACGGGGTTGGCTTTTTACTGAAGAAAACATTTAAAAACAAAATAATTAATTTCACAGGACTATCAGAAAGGGTTGCTCTGTTAAAATTGAAACTAGAAGACTTACACCTCTCACTAGCACAAGTCTATGCACCTACAGAAAAAGCGAGTGAAGAAGAGATACATATATTCTACAACACCATCACAGAAGCACTTTCCAAAGCTGACGACAAAGTTATATTAATGGGCGACTTTAACGCTAAAATAGGACACCCCAAGGAAGGCGAGAACTTAATAATGGGTCAGTACGGATATGGCGATCGAAATGACCGGGGCGACCTACTGATAGACTTTGCTTTCGAACACAAGCTATCAATAATGAATACATATTTTAGGAAAAGAGAAAACAGGCGATGGACGTGGATTTCACCTGATCAAAAAACAACAAATGAAATAGATTTCATACTAACAAGCCACCCCCAACTCATCACAAACACAGAAGTGCTCAACAATATAAAATTCCCCTCTGACCACAGACTTTTAAGAGCCTCCCTCGATTTAAAACAGCCAAGAAAAGATAGGAAAAATTACAAACCTTCAGTTACAAGTCTAAAAACTGACAATGAAATTAAAAGTTATAGGAATAGCCTGCATTCACATCTAGAAACCAATTTTAAAGAGACTCTGAGCATCCAAAACTATTACAACATTTTAGAAGAATCCGTGTTACACAGTTTAATCACCAGTAACCAAGAGAGAAAAAAACAAAAAATATTTAGTAAAGAAACTGAGGAACTAATAAAGAAACGAACTGAACTAATAAAAACAAAACCCAAAAATAATATCATAAGAAAAGAGCTAAGTGAAGTGTTCAAAATTACCAACAAATCTATTAATCAAGACTACAAAAAGCATAGACAGGACATAATCACAAGGAACCTTACGAATTATAGAAGTACAAAAAGAGCCTTTAAAGACCTGAAACTACAAAAACCGTGGATACAGAAGTTACAAGACAACACAAGGGAAACAAAAACGAGAAAAGATATTATCAACCATGCCACAAATTTTTACAGAGAAATGTATAAGAGAAAGATACATAATGACACTCCACAAACACAAGATTATAGTGATTTCAGAACAGCATTAAACCCAATAACTGAAAGAGAAGTGTACGACCACATTAGAAAGCTAAAAAATGAGAAAAGCCCAGGACCCGACGGTATAACCAACGAAGCTATTAAATTAGGGGCACCTGTTCTACTCCACCATTTCACCAAGCTCTTCAACATGATATTAGATGCCGAGATAGTGCCAAAACAGTGGTGCACTTCAGAAATAACACTTATCTATAAAAAAGGAAATCCATTAGATATAGGCAATTACAGGCCAATCAGTCTGATGGCGAGTACATACAAACTGTTCGCATCTATCATCCTAAGCAGAATAGCACCTACAATTGATGACTCACAACCAATAGAACAAGCAGGTTTCCGTTCGGGTTTTAGTACAACTGACCATCTACAGGCACTGGAACAAACAATGGAGAAGTACAAAGAATTCAACAAGCCTCTATATCTAGCATTCATCGATTACAGTAAGGCTTTCGATACAATTAGTCATAACTCAATCTGGGAAGCACTGAAACTCTTCAACGTCGATAGAAAATATATAAACATTCTGAAGAACATATATGCTAACAGCACTAGTAAGGTAAAACTGGAAACAAGAGGTGACCCAATCAAGATTGAAAGAGGCGTGAGACAAGGAGACCCCATCTCACCAAAACTCTTCATAGCTGTATTGGAAACTATCTTTAGAAAGCTAAACTGGGCTCACAAAGGTATTAAAATAGGCAAAAGATACCTAAACCATCTAAGGTTCGCAGACGATATTGTCATACTGGCTGAAACACCAAACACACTTCAGGAAATGATATGCTCTTTAGCTATGGAAAGCTCCAAGATAGGTCTGGAAATGAATGCAAACAAGACTAGAGTAATGACGAATAGCTATGAACAACCAATATGGGTCAAGGGAAATCGCATAGAATATGTTAAAACTTATACATACCTAGGAAAACAAGTGGCATTTAGCAAGACAAATAATGAAGAGGAAATACAAAGGAGAGTAAACATTACATGGCAAAAATTTTGGTCACTAAAAGAAATCCTAAAAGGCCACTACTCCCTGAATCTTAAGAAAGTAGTAATGGACACTTGTATACTACCCTGCCTATTATACGGCTGTCAAACATGGGTTCACACTAACAGAACCAAACAAAAAATTACAACCACCCAGAGAGCAATGGAGCGGAGCATACTAGGAATAAGAAAAATTCACAAAGTGCGAAGTACAAAAATTAGGAAAAAGACAATGCTGACAGATGCTCTAACACAAGCACTAGCACTAAAGTGGCGATGGGCAGGACATATCGCAAGGTTCACTGACGACAGATGGACGATACGAACCACTAACTGGAAAGGTCCACTAGGGAAAAGAAAGGTTGGAAGACCATACAAACGGTGGGCTGACGACGTAGCCCAGACTGCTGGCACAAACTGGCTGACCCTTGCCAAAGATCGGGAGCATTGGAAGCGGATGGAGGAGGCCTTTACCCGATATGGGACTACATCTCCAATAAATACTGATACAAATAACAATACTAACTAGAATAAGACAAACACTAACACAACTAACACTTATTTCATCTAAAAGTAATAATACAAAATTGTAAACACCATGAGATTAGAAATAAAAGGCTTATTATTATTATTATTTCTCTATATATTATGACTCTCACACCCGCATACAAAATAAATAGATATAGGGCCAAAAAGTATTATAAACATAAATATATACACACAGATAAATAAACTTACATATAGATTACATAAATAAATACTTGTAGCGGGCGGAGGATTACGCCCCGGCAGGGGAGACCAGACGGCCGGGGGTCAGGGCGACAGGCTGAGAAACCGACGGACTATCCTAGCCGAGTCTAGCAACACCGCTTTCTGCATCTTGGCCGCGAGCGAACCGCCACGGAACCCCAGTCGCCTCAGATGGTGAGCGAGGCTGACTGGGATCAACCCATTCGCAGAAATAACGATTGGGATGGTTTCAGTGGACTCCACATGCCACATGCCAGTAACCTCGTGAGCCAGATCTAGATACTTTCGTTTTTTCTCTGTCTCCGCTCTCACGAGGTTCTCGTCATGTGGGATGGTGATGTCCACTAAAAACACCCTCGACTGTGCCCGGTCCATCAGCACGATGTCAGGCTTATTCGCCAGAATCGTCCTGTCCGTGATGACGGACCGGTCCCAATAGAGCCGGACTCCGTCACGCTCAAGCACCGGCACCGGTGTGTACCTATAGTACGGCACTCTCTCATCCAGGAGACCGTACTTCAGAGCAAGCTCTTGGTGAAGGATTTTGGCCGCTTAGTTGTGTCTGTGCAGATACTCAGTGTTAGCAAGAGCTGAACATCCCGAGAGCACATGCCTGAGTGACTCACCGGGATGGCGACACGCTCGACAGATGTCGTGAGTGCCATCCTTCAGGATGTACTTTCGGTAGTTCCGCGTCTTAACCACCTGATCTTGTATTGCACACACAAAACCTTCGGTTTCCCCAAAGAGGTCACCGAAGCGCAGCCATTGCACGGACGCTTTTTTATCTACGTGCGGCTCATTAAGAGCTTTAAAAAAGCGTCCATGCAACTCCCTCTCCTTCCATACGGTCTCCCGGTCAGAGGTGCTTAGTACCACCGGTTTCTGCCACTCGAATTTGGCCAAAGATAGGGGAGTGAGTCCTTTGTCACATTCTATAACGTCTCTATGCATTGGACACTCCCTCTTCGTCTCAAAGTAGGTTCTGAGGCTGGATATCTCCCGATTATGCATGGTCTTGACGCTTAATACGCCTCGACCTCCACATTTTCGGGGTATATACAACCTCATAACAGACGATTTGGGGTGGTGCATGCGGTAGCGAGTCATAGTCGTGCGGACTTTTCTATCCAGTGCGTCTAGTTCGGTCTGAGTCCATCTGAGTACGCCAAAGGTGTACATGAGAACAGGCATGACCCAGCCGTTATATGCTCGGACCTTATTGGCGCCCGACAAATAGCTTTTACAAACTTTTGTCAGGCGGCCAAAAAATTCCTCGCAAACTGACTGTTTCACGTCTGCCTCCTTTACCCCCACGGATTGTGACATACCCAGATACCGGTATGACTCAGCTTCAGAGAGGGTCCTGATGTTAGATGGCTCGAGATTGATCTCGGCCGAATGAGTAACCTGTCCCCTCTCCACATGTAAGACCGCACACTTGTCTAGTCCAAGCTCCATCCTGATGGAGTTACTGAACTCAGTGGTGATATTCAGCAACTCCCTCAGGCGGGTGGCATTGGGTGCTAGCAGCTTGAGGTCATCCATGTAGAGAAGGTGAGGTACTTTTGTCCCTCCTCTCCGAAACTGAAAGCCTGTCCCTGATCTCTCCAGCAAAGAGCTGAGAGGGTTCAGCGACAGACAAAACCATAATGGACTCAGACAATCGCCCTGGAAGATACCCCGCCGTATCTTGATCCGGTCACCCGCAGCCGCCAACCGCTCGCCATGGAGACAAAGGATCGTACTCCATTGCCCCATACACTCTCCGAGGAAGTCTCGAACTGTACTATCGACTTTGTACAGCTCAAGGACCCTCAAGAGCCATGAATGGGGCACCGAGTCGAATGCCTTCTTATAGTCAATCCAGGCGGCAGAGAAATTCCGGCGATTGCGTTTGACCAGTTGGCCCGCGACGGAGTCGATGAGAAGGAGCTCCTTAGTACCACGACCACCGCCCCGACATCCGTTCTGAGCCCCAGACATGATGTTGTTCTCGTCTACGTGACGGGAAATCTTAAGGCTCAGAACGGATGTCAATGTCTTATAGATGGTAGTAAGACATGTGATGGGGCGGTACTTAGCTGGGTCAGCGGTATCGGTTGACTTAGGAGCTAAATGAGTGATCCCGGTGGTGAAAAGGCTCGTGAGTGCCCTTTGCTCGAGAGCATCTTGGAATTGTCGAGCCAAAGTAGCATGGCAGAGCGAAAAACCCTTCAACCAGTAGTGATGCAGCCCATCGGGTCCCGGACTTTTCCAGTTCGGGGCCCGGCGCACCGCACCAGCTACATCCTCCGAAGAGATGGCGACGGGGTTCATCGGCTCTATTGAGGCACATGCTTCCTCAACCGCCGCAATCCAAGGGCCCTCCTCATGCTCCACCTCTCTTGACCATACATTTCGCCAAAAGGCGACGAGGTCAGCCGGGCTCGGCCGCTGAGAGGTAGAACAGAATGCTGGGCACTCCAGTTTTTTATAGAACCTTTTCTGATCACTCGAGAAGAGGCGATTTTGCTGAAAGCGCTCGACTCTTTCCGAGTATCGTCGGATGCGGTTCCCCCATGCAGCGATTTTCTGCTTCAGGTCGTCGATGCGCTCCGTTAGTTTTTGGGCTATATCGGGCTGATCTAGCCGCACCCCGAGCCCATTGAAGGCTATTCTAACGGAGCGCACAATCCTTGGCCTAGTGTTGCCCGATCTGAAACTCTGCAGTCTGCCAATGAGAGCTCTGGCCAGGGTGATACGGTGTTCTATTCTCCTTTTCCAGGCTGGTTCCGTGCTGCGCCTTAGAGTAGCACGTCCACGTTCCTGGGTCTTGACACCCATGAAACGGTGAACAGCTAAGGCCGCACCAAAGAGAATAGAAGCCGTATCATCCAGGCCAGTGCTGCGCTCAAGGTATTGAGGCAGCATTTGGTTTATGGCCTCAATGACATCCCGCGTCGCTACATTTAATGTGAGTCGGGAGAGCCGCGGACGGATCTCTAGAGGAGCACTCCGGATCTCCGAGATCGCCTCTTCTAAAATCCTTCTCATCCGCTCTATGTCAAGGGAGACTGTTTCCTCCGTGTCCTCCTCCACAGGCAAATCTTGCGCGATAGCGTCGGTCTCTTCGCGGACAGGTTCCGCCAGAGAGACAATTTGCTCTGTGGTTGGGGTTGTCACCTCGGGAACAGCCTCACGTCGTAACCGTTCGAGCTCGGTAGCGCTAAAGATGTTCGAGCGCTGAATATACCGAGCCCGGTCTGCCAGGTTTTGTTCCGTGACAGTGAGGTTCGGCTCAAGCAGCAAGAATTCGCGGTACATTGCCGCTCGGTAGCCAGTCCGTCCGGTTTCCCCTCCCGTCGCCCTGTAGTACGCACGCATGACATTCTCGTTCATTTGAGATGTCCATCTCATGCGGCGCACTCCACCAGCGGCGGGCTCCGAAGATTGGGTCCTTGAGGACCCTGTCGGTGCCAAGCCCTCTGGTGGGGATGATGGATTGGCCGGCCGCCGAGATGATAGTGGCGGCCGGCTGGTGTGACTGGCGGTCCGCATGCTGTCACGTCCAGCGCCAGTCCCAGACGCGCCCTGGCGCCCCCCAGGCAGCGGCCCTATTCGCGCATTCTCATTATTTTCCATCATCATAAAAGGGGGGTGGGGGGTGAGTGGCAGTTACGTCACTCGGGGTCCACTCAGGTCCCCAAGGAGGCTGTTTTAGAGCCAGCTCGCTCGGTTTGGGGGAACCTAGATGTCATTTGGTTCCCCAGTTCCCTTAGTCGCCTCTTACGACACCCATGGGATAGGAAGGGGTGGCAACATTCTATTCTGCCGGTGCCACGCGGCGGCAGAATAGAATGATTATTATTATTATTATTATAATGTTAAAAACAATATTATGTTTCCTTGTTCGTATAGAATGTTAGCGTCGGGCCACTACGTGCTGCCCCTATGGCCCGCGTGCTGCGACCGCCGCATCGGACCTGCCCCGCACCCGCTGCACACGCCGCCGTCGCCATATCCCCTTGTTAATATAGGTGAGGCCTGTTTGTGAGAAACAACTTATTTACCTTTTAAGACAGCTATAGAATAGAATAGAATATAAATATTTTTTATCCAAAAAAATTTTTTTTACAAGTGCTTTTGAATCATCGATGAATCTACCACTGGTTCGGAATGCCCTTCCTGCCGAGAAGAACCAGCAAGAAAATCGGCGGTTGCTCAAAACAAGTTTACAATACAATATATAAGCTATGTATGCAGTGTTTCTACAATAAGGGGAAGTTCCATTAATGCATACTACTTGCAATTCAATACATGTTAAGATGGGCAGACAGAAAGCAGCCACATTCCTGCCGGTGGCACCCGTTCAAAGACTTCTATGTATACGAGACCGGAAATTCGGAATAAGAATCGCAGTTTTTTATTGCGCGGGTTGAGGTAGAGCGGGGAGCCGGCATGGGGAATAAGGTTGCAAATCGTCATTGAATCACGCGGCCGCCGTGTCGCAGAGGCGTGAACAGTGTACGGGGTGCGGGAGGCATATCCTTTTAGACATAAATCATACTAATATTATAAATGCGAAAGTGTGTTTGTTTGTGGGTTTGTTGGTTTGTCCTACAATCACGCCGCAAACGAGCTACGGAGCGATGTGATTTTTTGCATGGGTGTAGTTGAGGACCTGGAGAGTGACATAGGCTACTTTTTATCCCGGTTAAGTCGCGGGCATCAGCTAGTAAGAAAATAAATTACATGCTTAACTGAAATAAACTTCAAATCACGTTGAAGAACTACGCACATAAATAATGAATAATAACAACATTAGAAGTCTTTGAAATACAAAGCACTGGTCTTTTCGCTTGCTCACAGCGGACTAAACGAGGTGCGGTGGTTCCACCCTACCTCAAACCGCAATTTTTTAAGGCTGTAGTGTCCGTCTAGTAGTTTACAATAGAAGCCTTTGACAGCTATAGAGAAATAGATTTTACGTGCATGTTTTTTTGCAGAAATTCCCGTATACACGCGGACGGGTGTCAAATGGACCGACGATGAAGATGAAAAAGAGAAATCGTTATCTGTAGAGGACTTGCCGACATTCGATACCCTGGATGGGCACACCCAGTCGCAGTTGTTACATCTGATCGAGCAGGGCGCCTACCAGAGAATGCCCACCGAAGGTAGAGAGGTGAGATCCAAGCCTTCAGTTTCAGCTTGGCTCAAGGCTAATAAAAAAAAGTCAATTCTGTAAAAGCTGCATCTATCATTGACGCTTTGCGCCTTGCCACTCCACCCTCCCCCCACCTTACCAATGTTTTGGCCGACCCGTATTTCTGTGACCGTGTACGTGTGAAAACATTATTTTTTGGTGCCTGATGATCATCTACCGCACAGGTCCATGTATAGCAATCGCTATGCGGGACACTGTTTGGCTCATTAAAGATGTTATAAAGCTCGAGGTTGTATTGAAAGCACCATAACCTATCGCAATATATCGATCGCAGAACTCTTCTTTCAAATAAAGGGCTTTTTAATCCTTTTAAATGATTCCCTAACACTCGCTGCCGTAAGTCAAGACAGGCATTACCAGAGTCTTGTACAGCGTAACACAACTACTCTGAGGCCGAGATCTATAGATCGTACTCAGGCTCTGCTCAAGACTCGAGATAGAGAAATGTGTCTCGTTTTAACTCAATCTTGAGTCTGAGCTGAGTTTGAGTGCTATCTATAGATTTCACTCTAAGGCCACGGCCACACTGGTAAGACAACTGGCGACGCGACGCGATAACCGTGTCCGCATTGCAGCGGCGGTTAACTAGCGAATTGCGCTTACATCGTGTAATGACTGGTTGTACTCAGTGCGGACACATTAATTAGTTTTAGTACTATTGAAAATTACGCGCGAGCTCCTACTAATATTATAAATGCGAAAGTTTGTGAGGATGGATGTATGGATGGATGTTTGTTACTCTTTTACGCCACAACTAATGAACCGATTTGGCTGAAATTTTGAATAGTGATAACTCATGTCCAGGATTAACACATAGGCTACATTTTATCCCGGAAAATTAAGGAGTTCCCGCGGAAATTAACAAACCTTAATCCACGCGGACAAAGTCACAGGCATCATGTAGTAAGCAAATAAATTTCGCGCGTCGCTTACCTAGTGCGGCCGCCCCCATTTGTCTATAGGAGTTTGTTTCAACGAAATTGCGGTCGCGTCGCATTTGCCTTACCAGTGTGGCCGCGGGCTGACTGTCACAACTACTCTACACCAATATATTAACACAGATCCTATGGGAGAAGCGTCAGTACCTGGTGCAGCTGCCCGGCGCGCTCCCGCTGGTGCTACTCGCGGCGACCAACTGGTGCGGCGAGCAGCGCGCGCAGCTCGTGGCGCTCATACGGCTGTGGGACAAGCCTTCGCCGCTCAACTCCATGCATCTACTGCTGCCCTGGTAACCATTATTTCAGTTTTTAGGGTTCCGAAACAAAAATGGAACTCTTATAGGCTCGCTCGGCTGTCCGTCTGTCTGTCTGTGTGTCAAGGAAGCCCTTTTTCTTAAAAACTACCACCCTACCGTCAAAGACGTGCCGCCAAGCGATTTAGCGTTCCGGCACGATGGCGTGTAGAAACCGATTAGGGGTATGGGTTGAATGTTCACTGCCATACCCCTTCCAAGTTAGCCCGCTACCATCTTAGACTGCATCGTCACTTACCATCAGGTGAGATCGCAGTCAAGGACTAGCTTGTCATCGAATTAAAAAAAAAACTGTTTGAGGTACTAAAATAAATACTTCTTTCTTCCTTTTTTTATTAAGAACTAGCTGATGCCCGCGACTTCGTCCGCGTGGATTTAGTTTTTAAAATCCCTCGGAAACTCTTTGATTTTCTGGGATAAAAATTAGCCTATGTCACTCTCCAGGTTCTCAACTATACTCATGCAAAAAATCACGTCGATCCGTAGCCCTTTTGCGGCGTGATTGAAGGACAAACCAACAAACAAACACACTTTCGTATTTATAATATTAGTAAGGATATCGGCCAAGTTGAAAGTGACTAATATTCTCCTCCCCCATCCAAATAAGCGGAAAGCTTGTGTTAGCTTGTGTTATTGGGTACGACAATAGTGCCACGGGTGGGATTCGAACCTGCGACCTTTCAGTTTTCATTCCGCACCTTTAACCGTTGGGCTATTGCTGAATGTATAGGTCAATGGTCTCTTAATGCTGTGACAGTTTCAAGTTTCTAGTGAATATTACGTGAAAACTGAAAATACGGTATTTGTAGCGTGGCGCCATCTAACGAAATTCCTGAGAGTAAGTTCGTGGCCATATTCGACGTTCGATAATAATACTTGCCTCGCAATTGGGCGGTTTTTAGGGTTCCGTACCAAAATGGTAAAAATGGAACCCTTATGGTGAGACTTTCTCCGTCCGTCCGTCCGTCTGTCACAGTCGATTATTTCAGTAACTATTAAAGCTATCGACATGAAATTTGGCATAGTTGTGTATAATAGTGGCCCAACATCATTGGAATAAAGAAAAATCGAAAATTATTTTAGTTTTATTAAAAAAGGGGGAAAATCGGGGGTTTGAAATTTGAAAGTAAAATAACTATATCGAGTGGGGTATCATATGAAAGGCCTTTACTTGTGCATTCTAAAACAGTTTTTTATTTATTTCTGTATATAATAGTTTTTGATTAATCGGCCAAAACGTCGAAAAAAATACCGTTCCCCCCCCTTATCTCCGAAGTTTACCAATCGAAAAATCTGAAATAATTATGGTCAATAGAGGTTTATGTATATTTTACAGGAAAAATGAAATCAACGCGAAAATTATTTTAGTTTAATTAAGAAAGGGGGAAAATCAGGGGTTTGAAATTTCAAAGTAAGATAATCATACCGAGTGGGGTATCATATGAAAGGCCTTTACTTGTGCATTCTAAAACAGTTTTTTATTTATTTCTATATATAATAGTTTTTGAGTAATCGACCAAAATGTCGAAAAAAATACCGTCCCCCCCCCCCAATTATCTCCGAAGTTTACCAATCGAAAAATCTGAAATAATTATGGTCAATAGAGGTTTATGTATATTTTACAGGAAAAATAAAACCAACGCTCTAACTAGCATAGTTTTTTTAATATTAACAATAAACCTCTACAAACAAAGTTAACGATAAATAAGCAAATTAATATAATATTATCGTTTTACTTTTACTTTTGGAGTACGGAACCCTCGGTGCGCGAGTCCGACTCGCACTTGGCCGGCTTTATTTTATCATTGTTACGGCGCCAGCCAGTTTCGGAACCGACTAGAAGCTTATTTGTTTTGAAATACCTTACTGTTTTCGGTCCTTGATTAATTGTTAAAAGTTGGTAGTTGTTGTCGGCCTCTTTTTAAAATTTTCCCACCGCTGTTGTGCGACCTGACAGCGATGTGTAAAGTTCGCTTTTGTATCGGAATCGTATGAATAGATGAAGGAGAAGATGATTAAATTTTCGATAATTTCCAATAGTTTCCCAGATGCGGCAATTAGAAAACTGGGAGCGGCCCTCGTGAACGGAATGTCCGACGACGACCTGATCCGAGTGCTGCCTCAACTCGCACAGGCGTTGCGGTATGAAACGTATGAAGCTAGTCCGCTCGCAGGTGAGGCTAAAGCTAGTGAGATCATTACTTCGTCTGTACACATAATGGAGAGGGCAGACTGGCTACTATTAAGGTGGATTATACGGGTCTCCGCGCGAAATTCAAATTTAATTTGGTTTTTTCGCAATTTATAAACTAATACGACAAAGTAGGCTTAAGGCATTCTAATTGCGACGATGGCAGTATCATCTTCACAGGTTTATATAAAAAATCTTTATTTGAGTGGCCAGTTTAAGAAATTAGTCAGAATATCGAGTTGGACGTGAGTTACTCACAAATTAGTCGATATTCTGACAAACTTAAACTGGACACTCGAGAGAATACCATAAGCATAAGTAATAATACTTTGTCGTATTAGTTTACAAATTGCGAAAAACCAAATTAAATTTGATACCAGACCCGTATAATCAACCTTCACGTGTCGAAGTTTTTTTTTTAGTTAAACCACCAATACATGAGTTCTGAGTTCTTTTATTTACTGTAACGTACACTCAAACACTAACGGTCACCGAAATATAAACGAGACAAAAATAAACATGATGTAGTGCGATAGTATAACCCTGTTTCAGGGAAAAGCTTGAGTAGTACATACAAAAGTAGAAAGCTAGAAAGTAAAACACTAACCTCTTTAATTAATCTAAGATTAACACTGGACATGGCGCTGTCATCCTTTTTTTGGAACCTACTTGATTGACGCCATTTTGGCTCTGTAATCAGTTGCGAGTGTCCAAGGAACTAAAATGTGAGGGTACTAGTTGACAACTGACAGTAGATACTTTTTGGCATCTCTTGCATTCCTATATTATTTAGTTCCAGATACACTCGTCTGTCGCTAACTGTGGGCCTCATAAGAAGGCTCATGGTCACTCAGCGAGCGATGGAGAGAGCTATGCTTGGGGTATCCCTGCGAGATCAAATCAGAAATGAAGAGATCCGCAGGATAACCAAAGTCACCGACATAGCCCAGCGAGTCGCGAAACTGAAGTGGAAATGGACGGAGCACATAGTTCGAAGAACTGATGGTCGTTGGAGTCCCAAGGTGCTGGAGTGGCGACCCCGCACCGGTAAGCGCAGTGTTGACAGACCCCCCACTAGGTGGACCGACGACATCAAACGAGTCGCAGGGAGCCGCTGGATTCAGGCGGCGCAAGACCGAAGCCTGTGGAGGCCCATGCAGGAGACCTATGTCCAGCAGTGGACATCTAAAGGTTGATAATGACAGACGTGTCAAATTGATCCTTATCTAAGGTGTCATTTGTATAGACACAACCAGTCCAGTGTTTAGTTTATCATAGTTTAATTGTAGAGGTCAGTGAAGTAAAAGGAACGGAAAAGTATGACTGTGCCATATTGGTATAGACATTTTGTACATCCGAATAGATACTGGTATAGTTGTTATATAATGGTGTTTTCTTTTTAGAGGTGTTGCTATCGCGAGCATTATCAGCCCCCGCCGTGGCACACAAACTGTTTTGGCTTCTAGTCCATTCCCTGCCAAACGTACCACAGGTAAAGATTGAAATATAGTATGCTTCTCTTCAATAAGTAGGTTTTTTTAAAATTCCATGAAAGTCTACGGTTAACAGCTGTAATTTGCAAGGTAATGCAATTAAAATAATTTGAACATAAAAACATGATTAATACTATTAAGATTACAGAATACCTATTAAAAATTGCCAAACGTCATTGTTTAGAACGAAATATGACGTCAAAAACATTGTAGAAATATGGTTCAGTCAATCACAGTCGTTAGATTGACATGTATGTGATGTCATCTACCACGCTTTAAAAGCGCGGCAATATGGCGGCGTAAATGCGTTCAAATTGAACGACAATTTTGTATTTTGATGAGTTTTAATTATCTTATCTGTGTTATAGTGACATAAAGAATGATTTGAAAAACCAAATACACGATAATCTAGAGGAACCTTGTGTTAGGAATATGGGAAAGTTTGACCTAAAAACGTTAGCTTTAGCTGCCGCACGCGATATTTATGCTTCAGTGTATTGATACTATCGACTCGACCAACCAAATTAATCATGTTATGTAAGCTATTTTAAACTAATTTGTATAGAATTTAAAGAAACATGAATTGTATTACGTTTTTTTCTTGGAACTTCCCCTCATTGTGGAAATATTATATTCTATTCTAACAAAGATGCATGGGTTAAATCAGCTTGGCATCCAGCTGCCCACAAGATAGAATAAAAACTTATTAAAATGTAATAGCTACTTATTAATATTGTAAAATGATTATTTTAAAAAGAGCAACTGCTGAGTTTCTTATCGGCTCTTCTCAGCAGAATCCGCTTTCCGAACCGGTGGTAGAGTCATGACGTGTCATAAGAGCCACAGGTTGGCCTACGTGAAATAAATAATTTTGAATTTTGAATTTTTTGAATTTCGCATGTTTTTCTAGGCACCAAATCAAGAATTCCTAGGCATTAGTTTAGAAGAGAACGCGGGCGACAGTCTTGAAGTGGACGCTACTGTGACTGCTACGGGGCGGTACCGACTGCTTCTGCGGGCGTTGCTGGCCATGTGTGGAGAGAACTTAACTAAGACTTTGCTTAGACAACAACTGCTTGTCAAGGTGAATTGTGATTTTTGTTCACTTTATGCTAAATACTTTAAACACATGCTTTATGCATGTGTTTAAACTTGCACAACACGCGCAGGACAAATCTAAAATACCCGCACAACAAAGTACTGCACACACACAACACAAGCGCAATACATGAACAACAAACACAAAACACACGCACAATACACACAACGAAGCGTACGCGCGAATACTAGATGATGCCCGCGACTTCGTCCGCGTGGTTTAAGGTTTTTGATTCCCGCGGGAACTCTGCGTTTTCGGGATAAAATTTAGCCTATGTGTTAATCCTGGATATGAATTTTTGAGCTACCTCCATTCCAAATTTCAACCAAATTGGTTGGCGTGAATGAGTAACAAACATCCATCCTCACAAACTTTCGCATTTATAATATGAGTAGGATTATCGATATTTAATATCGACTGCAACGTCACCTTAACCAGGTGAGATCAGGGGATAGCAGTTAAAGGCTTAAGAAGGCTAAAAAAGTGTTTAAGAATTTTTACCTACCTTTAACTAGCTAATGCACGCGACTTCGACCGCGTGAATTTGTTTTTAGAATCCCACAGGAAATCTTTGATTTGCCAGGATATAAAGTAGCCTATGTCACTACCCAAGTCCTAAACTATACCTATGCCAACAATCACGTCGATCTTAGCTCTGTTGCAGCGTGATTGAAAAAGAAACCAAAAAACACACTTTCGCACTTATAATACTAATAGTAAAGATTTCATTTTAGATGGTAGCAGACGTAGCGATGTCGGTGAAATGCGCAAAGGAAAATTTACGTCAACGCGCGTTGTACGTCGGAGGGGAGAAACTGTCCGGACTGTTGAGGCAGGAGCCCGCTGCGTTGCCGTTCGCGCTGCATCGATACGTGCACGATATCGATGTCAAGTGAGTATCGATGACTCTCCGAAAACTGCCACCGCACGGCACGATAAATAGTGTATTTTACTCTTTTTTGAAAAGTGTCCAAAGTTGATCCTAATGTGTTAATATACTACTAGAAAATTTAATACATTTTGTATTCAATCGATAAGTACCAAAAAATGCATTTAAATATTGCATTTAAAATTTCCGCGCGTGAACGACGAAACTTCACTAGACGCCATGTGAAGACGTCAGTATAGTAAATTCGTTCGCTCAAATGATTGGCGCCCTTTGAAAGCGCCGCCGGTCCATGTCGAAGGCGGCGCGACTTATGTGACCCGCTGTGTACTTTAGTGCGTCGTGCTAAATTTTTGTGTGTTTTATTGTGACCATAGTATCATACCAATATTATAAATACAAAAGTGTGTTTTTCCTTCAATCACGCCGCAACAGAGCCATGGATCCATGGCTTTGTTGCGGATTGTCGATCGACGTGATTTTATGCATGGAAATAGTTGATGACCTGGAGAGTGACTTAGGCTACTTTTTATCTCGGAAAATCAAAGAGTTCCCGAGGGATTTTAAAAACTAAATCCACGCAGACGAAGTCGCGGGCATCAGGTAGTATGCATATAAAGTGATGATTAAGATCTAATACTACCAGTATTTTTATTTTGAGTTGTTTCATTAATCTAAAATATTGAAATAAATGAGGTACTAAATAATTAAATAATGTATTTATTTATTTTCACATAGTTTCCAAAATACCTTGTACTTGTACTGCAAACTATTTGAGCGGATGAACTATAAGACTACTGACTTAATGACGTATTGTAATGGCGGGTACCGTTTGAGCTTTTGACATATTTGTAGCATAGATAAAAAAATGAAAACTTTTAAATAAAATATAAAATAATTTATCTTATAATTTTGTGAACTGAAAGTTGAAACTTACACTTCCCGATTTCTTATTGCCTAAACTATCTCATGTAGATATTTTTAGATTATTTCTCACATGGAGTAAAATACACTATTGCGGTGACGACTGCGAGCGCCGTATATTTCTATTTCTGTGCGGTGTCGTTGAAAGAGTAAAGTGGCCATAGTAATATTTGGGGTTCGGAGCCGTCACCGCAATGTATCGTGCCGGCCTTAACCTGTGTGATACGCAAGAATCAATAAAATGTTTTCTTAAAGCCAACAAATTATGCAATGTAATGATCCACTCATTTTTGTGCTAAACAGCAATATTAGTCGTATTCATTTGCAATAGGGCTTTTTTCCATATTTTAAAAAATGGGTGTGATTTTATTCAAGGTAATAAACACATACAATGCCGCGTGTATGTTTCCTGCAAGCGCGCGTAAATTCGAAATTTTAAAAAAAGAAAGTAAATTACTCGCACTTAATGTAAATAAATGAAGCAGTGATAGCCTAGTGAAGCAGTGATAGCCTAGTGGTTAGGACTGTGGTCTCCTATTCGGGGGGTCGCAGGTTCGATCCTCCAGGGTACGCACCTCTGACTTTTCAGAGTCAAGTGCGTTTAAGCAATTAAATATCACTTGCTTCAACGGTGAAGGAAAACATCGTGAGGAAACCTGCACGTCTGAGAGTTCTTCATAATGTTCTCGAAGATGTGTGAAGTCCGCCAATTCGCATTGGGCCAGCGTGGTGGACTATGGCCTATAACCCTTCTCTGAAAGGAGACCTGCGCTCAGTAGTGAGCCGTTGATGGGTTGTTAATGATGATGATGAATGTAAATAAACAGGTACTAAATGTAAACTCCGTTAATACTGCATGTGATAATTATTATAAAGTTTTGACACATTGGTATTCTCCATGTCGCTTCTAATTATTTTGTCTATTTCTAGGTCTTGCTCATATTTCTCCTCAAACACACTTCCTTTGAAAATCAACTTCATTGGCATCGACTGTGCTGTTATCCCCGCCATGTTTAAGGTAAAGTATAATATTTATAAAGATAATAAATGTATTTCTAATAGCCTCGGGCAATAGTTTTTTTTCATAGTTTTCCAAGGATAAAAATATGTCCATCTCCTTGATGAATAATAATAAATTAACTTGTTGTAGGTAGTGTAAAGAAGAAAAAAAAATGTACAAGCTGATTGATATTTTTTTTACTTTTCCATTCGATATAAGTATTTTAAGTGCTAGAAAAACGGATGTCTTAAACTCCACAGGTCGGTGACGATTTAAGGCAAGACTCGTTAGTGCTGCAAGTGATAAAAGTAATGGACACTTTGTGGTTGAAAGCCGGGTTGGACCTGAGAATAGTCACATTCCAAGCATTGCCCACGAGTAGAAAGAGAGGCATGATAGAAATAGTTCCTGAGGCAGAAACGCTGCGTGCGATACAGACCGAGTGGGGCCTGACGGGGTCATTCAAAGACAAGCCCATAGCCGAGTGGCTCGCCAAACACAACCCCTCCGAACTAGAGTACCAAAGAGCCAGAGATAATTTCACAGGTAAAATCCATCACTGTACATTTGAATCCTAACTTTTGAATACTCAGATTAGCGCGATCCTAATGTAGACTGCATCGTAAGGTACTTACCATTAAGTCATATCGCAGTCAGTCTATAGTTATTTCAATCTTATGAGGACAATGATGAGGAAAGGGGAAACCACGAGGTTTGCTCACATCCCTAATTTGCGCTCAACAATATAACTCACACTATCAGTATTGTGTAACTCATAAGAGGTTGGGACAAAGATGGGATTGGACGCGACATCGTGGATTGGCCTGGCCTTACTTATCAAAGACTAACTTTTCTAAAAAAACTGTCAAAGGCTACCTTGCGTATATAACTTGTATACCGGGACCCGGTAACATTGAAAGTCCCGTCATGCGGATTCGAAATTTTTTTTATCTACTCCAGCATCGAAAAGTTCCAATTTCGAGTTTGACAGCTGAATCGAAATGAACCCTCTTTCGGTTTTGCTTCTCATTTCGATGCAGCTCGTTGTATGGGAGCTGAATCGAAATGGTTATCTTCTTAAAATAGGATACCTAAAGCTAAGGCTCTGAGTTCTGGCACTTTTGTACCGTTCATATGACAGAGGCGCCACAGGCGGCTGGTGGCGGCTTACAGAGTTACTTTTTGTTACTGTATTGAGCCTACGGCGTATTTTGTTAATGATTTTACTTCCTTGTCGTAGATAAAATCTTGTATGCAACTGAACGTAATTAGTCATTTTAATTCTCGTACTATCCTATTTTGATACTCGGCAAGCCTCGTATCAAAAAACAGCACTCGAATTAAAATGACCCTCATTACGATGCAGTTGCATAAATAGCTATATTGGTATTGATAGTTAAACATTATACGTTTATAATTAGCTCATTAGCTTGGTATGCGTTAATTTGAAAAGCCGAAATAATGTTAAAAAAATTGGGGTTTTTTTCAAAAATTCAAAAAGTTTTACCGTCATCGCGGATGTTGATTTTTTGCAATGCATTCGATAGAAAGTTTACTCTTTCAGGAAAAAATTACCCAAACCACTTTTTTTGGTCGGAAGAGTCTCCACCCCTATTACAAACTTCAAGTAGGTAAGCGAGACTCTTCCGGCCAAAAAAAGTGGTTTGCATATTTTTTCATGAAAGAGTAAGAAATTTTCTATTGAATGCACTGCAAAAAATGAACATCCGCGATGACGGTAAAACATTTTGAATTTTTGAAAAATAAATTTTTTTTTCAAATTCACAATGCATACCGAGCTTATTATAAACGTATAATGTTTAACTATCAATTCCAATACAAAATTTTCGAATCCGCTATGAGGGGACTTTCAATGTTACTGTCTCCCGGACCATTATTTTTTTTTAAGTTCTAAGTAATAAATAGCCAACATGGTCGTATACAGCTTCGTGCGCCGGTTATAGCGTGGCGACGTACCTGCTCGGCATCTGCGACCGACACAACGACAACATCATGCTGAAGACCTCCGGCCACCTGTTCCATATCGACTTCGGCAAGTTCCTGGGCGATGCGCAGATGTTTGGCAACTTTAAAAGGTCAGTAATAAATAGCCAACATGGTCGTATAAGGCTTCGTGTGCCGGTTATAGCGTGGCGACGTACCTGCTCGGCATCTGCGACCGACACAACGACAACATCATGCTGAAGACCTCCGGCCACCTGTTCCACATCGACTTCGGCAAGTTCCTGGGCGACGCGCAGATGTTTGGCAACTTTAGAGGTCAGTAATAAATAGCCAACATGGTCGTATACAGCTTCGTGTGCCGGTTATAGCGTGGCGACGTACCTGCTCGGCATCTGCGACCGACACAACGACAACATCATGCCACAGAGTAGGTATATTAAAGTAACAGAGCGGAAGCTACATACAAACGGCTCGCGGCGGGCTCACCCATACATAGCGCAACGCTGTGTGCGTGAGCTCTCACCGACACATTCACCGACACGCCGCGGCGCGCCGCTCAGGGTAACTCAGGGTCAGGACGTAAGGGCTGACGGTCGTGCGTTTAGTGGAAATAAATAGACGAAGAGTGAGTGTTTGTTTGTTGTGAATTTAGATTTATTTGTGTATATGTATGTAATAGTGTAAAAATGCCAAACTCTTGCACACAAGATAAGAAATCTAGTAATAATTTCCTTTCATGTACACGTTTCAGTTTCTTAATTAAAATTGTTACAGTAGTTGCGATATATTTTATATATTATTTTAAGTATGTTATCGTCAGGATTAGTATATTGTTAGTTATTAACTGTTACCTATGTAAAGCAAATTTAAAATTGTTTTTTATTGAATGAGTAAAATGTAATTAATAATGAATATAGTTTTTTTTATAATAATCCAAACTCCGTTTTCTCACATGTGCAGTATGCGTTAGTGTATTAATATTGATATTTTATCATATTATATCGATACATACTTATAATTTTTGGGAACATTAACAAAGGGCCCGCCAATTCAAATTTAATTATCTGTGCACAGCGTCATCTATCGACACCAAACACAATTATTTATAAATTGTAACGAATAAAGTTTTGCAAAAATAACGACGTGAAGTTATTAACAGTTTTATTGATATTTGATAATTGAATAACATAATTATTAATACTTGTCATACAAACCTAGTGTAAATTAAAAAATATATATTTTTACAAGACAAGCTTTTCGTAGCTGGCTACATTACCCATGGACCATCATTTAGGACCAAAGAAAGACGAATCAAACGAGCCCTAACTCGATGAGGTTACGTCGTTTAATTACTGAGTTCCTATAGCCACCTTAAGGCTCAATCGTCAGAACCTGGATATCATGGTCTAGGACCAGAGTACTTTTCAAGATTAATCAAACGAGCCCAAAAGTTAATAAAGTTATATTACTAAAGTACATAAAGTTTTATTACTAAAGTTGCCAAAACCACCTTCCAGCTTCATTATCAGACCCTGAAGGTCATCTCAGGCCAGAATACTTGTCAAGACGAATCAAACGAGCCCAAATTTGATGAGGTTAGCGAGTTTTTTATAGAGTTCCTAAAGCCATCTTCCAGCTCAATCATCAGAACAGCTCCATATCCTAATAATATTGCAGAGTCATCCGATTTACACATACACGCAAAATTTCAGCTCAACCGGAAAAGTGGTTCTATCTCATCTTGTAAGATTTGATACATGTATGTTTACATGTATGTATGTACGTTTAATACATATACCCATGTATACATACATACATACATACATTGCAAGTTAAATAAAAGCTTGTAATAATAATAATAGTCGATAGTAAATGAGGATACCATCTATTAACATTAATTGTGAAGTTATGGCAAAAATACTGATGTTCATTAAAAAAATCGTTTCTTTATATTTTTGTTAATTTAAGTATTTGTTGTTCAAGTTCAGGATTTAACTGAAATTATACATAATTATACAAACTTTAAAATATTTTTATTTTTTCCTTAAATTGTTGACATGCATCAGGTGACAACCCTAGCAGAATAGGTATACTTCTTCGCCCTTGTTAGGAAGCTTCCTCTCTGTTCGGTTACTCGTGTGATCATGCTGAAGACCTCCGGCCACCTGTTCCACATCGACTTCGGCAAGTTCCTGGGCGACGCGCAGATGTTCGGCAACTGTAGAGGTCAGTAATAAATAGCCAACATGGTCGTATACAGCTCCGTGCGCCGGTTATAGCGTGGCGACGTACCTGCTCGGCATTTGCGACCGACACAACGACAACATCATGCTGAAGACCTCCGGCCACCTGTTCCATATCGACTTCGGCAAGTTCCTGGGCGACGCGCAGATGTTTGGCAACTTTAGAGGTCAGTAATAAATAGCCAACATGGTCGTATACAGCTTCGTACGCCGGTTATAGCGTGGCGACGTACCTGCTAGGCATCTGCGACCGACACAACGACAACATCATGCTGAAGACCTCCGGCCACCTGTTCCATATCGACTTCGGCAAGTTCCTGGGCGATGCGCAGATGTTCGGCAACTTTAAGAGGTCAGTAATAAATAGCCAACATGGTCGTATACAGCTTCGTGCGCCGGTTATAGCGTGGCGACGTACCTGCTCGGCATCTGCGACCGACATAACGACAACATCATGCTGATGACCTCCGGCCACCTGTTCCATATCGACTTCGGCAAGTTCTTGGGATATCAACATTTTGACAACAGTCAAAAACCCAATTATTGTAAAGTCGTTGCATTGTGGAGTCATCGTCTGATGAGGCTCCGGTATCTAAACGAAACGTATGTAGAGTGTACGAAGACTCCATAGTAGTTTCTCAAATGAATTATAGGCGGTGTGTAACCTACTTGCGTGCGTGGGAACTTACATGCTTGTGTGTGCGTGAAAAGAGGCGTGTTTACTTGTCAAAAATATTTAAAATGTCATTAATAAAGTACTGTATTCCTAGAGACCGAGCGCCGTTCGTGCTCACCAACGACATGGTGTACGTCATAAACGGCGGTGAACGCCCCACGCAGCGCTTCCAGCACTTCGTGGAGCTTTGCTGCATGGCCTTCAACATAGTGCGGGCGCACCACGACCATATACTGGACTTGTTTGCTTTGGTGAGTTCTGCTTGATGATTCAATACTTATATGAGTACGTTGCAGTACAAATTATGCGAGAAGTCCATTCGAATGCCTTGAGATCCCAAAATCTACCGGCTTTTCGACCTATTACCAAATCGTTGTTCTATGTCGTAAAACGTATCGTCTTATGACACGCCCCACTAAGTAGACGAATGGTTTAATGGGAGTACAAGAAAGTGTTCTGTGTGGATCCTAGCAAGAGATCTATGTCCAGTAGTAGACATCGATAAATCAAACTGCTTTCCAAAAAAATAATTTTTTTTCTGGGGTTCTTAAAGTGGGTAAAGTTTTCTAAAATTGCAAACTGAAATCTGAAAGTAAAAGTATCTGAACCCAAAACAAGAACTTTAGTCCAAGAAAATTGGAAAATATAATTTAAATTTTATAAGATGAGCTGAGTACAGACGAAAGTTGTTTTGTCGATCTACGAGTTTATGATTTTGCCATCGCGATGTAGGAACGTAAAGCGCCATCTATTTCCATTGTTGTAAATTTTTGCTTTTTTGAATGTGGGTCTGGCCACATATCCCTAACTAGAGGATCATCATACTAATATTATAAATGCGAAAATGCGTTTGTGTGTTTGTTCGTTGGTTTATACTTCAATCACGCCGTAACAGAGCTACGGATAGACGTAATTTTTTGCATCGGTATAGTTGAGGACCTGGTGTGACATAGGCTACTTTTAATCCCGGAAAATCTAACAGTTTCCGAGGGATTTTAAAAATTAAATCCACGCGGATGAAGTCGCGGGCATCAGCTAGTAGTAGAATGAATTGGTTGTTTCTTGTGTCTGATGCGGTGTCGGGCGTCAGATGGCGATGTCGGGAGTGTCGGGCGTGTCGAGCGCGGCGGTGGGCTACGTGCGCGCCGCGCTGCTGCCGACCGCCTCCAACGCCGAGGCGGCCGCCGCCTTCGCGCAGCTCATCAACTCCTCGCTCAAGAGCAAGTGAGTGGCGTTATGCTATTGTTGTTTGTGTCTGATGCGGTGTGCGGTGTCGGACGTCAGATGGCGATGTCAGGAGTGTCGGGCGTGTCGAGCGCGGCGGTGGGCTACGTGCGCGCCGCGCTGCTGCCGGCCGCCTCCAACGCCGAGGCGGCCGCCGCCTTCGCGCAGCTCATCAACTCCTCGCTCAAGAGCAAGTGAGTGGCGTTATGCTATTGTTGTTTGTGTCTGATGCGGTGTGCGGTGTCGGACGTCAGATGGCGATGTCAGGAGTGTCGGGCGTGTCGAGCGCGGCGGTGGGCTACGTGCGCGCCGCGCTGCTGCCGGCCGCCTCCAACGCCGAGGCGGCCGCCGCCTTCGCGCAGCTCATCAACTCCTCGCTCAAGAGCAAGTGAGTGGCGTTATGCTATTGTTGTTTGTGTCTGATGCGGTGTGCGGTGTCGGACGTCAGATGGCGATGTCAGGAGTGTCGGGCGTGTCGAGCGCGGCGGTGGGCTACGTGCGCGCCGCGCTGCTGCCGACCGCCTCCAACGCCGAGGCGGCCGCCGCCTTCGCGCAGCTCATCAACTCCTCGCTCAAGAGCAAGTGAGTGGCGTTATGCTATTGTTGTTTGTGTCTGATGCGGTGTGCGGTGTCGGACGTCAGATGGCGATGTCAGGAGTGTCGGGCGTGTCGAGCGCGGCGGTGGGCTACGTTCGCGCCGCGCTGCTGCCGGCCGCCTCCAACGCAGAGGCGGCCGCCGCCTTCGCGCAGCTCATCAACTCCTCGCTCAAGAGCAAGTGAGTGGCGTTATAATATTCTATTCCATAAATAAATTTTGCTCGCATGGAGTTATTTTTTTTTTATTCGATGACAAGATAGCCCTTGACTGCGATCTCACCTCATGGTAAGTGGCGAGTTAGGTTTTAAAAATCGAAGGTAATCTTGTCCGAGAATAAGTTTATCAGAGAAAAAAAATTGGCAGTCATAGGGACTGCCGATAAAAGTGAAAACTAGATTTGCTAATAATTAAAAAAGATTAAAATTAAAAAAAATAATAAATAAAATAATATAATATAATAAAATAAAAATAAAAATAGTTAAAAAAAAGCGCACTGTCACATTTCGTGAGTGAGATTCGAACCTGCGACATCATACATTAAACGGTAAGGAAGGTGGCTGCTTTCCAACTGCGCTGTACAACGTTGCTTGAGAACCTCTAAAATGTTGAACGATTACTGAAATCTCCGGGTGACGATGGTGACGGTGACGATTTCGTGAAGTCTATGTTTTTTGCTCACCCAAAAAAGTGCTCAACGTGCCTAAAGAAGTTTTCACTTCAAAAATCGAGTGAAGTATAAAACAAGACATCCTTACTAATATTATAAATGCGAAAGGGTGATTATTAGTTGGTCCTTACTCCTTCAATCACACAGCAACAGAGCAACCGATCGACACGAATTTTTACATAGGTGTAGCCTATACTATGAACTACTCTCCAGCTTTTGTCCTTTTATATATTATAGAAAGTTTCCGCGAGATTTATATAACACTAGCTGATGCCTGCGACTTCGTCCGCGTGGATTTAGTTTTAAAATCCCTCTTTGATTTTCCCGGATAAAATGTAGCCTATGTCACCCTCTAGGTTCTCAACTATACCCATGCAAAAAACCACGTCATTCCGTAGCTTTGTTGCTGCGTGATTGAAGGACAAACCAACAAACATACTTTCACATTTATAATATTAGTAAGGAAGAATTAATACAAAATACGAATGTAACCAATACCTTTGTTTCTACCGGCGGCGATCTAATTAAATTTTAAAACACAAAAGCTACTATTGTGACTTAACTATGATAGTTAGATATATTATATCCTTGCGGACTTTTTGTAGAGAATAATAAATACTTTAATCATGTAGTACATAATTTTTATGGATCATCAATAGTTTTCTCAGCACACGCCAACTAGTGAATTTTATAGGCAAATTTTTGCTACTTTATATTATTGCAATTTTCTTTATGATCTTTAATTTTTTATTAATTTATAATTTATGCAGTGCAGTTGCAGTGCAGAGCGGTTTCGCTTTGAGCGTTGCTACTTTTGTCTTTTAGGCCTAAGTTACTTCCTGATAATTTAGCTTTCTATTGGTGAAAAAATGGTTAAAATCGGTCCAGTAGTTTCAGAGCCTATTTGGTACAAACAAACAAATAAAACATTTCCTCTATACTATTAGTATAGACAACATTTGTAAACACGCAAAGTCGCGAGCAAGATATAGTTAATAATTGTTTTTGTCGTTTGCAGTGCAGAGCGGTTTCGCTTTGAGCGTTGCTACTTTTGTCTTCGAGATACTCTAGGAGTCTAGGAGTTTGTAGCTGTCTCACGCATACAATTTTTTTAGGTTCACGCCTATCAACTTCTTCCTGCACAATCTGGCGCAGATGAGGGCGAGCGGTGATCAGAGCAGCAGCTCTTCTGAATTGCTCTCCTTCATGCCGAGGACTTACACGTGAGCACATTTAAGTTACTATCGTACTCACAGGATTTTGAGGATATAAATAGTCATAACATTGCTGCTGTCATATTTCTTGGACCTACTTGACTGACGCCATTTTGGCTCTGTAAGCAGTTAAACGAGTGTCTTTGGAATTAATAACAAAGGTGTACAATAAAATTTTGAAAAATAAAACTCAATTTGCCGTTTATTATTTCTATTTATTTTAAAACTATTGCACAACATAGCGAATTACTCGCACACTTGTCTTGCTCACTTTTCGGTTCTATATAGAATTATAACGCATAGAAAGGCAGTAGCCGCGTGCGGAGTTTAACCCTTTCATGGAGGCCTTTAAAGGCTCCTTACGTCTATCGGCACGCACGTGTCGGAGAGCGAAAATAAACCTTATCATGGTAGCCTTTAAAGTCTAGTTTCGCCTATCGGCACGCACACTAAACTAGCGGCACGTTATGATGGCCGGTTTGACGTTTGTCCGCTCATGAAGTTCCGTATTAATTGATAACGACTTTGAAGGAAATAATTGTATTACTTTATTGACGATAGTGATGTGCAGAGATTCATAAATTTTATCGAATGTAGTTTTAGGTTTAGGACTCAAAATTTATTTATTAAATTGATTTCTAAAATGTATACAAGTGTAGAAAAATCAGTTTGCACCATTTAAGGGGTGAATGTACTTGTGAATATGAACAATTTTCACTATGTGGACAAACCTCTGAAATCGCAAAAAAATATCAGCTGTTTCATACAAAAGGTAAAATTTTTATTTTTATATGATATATACCACAACTCGGCATTTGGTTTTCTAAATTGAAATTTTTTAAAAATGGAATCTAATACGATCGTCACATAGGATCGCTGGCTAGCACAACTACTACCTCCGGCAAACTCGCGTCAATGCTCAATGCAAAACAAAGCAGTTTCGAATTGACGTTGCTTCGAAAAGTATAAACTGTCAGTGCAATGCGATTGTGATATAGTTTTGACCTGGCTTTGGATTTCAAATATTGATACTGCATTACTGTTGACCCTTGCTCGTTAATTTGGACTCTGTTCAAGCCCTTTGTTGTGGATTTCGTCGATATGACCGAACGTACGCAGAGAACTGTTCTAAATAGTCAGACACGTGAGTTCGTAATACGCCTTCGTAACTATTTCGATCGTGAAGCTCAAAATGGAGGGCCAATTTTACCTATAACGTCAGTGGTTGAACGCGTAGCTGATGCGCTTAATATTGGACAACGAACTGTTAGACGGATAACTAAAAAAAAATATGGCGAGACTGGCACAGAAGAAAATAAACTTCACACACCAAAAAAGAGAAAACGAGCAAAACCAGTCGTAGGCATCGATAGCTTTGATGCCGATGCTATCCGAAGACATGTTTACGGCTACTATTTACAGAAGGAGTATCCAACAAGAAAAAAGTTGGTGCATTCACTGAAGGAAGCTGGATTATTCTTCGGTGGGGAAAGTTCTTTAACGAAGATTTTGAAGACCATTGGATTTCGATACAAAAAATGTAACAAACGCAAAATATTGATGGAAAGATTTGATATAGCGATGGCAAGGTATACTTTTTTACGGCAAGTGAAAGAAATCAAAAATTGGCAAAATGTTGTGTTCTTGGATGAAACATGGCTTAATGCTAACCATACTGTAGGCCGTTCTTGGAACGATGACACAGCAGCATCTACTTCCAAAGTTCCTGTAGGAAAAGGATCGCGACTTATAATTTGTCACGCCGGAACCATCAACGGGTTTGTCGAAGGTTCTCTCATGGCTTTTGCGTCAAAAACCACTGGAGACTATCATGAAGACATGAATGGAGAAAAGTTTACTGAATGGTTTACCTCAATGTTGTGTAGCCTCCCTGAACCATCTATTATAATTATGGACAACGCCCCATACCACTCGATGCAAATTGACAAGCCACCTGCCCAATCCCAAAAGAAAGCTGATATCGTCGCATGGCTTCGTAAAAATGGCGTAGATGCAAACATGAATATGTTAAAAGCGGAATTAGTACGTCTTTTAAAAGAAAACAAACCAACCAAGATCCGATACGTCATTGACGAAATAGCATTAGAACATGGGCACAGAGTTATACGGTTACCGCCTTACCATTGTGAGTATAATGCGATTGAGTTGGTGTGGGCTCAAATTAAGGGATATGCTGCAAGACACAATACAGAACCCCCATTTACCACAAAAAAAAATGCTAAAATTATTAGAAGAAGCTTGTGAACATGTGACTAAAGGAGACTGGGAAAAGGTTGTGAATAGAACTGTTAAATTAATAAGGGAAGATTATGAAAGAGATGTGAAAATAGATAATATTATAGAAAACGAACATATAATTATTAATGTAGGTGATGATAGCAGTGACGACAGTGAAAATAGTAGTATGGACGAATCTGATTAATTATGGCCTTTTGTGGCACCTTTTTTGGTATCTTTTGTATTCATATGTTTCTTGTGTGCATATAAAGTATGTATATTCATTTTCATTCAAATATTCAGTTCGTTCAAATAAATTAAATAAACATATACATTTTTGTTTTATTAAACCTATTTAATCAGGTACAAAAACAAAACTTAATTGTTTTTTGTTCGAGAATAAATTGACATTCCACATCACTATTGTAATGTGTCAAACCGGCCATCATAGCGTGCCGCTAGTTTAGCCTACGTGTCGGCGAGCGTAAATAAACCTCTTTGCACACATAGCTCGTTTTATGGTTACACGTTAAGCCGGTCTCGTTGTATGGAACTATCGCTCTATGCGTTATTATTCTAAGGGCCTGTTTCACCACCTTCTGATAAGTGTCGGATAGCCTAACCGTAAATTTTGTCACTTTCTTACTTTATGTCAAGTGACAAAGACAAAATATGCGAATAAGCTATCCGACACTTATCAGAAGATGGTGAAACAGGCCCTAAATATTTCTATGAAATATTCACTTGCATAAAATCCACAGTATGACGCAAGAGGGTCGGCTAGTGCGGGTAGAATGTCTGAGCTACGAGAAGCGCTACGATCCGGAGAAGCACTACGTGTACGCGCTACGGGTCTACAGGCAAGGGCAGGCGACGCCGTCCGTACTGTACCGCTCCTACAAGCACTTCACCGAGCTCTACCAGAAGATCTGCCTGCACTTCCCCTTGGCCAAGGTTCATAGGTAAGCTTTTTGTGTTTTAAACCGGCGGGAACACTATTGCAATCCTGGGGGAAAACATTGATTTCATTCGTGTGTCGTGTGATGCGGGTTGTTACGTTCCCTCAAATATGGTTGAGCGAAGTAATGGCTGGGTCATGCGTCATGCTCGTGAACGGGTTCCACTGGCGGGAATGGGGCTACTTTCTGTCTGCCCGTCTTAACATGTGTTGAATTATAATTAGATATGCTCTTGTGGAACTTCCCCTCATTGTGGTAGCATTGCATACATAGCATAGTATAGATACTATGCTATGTATGGAGTGTGTATTGTAAACTTGTTTTGAAAAGAGCAACCGCCGAGTTTCTTGCTGGTTCTTCTCGGCAGGCAGGGCATTCCGAACCAGTGGTAGACTCATTGACGATTCAAAAGCACTTGTAAAAAAGTTTATTAGAATAAAAACATTTTGTATTCTATTCTAAACAAGAATGCCTGAAGCTTGCGCTTAGATCGGGGCTGCACTGGTAAAGCGACAACAATCATGGAAACAAACTGCTAAGCTTTATGTTTATTGTTTAGATGACAGTAACCAAGATTCAATTAAATTATGAATTTATCTAATGAAATAATATTCATGAATTATAAGAAATGTATCTCTTTTCCTATTTTGAGCGAGATTGATATTCGAGCGAGATGAATTCAATATTGCTTTATTCTATAAAATAAAGCAATCCGCCATATTGGATTGAATACCAGACCGAGCGAAAATTCACATCTCTCATCAAACTTTGACAAACTACTATGACAGAATATAGAGATGACGTCACGAAAGAGACCACAACACCAGCGAGCGTTTTTTGCGTGGATTTTAAAACTTAAAATTGAAATGGCAATTTCATCTATCAAGCCTTGTTTTTCTGAAATAAGATATTTTTTCGAAATAGGAAGTAGATAGTGACGACCTCCCTGGCTCAGTGGTGAGCGCTGTTGTCTTATAACTGGGAGGGTTCGATTCCCGGCGGGGTCAATTTGGGAATTTATAATTTCTGAATTGTCTCTGGTCTGGTCTGGTGGGAGGCTTTGGCCGTGGCTAGTTATCACCCTACCGTCAAAGACGTGCCGCCAAGCGATTTAGCGTTCCGGCACGATGGCGTGTAGAAACCAATTAGGGGTATGGGTTGAATGTTCACTGCCATATCCCTTCCAAGTTAGCCCGCTACCATCTTAGACTGCATCGTCACTTACCATCAGGTGAGATCGCAGTCAAGGACTGGCTTGTCATCGAATAAAAAAAAAAAAAAAAAAGATAGATATTACTGCCGAATATCGTCCAACAGTTTTTTCAAAATTGTTCAACATGCCTATAGTACTGATACGAAAGGGTTGGCATTGAAGAAACTTGAAACTTTAACACGTATCGCCACTTTAAGAAGGACACACATCGCAATCGCCTTACCAGTGCGGCCCTGGGTACCAATTGTCTAGAAGTTGTACCATTGATCGTATTCGTATTCGATGACATTAGCGTCAAAATAAAATAATCCTTGATTGTATTGATTTAAGGTCACGAATTCAGTACGACCGATTTTAACATGGAACGTCATGGAGAGTATCGTTCATACCTAAACGTATAAGAATACATATACGAAATTAAGCTCTAATTCAATGCTGTTATGGTTTTTTTTAAAGAATATCAGCCAAGTTGAAGTTGACTAATATTCTCCTCTCCCCTCAAACTAAGCGGAAAGCTTGTGCTAGGAGTGGTTTATTTTACTTTGACGCTAATGTCATAGATTAGGTTTACGATCAATGGAATAACTTTAACAATCGCCCCTCTGGCCGTAAAGTATAATCCGACAAAATGTTCAGAAAGGGACCTTTCAGAACTATGACATGCGGATACGTGTAGTATTATTTAATATCGTTGATAGCTACTGTTTTAATCACATCGCTATGTTCTTGTAAGATCACAATCATCAGTCTACAATTTGTAGTAAATTGATAAGATTGAGTCGATATTGTAAATATCTCATTAATCGTTGTGTGATTTAATATTTTTTGATTGTATAAATAAATGAAACCACATAAAAGCGTAGAGGTATATGTACAACATAAACAGTCTTACCAAAAAAAATAAACAGGTTTTTAAAAAGTTATTTTAAACTGTACTCTATTGGATACAATTTGATAAATTCCCAAAACAATAAATTGAACGTTACGTTACGTTCCCTCATATTTGGTTGAGAGAAGCAACCGCTGGGTCATGCGTCATGCTCGTGAACGGGTGCCACCGGCGGGAATGGAGCTACTTTATGTCTGTCCACCTTAAGATATATTGCATTGTTAGTACTTGGTAGTACGTGGTACTTTGACAACACTGCATACATAGCATAGTATTTATTGTATTGTAAACTTGTTTTGAAAAGAGCAACCGCCGAGTTTCGGCAGGAAGGGCGTTCCGAACCAGTGGTAGAGTCAGTCCGAACCAGTGGTAGAGTCAGACGATTCAAAAGCACTTGTAAAAAGCTTATTTTAATAAAAACAATATATTTCTATTTCTATATTGTTAACCGTTAAATTTAGTCATCATATAAGCCAGGAAGTGATAATCGCCCACCATCCGCTTCGTACAACGCGTAGCGTCGTCTCCGTCATTCATACCTATGTGAAGTTTTGCCACTTTTGCGACAGAGACGTCGAGGCTTGTCTCTGTAGGTGACAGGTGTATATTCACTGCCGGCTCAGACGCTACTACAGGTAAAGATGGCTAAATAAGTTGCCATTACACTCTGTATTTGTATATTGACGCGATATATCGTATGTCCGCATTACAGTGGAAAAAAATATTTTTTTTTTCAATACAGACACTTTCATTAGAATTATTGAATATACATAAAAAATGCGTGACTGTCTTGGAACGAAGTGCCTTTTAATAATAAATTTATAATAAAAATAAATAAAATTAAAAATAATAATCTGTTAATGATAGTTTCACTCCTTCATTTATCCGCAACGCCACCAAAACTATAATGGAACGTGTGTAATAAACGAATGCACCAAGTGTCGTGACGGAAAATTCTTACACCTTTTGTCGCCTAGTCTCCATCCGCCAAACCGTCCGAAAAGGTTTTATGAAAAAAATCGCACGTCGCGTCGCTTAGGTAATGTGGCCATATTATTATCTTTAGCTATAAAGATAATAATATGTTGCTGTCGCTGTCGCGACATCGTCGCTGCTAGTGAGTCTCCGTCCTAAGCGTCAGTGTTTGGCGTTTCCTTACTCTTCGCAATTCCATCATCATGTAAATCAAAGAGCTTTTGTTTGGGAGCACTTTTTCCGATGCCGGCTTGTTTGATCATCTGTTGGCGATGCTGCGATATTAGTTCCCAGCTGTCTGTATCTTCTACTGGTTTCACAAAGCTGATGTTTCCGCTGCCATCACTTGGGTTGGATTTGATTACGGGGACTGGTGAATATGGTGGTGGGCCGGTACTCTTGCTTATCGAACTATCTAGGGTGTTCGAAGTATATTCCTGTCTTTGAGGCGAAATGGATGGAGCGGTTTGTACTATTTGTTGCTGCTTAGGTTGAGGAGCAGTCCGTTTTCTCGGTTTCCTTTGCTCTTCTTTCTTCGTCTGTTGCTGGGTCGCTCTCGTTTGTTGCGCGACGAGCTTCTCTCTCTCTTTTCTCAATTTCTCGTCTCTTTGTCTCTCTTTCTCTGCTAATTTTTCCTGTTTCTTCTGCTCGGCGAGCCGTTGTTTTTCTAGTTTCTTTTGTTCTTTGATATTAATTTTTGGCGGTGGATTCACTGCCTGCGGGATGTCGGGCGCGCTTTTCCTTGTGTTCGTTACTTCGTTTGAAGGTTTAAATAAACTGTTTGTGCTCTTCGATTGGTTCGTGGAGGGTCCGGATTGTTTTGTTGGCAATTTTACCATGGATGGTGTTATTTTCTTTCGAGTTTCTAAATAAAGGTCGCTTCCTGCAAAGAATTATAAGTATATTACTTTCGTATGAAATAGTTTTTTAAGAGCGTTATTTCTAGGTAGATATACATGTTTTGTCTAAAATAAAGAAATACGTTGTATGTGAAATAGTAACTTATAAACATTAATATAACTTGTTAGTATAAGCCATATGACGTAGTATGTATATTTCTATTGGTAGTAGTAGTAATATAGAAATCCGAAATATTTTTTTAAATATGATAGAAAACCGTACCAAAATCTGTTGGGTAGTTTAGAAGAACTAAGGGCACAAACAGACATATCTTTAGAGCGACTATACTTTTATATTATTTAGAGGTGACACCATCACCTCGGCATTTATGTATATTTAATCTACCTGTGTAAACCTTGTAATATGTATCACGAATTTCATTAATCACTTAATCTTTATCATACGGACATTCTTATGCTATTATTCTATCAAGTGTTTATGGTACGACACTGTAGAAAGATAAATTTTCAAAGGAAATTTTATGCCTGCGTAATTCAACTACAAAATGATTTTTACCTTTAGGTATCTCGATGCTTTTATATATCTTATTTTTTGTTATATTTGCCATATCAGATTTGACATTATGATTGCTTGCGTATTGCTTATACGACGCCAGTAACCTTAACCTTTAACCTTTTTCCCCCTCACTGTAGAAGGAGGGTAATATTTTTGAGAGTATGTAATTTTACGTATGTATGTTGTACGTATGTCGATTTCTTTAGCGCGTTCTGTAGTCTAAACAGTGACGGATTTTATCAAATGAGATGTCATTAGATGGGATATAAAATTTTATATGGCATCTGCGAATAAAAGCTCGAAATTACTTGAATTTTCAGTTGATATTTTTATGCAGTCATTTTTTAATAAAATTTACTTGTTTTCAAATGCGCCATTAGATTTTAGAACTATGAGCATCGATTATACGAAGCCAACGATACCTTGGTTTAATCAAAGTAAGAGTACTTTTGCTATTGTGACAAACACGCGTACAATAGTACAAGGTACCTTTCGTAGTGCTAGCCTAGTGGTTAGTACTGCGATCTCCTATTCGGGGGTCACAGGTTCGATCCCGGGCACGCACTTCTGGTTTTTCTAAGTTGCGTTTAAGAAATTAAATATCACAAGCTTCAACGGTGAAGGAAATTATCGTGAGGTAACCTGAACAACTGAGAGTTCTTCATGATGTTCTAAAAGGTGTGTGAAGTCTGCCAATTCGCATAGGGCCAGTGTGGTGGAATATGGCCTATAAACCTCTGAGAGGAGACCTGCGCTCAGTAGTGAGCCGTTGATGGTTTGTTGCTGATGATGATGATGTAGTCCGCTAAAAAGTAATGTTCACATACCGAATAGTTCATCCCTGTTTGTCCTGTATGCACCGTTGACTGACATACCCGAAGAATTGTCATAATGTTCGATCCCACTTGTCTTTCCAGAACTAAAATTCACCGAAGCCTTGAATCCTCGAAACCAGAGCATTATTGTTGTATATGAGAGTCCACAAAATGGTCCTGATACGCAAAAATCCTTAACACTGTACTTAAAACTGTATATTTCTTAATCAGAGTCCGATCAGAAACTCTACAACGTAGGAAATGAGCTTCAAGAATGACGTTATCACATTTTCTTGACTCATGTATATCGAAGAGTTATGTTTACAGCATTATATGTAGTAAAAGTTCCATTCAAGCGTGTTTAATGATAACGAACAGGCTGAAATGTACACAAATTTTTGCTGTCTAATTTTATTTATTATTTTTACTTCACTTAGTACTTCTAATTAGTTATTATTTTTAGTTTTGTTTGTGTTTGTGGTTCCATGATAAAATCGATACTTGTTTTAATAGATAAGATAGTAAAAACTGTCGATATTGTGACTGATGAGCACTCTTATCGTATAAAATATCGCGTATTAGTCGCTTTTCTTTTTTTTTTTTTAAATAGCGAGCAAACGAGCAGGCGGGTCACCTGATGTTAAGCGATTACCGCCGCCCATGAACATTTGTAGCACCAGAGGCACTACCAATGCGTTGCCGGCTTTTCAGGAATTTGTTGGTCCGCCCCTCCAATAACCCCAAGTTGTAACTAAGCGGGAACGCAGTCGATGGGAGTTGGTTCCACAGTTTGGTAGTGCGTGGAATAAAAGATCTGTCACAACGGATAGTCGAAGTGCTCCAGGCACCCAGGTGGTGTGGGTGAAATTGCTTTCGGTGGCGTGCGGTGCGGTTGTAGAAAAGAGAGCTTCAGAAAGAGCTTTTCACACTGGCTGTAGGATTATCTAAAAGTAATGGCTATATCTAACTACACTGGTACGCGCTTACAACTTGCGTTAAAAGTATGCGCTAACTACCCAGACGTATGCCTGTGCATATGCCTCATATATGCAGACAATATAGCTCACGTTGGCTGGCACACTTCAGCCCAAGGGTGGACGAATGCGCTATTGCATGTATTCCTTCTATAGCTTACATGATGCATACCTCTACGCAGTTTCACCAATCCTGGTACGCGCAATAGCGGGTTAACCAATAGGTTAAAATGCATTGATGTGGAAATAACACCATAAATACAGCCAATCAGAGGTGATTGTGGTGAGGTGTGTGAATGATTTTAAGACCTAAGGAAGTCCACCTGGACGAAGTCGCAGGCATCAGCTAGTATCAAATAATAATATACCACTATACACCATAATACCACTTAAGTGACGTAAGTTCAATGACGTAGTAACCTTCAAAACTTTAAGTTTATTCGAAAATATTTGCGATTATACAACAACTACCCCACTAAAAATAACCCAGTAGGTACACTTGTGTGTCGTCATTACAGTTTACCCATCGGCCTCCACGTGGGCCGCTCCAACGTGCGGCAGGTGGCAGAGAAGCGGTTCACCGACGTGCAGGCGTTCCTCACGTCACTGTTCAGCTTGGCGGACGAGATCGCGCACTCGGACCTCGTGTACACGTTCTTCCACCCGCTGCTGAGGGACCAGCAGGACGTCGAGCCGCAGAGGTTGAGGAAGGGTAAGGGTTTGCGGTCCTCACGTCGCTGTTCAGCCTGGCGGACGAGATCGCGCACTCGGACCTCGTGTACACGTTCTTCCACCCGCTGCTGAGGGACCAGCAGGACGTCGAGCCGCAGAGGTTGAGGAAGGGTAAGGGTTTGCGGTCCTCACGTCGCTGTTCAGCCTGGCGGACGAGATCGCGCACTCGGACCTCGTGTACACGTTCTTCCACCCGCTGCTGAGGGACCAGCAGGACGTCGAGCCGCAGAGGTTGAGGAAGGGTAAGGGTTTGCGGTCCTCACGTCGCTGTTCAGCCTGGCGGACGAGATCGCGCACTCGGACCTCGTGTACACGTTCTTCCACCCGCTGCTGAGGGACCAGCAGGACGTCGAGCCGCAGAGGTTGAGGAAGGGTAAGGGTTTGCGGTCCTCACGTCGCTGTTCAGCCTGGCGGACGAGATCGCGCACTCGGACCTCGTGTACACGTTCTTCCACCCGCTGCTGAGGGACCAGCAGGACGTCGAGCCGCAGAGGTTGAGGAAGGGTAAGGGTTTGCGGTCCTCACGTCACTGTTCAGCCTGGCGGACGAGATCGCGCACTCGGACCTCGTGTACACGTTCTTCCACCCGCTGCTGAGGGACCAGCAGGACGTCGAGCCGCAGAGGTTGAGGAAGGGTAAGGGTTTGCGGTCCTCACGTCGCTGTTCAGCCTGGCGGACGAGATCGCGCACTCGGACCTCGTGTACACGTTCTTCCACCCGCTGCTGAGGGACCAGCAGGACGTCGAGCCGCAGAGGTTGAGGAAGGGTAAGGGTTTGCGGTCCTCACGTCGCTGTTCAGCCTGGCGGACGAGATCGCGCACTCGGACCTCGTGTACACGTTCTTCCACCCGCTGCTGAGGGACCAGCAGGACGTCGAGCCGCAGAGGTTGAGGAAGGGTAAGGGTTTGCGGTCCTCACGTCGCTGTTCAGCCTGGCGGACGAGATCGCGCACTCGGACCTCGTGTACACGTTCTTCCACCCGCTGCTGAGGGACCAGCAGGACGTCGAGCCGCAGAGGTTGAGGAAGGGTAAGGGTTTGCGGTCCTCACGTCGCTGTTCAGCCTGGCGGACGAGATCGCGCACTCGGACCTCGTGTACACGTTCTTCCACCCGCTGCTGAGGGACCAGCAGGACGTCGAGCCGCAGAGGTTGAGGAAGGGTAAGGGTTTGCGGTCCTCACGTCACTGTTCAGCCTGGCGGACGAGATCGCGCACTCGGACCTCGTGTACACGTTCTTCCACCCGCTGCTGAGGGACCAGCAGGACGTCGAGCCGCAGAGGTTGAGGAAGGGTAAGGGTTTGCGGTCCTCACGTCGCTGTTCAGCCTGGCGGACGAGATCGCGCACTCGGACCTCGTGTACACGTTCTTCCACCCGCTGCTGAGGGACCAGCAGGACGTCGAGCCGCAGAGGTTGAGGAAGGGTAAGGGTTTGCGGTCCTCACGTCGCTGTTCAGCCTGGCGGACGAGATCGCGCACTCGGACCTCGTGTACACGTTCTTCCACCCGCTGCTGAGGGACCAGCAGGACGTCGAGCCGCAGAGGTTGAGGAAGGGTAAGGGTTTGCGGTCCTCACGTCGCTGTTCAGCCTGGCGGACGAGATCGCGCACTCGGACCTCGTGTACACGTTCTTCCACCCGCTGCTGAGGGACCAGCAGGACGTCGAGCCGCAGAGGTTGAGGAAGGGTAAGGGTTTGCGGTCCTCACGTCGCTGTTCAGCCTGGCGGACGAGATCGCGCACTCGGACCTCGTGTACACGTTCTTCCACCCGCTGCTGAGGGACCAGCAGGACGTCGAGCCGCAGAGGTTGAGGAAGGGTAAGGGTTTGCGGTCCTCACGTCGCTGTTCAGCCTGGCGGACGAGATCGCGCACTCGGACCTCGTGTACACGTTCTTCCACCCGCTGCTGAGGGACCAGCAGGACGTCGAGCCGCAGAGGTTGAGGAAGGGTAAGGGTTTGCGGTCCTCACGTCACTGTTCAGCCTGGCGGACGAGATCGCGCACTCGGACCTCGTGTACACGTTCTTCCACCCGCTGCTGAGGGACCAGCAGGACGTCGAGCCGCAGAGGTTGAGGAAGGGTAAGGGTTTGCGGTCCTCACGTCGCTGTTCAGCCTGGCGGACGAGATCGCGCACTCGGACCTCGTGTACACGTTCTTCCACCCGCTGCTGAGGGACCAGCAGGACGTCGAGCCGCAGAGGTTGAGGAAGGGTAAGGGTTTGCGGTCCTCACGTCGCTGTTCAGCCTGGCGGACGAGATCGCGCACTCGGACCTCGTGTACACGTTCTTCCACCCGCTGCTGAGGGACCAGCAGGACGTCGAGCCGCAGAGGTTGAGGAAGGGTAAGGGTTTGCGGTCCTCACGTCGCTGTTCAGCCTGGCGGACGAGATCGCGCACTCGGACCTCGTGTACACGTTCTTCCACCCGCTGCTGAGGGACCAGCAGGACGTCGAGCCGCAGAGGTTGAGGAAGGGTAAGGGTTTGCGGTCCTCACGTCGCTGTTCAGCCTGGCGGACGAGATCGCGCACTCGGACCTCGTGTACACGTTCTTCCACCCGCTGCTGAGGGACCAGCAGGACGTCGAGCCGCAGAGGTTGAGGAAGGGTAAGGGTTTGCGGTCCTCACGTCACTGTTCAGCCTGGCGGACGAGATCGCGCACTCGGACCTCGTGTACACGTTCTTCCACCCGCTGCTGAGGGACCAGCAGGACGTCGAGCCGCAGAGGTTGAGGAAGGGTAAGGGTTTGCGGTCCTCACGTCGCTGTTCAGCCTGGCGGACGAGATCGCGCACTCGGACCTCGTGTACACGTTCTTCCACCCGCTGCTGAGGGACCAGCAGGACGTCGAGCCGCAGAGGTTGAGGAAGGGTAAGGGTTTGCGGTCCTCACGTCGCTGTTCAGCCTGGCGGACGAGATCGCGCACTCGGACCTCGTGTACACGTTCTTCCACCCGCTGCTGAGGGACCAGCAGGACGTCGAGCCGCAGAGGTTGAGGAAGGGTAAGGGTTTGCGGTCCTCACGTCGCTGTTCAGCCTGGCGGACGAGATCGCGCACTCGGACCTCGTGTACACGTTCTTCCACCCGCTGCTGAGGGACCAGCAGGACGTCGAGCCGCAGAGGTTGAGGAAGGGTAAGGGTTTGCGGTCCTCACGTCGCTGTTCAGCCTGGCGGACGAGATCGCGCACTCGGACCTCGTGTACACGTTCTTCCACCCGCTGCTGAGGGACCAGCAGGACGTCGAGCCGCAGAGGTTGAGGAAGGGAAAGGGTTTGCGGTCCTCACGTCGCTGTTCAGCCTGGCGGACGAGATCGCGCACTCGGACCTCGTGTACACGTTCTTCCACCCGCTGCTGAGGGACCAGCAGGACGTCGAGCCGCAGAGGTTGAGGAAGGGTAAATGTTGGCCTATATTTCTTTCTGTGTTGAGTTCTGTGCCTAGTTGTGACAGTGCATATCAAACGATCTAAGGGCATGCGCAGACAAATGACTATTGTTCGCGTAGAACAATACTCCATCATCCCATTACCAGTTATCCTACTCTATCAGTCTATCGTGTGCGTTAAATGAAATGCAGTTTTTAGTGATCAATTTTGACGTATCGAAATTATGCATTAGAAAATGTTCGTTGTCGGCGCGAGCTCCAACTGAGATTAATTTCGGTTACAATTTAACGAATGTTTTTAATTTTCGTCGTTGTTTTTCTCTGCTTCAAAATCGACTCTAAGGCCTATTTGATCAAAATATATTTCAATTATTGATTGATTGTGAAAGTGTTACAACACATTTTTCTATAGTAAATGACCTAAGGGTTAATCTCGGGTCATTTTCGAACTAACGCTATGATTGACCTAAACTGTCACAGGTGAGTCCGTGGAGGCGGAAAACAGCGGTTCCGGCTCGTTGAAGATGTCCGTGCAGTACTCGGGCGGAGTGCTCTCCGTGCTGATCCTGCACGCTCAGTCGCTGGCGGCCACGCCCCAAGGCCTGCCGCCGAACCCTTACGTCAAGGTAGGTTTAATACACTGACACTCTGAACTCTATAATTAATCTACGATTCTTCGATCTAGAGAGGCTACCGTCCTTTTTTTGAACCTACTTGATTGACACCACTTAAGCGCTGTAAGCATAGATACGAGTCTCTGGAACTAGTATTGCAAATGGCGCACCAATCTCTATAATTAATGTATGATGTCATAGAGTTTATATAAAAAAAAAGTTGTTGAATATTATAACACAATTCCACTTTTCTTTTTTAAATATCTTAACTCGGAAAGTTTAGGTAGTCTCGGAAATATAGAGCTTTAAAGTTTCCTGTTAGACAGAGAGAGCGTTACTGGCGTGTGATGTCACAATACTGTAGCTCGGACTTTTTCTATGAAGTGTATGGACACTTTCGTACGACGACGACACGACACGAAAAATTTCGTTTTAGAAAATAGAATAGAATAGAATAGAATAGAAAATATTCAAATAAACTTTTTTACAAGTGCTTTTGAATCGTCGATGAGTCTACCACTGGTTCGGAATGCCGTTAGAAAGAGATTGATATAGTCGCAGTAAAACAGGATATAACTTATTTGTTTTATGTCCGACTTTTACAAAATTTATTCTTACAGGTAATAATGTATTTTCGATTTTAGATAATGAACATCAAAACTTTGACTGCACTCAAATTGTCTTACGGTTGACAAAATTCAATCTCGTGTTCCATTTCAGGTTTACCTAGTCCCAGACCCGAATAAGGAGACGAAGCGTAAAACGCGCGTGCTGAAGCGCAACTCGCATCCGTCGTTCATGGAGATGCTCGAATATCGGCTCCCGCTCGAGGTGGTCAAGAACAGGAGCCTCCAAGCGACCGTGTGGAACTACGACTCGTTGCAGGAGAACCAGTTCCTGGGCGGCGTGGTGATACCGCTCAGCTCGTTGAACCTGAGGGAGGAGACGGTGGCGTGGTACCCGCTGGAGTACATACCGCGGTAGCTGGTGCGTGCGCGCTCCGCCATGTGGAGCACGCACGGATGCGCCTCTCGCAACACTCCAGTGTATTACTTACTGAGCGTTTGAGCTTGCTTTTATGTTTCGTGGCTCAAATTGAAAGCCTCAGTACGGGTGTTCTCTATCCACTGATCTCTATTAATCTATGATTCACACTGGACTGGTTGCCCCTATACGAATGTCAGCTTAAATTGTGGACCGATTTGAAGCGCCACTTTTGACTTACGTGTGTCTCTGGAACTTATAATATTGCAAATGGCGCACCGACCTCTATAATTTATCTATGAAATCACACACTAATTATATGAAATCATAGATTTACTAAAGAGGTCTATATTAATTAATCTATGTTCTAAGAAATCATAAATTAATTATAAAGGTATAAAGGAATATTTTTAGTGCCAGAGACATCTTGCTTACAACTCCAAAATGGCGTCAATCAAATCCAAAAATATGACTTCAGCCTCTAGTGTTATTCATAGATTAATTATTTATTTCTATTTCAGTGACTATCGAAGGTTGCTAACCAAGAACTGTCAAACCCTCATAAATCAGATTTGACAATTCTTAGTTAGCAACTTTTCCTTTGTTTTTCATAGCCACTGGAAATGTCAAAATAGAGAATACGGCATACTGGAAGTCAGAAAAGTGCGACAGTAGCAACCCAGCTAGCTGCCGTCATAGCAATTAATTTAATAAACATTGCGTCTGGTAAAAGGAACTCTTGACTTTAAACCTGCGCGGTAGGAGATTTATCTATCTGTTCGATGGTAGGGGTGTATGTTCCGTTACGCTATTGGTTCGTCAGTCAAACTTTTTTTAAGTTGCCCTAACTCTTAAACAAACGTGGGAAACTTTTAGGCTATTATTCAAGGACCGAGAACAATAGGGTAGGTACTAGAAGACGCATTCAAAGCAAATTGGTTTCTTATTGGTTTCCGAAACCGGCCAGTGTATTTGCAACCCAGTCAGTATAGACAATGTATCAGGCCCTTACTTGACTGGATGTTAGATTTTTGATATGTATGGGCAAGTGCTGTTCCTATCGACGCTTGTACCTGTGGACACAATCGATTCCGTCGAAACTAGTAAAATTCTAATTTGAACGCGACGGCAAAGCTTCATCTATGATTGACAGTTCGCGTTCAAATTAGAATTTTAGGGTTGCTAGTTTCGACGGAATCGATTGTGTCCACAGGTACAAGCGTCCATAGGAACCACACTTGCCCCGGTATGTATTTAAATAAAAATTTCCTATAAATGTAAGTAAATAAAATTTGTAAACGCAAAAATTAATGTTTAACGCGAGAGTCGACGAGTTAGAACTCACTTGTATCACTATAATATATCGCTGGCGCAGTGGTGGAAGCGTTCGCGACAATATCAAACGTACATATGAAGTAACAACCGTGTGTTCACGTACAACCAGCATCTACAATCTATTTTTATTATTACAAGCTGTTTTGCACTTGCAATTTTATTTATGAGTGAATAGGCATTATCTAGACAAGCGCGCTCCAACCTAGACCTCATCCTGTATCCAGTGCTTTCCAGTATTGATTGTCGTTAAGCGCAAGCCTATCTCGAAATAATAAAAAAAAAACTTGCGTGTATGTATGTTTGTTTGTTTAGTTTAAACTTTAAATCTTGGAAGACGAATAAGAACCACTTCCCGGTTTCCGATTGAGCTGAAATTTTGCATATATTATATGAATCGGATGACAATGCAATATTCATGTGACACGGTGCTGATCTGATGATGGAGGCGGAAGGTGGCTACAGGAACTAGTAATACGAGGTAACCCCGAGGTAAGTTTGGGTTTGATTCGTCTTGCCAAGTACTCTGTTCCTACATATCCCGGGTCTTATGATGTAACTACTAAAAGCTTGTTTTTTTTTAAATAAATTTTTTTCATTTACTATTTTTCTTAGCTGTCTTAAAAAGTAAACAAGTGGTTTTTTGCAAAAAGGCGTAAGTGACGTGCTAAGCACAGTGCGTAGGACGTTCATACCGTAGTGATAAATGAAACCGAGCTACAAATTAAAAACCAATCTTAAGAGCGTCGTGAGCGCCCGGCTATGTTCGTCGGTTACTTCAAAACGTTTTCTGCGATTAGTGAGACCTTTTAAACTCTGTTATGTAGCACGGTACGGTATAGACAATGATGGTGGTGGTAATTTACTAGTTATTACTCGTTTTGTATTCTACGACTGTGATATTTTGGGTGCAACTGCAATTAATATTAAGTCTAAAATTGTAAATCGCTGCAACGGACAAGAGTGAAAAGGAACGGTTCGTCTAATTTCACTCGCACCATCATTGTCTATGCCGCACCTTGCTACACCGCACAGAGTATGACAGCTATGAAAAAAAAGAAAATTGGCAGTCATAGGGACTGCCGATAGAAGTGAAAACTAGGTTTGCTAATAATTAAAAACAAATAAGAAAAGCGCACTGCCACGATTTCGTGAATGAGATTCGAACCTGCAACATAATACATTAAACGGTAAAGGAAGCGGCTGCTTGCTCGCTGCGCTGTACAAGGTTGCTTGAGAACTTCTAAAATGTTGAACGCTTACTGAAATCGTGCCGGTGACGGTGACAATGACGCGAATTCCATGTTATTTGCTCACCCAAAAAATTGCTCAACGCGCCTAAAGAAGTTTTCACTTCAAAAATTATACATAGAAACAGTACCCCTTTCCCTTTGCCTTTGCGAGTTGTACGTGAACATACGGCGTGAACGTACATATTTAACGGTAGACTGAATGTTTAAAAAATCATGTATATACAGTAACTTTTTAGATAGTTTTTGTATGAAATATCTAGTATGAATTATGTCCTCTAACGGAACAGTAAAAAGCGATTTGTTGTATATTACTTACATAATATTTGTATTTGTACGTTTAATAAATTTATGCGATGTATTACTTTTTGTTTTAATTTTTACTAGCTTTAAACGCGGCTCCGTCCGTGCAGTTAGGTTTTTACAAGTCCACGTATCATAACTAGTGGTTCGCCCCGAACTGAGACCTCGCGGTATCCCATAATTCCCATAAGGTAGTTTTAACTATATTATATTGTAATTAAAACGCGCCTAATCTGATGACGTCAATCGTCATCTGCTTTCGTGGATGGGATGCGTATTTACAATATTAAAGACAGCGCCATCTATTAACAGTATAGTGAAGTTTTGTTAAAAACATTGATGCCCATTAAAACTTAAATAATTTCGTTTCTTTATAATATTTTTAATAAAAGTGGTTTTAGAGATCTAGCCTCGAATAAAATCTCCACTTTGAAAGCCCCCCATTTCGTCAATTTTAGGAAAAAAATAAAAAAAAATACTTTTGTACTCTGTTCCAAATTATCTTTAAAATGAGGTACTGCAACCCTATGAAATGCAAAAAAATTTATTTTACTTCGCATTCGCTTCTATGAGAGCCCCCTGAAATAAAGATTTTTATAACTTTTTAAGCCATTTTCGGCTGGAGGCCATCGGTTTACATATCATATCTAAAATTGAAGTAATTACGTTCAGTAATTCAGAAGTTATAAGGCTCTGACAGACGGACGGACGGACAGACGGACGGACGGACAAGTGCAAATCGCTCTAGTAAACTCAGAGACCTTCGCTTCGCTCGGTCGAATATCAAAAACCAACAAAAAAATTTAATGATAAACGTAGCGGAATTTTAATGACATCTCGGTATTTTGATCAAAATCGAACTAAGCGAATAGGTAATAAGCATCCTTATTCATACTGTTTTTCTTTTATTAAAACAAAAAAAAATATTAAAATTTATTCATACAACAATGTCTTCATCAGGCGTGAGGTTCAATAAATAATTGTTTTCGCCGAACTTTCTCTGTTTTAAACCATTTTCGCCCAGATAATACGGATGCGATTCCGCGGTAGGTAGGTAATAAAGGCCCGGCCTACTGAAGTTTGTCCTTGGCCCTAGCACGTTGGTCTGTATGGGGCCCTGGTAACAATTCCCGCGCCGGACTTCGGCTAACGAGGGACAGCGGACAGCTAAGAATTTGTCAGTTTCGGTGTTCGCTATGATCCAGTATATGGCCGCGCGGACGTGGCTGCATAGTTGGAGGCATGGCAGGAGGTAGTTAAACTCCATTGCGGGCTGGAATTCACCTGGGAAACAGATAACATGATGCGAGTTGCGACCACTATAAGTTACATCGAAAATATTCGTTAGCCTAAAAACGATAGAAACTCCATGACGCGGATGATAATATTTGCGCGCTACTAAAAGAATTTGAGGATTTCACCGGTTAAGCAACGTTGAGCCAAGTCTGTAATTGGATGACTGACTGATGGGTGACTGAATTTAGAGGCCGAATTTGTCGATTTTTCTGTACAGTCTTAATTATTACCTATCACTAATTTTAACTGACAAAGATCGTGAAATCTAGAAGTGGAAATCCCACAGTACCTAAAACCCTTAAGTACAATAATTACGAGATGAAAGGAAATAGAAAGAGATTAAAATAACCATCAGCTATTAGGAAAATGACTTAGAGAGAACTTAAACAAGTGGTTGAGAACATTTTAACATCGCAGCGTGGATCTGTGCTTGCTTCGCCGTCAACCCTTTCCTTGTATTACAACTTGTGTTTAACAAGGTATCCTATCCTTGCGCGTAGTGTGTCATATCTTTACCTCCGTTGATGTAGAAGTCCACATGTCCGACGGGCTCGGGCAAGCCAAAGCCGTCAATGTTGGTGTGTACCGCGTCCACTTGCTGAGCCACGCCCGCGTGGATCCGCTCCTCTGGCGCCAGCTTGCGGAAGCACGGCCCAGCGGGGTCTAGACCTGCAATCACGTGGATTTTTATTAGGTACATACACTACGGAGTAAACAAATTGCAGCGTCGTAGGAGATCGTAGCGTACTTTGGCGAAAGAATCGACGCGACCGTTGGAAGAATGCGGCAGATTTTATCATTGTTGGTGTTTATCGTTTTTAGATTTCCATACCCAAATGGTAAAAATGGAACCCTTATGGTGAGACTTTCTCCGTCCGTCTGTCCGTCCGTCTGTCACAGTCGATTATTTCAGTAACTATTAAAGCTATCGACATGAAATTTGGCATAGTTGTGTATAATAGTGGCCCAAAATCATTGGAATAAAGAAAAATCGAAAATTATTTTTAGTTTTATTAAAAAAAGGGGGAAAATCGAGGGTTTGAAATTTAAAAGTAAGATAACTATACCGAGTGGGATATCATATGAAAGGCCTTTACTTGTGCATTCTAAAACAGTTTTTTATTTATTTCTATAAATAATAGTTTTTGATTAATCGGCCAAAATGTCGAAAAAAAAACGCGAAAATTATTTTAGTTTGATTAAAAAAGGGGGAAAAATCGAGGGTTTGAAATTTCAAAGTAAGATAACTATACCGAGTGGGGTATCATATGAAAGGCCTTTACTTGTGCATTCTGAAACAGTTTTTTATTTATTTCTAGATATAATAGTTTTTGATTAAGCGGCCAAAATGTCGAAAAAAATACCTTCCCCCCCCTTATCTCCGAAGTTTACCAATCGAAAAATCTGAAATAATTATGGTCAATAGAGGTTTATGTATATTTTACAAGAAAAATAAAAGCAACGCGAACATTATTTTAGTTTGATTAAAAAAGGGGGAAAAATCGAGGGTTTGAAATTTCAAAGTCCGATAACTATACCGAGTGGGGTATCATAATATGAAAGGCCTGTACTTGTGCATTCTAAAACAGTTTTTTATTTATTTCTATATATAATAGTTTTTGAGTAATCGGCCAAAATGTCGAAAAAATACCGTTCCCCCCGGCCGGCTTTTTTTTATTCATGACAAGATAGCCCTTGTATGCAATCTCGCGTAATGGTAAGTGACCATGCAGCTGAAGATGGTAGCTCCCGCCATTTGCGAACCTACGGTCTTTGAGGCTAACCTATCCCATAATTACGTTAGTTAAGTCACACGTTCCATGGAACCAATCAAATTACAAGTAGGTACAATTTACCTACTTGTACATTGTACCTTAGGTTACTGTACCATAGCTGTTAGGTACTTGTACAATAGGTTACGTCGTTTCATAAGCACTTAGCTGGAAAATATATCGTCGATGGCATCATGTGGATGCGCTTTCAATTTTTTTTAAAGAATATCAGTCAAGCTGAAGTTGACTGATCCACTCCAAATAAGCGGACAGTTTGTGCTAGGGATTGGGTACGACAATAGTATAACAGGTGGGGTTTGAACCTGCGACCTTTCAGTTTACAGTCCGCACTTCAAACCGTTGGGCTACTTAGGCTTGTTTATAAAATGTCTACATATTACTTAGATACGAGTAGGTATGTAAATACCTATCTAGTAAATAGCCATAAAGGTAGGCAAAGGTACCTACGCCTGTCTACAAAAACTAAATCATTCAGATGAGAAAGTTTCAAGTTTTATAAGGTAAGATTAGGAAAGTTACGACTATTACATTACCAGTTAATCTAGCCGGTTTGTAGTGTGTGAGCTCGTGATACCGAATGGCAGCATACGAGGCGATGTGCGCGCCCAGGCTGCCACCCAGCAGTTCCAGCATCTGATGCGACAGGCCTCTTCGAGTCAACTCGGCCAAGAACTCGCCCAGGATGTGCCCAAGAGGCTTCGTGAGGCGTGCTGCTCTGTCGATAAGTAGTAGCCGTTAGGTTAGGCTAGCTATTAAGCTAGTAATTCTAACACCCTTCCGGAACTTTTTGATCGTTCCGTCTATTGTTTATTCGAACTATGTGCCCCGGCTTTTTGCCACTTTAGCTTCTCCACCGATTAGAGCTGCATATATATTTCTATTTAATATTTCATTCGTTCATCTCAACCCATTGCCGGTAGATACATTATATTGGGCTTAAATCAACCCTGCGATTGTCTAAAGTTATTCCATTGATCGTTATCGTATTCGATGACATTAGCATTTACCTACATATTATGTACGATACGCTCCATAACGCTGGAGCGTTTAATATGGATATTAAAATCGGTTGTATTGAATTTGTGACTTTAAATCAATACAATCAAGGATTATTTTACTTCGACGCTAATGTCATCGAATACGAATAAGATCAATGTAATAACTTTTAGACAATCGGGGGGCTTATCTTGATTGAGAAAGGTTGACTTTAGCCTATATAGTCAACTGTGCTGGCCAAGTACGGATTGACAGGCTTCACACCATTGAGAAAATTATGGAGAAGTCTTGCCTCATCTGCACGTTTGGCAAACCTCGGCAAGCTTTCACAAGTTCAAACGTGCGGATAGAGCGTTTGGCATGGCTTGTGGCTGATCCGAAACGTTTGTAGAGGTTTGGAGTGGTTTGGAGTTTGCCGCAAATGCCAAACGTGCGGATGAGGCTTTAGGCGTGCAGGTTTCCTCGCGATGTTTTCCTTTACCGTTGAAGCATATGTGATATAGGTATTTAATTGCTTAAACACAAATGTTACTCCAAAAAGTCGGAGGTGCGTGCCCGAACAAACTTAATCTAGATTTAATTAAAGTTTATTCACGTACATAGGATAGCTACGATGAAGTATGGGATAGATTTCCACCATAATGACATTATTGCCTCGATTAAGGTAGGAGTTGGCTAGGGCCCTCGAAATTAGCGAGAATGATGCATCTAAGTAGCCGCTTACGAATACCTGAAATAAAATTGACATATTTGACAATATTTTCAATACAATAAACCGGCCAAGTGCGTGTCGGGCCACGCGCAGTGTAGGGTTCCGTAGCTGAAAGTCTCAAATATTATTGCTGACCTAGGATAGTGCTTTTGTTTTATATATGAATATTGAATAAATTTTGAGTTCCATGGTTTAAATACTCTAATATTCTACAAAATATGCAACTTACACTACGTGTAATACCTAACTTGGAAAAAACAGATATAACTCCTTAACTAATGAACCCTACTTAGCCGTGATAGTTTTCCTTTAAAATTCATTATATATACTACTGCTGTGAATTTTTTTTTGTATCCTATATATAACCATTTAGCTGGCAGAGGGGGGGGGGGACACTTGACTCTAATAAAATTTAGCACTTTAAAATATCATATTTCACAAACGGATCCCTAAATTGAAAAATGGTGTTCCCAAACCCACAATATTTTTGAAAGACCTATTCAACGACACACCACACTATGGGATAGACGAGAAAAAAAAATCATCCCCACTTTACATGTAGGGGAGGTACCCTAAAAAAAAATATTTTTCACAATTTTATTTCACGACTTTGTCGGCGTGATTGATATTTATACCCTTGTCAATTTACAGATTTGTAGTACCAATAGTCTCTGAGCTAAACCGCGGACGGACAGACGGACAGACGGACGGACATGGCGAAACTATAAGGGTTCCTTGTTTACTACGGAACCCTAAAAACTGTCAGAACGTCCAATCTATTCCTCGGTTAAACGTCACTCGACGTTGGTGAAATCGGCTCTTAGACGTATACATAACACCGGGAGACGGGAAGTTTTCTTAGATCAACTTATATCATCTGTCCAGCATTCACTTTTATATAACTACAGATAGGTAAGTATATGAGGCTTACCAAGGTTTTCCTTTTTTTTAAATCTAAGTGTTTCGCAACACACCCTGCTCCGCGGTGACTCAGTTTACAGGTCACTTCGTTGCTGCCCAGCCATCCGCTGCTCGGCCACAGAGCGACGACGGTTAGCGAATTTCTTGTTTCATGTGATAGAGTTGTGTTTTTTGTCATTCCTGGACCTGAAGGCATAAGTTGAGTTAGTTTGAAGGCATATTTAGGTTGAAAGGCATAAAAAGTAGCTACTAAACTAACAGTCTGAGGGAATAAGACATTGCTAATTAGTAATTACCTTGCAAGAAGTCGGTTATAAGATTTTTTCTGAGACAAGCGTGGGAAAACTGTGTTTTTCAATTTCACCGAAATTTCCTTCAGGATAATTTTCAGTGATCGGTTGCCCCTAGGATAATAGGTACTTGTTGGAACATTCAAATTAAATTATTTGTACACAATATGGTCATCTATCGACACGATCAGAAAACATGTAAAAAAAAGCCGGCCAAGTGCGAGTCGGACTCGCGCACCGAGGGTTTCATACTCCAAAAGTAAAAGTAAAACGATAATATTATATTAATTTGCTTATTTATCATTAACTTTGTTTGTAGAGGTTTATTGTTAATATAAAAAAAAACTATGCTAGTTAGAGCGTTGGTTTTATTTTTCCTGTAAAATATACATAAACCTCTATTGACCATATTTATTTCAGATTTTTCGATTGGTAAACTTCGGAGATAAGGGGGGGGGGGGGGGAACGGTATTTTTTTCGACATTTTGGCCGATTAATCAGAAACTATTATATCTAGAAATAAATAAAAAACTGTTTTCGAATGCACAAATAAAGGCCTTTCATATGATACCCCACTCGGTATAATTATCTTACTTTGAAATTTCAAACCCCTGATTTTCCCCCTTTTTTAATTAAACTAAAATAATTTTCGCGTTGATTTTATTTTTCCTGTAAAATATACATAAACCTCTATTGACCATAATTATTTCAGATTTCAGATTTAGAAATAAATAAAAAACTGTTTTAGAATGCACAAGTTAAGGCCTTTCATATGATACCCCCCTCGATTAGTTATTTTACTTTGAAAATTCAACCCCCCGATTTTCCCCCTTTTTTTATTAAAACTAAAAATAATTTTCGATTTTTCTTTATTCCAACGATTTTGGGCCACTATTATACACAACTATGCCAAATTTCATGTCGATAGCTTCAATAGTTACTGAAATAATCGACTGTGACAGACGGACGGACAGACGGACGGAGAAAGTCTCACCATAAGGGTTCCATTTTTACCATTTTGGTATGGAACCCTAACAAACTGCAACGTGAAGTTTTATTGATGTTTGATATATGACTAAATAATAATTTTAATCTAAATATATAAAAGGCAAAGGTAACTGACTGACTGACTGACTGGTCTATCAACGCACAGCTCTAACCAATGGACGGATCGGGCTGAAATTTTGCACACAGATAGTTATTATGACGTAGACGTCCGCTAAGAAAGGATTTTTGAAAAATACAACCCCAAGAGGGTTAAATGGGGGTTGAAATTTGTATAAAAGTCCGTCATTTATCAAATTATTTTTCATGTAATATCCATGAAACTTTAATTTTTGGGCTTTCGATAAAAAATAAGAAATACGTGTTTCGCAAATTTCGAAAATTCCACCCCCAAAGACTTCAAATAGGGGATGAAAATTTGTATAAAAGTTCAGATTTTTAAGTTAATTTTCAAGTAATATCCATCAAACTTGGTACTTTAGCTTTCATCTAACTTAACGTGAGCTAACCAACCGCTAAGAAACCATTTTTGAAAATTCAACCTCTAAGGGGGTAAAATAGGGGTTTGAAAAATCGAACTTAACGTGAGCAAAGCCGCGGGCAAAAGCTAGTTGAATAATATGTTATTTTAATATGTATTAGTACTTGTCATACAAAATAATAATGATTTACATATAGCTGCATTTGCTATATGAGATGAGAGCACCATCTATTGACATCATTGTGAAGTTCTGTTAAAAATACTGCTGCTCATTAAAAGTTAAATAATTTAGTTTCCTTATTACATTTATCTCATTTTAGTATTTGTTGTTCAAGTACATGATATTACGCTAATAATTATAAAACTTTCAATCCGAAACTTTCAATGGTTAATCCGTTCTGAGGTCAAATATAATCTCCACTTTGAAAGCCCCCCATTTCGTCAATTTGAGGAAAAAAAATTAAAAAAAAAATACTTTTGTACTCTGTTTCAAATATATCTTTAAAAAGATTTATTGCGAATCTATGAAAGGCAACAAAAATATTTTCCTTCACATTCGCTTCTATGAGAGCCCCCTGAAATAAAGATTTTTATAATTTTTTATGCAATATTCGGCTGAAGGCCATCGGTTTACGTATAATATCTAAATTTGAAGTAATTACGTTCAGTAATTCAAAAGTTATAAGGCTCTGACAGACGGACAGACGGACGAACAAGTGCAAATTCGCTCTAGTAGTCTCGGAGACCTCGCTTCGCTCGGTCAATTATTTTAATATTATTATTATAGTGAAGGGGTCGCAAGGGTGTTTAATATTTTTTTGTGAGCCGCGACATACAAATGGTTGATAAGCAATGCCTATAACATCTAGATTAAGAATTGGTAGTCGCTTCACACACTAATAAGCTACTATATTAATCCTTAATCTATGGCTATTAACCTATTTTTCCTAAGCTGTCTAAGGGTAAACGATATCCTCACGATGTTTTCCTACACCGTTGAAGCATGTGTTGTTTAATTGCTTAACTTAAATAGGTACACATAGGTAAGGGAGAGGCCACACTGGCTACTTTTAGCGGCAGCGATCGCGCGCTTTTATTGACTTTAGCGATTTTATGGCCTTTTGCGTCTGCTGTGCAATCCCGCGATCGAACGTAAAAGGCAATAAAAACGCAAACGCGTTTGAGTCGCGAAAACGCGATGCAGTCGCTAAAGGCCATAAAAACGCCGCGATCGCTGCCTCTAAAAGTAGCCAGTGTGGCCTCTCCCTAACCCCTAAAAGAGAGGAGCGACTGCATGCCCGGGATTGAACGCGCGACCCCCTGGATGACCGCAGTCTAACCTTTAGACTATCACTGCTCATAATTATAAAACATATTAGTAGAGAAATGAAATAGCGAATGACAAATCCATACTGGGTAACTCAAACTGGCGCTGTAGGTACCTACCTACTTCGTTTTTCTATCAAGATCAGTATTTGCACTAATGACTAGTGGAAGTGGAACTAGATTGATTTCCATCGCTCGGGAAACTTGCATCATGTGTGGATGAGTTACCACACGATAGTGGTTTTTATGGCTTTTCCGGACTTCTGTCTTCTTTTTCAGGAATTTGGGCAGATTTGTAAATTATCAGGAATAATTGAAAGCTGAAAAATAAAAGTAGGTATACAGATCTGCAAAACATCAGTAAGCTGAAAAATAAAAGTATAAAAATATAGTAATACTAAAATCATCTATACCCACATTAAGTCTTAAAGTATACAGATTACAGCCTTAAAGTACAACCTTAAAGTATACAGAATTCAGCCGTAAAGTACAACCTTAAAGTATACAGATTACAGCCTTAAAGTAGGTACAACCTTAAAGTATACAGATTACAGCCTTAAGTACAGATTTAAGCCTTAAAGTAGGTAAAGATGATTCTCACGACTTCAAAATATCCACGTCGATTTACGAGCAGGTTATAAACATTCGTTAGATAGAGTTTTTAGAGCCATAATAATCTTTTTTTTTATTAACCGATACTTCACTGCTGAACATGAACTCTTGTATAGACTTCCAAAGGCTTCGTTCTTGCGCCGCTTGTATCCAGCGGCTCTCTGCGACTCGACTGATGTAGTCGGTCCACCTATTAATGTTGCGCTTTCTGATGCGGGGTCACCACTCCAGCACCTTGAGACCCCAATGACCATCAGTTCTTCGAACTACAACTAGGTATGCCCCGCCAAACTCCAATTGCTCAATAGGCAAATGAAATTGTTATGAAAATTCAAAGTGGCCTTTTGAAACAGCTTTTCTGTAATCTTAATAATATTATAGAGCTTACTTGGAAGCAGTGAATAAAAAATCACTGCTTTCAAATAAGCTCTTATAATATTGCTTTATTTGGAAGCAATGATTTTTTTATTCTTTGAGAAAGTTGGTTATTTTTAGGGTTCCGTACCCAAAGGGTACCAACGGGACCCTATTACTAAGCCTACGCTGTCCGTCCGTCCGTCCGTCTGTCAGCGGGCTGTATCTCGTAAACCGTAATAGATAGACAGATGAAATTTTCACATTAATATTAATATATATATAGCTGCTGGGGCTGATTCACTGATTCACTGATTCACTGATTCACTGATTCACTCACTCATTGATCACCTCTCCTGTAAAATTTTGTATGAAAAAATTTTTTTTCATCGATGGTTTCGTATAGAGGACAAAAATTCGTTCGGAGGAAAAATATGGAGAGAGCTGATGATTGAGGATTTCGGAGACGGGTGAGAAGCACGGCCAGAGTATTGAAGATAGGTGGGGTGTGCTCGAACAAAAGTCACTCGAAACCTCATCCAATTGCCAGTGGGTTGAAAAAAAATTCCAAAATGGCGGATTCAAGATGGCGGCCATACAAATTTCGTCGGTGTCTATCTCGGAGAGTATAAAAGATGGAAGAGTGGGTTCTTGGCAAAAGATGATCAAGACCCGTAGGTCTACTTGATGAACAGAAAAAAAAATCAAGATGGCGGATTTTTTTTTTCTCCATACAAAATATATGGCGAATATTAAATAGACTAGAAGCTGAGAACAATGCAAGACTTTGATACGGTTTCATTTCAAAATTTGTTTTTATAAAAGAAATCTCATTCTGACAAATGATGAGATATGATGATCGAAGGTTTGGAAGGTGGGTGAGGAGCAGGGCCAGGGTATTGAAGATAGGTGGGAGGTGCTCAAACAAAAAATACTCGAAACCTCATCCAATTGGCAGTGAGCTGAAAAAAAATTCAAAATGGCGGATTCAAGATGGCGGCCATACAAATTTCGTCATGGTCTGTCTCAGAGAGTATAAAAGATGGAAGAGTGGTTTTTTGATAGACAATGATCAAGACCTAAAAGCCTACTTGACGAGTAGAAAATACGCGGTCCGCTTGCGGGCCGCGCACCCACGCGCCCTACTAGTATAAGTATATAGCTGCTCGTGCTGATTCACTGACTGATTCACTGATTCACTCATTGATCACCTCTCCTGTAAAATTTTGTATGAAAAATTTTTTTTTCACCGATGGTTTCGTAAAGAGGACAAAAATTCATTCGGAGGAAAAATATGGAGAGAGCTGATGATTGAGGATTTCGGAGATGGGTGAGGAGCACGGCCAGGGTATTGAAGATAGTTGGGGTGTGTGGACAAAAGTCACTCGAAACCTCATCCAATTGCCAGTGGGTTGAAAAAAAATTCCAAAATGGCGGATTCAAGATGGCGGCCATACAAATTTCGTCGGTGTCTATCTCGGAGAGTATAAAAGATGGAAGAGTGAGTTCTTGGCAAAAGATGATCAAGACCCGAAGGTCTACTTGATGAACAGAAAAAAAATCAAGATGGCGGAATTTTTTTTCTCCATACAAAATATATGGCGAATTTTGAATAGACTAGAAGCTGAGAACTATGCAAGACTTTGATACGGTTCCTTTTCAAAATTTGTTTTTATAAAAGAATTCTCATTCTGACAAATGATGAGATATGATGATCGAGGGTTTGGAAGGTGAGTGAGGAGCACGGGTAGGGTATTGAAGATAGGTGGGAGGTGCTCAAACAAAAAATACTCGAAACCTCATCCAATTGGCAATGAGCTGAAAAAAAATTCAAAATGGCGGATTCAAGACGGCGGCCATATCAATTTCATAGGCAACTATCTCGGAGAGTATAAAAGATGGAAGAGTGGTTATAGTAAAGTGTAAGTGGTTGATAGAAAATGATCAGGAACTGAAAGTCCACTTGACGATAGAAAAACCGCGGTCCGCTTGCGGGCCGCGCACCCACGCGCCCTACTAGTATTATGTATTTCTATTGCCGCTATAACAACAAATAATAAAAATTAAATTAAATTAAAAAAATTAAATTAAAATATTTCCATGGGTACATGGAAATATTTTTATTTAATTTTTTTTTAACGGAACCCTAAAAGAGCGAGGCCCGCCCCGACTCGCACTTGGCCGATTTTTTATTAGTTAGGTATTTCTCACGGACTTCATGGATCTAGTTACCCTCCGCGCGAGCGGCGTACCTCATCACAATGTGTGGTGATTTTTTCCAGCGAGTGGTAGAAAGCCAATTATTATTTACTAACGTGTAAGCGCGAGACGCGGCCGCCGCTGGTTATACCGGCCCGGCAGTCGGCAGTACTGGCCCGAACCTCCACTCACTAGCACGCTGCTGGCAGAAATGCAACCTGCAAATAGCGAACCCCAATGATGACTGAATCACACCAGTATATTTGGTAAAATAAGTGTTCCGCGTTTAACTGTGATACATTCACTCCGTAGAAACTTTCAAAAATGAATGAAACAGTGACGGACACTTGGATGTGGCTTCGGGATGTGATGGGATCGTGGCTCGAGGACCCTGGTGAAGAGCACCAGGGTCTCAACATGAGCGCCCTGAAAATGGACCAAGCGTACATAGTCGGAGTAGCGGACAGAGATGTGGGCATCTATTCGGTCTCAGACGATTGTTTTCGAGTAAGTTGAGATTTAAAAACTCAGTTTATTTATTTTTTAAGTGTAGACAACTTTTGAAAATAAATATTTAAGGTTGCAGTTTAGTTACCTTCATATTAATTTGTTAGGTATAATATAATATTGAAAGTTGTCACGAAAATTAACGCACGAACTTTTAGACGCGCGTGCAAGTGCAAGGTCACAAATCACAGAATGCTTTCAAGTTTTTAAACGCACATTCTTAAATTATATTAATGACAACAATTTGAATAGCTGTTATATAGTTATTCTAGTGCGGAATGTTGAAAATTATAGCTGAGGCACAAAAAATACCTGCCGCAGACGAGGATTTTGCATCGATGGTATGCTTTGATAGTAAATATAATAAGTCTATGATGGTATGGTATGTTATCTCTACGAGAAATTATTAGGTATCTGTAATTACAATATATTATATTATTAATATTATTATTTTCTTCATAATATAAAAGGCATATTATTTTCCTCATATTTTCATGGGCCCATATTGCATTATGCCTAGCATTGTCCTCGACTTCGGCCGCGTGGAGTTAGGTTTTAAAAATCCCGCAAGACTTCTTTTTTCCAGGATAAAACGGTAGCCTATTTTTACTCTCCAGTCCTCAACTGGTTGCTGCGAGATTGAAGGTCAAACCAACAACAAAGTTAATTATTATTGATTAATTATTATTAGTAAGAATGAAATATACCTACAGTCGATTTTTCCTTAGCTGTCTTCAGTTTGGTTTTTCACTTGTATCTCGTTTTTCGCTTGTAGCTTGTTTTTCACTTGTAGCTCGTTTTTCACTCGTAGCTCGTTTTTCACTTGTAGCTCGTTTTTCACTCGTAGCTCGTTTTCCACTTGTAGCTCGTTTTTTACTCGTAGCTCGTTTTTCACTCGTAGCTCGTTTTCACTTGTAGCTCGTTTTTCACTTGTAGGTCGTTTTTCACTTGTAGCTTGTTTTTCACTTGTGCTCGTTTTTCACTTGTAGCTCGTTTTCACTTGTGCTCGTTTTTCACTCGTAGCTCGTTTTTCACTTGTAGCTCGTATTTAACTTGTAAGTAGCTCGTTTTTCACTTGTAGCTTGTTTTTCACTTGTGCTCGTTTTTCACTTGTAGCTCGTTTTTCACTTGTAGCTCGTTTTTCACTTGTAGCTCGTGTTTCACTTGCCGCTCGTTTTCATCGTCTGTGCGGCAAGAACGTCCTGTGCGCTGTACTTTGCGCGTCGCTTACGCATTTCTGCGAGGAAACACTTGTTACCGTATAAGACAAATAAGGAAAATATATTATACCTTGATTAAAAACATTACTCGTTGGTACGTATCTTTTAGACAAAGGCACTCCAAAATGTCGATATCACATCTTTTGGTAGGTAAGTAGGTAGGGCTTGTTAGGATTGTACTCAAGTGTTACCTATTGATAGATACACTAAATCGAAGGTTATAGGTTCGAAAACCTAGTATTATCGTAAATTGATTGTCACGCTCTTCATGAAATGAAAATAGTATACAGTACACCACGTTAAATACTTAATAGGCCATGTACATTGTACATCCGTGGCTTTAGGTACCTACTTATGTAGTAGGTACCTACCTAAGTAACCTATAACCTAAATATAATATATAAGCTGAGCGTACAGTTGCGCGCTTAGCGTGCGCGAGTATGCTGAGCGTACAAGTTCGTTGGCAGTTACTCCCTGCATAGTGCAAGAAGTCTACCCCGGTAATGAAGGCATCTCAGCGCTGATAAGCATTGGAGATTGGCAGATTTGGCGGGGTAGCAAGGCATTGGTGGAAGGCCTAAGGCGGCGATAGGAGTCAAGGTTATCGTCGGCTAGATACTGCAACCTGCTCCCTCCCGGTCGTAGCGGTTCACCGTTCCATCGGGTCTCAGGGAGTATGGTCGAGAGAGTGCATCTGTGTTTGCGCGTACACTTATGCACTTTAATATATCCTGCGCAATTGACTGGCTCTGTTATTACCGGACTCTGAATAACATCAAGCCCTTTGGCGATGGGTAGAGGTAGAGAAGCTTGGTGATGATGCTCTCCGAGTTTTGTCTGATACCTGCACGAAGGCGGCTTAGGGAGAGTGGTCGCTCTTGCACTGCAATGGGGTGACAGTGCAGTTCGGCAGCACCCTCTGTGACAAAGCAGCTCTATTTAGAGGGGCACTGCTTTCCCCGTTTAACCGGGGAGGAGGCTAGAAAAGGTGCCTCAAAAAAGTGCTCACCCCCCTTGAGACAAGGAGGCAGTAACCACGGCTGCCTGTGCATCCTTATTGTCGTGGTCGTGAATACGAAAAAGAGAAATTGCGAACATCATCTATGACTTTCGGCGCATGGAACGTGCACACACTCCTGGATGGACCGAATAGTGTATGCCCTGAGCGTAAAACTGCCATCGTTGCTCGGGAGCTGAAACGCTATAACGTGGATATAGCTGCACTGAGTGAAACGCATTTAGCTGATGAAGGGCAACTAGTCGAGCGCGGTGGGGGTTACACGTTTTACTGGAAGGGTACAGCTGCTAGCGAACCCAGAAGATCCGGGGTTGGGTTTGTAATTAAAAACGAAATAGCAGCAAGAGTAAGCGATCACCCCGTATATACATCGGATAGAGTCATCTCATTACGATTACACGTGAATGGGATAACTTTTTAAACATAATTAGTGTTTATGCACCCACACTTGATAAGCCTGATGATATTAAAGATAAATTTTATGAGGAGTTGACCCAGGTTTTATCAAAGATTCCAGCTACTGAGCAAATCCTGTTATTAGGAGATTTTAATGCTCGAGTTGGGTGTGACTATGAAGCGTGGCCGCAGGTTCTCGGCAGGCACGGCATTGGAAACATGAACAGCAGCGGGCTGCAGTTGCTTAGTCTTTGTGCTCAGTTCGGTTTGTGTATAACGAACACCTTTTTTAGGCTCCCTGCTAAATATAAGGCCACGTGGATGCATCCCAGGTCAAAACACTGGCACTTAATTGACTATGTAATATCTCGCCGCAGGGACATATCACAGGTACAAGTTACTCGAGTGATGCGAGGAGCCAACTGCTGGTCCGATCACAGGCTTGTAATTACTAAATTAAGGCTACGATTATGCCTTCCCCGCAGGGCTAAGAAATCTAAGATACCTCATCTGGATTTGGATAGATTGCAAAATCCGGACGTTCAAGAGGAATATGTGCAGGCCGTTAATCATTCTTTAAGAGCGCTCTGTAGCAACAGTGGTGGTAATTTAAAATCCAACTGGAATACTCTAATATCGAGTATACGGGCTGCAGGATTGGAAGCGTTGGGTCTGAGAACCAAAGTTCATAAAGACTGGTTTGATGACAATGACGTGACAATCCGTGACTTAATAGCCAAACATCGAGAGCTCTTGAGATGTGATGATGCAACGACTGATCGGGTTATCAAGGAAAGAATTAAAAAAAGTTCAGTAGAGGTACGAAAGCGCACTCGAGAGCTGAAAGATCGGTGGTGGCAGGAAAAGGCACAATATATGCAATGGTTATGTGACACCAATCAACTAGGGGCCTTCTTTGCCGAAGTGCGAAATCTAGTTGGACCCCAGCATCAGACGAATGCTCCAATAAAGTCCTTGGATGGGAACTTATTAGCGAGCAAAGAGGATGTACTCAAACGCTGGATTGAGCATTTTAATAACCTGCTGAATGTCGACCGCTTAGTGGATTTAGATTATATAAAATCCCTGCCTGAACACCCTAAAGATATGTCCTTAAATAGCCCGCTCACTCTCAGTGAGGTGACTATGGCTATCAAACAGCAGAAAAACAAAAAAGCTGTTGGTGCGGACGAAATTCCTGGCGAACTCCTTAAATATGGCGGAAATGAGTTGCATTCTAAAGTCTGGGAGCTCTGTTCACGCATGTGGGACGAAGAGCAGGTACCCGAAGATTTTAAAGTATCCAAGATTTGCACGTTGTATAAAAACAAAGGCAGTCGTGCTGATTGCAACTCCTACAGGGGCATTTCGATGCTTTCAGTCCCTGGTAAGATTTTTGCCCGAGTTCTCCTAAATAGACTAGTAGGAATTTCAGAAAGGATCCTTCCGGAGACCCAATTCGGGTTTCGACCTAGTCGAGGCACATGCGAAGCTATTTTTTCTATACGTCAAATACAGGAAAAGAGCAGAGAACAGTGTCAACCTCTATTTCTCTGTTTTGTAGACCTCGAGAAAGCTTTTGACAGCGTGCCTCGTGAGGCTTTGTGGATTGTACTTGACAAGCTTGGCTGTACGGAAAAGTTTGTGAGAGCGTTACGACTGTTGCACGATAATATGAGCTGCTGTATTTCAGTTAATGGTGAAGTTTCGGAGCGCTTCTCAGTGACTTGTGGAGTAAAGCAGGGATGCGTCTTAGCGCCTACTCTTTTCGCTTTGTACTTTTTCGTAGTAGTCGACGATGCCTTAAAGTGTAATGCTCAAGGTATATCTATTCGTTATCGTATAGACGGGAAGCTACACAATTTGAGACGGCTAAAAGCCCATACCAAAGTCTCGTACGATCTTGTCACAGAAGTCTTGTACGCAGATGATTTGTGCTTCGTGGCTGATACTTTGAGTGGCCTACAAGAGCTTGTTTCGAACCTTCATAAGTCATGTGTGAGGTTTGGATTAAAAATTAATATCGCAAAAACAGAAGTTATGACAATGAACACTGCCGACTCTGTTCAGACCTTACAAAAGGTATCGCTTGAAAACACTGAGCTCAAGCAGGTCAGTAAATTTAAATATCTCGGGAGCACCTTAACACCTAAAGGAGATCTAGACTCAGAGATAACTAGCAGAATCTGTGCTGCCTCAGCGGCATTTGGTAAACTCCGAGAGAGGGTGTTCCGTCTGCATGGAATTAAGCTAAGCACAAAAATCAAGGTGTACATGGCTATTGCATTGCCAAATCTACTTTATTCCGCTGAGACTTGGACGCTTTATCGCAAGCATATTCGTACTTTGGATAGATTCCACCTCAAGTGTCTACGTGAAATACAGAACATCAGGTGGTCCGACCGCATTAGAAACACGGACGTGTTGCGGCGGGCAAAAGTCGGTGGCATTGAGGCATATCTTATGCGGCGGCAATTGCGTTGGTGCGGACATATTGTTAGAATGCCCAACGAAAGGATAGCCAAGCGCATCTTTTATTCTGAGCTTAAGGACGGAAAGCGGAAACAAGGCGGTCAGTTCCTTAGGTATAAAGATGTGCTAAAGAGGCATATGACCAATTGTAACATCGACTCCTTTCGTTGGGAAAGTCTCGCTGAAAACCGAGGGGAGTGGAGGCACTTGGTTCAGCAGGCTGTCACGGATTTTGAAGACAAAAGGAGGGTGGATCTGGATGTTTACCGAGATCAACTGAAAAGTAGACCACCCTCCAATATAACCTATAATTACGTCGATGGTGCCCTATCATGTCCTCACTGCGCGCTGCTATTTCGTGCAAAAATAGGGTACATCAGCCACATCAGGGCACACGAGCGAAGCCCTTATTGAACTTTCAAAGTTAACAGAGATCCAGTCGCTGTTGCCGAAATCGGCAGTGAACTAATGATAACCTAAATAGCCTATAAAAACATATGCCTTTCATTGAAGACAAGTTGACGACATAGTCTTTTATGTAAGAAAAAATTTCTTTTTAAAAACAAATAGGTACCTAATTAGGTTCTTACATAATACTTAAGAATGCAATTTCAACACGTTACAAACTTTCGCTGAAACAATTTAAACGCCTGATAGTGGAGGAGCCAGTGAAATTAAAAGCCCCGTCATAGCATAATCAAAAATAGCAAGCATTGATAGGACTTCGTCCGGCCATTTGGGGATCCCATCAGAGTTCGATCTCAGGCACGCATCTCTGATTTTTCGAAGTTATGTGCGTTTAAAGCAAATAAATAAATATCACTTGCTTTGACGGGCTACGAAAACATTGAGAGGAAACCTGCGTGCCTATAAACTATGCCTATAAAAGGCAAGCACAGAAATAAAACGGGTCAAGCCTTCGATCATATAGGGTAAGCGATACAATGATTGGCCGTTTAAGGTGAACATTGACTTTAAACATTTATTCCGTCGAATTATGGCTCAAAACCAAATAATATTTGTTCTCAAATTGTTGAGTATGAATCTGAGAATTCAAATAAACCACAAGTGTGATCGTATTGCATCTCTTCATGAACTTTAACGCAATAAACTTAAAAATGAAGCCAAAAGTACGATCATTGGGCTTTGAGCATAGCGAATGCCAAACCAAAAGTGTAATGATTACCATGTTAATCATTATACGTTTGTATATATTAGCACTGTTAATATTATTTAAAATGTGTTATGTCAATCACTAGTGAAATTAATTATTTATTAGAATAACAATAAAATATACGATAGTTATGTGCAGGTATAGGACATTTTGTATCGATTAAGCTCTAATAAGTTAATATAAAATTACTTGCACAATAAAAAACCAACATAAAGGCCGTAAAAACAAAATGTATTTCGTAACTATAAATTGCAAAGTTCCTCGGTATAGCCCAAATGTATTGGCGACTGCTCATTTAGATACACCATTTAAATAGCTTGGATTAACGCTTGTAAATATTCCTTAGGATATTTTTTGACGTGATAACGTCTTATAAATCGATGAACACCGGCTGCACGCACGAAAAAGTGTCACGTTCCGCCTGAGCCTGAGCGTGCAAGCGAGAGCGCGGAACAAGCGATAGAGAGGCACGATCGGCCCAAGCCCGAAGCCCAGGCCCGTTGGCTTGTGACACATGTATTCATCAATGTTTCTTTATGACATTACAATGACATTATTCATATATGGAATGGAGATAGCTTATACCCAGGATTAACACGTAGGTTACTTTTTATCCCGGAAAGTTACATAGTTCCCGCGGGAATGAAAAAACCTTAATTCACGCGGACGCAGTCACGGGCATCATTTTAGTAACATTACTTGTCAAAATGTTTGACAAGACAATACTTGACACATAGGTCAGCTAAATATTATCTCGTTTAGCCGTAAAAATATAACAAACGATTTGCATTTATAATTGTTCAGTATCGACTTCGGTACATCATTACGTATTTTAAGATTGATTTGTACAAAAATTGGCATACGTAAAAGTACAATAATTACCACGGCCAAAGCGTAAAAAGTATAATGATTGAATCCGGCTAGAATCTAGCTACTGCAGTCCTATGATATTTTAAATTAAATTATTTAAAAAGGGTGAATATTTGTAAGCACCAACTACTATTATTGGCACCCATGGTAATCAACTCAACTTCCATATTTAAGAATAATTTATTTTATCTATACATATAATAAAACTGTAACTGGAAGATTTCTGTACATTTAATATATTTTGAAAATTTTAATTGGGGGATGCTTTACTATCGATACTGAGCCCAAAACAGATTTTTATTTAATTTTTGTCTGTTTGTCTGTTTGTTTGTCCTTCTTTCACGTAAAAACTACCGCACAGATTTCTACAAAATTTTATACCGTGGTAGCTTATTACTCGGGTCAACATCTAGGCTACTTTTTATCCCGGAAAATCAAGGAGTTCCCGAGGGACTTTAAAAACTAAATCCACGCGTACAAAGTCGCGGGCATCAGCTAGTAAAAACATAAAATAAAACATTAAACTAATACAAACAAGTAATGGTACTAACTTTGACCTACATTTTTAGGGTTCCATACCAAAAGGTAAAAATGGAACCCTTATGGTGAGACTTTCTCCGTCCGTCTGTCCGTCCGTCTGTCACAGTCGATTATTTCAGTAACTATTAAAGCTATCGACATGAAATTTGGCATAGTTGTGTATAAAAGTGGCCCAAAATCATTGGAATAAAGAAAAATCGAAAATTATTTTTAGTTTTAATAAAAAAAGGGGGAAAATCGGGGGGTTGAAATTTCAAAGTAAAATAACTATATCGAGTGGGGTATCGTATGAAAGGCCTTTACTTGTGCATTCTAAAACAGTTTTTTATTTATTTCTATATATAATAGTTTTTGATTAGTCGGCCAAAATGTCGAAAAAAATACCGTTCCCCCCCCCCCCCCCCCCTTATCTCCGAAGTTTACCAATCGAAAAATCTGAAATAATTATGGTCAATAGAGGTTTATGTATATTTTACAGGAAAAATAAAAGCAACGCGAAAATTATTTTAGTTTGATTAAAAAAGGGGGAAAATCGGGGGTTTGAAATTTCAAAGTAAGATAACTATACCGAGTGGGGTATCATATAAAAGGCCTTAACTTGTGCATTCTAAAACAGTTTTTTATTTATTTCTATATATAATAGTTTTTGAGTAATCGGCCAAAATGTCGAAAAAAATACCGTTCCCCCCCCTTATCTCCGAAGTTTACCAATCGAAAAATCTGAAATAATTATGGTCAATAGAGGTTTATGTATATTTTACAGGAAAAATAAAACCAACGCTCTAACTAGCATAGTTTTTTTTTATATTAACAATAAACCTCTACAAACAAAGTTAACGATAAATAAGCAAATTAATATAATATTATCGTTTTACTTTTACTTTTGGAGTATGGAACCCTCGGTGCGCGAGTCCGACTCGCACTTGGCCGGCTTGTTGTCTTGAGTCTTTTACCACCAATTAACCGTGTTAACCTAAATTGAATGATACATAACTTAGAGGAAGGTTTATCTTCCAATTTAAATGCAAAAAAGTCGGTAAATCAATTTTAAAGTCGAAAGGCCCATGCTTACCCTACCTTTCTATTCAAAGGGGTCAGGTCACTCAAGCATAATATCAAACCGCGCTCGCACTTGGCCCAGCGCTGCGCCATCAGTGTGGTACGATGGCCTAAACTCTTCCAGGGGTCCTGTGTGTGGAGGGAGAGCAGCGATGAGTTGAGAATTGAGCTGAATCAATGAAATGGCAAATTATGAATGAAAAACCTATGTAAATTAAAGTAGATAGGTACTTATTTAAAAACAAAATTGCAGATAGGTAACAACAACAGCTAATCTCGTAAGATCTAAAACGTGTTTTGTGAAAAAATTTGGAATCTCGTCGATTTGATTGAATATATTATTATTATACGAGTATTGCTATCAATCTTTGCCAGTTAATACTATATAGTAGTATAGGTACCTATTATAGCTGTTTGCTAATTCGCAAATAACGATTTCTTAGTCCTTCGTCACGGTTGTGTAGTTCTGAAAGTTTATAACTGTTTTATAATAATTGATGCACACACGCACCGCGTATATTGATATCATAATTAGGTGTTTTTATCTTTTTCATCTTAAAAACAACTCATCTTCCATTATTCTACCTATTTGATTTTAAAAGTATTATGTTTTGCCCGCGATTTCATTGTCTTTCGCATAATAGGTACTATTAGGTAGGTAGTGAAGTAGGGATTTATTTTGACATTTACCTTTTTTAGAAAAGTTCGTAAATTGATCCTACACCTAAAATGCTATACCTACTTAAATAAAAATAAAAACTAACGTGATTGACGTGAAACGGTAAATACTAACGTGATTTCATATACGAGTAGATAGTTAGGTAATAACATTATTGTTAACTCAGATTAACAAAGAAAGGGTTGTTGATTTTTTTTTAAAAGAATATTAGCCAAGTTGAAGTTGACTCATATCCTCCTCTCCCCTCCAAATAAGCGGAATGCTTGTGTTAGGAGTGGGTATGACAATAGTGCAACGGGTGGGACTCGAACCTGCGACCTTTCAGTTTTCAGTCCGCACCTTTAACTGTTGGGCTATTGAGGCTTATGGCCTTGGGCTATTTGTTAACACTTAAGTCTATAAAAGTTAATGATTATCTTGATATCAAGCATAAAGATTGCGATTCGAAGTGCGCAGCAGGACTACAGGGCATTGGCCTCTAATTATCCTGTCATTTGACGTGCCGTTGGATTTCCAGGGAAAACACGTTGCAATTTACAACCCTACATTGCGTTTTAATAAATAATTTAATGATAGGAAGGGTTTTTTTTTCTATGACTTCAAACATATTTAATTAAACTCCCCTTTATTCCTTCAACCATTTTGTACCGAAGTGTAACAACAATAATATGGGACTATGTGCCTTGATTTCCTTCAAGACATCACCAAGGAGAAGTCTGCTCACACTGTGCCTGATATTGTATGTTTCATACGAAGTGACTGTATTTCATTGGTGTTTGGAAATGCTAGATTTTGTCTGTGCTAATAGTTAGTACTGTACTAGGTAGCACCTATGTAGGTATCTGATTTATAGTTTAATGAGAACATAAAAGTTTTTCGTATAGTAATTGTGTCATGCATTGCGAGCACGCGATTGTTCTCGTCTGGGAGAAATTATAGTGCGTTATCGAGATATGTGCGAGTGATGAAACGACCGACTACCTAACTGTTACAATAAACTCCTTCGGGCACGTCTGAGGTAACATGAAATTATGTTACCAGGTATATCCCAAACAAAACTATCATCTTTGCCATTCCATTAGGTACCTACATAAAAGCTTGCATAATAAAATGCTAAGGTACGCCAATAATTCTAAAGCTTTAACATTTTGAGACTCGTTATATAAGCTTACTTATTGCCTTATAACCTTAACTTTATAATACAATGGTATAAGTATCTTCTTAAAGATTTCTTCTCGTCTAAAGCCCTCAGTGCTTGAAGACCAGCCTTCGAATATTTAGTGTATCCAAGTTATGACTTTATGCATCCGAAAACATCCGAGGAGATCAGTAAAAGAACCAGAGTTACTATTTCTAAAGCGGCTGTAAAGTGTGAGAAGTGTGCGAAAAGTGAGAACTCTCTCTGTCCATAATGTTCTACGCACAACGTGTAGACTTTACCTGTAAGATAATAGTATTTTTTTTGGTATATTAACAGCAGCGATAGTCTAGTGGTTAGGATTGCGGTCTCCAATTCGAGAGGTCGTGAGTTCAATACCGGGTACTCTGACTCTTCGTAGTTTCGTGTGTTTTAGCAATTAAATAGTTCATGCTCCAATATAAGTAATTAAATAGTAAGTACATGCTCCAATAGTGAAGGAAAAGATCGTGAGGAAACCTGCATGCCCAAGAGTTCTCCATAATGTTCTCAAAGGTGTGTGAATTCTACAAATTTCGCATTGTACCAGGGCCGGCGGCGCGGTGGATTGCGGCTAACCCTTGTCTGGTAGTGAGCCTATTTTATGGGTTGCTGATGATGATTGTTTTTTTATTGCAGTGTCCATTTGAGCTTCAGAAAAACATATCAGCAGGGTCCAGAGGGTGGTGGGTGGTGAGCACGGCGCGGCGCTCCACGCTGAGGGTGTACGAAGACGTTGCGGACGAGTACATGACCGCTCGAAATACCTCGTAAGTGGATATTTACTGCTTATTTAAAAAACTGTACCAAGAATATCATCAACTTAAAAATGCCGTGCCGTGGAACTCGTGGGCTCGAGCTCCTTTTGAAATACTTACAAAAAAGGTCATCGAATCTACCGGGGATTCCAGTCTCTGATCGCGAGAACACCTCATCTCTTCGAGTCGCGATGCAAAAGTGGCAATGGGCGGGACACATTATTTCAGAGAAACCAAATGTTGTAGGTTGGTGCCAAGATATCAGTCTATGTGTCGCAGGGAGCCTCTGGATATTCTGCCGCAAGACCGAGGCATGAGGAACTCCGTGCAAGAGACCTAAGTTCACTGTTCAGTAGTGGACGTCTATCGGTTGATAAAGAACAAGTAAATTAAAAAAAAATATTTTTATAAACAAGCTTCAACAACAAACAAGTGTCTGATTTGTAGCTACTAATAGCTACAAATCAGACACTAGATATCATCTAAGACCTTCATCTATCATCTAAGTACTTATCGAGACAAATCCAACGAGCCCAAACTTGATGGGGTTTCGTTGTTTTAATACAAGCTCCCATAGCCACCTTCCTCCTCCGTCATCAGATCAGCACCATATCACAATAATATTGCATCGTCACCTGATTTCATATATATACTTACATGCAAAGTTTCTGCTCAATCGGAAACCGGGAAGTGGATGTAATCTTCTTGCAAGATTACTAAAGAGAGTCCTAAACATACATACATACATACATAGTACATACATTCATACATACATTGCAAGTTATGTAAAAGATGTATAAAAGCTTGTGAAAAGAGCGAGAATGATAAACAAGTATTAAATCAATTCCACGTGGAGAAGACACGGCGAGGAGGGACTTTTTAAAATATCCATACAAACATAATGTTTCAATATAGGTACCTACATAAATAATATAATTTTATGGCTTCTTACGACTCGGTGCATAATATATTAGTGATACAACAGTTAACACTACATGCGGTACGATAATCGTAAAACCCAACCAACATAATAAAGTTTATTGTTTTGTAACATTGCGCTTATTATGGAAACTTTGATAAAACGATAACAGAATACTGAGCACTCGATATGTAAATATAACATGTAAATTGCAAAACTTTCATTTTACAATGTAAACATACCTAATAGGTTCTCTTTTATCTTCGGGTAAAATTTTGCCTACTACTTACACACATTTTGCCTTTGGTTGCAACTTTTACTCGTAAAATTTTCTCACGAGTGAAATGAAATAATAGATTGTACAACAAGTACATAAAGCAAGCCATTTTATACGAGATGTTTAACTAAATATTTAAGTCGAATGTAAAATGGGTCTTATGAACACGATAAACACTCTTGCTTTTATTGAATTCAAAGGCACAATCCTTCGAATTCCTCACGAAGCTCGGGATTCTAATGTAGAATGACTCATTACGCTCAGGATTCTAATTTAGAATCACTCACTATGCTCAGGATTCTAATGTTGAATCACTCACTATGCTCAGAATTCTAATGTAGAATCGCTCGCTACGCTGAGGGTTTTAATGTAGAATCACTCGCTATTTTAATTTTTGATTTTAATATCAGCACTCGCAACAGAGACTTGTTGTCAAAAAGTTGTTGAACAGATAACTATTCTAATTCTTTTGCAACAAATATTATATACATTTTAGATCAATCAGACATCAAGATCAAACAGACTATTAATACTTAGATCGAAAAATGTTATTCGTCATAATTGTTTACAATGCCAATGCTTGTTATTACCATTTTTTTACAACCGTTACTCATGTCATTACGAGCTTTTTGATGCTAATGAACACACATCCATTGTCTCGACAAACAATAACTCGGCGTTAGTGGATTATTTTTCTCAGCTCTCAGGTCTTCGGTCAAGTGAAGCTGATATCTTCCTCGATTGAAGATTCCATTGGTTAATTACACGAAGCTTTTTCTAGTTCCTGAATTAATAAAACTAGATTCACACGGTTCTAAAAGAAGAAATAATCTTGTCTTATCGAATTACTTAAGGGGAACTAAACGGGTCTGCCCGCGAAATTCAAATTTAATTTCGCTTTTCGACCATCGATCTCTCGAAAAGGAATCCTGCCTGTTTTCAACAATTATACCTAAATCATCCCCTAAGCAAGAGTCTGTTTACGTAGGTAACCTCTAAAGACAATCACTTACCCAATATCACCTTAAGGTGTTCCCTAGGTTCGTGAAAACGAAATTGACAGAAAGCGTCACCTAACTTAGCTTAGGTAGCCCGTAAAAGTTAGGGAACATTGATGAAAACCGGCACGAGTCAGACTATATCGCTGCTGTATATAATATAATATACATAGTTTGTTTTTCCAGCTGTCTTTGGTATACCTACACAAGTGTAGAAACGTCTCGGAGAAACTTGTAACCGCCTAACGTAGCCGGGTGCTTACGATGTTTTTAGGTTTGGATTTTCACTTTTATCACGGACTAGCTGATGCTCGCGACTTCGTCCACGCGGAGTTAGTTTTTAAAATCCCTCGGGAACTCTTTGATTTTCCGGGATAAAAGTAGCCTTATGTCACTCTCCAGGTCCTCAACTATACCCATGCAAAAAATCACGTCGATCCGTAGCTCTGTTACGCCGTGATTGAAGGACAAACCAACAAAAAACACACTTTCGCATTTATAATATGTATTAATAGGGATTAATCGTCAGTGTGCGAAAAGAACGTCCTATGCGTTTTCTGCGAGAAAAAACATGTTTTACGTTTAATATAGATAAAGAAAAATAGATTGTACATTTATAGCGCGTATGAACAGTCATTCAAGACTTGAGCGACACAGGATGGGAGCTTTGACCGGTTACGTTGCGTTCGTGTGGGTTGACAGGTTTCCAGTATCTATGTACCTACTCCAGAAAATTTACATAGCAGAAGGTATCTTCCTATGTAAAAAGAAGCTGTGATATCCTAGTGGTTACGTAAAGCTCAGGCCTCCGTTGCTGGAGTCCGGAGTTCGAATCCCATGAACGTATCTCAACTTTGCCCAACGAGGTGTAGCTTAAATATCACTTGTTTCAAGTTGCTTTAACGGTAAAGGAAATCATCGTGAGGAAAGCTGCACAAGCTGACACGGAAATTCTCCATAATATTCTCATAGGTGTGTGAACTTTGTGTGAAGCCTATAGTGTGCGTCTAACTGAGGAGACCTTTAGGGCGGGTGTTTGACGGTAGGGTGGTAAACTGGTAAATATTCTAATAATATAATAATAATATAGCCTTTTATTACTGAAAACAGAACACAAATCACAAGTTTTCAATATACATAAGTAGATGTTTGAAATTCTTATATGCATATAGCATTATTTACTTACTTACTAAATTGTATGATTTAAATTTTGTCTAATCAGTGATTTAAATAATAATTTACAATTTCTTTCAACTTAATTTTAATGCAATTGACCTAATTTGTAACTATTCTAGCTACGGCCAAAGCCAAAAAAAATTTAAATTTCCAAATTGCCCGCGCCTGGAATCGAACCTGAGACCTCACCACTGAGCCAAAGAAGTCGTCGTTATTTAACACAATTTTTGACGTGACAACGTCTTATAAATTGGTTTGCCGGGTGACACTTCAAGAAACTGCGTTACGCTCCGCTCACGTTATGCGCTCACAATGAGAGCGAGTGAGAGCCACTCGGGCATGGTTAGCCCGCCTAAGAGCGAGAGAGACAGACATAAAAAGTGAAAGGCACGCGTCCCTTCCACTCGAGCACAGTTAGCCCGCCTAAGAGCGAGAGAGACAGAGCGAGAGAGAGAGAGTGAGAGAGATAGGCATACACACCGGTTCATGTCTTGCGCTTCTATTTCGGTTGTCACGTAAAACTTTCGCCCGTATACCGACTTGTAAAGTCGGTATACGGCAACCAATTTTTTTTTTGTTTGCAGAGGTTTGCTGTGCCAACTGAGGCCGAACCTGGGACAGTTCGGCGTGTACACGCTAAACGCGACCGGCGAGGGCTGTCGCATACACACCTCCAAGGAGCCTGTCGATATTTATATGCGTAAGTTTAACAACGACGCTATAAGTTTTACCATACCCACCTTTATCTGCTTCTTCAAAGTTAAGTAAACCTATTCTTTCTTTGCCTAAACCTTTTACGGCCGACTTCCCTAATGTAAAATAATTTAATACAAAAAAAATATTTTTAAAAAACTGATTTCAAACTCCGCGCCACTATACAAAGTATACAATTTATTAAGCTATTGCATAGCTTTTATCGCGGGCTTTGAACTAGGACAAACAGTTTGAGCGCGGTGACCGAATTAAGAAATTCCGTAACGAAAAAAACCTAAAACCGTCGTTCAGTAAGCGTTCAACATTTTAGGTAGCTCTATTTGGCGCAGTGGGCGAGCGGCCGCTTTCTTTACCGTATGGTGTATGATGTCGCAGGTTCGAAATTCGAATCTCACTCGCGAAGTAGTGACAGTTCGCTTTTCTTGTTTGTTTGTTTTAAATTTTTAAATATTGCATAAATATTATAATTGCATAAGTTGATAAAAAATGCTATGCAATAGCTTTACCGCGGCAGTCCCCGAGTGCCACTTAATTTTTTATTGATATTTTAAAAACCGCTCGACCGATTTCGAAAAAAAATTATATGGGAACACCTGGGAAGTATAACCTTTGAAACAAAATATAAGAATTTTTATATCGGTTCAGGCGTCTTCGAGTAATCGGTGAACATACATTAAAAAAAAAGATTTCGACGAACTGATAACCTCCTCCTTTCTTGAAGTCCGGTATTAAGTCTTATACGTTATATATTAAGTTATTCTTGGGCCAAAAATTGATTTCGATCAAAATATCGGGCATCTCGCTTTATGAAGCAATATCAATTTAACATACTTACTCGTTTAGCAATATCAGTTTAACCTAATTACTCCTAAACTATCTATATCCTTTTCTTCAGCAAAATGGGATGCATCATGCAATGTACTTGAAAAAATCTTCTGTATAAAACATATAATATAAAGAGAAACATCTCTGCACAAGTTTATCACAATATATCATCATAACAATATCAACGCGAACTCAAAATAGCCGACCCCAATAAAAATGAAAGAGATATGTTGGACAATCAAATATATTTTCCTGCTCCATTTGAATCAAGACAACCATGACACACTAGCAATAATCGGTGACCTTGGTTTTGAGATCCGATGTAAGCTATGTTATTATCTTATACATCGCTCTTCTTTTAAGTGCCAATTGCAATGTTGAGTAACGTTAACAGTGGAATAGATATTTTGGCAGATTTTCAATACAAAAACTGTCAGAACGATTTGTTCCTCGGCTAAACGTCACTCGAAGTTTTGGTGAAATCGGCACTAAAAGATATTGCATAAACGCTTATATGTGTATCGGAAACTCTTAGTAGGTACTTAAATCTGTACATCAATTACAATAAAAATTAATATTTCGTGGTATTTAATATTATTCATTTCTTACTTATGGTTTTATATTTCTAATTTTGTGTCATTCAATCAAAAAATAAAGATAAAACGTTTTATACCCATCAACCGTGCGATTTAGAGGCTTGTTAGATACCTATACTTCATCGTTGTTTAATTATCAATTTTTATTAATTTAAATTATTATCAACATCAACAAGAACAGGTTAATCTATTTAATCTATGTAAGAAACTTTCCTAATTCTAATGTCTTTCTAATCTCAGAATGAATAAAGTACTATAAATTAACACTATTCAAGATTTCAAACAGTGTCCTAAAAACATAATGTGGTTTTAAATTATTTCTGAGGTGGGAAAGACGTCTCATCCTTTGACGTCTTTTCTCTCTCCTCTCCTCTTATGAAACTTTTAATCAAGAAAATAGACAAATAAACTGAGTTTATATTACTCTATAAATAGTAGGCGATATATATTAAACTGGGCTAGTTTGGGGCTAATAAATTATATTCATACAGTAGTACTTACCACACGAGTAAACATTTAATTTACTCGTGTGGTACGTACCGTGTAAAGTAGCCAAATGACTCTTTGTTGCTTCATTCTATCTATCACTAGCATATAATAATTATCTCTACGGCCAGATTCCGATCGATTTCACTAAATCTAGGCGATCTCTTTAAAAAACGGTCAGCGTTAGAATTAAAACTAAGTTTAAACATGACAGTGATTTATGGTGTTTGCTGTCTAATTTACAAGATGATTTAGTTACACTTTTAGACATCGATGAAGATGTTTTAGTTCGTATTAATTTATTAAGTGAAATTATTTTCTAATTTTACTACTTGCTGCTTTTAAATTAACATAGAAAATCGCGTTTTTAATTTGATTGGGATTTAATCGGTATTTAATATGCATTACATAGAAAAATATTGGTTTCTATACCTATTTTAATCCATACAAATATTGTAATCTAGTTGACCCGCCTCTTCTTTTTCATCTATTAGTTGCAAATGTAGGGTAAAAGTGCTCTAGGCGCTCCTCTACTGCGTAACCTTATTATTTCTTATTTGAATTTTCATCCTCATAAAAAAATTTATCAATTCGGGCATATTTCGTTTCTTTGCAAAATTAAAAATTCCCAATCTATTTAAGAAAGGAAAACGTATAAAATTTTATTTTATCTCTCATCAGTGTCATCTCGTCAAATTTGTATGTAGGTATTATAAAATGCCGTTTTAAGTTCATTCAAGTTCACCAAAACAATGCCATCCAGCTGATTTACCATATGACTTTACAGACCGTTTAATATCTGTAGTGTATATGCAAATTAATCCGGCCAAGGCATCTCAAATATAGCTCTGCCACATTACGTTGACCTTTAGCTGTATGAACTTCACACCACAGTGGTAAATAAATAAGTTCCTTTCGTTGGAGATGTTTACTTTTGTAAACCAAACCTATTTATTTATTTAATTTTTAATTTAATATTTAATTTTTCTATTGGTTTGGTTGGTATCCCATCAATAAGAACTCACAAACTAGGTAGAATACCTTTTGTGCAAGGCTTAGAAATTCATTCAATAATAAATACATAGGTACCTAATAGTCGGTATCGGTCTCAATATTATGAAGTTATTGCTCTTTTCATGTTTACGCAATTTATATTGATGGGATCAAGATTACTATTATTTTATCTTTCGATATTGACGGGGATGCAACAGATACCGATATAATGGCAGTATTTCAGTTTTTTTAGGGTTCCGTAGTAAACAAGGAACCCTTATAGTTTCGCCATGTCCGTCCGTCTGTCTGTCTGTCTGTCTGTCTGTCTGTCTGTCCGCGGTTTAGCGCAGAGACTATTGGTCCTAGAAATCTGTAATTTGGCAAGGGTATAAAGATCAATCACGCCGACAAAGTCGTGAAATAAAATTGTGAAAAATAATTTTTTTAGGGTACCTCCCCTACATGTAAAGTGGGGATGAATTTTTTTTTTCTCGTTTATCCCATAGTGTGGGGTATCGTTGAATAGGTCTTTCAAAAATATTGTGGGTGTGGGAACACCATTTTTCAATGCAGGGATCCGTTTGTGAAATATGTTATTTTAAAGTGCTAAATTTTATTAGAGTCAAGTGTCCCCCCCTTCTGCCAGCTAAATGGTTGTATAAAGGATACAAGAAAAAATTCACAGCAGTAGTATATATAATGAATTTTAAAGGAAAACTATCACGGCTAAGTAGGGTTCATTAGTTAAGGAGTTATATCTGTTTTTCTAAGTTAGGTATTACACGTAGCGTAAGTTGCATATTTTGTAGTATATTATATAGTATTTAAACCATGGAACTCAAAATGTATTCAATATCTATATTAATATTATAAAGAGGAAAGATTTTTTGTTTGTTTGTTTGTTTGTTTGTTTGTTTGTTTGTACAGAATAGGCTCTGTAACTACTGGACCGATTTTAACAATTAATTTTTTCACCAATAGAAAGCTAAGTTATCAGGAAGTAACATAGGCTATAATTTATTGTCAAAAAAATTAGAGATCCTTAAGAAAATTGCAATAATGTAACCCAAAGTAGGAAAATTTTGCCTATAAAATGCATTATTTGGCGTGTGCTGAGAAAACTATTGATGATACATAAAAATAATTTACTACATGATTAAAGTACTCATTATTCTCTACAAAAAGTCACCGAGGGAATATATCTAATGATCATATTTAAGTCACAATAGTAGCTTTTGTGTTCAAAAATTTAATTAGATCGCATTTATTATCGTGGTATTAATAATTCTTCCTTACTAATACGTCATACTAATATTATAAATGCGAAAGTGTTTGTTTGTTGGTTTGTCCTTCAATCACGCCGCAACAGAGCTACGGATCGACGTTTTTTGCGATTTTTTGCATGGGTATAGTTGAGGACCTGGAAAGTGACATAGGTTCCTTTTTATCCCGGAAAATCAAAGAGTTCCTGAGGGATTCACTACATCCACGCGGACGAAGTCGCGGGCATCAGCTAGTTCATAAATAAAAATAAAAGCACTATCCTAGGTCAGCAATAATATTTGAGACTTTCAACTACGGAACCCTACACTGCGCGTGGCCCGACACGCACTTGGCCGGTTTTATTGATATATAGAAATTGGTGATATTAATTTTGAGACGTCGCGGTGACATAATATTTAAAATTTCATATCTGAGAGATTATGTTTATGTCGTTCGCATCCAATCAGATTTGCGAAATCGCCTACCTGGTTTAATTTATGTATGTTGCGATTTCTAAATAAAAAACCTTAATCATTTAAAAAACTTCACAGCAAGATACAATTAAATAACATGCAGGTCATGTGCATTAATTGTTTCATTTGCTGATAGGATAGGTCTTCTTTTTATATCGGTATCGGTATAGTATTGGAAAAGAGCATCCCTGGCATCTAGTTATTTACATCCTTGATGGCTCACAATGAATAGGTACGGATTCTTTAAAATTCTATAGAATGGAAGTCGATCTGTTTCTGAAAGTAGTAAGTAACTACTGAACATTGTTTGTGACATTTCAGTGATGGCAGTTCTACAGGTTTTCAAAATAAATGTTCCCCGCAACTTGAAGAATACGATAGAATAATATTATGATTTTCTAATTTAACTTATTTAAAGGTACTTCTTCTATAGACTTCTAGTCTTAGTCTCTTGTATAGACTTCTACAATCTACATGTCTCGGTCATGCGCCGCCTGTATCAAGTAATAGGTGCAAATACAGGTAAAAATATTCGTGTAGGTACCTATAAACAGTCTACAAGTCTAGCCTACAGGTAAGTAGGCACGAAAATGGGTGCTTCGCATTGAATTGCATCAATAAAGGTGACTTATTGAGTCATGTTGCAAAAACGTTCGGTGCGTACAAAACAATAGGCGTGTTTGGTAAAAAGTGATTCCATCGTTAATGGTCACGAGTCACGCGCTAAGGGTTAGAGAAAATTGTAAAAATCCCGTGGAACTAATATCTGACTTTAGATCTAGCGAAAGTACTAATACCTAGGCAACGAAATTGATATTAAATTATTATCTTACCTACTCCAAAAGCGCGCCAGCTTATCATAATTTCAATATACATTCATTCGATTTTCGAATTTTTTTCGATTGAGGATTTTTATTCGATTGTGTTTGTGAAGACGAATGAATCGACAACCGATCGTTCAATTGTTCGATTCATTCGATTGTTTTTGTGTAACAATCGCCCATCGCTACATAGAATCCATGGTGCATCTACCTACTACAGTGCGAGTTGCAGCGCTGCAACGCAACGTAGTGATTTTGTGAGGTTGTGGTATAATCGATTGTACCTATACCAAACGGCCATTTCACAACATAGGATTGACCTCACTGAAAATCGCAAGGATCTTCTTTAAAGGTTTCAATATTTGGAAAAGTTTTCAATTTCAATTCATTGTTATTTGAGGTTTTATGGCTCTTTTGCTTGGTTTTCATTATATTGCTCGTCATTCAATTCTATTGTTCAACTTTTCGAAAGAATCGAAGGTATATCTACTGTCTACATTAACACGAACAGCGCTCGAATCGAATCTATACGATCATTGAGTTATAGATTATAGAGATGCAGACCTACAAAGGGCACACATAATAAAAAGGGCGTCAAAAATCACCCCAGTTCACCTATTCATACAAAGGCGAAATAGGTAATTGAGTCGTAGGGAGGCGCATGAACTGAACTGAGTGCGTCGTGGAAGTCAAAGAGTATAATATTAAATATGGTGGAAGTCCTAGAAGACTCTTCTTTTAAGACGTTCACGACGACCTGCATATCCAGTGGAGACTTGCAGTTGACGAAGAAAAAGAAGTAATGAAATCATTATAAATAATAAATAAATAAATAAAACTGTAACAGGTCCAATTCTGTACATTGAAGATATTTTGAAAATTTTTGTTTGAGGGCACTCTATAATCGATACTGAAGCCAAAACAATTTTTTTTTAATTTTTTGTCTGTCTGTCTGTCTGTCTGTCTGTCTGTCTGTCTGTCTGTCTGTCTGTATCTTGGCCGCGCATCACGCCGAAACTACTAGACGGATTTAAATGAAACTTGGCACGATTTAAGATAATACTACGAGGTATAATATAGGATACTTTTTATCCCGAAATTCAGCACGGTTCCCTTGGGAGAGGGGCTGAAAGTCCAAATGGGTATTTCGCTGTAATTCATAAAGGCGTATTCCGATTTAATCCATTCTTTTTTTGTTAGAAAGCAGGTTCTTTAGAGATTGTCCTGTAATTATTTCAAGGTCGTCAATTTCGTAGTTCAGAAATTATAGACATCACGATCTTCAGTATAAGGTCCAAATAACTTGAACCCCGGAATCTACATGATACTTTGAATGTACGGCTCATCTTAAGCTGGCAAGCGTACTTTATCGTATATTATATAGCCATCATGGATAGCCCTATTTTGTCAAATTCAAACTACTCCAAGTCCAAAGGCGTCAGATTTTGCCAAACGATCATTATACCTACATACTACATAGTAGGTATGGATGTAATACATCGTATGGACTTAATGCTACAGTGTTTTCCTATGCAATTTAATATTCTAATCATACTAATATTATAAATGCGAAAGTGTGTTTGTTTGTTGGTTTGTCCTTCAATCACGCCACAACAGAGCCACGGATCGACGTGATTTTCTCATGGGTACTTTGAGGACATAGGCTACTTTTTATCCCGGAAAATCAAAGTGTTCACGAGGGATTTTAAAAACTAAATCCACGCGGATGAAGTCGCGGGCATCAGCTAGTAAATAAATATTTTAAGAAAGAAAGAAAGAAAAATCATTTATTTGGAACTCACATAATATGTTATAGTGACACATACTGATGCACGACATAAGTCAGAACAAAACATTTGTGGTTCGAAAAGGGTCTCCACTCAGCATAAATGCTATGCCTATGGAGGAAGCACAGGCACAGCGCTGGTCTTCCGTGGGACCAGTAAGTCCGGATGACTGAACAAGATATTATGTTAAAATAGAAGTATGTAGAAAATAGGAAATTTTGATTAAACCTAAAGTCATTATTTTTTTTTTAATCACTCTTGTCAACAAGTAACAAGCTTGTAACAATTCCGAATTGTTTGTTTGTTTTAGATCTTTAATACGCAATAGGTACAATAACAATTTACAAAGGAGAAGTTAATACCTAAAGGTATCCTGCTGTATCTGCTTTTACTGTCTCAACGTCAACTTACTGGCGTTGTAACTCAATGACGTTAACTTGGCCCATTTGTTCACCAGCAGCTCGATTCTGTAAAAGCTGCATCAATCATATTTACAGTATCAACTCCTTATTGCAAGAATAATTATATTTTAGCTAATAGCGAGTGAGTACCGGCCATCAGAGGCCATTGCAATCCTCACACCTTAGTAATAATTTTTGGAACTTCCCCTCATTGTGGAAAAAATATTATATTCTATTCTATTCTAACAAAGTTGAATGGTTTAAATCGGCTTGGCATCCAGCTGTCCACAAGGTAGTATTAAAAATTTATTACAATGTAATAGCTACATATATAATAAATATTGTAAAATGATTATTTTGAATAGGGCAACTGCTGAGTTTCTTGCCGGCTCTTCTCAGCAGAATCCGCTTTCCGAACCGGTGCAGTGGTAGAGTCATGAGTCATGACGTGTCATAAGAGCCACAGGTTGGCTTACGTGAAATATATAATTTTGAATTTTGAATTTTTTTGAATTTTAGAGAATCACATCATAGAGTCGGGCCGAGGCAGTTTTGTGGGACACTTATCACCTCTAGTGTATGACACCTCTCTGTGTAGGATTCATTGTCAATTGTACTTTGTAACTGATATTGCCCTGTCACCATAATATTAACGTTAAATTGGCTTACAGTTAGAGGGACGCGCGGGTATTGTTGTCCTAAATCTTTTGTTCCGTCGACTTGGAATTATTTGATGAACATCATCCGTTAGACACGACCCAGAATTACTAAGGAGCGGTTAAGTGGTTTACATATTATTTTATTGTATCACACATTGCTTGAGGATGTTTTCATTAATTCAGATAACTGTTAAGACCTATGTGGCGTGTACATGGTTCGACTTCAGGATATATGCGTCTGTTTAAATGTCTTTTTACCTCTTTCTCTAAAGTACCTACCTACTAAGCACAGCGAGTATTTCAGCTTTTCTGTCTTTATTTTTAGAGCGCTGCTATCTAAACCGACAATCTTTTAATTATTTACTTGCTACGTGATAATTAAAGTTAGACTAAGGACTTAATAAAAGGGCTGTCAATAATCAGTCAGTTTATTATACAGATAAATTAGTTTGAGAGGCAATTAATGCTTGGTGAGTTAATTAATTTACATTGTCGTGTAAGTTTATTGTATTTCCCGTAAGCTAAATAAAAGAGATCCCAAAATGCCATCCTGTCGTGGTTTATTCTACGCTGAAGGCGCGTGTCGGAGTCAATCACGATGTAAGGTCTGACGTCTGCGGTGACCGGGCTCCATGTCACAGGCAGAAGCTCGCTAGTCTGTGGTGTAGGATTCCTTAAACAAACACAAGAACTTTTTGAAAAAAAAAAAACAAAAAGCGATGTCTGTGATGTGATTATTATATGTACAGACTACGAGAGCGCACGACGGTGAAATAGGCCTTAAGTTTATCAAATGTAATAATTGTCAATACAACAGAATTTTTAACCGACTTCAAAAAAGGAGGAGGCTATCAATTCGTCGGAATCTTTTTTTTTTTATGTATGTCCATCGATTACTCGAAGACGCCTGAACCGATTTGGGAAATTCTTTTTTTGTTTGAAAGGGTCGAGCGGTTTTTAAAATATTAACAATAAATTATATACTTTTTATAGTGTGTGTGTAATGTAGTAAAGCGGGAGTTTAAGCCGGTTGTTTAAAAAGAATTTTTTTAATTAAATTATAATTGAAATTAAAGAAAGACATCGAAATCCATGCATATTATTTTGACGGAATTATAGAGTACTTTCTCCTACCACATTTACTTCATTCTCCTGAAAAATATGGAGAGTCCTCAGGACTTTCTCATTTATGGAGAAAATCACAAATATCCAATAGCCATGGCAAAGAAAACCTCATTGACCTTGTCAAAATAGGTCAGTTTTTTTACATATTTTATAGAAAATATCTGGACTAAGCAAAAGTGTGAAATTATGAAAGCTAATATTTACCCAAATTTAATAAAATTCGCCCACATTATAGTCATACGATCACTTATTAGTTTATTTTTATCATCCTTTTCAACTTTACCATTCACCATTTGGAACAAAAATGGTAACTCTTCTGAATTCCCAGCTCCAGTAGCTTCTTCATTTTCAACAAAACTGAACTCGTATTCATAAACTGGATTTGCATTCTCATTAAGAAGTTCAGTTATTGTTCTCTGAATAGGATGGTTGTATACTATATCAGAATCAAAGTTTTCCAAATTTGATTCTACGAGTTTTGAAACAGGTTCGTCACCAATGTAGAAACGCCTTATAATTCCAACAGCTTGTTCTAATTGATCCTCGTCTAAATTAAAGTTATTTCTAATTACTTCCTCAAAAGGATCGCTCTTAAAATAATTATCACCATAAATTTTCGACAAATTCAAGCTTTCTTTGCTCGTATGGCCAATTAAAATTGGTGTATTCTGTACTTTTCTCTGATTGGTCAACGAATAAGGGTCATTTTCCACGAAATTATCGATTCCACTGAAAGATTTTTCTCTACAAGGTTTCAGTTGCAAGTTTAGATCCACTGCAGCAGCAGTGACTAATTCATGAGACGTTTGTGTAAGGAAGCTCAAAGCTTCATCATTACTATTCGTGTTCAAACCTAAATATGCAGCTATTTTGATCGCTGCATCTACATCAGCTTCGACAAACGTTCCAACATTTTGAGGAGTGCCACTTTGTGCTATAACTTTATTAAACACTTTTTGTTTGTCAGAATATAAATGTAACAAAGCCGATGCGGCACCTGCTCCTTGGCCAGCTATCGTTACATTGTACGGGTTACCACCAAATGATGCTATGTTCTTTCGAATCCATTGTAAGGCTTCGTTTTGATCCTTTAATCCTTGATTACCTGGCACAGCTGGTATATCGAGACACATAAATCCATAAGGCCCCAAACGATAATTGATAGTAACCACTACGATGCCTTGTTTGACGAAATTCTCCGGACCATATTCTCCACCAAAGCCCACACCAAAATCACCTCCGTGTATCCATACTAAAACTGGCAGAGGATTTCGTGAGCTTGCAGCAATCGGTGAATATATGTTTAGTCTTAGACAGTCCAAAACTTCAATTCCCACTGACAAAACGTTGGGGTCGTGAATGGTTGATTGGGGACATTTGACCTGTCCATAGTAAGCGTTGTACCCATTTGTCCCGAAACCTGGATGGGGTTGCGCTGGCTAAAATTTCATGAAAAATAAATTGTTTGTATCTAGAACGTTTAAGCGGTGATAGTCTAGCTCTAGGAATGGGTGGTAGCCTAGTGGTTAAGAAGACTTAGACCTCCTTTTCGGGGGTTAGAGGTTCGATCCCAGTAACGCGTCTCTGACTTTTCGGACCTACCTATGAGTGTTTTAAGCAATTAAATATCACTTGCTTTAACTGTGAAGGTCAACATCATGAGGCAACCTGCATGTCTGAGAGTTCTCCATAATGATCTTAAAGGTGTGTGAAGTCTGCCAATCCGCACTTGGCCAGCGTGGTGTACACTGCCTCTACTTTTCCTTCACCTACCTAGAGGATACCTGGGTTCCATGGTAAGCCGGCAATGAATAAGATAAGATGAAAATGTAGAAAACTATAATTTCAGGCCGACATAATTAAAATAAATATCTTACACCGAACGGGTTATTGACATCCACCACAGCGTATGGTATTCCTAGGAACGACGAATAAGTTCCATCAGTTGATTTCGTACCTCTCACCAGGCCTTGTTCTATCAACACGAGTGGGTCTACCCTATAATCTATACAATTAACACTAATCACTAAACATAAAACGTAAAATAAAGTAACTTTCATTTTTAAAGAGCCATGAGATTACGAACGGTACAACCTCCTGTGCAGTGCCACTTTCGTGAACAACTTCAAAATTGCGGTGTCGATAAAGAGTTTTATCAATAAATAGTCAGAAGAACTTATCTGTCGTAAGATCGATTTTCATCTCCCTTATCAAAGAACTGATGATTGTTGTAAGTACCCTTGTGATGATTACAAAGGTATCGTCACCGATGAGTACACGTCGTGATAAGCTGACTCTATTGATAATGTAATATTAGGTATAAAGAATTACATCGTTGTGCACTCAGCTACTACTTACTCCCTTTTAATCTCCTATAAACTTACATTTACTACCCCTTTTAACCTCCTTTTACCCGAAATATTAATATGAATACAAATGATGGACGTTTAATGTTGGACATACATAGGTCTTTTGAATGGTTCTTAAAGGTACCACACTATTGGCACAGTATAAGGTGAACCTTACCTTCGTTACTCTGTGCTATTGGTCTTGTGCCGCTTATATCAAGCGACGTTGTCCTGCTGGAAATAACTTCAACAGAATGAAAAGGTAGACCTGTCAGCCCATTCTAGGAATTTCACTCTCACCAGTTCAAGGCTCCAAAAAACTAACCTGAATCGTGATCTGTCATTATAATTCCATTCGTGTTGTATTATTTATTTCCTATATCGCTCTCACCATGTACGGAATATTTGAGAATACATATACTTGAGTCTGTTTTGCGAGCGTACAACAAACAATCTATATATATAAAAGAAAGTGGTGTTAGTTACACTATTTATAACTCAAGAACGGATGAACCGATTTGGCTGAAAATTGGTGGAGAGGTAGCTTAGAACCAGGAGACGGACATAGGATACTTTTTATCCCGTTCGACCGCGCTTCCGTCAAGTCACTATAAAACGTGGTATAACAAAAACGCATCTGACATGGAATAACAAAACGCAAATGACAGTGGAATAACAAAACGTAAATGACAGCTAAACGTAATTTTGTCTTTGGTTAAGTATGGTAAAAAATTTGACAATTATAAAAAGTGTTATAATAAAGCATTACTGATATTATAAATGCGAAAGTGTGTTTGTGTGTTGGTTTGTCCTTCAATCACGTCGCAACAGAACAGCGGATTGATGCGATTTTTTGCATGGGTATAGTAATGGATGTAGTAGTGGTTCCTCAGACCGGGAGAGCTACTTTTTATCTCGGATGATGAAAGAGTTCCCGCAGGATTTTTAAAAACTAAATCCATGCGGACGAAGTCGCAGGCATCAGCTAGTTATAAAATAAAAAACCTACTGTTAAAAATGGTCACTAACATAATAACATGGTCGCTGTTGCAGGATGCCGCTGAATTCAGGCGGCGCAAGACCGAGACCTGTGGAAGTCCATGCAAGAGACCTTTGTCCAGCAGTGGACGTCTATAGGTAGATTAAGAAGGTTGACTGAACATCGCTCTCACCATGTACGGAATATTTGAGAATACATATACTTGAGTCTGTTTTGCGAGCGTACAACATACAATTAAAAATAAAAAACCGGCCAAGTGCGTGTCGGGCCACGCGCAGTGTAGGGTTCCGTAGTTGAAAGTCTCAAATATTATTGCTGACCTAGGATAGTGCTTTTGCTTTATCGACCGAGCGAAGCGAAGGTCTTTGAGTCTACTTGAGTGGATTTGCACTTGTCCGTCCGTCCGTCCGTCCGTCCGTCCGTCCGTATGTCAGAGCCTTATAACTTCTGAATTACTGAACGTAATTACTTCAATTTTAGATATAATATGTAAACCGATGGCCTCCAGCCGAAAATGGCTTAAAAAGTTATAAAAATCTTTATTTCAGGGGGGCTCTCATAGAAGCGAATGCGAAGAAAAAAAAGAATTTTTGCGTTTCATAGGGTTACAGTACCTCATTTTAAAGATAATTTGGAACAGAGTACAAAAGTATTTTTTTTTAATTTTTTTCCTAAAATTGACGAAATGGGGGGCTTTCAAAGTGGAGATTATATTTGACCTCACAACGGAATAACCATTGAAAGCTGGGGCTTGAAAGTTTTACAATTTTAGCGTAATATCATGTACTTGAACAACAAATACTAAAATTAGATAAATGTAATAAGGAAACTAAATTATTTTACTTTTAATGAGCAGCAACAACAGAACTTCACAATGATGTCAATAGATGGCGCTCTCATCTCATATAGCAAATGCAGCTATATGTAACATATTATTATTCAATTAAAATTATTATTTAGGCATTTAGCAAACATCAATAAAACTTCACGTTGCAGTTTGTTTTTACATGTTTCTGATCGTGTCGATAGTTGACGCTGTGTACAAGTAATTTAATTTGAATGTTCCAAAAAACTATACCTAAGTTTGATTGATGTCTTGAGGATTTCACTATAACAGTTCCCTAACCTTTACGGGCTACCTATGTTAAGTTAGTTGACACTTTCTGTCAACTTTGTTATTACGAACCTCTACGGGACAACTACACTAGCGGCACGCTATGATGGCCGGTTTGACGTTTGTCCGCTCATGAAGTTCCGTATTAATTGATAACGACTTTGAAGGAAATAATTGTATTACTTTATTGACGATAGTGATGTGCAGAGATTCATAAATTTTATCGAATGTAGTTTTAGGTTTAGGACTCAAAATTTATTTATTAAATTGATTTCTAAAATGTATACAAGTGTAGAAAAATCAGTTTGCACCATTTAAGGGGTGAATGTACTTGTGAATATGAACAATTTTCACTATGTGGACAAACCTCTGAAATCGCAAAAAAATATCAGCTGTTTCATACAAAAGGTAAAATTTTTATTTTTATATGATATATACCACAACTCGGCATTTGGTTTTCTAAATTGAAAATTTTTAAAAATGGAATCTAATACGATCGTCACATAGGATCGCTGGCTAGCACAACTACTACCTCCGGCAAACTCGCGTCAATGCTCAATGCAAAACAAAGCAGTTTCGAATTGACGTTGCTTCGAAAAGTATAAACTGTCAGTGCAATGCGATGGTGATATAGTTTTGACCTGGCTTTGGATTTCAAATATTGATACTGCATTACTGTTGACCCTTGCTCGTGATAGCAGTGACGACAGTGAAAATAGTAGTATGGACGAATCTGATTAATTATGGCCTTTTGTGGCACCTTTTTTGGTATCTTTTGTATTCATATGTTTCTTGTGTGCATATAAAGTATGTATATTCATTTTCATTCAAATATTCAGTTCGTTCAAATAAATTAAATAAACATATACATTTTTGTTTTATTAAACCTATTTAATCAGGTACAAAAACAAAACTTAATTGTTTTTTGTTCGAGAATAAATTGACATTCCACATCACTATTGTAATGTGTCAAACCGGCCATCATAGCGTGCCGCTAGTGTAAAGGTGAAAATGAAATTGGGATGTTAGAATTGTATTTAGGGGCTACCTACGTAAAGAGACTTCTACAAATGGGATGATTTAGGTATGGTTGGTGAAAACGGGCATAATAATAATGTCAATTTTGATCGTCAATTATGGGAAACCGTTACCGCGAGGTCTCAGTTCGGGGCGAACCACTAGTTTATGAATATTGAATAAATTTTGAGTTCCATGGTTTAAATACTATAATATTCTACAAAATATGCAACTTACACTAAGTGTAATACCTAACTTAGAAAAAACAGATATAACTCCTTAACTAATGAACCCTACTTAGCCGTGATAGTTTTCCTTTAAAATTCATTATATATAGTACTGCTGTGAATTTTTTCTTGTATCCTGTATACAACCATTTAGCTGGCAGAGGGGGGGACACTTGACTCTAATAAAATTTAGCACTTTAAAATATCATATTTCACAAACGGATCCCTGAATTGAAAAATGATGTTCCCACACCCACAATATTTTTGAAAGACCTATTCAACGACATCCCACACTATGGGATGGACGAGAAAAAAAAATTCATCCCCACTTTACATGTAGGGGAGGTACCCTAAAAAAATTATTTTGCACAATTTTATTTCACGACTTTATCGGCGTGATTGATATTTATACCCTTGTCAAATTACAGATTTCTAGTACCAACAGTCTCTGAGCTAAACCGCGGACAGACAGACAGACAGACAGACAGACAGACGGACGGACATGGCGAAACTATAAGGGTTCCTTGTTTACTACGGAACCCTAAAAACCTACTGTTAAAAATGGTCACTAACATAATAACATGGTCGCTGTTGCAGGATGCCGCTGAATTCAGGCGGCGCAACACCGAGACCTGTGGAAGTCCATGCAAGAGACCTTTGTTCAGCAGTGGACGTCTATATAGGTAGATTAAGAAGGTTGACTGACTGTGCACATATCGTTTTTGGATGGGTGACACAAATGGGTGTCATAAATGGGTGGTCATAAATGGGTGAGGTACTCGTAAATTGGTGATGAAAACTATAAGTATGCTTCGTTTCAGCTCTGCTCCTCCTGCTGGGAGTGTTGATCGGGGCATGGGTGCTGTACGGAGTGCTGAGGCTCATCTTGTCAAGGGTGAGGCGATCAGCCAAGCTGCGCTACGGGGAGAAGGAGCTTGCTATACAACAGAGATTGCGGGCTTTGGATACTTTTAGAGGGTTAGTAGAGCCTTCAAGGGCTAACGAAAAATCTCTTGCCACTTGCAAATATGGCAACATCAATAGTTTTTAGGGTTCCGTGCTCCGTACTAAAAACGGAACCCTTATACTTATAGGATCTTATACTTGCGGGCCGCGCACCCACGCGCCCTACTAGTTTATATATATAGACTAGCTGATGCCCGCGACTTCGTCCGCGTGGATTTAGTTTGTTCCTAGTTTTCCTGAATTTTCTTTGCTATAAACCTCACGGAGCCCGAGACCTTTCCAACGAATGCAAAACCGTGGAAATCGATTCGTGCGTTCTGGAGTTATAGCGTCAGGAAGGAAAACCCGACTTATTTTTATATAGTAGATTATGTATAATATGAAATGAAAAGCGCGGTGAAATATCTTGAAAATGTTTAGGTATCTACGAGTACAGAGAGTGTGTCACTGTGTGTGAGGTGTAGTGTGTACCTCTACACCTCACCTGGTAACAGAAGGGCCACCTCATTTTTTGCGCAAAGCACTCTTCAGCACGGTTGTGCACACAGTATCCTTGACGCCATTTCATGCGGAAATGATATCCATGTATACCTAGTAATTATAATTAGGTTAAGATAACTATAAATTTTATTGTAACAATTTAATAAAACTGCCCTGGGCCAAAAACCAATGCGCGATCAAATCAGGAATTAGGAGAACCGTAGGAGAACCAAAGTTACCGACATAGTTCATCCAGTTGCGAAGCTGAAGTGGCAATGGCCAGGGCATATATTTCGAAGAACTGATGGTAGTGTCCCAAAGTGCTGGAATGGCGACCCCCCACTAGGTAGACCGGTGACATCTGTGATCAGACGAGTGGTACCAAGCCGCTGAATTCCGAGACGTATGGAAATCTATGCAAGAGTTCTATATCCAGCAGTGGATAATAAAAATAATCTAATAGAATAGAATAGAATAGAAATGTTTTTTATTCAAATAAACTTTTTTACAAGTGCTTTTGAATCGTCGATGAGTCTACCACTGGTTCGGAATGCCGTTCCTGTTGAGGAGAACCAGCAAGAAACTCGGCAGTTGCTCATTTCAAAACAAGTTTACAATAGATATTAAGCTATGTATGCAGTGTTTCCACAATGAGGGGAAGTTCCACAAAAGCATACTAATTATATCTAATTATAATTCAACACATGTTAAGATGGGCACACAGAAGTAGCTCCATTCCCGCCGGTGGAACCCGGAAATGACGCCTGACCCAGCCATTACTTCGCTCAACCCTATTTGAGGGAACGTAACAACCCGCATCACACGACACACGAATGAACTTAATGTTTTCCCCCAGGATTGCAATAGTGTTCATGATATTCGTGAACGACGGCGCGGGCGGCTACTGGTGGCTGGAGCACGCCACGTGGAACGGCCTGGCCGCGGGGGACCTGGTGTTCCCCGCCTTCCTGTGGATCATGGGTGTCTGCGTCCCGCTCTCGGTGAAGAGCGCCTTCGCTAAGGGCGTGCCGAGGTGGAAGATTGTTCTGCATATCATACGGGTAAACTCTTTAGTTTTTGGCCCTAAATGCTTGTGCAAAATGTAGCTTTAACAGATAATTATTACAACTATTTAGAACACTATACCACAACCTGAGCATTTTAGTGGTACACTTTACTGAAAAACTATCATACCTAAAGAGTTGTGCTTTAACATAGTAATTTAACTTCATATCCAGATGTATTATCTGTCAAAAAATATATAATTTTTTATCCATTAAAAAAAGGAACATTAACAATTTTGTTTTCATTGGATAGAATGTTATTGCACTAATATCGCCATCTGTTAGAAAACCAAAGAGTTAACATCGCTGCAACAGAACTTATTACCCGTAGAAAAACTACGCGAGCCCTCACAAAGCTCAGCTTTTTGCTAGTATACTTACTATCTATCAAGCTGATGATGTCACGTCAAGTCTAATAAACGACAGCTAAATTACGAGTTAATTAAAAACATTGTATCATGGAAACTGACTTTTGGGTTTTACCATGTGACATGCATTAGGACGTACCTGAAAAATTTAAATATAATATATACCTTTGTAACAGGTATTTATGAACATGTGTTTCGACAAAAGTTGAGAAAGAATATTTCACAGTCGATGTACCGGACACATCAATTTAATAAGCCGACATTACTTAAACAAAACATCGCAAATTCGCAACTTAAGACTTAAGTTGTATTAAAATTATTGACTTCTTTCAATGGATTATGGATAAGTGGTGAAGAATAAAATGCGCCTAATTAATTGTAATAATACTTTAAAAATTAATAAGTAAGTAAGTAAGTAATTAATTTATGCAAAAATTGTAGTACCTACTATAATTTTGTTTTCTTAATTCATAAGAAAACATACTCATAGCTCAGCGAGTCGCGAAACTGAAGTGCAAAGGGCGGGGCACGTAGCTCGAAGAGCTGATGGTCGTTGGGGTCTCAAGGTGCTGGAGTGGCGACCTCCCGCAAGCGCAGTGTTGGCAGAGCCCCCACAAGGTGAACCGACGACATCAAATGAGTCGCTGGGAGCCGCTGGATTCAGGTGGCGCAACCGAGGCCTGTGGAAGTCCATGCAAGAGACCTTGTCCAGTAGTGGATGTCTATCGATTGATGAAGAAGAGAAGAAGATGCAAAAATTGTACTTTTTTGTTTTTATTATTTGCTTTTATTACCTACTAGCTGACACGGCGAACTTCGTACCGCCAACTTTTTTGTTTTTTTTTTTATTAAGTATAAAAACCTTCCGTGGACCTTAAGGAACATACAAAAAAATAAATTAACCAAATTGGTCCATCCATTCTTGAGTTATGCGCTTACCAACATTCATTTTTATTTATATAGATAGATAGAAGATAGACTAGCTGACACGGCGAACTTCGTACCGCCAACTTTTTTTTTTTTTTTTTTTTATTAAGTATTACCTTCCGTGGACCTTAAGGAACATACAAAAAAATAAATTAACCAAATTGGTCCATCCATTCTTGAGTTATGCGCTTACCAACATTCATTTTTATATAGATTATAATAAATTAATGTCGAGGTCTACTGTGCAATACGGGCGCTTGCAAGAAAATGTAAGGGAGTGTAAGGGGCATCGGAAAAGGGTCGCATTCCACTCAAGTTATCGCGCACGAGTAGCAGACAGTTCCCGTTTGGAATATTACCTTCTACACGGAGTAATGACATGGCCTGACGATACTCATGGGCCGCCGTGCTTATGTAATAATACTGGTTCTGAAAGGTTACCCGACTCGTCTACCCTTATATCGTAAACAAAATAAGCAGTTGAACCAGTCCGCGAGCCGCGTCCCGTTCGCGCTTATGTAATGTTAGCGGTGACTGCGGCGAGCCCGGGGAATGATTTATCACGATTCACGAACCTCTCGATATAGTTTTGAAAGTGCCTTACTTTCTAGGAAACGGTAACGTTTAGTAAATATCACTGGTAAATCACTAACTTTGCAGTCATTTTGCTACAGGAACGATTTTATAGAATGTATAAAGAAAATATCATCTACAAAGATATATGCGTTGTCAAATTGTGTGATCCGAAGGGTAGGTACACAATTGTGTTTTACTTCTTCAGTATCTATTGAAAAACAAACTGCGAATTCTCGGCTTTTTGTGAATTCTGTCCGTGTGTCATATCGATCATCGTCTTTCGTAAGTAGATATCTCTTGCTATGCATTCACAAACCCTATAGTAAAAATTACGAAATTTGTCCACCTAATTAAATTCCGTAAACACGATCAAATATTTCACGTAAGTACGTGTGTATCATACAGACCGCGCGTGTTTATCTTTTTGCAACACAATTTCATTGGAAATTCTGTGGTTGCGTGCAAATCGTGCGCTCTCTCATATACCTACCTACCCGCGCCGATTACAAAGCGTTCATTTCGTATCGCTTTTCATCCATTACGTTGTTTAGTCTTGTAGTTAGAGATGGTATGTAATTACTTTCTTCGATGTAAGTATAACTAGGTAATTTAAAGCCGGACGGCGCGGCGGGTGTGAATGACGATCCTCGATAGTGACCCAGAGAAATGAGTGCATTTGGCCTGGTTTTATTCAGTAGGTTGCTCCAGTTAGCTTAGAATTTAGAATGATTAATCATTAAAATATCTATTTAGTTAGGTATACAAAATATGTGTTTCGTTGGATGCGCCTCTAATTTAAAGTTATTATTAAATATAATATTATGCAATAAAATTTAAAATGCATTCAAGAAATGAATAGGAACGAAAAATCGCCATTTTCTATTTTTGCCCTACTCACATGATTTGGTCGCAACGTATACATAATTGCACCCATCGGTTATAATTTTTCAACCACCACATCAAGTGACCCGATGTCTTATTCGGTTATCATTATGTACCTACGGTATTATTATGTTTATGGTCAATCACCAGGTGTTGAAATTCAAGATTTACCGAGATCTATCATAAATGACCATGTGATACAATAATATCCACTTGACTATTCGAGTGAGCTTCTAAGTCATCATTATCTCAATCCACCACCAGTAAGTAGAGGTATTCTCTAAAATTTATTGAACCAGTGCAGTGTAACGATCGCAATCACCTCTGATTGGCTGGTACTCTCCCGCTATTGGTTAAAATGCATTGATGCAGCAAGAACGCCATAAATTCAGCCAATCAGAGGTCACTGCGATCGTTACACTGGTGCAATCATTTTTAGAGATACCACTACAGCTGATGTTAAATTACTAGCAGCCAACGCGTATCCTCTTAGAAGTCTGAATGAGAAACCACAGCCCACCGCTGTTCGAGTGCGAATTGAGAGACTTCACACCTCTTGGAGACATTATGGAGAGCCTTCAGCCATAGATGTTTCCTCACGATGTTTTGTAAAATTCTTTTTTGAATGAAAAACGTCCATTACATTAAATTCAAGAATATTATTAATTTCAATTATTGATTTTTTCGAAGTTATATTTTATGTACGTACTTATAGTATTTAAGCAATAAAATATCACTCGTTTAAACGCTCTGGGAAACCCTATTAATTCTGAGACCTTTGCCTAAGACATAGGCAAGGGTATACTTAGTATGCCCCTTGCCGGCGATGGGTTGTGATGGTCCAGTGATTGACGCGACAGTTTTGCTTCCAGCGCTCGGTCATGATGTTCGTGCTGGGCATCGCGATGAACACGATCTACGGCTCCAACATGCTCGGCGAGCTGCGCGTGTTCGGCGTGCTGCAGCGGCTGGCCGTGTCTTACCTAGTTGCCGCCGGCTTCTACGCGCTCACGGCGCCGAAGTATTATACACCGCCGAGAGTGAGCAATGAATTATTATTTACTAAGAAACCCTATAGCCAGTGATAGCCTAGTGGTTAGCACTGTGGTCTCCTATTCGGGGGGTCGCGGGTTCGATCCCGGGTACCCTTGAACACCTCTGACTTTTCGGAGTCATCTGCGTTTAAGCAATTACATATCACTTGCTTCAACGATGAAGGAAAACATCGTGAGAAAGCCTGCACATCTGAGAGTTCTCTATAATGTTCTCGAAGGTGTGTGAAGTCCGCCAATTCGCATTGGTCCAGCGTGGTGAACTATGCCCTAAAACCTTTCTCTGAGAGGGGCCTGCGCTCAGTAGTGAGCCGTTGATGGGTTGCTAATGACTGAATGAAAAAACCCTATAATAAATCACAAATCGTCAATTTTAAACACACTCATGTAAGTATAATTCATACAGAAAATAAATCCGTTAAAGTTGTTATCATTAAAAGACTACGCTAATACAGAATCTAGCTCAGCGTATAAAATACAATAGGTACTAGGTACTATGATTACTTGTAGACGTCATTCAATTTAAGATTTTACCCTCTTAATATCCACTCGCTGAGAAATACTGTGCCACCTCGGTACTTCTGATTCCATGCTACAGAGGATGATATGGGCCATGGAGGTATAATGACTATTAATGGCTTGCAGGGCGCCTGTGGCCAAGCTCTGAAAGACGTGCTGTCGTGCGCGTGGTGCTGGGCCCTCGCCGGCGCGCTGGTCGCCGCGCATAGCGCCGTCACCTTCATCATACACGACCCCGACTGTCCGCCGTGAGTGTCTCACTCTCAACCTTTTAGCTCCGTGGTACTCAACCTTTTTTCATGTTAAATAACAAACACGTGTTTGTTATGGTATCGCGGGCCGTAAAAAGAAAAAAAAATAGGTTATGATGTCTAAGGTTTTCGTGATTGTTACAAATTGTATTAAACATTTATGAACGAATTCATCGCGTATATTTTAACCGACCGCCCGTTGGCCACATTTGGCCCGCGGGCCGCAGGTTGAGTATAGCTGCTCTAGCTAGTCTATCTTATCCATCTAATGACAAAGTTGCATGGAAGCAATCGCCTTTGCTTTAGATAGTGTAAAAAATAATTATAGTCCTTACAAATAGGTAGTTATTTTAAATGCGAAAATTTGTTTGTTTGTTTGTTCTCCTCATGCAGCAACAGAGCTATGGATCATGGTGATTTTTTGCATGGATATAGTTACGGACTTGGAGAGTGATATAGGTCATACCGTCAGATTGGTCACATTTAAATTTGGTGAAGATCTGATAAATATCTTCGGTGATGGAGGACTGGTGATGATTAAAATAAAAATATAAAATTATTTTTAAAAAACTGACTTCAAACGTCACTACAAAGTATAAAATAATTATTTTAGTTTGTACAGGTATCAGGTATGTTGAAGTCAGGTGAGTCTCAATAGAAACGTTGAAACCGCAACGCTAGCCTGACTGCCAACAAACTGCATGTCCAGTTTGGCGGGATGAATTTGATGTGCTTAAAATATATGCATAAAATACTTAATTAAATAAAAAATGTTTTTGATTTGCATACTCGCCTTGTTCCCAGTGGGTACCTGGGACCTGGCGGTAAACACGACGAGTGGGTGGCTCCGGAGTGCAGCGGAGGGGCGTCGGGCTACATCGACCGCCTGCTGCTGGGGGACAGCCATCTTTACCAGAATAGCGACGCGAGAAATGTGTACGGCGGACCACCGACGGACCCAGAGGGATTGTTAGGTATCACCATCTTTAAATCAAGTAAAGTGGGTTGCATAAATTCCATGGCCAAGTTTGATGGTCAAAGGAAATTGGCTAATTCCATAGAGTTTCTGACCCAGACGAACTGAACTGAACACTGAACGCCCACGTTCACGAATCAAACTTCTCACACTTGTTCTAGTAAACCAGACTAACAAAAAATTAATCAAAGTCTATCAAATAAAGTGGGGAGAAATAAAATATTCACTTGTATTGCCATGTAACGGTTATTTATTGTGTGTACTTGTGAATTATTATATTTTTGATCCCCATCTTCTAAAAATATGGGGTTAACACAGAAAAATACTCTGAAAAATATTAATTAAAATTTTTCTGAATCTGAACGGTTTTTAAAAATGCTGGGTAAAAATTCGCCAACCTCCTTTGATAAAAATTATTGACCTTGACAAGACCCAGACTTATTCAACCCAAAATAAGTGTTTTTCTTGTAAATATTTAGAAACGAATGTCATATACCGACTAATTTTGGTTGTTTACTTATCCTGCACGTTTCGGAATTATATTGAAATATTGATTTGATTTGTAATTCTGGGACTGTTTCGCCACCTTCAAGTAAACTTTAGACGTTTTTACCGATTGTCCATACAAATACTGTCAAAACATCAACTTTATTCGTGGCTTAAAGTTAACTTGATAGTGGTGAAACAGGTTCTTAATAAAGCAAAGTTTGTTTTGTTATTGTAAGATTTAGAACAGAAGAAGAAAATACGAAACAACCATGTCACCATCATCATCAACAACCCATCAATGGCTCACTACTGAGCGCAGGCCTCTTCACAGAAAAGAATATCTATATATATATATATATATATATATATATATATAAATCTCGTGTCACGATATATGTTCGGGATAAACTCGAAATCTACTGAACCGATTTTGATCAAACTTTGTAACTATCTGTAATTTTGTCTAACTTAAAAGATAGGATAGTTTTTATCTTAATTATTGACATCAATATTTGTTATTGCAAATTAATAATACAAATTGGGAGACTTCACACAACAATGAACCCGCGATCTCCCAAATAGGAGACCTCAGTCCTACCTCTTAACCACAGGTTATCACAGCCTTTAATAAAATAAATCATATTAATAAGTAACCTAAGTAAGCTTCTAATTAATTAATAATCATGTAACCTACTAATATTACCATGCTTGACGATATTAAAGTATTTAATTTTCATACTTTAATATCGTCAAAGTTATATCATTTATTGTATCCAGTGATATAACGATAAGACAACAAAATTGATAAGATTCTCAGACGACATGTACCTAAGTACTTAGATAAATATTGCTCACTCAACTCGTTACATTATGACCTCGTAACATTTCTTTGCATCACATTCATTTTATGGCTTGGCGTGGTTTGACTCTTTTGATTTATGTGCCAACTGCCACCAACTCTTCATACGATGAATATATACACCATACACTACAATATATACACCAGTGATAGCCTAGTGGTTAGGACTGTGATCTCCTTTTCGGGAGGTCGCAGGTTCGATCCCGGGTACCCTTGAACACCTCTGACTTTTCGGAGACAAGTGCGTTTAAGCAATTAAATATCACTTGCTTCAACGGTGAAAGAAAACATCGTGAGGAAACCTGCACATCTGAGAGTTCTTCATAATGTTCTCGAAGGTATGTGAAGGTGTGTTGATGGCTTGCTGATGATGACGATGATGATCATCATCATCTCCTTGTCCTTGTCCCACGCTATGTGGGGTCGGCACAACATGTCTGGTAAGCCATGTTGTAAGTGGTTCGGCATGACATTTTACGACCGGCTCTTTACAGCGGTGACAACTATTTCATCAAGATCCTTCTTCAACATTGTACACACTTCAGCTGACTTTGTTTTAGCGAAATGGGTAACTGGCTACATCACTGGTATTTGGTTTGCACTTCTCCGCCAGTTTGTTTTTATTATGCGGATATATGTATAAAAACAATTGAAAACAAAATAAGCGACGGCGACCTTAAGGGAGCGGCTCGACTTTTATTCTCCAGTGACACAATTGCCCCTGATACAGCGGAGACTCTGGAAGCACTGCGTTCTAAACACCCATCCCCTTCTCCTGATTCCTCTTTTCCAGACCCACCGACAAATAGCGATTTTATTTTTCAGGCCACTACAAATGACGTGCTGGGAGCTCTGATATCTTTCAGAAGTGGTTCCGCTGCAGGGCTCGATGGTTTGTCACCACAGCACTTTAAAGACTTAGTTTGTGGTGCAAACGTTGACGTAGGTGGTACCCTTCTGAAATCGATCACTGATCTGGTGAACCTGATGCTATCTGCACGAGTACCCCATGAAATAACTAAAACCTTATATGGAGCAAATTTATGTGCCCTAAAAAAAAGGGTGGTGGTATTCGTCCCATAGCAGTGGGTTCAACGATTCGGCGCGTCGTTTCCAAAATTTGCTGTAAAAAAATTCTTCCTTTAATATCTTCTAATTTTGTCCCAATTCAGTTAGGCTTTGGGGTAAAGGGGGGATGCGAAGCAGCTGTTCACTCTGCTCGCACATTCCTCCTTAACTCCCGGGAGGAGGTACTCCTTAAAATTGATGTGAAGAATGCCTTCAATTCAGTGGATCGGGGGGTCCTCCTCTCAGAAGTAAAAAATAAATTTCCACAGTTTTTCCCATACTTGGCGCAGTGCTACCGGGAACCTTCAAAGCTCGTACACAAAAAGAATGTTCTGAGCTCCGCTGTCGGTTGTCAGCAGGGGGATCCGCTTGGACCAGTTATTTTTAGTTTAGCCATACACCCTATAATTTCGGTTCTAAATTCCAAATTCAATGTTTGGTATTTGGATGATGGAACCTTGGGCGGCGAAGTGAGTTCAGTTTTGAAGGATTTAGAAATAATTATATCAAAATTTAAAACTATTGGCTTGGAACTTAATTTTGATAAATGTGAAATTTATATTCCAAATTCTTTTTCGGCCGAATCCAAACTGCACATATTAAATAAATTCAATATTTTAGCTCCGGGTATTAAAATTTTAAACGATGAGTCACTTCGCCTCTTAGGAGCACCTGTTTTAGAGGCCTCAGTTCCTCAATTTTTTACTGACTTAATTTCTAAATTCAAAAACACTTCCCATCATCTGTTAGATATTAATCCTCATATGGCAATGACCATCATTCGATTCTGCTTATTTGTTCCAAAATTTACTTATTTCGTTAGATGTTCACCTCTTTGGAAATTTAATAATTTATTGGAAAATTTGGATAATTTTATACAAAATATTCTATCTGAAATCTTAAATTGTCCGATAGATGATCAAGTATGGGCCCAGGCTTCTCTTCCGATTAGGTATGGAGGTCTGGGAATCCGCAAAATTTCTAGTGTCTCTCTGCCAGCTTTTCTTTCCTCTGCTTATAGTACACACACTCTCTTTGAAAAAATTATATCCCAGTCTTTGGGATCAATTGAGGTGTCGTACTTGGCAGAGGCAAGAAATGGTTGGTCAGCGATTAGCCCAAATCAATTGCCGGTTTCTCTTCCTTCCCAGAGACAGTGGGATGACATTATTTGTAAAAAAACTTTTGACGCAATGTTAATGCAAGCAAATTCCAAAGACCGTGCTCGTCTTCTCGCTGTCTCTGCGAAAGAATCTGGACACTGGCTCCATGCTATCCCTTCTGCTAATCTGGGCACTCTTTTAAACCACGCCACTCTTGCAGTGGTAGTTGGTCTTAGGCTTGGCGCCAAAATAACCCAGCCTCACCGTTGCCACTGCGGTGACCACGTCGACGCTTACGGTCATCACGGGCTCTCCTGTTCGAAGAGTGCTGGTCGTTTCTCCCGCCACAATGCCCTCAACGACATCATCCGCAGGTCTCTTGCTACTGCTCACGTGCCAGCTGTATTAGAACCTATTGGTTTGGCACGTAGTGATGGCAAGAGACCTGATGGTATGACGCTTGTTCCTTGGAGGACAGGGAGGTCGCTTGTGTGGGATGCCACCTGTGTAGATACTCTAGCTGCTTCCCACATCCATGCGACCTCCTCTGTGGCGGGTGCAGCGGCTACTAGCGCCGAACAGGCTAAGAGGCGCAAATATGAGAAACTTGACAGTGGTTTCATATTTGCGCCTTTTGGTGTAGAGACCCTGGGGCCGTGGGGCCCGGAGGCTCGCGCACTTTTTTTAGAGATATCAAAAAAGGTGATCGAGTCTACCGGGGATCCAAGAGCTGGCAGCTACCTTGGCCAAAGGATTAGCCTGGCCATCCAAAGAGGTAATGCTGCCAGCATCTTGGGTACTATGCCACACTGCGGTGGCTTGGATGGGGTTTTAGATTTTAATTAGTTTTTATTTTAGTTTTAATTTTAGAATTAAATTTAGGTTTATAGTATTGTATATATGAAATTTTCTATCTATAATATAATAAAACTGTAATTTATGGTTGAATAAATTAAACACCATCTCATAAAAACAATACATTGATATCTGTTTAATTGTTTCGTAGTAGGTACAAGAAATGTAGAAAGGAAAAATAGATAAATTTTAAGTTTGTTTCATTTGATTGACAATTGATGATGATGATGATGCTGATATTCGTGAAAATTAGTATCTATTTGGGCTTTCGGTTTAAGATTGGGCGGTGTACTAGAAAAGTTTTGTATCAAATCCCTTCATTTCAAAGTCGTGGGTATTAGCTGGTTTATAATGTACTTTCCTGCATTCCCAGGCTGCCTCACGTCGGCGGTGCAGGCGCTGCTCGGCGTGCAGGCAGGCGCGACCGTGCTGCTGCAGCGGTCGCATAAGGCGCGCGTGTCGCGCTGGCTGGCCTGGGCTCTGGTGTTCGCGCTGGCCGGAGCCCTGCTCGCCGGCTTCTCGAGGGAGCACGGCGTGGTGCCCATTAACAAGAACCTTTGGTAAATCTTGCTCTTAGTCAACCGATAGACGTCCACTGCTGGACAGGACTTCCACAGGCTTTGGTCTTGCACCGCCTGAATTCAGCGGCTCTCTGCGACTCGTTTGATGTCGTCGGTTCACCTAGTGGGGGGTCTGCCAACACTGCGCTTCTCGGCGCGGAGTCGCCACTCCAGCACCGTGGGATCCCAACATCAGCTCTTCGAACTTTGGTAAATATTCACGTGTTTTGCACTGTAGTTGTCGTCACAACCGATAGGCAATATAGTGTGTGTCTTGCAAGAAATGCAACGGGAAACGATCTGGTCACTCTTGTATCCAGCATCTCCCAGCGAATCGTTTGAGATCGTCAGTACATGAGATTATCTGTCTATCGGACCGGAAGTCTGACCACCGCTTAAGCAGCGTGTTACCCCAAAATCTTTCGGTTTTTCGAAATATACGTGGCATTCTGTCTCTTTACATAGAAATAGTCTTCTTCTTCTTTATCAATTGATAAATGTCCACTGCTGGACTTAGGTCTCTTGCATATACCTACTCCCACATACCACAATCATGCGCGCCTGTATCCAGCTGCTACTCGTTGTCGTCCACCCACATATAGAGGGTGGTCTGCTCTAAGTACAACAAAATATACATCATCATCATCATCATCATCAGCAACCCATCAACGGCTCATTACTGAGCGCAGGTCTCCGCTCAGAGAAGGGTTATAGGTCATAGTCCACCACGCTGTCCCAATGCAAATTGGCAGACTTCACACACCTTTGAGAACTTTATGAAAAACTCTCAGGTGTGCAGGATTCCTCACGATGTTTTCCTTCACCGTAGAAGCTAGTGATATTTAATTTCTTATGATATTTAATTTCTTAAACTTATTAGCTCAAGTCGTAATTGGAGTAATTCGAGAACCTTAACATTACCGTCAAGTTCCATTGAGGATGTTTCTCCTATTACGCCTGGACACTTCTTGATTGGGGAAGCTCCTATAACAGTCCCGGAGATCAACTTAGAGGAAATCTCTCTCTCTCTCATTTAGATCGTTGGCAATTGCTACAAAGAATGCTACATTTGTGGTCACGCTGGAGTGCAGAATACCTTTCCAATTTACAAAATCGTTATAAATGGTCAGATAAGGTGGCCGAACCAGACGTTGGTACTGTAGTTTTGGTAAAAGATGAGAGACTTCCTCCCAGAAAATGGCTCTTAGCTAGAATTATTGAGAAGCACCCTGGCAAGGATGGTTTAACACGCGTCGTAACTTTAAAAATGAAAGGTCATATTTTCAAACGCCCAATTACTAAAATTTGCCCTTTAGATACACGGTAAAATTGTTTAGACTTTCCTTCTTATCTTAGTCTTATTGTTGTTCAATATATATGTTAGTTCTTAAAATGTTTACTAATTATTATCTTTCAACATTGTAATTGTTTGTGATGTTTTTGTCACTATCGCAACTGAATTGTTTTATGCGAAATTAGGTTAGCCTTTAAAGGACCATTCGTCCTTTGGGGGCCGGAATGTTTACGCCTAAGTTAATTTGATGTAGGTTGCGTGAATTAGATGGCGTAACTAGTCTTTTAGTTCTCGATGTCGTTTTTCATCTACTGCTGTATATAACTATTTTTGCTGTCAGCCACATTATATTTTTTATACGTACTATACACCCTTTGTATATACCTACTCATAGTATACACCACACCTTATTTAAACTTTTTTTGTTGTCGGTTCCAAAACTGACTAACCTCATAACCTGGACTTTGGAGTTGGACTGTGTAGACTGTAGACCGAAGTCTACACTTACGTGGTGCCGGAAGGAATGCCCTTGCGGGGAAAAAAGAAAACTCGCGGTCGCGATCGTCGCGAGCGCGAACTCTGGGACATTCGGCTCTAATAAGATTTAGCACTTTAAAATATCATATTTCACAAACGGATCCCTGAATCGAAAAATGCTATATTTTTGAAAGACTTATTCACCGATACCCCACACTATGGATAGACGAGAAAAAAATATTTAATACCCACGCAAGGGTTCCTTGTTTACTACGCAACCCTAAAAAGATTACGCACGAAAATCTAGAAAAAAAAGAAACGCACTTAATTTAGAAAAGCCAGAGGCGTGTGCTCGAGATTGAAACTGCGACCTCCCGAAAAGGAGTCTAGTACTGCGGTCTCCTATTCATATCACTTTTTAAAAATAATATAACCTACCTATAGCGGTAATGAAAAATTACTCTCTCTCGGCAGGTCCATGTCTTTCGTCCTGGTCACGACAGCGGTGTGCCTAGCGCTGCTCAGCATCTGCTATACGTTCACGGACGCGTGGCGGCTGTGGGGCGGCGGACCCTTCAGGGCTCCCGGCCTCAACGCGATCGCGCTCTACGTCGGACACTCGGTGTGCGCGCATCTATTCCCCTTCCACTGGAGGGTACCGGAGATGAGAACGCACGGAATCCACTTGGTTGAAGCTGTCTGGGGGACAGCGTTATGGGTAGTTATTGCTCACATAATGGCTAAGAAGAAGGTTTTCATCACGCTTTGAGCTATCTATCTGCCAGTTAGTCTAGCGTTTGGCGGGACGGGACGGTGATTGACGGTGTGCCCGTGTTAAATGCTAACTGTTAATTAAGCTGTAAGTTTATTGGTGCTATTACTCTTACTGCATCGTATTCCTCATTTATGAGGCCCGTGACTCTTTCCATAATTTACTTAAGTAACGAATTTTAATGACGACTTTTTGCGTTAAGTTGCAAAAATGCACTCAGCACTAGAAAATATCTGAACTGGTCCGCTGTTTTTCAGTGACGACGAAATGTACATAGTCTTAAGTTCCATATTTAAGGCAGGCAGGGTTGTCGGATTGCTATTGTATCCACAAGTAAGTCTGTACTACGCTACGTAAAGTAGCTAGCTACTACCTACACCTAGTACCTAATTCTTAGCGATCTGACAACACTGCATTAGGTTTTTTAAGTGTAATAAATAGACTTTATAAATTGTCTTTGACTACTAACATAAATAATTTTACACAAAAAAGACTGAGTCGTTCTACGTGCTTGATTTACACGAAGAATAATTTTGAAACTTGCAAAATGCAAACGACATATTATTTTGATGCATACGACAAAAATTAGCTGCATATGTAGTTTTTCAATAATTCGGATACAATATGCATGTTTATTGAAAAAAAAATCTAGTCTAAATCAAATATTTACACGTTTCAGCTACAAATAAGCTAATGTAAATTATAACATGAAAGCGTGCTTGTAATAAAATTTGAGATAATTTTGGTATTGTTTTTTATTTATTTCCTACAATTAGGGCCGATTTCACCAAAGTAAAATAAGTCTTATCCGACCGATTTGGCAGATTTTCAATCGAAAAACTGTCATAATGCCCAATTTTTTCGTCAATTAATACGTCAGTCGACGTTGGCGAAGTCGTCACATAAAGGATATCACACGACAGTAAGTGGCGGTGTCGCCGAGTTGTTGAGCCACTAGGCTAACACATTTTTGGCCGTCTTTTTAGGGAGTCCGGAACTCCGGAGTAGGTACCTACGATCCCGGGCACGCATTTCCGACTTTTCGGAGCTATGTGCGTTTTAATTTGTTTTAACAATAAAGGACAACATCGTGAGGAAATCTGCATGTCTTCGAGTTCTCCCTATAGTGAATGGTGTGTGAAGTCTGCTAATCAGTTGGCGTGGTAGAGCATGGCCTAAGTCCGAGGCGATGGGTTGTGATGAATGACGTTAAAATATCCATGATGCCTCACGTTATTAGAATAGAATAACGTTTATTCGTTGTTCAAAGATATAGGTAATAAACACAAATAATACCTACGTAATACATAGGTAGGTACTAGGTACGTAGGCACGCCTCGACTATTATTCGACACGCCAGGATTCCTAGGATTTACATCTAAGGTAGTAAGTAATACTATGTTTACGGGAAACAATATTACGTCAGCTAAATTCCCTTTTTGAAAGTTTCGTAATCGCGATTCGTATTTTGACAGATTTTCTATACAAAAACTGTCAGTCCTTGGTGCAACCATTGGAACCATGGAATTAGGAATTACGACTACGATTGAAACATTAATTAGCGATGATAAAATTGACACTTAAAGGATAAAGCCTCAATAGCCCAACGGTTAAAGGTGCGAACTGAACACTGAATGGTCGCAGGTTCGAATCTTACCCGTTGCACTATTGTCGTACCCACTCCTAACACAAGCTTTCCGCTTATTTGGAAGGGAGAGGAGAATATTAGTCAAGTTCTACTTGGCTGATATTATTTAAAAAAAGAGCAAAATTGCTATCAATTTGACAAAGGCTAATAAAACAAATAAAACAATCGATATAAAATATCCGACGCTTTATTAGCTCAAGGGTGACAGCAAAATCATCAATTGGAAAATAAAAATAACACAAACGATTTAACAAATCATGACTCAAGTTAACAGTGGACAGTTTTATTACGAATAAAACTATCAATAAAATTATACTTCAATTTTAACAAAACGACACGGCCTAACAGTTTGAGAAACTGAGTACTCTATCATCATGTTTGTAGCATCCATAATCGAGACTACCCCATTTAAGCCTTTATATATTTTATTTTTTTCATATCTAGGTGAGATCATCGTCAAACGCAAACTTGTCAATAACAAAAAGAATAGTAGTGGATATCCGCAAATTCTTTCCCCACACTATTATGGCCCGCTTGCAGAAACGCCGGGTTATCCTTTTAACCCAGAGTTAGCTGCTTCTTTGACAGATTTCGTATAAAGTTTCTGTCAAAATTACAAATTTATTCCTGGGTTAAGCCTAACCCGGCGTCTCTGCAAGCGGGCCTAAGTGGAAGATAAAAGGTGTAGAAATTTTGCAGATGTGACAAACGGGAAAAAATTTCTCATAGTCACAATGGTGCGACCACGAGTCCGCAATGAAAAATACATTGGTACTACTTCTATTTTACAAAATCTATAGATAATAATATAAAGTAGGTACCTACAAAAAATTAACTGGTCTGAAAAATAAGAGTCCATTCTGTTCACAATTAAGACAAAAAAAAATTGTTCTATTGGGCCGGCCTTTGGCTCGAGCGATGATCTAAATATTCGACTCAGAACAATGTAGGTATCTTCTTCTTCTTCTTCTTCTTTATCAACCTATAGACGTCCACTGCTGGACAAAGGTCTCCTGCATGGACTTCCACAGGCTTCGGTCTTGCGCCGCTTGAATCCAGCGGCTCCCTGCGACTCGTTTGATGTCGTCGGTCCACCTGGTGGGGGGTCTGCCAACACTGCGCTTCCCGGTGCGGGGTCGCCACTCCAACACCTTGGGACCCCAACGACCATCAGTTCTTCGAACTATGTGCCCCGCCCATTTCCACTTCAGTTTCGCGACACGCTGAGCTATGTCGGTGACTTTGGTTCTCCTACGAATCTCCTCATTTCTGATTTGATCTCGCAGAGATATACCGAGCATTGCTCTCTCCATCGCTCGCTGGGTGACCCTGAGCCTTCTTATGAGGCCCATAGTTAGCGACCATGTCTCGGATCCGTAAGTCATCACTGGCAACACGCACTGTTCGAAGACTTGAGTCTTCAGGCACTGAGGGATTTTGGACGAGAAGACATCTCGGAGCTTCCCGAACGCTGCCCAGCCGAGTTGGATTCGGCGGTTAATCTCTTTCTCGAAATTGGACCTACCTAGCTGGACTGTATGTCCCAGGTATATATACTCGTCTACAATTTCGAGCGCAGAGTTCTCAACGATTACTGGGTGGAGCGGAGCATGAGCATTGGACATGATTTTCGTCTTGCTCATGTTCATTTTCAGGCCCACCTGTTGAGAAACCCTGCTGAGATCATTGAGCATTGTATTGAGATCTCTCAGAGTCTCTGCCATGACTACTATGTCATCGGCAAATCGCAGGTGAGTGATGTACTCGCCGTTTATGTTGATGCCAAGTCCGTTCCAATCCAGAAGCTTAACGTAGACGTCCTCCAACGCAGCGGTAAATAGCTTCGGGGATATTACATCTCCCTGCCGCACTCCACGCTGCAAGTGGATTGGTCTCGTAGTCTGGTCCTGTATACGTACTGACATAGTGGCGTTTTCATACAAGCACTTCAACACTTGGATATACCGGTAGTCAATCCGGCATCTCTGCAGCGACCTCAATACAGCCCAAGTTTCCACCGAATCAAAGGCTTTCTCATAGTCCACAAACGCTAAGCAAAGTGGCCGGTTATACTCTTCCGTCTTCTGTATAACCTGCCGCAGCGTATGAATGTGATCTATGGTACCAAAGCCTTTTCGGAATCCGGCTTGTTCGGGAGGCTGGAAGTCGTCAAACCTACGAGCGAGACGATTCGTAATGACTCTCGAGAACAACTTGTAAACATGACTCAGCAGCGAGATGGGTCTATAATTCTTCAGCAAGGTATTATCACCCTTTTTGAAGAACAGGACCACCACGCTCCTGTGCCATGCTTCCGGCGTTATACCCTCGTGAATGACGGAATTGAACAATCGCTGAAAGATCTTAAGTACCGGTTTTCCACCCGCTTTCAGGAGTTCCGCAGTGATTCCGTCATCACCTGGCGCCTTGTTGTTCTTAAGCTGTTTAAGAGCCATTCTAATCTCGTATAGGCTGACGTCCGGGATATCTTCGGTATAGTGTCGGGTCAGTTTGGCTCTGGGATCTTTGGCCAAATCCTCAACAGGTTTTTGTGTCGTGGTATATAACTGCCCATAGAACTTCTCGACCTCTCCCAAAATCTCAGGTCGAGAAGAGACGAGACGACCGTCATCAGTTTTAAGCCGCGTCAGCTGGCTCTGTCCGATAGACAGATCTCTCGCGAACACTTTTGAGCCTTTGTTCCGCTCGATGGTATCTTTAATACACTTGGTATTAAAGACCCGAAGGTCGCGAGTTTGTGCCTTAGAGATCTGCCTATTAATCCGCCGATAGGCAGCCGCGTCTACCGATGACTGCAGCCTCATCTCTTGTCTTTCCTCCATGAGCTTGAGAGTATGGTCCGAGAACTTTTCGGTTCTTTTCCTGCGATGGGTCTTAAAGAACTTAGACCCCACCGTATGGACAGTTTCCACGAACCTGTTGTTTAGATCGTCCACAGAAACACAGTCTGCTAGGCAATCGAATCGGTTCTGCAGTTCGAGTTGGAAGTTTTCGGGGTTTTGGATATGAGCACGAGAGGGTCGGAGAGTTGACTTCACCAGTCTAGCCCTTTCCAGCTTCACATTAATATTCAATGTGCCTCTTACCATACGGTGATCGCTCCCGGTTTTCACCCTGTTGATCACAGAGACATCATTGAATATATGGCGCTTGGTCGACATAATGAAGTCAATCTCACTTCTCGTAGAACCATCGGGGCTCAACCAAGTCCATTTTCTGTGTGGCCGCTTCCTGAAGAAGGAGTTCATCATAAAGAGGCCCTCCTTCTCCATGAAGTCGGCCAGCATTTGACCCCTCTGGTTCCTTCGCCCATAACCAAATCGCCCAACCCTCGTCTCTGCACCGCTTCGTTCACCCAGCCTCGCGTTGAAATCCCCCATCACAACATTGTAGTGAGTGGTAGAGGCGTGCATGGCTTTTGATATATCCTCCTATGTAGGTATAGCTTGGCAAAAAAGAGTAGAAAAAGTAGGGGCGCCATTACCTATCACTAATTTATCTTGAATTAAGAGTCAAAACATAACCGAATATCAACGCTCGGGCACATACGGAGCACAATTAAAAACAGTTTTTGTTAATATTTCATTCATTTTCAAGTATTTAAGATAATTTAACGCATTTAAAATATAAGTTATTATTGCCAATTATTGTATGTAAAATCTATGAGTTCCACCTGATTGCCACGGGACTTCTTTCGTGGCGCGGACTCTATCTACGCATTTTTTTGGAATACCTACGTAGATATTTATTTATTTATTTTTATTCAATAACATACTCAACTCGGTCCGTCCGTTACTCCATTTTGATATTTGTAGTAATGTCACTTGATAACTTAATACCTCGAGTGTTGTCATTAAAAAATAGTTTTGTTTCTAGACTTATTTGCCAAGCTGTACGTGGGTTGAATGGTTTAAAACGTGGCCACATCGTCGTTAAGATATTGTGTGGGCATATCAATCTGACCGTTGATGAAACTTACTCGCGAGATTATCATCAGCAGAGGATGAAACTACGAGTTCCTAAAACTATCAAAGATAGAATTTAGTTTACTTGCGAATTAACCATACCTAAATACCATAACAATGTGACTGTTTGTACCTTTAACAAATAAAATATTGAACAATAAACCTCGAATGGATGCCACAATAGTGTCACCCAGTCGGTGCTCTCATGCATAATTGTTTAGCATTTAATTAACATTGATTGTCCTATACCGATTCACAACAACGACAACTGATATCAGAAATCGATAATAATATAATATCATCTACATAGCTTTAGTAAATTGATACAATTCGTATTCAATTAAAAACACTTTTTTGTAGACGGTAAATGCCATAATAGGAATTACAATACATTAATATAAAAGTTAAATACTTTCTTCAATATATAGTTTTATACAGTATAGTATTCTATAAAACCACAATAATTATATTATTCTACGTTCGATAAATCGATAGTAGGTATACTATGGTAAATTCAATAACTGATAGGCAGGCACGCTTTGCTTTCCATGAATCAATTTTACATTTACGCTAACTTACAACGCTATCCTAACATACATACTTACTCTTATAGCGACGGACATATTATAAAACAGTGTTTATATAATATAAATATAATATATATTTCTAAAATTCCATTAGAAAAAATCTCTTAAAATATATCTCAATAAATTCTTTTATAAATCCCATATCTTGTCGGGAGCGTTATTATTATATTATATTCGGCGCAATTTAAATATATTTTTTAAATTCTCTTATATCTAAATAGGAAGAACATCTAAAAATGTAAAAGAGAACAAAGTAATTGCACACATAGTATATAAATACTAACATGAATATACATAATTATGCCGATCAAATGAGATTTTGAACATTAAAATTTTATGTCGTCGAAATTCTGCCGAATCCGAGTTAGATAATTCAATTAAATTAACTTTTTAACAAGAACTTAAGTAGAAACACAGACACTTTAAATGTCTAATATAAATATAGTATTCAACTAATATGTTTATTTATAAAATTTTTAATTTTATTTACTTATATTTATTTTATTCATTATTTCGGAATAATTGCGGCGACATAATTTAGATATCTCAACAGCTAAAATGATTATGCTTTATGTTAAAATTCTTATCATGAGACACACATAAAAAGTATTTGTACAGAGATTTTAGATAAGTTAAATATCAGCATAAGTAAGTACTCGAGCTCACTTTAAGTCACTCATCGCTAAAAGAAAAAATGGAATGTTTAGTACAAAAGAATGTTAGTTCACAAACATGGCTGCTGCCGCTAAAGTTAATTAATTTTGCGTAATATGCTGGCAAGACCCAAAACGATACAAATAAACTGCTTTGAGAGATTCCATAAATAGAATATTAAAGTAGCAAAATTAGGCTCCAATAGCCAATAGAATACAGAAACGTACAGCGCTTGATTTTTTGTGATGTTTTCCAAAACAACGTTTTGACAAAATAATCGTCACAAAACAGTCACTTAGCGCTTAGGAAGCTTATGCACGTTACAAATAAGTTTTGGTAAGCAACGTTTCGGTGTTCAGTAGTCAGAATAAAATAAAAAATTATAACATTATTTTGTCATATAATTAGTCGTATCGTATTAGTTACGTTATTTTAATCGAAGGCATTCTATAATTTGTACTCGTCTATCCATAGAGCGCAGTTAACTTGAAGTGGATACAGCTAACCTTTTCATTTCGAGGGCCTCCACAAAGAGACCTCGACTGTTTCTACGAGAGACTAGACATTACCGAAAAATAAATTTTCATAAAAATCGGTTTAATTAGGTCCGTTATTAGATGCGTATAACTTATCTTAAATACATGATAAAATCTCTAGGACGATACACATTTCGCTATAAATGCAAATTCATGGAATTCAATATAAACAGATAAGACTCGCGTATCGCGATCGCCTTAAACAATTATTATTATGGTACTAAGGTTCCCGATAACACCACCCTGGCGAGTCGATACGGCTCGGGTAGGTATCTATTTCGGTCACTAAAAAGTCACTATCGAGGAAATTCAACCGGTTTCCTACAGTTAAAATCACAACAACCGATATAAAATTATAAGACCAATAACAGTAGCGTGATCAATAGCTATAGAAAATTATTATGAAGAAAGCTAAACGCCCGCTGTAGCAGCAACGCGCGGCTTCAAGCCATGTGTCCAACACTCCAATGCTCCGAATGCGGCCGGAGTGCTTCGAACCGCAAAATTGCCCTTGTAATTTCATCCCTACGTCATGACTCATTAAGGAGTCTCGATAATGACGAAATAAAGTAGCTAAATTCACAAGTTTGAGATTGAGAACCAGTCAAAATTCAGTAAACATGGTAAGTAGATGATGAGGCAGACTTTCACAAATCGAAGCGCTCCTACCGGATTGGTCTACTGGACGCAAAGCGTTAGGTAACAATTATAATTCCTTACTCTAATTGCACATTTTAATAAAAACACGCACAAATTAACCTAATTTAACATGCCGTTCGGCAATTTTAAAAATATATTACGAGATTTCAAACACACCCAGTACAGATCCCTGTCTTCGAAACATTGAACGCGATCGAAGGTGTGCCGAGTTGTAAAAATAAATATCTAATGTGGCACTCGAACGTTGGTATACCTTAAACCAAAATGCAGGTATATCATGTCATATCCAGCACCACAGTTACGATCTACTAACAATACAATGAGCAACCATTCAAACTAACAGTCCTTTGGATACCTACGCAACGATTCGTGGTAAAATGTATAGTTACATCCAAAATATACAATCGACAAAATATACACTCTGTTGTAGGGACATCGTCGTTGTCACTGTTTGTTTCACATTTATACTAGGAACTGTGAGAGTTCATTCCTTTCAGTTCTCACAGCCGTTTAAATTTGCTTCCTGCAGTTATCCGACCAATAGAACCGGCTTTAATACTGGTAATAGGTCTATTTTGAAGATTGAATCAAGTCACACTTCAAGAAAATATAGTCAAGAAAACAAAACGCATTTAAAAAAGAAACTGTTCTGAAGTTTGTTCATTGTAACATGGTACGGGTGACAGGTTAATAGAACTTTACTTATTTTTTACCATAATGTTGCCATCATAAGGTTTAAAACTCATACCATTAAAATTTATTGAAACTATTCTTATATTCAAAATGTACTTGTACTATTCTTTTCCAGAAAATCAGTTTTCGTAATTTGAACCTTATGAGCGCAAGAATTCGGTACAAAATAAGTGATGCTCTATTGACATTCACCCGCACCAAGATTCAACGAAAAAACAGTAAGAGGAAACAATTTTATTATAATTAGTTTCCGTGGAATGGAAACTAATTATAATAAAATTGCCGGTTCTAAGGTAAATGAGCGATTAAAATATATTAAGCAGTTCTATTGTCGATTGTGAGGCAGAACGAGGCTGAGTGACGTCAGAGTGTCTGCCCATTGGGATGTATCCTGCAGATTTAAGTCCCTGTGCAAGTGAGGGGCGCATCAAGCGAATGTGTTCACTTGAGGCCATCACTTCCTGGCGCCTCGGGTGACCAGCGCCTGCAGGGCAGCTAGTTGGCTCAGCAGATTCGCGTTGGACTGCTCTAGGGACTCCACCCTTTTCCTGTAGTCTGAATTCTCTGATACTAATATTTCTACTTTCCTCTCTAATTGGTCCATGTATTCCTTCTTTTTGCGTCTGCTTTCTTGTGCAGATATCTGTAAATATTTTAATTGAATGAGTAATACTTAAGCTTTTCATAGATTTCTTCTTACAGGAATCATATTGACGGAAATTAAAAGAAAACTTCTTGTTATTCTAAAATCAATCAAAGTTAACAAAGAGCGAATACAATCTACCTTTTCAAGCGGTTGAGGTTTTGAAACTAGTTTAGGATTCTAATACGTATCGTACCTAAGATCCAATAATTCGCTTTCTCTTTTCAGCTGAACTAAAAGAAAATCTAAAATCATAGTGCATCTAATTTGAAAACCTTTTCCTTTTGTGGAAACTACATAATAGGATGTACTGACATCCCATTCCCAACTAAGTATAATATTTTGCGTTTTTACGAGATCGCAAAAAATGTTTTACCTTATTTTTAATTTTCCTCCTGATCTTCTTCAGCGATTTCTCTTCGGCCTTGGTGAGAGGTAGGCGCGTGGGCACGGGATAGCCTTCGGCCAGTAATGTACGTTTCTCTTCCTCTGTTAAAATAAGCGTGCCCGTTGAACCTTTCTGTAATAAAATAAAATAAAATTAGAGAATCTACAAAAGACATAACCGATGACCATCGAATTATTCTCAGTTTTGCAAACAGGTAATTTCGCAGTTTTGTGAGTAAAACGAAATGATCATTTTTTTTTTCAAAATTTTTAATTTCTGACGCGGAGAGCTCTGCGACCCCATGCACATAGATGATGATGTTTCTTCTTACGGTATTGCAGCTAATGAATAGTCATTAGCCGCTCATAGAACCGTCGCGAGTGGTGCGACACGTAAAGGTGGATGCGTCTGGATGGCGACGCGGGCGACATGACTGTGTTAGGTACTTACCGGCTGGCAGCTAATGAGCGGCGTGTTGATGGGTTGTCGCGAGTGGTGCGACACGTAGAGGTGGCTGCGTCTGGAGGGCGGCGCGGGCGACAAGACTGTGTTAGGTACTTACCGGCTGGCAGCTAATGAGCGGCGTGTTGATGGGTTGTCGCGAGTGGTGCGACACGTAGAGGTGGCTGCGTCTGGAGGGCGGCGCGGGCGACATGACTGTGTTAGGTACTTACCGGCTGGCAGCTAATGAGCGGCGTGTTGATGGGTTGTCGCGAGTGGTGCGACACGTAGAGGTGGCTGCGTCTGGAGGGCGGCGCGGGCGACATGACTGTGTTAGGTACTTACCGGCTGGCAGCTAATGAGCGGCGTGTTGATGGGTTGTCGCGAGTGGTGCGACACGTAGAGGTGGCTGCGTCTGGAGGGCGGCGCGGGCGACATGACTGTGTTAGGTACTTACCGGCTGGCAGCTAATGAGCGGCGTGTTGATGGGTTGTCGCGAGTGGTGCGACACGTAGAGGTGGCTGCGTCTGGAGGGCGGCGCGGGCGATATGACGGTGTTAGGTACTTACCGGCTGGCAGCTAATGAGCGGCGTGTTGATGGGTTGTCGCGAGTGGTGCGACACGTAGAGGTGGCTGCGTCTGGAGGGCGGCGCGGGCGACATGACTGTGTTAGGTAATTACCGGCTGGCAGCTAATGAGCGGCGTGTTGATGGGTTGTCGCGAGTGGTGCGACACGTAGAGGTGGCTGCGTCTGGAGGGCGGCGCGGGCGACATGACTGTGTTAGGTACTTACTGGCTGGCAGCTAATGAGCGGCGTGTTGATGGGTTGTCGCGAGTGGTGCGACACGTAGAGATGGCTGCGTCTGGAGGGCGGCGCGGGTGCGGCGGGCGTGGCGGCCTCGTGCGCGGGCGACAGCGCGCCTTCGCTATCCGACGACGACAGCGACGACGGCGGTGTGGGCGGCAGGTTGAAACCTGCTGATAAAGAAGTTTAGTATTTCAATGACGTGCTCACTAAGATGTCTTCGATGGACGAATCACGTATCAAATACGCATGGAAAAACAAAATTCTTTAACTATAATTGGCTAAAAAGAAAAATCAGTATGGTACACGCACTTCCAGTACCTAATACAGGAACAAAGCAATACCAACACACGACCCACCACACAAACACACGAACCCTCCGAAATGCAGTCTACGTACGTTTCACACCGGATCGACGATGGAGGAGAACCTTCAGGAGAAGTTGACTCCACAAATGCAAAGTGATCGTTTCCTTTCTGAATTGAATGCAAACAAATGAAACCTCATTATCCGCAGCTGACGAACTGTAGCTCGACCACTACACACAAGACCATGCAAGCGTTCACTATGAGCGAAGCCGGTAGAATTAAAATAAATAAATATCTTACTATGTATAAAAATCGAAACGGCCATCTTAAATCATGACAAACGGATTAAAGTGGCTGATGAAAATGCATGTTCATAATTCATTGTACGATGGCATAGAGGCGGCACGTTGAAATCCCCGTGAGTGATGAGGGGCTGACAATATGCGTGTTTCTGTGATGAATGATTATGACTTTATGAAGGAGTCATCAAAGCAAATGACAAACACAATGCGAGGAAACTTAGCTCAATTTACACGATTTTTAGGGATGACAAGTCTTACTATTGACCAACCAAACCAGGAACAAAAAAATCCGCCAAGTGCGAGTCGGACTCACGCACCGAGCGTTCCGTACTCCAATAGAAAGTAAAACGATAACTTTTTAATATTAATTTGCTTATTCATCGTTAACTTTGTTTGTAGAGGTTTATTGTTAATATCAAAAAAACTACGCTAGTTGGAGCGTTGGTTTTATTTTTCCAGTAAAATATATACATATTACTTATACATAAACTTCTATTGACCATAATTATTTCTGATTTTTCGATTGGTAAACTTCGGAGAAAAAGCGGGGGGAACGGTATTTTTTTCGACATTTTGGCCCATTAATCTAAAACTATTTTAAATAAAAATAAATAAAAATCTGTTTTAGAATGTACAGGTAAAGGCCTTTCATATGATACCCCACTAGGTATAGTTATCTTACTTTGAAACAGACCCCCGATTTTCACTCTTTTTTAATTAAACTGAAAATAATATTTGACTTTTTTTTTTATTCCAATGATGTTAATAGTGGCCCACTATTATATACAACTATTCCAAATTTCATATCGACGGACGGAAGGACGGACGGAGAAAGTCTCACTATAAGGGTTCCATTTTTACCATTTCGGTACGGAATCCTAAAAACCCAATTAACAGCCAACGCAAATTGCTATAAGGGCAAGTAAGTCCAAAAAAGCCTGTCCAGTGCTATATTAACCATAGAGGTCAGTGGGTTATTTAGAGAGAATACATAGGTACCTGATGTGCCTGACGACGTGACTTTGATGGAGAGCTTGTTGGAGGTCAGCTTGTTGGCGATGCGCGGCGCCGCGCTCAGCAGCAGCTGCGGCACGCCCGCCGCCCCCACCTTCTGCAGCACGGCTTGTGGCATGTGAATTGTACCGGTCTGGAAATAAACACCATCGAATTAATCGAATCTGACAATAGGGTATTTGACTATATTAAAAATATCGTTTCATCTGGTGTTATCCTAAAAGATTATTATCTGAAAACATTATTCCATACGACAAAACTAAAAAATAAAGCTTTATTTAATTAGAAAACATTAATTAAAATTGCTATAATTCTGGCCATGTTCACGAGGTCGAAAACGTTCTTGAATCTCGAATGACGTCGCAGTTCACGCCACCTTTGGGCTTTGGAATTGTCATTGAACTGTGTGTGAACTGTGACGTCATGTAAACAAATGGAACGTTTCCGCGGCAATTTATTTTTTTGAATTTATTTCTCGATTTTTATGAAAAATACTGAAAATTATGCCGAAATATACATTTTGTTAGCTTCAGCATAGCATTATCAACAATTTAATATGATTTTCTAAAAGTAGTCAAATACCCTATTTGCATTGCACCTGGTTGATTATTGCCTATAACCCTTCCCTGAGAGGAGACCTGTGCTTAGTAGTGAGCCGTTGATGATGATGACGGATTAATCGAATTACTTCTCGCGCTTACTGCAAGGCTGTTTTACGATAGTCTTCTGTGAGATTACTTTTCGAAGAATGTAGCTTTCATAGATTTATGAAAAATGGCGATTTTTTTTTCTACCACTTTAGACCCACTTCCCGGTTTCTGATCGAGCTGAAATTTTGCATTTATGTGTAAATCGGATGACAATGCAATATTATTATGACATGGAGCTGATCTGATGATGGAAACGGAAGATGACTATCCGAACTCTGTAATAAAACGACGTAACCCCATCGAGTTTGGACTCGTTTGATTCATCATAACAAGTACTCTGATCCTAGATGATATCCAGAGTCTAATGATGTAGCTACTAAAAGCTTGCATTTAAAAATAAAATTTTTAATTTACACTTGTTTCTCTATCACGATACTAGTCCGGATGTAAATTCAGGACCTATTGCAGCGATAATGGAGAAGTTTTTGTGTTGATATATCACCACTCCACCAGTGCAAGTGAAATTCATCAAAAATAAAGAAAAATAACCCATGGTAAAAAATAAGAATGTTGGTCGCTGAGCAATTCATGTGAAGAACATTTCCACTCCTAGATTATAGATGTAAAGTTATTGACTTCGGAAGACGGATGCCGAAAAGGGTTTTTAAAATAGGTAGACATGTACTCGGTTCTCGCTTGTCAGACCAAATTTTCGTGAAAATATTAAGCGTTTTACGCAAGTTGAACATAATTACAACGTACTTTACAGGTTCCAAAAAATGTTGCACTTTATTAAGGTTGATTTACAGAGAAAGTCGCGAAGTAGTCGGCTATTTGAACTGTGGTAACCTTTTCGGATTTCATCGAGTCATTATGGGCCTTGATGGAGTTTGGGCTCTAACTCACGATTGCGTTTCACATGTCAATTTGTGGAGTCATCTTCAGCGCTTTTTACTGCGGTACCTACCTATGTTTATTTATTTTTCTCTATCTAATACAAATAGATGGTGTGATAAATGGAAAAAAGTATGGATGTAAAAAACATTTTGTGGCACTAACTACTTATGCTAACAAGACGTAAAAACCGGTGTATTTCTATACACGAATCGAAAAGCGAAATCGAAAAGCGATATTATTCGGAATGCGCTTTATCGTGGGCTCGACTTTTACTTACTTCAGTTAAGTTTTGGTACTTATTTGAAATAAAATAAAACCGGCCAAGTGCGTGTCGGGCCATGCGCAGTGTAGGGTTCCGTAGTTGTAAGTCAAATATTATTGCTGACCTAGGATAGTGCTTTTATTTTATGCTTAGCAATCTGGAGCTAGCCATGCTCTAGAGAGCTCGTGAGACTGGATACGTACCGTGTGGTCAATGACGTAGTCGACGTGTGTGACGGGCGTGCCGGGGGTGGGGGAGGGCGGGCAGGAGGAGGCGGGCGAGTCGGGCTCGGACTTTGGCTCGGACTTCACTTCCGGAAGCGGGGAGTCGCTCGACCGCCGCCTGCTCCGCCACGCGCTCGCTGGTATCGCTGGGTAGCATTCGTCTTCCATGTCTGAAAGGAAACGGAATACACGGCATCATTATCATCATCAATTCATCACATGGATGCCCACTGCTGGACATGATCGGATCATAAAGAAATCAGGAAAAACAGGGTATCAGGGTAAATTAACAGAAATAGAATTTTATTTTTTTTATTCAAATAAACTTTTTTACAAGTGCTTTTGAATCGTCGATGAGTCTACCACTGGTTCGGAATGCCCTTCCTGCCGAGAACAACTAGCAAGAAACTCGGCAGTTGCTATTTTTAAAAGAAGTTTACAATACAATAGATACTATGCTAATTATGTATGCAGTGTTTCCACAATGAGGGGAAGTTCCAAAAATGCATACTACTTACAATTATTCAATACATATTAAGATGTTAGACAGAAAGTAGCCCCCATTCCCGCCGGCGGCACCCATTCACGAACATGACGCATGACCCAGCCGCATAATGATTTGAGGCTCTTTTGATTTATAGCCAAGATTTAAGACAAGAAGATGGTATATATTAATATATATTGTATAATATATTATGTACTCTAGTTACTCAGATATCTATGTAACAAATTACTACACTGTCTTGTAAGAAGCTGGAGAAAGCCGATTGGGTACTTCGATTTAAGAAATTCGTTAATTACGTATGTAAATAACCTCGACTTACTAAGTAAAATATTATTATGTTATGGAATGAAAAAAAAAATTTGCGAAAGGCTTTGTGAGATCAAGTTTGAAAATTGATCGAATATAAGCAGGTTTGTGTACTTTTAAAAATCAAGTGGATCTTTAACCCTAAATTACGCTACTGTACTACTGACTACTCGTAAGAGTCTGAGGACCTTCAGGAACAGTAAACTAAGTAACCAAAATTATGACACTGATCGAGTTTCGATCGGAACGGTTTCGAAATCTCAATATGGAATTTCGGTATTGAAACGAATACTTCCACGGCATAACTAGGTCATAAGTATTACGTACGAAAAATTCGATCACTTATGAAATATGCCGCTCAACTGCAACGCTAAACTGTCGAAGTTTCGGTGTCGAATCGTGTAAGTAAAACTTCCTCTTGATTCGGTGAAAGGCCTGGACAGAGACGATGCGCGGCGGCACAGACGCGCTCAGAAAACATCAGCAACACGAGGCCAAAGAAATTGACAAATAAAAATAAACTAAGACCTTCAGACTGTGTGCCGCCTTGCTATGGTGACATGCTTCACACTATTCTTTGTAGGTATAGTTCTTGCAATTCACGAGGGCGACTGACTTATGGTTGTGTGTGTGTCGTATGCGTAATGCTCGCGCCCGCCCGCTCCCACATAGGCTTTGACAGGCACGCACACTTATGCAATGTGCATGTACACGAAGTAACCACGAGTAAAGCTCACTCACCTTCGTGAATTGCAAAAACTGTATGTCGCAGGATTATTGAATATTGAAATAAAATAAAATTGTGCAATTACTGTCACTGGTGAAATTACCATATCACGGCCACTACGAAATGTGTGAAATAGACACACATATGCAGCATGATGGTTTGCCGCGCTTCGATCGTCCCGCAGTTTGTCTGCCCAAGGCTTCCAAGTTACAAGCCTTTAATTTTCCGAGTTATGCTGCGCCTGCGCAATCGCGTGGAACTCATGTTGAAACTTCGCTGTTCAATTGCATGCTGAATAATACTTTTTGTGCACGTTACATGAATAGGATAGTCTGTCGATTTCTTAGCGTTTTTGCTAATTGGACCAATCTTAGAAATTATATTTATTGTCGTGAGGATCTCAATAGAATAATTTATTCCAAATGGAGAATCTCATCACTGAAATGCTAGACAGACAGCGTTCCTTATTGACATTTGGTTTTCTGCCAATGTTTGGCCGACATATTTCGAAAACAACTCCGGGTTTTGGAAGTGCCGCAATTACGACCTCACGACCTCAGATATATTCAAAACTAGTCGAGTATTCACTGGACAATACAGTTATAAATTTTTTTACATCACTTACCAAAATAATAAGTATAACCTAAATCAATCCACTCTAATTTTATTGATTAATTTTAGAACTAAACTAAACTGTCTCATTGTAATAGACGATCATAAATATAAAGATTGTGGTTACAGTCAGCAACAAACTACTAAGTTAATTAATTAATACATGTAATGAGCTACTCAGTACCGTGAGTGTGACGTAACTGCGAACATTACCCACCGGGCCACTAACTCTGTTTTTCGTTAACGTATAATCTAAAATATAGTGATAGAAGACAGTGTATCACGAAGTTTTGAAAAAAAAAATATCCGATCAGATGTACTTACGTAGGTACTCGTGAACAGGAATACTTCCATTTTAGGAAGAGGGCAAATTGCGATTTTTGGCAGTAGCGATGGAGACGTTTTTATTGCCATTAGCGTTTTTATGGCCTTTTGCGTCTGCTGCGCGATTCCGCGATCGAACGCAAAAGGCCATAAACACGCTATTGGCCATAAAAACGCGCGCATCGCGCAGCAGACGCAAGAGGCCATAAAACACGCGAATCGCGCGCTCGTCATAAAAACGCTAAAGGTATCAGGTGCAGGATCGCTGCAGCTAAAAGTAGCCAGTGTGCCCTCTCCTTTATACAAACACAAAAGTGTGACTTCCTGTATTTTTTTTCATTCTTGATACAGGTCCATGACAAGGCAAAACAGGACTCTTTCATTATAAAAAAAAGATGCCGACGAATTGAGAGCCTCATCCTTTTTTGAAGTCGGTTAAAAAGGTTAAGATCCCTGGCGTAGAAGGCAAACATCCCAAGTTCTAATTGGAAAGTGAAGTTATAACAGTTTGGACATTTTACTATCAAAAATACTGTCACTTTTTAATTTTATTTTTTTAGTTAGTAAAACTGTTGCAAGTGCAACTTGCAGCAAATGCGATATTTGTCGTTTCGCCAGCTGAAGCCGTGGCCCAGCGGTAATGCTAATGACAAATGCAACTGTTTGATAAAAGCTTGCTATAGCCAATTACGGATATAAACGTTCCCGCAGACATTCTGTTGCATCATTAAATACATACATAAATATCATTAAATACATACATAATATTAAATATGTACATAAGTAGCACAAAACAGGAAGGTGTGATTAACTCATCAAGCCTGCCAGTGCAGCGTTTCAAGAACGATTATTTGCTTATTAAAAAGTTGTGAATCCTTAATCATCGCGCGTATTTAGACTACATCGATGTATTCGACTATAACTGTTCCACAGAGTACAGACCTACAAAGCAGTTTGGCCATATGAAAAAACTAGTGTTCTCCCTCGCGTTCCAGAAGTTTGTGTGTGGTGGCCCTTAATAGAAGAGAATAGAATAGAATAGAAATATTTTTTATTCAAATAAACTTTTTACAAGTGCTTTTGAATCGTCTGGCTCTACCACTGGTTCGGACTGTCCTTCCTGCCGAGAAGAACCAGCAAGAAACTCGGCGGTAGCTCTTTTCAAAACAAATTTACAATACAGTAAATACTATGCTATATATGCAGTGTTTCCACAATGAGGGAAGTTTCAAAAATGCATACCGACTAACTTCTATCTCAAGATGGGCAGACATAAAGTAGCCCCATTCCCGCCGGTGGCACCCGTTCACGAGCATGACGCATGACCCAGCCATTGCTTCGCTCAATCTAGTCTCAATCTAATCTAGTACTATCCTTTTCCGCAGGGGGCAGTGTGATATAGGGCACGAGATTTACCATATAGTCCATTGAAAAGTTACATTTGGGCATAGTACAAACAGTTCTGTTTGTACTATGATTTGGGGTTGCGTTTTTTAGAGGACGCAATTTTATTTTTTTGATGTGTAGGGAGGGTCAGTGTAAAGCTAAAACCAAGTTTGTGGGGTCGCCACCCTTGTCCCACGGCCGCCATCTTGAAAATAGGGGTTGAAATGGTTTTTACGATATATCTCTTAAACTATTTATCTGATAAAAAAATTTACTAACATTTTTTGTTGCAAATTAAATTCTCTACAACTTTGGTTCAGTAACTTTTTGCCGTAGAACTACAAATAAAAAAGTTATATGCGAAAATGTTCAGAAATTCGAGAAACAATAACTGATCACACATATGTATAGTTAAGAGTACTGAAAAATAGTACTCACTTCGGAGCGCTGTAAAACCTTAGCTATTGACTTAATGAAAAAATGTTGCGTATAAAAGTTGTTCCTCAAAAAACGATCTACAAAAATGGTCTGACATCATTTTTTCGTAAAATGATTAAAATAAAAAAAATTGTGTGTCAGCACGACGCACAACTGGAGTTTACTTCATACTCAACGTTGAAATTTCTACCCTAACGTTGAGTAAATAAGGTTGGTCTTCGTTGGTTGGGTGTACTCCGTACAACACCGTGGCTATTCAAATAGTTTACACATAAGCCGAAAGATGGCGCTGATATACATGTGAACGAAAACCAACCTTATTTACTCAACGTTAGGGTCGAAATTTGCATCGTTGTGAAAAACGTGACACGGGCATTCGACAACTCAAGCGAAAACCAACCTTATTTACTCAAGGTTAGGGTAGAAATTTAAACGTTGTGAAAAACGTAACAAGGTCATTGATAAATTGATTTTACTGTCCGGATTTTTCTCATACCGGGCTGCTAAAATCGATTCTTAAGGAGTAAACTCCAAAAAAAGTTATATCGAAAAATATAAATCTTCTCGAATTTCTGAACATTTTCGCTTATAACTTTTTTATTTATAGTTCTACGACAAAAAGTTACTGGACCATAGTTTTTTTTAACAGATAAATAGTTTAAGAGATATATCGTAAAAACCATTTCAACCCCTATTTTCAAGATGGCGGCCGTGGGACAAGGGTGGCGACCCCACAAACTTGGTTTTAGCTTTACACTGACCCCCCCCTACACATCAAAAAAATAAAATTACGTCCTCTAAAAAACGCAAGGTAAGGCCTAAAAAATGTAACATTTCAATGGACTAATAGCCAAAACCATATTATTTATCTCTTGAAAGTCCTTTAAATACATAGGTACTGTCATGAAAACGTGTGAAATAATGACGCTGCCCCGTTCACTGACCGCATATCGCCGATACAATATTATTACAAGCGTGTCACGAGCTTAACGAATCTTAATATCTATGTAGTAACAACGCCAAGCAAGATGAATGGCTATTAGGCGTCTATTAACTGTTATATTTTGACACATTGCCCCATGGTATATACCTATATTTTAACTAGTGATTGAGGACATTCCTCATAGGTTGGGCAATCTTAAAATACATATTTTTTATTCAAACTGGTTTTAAAAAGTATTTTTTATTTTAATAAGAGTTGCGCTTGACTACGATATAACCAAATGGTACGCTCTAAAGTTGGCTTCACACGTTTGCCCCAATAAGTCCCAGGTATAAGAGATGAAAATTTTCTGCGAAAGTACATCAGGCACTCTCGGCCAACACCCAATGTTGCTATAATTGTTGGGGGCCTATTTTGTCAATCCACATGTTATGCGAGCAATATTAGGGTCAAGTTTGGGGCAACCGCGAAAAACCAAAGTAAGATAATACATAAGAAATCTTTGTTTAAGGTATTCTTATATATCTTACTGAAATGGATGCCCAGATATATTATAACTGAAATGAAGCCTGTTTACTTTGAGTATCAAACCACCCGTTTATGAAACACCTTACGCCTTACGAACATATTATAATTTGTTTGCCTTGTAGTTCTTGATCTTGCATAACTGTGTATTTGACATTCGAGGCTGATGACTTCAATGATATCGCTTTCATCATACGAGCACATACCTACTAGATAAAAGCAGTCTCGTGTCACGTCACATGGCACTGGCAGACATCGCAAATATTGAAATCTCTAGTTGACGTTGGCCCTGAGTGCCGGCCAAAGTGTGATCGCTGTATACGCCAAGATCCTTTAATGTTTGCACCGAAACCAATACCAGATAAGCTAGCGGTGAGGTATTGAAATCAACGAGCAGCTTTTTAAAGCAGCTTTTTATATGTTTTCCATTCAAAATCAGATCGGAAAATAATACAATAATTATGATTTATATGCCCTTTACAGAACTAGTTCAAAAAATGCCTATGACGAACGAACTAGCATCAAAAAACTTCCGCGATGCATGCTATTTACAAGTGGTTGAAAAACGATTCCTGAAATAAAGCTTTTTTAACCGGCTTTAAAAAAGGAGGAGGTTCCCAATTCGTCGTATGTTCACCGATTACTCGAAGACGCCTGAACCGATTTGGAAAATTCTTTTATGTTTCAAGGGGTATACTTTCCAGGTGGTCCCATTTAAATTTTATCGAAATCATTCAAGCGGTTCTTAAAAAAGCAACAATCAATTAATAATTTGTAGTGGCGCGTTTGAAGTCGGTTTTTTAAAAATATTTTTCTATTTAATTATTTAAAGCAGCTTTTTCAATCTGTTATTTATATAAAAGCCTATGTTACATACATGGACGTATAAAAAAGGCGGACGGAGTCTCGCTAAGAAAGAACTGAAGCACTGCAATGGCGGCGGCGCGAGTTTGTGTGAGTGGCATAAAGGGTTGCCATGTGGAAAAAAATTTCCCCATTTTATTATAATACACTCTATCAAAACATAACAAAACATTGACACATAATACAACTATTACTATGTAACTTTAATATAAATCATTACATACGGTATTATCATACCAAACGGTACATTGTTCACCGAGGGCAAAAAGGGCGAGTTGCATATTTTATCTTTTACTTACTTTTTTGGTACTGTATAAGTAGCAACACGAAGTGTGCCTCCTATTGTTGTGTATAAATCTTCAGTATCAAAATGTACACTGCAAATTACACTCGAATTGGACGGGAGCCAATCATTCGTTTCTACTCTCTCTACACTAGCGGCACGCTATGATGGCCGGTTTGACGTTTGTCCGCTCATGAAGTTCCGTATTAATTGATAACGACTTTGAAGGAAATAATTGTATTACTTTATTGACGATAGTGATGTGCAGAGATTCATAAATTTTATCGAATGTAGTTTTAGGTTTAGGACTCAAAATTTATTTATTAAATTGATTTCTAAAATGTATACAAGTGTAGAAAAATCAGTTTGCACCATTTAAGGGGTGAATGTACTTGTGAATATGAACAATTTTCACTATGTGGACAAACCTCTGAAATCGCAAAAAAAAAAACAGCTGTTTCATACAAAAGGTAAAATTTTTATTTTTATATGATATATACCACAACTCGGCATTTGGTTTTCTAAATTGAAAATTTTTAAAAATGGAATCTAATACGATCGTCACATAGGATCGCTGGCTAGCACAACTACTACCTCCGGCAAACTCGCGTCAATGCTCAATGCAAAACAAAGCAGTTTCGAATTGACGTTGCTTCGAAAAGTATAAACTGTCAGTGCAATGCGATTGTGATATAGTTTTGACCTGGCTTTGGATTTCAAATATTGATACTGCATTACTGTTGACCCTTGCTCGTTAATTTGGACTCTGTTCAAGCCCTTTGTTGTGGATTTCGTCGATATGACCGAACGTACGCAGAGAACTGTTCTAAATAGTCAGACACGTGAGTTCGTAATACGACTTCGTAACTATTTCGATCGTGAAGCTCAAAATGGAGGGCCAATTTTACCTATAACGTCAGTGGTTGAACGCGTAGCTGATGCGCTTAATATTGGACAACGAACTGTTAGACGGATAACTAAAAAAAAATATGGCGAGACTGGCACAGAAGAAAATAAACTTCACACACCAAAAAAGAGAAAACGAGCAAAACCAGTCGTAGGCATCGATAGCTTTGATGCCGATGCTATCCGAAGACATGTTTACGGCTACTATTTACAGAAGGAGTATCCAACAAGAAAAAAGTTGGTGCATTCACTGAAGGAAGCTGGATTATTCTTCGGTGGGGAAAGTTCTTTAACGAAGATTTTGAAGACCATTGGATTTCGATACAAAAAATGTAACAAACGCAAAATATAGATGGAAAGATTTGATATAGCGATGGCAAGGTATACTTTTTTACGGCAAGTGAAAGAAATCAAAAATTGGCAAAATGTTGTGTTCTTGGATGAAACATGGCTTAATGCTAACCATACTGTAGGCCGTTCTTGGAACGATGACACAGCAGCATCTACTTCCAAAGTTCCTGTAGGAAAAGGATCGCGACTTATAATTTGTCACGCCGGAACCATCAACGGGTTTGTCGAAGGTTCTCTCATGGCTTTTGCGTCAAAAACCACTGGAGACTATCATGAAGACATGAATGGAGAAAAGTTTACTGAATGGTTTACCTCAATGTTGTGTAGCCTCCCTGAACCATCTATTATAATTATGGACAACGCCCCATACCACTCGATGCAAATTGACAAGCCACCTGCCCAATCCCAAAAGAAAGCTGATATCGTCGCATGGCTTCGTAAAAATGGCGTAGATGCAAACATGAATATGTTAAAAGCGGAATTAGTACGTCTTTTAAAAGAAAACAAACCAACCAAGATCCGATACGTCATTGACGAAATAGCATTAGAACATGGGCACAGAGTTATACGGTTACCGCCTAACCATTGTGAGTATAATGCGATTGAGTTGGTGTGGGCTCAAATTAAGGGATATGCTGCAAGACACAATACAGAACCCCCATTTACCATAAAAAAAATGCTAAAATTATTAGAAGAAGCTTGTGAACATGTGACTAAAGGAGACTGGGAAAAGGTTGTGAATAGAACTGTTAAATTAATAAGGGAAGATTATGAAAGAGATGTGAAAATAGATAATATTATAGAAAACGAACATATAATTATTAATGTAGGTAATGATAGCAGTGACGACAGTGAAAATAGTAGTATGGACGAATCTGATTAATTATGGCCTTTTGTGGCACCTTTTTTGGTATCTTTTGTATTCATATGTTTCTTGTGTGCATATAAAGTATGTATATTCATTTTCATTCAAATATTCAGTTCGTTCAAATAAATTAAATAAACATATACATTTTTGTTTTATTAAACCTATTTAATCAGGTACAAAAACAAAACTTAATTGTTTTTTGTTCGAGAATAAATTGACATTCCACATCACTATTGTAATGTGTCAAACCGGCCATCATAGCGTGCCGCTAGTGTAATTATATTAATTAAGTCGTTCCTCCATACTTCATTGGTTTTATGAAACCTTAAAAGCATAGTTCTTTTATATAATAAGTAATACGTGACATAAAAAAATCGGCCAAGTGCGAGACGGGGATCATTCTTTTAGCGTTCCGTACATATAACCAAATAACTTTTTTTAACCCTAGATATTTAGATATCTTAGATAGTACTACTTAAAGAAATTTCAAATTCCTAACTATTTATTATTATTATATATTCTTTATTTGTGCCACAAAAACAAAAACCATACAAAAGAAACAAAGACAAAAAATGTGACACAAAAGGCGGCCTTATCGCTTAGATGCGATCTCTACCAGGCAACCTTAAATAAGAAAAATTGAACTGCAGGTGTTCATTTCCTATAAAAGACGTACATACAAATAACTACATACTAATACATAACCAATAATAAACAAATAAATAAAACAATATTATATTTATAAAATAAACTAATATACTATTAATTCAGTAAAAATAAGAAAAAAGTTTTTTTGTTTAGTTTTTGAGATAAACCCCGTAATTCTTTATTTTTGTAGCTAAAAAGTAAAAAAAACCCGGCCAAGTGCGAGTCATAAAATAATAAAAAATAAAATTTTATTTCGACTCCTTTTCCATGTATGGGAGCACCCTTTATTTTTAATTTAATTTTGTTTTTATAGCGGCAATAGATACACACTGTGAAAATTTCAAATGTCTACCTATTACGGTTTATGAGATATAGCCCGCTGACAGACGGACAGATGGATGGACGGACGGACGGACAGATGGATAGCGGAGGCTTAGTAATAGGGTCCCGTTGGCACTCTTTGGGTACGGAACCCTAAAAATAGCAATTTCCCATAATTTTGGGTAATTTTCCCTAGAAATGATAACTGCAACACTCGTCACATGACTCATGTTTTGTGTTCCAAAAATAGCAATTTGATTTATGACAAAAAATTCGAAAATAAGTGATTTTATGATTGACTTCTTATTATGAAAAGTGATTCCTTGATGTTTGTTCATAAAACTACTGTGATTTTTGCAAAATTTCACGACACAAGACGCCCTATTTCTTTTTGTTTACATTTACGAAAACAACTACTCGTGGGCGACGCTTTGCCGCGAATGGCGGCCGACAGGCATATCCTTTAGCAGCCCGCACACAGTCAATAATATTGTCGAAAATATTGACGAAAATATTGACAATATTTTCGTCAATATTTAGACCCCGCACACTACGCAGTAATATTGTCAATATTTCTAACAAAAAGTGATTTCAGAAAGGCTCTTTTAGGGTTCCGTTAAAAAAAATTAAATTATTATATTTCCATGTACCCATAGAAATATTTTAATTTATTTTTTTTAATTTAATTTAATTTTTATTATTTGTTGTTATAGCGGCAATAGAAATACATAATATGTGAAAATTTCATCTGTCTATCTATTACGATTTACGAGATACAGCCCGCTGACAGACGGACGGACGGACGGACAGCGTAGGCTTAGTAATAGGGTTCCGTTGGTACCCTTTGGGTACGGAACCCTAAAAATAATTTTCGATTTTTCTTTATTCCAATGATGTTGGGCCACTATTATACATTATTATATATTATATATTATTATATACAATGCCCAATTTCATGTCGATAGCTTTAATAGTTACTGAAATAATCGACTGTGACAGACGGACGGACGGACGGAGAAAGTCTCACCATAAGGGTTCCATTTTTACCATTAATGATGGCTTAAATACTGGATGACAAAGTGGAAAAATGGAATTAAATCATTTAAATCTAATAAAAGAACTTCGAAATACAGAAAAAGATGATTTTAAAAATTACATGAGAATAAAAGGTAGTAGCTTTCAAAAAATACTATCTTTAGTAACCCCTTACTTAAAAAAACAAGATATACTGATGCGAAAATCGTTACGTCTCCCACGTTCTAAAAAATTCTATTAAATATTCTTTTTCATTGCTTGTTGCACTGGGGATGTCCTCCATTTTTGGTTGCGAGCGCACGTCCTCCTGCCTTGAAATCTTTTTTCAACTAAAATATTGACGCGCGCCCGCACACTGTCAATATTATTGTCAATATCCCTGCCTCCCCCCGATATTGACGAAATTTCCGAACTTCGTCAATAATATTGATCAAACCCCGCACACAGTCAATAATATTGTCAATATTCGTAAATATTGACAATAATATTGACTGTGTGCGGGGTGCCTTTTGTGAATGTGTGCGTGATCGTTTGTACCTACACGCGAGCAGGCATATCTGAATGCTTCACTATGGTGTAAAGAGAGATGGAGTCCGCCTTTTTTATACGTCCATGGTTACATAGATACAAAAATTCTACAGCAAGTCAGCGCTAGACGCACGCAGCAAAATGTAGGTCTTGTACATATTCGCCCAGTGCATTCGCCGAGCACGTTGGACCAACGTATAAGAGGGGCACTAGCATTGCAGCGGTATTATCAGAGGCAATAACAAACATTCCGCTTCTATAAATAAATCATCATGAATAATATGCAATATGTACTTACAACCACGCCAATAATTATGCCACGGTCTAAATTAAACTATTGATCGAGAATTTTGTGCAAAACTCGTACCTATGCTATGTATATTTATCGCAAAATTTCGTCTTGGCAATAGTGGAATATGACATCATGAAAAATCCAACGTGGTGGCCCGAATATAGCAATTATAAATAATCTAGACCAGGAAAAAGTATTGCGTATCGAGTGTGGTATCCTCATTAGGTAAATTTCGAAAATATATTAAAAAAAATAAAATTATTTGGCACTCGGGGACTGCCGCGGTAAAGCTATAGCATTTATTATCAACTTATGCAATTATAATATTTATGCAATATTTTTTTTGCATGATAAAAATTATGCAAAAAAATAATTAAAAAACAAACAAAGAAGAAAAGCGCACTGTCACTACTTCGCGAGTGAGATTCGAACCTGCGACATCATACACCATACGGTAAAGAAAGCGGCCGCTCGCCCACTGCGCCAAACAGAGCTACTTGTGAACCTCTAAAATGTTGAACGCTTACTGAACGACGGTGTTAGGTTTATTTTCGTTACGGAATTTCTTGATTCGGTCGCCGCGCTCAAACTGTTTGTCCTAGTTCAAAGCCCGCGATAAAAGCTATGCAATAGCTTAATAATTATGACAGTAGGTATTAACTGTTTGTAGAAGTCATAAAGTTAAGATAAATTACTATCGAGTATTGGTTTCAGATGAAAGATCTCCACTCTCGATGTATATAAATTCCGAAAATATAATAATATAACATGCATATAATATACTTAATATGCATAATGTATTGAGATTGGTCGCGTTACTGCTATTTATAAAACTTTTTTTATTTTAAAGTTCAACCGGTTGCTACTTGGAATTAATTTGCATCGTACCTACCTACAATTTAAAAGCGTAGCCGTAATAAAAAAATACCAATTATAATATGTAAGATCCTTTCACCAAAACCAACCAACCAACCAAACAACCAGCATAATATGCTCATAATTATTGAAGTAGCTAGGACTAGACTATCTTTTGTTTTGGGCGATGACGGTTAAAAATTTTTTCCTTATACGCAGGTAAAACCTATCGCTAGTGCTGCAACATTGTTTTATCATGAAAAAGTGATAGTGATTTTAACTAGCAGTAGAAAAAATTGCTTAGTAGGTATATCATGCTCTATGAAAACTATGTTATACCTAGTTGAATAGTAAGCTCACAGAAACTTATGGAAAAGAATTGAAACTTTAAGACATACCTATCTACATAATATTATCATACAAATATTATAAACACAAAAGTGTGTTTGTTTGTTTGTTGCTTTGTCCTTCAATCACGCCAAAACAGAGCTACGGATCGACGTAATTTTTTGCATGGCTATAGTTGAGGACCTGGAGAGTGACATAGGCTACTTTTTATCCCGGAAAATCAAAGAGTTCCCAAAGGACTTTAAAAACTAAATCCACGGGGACGAAGTCGCGGGCATCAGCTAGTTATTCATATTATATAAAAAAAGTCATATATAATTTAATATACAAAATTCTTTTTAAAAAACCGCCTTCAAACGCCCGCGCCACTACAAAGTGTATAATTTTTTGTTGATATTTTAAAACCCGCTCGACCGATTTCGATAAAATTTCAATGGGACCACGTGGGAAGTATACCGTTTGAAACGACAAAAGAATTTTCAAAATCGGTTCAGGCGTCTTCGAGTAATGGGTAAACATACATAAAAAAAATCGGCCAAGTGCGAGTCGGGCCTCGCTCTTTAAGGGTTCCGTTAAAAAAAATATTTCCATGTACCCATGGAAATATTTTAATTTAATTTTTTTAATTTAATTTAATTTTTATTATTTGTCGTTATAGCGGCAATAGAAATACATAATATGTGAAAATTTCATCTGTCTATCTATTACGGTTTACGAGATACAGCACGCTGACAGACGGACGGACGGACGGACGGACGGACGGACGGACGGACAGCGTAGGCTTAGTAATAGGGTCCCGTTGGTACCCTTTGGGTACGGAACCCTAAAAAAGATTACGACGAATTGATAACCTCCTCCTTTTTTGAAGTCGGTTAAAAACGGTGATGCAGCAAACGAGCGCTATACCATAATATATTTACGAACAATAAAAAACTTTAACTATCACATATTTTTTCATCAAACCAAAATCTTCATTTCCAATTCAGATTTCTCGTAAACTTAAATAAAATCTATTCTGAAAGGAAAGCAAAAGCGTTACAAATTCTAGTCAATTTCGTTCACTGTTTTTAACACTACGAGTAGTAAAACTTGAACTGTGTAATTACTCGCAGCAAATCAATTCCTGCAAGTTTTGGCTATTCTGAAGTTTCAACTCTGACATTGGCAACAAAAGTCATTTTATATTATGATATTGGCATTATTGACATAGGTACATACGAGTACCTAGTTTTAAAAAACTACCTTTTGCATGCTACCCTTTTTCAGTGTTTTTTAAAATCCCGCGGGAATTCTTAGTTTTTAACCGACTTGAAAGAAGGAGGAGTTTTTCAATTCGTCGGAATCTTTTTTTTTTCCTTTTTTTTATGTATATCCACCGAATGTACTCGAAGACGCCTGAACCGATTTGGAAAATTCTTTTTTGTTTGAAAGGGCATACTACCCAGGTGGTCCGATTTTTATCGAAATTGGTCGAGCGGTTTTTAAAAAATCAATATAAAAATTATATACTTTGTAGTGGCGCGGGTGTTCGAAGTCGGTTTTGCCTATGTCACTTTCTAGGTTCTCAACTACAGTCTACACCAGTTGCGCAAAAAAAACATAGACCCGTAGCTCCGTTGCTACGTGATTGAAGAAGGACAAACCAACAAACACACATTCGCATTTATAATATTAGCTGTCGATATGACTCGGGTAGGTAGGTATCATATTCCTGACTGGAATTACCAAAGAACAATGCAGTCAACTGGTACCAAATCTGCGAAATTGGCTGACTCATTACATTACCTTCAAATATATCATAAGGTTCTAAGGAAATGCCTGTAATCCAACCGCATTGCACGAAGCGCATTGAATTATGATTCAAATCCAAATTGAGACACAAAATGTTAATACTTTTTAGGGTTCCGTTCCAAAATGGTAAAAATAGAACCCTTATAGTGCGACTTTCCCGTCCTTCCGTCCGTCTGTCACAGTCGATTTTATTTTAGTAACTATTAAAGCTATCGACATGAAAGGAATAATTGTATATAATAGTGGCCCAAGATCATTGGAATTAAAAAAAATCGAAAATTATTTTTAGTTTAATTAAAACAGGGGGAAAAAGGAAATTTCAAATACAGAGTGGGATGTCATATGTAAGGGCTTTACCTGTACATTCTAAAACAGATTTTTATTGGTTTTAATACGTAATAGTTTTTGATTAATCTTGCAAAATGTCGAAAAAATACCGCCCCCCACCCTTATCTCCGAAGTTTACCAATCGAAAAATCAGAAATAATTATGGTCAATAAAAGTTCATGTAAGGATATTTTACAGGAAAAATAAAACCAACACTCTAACTAGTATAGTTTTTTTGATATTAACAATAAACCTCTACAAAGTTAACGATTCATAAAAACAAAAAAAAAATATGAATAAGCAATATAATATAATGCGAGTCCGACTCGCACTTGGCTGTTTTTTTTAACTTGGAGCGATGGCACACAGTGGCAAAACACTAAGAACTTGTTGTGGGTATCGACTTTGGTATTTGAGATTATCTCGGCTTTTTTTGCGAGAATTCTCAGAAACCAAATAAGATCCCCCTGTAAATAACTTTCTTGTGACGCATCGCTAAAAGTTTCTTATCAAAAAGTCTTTGTATTGTGTTAGAACGGTAACTTATAACTGTAGTATTTTTTCACAAAATATTTCTAAACAATGTTATCAGTGTGTAGAGTCCCCGCGGCGCAGTTTGAACGTATCAACAACGTACCCGCTACTGAAACTATATGTTAACATCTACAGACGTGCCAACTTCCATTACAGCAAGTTGGAAGCCAATTTTTCCGAACGCAGAATGTAGGCGTGCAGAAGTAACAAATAAATTAACAGACATATTTCCTATCCAATATCAATCATATTACTAGCAGATGTTCGCCTTTTTGTCCACGTTGATTAAGGATTTTCAAAAATCTAATGAAAAAAAATCCAAAATCTCTGATTTAGTGGGAGAATAAGTTACCCTATGTTTGTGTCTTATGGTTGGTGGGGACACATAGTTCGAAGATCCGAAAGACGATTAGATTTTAAGGTATTGGGATGGCAACCTCGCAACTTAAAGTGTTGGCAGATCCCGCACTAGGTGAACCAGGGAGCCGCAGAATTTAAGCAACGCAAGAACGAGGCGGGTGGCATTTCCAAAGAGACCTATATGCTCACAATGGATGTCGTTTATCGTATCGGTAGACGAAGAATAGAACGATAATAATAATAATATTAAACGCGTGTAATAATGTCAAATGCTTTACAAACACGAACGACATTGTGGCTCGTTCACACGAAAGTTGCGCTGATACGAGATCAACACGATATTGTCATTACATTAATCATTACCGTCCTTGTATGCCTTATTGTACGTCCGTTATTATTAACACGAACGGAGAGAACTACCTAATTAAATTCTTCTTTACTTAACACCTAGAATTTGCCCGCATCTAGGAATGTTTAATTAATTGGAATCTTTAATCCCATAGGAATATTTTTACTTTCTCGCTTGTTTTTGGATAATTTTCATGGCGTCAATTTTGTCTGTTTTTTTGTTTAATTAGCAATTAGCGTGGACAAAAAAAATCGGCCAAGTGCAAGTCGGGCCTCGCTGGTTTGGGGTTCCGTACATATGACTAAACCACTTTTCTAGTCTAACTAGATATTTAAATATCTTAGTTCTTAGATAGTACTAAATTAGCATATGGGGAAAAATGCTCGTTTGTTTTGGCCACAATTACTTACATAAACCGCATCATAAATCGGCGTTTTCTAATTGTATTTGTTGTTTAAATACACTATATAGTACATAATATACAGAAATTTCAAATTCCTAAGTAGTTTAGTTTTTGAGATAGACCCTCAAAGTCTAAAGATAGTTGGTCTAAAACCGAAAACTTTGACGGCCCCCCTTTTCTTCATTTTTGTAGCTAAAAAATAATAAAAAATATATTTGAACTCTACTTATGAGTTCTAGATAATGACACCCCAAATGCCAGGGTAACAAAATAAAATTTTATTTTGACTCCTTTTGTATGTAATTTTTTTTAATTTAATTTAATTTTTATTATTTGTTGATATAGCGGCAATAGAAATACACTCTTTGAAAATTTCAACAGTCTACCTATTACGGTTTACGAGATACAGCCCGCTGACAGACGGACGGACGGACGGATGGACAGACGGACAGCGGAGGCTTAGTAATAGGGTCCCGTTGGTACCCTTTGGATACGGAACCCTAAAAGATAGCTGAAAAATTTCAACTTTATTAGTTTCTGAATCTCTTTCACGCGGAAAAACTTGATGAGACTATTAATATTTGACTACGGAAATTTAAAAATATTTTTTTACAAGCTTTTATTTAACTTACAATGTATGTATCCTATGTATGTAGGTATGTATGTAAGTATGTATGTTTAGGTCAAATCTTGCAAGATGAATTACAACTACTTCCCGGTTTCCGATTGAGCTGAAATTTTGCATATACTCGTGCATGTAAATCAGATGACAATGCAATATTATTGTGACATGGAACTGATCTGATGATGGACCTGAAAGATGACTATGGGAACTCTAATAAAACGATGTAACCCCATGGAATTAGGGCTCGTTTGATTTGTCTTGATAAGTACTCTGGTCCTTGATGATGTCCAGGGTCTCGTGATGGAGCTGAAAGGTGCTTAAGGGAACTCTGTAATAAAACGACGTAACTCCATCGAGTTTGGGCTCGTTTGATTTATCTTGACAAGTAATCTGGTCCTCTTGATAATATCCAGGGTCTGATGATATAGGTAAGCTACTAAAAGTTTAAATAAAAAAAAAGTGTGTGTCACCTCCGGCCTCCGACGCACGACTGGAGTTTACGCGCGAGTCGCGTCGCTATATCCTTCTCTATGCGCGCGACTCGGGTCCGAGCGCGCCCCGACCGACTTTCGCTTGGCCGATCGCTACGCGCTCGGCTACCCGAAGCGAAAGCTCTTTCGCACGAAAACCAACCTTATTTACTCAACGTTAGGATAGAAATTTCAACGTTGAGAAAAACGTAACGAGGTCATTGATAAATTGATTTTACTGCCCGGATTTTTCTCATACCGGGCTGCTAAAATCGATTCTTAAGGAGTAAACTCCAAAAATTACACTTGTTTAAAAACCGCTCGACTGATTTCGATAAAAAATAGGACCACCTGGGAAGTATATTCTTTGAAACAAAAAAATAATTTTCCAAATCGATTCAGGCGTCTTCGAGTAATCGGTGAACATACATTAAAAAAAAGATTCCGACGAATTGAGAAACACCTCCTTTTTTGAAGTCGGTTAAAAATACTCTAATACCTACTTACTGGACGTTCACACAATAATTTGAAGAATCGGCTGTCGTACAAAAATGCGTATCTAACCACATTACGTTACGGAAAAACCAATCGCTTGCTTAGCAAATCGTGATTAAAATGACGTCTTTGGTTTAAGCGAACCTCAAACAATTCTATTCAAATGCGTGCACTCACGTAATGGGGGAAATTATTAAAATCTGCAAACGTATGGTTTACGCAGTATACCTACTCGTAATGCAATGACATTATTTTAGCATCTTATACAGCATTCTTTACTTCACTACCGGCCGTGGCCATGCTAATTACCACTCTACCGTCAAAGACGTGCCGCCAAGCGATATAGCGTTCCGGCACGATGACGTGTAGAAACAGATTAGGGGTATGGGTACGTTGCCATACTCCTTCCAAGTTAACCTGCTACCATCTACATCGTCACTTACCATCAGCTGAGATCGCAGTCAAGAAATATCTTGCCATCGAATAGAAACAATTAACGCCATCAAGTGGTTCATCATCATCATTAGCAACCCATCAACCGCTCACTCAGAGAAGGGTTATAGGCCAATCACGCTGGCCCAATGCGAATTGGCGGACTTCATACACCTTCGATAACATTATGAAGAACTCTCAGATGTGCAGGTTTCCTCACGATGTTTTCCTTCACCGTTGAAGCAGCTTAAACGCACTTGACTCCGAAAAGTCGATCGAACCTGCGACCCCCCGAATAAGAGACCACAGTCCTAACCAATATCACTGGTATCACTGCTTCATCAATTAGTTAATATAAGATAATAATACACTATCGCTTTAGGCTAAGTACCATGTACGGATAGCATATGAAGGTGAATAAACAAATTAAAGTTTCTTACCGTCAACTTTGGTGTTGGGCGAAGCCGGTGCGGATTCCACATCTGAGTGCAGGCTGTAGGAGTGCTCTGTCTTGATGGGGGCTGCGCCGAGCGCGGCGTCCGTCATGAGTCTGTCGTGTAGGATTACGCCGAGCTTAGAGTCGCGGTCGATCATCCAGCCGCCCATTTCTGAGTCCTCGTCTATCACATCTTGCATATCCTGTCAAAGAAAAAAAAAATTAAGTGGCACTCGGGGACTGCCGCGGTAAAGCTATTGCATAGCATTTTTTATCAACTTATGCAATCATAATATTTATGCAATATTTTTTTTGCATAAAAATAATTAAAAAACAAACAAGAAAAGCGCATTGTCACTACTTCGCGAGTGAGATTCGGACCTGCGACATCATACACCATACGGTAAAGAAAGCGGCCGCTCGCCCACTGCGCCAAACAGAGCTACTTGTGAACCTCTAAAATGTTGAACGCTTACTGAACGACGGTGTTAGGTTTATTTTCGTTACGGAATTTCTTGATTCGGTCGCCGTGCTCAAACTGTCTGTCCTAGTTCAAAGCCCGCGATAAAAGCCATGCAATAGCTTAATTAATTTTTCAAAAGTTTCTTAAATCTTCATAAGCCTTAATTCAGGTTCATTCTGGTACCCAAATAGTAGTATTTGGGTAACGATCAAATGTAATTTCGGTAAGTATGATGGTAGAAAAATCTCAAGCACGTTTCAAAACATACGTTTGCGAGGTCAATAGCTCGAGCTATTAATTCGCGCGGTTCGTACTCAGATTCGCTCGGCCCTCACCTTGGCCGAGTGTAAATAGAAGCCGCTCAAATAGTTGTACTCAGACTATGGGAAAAGATAAACGGTAGCGTTTGTTGAAGTGAAGCCTGCACTGTTGTGCGTATTGTCTCACGCACACCAACGAACTCTGAATTCGGGGTGTTTTTTCTTGAGTAGGTAAAAATGTCTTAGGGCACGGTACTATTTTAAAACGACTTCAAAAAGGAAGTGGTTGTAAGTATAACTGAAAATTGTATAGGAAGCTAAATATGAAATCACTTCTCAATTGCATTACCATTACATAATTATTACATTTCATTAATCTCGACAGCATAGCATTTATCACGTGCTTTAACGGTGAAGGAAAACATCAAACAAAATCAGTAAGTACAGCTAAGAGTTGTCTATAATGCTCTCAACGGACTATGGCCAAATTGTGATTGGTGGTTGCGATCTTCACACTGATGCAATCATTTTTAGAAAATCCTACAAGTCAACGGTTTATCTATTTTTTCCATTCGTCTGAATAGTGGAGGCGAATTGAGTTAAGACAGCATATAAACGCTCACGCCTTCCAAACACGGTCGCCGACCCCTTTGGAGCGAGGACGCCCGACGACTGCGCGACGAGCCAAGCGGCAAGCCACTCCGATACCGCCTATAGGTGGATGACCAAGCCTTATTTTGTACTGTTTAGAATGGTTAGTTAAAGCCCTATACACCTACGAATGTTTGTCAGATTCTTTGCCGGATTCGTAACTATTACTATACTTATTACTATACTATGTTGATTAAGGATCACACTCACTAAACATAACCTCTCATAATACGTGGTAACTGGTAAGTGCTGTTGTTGAAAAAAAATCTGTAGACAAAATAGCAATTAGAGCATAGTCAATCTAGTATATTATAGTAGTCTGGGTGTACTAACTTTTGAAATGCAATCCTATATTCAGCCCGGGTCCTATATTCAATCTATTTGTAGCTAATCTGAAGATAATACTGATGAATGAACTAGAGATCGTATATTATATTGAATAAATATATAATCGTACATATTTAGTATAGATTGAATAATTATAGGAATCAAATAATTATAGGAAAGGATAGGAGATCATTAGATGGATAGGATGACAGATAGTGCACAAAGTGCAACGCCTGACTCCTACATGCGACATTATAGTACCTACAATGACACAAAAATTATCACCAAGACAGAATACCTAAACAACTTTATTATTTTACGCACACTTCAATCGCATTTAATCACCGATCAAGGCTGCACACCAGAACTAAAGGCCAATCCTCTCCTACTAAAAAATATTATTACACCGTAGGTTTATCGGGGGTGATATTGACAGCAAAAGTACATGTAGGTAAGATGCGAAGCGATGAAAGAATCTAATAGATCGCATGAGCACGGACGCGAAAGAAGTTGCGGATAAAAACCATGTAGAGTAAATTCGGCGTATCGCATTGGGGGTATTGTACTTTCGGTCGCCGCCTCATTCTTGGCCGCCGCTTGTGGGAAACACCGTCTTTCACACTCGGGAACGTGATGGAAATTAGAATTACAATCCGCATGAGGGCTATTGTACACTGTTGTAGAATAGAACTCAAAAGGAGCCTCAAACAATGTGCATTAGAATCACAATCATAATAAAGGACGGATCTGATTATTGTCTCTGAACAATATGAAACAATGTCGTAATCCACGTTCGTGTGTGAATTCTTCTTGGATGGATGTCAATGCGGTTTACACCATCACTTATACCTTAGAATGTTACACTTGGGGCCTGTTTCACCACCTTCAAGTAAACTTTAGACGTTTTAACAGATTGCCCATACAAAAACTGTCAAAACCTCAACTTTATTACTTGAACGTGGTGAAAAAGGCCCTTACACTAAGAAAGGTTTGTGATACCCGCTAGTAGATAATATGACACATCGATCGGATGGCGAACGCGTGCGTCGCGTCGGCTCGAAGTATAAATGTCGCGTCGTCGTAGGTGTGAATAACAGAGACGACGTTCTACGAAACCGGGGCTGGCTTCTTTCTGGGTCTCGATGCTTCGATATTTATTGCCGGGTACTTACGAGTAGTATAACGGCGTGCACAGCGTAAGAAGTCAGCATGCCTCATGATAATTATTGTTTTCTAAGGAATCTATCGAAATATAAGAAGATTAAAACAAAGTGCTAAGTAATTGGATTAACCTACACTCAGTATTGATGATGAAACTAAGTATGATAATAGTACCAAACCTAGCTGGGTATTATTTTCGCGTTTGATCGGCAGAGCGTGCGGTTAGCTCTCGACGAGCTCGATCAAATCTGATGTAACGTTTTCTCTTCTTTATACCTACGGTGAAGAAATATTTAACTTTCGATTCTTTGCCAACAAGACTGAAATTTATTGAGAGAATATTCAATCTATCTGTAGTAAACGAGAGACGTTTACTAAGCAACATTTTGAATACTAAGGCCCGGTTGCGTGAAGAGTCGTTATAGTTAAGTTATCGTTAAAGCTAAATGTGACAGCCGAAACACATGTATTTCGGCTATCACATTCAGCTTTAACGATAACTTAACTATAACGACGCCTCACGCAACCAGGCCCTAGTCAAAAATTTCATTTCAACTTTGCTAAGTAACTTATCTTCAGATTACGGATAGATTAAATATAGGAACCTGTTCAATAGAGGACACGCGACTAAACCAAAAGTCTACAAAATATCTCTTAGTTTTCAGTAAAATGTCATGAGAGAACAGTTGTTATTTCTACCTACAAATGCCGTTTTATACAAATACCAACTTTGCTAGGTAACTCATCTTCAGTTTAAGACAGCGAGCGCACAAGCGGGCACTTTTAAACTGGCGTATGCGTCTCGAAGAGGAGAGGAATGCACGCCAACGCGCTGTTGGTGCAATACTGCCAAGTTTTGAGGCCTGGCTGGAAAGGAAGAGTGGCAATATCACCTTTAGACTAACCCAGATACTAACCGGACATGGCTGTTTCGGTGAGTACCTGAGTCGGATTGGTCTCGAGGCAACTGCACGGTGTCATCACTGTAGTGAGGATCGGGACACTGCACAGCATACGTTAGAAGAGTGTCCTGCTTGGGATGCTGAACGCTGTGCCCTAATGAACATTGTGGGAAACGACCTCTCTCCACCAGCTGTGATAGCGGCTATGTTGACAAAGGACGAAGCGTGGAAGGCAGTGGTCTCCTTCTGTGAGACCGTAATGGTTAAGGAGGCCGCTGAGCGGGCCCGAGAGCGATCTGATCCTGCTCGAAGACGTAGACGCCGGGGCGGCGATGACCACCGTCCAAATCTGTCTTTACAAATAGCGCAATAGTCCCGAAGGACCTCAGGGTTGCTAGTGGCTGTAGTGAGGGCTTCAGCCACTCATTTTTCGATCTTATGTGACCTTGGGAAGAAGGCAGCTTGATGTGGCACAAGTAGCCTTACCTCCTAGCGAGGTGCGCGTAGTTTTGCCGGGACGAGCCCATAATGAGCGTCGCGCAAGGAAGGCACCGGTATGTGTTCGAAAGAGATCTCGGAGCCTTCCAATATGCGCTGACGGTGGCCATCGAGGGGGTTTTAGTAGGTAAAAATCCTACATAACCCGATATTGTCCCTCAGGATATCGGGTATCTTAAGAAGATTTCCCCCCCGTTACCAAAAAAAAAAAAAAAGGTAACTCATCTTCAGATTACAGATAGATTGAATATAGGAACCTGGGCAATAGAGGACACGCGCCTTAACCAAAAGCCTACACCATTTATCTCTAGTTTTCAGTAAAATGTCATGAGAGAACATTGTTGTTATTTCTACCTCCAAATGCCTGAGCGATGCGTAACAGACAACAGTGCGCAAATCTTTCGCTATGATTCACCAAAGACAATTTGTAAGAGCTTTGCATTCACTTGTTCTTCATTGTGACTATGTTTGGAAAGTGACAAAAAGGGTTCTTTTTTTTAATGTATGTGACAAGTTCGCTTGATTTTTGCTTTGACTGTAGAAGATACAGTTTTCGCAATAGAAAAAATCTAGAGTCGACAAATTCCGTAATCCATATACATAATACTATAAATGAGAGCAAAATAACAAGTTATGCTAATTGAAGGAAAAAATGTTTATGTAAGTTTTGAATCAGCTATTTTTTAAATTTCAAGATTAATTATTCAACTAAGCATTAACTGTATAAAAGGTAGCTCAGCAATCTACATGTTCTTTTACTATTACCTACTGTGAATCTTTTAATACTTTATTTATTTCATAAAAATATAATATCTTTTTTGAGCGGATTGCGGTAAATTTATTCTTCTGCTTCAGTGAAATTATATTGTACAGTGGTAATAAAAAAAAACAGCCAAGTGCGTGTCGGGCCACGCGCAGTGTAGGGTTCCGTAGTTGAAAGTCTCAACATACATTTTGAGTTCCATGGTTTAAATACTATAATATACTACAAAATATGCAACTTACACTACGTGTAATATCTAGCTTAGAAAAACCGATATAACTCCTTCACTAATGAACCCTACTTAGCCGGAGGGGGGGGGGGGGGGGGGGGACACTTGACTCTAATAAAATTTAGCACTTTAAAATATCATATTTCACAAAAGGATCCCTGAATTGAAAAATGGTGTTCCCACACCCACAACGTTTTTGAAAGACCTATTCAACGACACCCCACACTATGGGATATATGAGAAAAAAAAATTCATCCCCACTTTACATGTAGGGGAGGTACCCTAAAAAAAAAATATTTTTCACAATTTTATTTCACCACTTTGTCGGCGTGATTGATATTTATACCCTTGTCAAATTACAGATTTCTAGTACCAATAGTCTCTGAGCTAAACCGCGGACAGACAGACAGACGGACGGACATGGCGAAACTATAAGGGTTCCTTGTTTACTACGGAACCCTAAAAATCACATTCAAATTAAGAATAATGCACACTGCAAATTCGAATGCTATCGATCAAATAATAAATAAATAATCATTTACGGTCAGTAATTACTCCTAATTGCCCTGTTTTACTGTGCAAATAATTTTATCGATTACCATATTATAAATGAAAGTGCATAAACTTTTGATATTTAATCATTAATTAAATTTATTTCAAAATCATATAATGCCTTTTATTGTGCCAAAATTTTTAACGAAATTGCATTAAACATCAAACCACGAACCAATAAATAATACCTCTGAGCAAATTGGACGTTATTGTCACTAGGTAACTACTAAAATGCATCGAACACAATTACAAGGAGATTGCATTTCGACAGATAGCACACATTGTTTTGAAGCTAATGAAACGATAACCAGCTGAAAGATTGTGATTAACAAGTCAGATTTTATCTTGTAAGTGCATTCTTAATGCAATAGACATAAAAGCCAATTTGCCTCATTATTTTTTATAATAATTGCAAGTGACCTTTAGAAGATTGTTATTTTATGAACACAGACTTACGTATTTCGATTGTGAATGCAATTGGTTTCGAATGAAGCGGAATTAAATGCGTTGCAATGATGAAAACGTATTTATTTTTACTATTGTGTTACCGTTTTTTATTTTTTGATCGACTTCAATAGATTTCTAGATTTAAACTGTAATTAGTTTTTATTGTCACGTTCATATTTCCTCTCAGCGAGCTAAATGCATTCATTACAACTTGTCATTAGACCATTATTAAACTAACCTATTTGGTGGAGTTCTACGCGGGAATTGTTTGTGCGGATACTATGTCACTCTAGGTTCTTTTTAAGCACATTTCATGCAAAAAATCACGTCGTTTGTGGTTACGTTGCTTCGTTGCTGCGTGATTAAAGGACAGACTAACAAACAAACATACTATTGCAATCCTACTAATCCCACTAAAATTATACAGGTAAAGTTTGTGAGGATATATTATGGATGGATGTTTGTTGCTCCTTCACGCCACAACGAATGAACCTATTTGGCTGAAATTTGGAATACAGCTAGCTCGTACCCAGGATTACCATATAGGCATTATCTTATCCCGAAAAATTAAACAGTTCTCGCGGGAATCATAAACCTTATTCCACACGGACGAAGTCGCGGGCGTCGTCTAGTCAATACATATTATAACACAGTTATGGCCAAACTTTTACAGAATATCTGACTAGATATGCAGTAAAAGTTGCATGAAGAATAGGACACTATTCTTCATGGCTCCATTACTGAGAAGGTTAGTTTACGACTAACTTCAGCTCGGGACTTAAATAGGAAATACCAAAGGAAAACAAAATAGAAGAGACGTGGCAAAAGTCGTTTAATACTTGAGACATCGACTTAACATGCTCTCCAAGTTTAGTGATAAGCAAACTTTCAATATGTTAGTTTGATGAATTGCAATATAACTACACGTACTAGTCTTATCAAACACCCCTGCATAAATCGAAATCGCAAGGATGTCGCAACATACATACACAAGCCGGCAAACTAGTTTAGCGCCTCGACGAACCTTGCATAATAAACGCACGGATAATGTCACTAGAGCACATTTTCTCAGAAAGATTTGTAATCGATTTGATAGCTAATAATAGATCAATATATAATAATAAATTGTCGGTTGTACGTAATACATCGCCTTGCGTGCTTAAGCATAGAATTTGTTGGAAATTGATTTGCGATTAAGAACTAGGTGTAAAGATTCAGTTGAACGGAAGAGCAAAAAAAATATAAAGTAGTCAAGAACGAATCGCGCACCGAGGTTACCATGGAAACGGACCTTTTTTGCTCTTTATAGGAGGAACAATTCTCATGCATATCATCAGCTGATATGCCCAACCACCGCTGACCTACGGATTTAAAAAAACTTCCTTCATTCTACGCTCACTATCTCCTGGTATTGCACTAAGCATTTCATTAGGAAGATGTTTTCTCTCAGGATGTACCTTTCTGTCTATCCCATTCATCACATTCCCATGTTTCATCCACATAAATTAACAGCTTTACGTAGGTATTTTTCCATTATTCTTTAAACGTACCTATTACACCCAAATTGTTTTTGTTTGAGAAGTTAATTGCTAAAGTTTATTTATAGACATCGTTTCTTCAACAATGAGCGAAATCAGTGTATGAAAATAACGATGCGGTCAGAACCCGAAAGGTTCTATACATTTTCGTTCGAATCGAAGGGTAAAACAAATAACAATAAAAGAACGAGCAACCTTTTAAACCCCTATCGGAAGGAAAAGTTGAGAAGATCAAACCATTGAAAAAATTGTGAAACCTTAAGAAGAAAAAATTGAAAACATTTTTTTTTTATTCTCTGCAAGTTAAATGTACAAAGGCGCAGTGAACTTCTGAGAAACCCATGAACTCAGTTAATTTTTATAGGACTTCCTGTTTCCCAAGAATAGGCACCTACATGTAACTTTATGGTTATGAACGTCATAAATCTAGCAATAGTATATTATGATATACGACCTGTAAATATTACTCGCTAGCATATTATATCTATTTTAGTAGGTATTTAGATATTTACGTCTTTCAAAATTAACTTTAGAAGAGTAGTACATTTATTTGTTGGTCAAACACATCTTTTTCTTACTTAGGTACTTTACTTCTTTTTTAGCCGAATAGACGTCCACAGCTGAACAAAGGTCTCCTGCATTAACTTCCACAGGTCTCGGTCTTGCGTCGCCTATATCAGCGGCTCCTTGCGACTTATGATGTCGTTGATCTACCTAGAAGGGTCAGCCAATACTGCATATAAAGACATACTTACCCACACCTTAATACCTACATATAAATACGTACATATGCCAGTGCAAGGGTCCTGACTTTGCTAAATGTTGTAGTTTACAAAGGTAAACACAATCACAGAATATATTATTATCCACCATGCCGATATTCTGCTTACAAATCGGTGAGTATAAACATTTAAAAATAAAACAACGTGTTATTACCAAATAGCTGATTTAGGTCACATTTTTGCATTATTCAAACAAATTCTGCTTACACCTGAGTAATTTGTAACAGATTTATTGAGGGCCTATCAAAACTTAAAGCCTCTCGCACATCTCCGGTATAACCAACATTTCCTTTGTATATAAGCGAAAGTGCCAATTGTAACGTAGATTTGACGAGTTATTTCTTCCCCATGCGATCCATTCACATCTCCATGAATAACGGTTCGGTTTGGTTTCCTGGCTAAGGTGTGTAAGGAGCATTAGCAAATAGCAAGTTCAAGTGCGAAGGAGAAAGCTTCATAGCTAAATCTCTGCATTGTAAAGTGGCAGTTTCGCTTCTATACAACGGACAAGTCATGAAGTTATGACGGAGCTTCTGCAGTTTCGCTGTCGCGAATTTATGCCGCGGCGGTGATCTGAAACAGGACTAAGTAAATGAAATTGTGTAAGTAAGCAATTATAATAGTTATTTTACGGTATGTCGGCATTTTAGTATGTTCTTTAAGCGTATCAATTCAGCGATCTATATGTTGGAATGTTATGAGAAATTTATAAGCATGCAGCGAGTTGGTAGACGTGACGATAATCTAAAACTGAGATCACAATTTCACTTATATCGCTCGTTTGCTGAACGATGTTTTATCTCGAAAAAGTGATAGTTATTTTAACTAGGTAGTAGGTAAAAGAGAAATATCGCCATTTCTTTTCATTTAAAAGTAAACTCACAGAAGACTACCTCTACTATAAAATCAAAAAGTAAGATTTTGAAAATTTAGTAACTTTAACACATTTTTGAAAAAAGTCCGGACACACACACACACGCACACACATACACACACACACACACACACAAGCACACACACACACACGCTCGTACAAACAAAACTGACATGTACAATCCTACCAAACTACCAAGAATATTACATATTAGGTATATGTTTCATTATTTAAGCTCATTCTATGTGTTTAGTTACCTACGGAAGGAAGTGATTTCCACGATACAGGGAATCCTAGTGTGGAAGTCACTGCCCCATTGTATAAGTTAAAATTACCTACTGTTTACATACTTTTTAATAAACTTTAAACTTTTATTGAGATAATTAAAACAGTATTTTGAGAGTATACAAACAAGACAGATTTAAGTCAGGACATACTTATTTGTGTAAGAGTATAGTGGGACCTATGGATCTCAGACTCAAAATTCTTTAGGTACTAAAGTAGGATTATATAGAGCTCTGTTGCGTAGTTAATAAATAGTATCCACAATACAGATTGTAGCATACACCGAGAAAGGGGCCAAGAAAGTTTCAATAGAAGATTTTGGCTAGTTAGTTAATTTGAGTAAATTCTTTAATACGCTCGGATAGCTATCAAATCATAATCTGATTCGATTTAGTAAGTTTCAAGTCTACAATTATAGAGACGGTCATTGTTAGATGTTCTTTACGGAGTACGATGGCCACACAAAATATTATACGGTACCGTTATGACTAACCGAGCGATCTAATCAAAATATTTCATCGATAGCTCATACAACAGTGCTGAGATTCGCGAACATTCTAACAATAACGAACTGGGACTCAGATCACAAGCATTAAACCTATCCTACGAATTACTTGAAGTTTTTTGTTTAAGACCTTGGGTTAGTAGAGTAGAATGTTTATTATAGAATAGAATAGAATAGAAATGTTTTTTATTCAAATAAACTTTTTTAAAAGTGCTTTTGAATCGTCGATGAGTCTACCACTGGTTCGGAATGCCCTTCCTGCCTAGAAGAACCAGCAAGAAACTCGGCAGCTGCTCTTTTCAAAACCGGTTTACAATGCAATAGATACTATGCTAATGTCATCGAATACGAATACGATCAATGGAATTACTTTTAGACAATTGGTACCCTGGAGTTAAATAAGACTATATGATCTATATCGACTTAATACTTTCAATATCACTATACAATCGTCAGTTCCTAAATTCCAAAGTTTAGGTGTGCAGTAAGATACAATAGATATCTATGCTATGTATGCAGTGTTTCCACAATGAGGGAAAGTTCCAGAAAAGCATACCTGATACTTAATTATAATTCAACACAACTTAAGACGGGCAGACAGAAAGTAGCCCCATTCCCGCCGGTGACACCCGTTCACGAGCATGACGCATGACCCAGCCATTGCTTCGGTCAACCATATTTGAGGGAAAGTAACAACCCGTATAAAAAAATTTCATGTTCAACCGATAAGTCACATAGCTGGATAATATTGTCTTTTGAAAGAAAAAGTCACAGAACACGATTTTGTGTCGGTTGTCTTCAGTGGCTGCCAGCGACTTGCTTGAGATCAACCGTCCATCTAGTGGGTGATCTTCTAAGTTCTAACGCTGAGCTTCCCGATGCAAGGTCGAAGATCATCGGGTTTTCGAGCTAGGATACAAGCGGCGCAAGACCTGTCGAAGTCCATGCAAGAGACCTTTGTCCAGTAGTTTATAGGTTTATGAGAAGACGGACAAGAAGAGATATTAGGCATCAAGTATTTAAATATAAGTTTGAGAAGGTACAGCGTTGAGTTTTGAATTGTTGGACTTTCCTACAATGTTTTTCGAGGGGTTCGTTTTTATAGGAATACCCTTTCCGTTTCTGAATACCTACCGATTCGATTCCGGATGTTTGAAGACTGAAGTTAGCCTTAAACATTTAATTGGAGGTTGGTTAGTAATTACGTGCTGTTTTATATTGCGCTGTTGCGTCACGTTGAACGCAAAAAATTGAAGGCTAACGAGCTTGTTTACATCCGTTGACTTGGGGTAGGTCCATACGGTGCGAAACTTAACTCAATATTAAGATTAACGCATTTCTCATTCGTCATGTAAACTTTAACTGGCGAATAAATTGACTACTGATATAATTAAGACACATACTTCCTGCAATCTATTTTTCCTTACCTGTCTTACACAGTAAACATGTGTTTTCTGGCAGCGCATAAGACTTCCTTACCCGACACTGACAATGAAAACGTGCTAGAAGTGGAAAAGAAAACTTAAGAATATCGTAAGCGCCCGGCTACGTTCGTCGGTTTATCTTTTAAGGCAGCTAAGGAAAAATGACAAGGTATACTTGAATTTTTTAAGCTAGCTCACGGAACTACGATGGTAACGAAAAAGAAGAGCTGCATTTTACATATTTTATAAACATTGTCATCATCATGTGAGCTCGACAGTCAACACCCACCGTAACTCTCAAAATATATTAATTGTTCTATTTCGTCGTTGCGTCATCGGTGAATCGCTTTCGCTTCTACTATTGCGAGTAAAATTTTATGGCGATCTAAGTAGCGTCCTTGGATTATCGTGACAGTCTCTACTCTCTAAGTAGTCCATAAACTAGGTAGTAAATACTAGGTACACATCCTATAGGTATCCCAGATAGAGTAAATCGGCCTTAGCTTCGTAGAGCATAGTCTCTATCAGTTGAACCTATGAGCAGTTTTATGACGCTCTACGACGCTGAAGCAAACCGACATGACAGTCCTTTTTACAAAATTGCTATTAACTACCGGGTACTGTACTACTGTACCATTCCACCACTTTATATTGTACCATTTTAGATGTCTATTGGTTGCCGGTCGCGAGTGAATGTCTCATGAAATATCAACCGGCGCGAGCGCAATACAAGGAATGGGAGCATTTTTTGTGAGATCTACTTTCACCGGCTGATAGTGGATTCGCATCCGGTTCAAGTACCGTTCATATTGGCTGTTATTTTGACAACTTCTCGCTGCAGAGCCTAATATGCAGGTTCGACCCCCAGGTTGTTTGGAAAAGTCTTAATTAGCTTCGCAATCGCCTTATCAGTGAGGCTCCTTTTTGCAAATTGATTCGGTTTTAAGTGCAATCCGTCGCACTTTTGTTTTACCCACTCCTAGAACAGAAGTTTTACGCTTCAATTAATCAATCTGTCCATTTATTTTGCAAGAATATGCTACATGAAATATAGACACATAGGCTGCGCACATAGGTGTTAAGTTTACGATAATCCTGCCAAGCTTGGCGTGCAAAAAACAATCCTCACTTAATGAACTTAATATAAATATTTAAAACCCTTGATAATAATTGAAAACAGAAACAGGAGTGGTTCTATGAGGCTTATTCAGAGGGGAAAGAAAGATATATATATATATATATATATATATATATATATATAAAAATGGCTTCTCTTTCCTAATTACCCAATTAAGATTTCTGAATTCAGGATAGTAGAATAATCACTTCTAATAGAGGTAGGTGTGAAGTAATAAAAGGTCGGAAAAAGGTCAGCGAAAGGTCAACAGAAGGATTGAAGCGCGGTGAAATTTTGCATAAATTGAGATTCGATACGCGTTTACTGTTAGCGACATCGCTCTCGATTTACATTTTTATGTGGCAAGCTTAAGAGAAATGCCTATATACAGTGGTCATTTAGACATCTTTATTATAAACAAGTGTAAATTAAAAATTTAAAACACCCACGACATGTGAATCTCAAATCAATCGCACCAGTGAAAGCTAGTAGGACCCTTTAATCAAGTAGGTAGGTAGCTCATGATCTTGAAACGCCTGAGCAGATCTTCATAAATTATAGCTAAGATCCTTTCAAACAGAAAAAACCGTATCAAAATCGGTCCAATGGGAAAGCTGCTACGAGGGAACAGACAGAGGCACAGATAGATATTGAATAGAACCAGGCGTTATTTTGCGGAATTCCATGATATTTAAAGAAGAATTAATATTCTTTGCTATATTCCGTGAAACGTACGTTTCGCTCTGACACCGGAGGAACATCATCAGGAGATGTTGACTCCACAGTTCGCAATTGCAGTTCTTTCAATATATACACAGATAGCCTCAACAGATACACAGATGTAACATATTAAACCTATAACACCCCTCTTTTTTGCGTCGGAGGTTGAAAAAATACTTAAAATACTTTCATAGACTACTTTTTATTACGGGAAAACGAAGGGATTTTTTGAACTTCACGTTGACAAAGTCGAATACAAAAGCTAGTCCTTCAAACATTAAGTATTATTGAATAAGGCAATCAATCCCACCTTCTTAAACATATTATTTTGCATCCCGAAATAACCAAATGACACTGTTGTGCTTTTAAACTTAAAGAAGCGTGCAAAATACAGTCAAAATTAATAGCCTAGTTACTTATACTGCGAAAATATGACTTAAAGCATAGGAAATAAGTAACAAATTCGCTCGACACAATATAAAACACATTTAGTTTGTGGATGCAGAGAATTTCTCAAGCAGTCAAGCCATTCTATTATTCGGCGACCTATTTCGTGTGCATGAAATGGCCCACATATTGCAAGTTGCATCACATGATAGCATAAGCACGGTGCAACGCTGTGGCTTTAATAAGGCATTATGTTCGTCTTCAATCTATTCAAATAAACAAAATTGAAGCGTCTGTCATTGGTTGCGAAATAACTGCCTCTTATGCACTGGCTTTCGACTTTTTACGCGTGGAATGAGGTAAGAGTTAGGTTGTTTATAATCCGGTAATAACCCCGTGTAGGTTAGGTACAAATAACTAATCAAAATTGCTATTAAAAATTACGCGATTTAAGATTTAAAATACTTTTTATCCCGGAATTACTAAGGGTTCCCGCGGGATTTTAAAAAACCTAATTATCCAGGAATCCAGAGAAAGTCTTTATTTTACTACTGGGCAAATTTAACCTTAATATATCTTTAACCACCTGTCATACAACTGAGTCATAAAAAGTCGGCTTTATCGAAGCAAAACCAAAACGACCACATATCTGCGCAATATAATTCAGTCACCAAAAAGATGTTCATAATATTATATTTTATTCTTGTGAAACAAGATGTAATTAAAAATTAATAGACACATAATTCGCAACCGTGGGTGTTCCAAAATATTTTTCACCGACATTTTTTGACGAACGACAGTATATTTTAGACCGTTATAGATTAAATAAAGCGTTTCACAAACTCTATTAGCAATATACGTACTCTCCTTAGCAGTGAAGCAGTGATAGCCTAGTGGTTAGGACTGTGGTCTCCTATTCGGGGGGTCGCAGGTTCGATCCCGGGTACGCACCTCTGACTTTTCGGAGTCAAGTGCGTTTAAACAATTAAATATCACTTGCTTCAACGGTGAAGGAAAACATCGTGAGGAAACCTGCACACCTGAGAGTTCTTCATAGTTCTTGAAGGTGTGTGAAGTCCGCCAATTCGCATTGGGCCAGCGTGGTGGACTATGGCCTATAACCCTTCTCTGAGAGGAGACTTGCGCTCAGTAGTGAGCCGTTGATGGGTTGCTAATGATGATGATGTACTCTCCTTGGTGACGAGACCTATTAATGCGTCTTAGTTGATTTAAGACTTAGGACCTTAAAGTTCCTTAGCACTACTCCGGTGCAAAAAAAGAGCAGAAGGAAAGCAACAGATGCATAATAGCTGGAAAAATCAAACGATTCGCTACTATCAAAAATACGCGAAACTGTACAGCCTAACTATATTTTATGTCTATAGCTCAATATTAAAATATAATATGAATACTATGAAACTTCCATTATAATCCAGGCTTCTAGAGAGTTTATAGTTAACAAATGCGTCAGTAATTGGTATTCATTGACATTTATGACATCAAAGTTACTTCGTGTAGGAGCTATTGGTGTGTGACGTCATGCCACTGTGAAATTAGTCTAGACGCCAATGACGTCACGAACGAAGCACCGCCTCTGTTAAAATGGTAATGTGAAAATTATGTATGTGTAGGGTAGTGAATAAATTGTGTTACAAAGTGTTAGGTTAAGTATATTTTATTTTGGTTGTCCGGAAGAATAGCGTCATAGATATTTTGTCTTAGACAATTAGATGATAGAAAGACTTAATTGCACCAATGGGCGGAGAATACAAAAATTTACAAAATTTAAAACTAGCTGATGCAGATGCCCCCGACTTTGTCCGCGTGGATTTATTTTCAAAACATTCCGCGGGAACTCTTTGATCTTCCGAGATGAAAAGTAGTCTATGGCACTCTACAACTATACCCATGCAAAAAATTAAGCCGATCCGTTGCTACACGTTGCTGCGCTATTGACGGAAAAACCAACAAACAAACACACTTTAATGTTTATAATATTAGCAAGGATGGGAGGTATTAAATTACTAATCGTCTAGAACTCAATAAGATATACCTATTTTCAAAAACAATAAATTGTCGAGACATAGTTATCTGCAAAGGCAGTGAATTTGACCTCAGTGGTTTCTGTTACATTCTACCAGAACTATTTTTGTAAGTTAGGTTACGATGGGGCTGGCGAGTCCGTGTCGGAGGAAAGTCCATTGAAATTGAGATACTAAAAAATGAAAAAAAAGCAATAATAATAATAAATACTTAATCATAAGTAAATTTTGTAGAGCACAAAGAAACATTGTTGTTAAATATCCTAGTCATAAGAATAAAATAATAACCTCCTGACATTGCAATCAAGAATTTACATGATCTATCAGAACAAAGCCTTCTCTTTGATATTTTCTAAATAAAATTCACCCCAAAGCAGTAAAACATTCAACACGATAATCAGGTTTCATTGATAAATCGAGTCTCCTTTAGATCCATCGGTGCTAGCATCCAATTTTCCAGATATCCAGTTTCGCAGACGATATACGCCTACGCGCTTTACGCCCGACAGAAAAGCTATAGTTCCCAAGCGTAAAATTATTGGAACGTAGTTCCTTATCGCGCGGTACGGAAGGGGGCTAGACGGAAAAAATTAAGGAACCGACACTCGACCTCGACACATTTTTGAAACCGACACTTTTTTGAATGTGAATTTGGCATTGTGTTTTTTGTTGAATGTGAATTTTGCATTATATTCGGTATTTTCGCCTTAGAACACGGCGTCTGCATGGCCTAGTTGTTAGGGCAGTCGCCTATAAATTCAACGTCGATGGTTCGAATGCCAGATCGACAGACTGAATTTTCTATTTTCAATTTTATTATAAATAATTTCTACATGTGGAATTTTTCCCTAATTTTTTATTGTATATAATTGGATAAAATGCTAACGCCATCTGTGAAAAAACAGTAACTCCACCAGAGTAACTCTTTGGTTTTGTAACAGTGCAATAGAAATAAACAAAATAATATAATTCATCGTAGTTAATCAATTTAATACTAGATGGCACCACTAGTTTATTACAATTCCTTCACTATTCGGAAGGAGCTCTACGTTCCATCCGGGTGTCCTTTGACACCTCTCAAGTTTTTTTTTAAACTAGATGATACTCGCGACTTCAAATTCAAAATTTACGTCCGCGCGGAATTAAGTTTTTGAAATCCCACGGGAACCCTCTATTTTGACGGGATAAAAGGTCCAAGTCCTCAATTATGCCCATGCAAAAAAATCACGTTGATCCGTTGCTTCGTAATTAAAGGACAAACCAACAAACTGTCGATTAAATATGAATTTGGTATCGTAGGTACAGACTTTATCATTAAACTCCAGGTCCTAACTCCTCAAACCCGATGCTGAAAGTTACTGCACACCTAAACTTTGGAATTTAGGAACTGACGATTGTATATTGATATTGAAACTATTAAGTCGATATAGATTATAGTCTCATTTAACTCCAGGGTACCAATTGTCTACAAGTTATTCCATTGATCGTATTCGTATTCGATGAAATTAGCATAGTATCTATTGTATTGTAAACTTGTTTTGAAAAGAGCAACTGCCGAGTTTCTTGCTGGTTCTTCTCGGCAGGAAGGGCATTCCGAACCAGTGGTAGACTCATCGACGATTCAAAAGCACTTGTAAAAAAGTTTATTTGAATAAAAAACATTTCTATTCTATTCTATTCTATAGCGTCAAAGTAAAATAATCCTTGATCGTATTGATTTAAAGTAAAAAATCCAGTACAACCGATTTTAACAATAACATGGAGCGTTATGGAGCGTATCGTACCTACATACCTAAACGTATAAGAATGCATAAGTACACGAAATTGAGCTCTAATTTCATGACATTATGGTTTATTTTACTTTGACGCTAATGTCATCGAATACGATTACGATCAATGGAATAACTTTAGACAATCGCACCGCTGACGCTCGCTTGAATTGAGATACGTATAAATAATAATTTATTTTATACCTACTGTACGTTAGTGTTTGAAAATAAATTTTATAAGTTGGAATATCAAAATATAATTACTACAGGAATGCCACAAGATCTAAAAAGTTAACACGCACGTGATTTTACCGGGAAAACCTTATAAAGCAAACGTGACCTTAAGTGGGAGAAGGAAAAGAAAGCGAATCTCGTAAATACTAAAATTAGATCATAATATTATTCCATCCCACACAATACCACGATTCATTGATAAATTAGATCCTATTCTCGTACAATTTTCCAGCTGTTCGACCTCCTAGATGCAGGCAACATTACGCCGACGCATTTTCTCGATTTTCTTTTAGATAGAAAACGGGTTGCGTAGCGAGAAACTATATTTTTAAATGTCACTTGATACAGTTGCGTACATAATGTATAGAGATTCATATTACATAATGTATAGAGATATATTATATTAGAGATATATATTATCATTCACTCATCTCAAAGTATTGGCCAAGTACGGGAGGTACTGCAGGTCTCCTCTCCAATGAGTAGGGTTGAGGGTTAGTTGGCCACGCTGCTGGCCAAGAGCGATTGGATTGGCAGACTTCACACACCTTTGAGAACTATATAAACTAAAACTTTATGGAGAACTGTATGCTGTTCCTGTTTCCTCAAATGTTTTCCATTACCGTTAAAGCAAATGATATTTAATTACTTGAAACGCATATAGTTCAATAAGTTAGAGGTTTCGCCTGGGTGGAATTCCCATGAAATCCCCAAAATGTGTACCGTAATATTTTTGTTTAAGCTTGCACAAATTATTATTATTTAAGTATTAATTTGGAGCATTGAAGTGCAGATTGCGATGTAATTGTTCCTCATAATAAGTACATTGAATCGTAAGTTAGCGTGAGCTACGTAGAATGCTGCAATTAAACTTCCACTTAAAGACAGTTGGCACAGGCTTTAATGACAGCTATGTAAAGCATGGGTGGGTGGTATTTAATGAAAAACGTGTGTAACAATTTGCTATACGTTTTGTAACTGAACTAAGTATCCTACGAAAATCTCTACCCTATAATTCCTCGAAATCTTTCTATTTTAAATTATGTCTTTAGAGTGGCACGTGATTCGCTAGTGGCAGAACCCTTTATAATGTTGTGACCGTATTAACCCAAGAACTTTTAGAGCGTCAGAAGTAATGAGTTCATAAAACCTAGGCGATATATGCAAAAGTTCGTGTATTAGATTTTAGTGGGTTCCCGTATTGGTTTATATTAAAGAATGTTTAAAATCCATTATGAATGATACCGGTTTGCTCCATTATCACGAGACTCAAACACTGATGTCGAGAGACACAATTATTTCTATGGGTAAACATCAAAAGAACCTACATCGCAACTTATGTACCTCGACATTCAACATCACATTGAACGTCTACACTACACATCGTTGTTTCAAGTTCCTTTGAGTCCATAGGCAACGTTCGAAATTAAGATGGCATCATTTCATTGTAAAAAAATGAAATGATGATCGTTGGCTCCCTTGCACGCCAAACGATGGTGAGCTCCTACCTTTTGTGGTACATCAAGGACCACTCAGTTGCGTCCATTAAAACAATAATGTATTATTATAATAATTGACGCAATGAGATCGCAGCTTAAATTTCATAAACATACATAATATATTACTTTGGGTAATTATTTGTCAATAATCAGGAATGTTTACAAGTCCCTGAAATACCATCAAACCATGAGCCCCCCCCCCCACACTGTCATCATTCACTCACACACGAATGTGCGAGGCTTTTTTAACCGTGGTTTGCTCCACAAGACTTTTTTAAAGTGGTGTGATCCACTGAAGACACTTTTTTAACCGTGGTGTGTTTCCACAAGACTTTTTTATAGTGGTGTGATCCACTGAGACTTTTTATAGAGGTGAGCTCCTCTCATGTATAGTTGGTTGTACGTTAATAGTTATACTGCGTGAAGTCACCACGGAGTGGTGAAGGACTCTAACAACGTTAGAGTCTAGTTCGAGGTTGGTGTCGGACGCCTGGACCAGACAAAACCATAATAGCAATTGCCATCATTAGCTTCATCCTATCTCAGCACCCAACAGTTGGTTGTCACCACGAAGTGGTGATAGGCTCCAACTTAACGTCAGAGCAAGTTCGAAAGTAGGATCAGACACCTGGACCAGACAGCTCGGACTGGCAAGTTTATTAGCCCATCCTAAGCTTATCCTATCTCGGCATCCAACCTACAGGTTGACACAACACTCAGCATAGAGCATCGCGATATAAATCAATCTTCATCTGAAATCGTCGGTCGCTAGCCCAAAGACAGGTTCATAAAGCACCAAGGCGCTAGAGCTCCCCATCCATTAAGCAGCTTCCAACGTCAGATTAGGTATCACTCATAATAGATTCCGTGTATCGCCCCTTGTATTGTATCAATAATAATTGATATAAAGTATGTCACTACATACCACTTCACATTTCTCATAATACAGCATGTGCATGTTTAAGTCTCTGAACATATGCCCAATACACGAACAATGTTCTTTATATATACGATCCGTGCGTCGACGACGCTGCGGTCGTCGCTGCCTTCCCCTATAGTATATCGTTCTACAGAATAGCGTCAACGTCAAATTGAAATTATATGACATGAAAATTGAAGTTCCTAAAATTATTATTTTTATGATCTCATGTGAAAGTACATCTCGTAACTTAACTACTGTACCGATTTTGATAAAATTTAATCAACAATTTTTAGTACTATCAATCATGAAAAATTCCTTAGTACGAAGGACTAGGGTCGTTACAGTTTGTGAGCAATAAAATAGTTCTAGTTTAAGTATTTGTGGATACATACTCGTAAAATGTTTATTACTAACTAGCTGATGCCCGCGACTTCGTCCGCATGGATTTAGTTTTTAAAAATCCCGCGGGAACTCTTTCATTATCCGAGATAAAAAGTAGCTCTCCCGGTCTGAGGAACCACTACTACATCCATTACTATACCCATGCAAAAAATCGCATCAATCGGCTGTTCTGTTGCGACGTGATTGAAGGACAAACCAACAAACAAACACACTTTCGCATTTATAATATCAGTAATGTTTTATTATAACACTTTTTATAATTGTCAAATTTTTTACCATACTTAACCAAAGACAAAATTACGTTTAGCTGTCATTTGCGTTTTGTTATTCCATGTCAGATGCGTTTTCCTTATACCACGTTTTATAGTGACATGACGGAAACGCGGTCGAATGGGATAAAAAGTATCCTATGTCCGTCTCCTGGTTCTAAGCTACCTCTCCACCAATTTTCAGCCAAATCGGTTCATCCGTTCTTGAGTTATAAATAGTGTAACTAACACCACTTTCTTTTATATATATAGAAGACTAGTAGTAGTAGTATAGAACTTCTTGTTGTTTTTTCTGTAATCATCATCATCAGCCGATAGAAGTCCACAGCTAGACATAGTTCTCTTGAAATGATCGCCACGCAACACGATATCTGAGCCCTCTGCATTTAGCGGCTGCCAGCGACCCGCATGAGATCATTCGTCCACCTAGTAGGTAGTCCATCACCAACACTGCGCTTCCCGTTGCACAGTCGTCACTCCAGAACCTCGGGACTCTAATACCCGAAGTGGGCAAAATGCCCCACCCCTTGCCATTCAGTTCTGCAGTGGGGGTTTTTTCTTTGATTAGGTACTTAGCTTGTATTAGAAATCTGTCAAATTTTAGAACGGTTTAAAAGACTTGCTTATAAGTTTTTTGTGGTAAAACCGTAAAACTTTGAAGTGAAAGTAGTTTTCTTCACAAGTGTACAATGTCCGGCACGGGGGCGCGACGTGACGTCACGCGGCGCCGATGTCGTCACGGAGCGGCGGGCGGGAGGCGGGAGGCTTCGGTTTTCAATTTTCCGCGCCCGTGCTGCCGCCTGCCGCTGCGACAGCTGATAGCTACCGACGATTGCTTCCATTCCATTGATTGGTCTAATTCAACAGGTCTTCTTAAACGTATTAGGTATACATCGCTTCTAAAAATACGTCTATCTCGTTACGTAGTACGGTAGGACTTACTTTCAGACAACACACCTAATCCGTTAGACCTAGAAATTTGAATTTATTGGAATACTTAATTTTGAATACTCTAGACGTACACTAAGGATTTTTTTAAATTCCACTCGGTTTTTAACTGCTCAGGGATAAAATCTAAATCTGTGCTTGGAAAAGTCGTGGACATCAAGTATTTGGGAAATAACATAAATCTTATCGCTGTAGAGTAGCGTATCTTCAAAACTGAACCAATATTTGTTTTTTTTTTATGTTACCGCCTACCTAAGCCTACCCATTTTATGTAATTTATAGGTTTAATTTTTTATTATATAGTATTTGCAATAGAAAAAGAAAAGAAAGATTTATTAAAATGTAACTTATTGCTAAAGTAACGATCGGTTCCTAATAATAGGTCTTTACCTATGAAATTGCCGTTTTGTATGCAATAAGTGAAAGTACTTATTTTTTCAAACTTTTTTATTTCTGTTATTCGAAGTAATCACCCATGCAATCGACGCATCTTTGCCAACGCATTGGCAGTTTATTGATGCCCTTCTTGTAAAAATCAGCTGGACGGGAGGCAACAAACTCTTCAAAGGCATTTTGTACTGCCTCTCGGGAATTGAATTTTTTACCCACTAAAAAGTTGTCTAAATTTTGGAAAAAGTAATAGTCGGTAGGTGCAAGGTCTGGTGAGTATGGCGGATGAGGGAGAGCTTCCAACCCCAGCTCTTGCAGCTTGGAGACTGTCTGTTGCGCAGTATGGGGTCGCGCGTTGTCGTGAAGGAGCAGTGGGGACGACCGATTGACCAAAGCTGGTTGCAGATGTGCAAGCTTCTCCATCATTCTCTCCAGTTCTTCACAGTACACATCTGCATTAATGCTCATGCCGTTTTGTAAAAAGCTGTGGTGAATCACACCCGCACTAGACCACCAAACAGTGACCATCACCTTTTTAGGGGTCATTTTTGGTTTAGGGCATTGCTTTGGTGCTGAACCAGGGTCTAACCAACTTGCTGAGCGCTTTCGATTGTCGAACAGAATCCATTTTTCGTCGCACGTAACAATTCGTTTCAAAATTCCTTAATTTCCTTGCCTGTTGAGCAGCGCAAGGCAGGTCTCGACGCGTACGTTGCGCTGGCGATCGTTAAGGTCGTGGGGCACCCATCTATCAAGCTTTTTTACCTTGCCAATTTGTCGCAAATGGATCAATATTGTTTTGATGCTTACATCAAAAGCTGCTGCTAGCTCAGCTGTAGATTGAGTTTTGTCAGCTTCCACAATCGCCTTTAATTCATTATTGTTAACCAAAGTCTCCGGACGACCACGAGCTTCATTTTTCAAGTCAAAATTTCCAGAACGGAACCGGGAAAACCAATAACGGGTTGTGCGATCGTTTGTACAGTTCTCTCCGTAAACGTTTTTGATGTTACGGGCCGTTTGTGTCGCGTTGGTGCCACGACGGAACTCATATTCCATAATTACACGAATTTTTAAAGTATCCATTATGACGAAAAATGTTCAAATGTAATGAAAATACAACGCTAATCAAAAAACAAAAGACTGAGTTTGTAAATAGAATGTCATGGTTTTAAAACAAAATTAATTTGAATTTAGAATACAGAGCCATTACAAACTTTTTTTTATTTGAAATGACCAGTACTGAAGAAAGGCAATTTCATAGGTAAAGACCTAATATAATAAAATTTTCTTCGAACTGATATTAGGGAATGAAATAAATATAATGAAGTCTGCGATTTAAAAATATAATCTAACATAACCAAATATGTTTGAAACTATGTATTATTTATTACTCTAACCATACAGCAGCAATAGCTGCTTTTAGGTTATTTAAAAATTAGTATTAGTTTACCTAGTTGTGACACCGTAAATGAAATCTATAATATACATACAATTCAACGTCCTGACTGACTGACTGACTGACTGACTGATATATCAACGCACAGCCTAAAACACTGGTCCTAGAGACATAAATATTTTTTTTTGCCTTTCGATTAAAAATAAAGAAGACCGTGTTTTATAGTTTTTGTAAATTCCGAGCCTAGCCGAAACCTAATTCACATTTTTTTTCTTTACTTTTCTTTTCTTTCCAAGGGGGTATGGCACGTAAAGACTTTCCCAATACGTGACCTTTTTGCAACTTTTTTTCACAATTTAGAAGTTTTTTTTACTTAAGTATATTAATTAGTTTATTTTGTTTTAATTTTTTTAAAGTTGTTTTTAACCTGAACTGTTCAGTGAAGGTTACCTCTCACTTCATTATAATATATTATAAGTATAGATATTAGGTAACGATTAGTACTCGTATTTAAGGTTAGGGTTAATTTGTAACCATAGACTTATTATAATTATGTATTTACTACCGTAAGATACATGGCCTTACAATATCAAGTCTTGGACCTATCACTTCTTCCCCACCGCGCATGTCTTCAATGTTTTTCTTTTGGTCCTTAGTTCCGAAGCCATGATGGGCTTGAATAATTGTATTAAGCATGAAGTCCGACCAAAGAATTTTGTCAGGAATTAAAGTCGTAGTACAGTACAACAGCTGTGTATTCTTTACTAAGCCATTTTACCTAAACTATTTTTAAATTTTAAATGACTGATGCTATACCTACCTACCTAACAGTTTTCCATGATGAATTATTAGAATAGAATAGAATAGAAATGTTTTTTATTCAAGTATACTTTTTTACAAGTGCTTTCGAATCGTCGATGAGTCTACCACTGGTTCGGAATGCCGTTCCTGCCGAGAAGAACCAGCAAGAAACTCGGCAGATTATCATCAGATTATCGGCTCATTAGTTTCGGAAAAGATAAAATCTAAACTAAACGTCAATGTTTTTTAAATCTAACTAAATCATTTTAGTGACGTCAAGTTTATAATTGAAAAAATGATAACGAAACTCGCAGGATGGAAGCTTTGATTAAGCAATGTTATCAACGGAAACAACCTCTAACTATAATAATGTAAATTATGTAAACGTGCTAATCTTAGTCGGCGAGTTAGTTAGGTAGGCAATGGCGATTCACGATAGCAAAAAGGAAAGTTTTATTGAAAGGTGCAGTTTAAACTACAGTTTGTAAATTTTCGGAATCAAATAATCTTTTGAACAGCCAAATTGGTTAAATAGTTTCGACTTTGGACAAAAATTAAGGTACTCCTCAGGTGAAACGAAAATACAAAAAGTGTATCTAACTATCTAAAGCCGGTCTAAGTATACCTACTACATACTTATACTCGAAAACTCTTTTGCTCACCAGCTTCCTGCTTACCAGCAAAGCCTTTTTTCATCTCAACTCAACGCCGCCTAGCCGCCTAATACCTACTTGACAAAGGTCTCCTCTTGTATGGGAAGGGTTTAGGCTATAATACACCATTCAGGTCAAGCGGTGATTGGCACACTTCACACACCTTCAAGAACATTATGGAAGACTCTCATGTATACAGAAACTCTGGTCCACAACTGTACCCTTGCAAAAATCACATCGATTATTTGTTCTACGATACTTTAATCACCAACAAAAAAGAAACAAACTCTCGCATTTAAAGGCGCAGCGCAGACGACAGACTATCCGTGACGCACTTTTTAGTCTGTGATAATAGAACCTATGCAAATATATGCAGTAACGCACACGACGCGCAAAAAGTCCGGCGCTCAAAAAATCCGTGTAATTCGGGCAGACCGCACCGCACCGCTCCGCACAAAATGTGTGCGAAAAAAATTGAACGTTTGCTTCAACGCGCGCTAAAGCAGACGGCGCACACTTTAGTCTGCAATCTGCATTTGTTAGGGGTGGGCGTAACGCACGCGATCTTTTACCATGGCGCCAGAGGTCGATGTAACGATCTTAATTCAAGAAATACAAAACAGACCAGCAGTTTCTGAATGAGTCAAAGCAGGTCTTAAAATAAATAGCAACTCATTAAATGTAGTAACAGACATTTTATAAAATTTGAAAAATTTATCCGGATGTTGTTTCAGAGTTAAATGTTTAATATGGAACTGTCCCTTCAGTAATCTTTCCGAAAGTATAGGATGTACCCAAAATTCTCTATTTCTTCTTCTTTTTCTGTACTTCAAGTACAAAATAATACTTCGCGATCTCTGCACGATTTCCATAGCGTCTACGTCCCTAAAGTTCTGCCGACAGAATCAAACAAATGATCGAAGATGTGCGTCGTGTGCGTTGAGTCTGTGAAAAATCGGCGACCGACTTTTTGCGCGCTATGCAGACATTTTGTGCGCCGCAGACTCGATCACACAAAAAGTGTGCCGTCTGCGCTGCGCCAAAATATTAGGATGTTAATGTACCAATATTTATAGAATTTTGTCAAGAAATATGTTATGAATTAGTATGTTATTTTACATGCTGCATACTGACCTGAGATGAGACGCGGCCCACTATGACTGTTCTTCATTCATCGCTCTTCGGGACAGGCAAAGATCCATGACCTTACAGCCTAGTCAGACCTAAGATTTGATGTCTATGATTTTTTTAAGCTTGTGTTAGGGGTGAGTACGTCAGTCGTGTAGCGGGCGGGGATCGAGGCTCGGGCTTTCAGATTTCATTCCGCGCCATTAACCGTTGGGTTATTGAGACTTTCGGTCAATCTATGTATGGCACTCTCCAGGTCCTCGACATATTATGGCACCTGCGGAATTTTTAAAAACTTAACTTGACTCAGTCGAACTTGCGTGCTGAAGCTAGCCATACTTTCTTGTCACAATTCCATACATATAAGTGCATTCAGATCAATATGTCCCGTATTGCAATATGAAAATAGTAGTCCGCCTAGTTGGAAGTTTGGAACGGTACCCCGCATGCCAGACTGACGTAATGCCAACTCGCACGCTGCGACATTGTTCGCGTGACCGGCGCACACGGCCTTTCGATCAATCCGGCACAAAGCACACCCGATACTTGTCATGATAAACGATTTTTTGATTGGTTTCATTTGGCAACTTTCTGCGATTCAATCAATGCCTGCAACTTTCCGGATGTCATCGCTTCGTCTAGCTCTAGCCTCTTGGTACAGAGTTTGAACTGCGTACTGGTACTAAATGTGTATGGAACGTGAATGAGGTTAATAAAACAACTAACTACCACAAACCGAGTATAGAAATAGAAATAGAAAGCCTTTTATTTCTTGCATAATAAACAATTACAAAAGTTTTATGACGATTACTTAATTATGCTAGTAAATAATATAAGTAAGTAGGTTTTTAGTAAGTAAATAATAATATTATAAGTAGTATATCTAATTTGTTTTTTTTTCATTAGTGCTACAATTAGGTAGGTAGGTAGGTACTTATATAATTAATTTTTAAAAATATTCACAAAACAACTAGGCATAATACAATTATAAAAGATTTATAATAAGTACTCTTATGCTAGTCAATTATATTATTATATTTATATTAACATCTATTTTGATTTATTCAGTGCTACAAATAGTACCTTTAATATTTTTGAAAACATTTACAAGATAACACATACAATTGTTTCCAAAAACTAAAATACAATAACAATTAACAAGTTTATAAGTTGCATAGTTATAAGTACTCGTATGCTAACTCTAATTAACATCTATTTATGTAACATACCTATACCTATTAACATTTATTTTATTTTTATTTGTTCATGCTACCTACTATGTTTAATTAACGTTTATTTTCTTTATAATATTGCTACAAATACCTAGTTACTTACTTAACATTAATTTTTAATAATAATTATGAGATAACACTTGAGATAAGCAAGAGCCCCTCCGGATCATCAATCGGATCGGACATTTCAATCAAATTATTTGTAAGAGAAAAAATGAGTTTCAGTAGCCGCAAGTAGGTAGATGAGTTCTTGCATTTGAAAGTAATTGGTAGAATAATTTAGAAAAAGAACTCCCTAGGGTGTGGTTCTCTGGAGGGTCGTGGTCTGCATCTCCCACGGGGACCGGCCGGATTGGGAGATTGAGAGGGGTAACTATTGGTTAGTAGGTACATTTTGCTTTAGTTGGACTCCACTTGGGTTGCTGTGACGTTTGTTGATGTGGAAGGTACTTGTTTTTTCGGAGTAAAGAAACTGTTTGTTGTTGTTTTAGTTTTCTTTGTAAATTGAGTAGAATTTTTGCGATCTTGTGCAGTCGGTGGCGTTGACGAAAAGATGCGTTTTCTTTGATCCTTGTTTGTAGAGTTTCTTTTTTCAAGAATTATAATCTTGTCATATTTAAGAACAGCATTTTGGCCCTCTTCTCTGAGCTTATTTACCTGTGGTTGTAAATTCTTTCTCTTTTTTATGATGAAAGTCCTCTTTCAAACTGTATGTAGAATCTTTAAGAGTATTTTTATTTCTCAAAATTTCTAGTTTTTTCCCCATTGTTAATAAAGTAACCGATACAGGACTAATGTTGTTTCCTTTTTTTCCAATACGTCTAAGAAATTCTATGTCAGAACGCTCACAGGGAAGCTTCATATGTTCGTGTATTATGCTCAAAATTTTTTGTTCTAATTCTTTATGATTACTCTCAGTTTCTTGGACTCCGAAAAATTCTACATTTTTTCGTCTAAATTGTTGCTCTAATTTTTTCATTAGAATTTGCTGTTCATCTAGTCGATTTTCAAGTTCTAAAGTTTTCGTTTCAATTTTTTCAAATTTTTCGGTGATTATTTTGTTGGTTTGCTGTATTTGGTCTATAATATTATCTTTCATTTTGTCCATGTCCTGTTTCTGACCCGCCACGTCTTTCTGAATCTGTTTTAAAATTTTTGTTATTTCCTCCATATCGATCTATGTAACTATAGGTGCCCTCTAGTGAGAAGTAGCTGAAGTAGATACTAAGCAAAAGTATTCCGCTCCTTAATAGATGATGATAATTATTTCTTAAATAAGTAAGAAAACGATAATTCACATTCACGAGCACTGATATCCTGTACAGTTTTCCGAAGAAGACCTTCAGGGCGAATATCTTAGAATACACTTCGGAATTTTCTAAAAGTTTGTCCAGCCGTTGCCGCTGGTATTTTTGTAATAAATCTAGTTAATTTGCAAATCTTGAGGCTGGATAACACTCCTGCTTGTGAATCAATCTTTATTGCACTATTTTTTTCGCTTTTTAGTCTCAAATATTCACTTTTTTAATTAATATCACAGGAAATATACGGAGAAGCACTTATCTGTCACATGTGGGTACCCACTCCTCACAAACCGAGTACTGAAGCTATAATTTAGGAAAAATTAAACCGACTTCAATTATAATAATATTATGTTACAGAAATAAAGAACAACTAAAACGGGAAAAGTGTTTCCTATGTTAAGAAATGCGTGGACAAACATGCATACATATATACATACACCTATAAAATTTTGTATATTTGTTTGGAAGCCCTTATAATTATAATATTTTGCAGTTCCAATAATATTACATACCTACTCTACATTATTAACCTCCTTTTTTGAAGTCAGTATCTGGGGCCCATGTATAGCTGCTAACCCCGTGATTGAACCGTTATTAATGTAAACAAAACTAATTGCCGCAAAGATCATTATTTATTGCTTTTGTAATAATATGTAATTGTATTTCAAAATCACCGCGTTATCTCGTACTCGTGGAGATACTAGCGGGCATTTATGTTAGCAGGACAGGAAAATGGGGCCCTTACATGATAGCATGATATAGTGGCATAAAGTTAAAAATCTCACTGCCAATCATCTATCTATCTGATCGTAAATCAAACGCAGGCGATTTGACGTAAGCATAAAAACGCCTATCGCTGCCGCTAAAAGTAGCCAGTCTGCCCTCTGCCTTAGAGAGAGGGAGAAAGAGAGAGAGAGAGAGAGAGAGAGAGAGAGAGAGAGAGAGAGAGAGGGGAACAACACAGTAGTATAATCAATACAGAAAGATTTCAACGCTTGAGAAAAAAACGATATTATGTAGATTTACATTGAATCTAGAGTGAAAATAATGCCGCAAGGTAATTGCTCAATTATCGTGACCCGGTTTCGAGTGTGCATAGATAAATAAATAATTTAAGAGTTTATAGTGCATAACTGCCCTTATGCATTTGATATGGTAGTTTGACCTTTAGTTAGAAGACAATAGAGTGTAAATTAATTTGTGTGCTGTTTTGGTTTACAGTTGGAGAGCGAGGAGGACATTTTTAGGAGTCTTATTGATAACTGAAAGGATGTAGAATTGTAGAGTTTATTGATGAATATAAACCGTGTTGGCCTAGGGATTATATGTATATGTCGGAGCAGGTATCCTCGTCGGCAACGAAGTCAGACATATTTGTTGCGCAACGAGGAAAGGTAGCGTGGAAAGATCAATTAATTATTTAGGATGTTTATTGTTCGAACAAAGTACCCTCAAAAGCCCCTCTTTTACATTTATTAGCCATGGACCAGAAGCGGGAATTATTACTCAAAACTAATCAGGCTTTACGAGAACGCCTCTTAAAACGCTGAAATCCTACCTAAAGCCGTCTCCACCATCCCCAATAACGGCCCCTTTCCACTCAGCTAATAACCACAGCACGACAGACAAACCACCATCTGAACGTGAGGGTAACTATCAAAATGAACAAATCAACCAATGGACAATTATTATGACTCAGGCGTGATCCCCATCACGATTAAGAGATGTTGGCGGTAAGCTCGTCCCAATAAAAGAGAACCACCCCTATAACGGCCCCTGAACCTCACATCTAATCAATTTAACCACAACACGACAGACAAACCACCATCTGAACGTGACGGTAGTTATCAAAAATATCAAAATAATAATCAATCATTTACTTTAATCTAAGCGTATACACAATATTTATTTGATTAGGGAGCGATTTCTATCGCAATCCCACAATCAAGTAGAACGACCTAGACGCGAAAGCATCTACTAGTCGGATGAGTCTCTGGGCAGAGACTGAATTCGTATCGTCGAAACAGTCGTTTTATACTAATATTTCAAGATGGCGCGCAAGATGGCGTCTCCGCGCTGTCAAAGTCAAATGTCAATTTGATTAAACTAATTTTAATAAATAAAAGGATACGGAAATCAAAACAATACTTTTAAACAATTAATATAAATTAAACGGAAATCAATTGCGCCCACATATACGTACGTAGGTATTATGGATACTTACCAGTTATGAAGGGTAAGCCCAATCTAGGCTTTTATAAAGAAACTTAAGTTTATTTGACATACCTATCACAAATAATGCGCTTTTCATTTCAGAAAAACTTTGAGAAACCGATAAAAACTAAAAAAATATTTCAATAGAAATTCCGAAGAATGCAGTCTTCGGAAATTTCTAGTGAATTTTTTTTTAAATAATAATGAATTTTGTAGGTAATTAATAATTTTAGCAGGAACGTAAATATAAGAACCAGAAGAGTTAGAAGAACTAAGAAGTTACAATGATGTACAGAAAACGTTAAAATTATTAACTTTTTATCAAGCAGCTCTCTTTTCCCACTAAACTAGCGGCACGTTATGATGGCCGGTTTGACGTTTGTCCGCTCATGAAGTTCCGTATTAATTGATAACGACTTTGAAGGAAATAATTGTATTACTTTATTGACGATAGTGATGTGCAGAGATTCATAAATTTTATCGAATGTAGTTTTAGGTTAAGGACTCAAAATTTATTTATTAAATTGATTTCTAAAATGTATACAAGTGTAGAAAAATCAGTTTGCACCATTTAAGGGGTGAATGTACTTGTGAATATGAACAATTTTCACTATGTGGACAAACCTCTGAAATCGCAAAAAAATATCAGCTGTTTCATACAAAAGGTAAAATTTTTATTTTTATATGATATATACCACAACTCGGCATTTGGTTTTCTAAATTGAAAATTTTTAAAAATGGAATCTAATACGATCGTCACATAGGATCGCTGGCTAGCACAACTACTACCTCCGGCAAACTCGCGTCAATGCTCAATGCAAAACAAAGCAGTTTCGAATTGACGTTGCTTCGAAAAGTATAAACTGTCAGTGCAATGCGATTGTGATATAGTTTTGACCTGGCTTTGGATTTCAAATATTGATACTGCATTACTGTTGACCCTTGCTCGTTAATTTGGACTCTGTTCAAGCCCTTTGTTGTGGATTTCGTCGATATGACCGAACGTACGCAGAGAACTGTTCTAAATAGTCAGACACGTGAGTTCGTAATACGCCTTCGTAACTATTTCGATCGTGAAGCTCAAAATGGAGGGCCAATTTTACCTATAACGTCAGTGGTTGAACGCGTAGCTGATGCGCTTAATATTGGACAACGAACTGTTAGACGGATAACTAAAAAAAAATATGGCGAGACTGGCACAGAAGAAAATAAACTTCACACACCAAAAAAGAGAAAACGAGCAAAACCAGTCGTAGGCATCGATAGCTTTGATGCCGATGCTATCCGAAGACATGTTTACGGCTACTATTTACAGAAGGAGTATCCAACAAGAAAAAAGTTGGTGCATTCACTGAAGGAAGCTGGATTATTCTTCGGTGGGGAAAGTTCTTTAACGAAGATTTTGAAGACCATTGGATTTCGATACAAAAAATGTAACAAACGCAAAATATTGATGGAAAGATTTGATATAGCGATGGCAAGGTATACTTTTTTACGGCAAGTGAAAGAAATCAAAAATTGGCAAAATGTTGTGTTCTTGGATGAAACATGGCTTAATGCTAACCATACTGTAGGCCGTTCTTGGAACGATGACACAGCAGCATCTACTTCCAAAGTTCCTGTAGGAAAAGGATCGCGACTTATAATTTGTCACGCCGGAACCATCAACGGGTTTGTCGAAGGTTCTCTCATGGCTTTTGCGTCAAAAACCACTGGAGACTATCATGAAGACATGAATGGAGAAAAGTTTACTGAATGGTTTACCTCAATGTTGTGTAGCCTCCCTGAACCATCTATTATAATTATGGACAACGCCCCATACCACTCGATGCAAATTGACAAGCCACCTGCCCAATCCCTAAAGAAAGCTGATATCGTCGCATGGCTTCGTAAAAATGGCGTAGATGCAAACATGAATATGTTAAAAGCGGAATTAGTACGTCTTTTAAAAGAAAACAAACCAACCAAGATCCGATACGTCATTGACGAAATAGCATTAGAACATGGGCACAGAGTTATACGGTTACCGCCTTACCATTGTGAGTATAATGCGATTGAGTTGGTGTGGGCTCAAATTAAGGGATATGCTGCAAGACACAATACAGAACCCCCATTTACCACAAAAAAAATGCTAAAATTATTAGAAGAAGCTTGTGAACATGTGACTAAAGGAGACTGGGAAAAGGTTGTGAATAGAACTGTTAAATTAATAAGGGAAGATTATGAAAGAGATGTGAAAATAGATAATATTATAGAAAACGAACATATAATTATTAATGTAGGTGATGATAGCAGTGACGACAGTGAAAATAGTAGTATGGACGAATCTGATTAATTATGGCCTTTTGTGGCACCTTTTTTGGTATCTTTTGTATTCATATGTTTCTTGTGTGCATATAAAGTATGTATATTCATTTTCATTCAAATATTCAGTTCGTTCAAATAAATTAAATAAACATGTACATTTTTGTTTTATTAAACCTATTTAATCAGGTACAAAAACAAAACTTAATTGTTTTTTGTTCGAGAATAAATTGACATTCCACATCACTATTGTAATGTGTCAAACCGGCCATCATAGCGTGCCGCTAGTGTAGCTCTTGTACTATGAAGTAAGCGTGCTCAGTATCGTAATAAACCGAGTGGCCCAGATTGACAGTCGGTGACATTGCGCCAGTTGCACTTGTCTGTTTAGTGATAACGGCCACCGCTACATATTTATATAATGGGAGGAAAGAAACCCATCAGTCGGGTGGGTTTTTTCACAGAAAATGACGATTGTTTATGGAATAGCTGTCTGAATAGTCCCCAAATGCCTGTTTCGGCTGCTAGCAGATGTGTTCAAAGAGATCAAATCTCTTTATTTAAGATCTTGAACAACGGCGTTCACTCTCCATACCTACTTTCTAAAATATTATTAAATTGCCCACGGTCTAACTCTCGGCATCCTAAATTGTTTCGCATTGCACCAAGTTGGACAAATTACGCTTTTAATACATTTATAAGAAGAAGTTGCACCCAATTTAATTATTTATTTAAAGTAAATGATACTTTTCATCTCCATCTCCCCACATTGTCAAAAACCCAATAATGTAGTTGTTGACATAATATAATTAATAAGTGTTAAGTTTCGTTGGAAACAGTAGGTTTAAGTGCTATTTGTATATTGTGGTATTTATCTATTATTTTTGTACACTGTTTGTTTCCTTAAACAAATAAAAATAAATAAATAAAATAAATAGGTTACATCGAGGGCATCTGTATGTTGGCAGTACTCCACCTTCCTCATTTACCTGTTACCTTGAGGCCATGAGTCCAGCAGGTCCTGCACTGTGCTTATTGGCACACGGTCTCCACTCCAGAACAGATCTGCCCAGCGGCAGTTGGTTCTGCTCACGGATTTGATGACACTGCTTCAGCTTGCTTATTTTGATACGTAAGCACGAATCGCATCAATCTGCACTCCAGGACGGATCTGCCCAGCGCGGCAGTTGGTTCTGCTCACGAATTAGATGACCTGGCCACTGCTTAAGCTTGCTTATTTTTGATACGTAAGCACGAATCGCATCAATCTGCATTCCAGAACGGATCTGCCCAGCGCGGCAGTTGGTTCTGCTCACGGATTAGATGACCTGGCCACTGCTTCAGCTTGCTTATTTTTGATACGTAAGCACGAATCGCATCAATCTGCATTCCAGAACGGATCTGCCCAGCGCGGCAGTTGGTTCTGCTCACGAATTAGATGACCTGGCCACTGCTTAAGCTTGCTTATTTTTGATACGTAAGCACGAATCGCATCAATCTGCATTCCAGAACGGATCTGCCCAGCGCGGCAGTTGGTTCTGCTCACGAATTAGATGACCTGGCCACTGCTTAAGCTTGCTTATTTTTGATACGTTAGCACGAATCGCATCAATCTGCATTCCAGAACGGATCTGCCCAGCGCGGCAGTTGGTTCTGCTCACGGATTAGATGACCTGGCCACTGCTTCAGCTTGCTTATTTTTGATACGTAAGCACGAATCGCATCAATCTGCATTCCAGAACGGATCTGCCCAGCGCGGCAGTTGGTTCTGCTCACGGATTAGATGACCTGGCCACTGCTTCAGCTTGCTAATTTTTGATACATAAGCACGAATCGCATCAATCTGCATTCCAGAACGGATCTGCCCAGCGCGGCAGTTGGTTCTGCTCACGGATTAGATGACCTGGCCACTGCTTCAGCTTGCTTATTTTTGATACGTAAGCACGAATCGCATCAATCTGCACTCCAGAACGGATCTGCCCAGCGCGGCGGTTGGTTCTGCTCACGGATTAGATGACCTGGCCACTGCTTCAGCTTGCTTATTTTGATACGTAAGCACGAATCGCATCAATCTCAGGCTGAGAACTGAGATCCACAGATCGCACTCTCACTCTACTTCCACATCCCCATCAGCCATCTGTAGCTCCCAACTTTTGCAGCTGTTTGGCTGTTAGTCAATGTTATGAAAATAACTAAGTAGATTTTGTTTCTTGGACTTGGAAATCAATACTCGAGTAATGCTGTTTTACACACAGATACATGGAAATTATTTTACTTTAAGTCGGCTTTACGCGTAATCGGATTGAGGTGTTTTTACGTAACAAAAGGCAAAAGTAGAACAGTTACTTGCAGACATCTTATTTATCAGGGTTCCAATTGTCTTAAAGTTATTAATTTGATCGTATTCGTATTCGATGTAAGCAGTGATAGCCCAGTGGTTAGGACTGTGGTCTCCTATTCGGGGGTTCACAGGTTCGATCCCGGGTACGCTCCTCTGACTTTTCGGAATGAAGTGCGTTTAAGCAATTAAACATCACTAGCTTAAACGGTGAAGGAAAACAGCGTGAGGAAATCTGAGAGTTCTTCGTAATGTTCTCGAAGGTGTGTGAAGTCCGCCAGTTTCCGTCAGCCGCATTGGGCCAGCGTGGTGGACTATGGCCTATAACTCTTCTCTGAGAGGAGACCTGCGCTCATAGTGAGCCAATGATGGGTTGCTAATGTATTCGATGACATTAGAATCAAAGTGAAATAATCCTTGAGTAAAATTTAAACTAATTTATTCGAGTTTATTACAAATTAAATGTATTAACTAAATCTTTTCATGATCGTATTTATTAGAAACGTATGCAAAATCTTGTTACTCGTACTCGATTGCTTAAAGAGATTGCTTCGTAATGATTAGTAGGTATTTCATACATTTTCTTCTGCCCTTTCACAAAATACACATTTAATCGTTACGCAATTTCTAGGAAAGGCTGCTGTTTCTCTTGATATTTCAGTCGTGAAAGTCGTAGCTTATATAATCTGCAATCTGCATGAGTTCTACCACAGAATTCTGAAAATGGCAATAGAAACGTATTTGCGTTTTTTTATATACCTGTAGAGGACAGCGTTTGGCTGACTTTTAGCATTCGTCGTCCACTACTAAAAATAGGTTTTTTGCAAGGATAAAAGTAGGTAAGAAGCATGTTTGGTGAGTTGATCGAGTAAAATTTTGTGCAGCTTGTTTCCTGTGCCTCCCCAGCGACTCATTTGACATCTCCTACTAACCACCTATTTTCTACCTCAGGCCAATCTAGCGCTGTTTTACCCGTTGCTAAGAATAGCGACTTACACATATACATTTTTTTTTCTCTTTATTATAGCTTGGTCACTCAGTGACTATGTCGCTCCGTTAATTCACTCCAAATATTATTACATATTTTTATTCCTAATTCTAAAATACTTATTAACTAATGCATAAATTAATTTAGATTGCTCGCATAAAGGGAATGCCAAAATTATAACATATCAAATTATTATTTGAAAGCACGTAACTAGCATCCAAAGCAACCTAAGGCCTATGAAAATAAGTCTATTTTTTTTTATGATAACGGCATGGGTATTTTTGTTTCTCCACAACATCTAAGCGGCGACAAGCTCACGCTCCTTTTACCACTTCTATAACCACAATGAGTTCTATGATTTAAATTCTTAGAAGCACCGAATATTATATTAATTAATAGACAGTTTGACCAATCCTCGCGCACTGACTGGTGCGTGACCTTATAAACCTGTGAGGTCATTCAGAAACCGTCGAAGCCTCCCACCGGTCTAGACTTGAGCTAATTGACCGAAGCGAGGTCTCCCAATCTACTTGGAAGAATTCACTTGTCCGTCTGTCTGAGTGTCCGTAAAACTCCTGAATTACATAATTTCTCCGAAAATAACTGTAAAGGCCATAAAAAGTTTATTCGGCTGTCATAGAAGTAAATATGAAAAAATAAAAATCGTCTTGCGTAGGTTCCTGGGGTAAGTATAGTTGGAAATAAATTTTCAAGAAATTGACGATTTAGAGGCAATGGCCAATGGTTAGCCAGCTCTTAAAGTATTATTACATTGTTCGCCTAATCCTTCTAACGGGTTAGGCGTGTTTCATGCATAACATGTCGCTTGTCCTAAAACATTAGGGCCGTGAGACTTGTATGTCACATTCCATCATGCAGTACTGGGACGGTCTACGCGGAATCAAAATTTATTATTATAAGTACTTACCTACTATAATAAAAAAAATCTTCAGAATTCCGAGTGAGCCTAACATTAGCGCAAGTATAGGTATTTGTTTGTTGGTTTGTTTGTCCTTCTATAACACTGAAAGGGAACAACTGATTGGCGGGATTTTGCGCGTGATTGTGTATAGGTTGATGATCTGGAAACTGACGTAGGGGTTCTCGCATTTAAAAAACCTAATTCCGACGAAACCGCGGGCAAATACTATACTATTTATTACAAATTACAATAATTCAATTGCTAACAGGCTAATTTAATTACTAACAGTAGTTTTTCACCTCTTGCTTATTTCACACACAGCTAAGTTATGTTACGAACATTATTAAGCTGATATGTTTTGTGACGGAAGGTATCATAGACCCATAGCCCTTGACTGCGATCTCAAAAGTGTTCTCATATTGGTGTAAGTAATGATGCAGTCGATGGAAGGTAGCTTGTTAAAGGTAGTTAAAGTTTAATCAAACCCACATAATTAATGTAAACAGGTTTAAATATTAACAGCATCTATTCTCTTAGACGAAATCATTCATAGCGCATCACCTGCATAACTGGTACGGCGAAAAACCTGTTATATTCGAGCTTTGCTATCTCTATCCCGCTCTAACGGGGTACTCCACAGGTGGTTATCTAATTTCCGTCTCGTTCTGCCATGGTATTCGTGTTCAACGGGATGTCAGGGCCCATCACTGACCCTCTCTTGAGATTCTGTTCACGTACACGCTCAAGGCGAACCTTTTCTTTGTCAGGGTTACCGCTATTTCTTAAATAAGATGTCATTGCTACATATAGGTATAGTAACACACATCAACAACCCATCAACAGCTCACTATTGAGCGCAGGTCTCCTCTCACAGAAGGATTTAGGTCATAGTCAACCAGGCAGGCCCACTGCCAATTGGTAGACTTCAAACACCTTAGAGAGCATTATGGAGAACTCTCAGGCGCGCAGATTTCCTCACAATGTTTTCCTTGACCGTTGAACTATGTGATATTAAATTGCTTAAAAACACATAACTACGAAAAGTCACAGGTTCAAAGTCCCGGGATCAAAGTCACGACTTCTCGAAAGGAGACTGCAGTCCTAACAACTTTTATAAGGTACGAACATCAACAATATAAATATCTTTTGTCTTGTGAATTCCTCTTTTTATTATAATAATTACAAAAAATATATAGTTTTATTACTTTTAACGTCAAATTTATATAGCAATGGTACACATCCATAATCATCGCAGTTGTGATGAAAATCACTCAGTTGTATAATGTTTTCACATTCGTTCAATCGTTCATGCGATAACTTCCCAAGCCCAACCCTATAAAATTGTCTTTGTTTAATATTCGGCCATTATTATTTACTCGAGCATTCAAGTAAAGAAATCTGGACTATACGTTCCTATGCTTAGCTGAACTTGACTAATATTCTCGTCTCCCCTCCAAATAAGCGGAAAGCTTTTGTAGCAGTGGGTACAACAATAGTGCAACGGGTGGGGATCGAACCTGTGACATTTTAGTTTTCAGCATCGATATATAATTTAGTGCGTTTTCTGGCCGCAACTTTAACCGTCGGGCTATTGAGATTACCCACATTTGATCTTTTGAAAAATAAAGAAAATAAAATTACAACCAATGGTTAAAATACAGCCATACTTTTACTGGAACCTAATCATTAAACTATTATACTTAATTTATACCATTGGATAAGTGAATAAATAGAACTAATTGAAAATAATTTACCTAATATTGCATAGGTAGAGTTTGCTCTATCCGATTAGAATTCGATTGATTGCGACTTCAGATCTTGTGCGTCTCGGCTCAAACAACTTAGCTAGCTAATATTATTATATAATAATATCTCAAAACTTTCCACCTTTCTATTTTCATGCTCGTGACAGCCCTGTTTTTATTGAATAAGACATTTAAGGACGGTAGAAGGTAAACAATCTAGTAGACAAATTTTCCGTTCCTTTCTCAAAGGTTAAAACACAAACATCAACTTACATTTACTTTCTACAATATTTTGTTACCATAAGTATACCTAATTTTTACTAAATTTTGCAGGCTTAATCTCAAGATCGTGTGGTTTAAAAAAAAAACATTTTTCATTTTTTTCATCGATTAAAGTAGCCTTGAAACCTTGAAAAACCATACATAATCCTCTTTCTACACGTGAAAGGGCTTTTAAAATCAGCCACTCGTTGAATCGACTTCAACGGGGACTCCAATTATCCCGAAAAAAAAGAAATACAAAAATTTTAAATGAAAGTTTAAGCCGAAAAAGATTACTGTTTTGGTTTGGTTATCCATTATTTCACTCATTATTCAAATAATATGATATTAAAACTAGTTGAAAATTCGAAATACATTCCAATTGCAAGCTTTAATCATAATGACACCAACACGTCGAGCCTTTGGGTTGGGACTGAGATATGTATGGGGCTTTTCAGCCGCCCCATAATAATTATACTGCTTGATAGATGATTGGAAGACTTCGTTGATTTAGAAACTGTATATATTATAAATTAAAAGCGATATAAAAATACACAATAATTTTGAGGCCGGCCTAAACGATGTCTGATAAAGAATCCTTTTACGCAGACAGCTTGCACATCTATTTATATTTTCAAAACGTTCGAAACTTAAAAACTTTCTCACTGACATCTGGCTATATTTTAATTCCTCAATAGAGGTTGTATACACCACATATACCCCCCTAGGGAGTGAATGAAAAAAAAAATGAATGAATGAATGAGGGGTAACAAACGAAACCAATGACCATGACGGCGAAGCGACTAGGACGAGAAAAACAACGTCTGACGGTTCGTACAGCATTCGACACGAAAGGCGTCGAGACGTGCAGCGCAGCATTAGGCTAAGCGCGAAAAACGTCAGTCGAAACTTCAAGAGCAGCACAGCACTAGGCGCGAGAAAGGAGAGGCAGCCATAGAGTCGCGTAGCGCTAGGTGCGGAAAAGGCGTCGGTCAGATCGCGCAGCGATGGGCGCGAACTGCGAAGGTTTCCACGGTGCTCGCGCAGCGATGGGCGCGAGGGGCGTCGCGTCGCTCGGTCTTGTCGTGCAGCGATGGGCACGAAAGAGCATCGGAGAAGTCACGCAGCGTTGGGCGTGAAGGAGTCCGGGAGGCGTCGAGCAGCGCAATGAAAGATGCGGCGACGTCAAATTGCAACCGACGCGAAGAATACCCTAAGCTAAGGGGCACACGACTAATAAAACTCATTAGAGCCTACAAAAGCCTTAAACTGTTCCTCTTAGTTGCGAGCTGTCAGTGAGAAAATTATTAATTATTAAACTAAAAACTCACACAAAAAAAAATTAATTACAATGACACTTAAAAAAGAAAATTTTGTAAAAGAATGTCACGATTTTGTTTCACGAATGTCAAAAAACAATCACTTTTGTTTGTCAATTGCACTAAATTCCAAAACAATTATTACGATGAACTTGAAACTGGGGCTTCAAAGAGCTGGGGCTCGGAGAAAACTGGATACGATGCGTCCCCGATGTATGCGCCCCTTCTTCGTAGGTAGATAGATAGCTCGCCGATTCCAATTGTAGCGGGTGCAGCGTACAATTCTGCGGAAAATTTGCGTCTTCACAGATCAGTGATTCGCACTGATATCGTGTGAAATCTTCTTAGTAATTATTCTTGTTGCCGAAGAACTTGGGCTTCCCTGGTCGGGCCGGCGCTCACGGGCTCCAGCTTTACGTAGGAGCAGTCGTACAGGCAGGCCTTTTTGCGTTTGCAGATCTTCTTTGTCAAGGGGCACCATCATAAATTCTTCTTTTTCTTGCGTGAGTCGGCGGTCACCATTATAAATTCTTCTTCTTCTTGCGTGAGTCGGCGGTCACCAATATGGATGGTGACATAGAATATTCTTGCTATTTTCGTGTTCGTCGTCGGGTTGTCACCAATATGGGTGGTGACATAATATATTCTCTAAACGTTCGAAAATTAAAAGCTTTCTCACTGACATGACATGTGGCCATATTTTAATTCCTCAATAGAGGTTGTATACGCCACATATACCCCCCTAGATACATATGATACATACTTGATACATATGATACATCAAAATGATACACATTACGTATTAGCCTACCGCAACAGAAAACTTAATCAACACGATCTCTCAGTATATTGATTACAAAAGGAGCATGCATTCACTTATAGAGATTGCTCTATAGACAGCCATAAGTGCAACCTGTTGGCATAGTAATTATATTAAGACACGGCCTTCGCCTTCTGCGACTATAGCGGGCGATTCCACTTTTTTGCCTGAGGGTGAGAAAGCGAGGTTCTCAGAGCCTTCTAGGAAAATATAGTCTCATACATTGTTCTAAGTATATTCTATAGTCTGTGTAACTTGCGGTTCAGGTATAACGGAGTTGGTCTTAATGTAAATTTTATTTAAATTCACGCGGTTTTGACCATTTAAAAAAACGTTAACATCGCTTGTTAACTTTGTAATATAAGGATTCCGGAATAACTGATACATTTTTGCTCCATCGGTGAATCGATTTTAATAGACAAGATTCTTAACTAAACTTTAATTTATTCTGAACCTGCAAATATTTTAATAGATTCATGGCTCTTCTCTTCTTTTTATTATCACCATCTCACAATTCTCTAGTTTCTTTTTAATAATTTTCAGTCATTTTTTAATAATGTCAGGTTCCGATAACTATTACTGATTTTATTAAGTTAAATGATATTAATTAATTCAATTGAAATGAGCTGACAAATGGTACCGGCGGCGTTTCTCAACTTGTTACCTCACTCCTGAGGCGATGTTCGAGCAATTTAAGAGATTGGGCGAAAAAAATCTAACAAAAAGCGGTCAGCCAACTCGCAAAGCGAATCGTGATAACGTTTAACAGTTAACTGCTTATTGAAAGTGTAACGGTACTCTATTAAATACCAGAGAGTAAGGAATATATTCGGTAGAGAGATGACATATGAGGGAAAACTCCGCTCATCCAAAAACGAAAAGAAAATGGAAGAGTGGGAAAAGTAAAAATAAAAAAAGAATTTTATATAGATAAAAATATGTAAAGGCTTAATATAATAAGTGAATAATAATATGTAGACTAAACTAGCGGCACGCTATGATGGCCGGTTTGACACATTACAATAGTGATGTGGAATGTCAATTTATTCTCGAACAAAAAACAATTAAGTTTTGTTTTTGTACCTGATTAAATAGGTTTAATAAAACAAAAATGTATATGTTTATTTAATTTATTTGAACGAACTGAATATTTGAATGAAAATGAATATACATACTTTATATGCACACAAGAAACATATGAATAAAAAAGATACCAAAAAAGGTGCCACAAAAGGCCATAATTAATCAGATTCGTCCATACTACTATTTTCACTGTCGTCACTGCTATCATCACCTACATTAATAATTATATGTTCGTTTTCTATAATATTATCTATTTTCACATCTCTTTCATAATCTTCCCTTATTAATTTAACAGTTCTATTCACAACCTTTTCCCAGTCTCCTTTAGTCACATGTTCACAAGCTTCTTCTAATAATTTTAGCATTTTTTTTGTGGTAAATGGGGGTTCTGTATTGTGTCTTGCAGCATATCCCTTAATTTGAGCCCACACCAACTCAATCGCATTATACTCACAATGGTAAGGCGGTAACCGTATAACTCTGTGCCCATGTTCTAATGCTATTTCGTCAATGACGTATCGGATCTTGGTTGGTTTGTTTTCTTTTAAAAGACGTACTAATTCCGCTTTTAACATATTCATGTTTGCATCTACGCCATTTTTACGAAGCCATGCGAGATATCAGCTTTCTTTTGGGATTGGGCAGGTGGCTTGTCAATTTGCATCGAGTGGTATGGGGCGTTGTCCATAATTATAATAGATGGTTCAGGGAGGCTACACAACATTGAGGTAAACGATTCAGTAAACTTTTCTCCATTCATGTCTTCATGATAGTCTCCAGTGGTTTTTGACGCAAAAGCCATGAGAGAACCTTCGACAAACCCGTTGATGGTTCCGGCGTGACAAATTATAAGTCGCGATCCTTTTCCTACAGGAACTTTGGAAGTAGATGCTGCTGTGTCATCGTTCCAAGAACGGCCTACAGTATGGTTAGCATTAAGCCATGTTTCATCCAAGAACACAACATTTTGCCAATTTTTGATTTCTTTCACTTGCCGTAAAAAAGTATACCTTGCCATCGCTATATCAAATCTTTCCATCAATATTTTGCGTTTGTTACATTTTTTGTATCGAAATCCAATGGTCTTCAAAATCTTCGTTAAAGAACTTTCCCCACCGAAGAATAATCCAGCTTCCTTCAGTGAATGCACCAACTTTTTTCTTGTTGGATACTCCTTCTGTAAATAGTAGCCGTAAACATGTCTTCGGATAGCATCGGCATCAAAGCTATCGATGCCTACGACTGGTTTTGCTCGTTTTCTCTTTTTTGGTGTGTGAAGTTTATTTTCTTCTGTGCCAGTCTCGCCATATTTTTTTTTAGTTATCCGTCTAACAGTTCGTTGTCCAATATTAAGCGCATCAGCTACGCGTTCAACCACTGACGTTATAGGTAAAATTGGCCCTCCATTTTGAGCTTCACGATCGAAATAGTTACGAAGGCGTATTACGAACTCACGTGTCTGACTATTTAGAACAGTTCTCTGCGTACGTTCGGTCATATCGACGAAATCCACAACAAAGGGCTTGAACAGAGTCCAAATTAACGAGCAAGGGTCAACAGTAATGCAGTATCAATATTTGAAATCCAAAGCCAGGTCAAAACTATATCACAATCGCATTGCACTGACAGTTTATACTTTTCGAAGCAACGTCAATTCGAAACTGCTTTGTTTTGCATTGAGCATTGACGCGAGTTTGCCGGAGGTAGTAGTTGTGCTAGCCAGCGATCCTATGTGACGATCGTATTAGATTCCATTTTTAAAAATTTTCAATTTAGAAAACCAAATGCCGAGTTGTGGTATATATCATATAAAAATAAAAATTTTACCTTTTGTATGAAACAGCTGATATTTTTTTGCGATTTCAGAGGTTTGTCCACATAGTGAAAATTGTTCATATTCACAAGTACATTCACCCCTTAAATGGTGCAAACTGATTTTTCTACACTTGTATACATTTTAGAAATCAATTTAATAAATAAATTTTGAGTCCTAAACCTAAAACTACATTCGATAAAATTTATGAATCTCTGCACATCACTATCGTCAATAAAGTAATACAATTATTTCCTTCAAAGTCGTTATCAATTAATACGGAACTTCATGAGCGGACAAACGTCAAACCGGCCATCATAGCGTGCCGCTAGTGTAGTCTAGGTACTAGCTTTTTGTACGCGAGTGCGTTTTTAAAAACCCCGCGGGAACGCTCTGTTTTTGGGGGATAAAAAGTAATCTTATATATATAAAAGAAAGTGGTGTTAGTTACACTATTTATAACTCAATAACGGATGAACCGATTTGGCTCAAAATTGGTGGAGAGGTAGCTTAGAACCAGGAGACGGACATAGGATACTTTTTATCCCGTTCGACCGCGTTTCCGTCAAGTCAATATAAAACCTGGTATAACAAAAATGCATCTGACATGGAATAAAAACACGAAAATGACAGTGGAAGAACAAAACGTAGATAAATGACAGCTAAACGTAATTTTGTATTTGGTTAATTATTATGGTAGAAAATTATGGTAAAAACAATTATAAAAATTATAGTTTAACGTAATTGATAATATCATCAGTAATATGTTTTCTCTTTGAATCATCATTAACAATGCCGCGAGCAAGACGATCAAATGTTTCCTGCTACAAAGCTACGGATTGACGTGATTTATTGGATAGGTATAGTTGAGAACCTGGAGGGTGACAAAGATTTCCCGCGGGATGTTATAAACTAAATCCACGCAGACGAAGTCGCGGGCATCAGCTAGTTAATGATAAATGCGACTTTGCAAGTCTTGAGCTATACCCATTACCTGAAGGAAGACTGCGTGATTGAAGGACAAACCAACAAATAAACACACGCTCTCATTCGTTATTTTAAGAATTTGGAAAGAGAAATTCTGTGCTAATTACTTAAGTTAATTAGCATTAAAAAGCACTAGAAATGTCTGAGTATTAGTCGGTTGGGTGAATGGTCAAATAAAGACTCGTGTAGGTGTATGTTTGCTGTCCCCGCTGTACAGTTGCATTTTAATCAGTGTTAATGAATACTACAAAGGTAAGGTACTGGAATGGCAACCTTGCACCGGGAAGCGTAGTATCAGCAGACTTCCACAAGGCGGACGGACTATAAAAACGGTCGCAGGGACAGGGAGGCTGTATCCATACAGGAGTTGCAAGACCACGGTGTGTGGAAGTGTTTCAAGAGATCTACTAGTGGTTCGCCCCGAACTGAGACCTCGCGGTAACGGTATCCCATGATTATTCATTCAATCGATACATGATAACCAAAACTGACATTATTATTATGCTCGTTTTCACCAAACATACCTAAATCATCCCCTAAGTAGGAGTCTCTTAACGTAGGTAGCTCCTAAATACAATCCTAAGTCCTAACATCCGTCCCAATATCCTTTTAGGTGTCCCGTACAGGATCGTGATAAATAAGTTGACAGAAAACATCAATCACCTAACTTATAGTAAAGGTTAGGGAACGTTAGTGAAAACATTGAATTATTTATTAAACATTGAATTATTTATTTATTATGTAGGTACTAAGGAGTGAAACCGGGTTACGGGCATCTGTACAAATCGTCATCTATCGACGCGAATAGAAAATATACAATATTTAACTAAAATTTAACTAAAAAATAATTTTAATTGAATAATATGGTACAAAAAAAATTACAATACAATTATTGTATTAAAATAAGTAACTAAATAATAATGGTCGTAGTCGTAACTCGTAGTTCCATGGGAATAGTTACTGACTGCGCCATCTATTAGCATTATTGTGAAGCTATGTTGATGCTATATGAATTACTGATGTACATTAAAAATTAAATAATCTCGTTTCTTTATAATATTCATATAATTTTAGTATTTGTTGTTCAAGTACAGGATATAAGTGACCTAAAAACATAAAATCAGTTTGAAAATCCATAGCGGATTTTTCTAGAGAGCGTCTTCAAGCGAGCGTATAAAATCGCCACTTTGAAAGCCCCCCATTTCGTCAATTTTAAGGGAAAAATTAAAAAAAAAATATTTTTGTACTCAGTTCAAAATTATCTTTAAAATGATACGTAACAATTTTATGTAACGCGATATTTTTTTTTTTACTTCGCATTCGCTTCTATGAGAGCCCCCCTGAAATAAAGATTTTTATAACTTTTTAAGCCATTTTCGGCTGGAGGCCATCGGTTTACATATTATATCTAAATTTGAAGTAATTACGTTCAGTAATTCAAAAGTTATAAGGCTCTGACAGACGGACGGACGGACGGACGGACGGACGGACAAGTGCAAATCGCTCTAGTTAACTCAGAGACCTTCGCTTCGCTCGGTCGACTATGTAGATAATATTATGTAACCTGTGCCAAGCTGTGGACGTTCATTGGTTGACGACAACGAAATATGTAACATCGATGGTTATTGGTTGACCATAATGAACGCCTAAGTTACACCTATGCATAAAAATAAAATTTTTCATTCCTATGTATTTTAAATATACAAACGCTAAGCCTAAGCTTAATTAATAATAATATTAATATTCATGTATAACATATTATAATACACCTGTATAATTTTCCGTTACTAAATATAGTTGTAAACATAAATTGAGTTTGTACTTACAATGATGTTTGTTTGTAGCGATCAATGACCTGAGACACCATGACTCACACAGTAACTTTGAACTTACCTGAAAAAAAAAAAACAATGTTTGGTCAATCATTACCTACTTTGACCTTTGACCACCTGAAAAACCATAAAACGAATCTTCTTCTTTGTCAACCGATAAAGGTCCACTGCTGGACAAAGGTCTCTTGCACGGACTTCCACAGGCCTCGGTCTTGCGCCGCCTGTATCCAGCGAGAAACAGCATAAAACGAGGATTGAATTATCTGTTGCCACTTTCGTTACCACATACAGATATTATATTTAATAGCATCTGAGTGTGTGAATGTGCGTTCTGCATTGTGACGCTAGAAAAATAGCCAATTACTTATACAAAGATGCGTCAATGGTAACTTTCACTGATCTAGTTGCGGTAACCCATTGTCACAGGACAATTGTATTCCACTTTCACACGCTTTACACCCAAGCCCTTGCGTTTCAATTGATTTGGAACATTGTTGCTTTACCGAACGAGTTGTCACTTCTCTCTCATATTATACTAGCTGATGCCCGCGACTTCGTCTGCGTGGATTTAGTTCATAACATCCCGCGGGAAATCTTTGTCACTCTCCAGGTTCTCAACTATACCTATCCAATAAATCACGTCAATCCGTAGCTTTGTAGCAGGAAACATTTGATCGTCTTGCTCGCGGCATTGTTAATGATGATTCAAAGAGAAAACATATTACTGATGATATTATCAATTACGTTTAGCTATCATTCATTTTTATAATTGTCAAATTTTTTACCATAATTAACCAAAGACAAAATTACGTTTAGCTGTCATTTACGTTTTGTTATTCCACTGTCATTTGCGTTTTGTTATTCCATGTCAGATGCGTTTTTGTTATACCACGTTTTATAGTGACTTGACGGAAACGCGGTCGAACGGGATAAAAAGTATCCTATGTCCGTCTCCTGGTTCTAAGCTACCTCTCCACCAATTTTCAGCCAAATCGGTTCATCCGTTCTTGAGTTATAAATAGTGTAACTAACACCACTTTCTTTTATATATATAGATTAGAGCATATCCTACGCTCAGAGAAACTCAGCGAGCGATGTAGACAGTACCAATCCCTCAGAGATCCAGTGAGAAATGAGGAGATCCGTAGGAGAACCAAAGTTACCGAGTTGCGAAGCTGTAGTGGAAATGGGCGGCCACATAAATTGAAAAACTGATGGTCGTTGGAAGTCCAATGTGCTGGAGTGGCGACCCCGCATCGGAAAGCGCAGTGTTAGCAGTTTCTCCATTAAGTGGACCGACGACATAAGAAGAATCGCAGGGAGCCGCTAGATACAGGCGCCGCAAGTTCGAGGCCTATGGAAGGTCTTTCATGGGGGTTCTTGCATAGTCATGCAAGAGACCTTTGTCCAGCAGTGAACGTCTTTCGATTGTAAAAAAATAAGAAGAATGTCCTACAAAACTTTAAATGAAGCAGTCTGAACCTAAAATGTTTCCATGCAAGCTTAAGAGCGCGTAACCCCAAAAAAAATCAGATTTCGCGATGAGATAAAACATAGCCACAACCTCATGTGAGGCGCGACAAAAGAAAGCGTTTTGCGCGGAATAGGAGTGTAGTAAGCGCCAAAATACTTTGCAACTCGTAAAATATTCATTTTCTTTTCAATTCGCTAGGCTACTCTCTTGATAATATCAATCGGAATTTAATGTAAAAATTTTGGCTCTGTAATATGCAACACATTGAAAATAAATGAATATTGGTTAAAAATTAGACCTAACTTCGCGATTTTTTATTATCGAACAAATTTCATCATTTTATGTTTTTGCCCAAACACGTCCCTTGGCAGTATGATGTAATTCTTGCGTGTTTTTTTTTCGGATAATTGAAACTTGATCCACTACTGTAAAAATCAAATCTGTTTACTGTTAACGAGCGCACACCCACTCTTAAGATCTGAGCTTTGTCCCCTTAGAGTTAACACGTGTTAATTATTATACGTAATAGGTATATCCCGGAGTGCGGAGTGCGGTTTCGTGACAAATTGAATGTTTCTAATACTACTTAGTACTTCGTAACAAAGATAAATACTTAGCCGCTAAGTCCGTGTAGACACGGCATTAGAGCCTCGACATTCAGCTCGATGATTCATCGAACTATGTGACCTATTGGTGTATTGTAGAGTGACCATAATATTCACACTATTATATATAAGTTATGAGATATAGGTCCGTAAAAGGAAGATAGAATGATTAAGCATAGATGGCAAATTGAAATAGGTCAGTAGGTGAGATAGCTAAAAGCTTTTCTTATTTTGTAGGAAAAAGAATGATTTTAAGTGCTGTTGGTTTAAGCTAAAGAACCGATTTTACCAAAATTTTTGATTCCATACAATAACTATACCAGGCAATTATTTAAATACTTTGGATATTTTATAGTTTCCAACCAGTTGTTCAGATCAGGAAGTTGTTGTTCAAAGGGGTAATAGGTACATGGTTCGAAGAACCTATGGATGTTATGCTATGATGGATGTGGCGCTGTAATTGCAACCCCGCAACAAATACCCCCATACAATAATATACAATACAATAAATTATTATTATTATTATCATACTAATATTATAAATGCGAAAGTGTGTTTGTTGGTTCGTTGGTTTGTCCTTCAATCACGCCGCAACAGAGCCACGGGTCGACGTGATTTTTTGCATGGGTATAGTTGAGGACCTGGAGAGTGACATAGGGTACTTTTTATTAGAGATGCCACGAATAGTGAATTGGCCGAATACCGAATACCGAATATTCGGCAACGCTGTCGGCCGAAGCGCCGAATATTCGGCCGCCGAATATTCGGCACGAAATACATTCTTGTCGGGGGCGCGTTAGCTGGATTAAGACAAGTCGCAACCTGATTTCCTCGTTGCGTTGGCGCGGCAGGCGACGACGGCGCGCGCGCGGGATGGGGTGCAAGCAAACACAACACAGCGCGGGCGAGTAATTGTTTCAATTGCGAGTAAATCACGTCACGGAACGCTTTGTCAGTATATAAAAAATACATAAAATAAAACTTAATTTAAAGGCCGATCCTTACAAGTGGTGGTTAGCAAACGAAAAACAATACCCAAACCTTTCGAAATTTGCTAAAGTTTATCTTTCTTCTCCTGGAAGTAGCGTGTATATGAGAGGTTATTTTCTGAGGCTGGTAACATTTACGATGAAAAGCGTAATCGTTTGCTACCAAAAAATGCTGAAAAGCTTGTTTTTGTCCATCACAACTTACCACTGATCAATTTTAATTACTAAAGTGTTGTAATTTTGAAATAAATACATAATTTTGAGTAATATAACGTGTCTTTTTTACATGATTTGGTATTCGGTATTCGGCCGAATAGTACGTATTATTCGGCCGAATACCGAATAGCAAAAAAAGTGGCCGAATAGGCCGAATACCGAATAGTTGCCGAATATTCGTGACATCTTTACTTTTTATGCCGGAAAATCAAAGAGTTCCCGAGGGATTTTAAAAACTAAATCCACGCGGTCGAAGTCGAGGGCGTCAGCTAGTAAATTATATTCTGTGGCAATAGGTGGGAATTGGGATGATAATGAAGACATTTATGTCTTGTTTAACTGTGACTCAGTCTGAGCCAAGTCAAAAAACACTCCAAGGATCTCAGCATAAATCTAAAATAGACAACGTGCTGCGGCAGTAACTCTTAGTTTATGAGAGCGCTCCAGATAGATCTTAGCCTTATGTTACCAAAGTTCACGGAAGTGTGAGTATTTATTGTAACATAGGTATATCCGCTCGTATTATATTGTAGAACGTAGCGCGTACACATTACACAGAAGACGGAGATCCGGTCGATTAGAATAGAATAGAATAGAATAGAATAGAAATGTTTTTTATTCAAATAAACTTTTACAAGGACTTTTGAATCGTCAATGAGTCTACCACTGGTTCGGAATGCCGTTCCTGCCGAGAAGAACCAGCAAGAAACTCGGCAGTTGCTCTTTTCAAAATACTTTTACAATATACTTCACAGATATTCTATGTATGCAGAGTTTCCACAATGAGGGAAAGGTCCACAAAAGCATACGTAATTATTTCTAATTATAATTCAACACATGTCAAGACGGGCAGACAGAAAGTAGCCCCATTGCCGCTGGTGGCACCCGTTCACGAGCATGACGCATGACCCAGCCATTGCTTCGCTCAACCATATTTTAGGGAACGCAACAACCCGCATCACACGACACCACCGCAGAAATGTTAAAGAGAGTGTGACATACTTAGGCTGGCAAGGATTGAGTGCATTGCTCAGCTGATCGCCGCACTTGACAGGTTCAGCCATTTCCAATGCATCTAGAGTAACGACTACTCACTACGCATTCTGATACAAATACCGCTGTTTAGCATACTGAATAACATTTTAAAACAGAGACAAGTAGTTGGAACTGTAGTATCATGATCAGTGCGAAGGTCGGCCGCCTGTAGGACGTCCAGTCTCCGACCATACTTTCTACGAACCCTTTATAATCCATAAATTGCCAAATCCATAAATGCCAAATTCATCAAGATCCGTTAAGCGTGAAACGCTTTCGCTAAGTATGCTTGCTTGTGCTTTAGCGTTTATAATATTAGTCGAAATATTTGAAGTTTGAAGACAAAACTGGATTATTGGATTACGATAAGATGGCTGTCATGACTGGATATTGATTTTTAAAAGTATCACCGAAAAATATTCTTGGCGTAACAAGCTCATAAGTCACAACATTATTAAGGCCCTTACCCCTAAGCGAATCGCTTACGTGCCATTTAAAAAAAAAATTAAGGTGGAAGACACAGTTCTGCCCGCGAAATTCAAATTTAATTTGGTTTTTCGCAATTTGTAAACTAATACGAGAAAGTAGGCTTATGGCATTCTAATTGCGACAATGGCAGTATCATCTTCACAGGTTTATATAAAAATCTTTACTTGAAAGTGTCCAGTTTAAGAAATTAATCAAAATATCGACTAATTTGTGAGTAACTCACGTCCAACTCAGTATTTTGATAAATTTCTTAAACTGGTCACTTTCAAGTAAAGATTTTTGTGTAAACCTGTGAAGATGATAATTCTACTGGCACAATTAGAATGCCATTAGCCTAGTTTGTCGTAATAGTTTACAAATTGCGAAAGACCAAATTAAATTTGAATTTCGCGGGCAGACTCGTATAATCATCCTTAAGAGCTGAGTCCTCAGAGTAACTATTAGTAGGTATAGAGTGCTAATATCTCACTGTTCGCCCAATACGCAGTGTGGACAGGTGAACTATAGTTACCTATATTGATAGATACGTGTCGAATAGGGATGGGTAATGCGCCGCAAGCGCAATTGTCGATGAATACAGCTGAATGGCACAATACTTACCTTACTTATGTAATGATCTGTTTTTTTTAGTAAATCAATATTGTTTTTTAATTTGTAAGTATGAATGTGCTTAGATTTGTATATTATATAAAAATAAAGTTAAAAATAAAACGAGCTATTTTATCTTCATATTTATTTTTGAGTTATTATCGACCCATAACCGCCGACTTATCATATTAAGCGACATTTTTACCTAAATTGAGCTTTTATTACAAAACGATATTTTAAACTATAAAGGACTATAAACTATGATGGGCACGTCAACATTTCCTATTAACATAACTGAAACATATTTGAAGTTAATATTTTATGTTCCCGGGAAATATTGATGTGCTACGGCACATAATATTTCCCGGGAACATAAACTAAAAGAAATAGGGTTCTTTATAGTCCTAGTCCTTTATTCCTTTATATCCCTACTAATCCTACTAATATTAAACCTGAACTAAATTGCCACCTGAACCAGATTTTATTATTAAAGATACACTAAATTTTAGTGTATCTTTAGTGACTAAAAAGCCTAAATAAATAATGCATTAATAAATCTTCGCATGTCCGCGATGGGCCCAGAGTTGTATAGACAGTGGGCATTCCCCTTTATAAATGCGAAAGTTTGTGAGGATGGATGGATGAAAGTTTGTTACTCTTTGACGCCACAACGACTGAACCGATTTGGCTGAAATTTTAAATGGAGATAGCTCATACCCAGAATTAACATAAAGGCTACATTTTATCCCGGAAAATTAAAGAGGTCCAGTATGTTATAACTATAGTAAATAAAACTAATAGAGAGGGAGCCAGCACGTTTCAGACCTTCGTTATTTTATAAAAGCTGAAAGTTCCTCTGTGCATGTCCCCAATAGAGATCAGAACGATCCCCGACTATGAAGTTTGGATCTTGGTGGCTTTGGGAGACATCAGGTAGTAAAGGTGCATAAATTCTGAGTATACTTTCGTCATAGTATAAAAGCTGAGTTTTACATATGTTACTTGGGGACCTATCAGAAGATGTTTCCTCAGCAGTCAGACACTTCCGATAGTTCCTCTCCGTGTCAGACACCCTTAAACTATAGTAAATTATGAGTATACTTTCGTCATAGTATAAAAGCTGAATTTTATATATGTTAGTTGGGGACCTATCTGAAGATGTTTCCTCAGCAGTCAGACACTTCCGATAGTTCCTACGCCCTGTCAGACGCTTTAAAAATCTGCCGTAGGTAGGTATAACAAATAAAAATAAAATCGCAAGTGCAAGAGTGCTGCGGTGTATAACTTTATTGCTCGCAGTACCAACGATAAATAAACAACCGGCAGTCGGCATCGAACGCGTCACATCACTATCCGAGTTTGCAATCGAAGCGGGGTTGCGGGGCAGTGCGGGCGGTGCGTGTCGCCTCCCGTCCCACGTCTCTTTCAACCCCGCGAAGCGTAATTTCTATTTTACTTAAAATTATAAAAACTTGACCAACCGGTGAAATGTGATACTGGAATTTTGTTTAGTTGTTTTTCTTGTATCATTCTTACAAGTTTTTACGGCACATTTAACCATTTTTTAAATTTAATTCTGCTAAAAGCTCGCAACAGTCATTTACACCGCTAGTACTCGTATGACTACCAGCGCTTGCGAACGGACCGATCCAATGTTCTCACCGGTGTCTACAGTTCCCAGTTAGAAACGAGCGCTCTATACCTACTAATAGTTACTCTGAGGCTGAGTCGGTTAAAATAATTGAATCACAAAAATCATAGGGGGTTAAAGTTGTAAATATAATATTATCATGCTAATAAATTGACAGTTCCTAAAGTTGTGTACAAAGGTTTTTACAATAAACGATCAGAAAACCCAGTGATTGATGTGAAAGCGGTATTTATTCTGCTCAGTGACCTTCATGCCATATAGGGCCTGAAATACAAACATGCGGGTAAGATTTACATGTAATACCGTTAAATAGGTTGTGAAATACATGGCAACTAAACAACTAACGAATTGTATGCAGACTTCGAGTTATGCAGATTTTGTGAATGTTTTCCTTGTAGCTGATGATTAATAATTCTATGCAAACAGCGTGGAACGTCGAGCATTGAACTTTCGACAGGTAACAACTAACATAGTTCAAGAATTCAATTCAATTCCCAAATAGTGGCTTATAGGCGTGGCAACTGATGATAAGATTACGTATAAATTCGAAAATTCTCCGTTAAACTTTACTTCAAAACACCTTTGGCTCAAGAACGATTTCAGTATGGCAAAGAATGAGTGTGGCAAGGCCTTCTTCACTTTGTATAACAAGCCCTCATGCCACACTTTGTCGAAGGCTTGACTTAATATGTCGAGAAACACAGCTGAACAATAATTTAACAATAAATGTACGGATTATGATGTCTGTTAGTCTGTGCACTTGTTCAATTGGGCCGTGACCTTCTCTGAAACCAAACTAATGGCTAGGTTTGTTTGCTTGAGGTATTGTTTGAGGTATGGTTTCATTCTATTTAGAACAATTTTTTCTAGTAGTTTTGATAATACGGGAAGTATACTAATGGGTCTGTACGACTCAACTTCGTTGGGTGTTAGTTTACTCTATTTTCGTTTGTTTGCTATTCCGGTTAGCACTATATGGAGAATATTAGAAGAAAGAATATATAATTATTGTCTAAACGAGATGAAACTTCTTAGTCAGAGATTAGAACTGGTGTTTTTTTTTTAATTTATTTGGTTTACCAACAGCTCTTAAATTTACATAAAACTAAATTTAATAAAATGTTAAACTTATTACAGGTCAAGACAGCATGCATAGTTATAAGTTACGTATTTTTTACATTACAACTTAAATACTTAAATTAATAAAATGCAAGAAGTATAGTAAAAAATAAATAAGAAAAGCATCAATGTATTTTTTTACAACAACATAGGTACACAACGTACGTATATATACGTACATACGTATATATACAAAAAAAATAGTAATCTGTGGAGACTATATAATATTGATATTCTGCTTCACACTCCTTTTACGGGTAGACTACTAAACTTATTTAAAACCTTTAACCTGTAGAATAGTTTTGTTGAACCCACAAGAATAACTGCAAATTCAGCTACTTGTATTGATAAAATTTTTTGTGATTGTAACATTATCGAAGAATCTTTTATCACTTATTTAAGATCTGATCATTGCGGACAAATGATATCTGTTCCAAGCAGTGAACAGAAAATTACAAAAATAATAAAATGTAGGCCCAGACATACATGGTGACTATCTGGCTGTTTTTCGGAAATCGGTTCATGTAGCATTAAGCAAGTTATAGTTTCTGCTTTTGTATTTTTTTGTATTTTTTTTCTAAATACAATAGGTATTTAGAAAAAAATACATTAATCCTTCTTGCATGTTATTAATTTAAGTATTTAAGTTGTACAATAAGTAACTTATCATTATAAATGCTGTGTTTACCTGTTATAAGTTTAACATTTTATTAAATTTAGTTTTATGTATAAGCTGTTGGTAAACCAAATAAATTAAAAAAAAAACGTGTGGCACTCGGGGACTGCCGCGGTAAAGCTATTGCAAAGAATTTTTTATCAACTTATGCAATTATAATATTTATGCAATATTTTTTTTTTATATTAATACAAGTTTTTTCTTTGATATTAATTCAAGTAACACTTTTACAGTTCTTACAAAAATAAAATAAAAATCTCAAGTGGTTGGAGAAATAGCTGAGTTGTTAGCTAATGATAACACGACTTGGCATTTCATACCACCAGGCTCTCCACACTTCGGTGGATTGTGGGAGGCTGGCGTCAAGTCCGTGAAGACGCATCTCAAACGTGTAATCGTTCAAACTCTCCTTACCTTTGAAGAGTATGCGACTTTATTAGCTCAAGTCGTAATTGGAGTAATTCGAGACCCTTAACATTACCGTAAAGTTCCATTGAGGATGTTTCTCCTATTACGCCTGGACACTTCCTCATTGGGGAAGCTCCTATAACGGTCCCGGAGATCAACTTAGAGGAAATCTCTCTCTCTCTCTCTCATTTAGATCTTTGGCAATTGCTACAAATTGTGTAGCATTCTTTGTATAAGGTGGCCGAACCAGACGTTGGTACTGTAGTTTTGGTAAAAGATGAGAGACTTCCTCCCGGAAAATGGCTCTTAGCATTATTGAGAAGCACCCTGGCAAGGATGGTTTAACACGCGTCGTAACTTTAAAAATGAAAGGTCATATTTTCAAACGCCCAATTACTAAAATTTGCCCTTTAGATACACGGTAAAATTGTTTAGACTTTCCTTCTTATCTTAGTCTTATTGTTGTTATATTGTTCAATATATATGTTAGTTCTTAAAATGTTTACTAATTATTATATTAGCCTCTAAAGGACCATTCGTCCTTCAGGGGCCGGAATGTTTACGCCGTGTTTTTGAGGGCCGATTTCACCAACGTAAAATAATTCTTATCCAAGCGTAAATTTGATATTTTGACAGTATTTTCAATATAAAAACTGTTAGACCGCCCAATTTATTCTTTGGTAAAACGTCACTGACGTTGGTGAAATCGGCCATAAGTAAGTTAATTTGATGTAGGTTGCGTGAATTAGATGGCGTAACTAGTCTTTTAGTTCTCGATGTCGTTTCTCACCTACTGCTATATATAACTTTTTTTGTTGTCAGCGACATTATAATATTTTTTAGACTATACATCCTTTGTAATATATACTTATAAAGTATACACCACACCTTATTTAAACTTTTTTTGTTGTCAGTTCCAAAACTGACCAACCTGGACTTGGGACTGTGTAGACCCAAGTCTACACTTACGTGGTCCCGAAGGAATGCCCCTGCGGGGAAAAAATTAACACTCGCGGTCGCGATCGTCGCGAGCGCGAACTCGGGGACATTCGGCTCTAATAAGATTTAGCACTTTAAAATATCATATTTCACAAACGGATCCCTGAATCGAAAAATGCTATATTTTTGATAGACTTATTCAACGATACCCCACACTATGGATAGACGAGAAAAAAATAATTTATACCCACCCAAGGGTTCCTTGTTTACTACGCAACCCTAAAAAGATGCCGACTAATTGAGAACCTCCTCCTTTTTTTTGAAGTTGGTTAAAAATTGTTGAGATTAGGGACAATAAACAAGATTTCATGGCTTAACAAGCACACCGATCTTGTCAAAAGTCGACACGAATATAGTTTGCATTCTGCAACTAAGTGGGTACTGTTCCTCGGAGAATTAAAGAATTTCAAAAATATCTAAATCGGCTATCATCTATTATTTAGCATAAGTTATTATTTAGAACATTTTATAAATTGACAAAAGAAGCATAATTTCTCACTGCGCTGATTAAGCCAATATTATTAATTACTAAATCACAAAACTGGGTTAAACAAATCCACGCACAAGCATTGATTTACCGAATCAACAAAATTTTATGTATCGCTCAGCAACTTGCAAATTCATAGGTAGGCATCAGGCAATTATCCGTGTTACGACTTACGACATAAAAATAATTGTCCCAAAAAGTCGCATCAAGTAGGTACTAGAATAATTTTAACCGACTTCCAAATAAAGAAGGTGGTTCAGGTTTCCAATTCAGCGCGTAATTTTTCACGGACTGAAGCCTGTGCCTTCGATTTTTCGGCATAAGCAGTAAGTAGGCAGTAGCTATGTCTGGCTCCAAGATACAAGCTATATGTCAGCGCCATTTTGTTAACTCTATGTTTTTCCAGTATTAAATCTATGTCACTCTCCAGGTCCCATGCTAAACCCACGCTAAAAATCACGTCGATCCGCAGATTATATATTATATAGTATTAAATATACTTATAATCGTACTGGATATATACTTAGGATAATATATATTTTGAATTTGAATTTGAATTTGAACCTACCTACTGCCCTTGATATCCCTAAATATTTCCAGGATAAATCGTACCCTATGCCAGGACGCGATGTAAATACTGGTAATTCTTGATAAGGACACTCATTTTATTTATTTATTTATTAATCATAGACAACATGACATTATTTATGTTATATACAGTGCCACGAAAACCACAGTCGGTCATAGAGGTTTATATTACTATAAATATGTTATAGATTTCATAGATTTAATTATAAATGAATCCCATCAAAAACTGCTTCAATAAGAAACTCATAAATCATAGGTACACTTTTAACTTCATCATTGCAACTCTGCACGTTTGACCTCGTTCACTGACGGAAAGTGATGATCAAGCCAACAGCCGCTCAGAAAATGTGTATTATATTGACTCATACGAAGAATGCCAATGAAGCCTAATTTGTTTGAAATCGTTTACAAGAACCCATCCACTATAAAGCAGTTTATTTCTTGTTTGAATTTTAGCCAATCAAACTCAAGGAAATGTTGAACAAACACCCTAGAAACTAATTAATATGTTTCAGTGGTGTGTCGCATTTCTCTGAAATCATGTAGTTTCAAAGTTTGTCATCATCATGTCAACCGATAGACGTCCAGTGTTGGACATAGGTCTCTTGAAATGATCGCCACAGAACACGATCCTGTGCCGCCTGTATCCAGTGGCTGCCAGCGACCAAGTTCAAAGTTTCAAAGTTACACGGGATCAAACATTTGTAGACATATGTAACTTTGAACCGTATAATATCTTTGTGCATCCCAGACTGCCTTGCGTAGGTGAACCTTGTACGGACTTTGTGAGAGAACGACAATCCTTAAACGACCAGCTCATTAATTAATTTAGAACACCACAGGGACGTTAGCTCTCGTTGCGTGTTCTATCGCCTTTATAACGGGGAGTGTTCGAGGATTTCTTTGATATATTATCACGTTCCCTTTTTTTATCACCGCACCGCACGCCAACGAAAATATAAATTTTATCCCCCACCAACTGGCATACTTCGATCACTGAATGAAATTCGAAGCCTCAATAGCCTCAGTTAAAGATCTGGACTAAAACTGAAAGGTCGAGACGGTCCGATCCCCACACGTTGCACTATTAATTTTATCATCGTACCCACCACTTCTAACAAGCTTTCCGCTTATTTGAAGGGGAGAGAAGAGTATTAGTCTAAGTCACGGTAATATTACCTGTATACAGTATTGTAACTCGGCCGTATCTTTGACATAAATGCCTACAGCCGCGCGGTACGTAAACATGCGATAGGGCTGCCCGCCTCCAGCATTTTAATTACATTTGCCTACTTTGTGTTTCCATTTAGTTTTGTGATTGTAAATATACTTTTTTTTATATAAACAAATAAAATACTTTGTGAATTAAATAGGAAGTGTTCAATAAAAATTATTCGAAATTTTAAAAATTTCGAACCATTTGATATTTCAAACACTCGATAATTCGTAATATTTCCCTTATTATATCTCGTAATAGTCCCTCGAGTTTCGAATCAACGAGAGTCGGCTGTATTATTAATAATAAAATACCACGTCTTTACATTGAATTATACAAACTAACAAAACAAAACACACATGCCCCGAGGTTTTAACACAAGCGTACGTACCGTATCGTGATTCATGAACCGCCTATAACTACCTATTTCACTCGTGTCAATCACTTTCCTTTACTCTATTCACTTTATTTATTAATCCAGACATCTTTTTTTCGGGAGATAAAAGGAAATACCTTATCCATTAAAAATACACACATTTTGTACCTACCTACTAGTAAGTAAAATTATTTTAGAGTCTTACCTTTCAGAGTTTCCAGGTAATTTAAAAAAAGTTATCTCTGGATGCGTTATTGACGAATTCATGCAACCAAAAACAGCACAATATATCCTCCTCGTCATATTAAATATGTACTTGAACTTATTTTTAGTAAAAAAATTGCGCAGTTATTGTTAAAAAACATAACACCGTCCGTTCGTCACTGCGGCACAGTCGCGACTGTCTGCGTACCGAGCGCTTACCGAGATCGAGGCGCGTAGGCATAGCTCGCGCTTCGTCCGTTTGTATGAAGTTACAATACTGTATACAGATAATATTACCGTGTCTAAGTTCAGTTAGGCTAATATTCTCTTAGAAATTTTTTAAAAAATGTGCATATATTTTTTTTGTGCATGCAGTAGAATTGAGTTGAGTTCACAATTCTTTTGCATGCACAAAAAAAATTGTGAACTCAACTCCCATCGGCAGCGGGTTTCCAATTAAACTATGATATGAGCGCATAAACTTTACTTTTACTTATAAATTCTTTAAACATTTGTAAGTACGGGTATAGGGTAAAACTAGGACAGTTGCCCCAGGTGGTATAGTTGCCTCGATTGTAATTACTCTAGTTTTGCGGATGAATCACATGTTATTTTATTTATCTATCGAGAAAAACATCTACCGCTAAGTTGGCCGTGGTGCATGTCTCAGTGCGATTGTATGAAGAGGCAAGGTGCGATCAAAGTTTTTGTGAGATAAATGTTTTCTGCGGGGCATCTATCCTAAACGTAATTTATATGGATGAGGCAACTATTCCCTATATGGGATAGATATTATCCCAAAATTTAGAAAATCAAAAAATCAGCAAAAATCGTCAATACTCTGGAAATTTCGAAGAAAATTTTTTATTTTCATAAATTTGAAGATAAACCAAAGTACCTATCCGTTTTACAAATATAATATTTTGCTTTTTGTACTGAAAGATATAAATAAAGTAATTTCAAAAAGTGTGGCAGCTATCCGGCTTTTGCCCTGTTATAAGTGTATCCCATTTGTTTTATGTGATGTGACGCCTACTTATATCCAAAATCTTTAAACATTTGTAGTTTTTATGTATGCATGTAAAAAAGAAATTCACTTTCACGAATAATAGACCCGCCAATATTTCAGTCACGCCACGGCAACACGTACACGTTACGTGCGGTATTGAGGCTATTATGTTATTATATCTGTACCGTAAATGTATCAGTGCAGCTCATCACTACTGACAACAACAATTATTAAGGTTGTTTTCATACACTGAACAATAACATGCAAGGTGCGCAAGGGCAGATTTAAATGATAAGGGCTTATATCACCACCGTCTACAAAACTTTAATCGACGAATTTTAACGTTTGGGCAGTATTGCCGATACAAAAACCACAGACTTTATAATACTGACGTACAGATACTCCATCAGGAACAAAGAAACGACACACTGTTAAATTGCTCGGGTGGACCACCCGATGGCTAAAACGGGAATTAATGGCGCTGTTGTAGCGAGCAGCTTCATAACAGTTAATATGATTACAATTAGATGGCGCTCTAGGGAACAGTTTGATCGAGCCCCGATAGATGACGTTCTTTTGTTGTCGTTGCAGTTATGAAAACGCTAATAGATGGCGTATGCAAGTACCTACAATAGAATATTCGGAAGTGTTTGTATTTTTTTCACAGCGATATCGTTCTAACATGAATGGAAATAGTGTCTATTTTCGTATACGATATACCTAGAACGTATTGCGAGGTTGCCAGCTCGGACAATATCACAATTATAGACTAGGCAATGGGGCGGTTTGTTGTATGGAGACCCCCGCATCAAATCCTCAGTCGATGAAACTTGGCAGGGTTGTAGTATGGGATGATCCAAAATTTACACAAAAATATCCAAAAAAAAATCCATGCGGAAGTTGGGTATTTATACCTAAAAGTACAAATAGCTTAATATTTTGAAAAGAATAATTTCTCCGTCCAATTTTTTTTTACCAAACTAATTATTAGCCTTAATAAGAGGTACTTGATAAAAATCCAAAACTTTTTTCAAACGGAACTGTCATTTTTTAAAGAGGTTTCCTTTTTTTGTCCGTAATTTCGACCAGAAAATTGCTCAGTCAATTTTTTATTTTCAAATGTCCTTAAAATGTAATTTAGCATAACGTGTAAGAAAATCCAAAAAAAAATCCATACCAAAATCTATTTATCTTACTTCAACTGAAAATTGTTTATAACTCGGAATGAAAAATTTCTCTATCCAATTTCTTTTTTTTAACATAGTAGGTAGTCACATTTACACACTTATCCTAAATATCCAAAAAAAATATCACGAAGAACATCGATATTGAAACAGAGTTTTTGAAATCTAAACTGCGTTTTCGCGATAATGTACCTTAATGCTTGAATCATTGGGTATAGTTTAGCGTGCGCGAGCGAAGCGACTTCACAAATAATATATTACTACATGACTTCTACGATGCCACAGTATTATAAAGTCTGTGACGATGCTAAATAATAAACATAAATGTGTACCTCAACATTAATTTATTTATACAACCACTAATTGTAGCGACTTAGCTTCCAGATAATTAATGAGCTATTTCAATAGTTTAATTAAGGGCCCTTAAGCATAATTTGTTTCTCCGAATTAGTTTATTTTGGGAAAATTTAAACAAAAACAACATAAAATTGCCATAACAGCTTATATTAACTAATATTCATTTCCTTCACTGAAAATAAAATAATATGTATCTGCTTCAAACAACCAAAAAATAACATCTTTATTTTGAAAAAGTATAAAAAATTATGACGCTCTATAATGCTTAAAAACAATTGTTTTTTGGCAAAAGCTTCATTGATTACTTTGTTACCAAAACCTTTTTAACCGACTTCCAAAAAGGAAGTGGCTCTCAATTCAGCACTTATTTTTTTAACTTATGCACGGTATTTTAGGATCCCTAAAAAAGTGACATACTGTTTTTATTCAAGACTAGCTGATGCCCGCGACTTCGTCCGCGTGAATTTAGTTTTTTGTTTTTTTTTTGTATTAAAACCTTCCGTGGAACTTAGGAACATACAAAAAAATAAATTAACCGAATTGGTCCATCCATTTTTGAGTTATGCGCTTACCAACATTCATTTTTATTTATATAGACTAGCTGATGCCCGCGACTTCGTCCGCGTGAATTTAGTTTTTTGTTTTTTTTTTTTGTATTAAAACCTTCCGTGGAACTTAAGGAACATACAAAAAAATAAATTAACCGAATTGGTTCGTCCATTTTTGAGTTATGCGCTTACCAACATTCATTTTTATTTATATAGAAGAAGATAGATAGATAAATTCGTGTATTATGAATGAATACAATACAATAAATAAAAAGAGCATGACACTTTTTAGGGATCCTAAAACACCGTGTGTTGTATGTACAACGGTTTCTTAGAGATTTCTGAACCGATTTGGATAATTTTTATTTCACTTGCTAGAAAAAATTCTCGAGATGGTTCCCCAATAATTTCTGGATCCAACTTTTCAATTCTAATGCCTCATTCTGAAGTCGGGCGAGCATAAAAACACGCCCAATGTCAACATAATGTGTAGAAACTAAAAACTTTTTTTAACACACTTGCTCATAAAGTGGCTCTAATAGTCTAGTTGACAAGTTCAAAATGGTACAAAATAGAGATACTGGTCTTAAAATTATATGCGATAGCTCATTGGATCCGGAATGATGCCTAGAAAAATGTTCCAAAAGAGTGTATTAGCACATAAAAAATTGCAAAAGTTATAAACAATTAAAGATGAAAAAAAATGGCATTTTGTTTTTTGCCAATATTTCATAAACTATTAATATTTAAGAAATTTCAAAAAAAGATTCTAAAAGAAGAGGAAATTTTCAATAAAAAACTCCGAACTCACGGAACTCTATCTCCATTATTTATAATTTTAATTTAACGCTGAAAATAGGTCTGCGCGCGACATTTTTAGGTTGCGCGCGCGGCGTCAAAAGCGAGTACGGCACATTAATTAATTTATTTATGGTATTGAATATTTTTTAAAAATTTGAAAAAATTATGGTGTGTTTTGAACACTATAAATAATTTATTCTCGTTGGAAATTTTACTTAAAGTTAATTTTTCAACAAGTTAAACAATTGTTAACTAACAAAATTTTCTCGAACTTCCGTCTTAATTGTAAGTGAAAAAAATGTTTAAATAATTGTCGTAAAAAATTTTAGCTTCGTAGAGCCTTTTTTACATAAATATTTAACAAGATCGCGCCATAAAAGTTAAAAAAATATTTATACTTTGTTTATAATAATTTTTTATACTTGAACAAAAACTGAAAAATCCAAGTAATGTTGTAAAGTAAAATAATTATTATAAACAAAGTATAAATTTTTTTTTACCTTTTATGGCGCGATCTTGTTAAGTATGTATGTTAAAAAGGCTCTATGGACTATCTACAGGCTCACGTCGCCGTGAGCAAAGTCGGGTCTTGTGACGTCATCACGCTCCTGCTCACTCCTTGTTATGGAGTAACATCGGCACAAAAAAAACGTCGAATTGATAACCTGCTCCTTTTTTTTGAGTCAGTTAAAAATAGCCATAACAACTTATAAAATAATAATATCCATTTCTTTCAAATTCAAATTTATTTCACGTAGGCCAACCTGTGGCTCTTATGGCACGTCGTGATTCTACCACTGGTTCGGAAAGTAGATTCTGCTGAGAAGAGCCGGCAAGAAAGTCAGCTCTTTTCAAAATTGGTATGTTATGCAGAAAAAATGTACCTAAACCTAACTAAACTCGCTCCTAAATCATCAATTTTCGGTGTGAAGAGGTGACGAAAAATCATTTTTATAGTACTAAAAAGAAAGATTTTTCACCAAACCAAAACCAAAAATTGGAGATAAAGGACCAATCTCTGTGTGTAGTAGTTTTTAGTTCCATTGTATTTTGTTCGAATTAGTTACAAAATGATCCGAAAACTCCAATAGTTTAACGGATTTGCATTAGCGCCCTTAAAATTGTGCAGTAATGTCGCTATGATATGGATTTTGTGCCCCTTTTCGAGCGGGATGGCAAATTATCGTTTTCTCGTGAGTGAGAAATAGAGTGATAGACGCGCGACGTACTTTTGACGACGTACTATTTTTTACCTAATTACAAGTTACTTAAAATACAAAATTGCATATTATTATACACTCTTAAAGCAGTTTTTGTCTCAGCATTTAAACTAGTTTTAGATCTGTGTGCGATTTTTCGCTTTAATACCATGACAATATGGTTCAGAACCATTTGACCGACACAGTCACTGTAGTTGCCAAAAGTTTTTGATTGAAAATTGTCGGCTCAACGACACATTCGATTATCGAGTACTGGCTCGCGTCACAAAAGGCAGATACTAATGTCAGTCTCGTCACTGAATAGATGAAGTCTCGTTATAGTCCGGGAGCCAGGTACAAATTCGGTCAATTATTTCCTCTCGAGCGAAACTTCGTGAAACGCATTAGGGATTTATATTATGAATATTCGCGACCGTCAGCTGCGACTCAGATATCAGATATATAGAAAAGAAATAAAGTCAGCTGACCATAACATGGTCCACCATGTTATGGTCAGCTGACTTTAATTTTCCTTCAAAATATTAGGTAAATTATAATCTGTCAAATTTTCAAATGGGAGGAAATGACTAAAAAACTTTTTTTTTCTCCATGCGTTGGAGGCTGCCACTGCCCGCCCCACCCACGGAGTCGCAGCTGACGGTCGCGAATATTCATAATATAAATCCCTAATGCATTTCACGAAGTTTTAATTGGGAGGGACTTGGTCATGAAAATCTGTCACTGGCTCCCGGACCATTACGTCAACTCACCACGCTCCTGCTTCCCTTGATGGATTAAATATAAAATATTTCTTTCTAAAATTTTTATAGTTTTTAATGCGCTTGATTATTTTTTTGGATATTTTGATACTTGATACAAAAAAAATAATTGTAATCATATATATTAAAAAAATGGATGGAGAAATTTTGCACTTTGAGTAAAAGGGTAGTTTTTGAAAAAAATATAGTCTCTTGGTATATTGTTTGGATTTTCAAGTTGTAGGTACAAAACGGCTATAAAAGGACATTCCAGTGAAAAAAAATCACAGAGCAATTTTTCGCTGCAAGTTACATTAAAAAAACTTATTTTTCAAAATTTGGTGGTTTCAACTAGGAGTATATTTTGGATATTTTATATTTTGTTTCTAGACTTTACATGGATGTTTCAGGTGAAGAAAGTTTTGACCGAGCATTTTGTCGAACTGAGATATTAAGCATAAAAGAGTTTCGGTAAAAATACCTAACTTCCGTTCAAATTTTTTTTTGGATATTTATAAAATACGTTTAACTACTGATACTTTATCATTCTGTAAAGTTTCATCGCCTGAAGAATTGCTGTTGGGGTCCACTAGCTTCATTGCCTAGACTAATTATTTCGTTTTTCGCAATTTCGCAAGATAGTAAGAAAATAGGCAAAATAGGATTAGCGCAGATGTGGCGCAGATAATATATGGCGCAGTATTCAACTTTTTAGGTCAATGTACCTACTTATCACTACATAGTATAAAACAAAGTCGCTTCCCGCTGTCTGTCTGTCGGTCTGTCTGTCTGTCCCTATGTATGCTTAGATCTTCAAAACTACGCAACGGATTTTGATGCGGGTTTTTTTAATAGATAGAGTGTTTCAAGAGGAAGGTTTTTATGTTTATAACATGCATAATATAGTAGAAAAACACTGATAATTTTAGAGGTTTTTAATGTGATGTCGTAAATAAACACATTTTTTGCGCTTACATTGCAAACGCTGGCTGAACCCTACCCTACCCTAGATAGATCAAAATAATGTACTACAGCAGTATTATAAGGTCTGTGACTACAGTATTGTACACCTTAAAAAGGTCTACAAAAAAGTCCGCGAAGTTATATAACTATGTCTATCTCTTAGGGATAACTCACAATAACCATTTTTTAGCCTTTAGGTACTTTTTACGAGAAATAATGGCTTATTTACGAAGCGATTTTAAGCAATACAGTATTAATCCTTATTCCATTATGTACCTTAAATAAATTGTGCATTTAATATAGATCAATATGGCCCTTTAGAGCATGTAGCATGTTTATATAGGATTTGACTGAAATTTGGAATGGAGATAGCCTGCTAAATTATATCCTGACTTAACACATACTTAGCCTACATTTTATCCCATTTACCTATTTAAACATCGCGGACGAAGTCGCGGGCGTCAGCTAGTTAAATTATAAAAACTACGTGAAATGCAAGTTAGCGACGACATTTGGTAGTTTACGAGTTACGACCGACCCCTTGTCTAGTCGGCGACCACTTGATTTAATACGAAAAACTAATAATACTTAAAATAATTTAATTATTGAAAATAACAAAACGTTCATATTTAATATAGTTTTTAGTGCCATAATATTATTCATCATATACCTACCAATCATACATTTACGAATTATACATAAAATCAGCCATTTTTTTTTCATGATGTGAAAAAAAAACATTATTGAACTTAACCTGCAATCACAATAATAATAAAACTTCTATGTAAGTACCTAATTTTAGCAGACATGTATTATAACTATAATTTTCAATTAAGGGTCCGGCGAACATAGTTCGCAACTCACACTGGCAATATTGCTTTGTCATCGACGGGGATCGTAAGGGTGGAACCACATCTGTGAGGATCGTTTCGGATTTCGCCCATACAAAACTGTCAAATTCCATAGAAACGTGAACGGATCAATTCGGCTTTTCGCATCGATTCGGCTTTCGCATTTTTTGTACCTAAAAGTGCAAATCCTTACAAGTGTAGCTCACGTTTCGCATGCGAAAGGATCCTTTCGCATCCTTACGGATCCGTAAGGATGCGAACGGATCCTTACGGACGCGAACGGATCCGAAAGGATCCTTACGGATCCGTAAGGATCCTTACGGATCCGTAAGGATCCTTACGCGTGCGAAAGCGTCTTCGGCAACTAGGGAAAAGCATGAAGTGCCAAAAAATATCGATATATCGATGAAATTAGTTTTTATCTCAAGTATGTATGCTAACACAGGTGCCACTTTTCCGCCATGTTGGAATTCTTTGTTATTACACCGATTTAGTTCAAAATCGATATTTAGGCTTCCCAGAAGACAAGTAAGAGGAAAAGATTGGCAAAATTGTAAAAAGTCACCGCCATATTGAAATTCTTTGTTATTGGACCGATTTCGTTCAAAATCGATATTTGGGCTTCCCTGGGGTCAAATAAGAGGAAGTGATTGGCAAAATTATAAAAAGTGACCGCCATATTGAAATTCTTTGTTATTGGACCGATTTCGTTCAAAATCGATATTTGGGCTTCCCTGGGGTCAAATAAGAGGAAATGATTTGCAAAATTATAAAAAGTCGCCGCCATATTGAAATTCTTTGTTATTGGACCGATTTCGTTCAAAATCGATATTTAGGCTTCCCTGGGGTCAAATAAGAGGAAATGATTTGCAAAATTATAACAAGTCGCCGCCATATTGAAATTCTTTGTTATTGGACCGATTTCGTTCAAATCGATATTTAGGCTTCCCTTGGGTCAAGAAAGAGGAAATAGATGCCAAAATTTTAAAAAGTGACCGCCATATTGAAATTCTTTGTTATTGGACCGATTTCGTTCAAAATCGATATTTGGGCTTCCCTGGGGTGAAATAAGAGGAAGTGATTGGCAAAATTATAAAAAGTGACCGCCATATTGAAATTCTTTGTTATTGGACCGATTTCGTTCAAAATCGATATTTGGGCTTCCCTGGGGTCAAATAAGAGGAAATGATTTGCAAAATTATAAAAAGTCGCTGCCATATTGAAATTCTATGTTATTGGACCGATTTCGTTCAAAATCGATATTTAGGCTTCCCTTGGGTCAAGAAAGAGGAAATAGATGCCAAAGTTTTAAAAAGTGACCGCCATATTGAAATTCTTTGTTATTGGACCGATTATGTTCAAAATCGATATTTGGGCTTCCCTGGGGTCAAATAAGAGAAAATGGATGCCAAAAATTAAAAAAGTCGCCGCCATATTGAAATTCTTTGTTATTGGACCGATTTCGTTCAAAATCGATATTTGGGCTTCCCTGGGGTCAAATAAGAGAAAATGATTTGCAAAATTATAAAAAGTCGCCGCCATATTGAAATTCTTTGTTATTGGACCGATTTCGTTCAAAATCGATATTTAGGCTTCCCTTGGGTCAAGTAAGAGGAAATGGATGCCAAAAATTAAAAAAGTCGCCGCCATATTGAAATTCTTTGTTATTGGACTGATTTCGTTCAAAATCGATATTTGGGCTTCCCTGGGGTCAAATAAGAGGAAATGATTTGCAAAATTATAAAAAGTCGCCGCCATATTAAAATTCTTTGTTTTTCGACCGATTTCGTTCAAAATCGATATTTAGGCTTCCCTTGGGTCAAGAAAGAGGAAATAGATGCCAAAATTTTAAAAAGTGACCGCCATATTGAAATTCTTTTTTATTGGACCGATTTCGTTCAAAATCGATATTTGGGCTTCCTTGGGGTCAAATAAGAGGAAATGATTGGCAAAATTATAAAAAGTGACCGCCATATTGAAATTCTTTGTTTTTCGACCGATTTCGTTCAAAATCGATATTTAGGCTTCCTTTGGGACAAGAAAGAGAAAATAGATGCCAAAATTTTAAGAAGTCACCGCCATATTGAAATTCAAAATCGATATTCAAAATCGATATTTCGGCTTCCTGTTGTCAAGAAAGAGGAAATGTTTGCCATAAGTTTTAAAAGTATGACGGCACCCCCCTCATCGCCGAGCGTCTAATAAAAGGAATCACACACAATATCAGAACAGAACATCATTCTCAGCAATCGCCTTCTATCAATAAAAATAACTACCTACACAAAGGAGGGTACATTGTAATCGTTACGTAACAAGGATGGAACCCAAAATTTCCATGTCTAACTAGACAACCCGGCTAACTATCCTAAGCTAGGTACGGCCTCCAAAACCACCCCTTTCTAGCCGTCCGTCTCAACCAAGAAGACCCTAGCAAATTTCGACAGGGTTCTCAGCTCCCTTGACATGTGGTTTGTCAGTAGTGAACTCCGAAATAAAAACTTTTTGCTTAAGCTGAATAGGCGGGATTTTTCATGCTTTTGAGTGAAAACGTTAAGTAGGGATCATACAGATCATTATAGATCGTTGCAGGACGGGCTTCAAGAATATGCCTAAAATGCTGCACGCTTTTATAAATGGCTAATAATTCGTGATAATAAGCCGGCCAAGATGATTGCTTGGTAGTCAGCTTTTTACTGAAAAATGCTATAGGTTGCCAGCTCTGCTTCACTTCTTGTTGAAGGCATGCACCGACATGAGAGCTCGATGCATCTGTAAATAACCCTTATCTAACATTTAAAACTGGGTGAGCTAAACCTGAACCGATTTGAATGAATGAAAAACACTTTATTGCACACCACATTAAAAAGAAATAAAAAACTAAAAATAAATTTAATTTTTAACTTAAGATTTGCATAAGCTAAACTTTCTTTGTAAATATTAAAAATACGCTCTAAATCGGGAGTCCCAGTAAAAGGTTTAGCACTTTTATCTTGAATTTTTGATAAAGCATCTATTAATGTTGCTTGAAGTCGCGCTATGCTAGGGAGAAATTTTCGATAAAAATTAATCATATTATCTTGTAAATCCCTGTACTGTTTTAGGTAGAGGAAAATCCTGTAAACTCTTAATGCGGTCAGCAGGAGAGCCAATCCCGGGAGCGCTTATTTTGTATCCAAGGAAACGAACCTCTGGAACATTAAAATGCCATTCTTCTCGTTATTAAGTATACCGTATCCTTCAAAAACGTTTGAAAAGAATACGTAAATGTTTTGCATGCTGTTCGCTATCTTTTGAAGAAACTAAAATATCATCGACGTACGCGAACTAAAAATCTAAACCACGAACAACTTTGAACCCAGAGAAGCCTTAATATCGATTTTGAACGAAATCTGTCCAATAACAAAGAATTTCAATATGGCGGCGACTTTTTAATATAATTTTGGAAATCATTTCCTCTTATTTGACCCCAGGGAAGCCCAAATATCGATTTTGAACGAAATCGGTCTAATAACAAAGAATTTCAATATGGCGGTCACTTTTTATAATTTTGCCAATCATTTCCTCTTATTTGACCCCAAGGAAGCCCAAATATCGATTTTGAACGAAATCGGTCCAATAACAAAGAATTTCAATATGGTGGTCACTTTTTAAAATTTTGGCATCTATTTCCTCTTTCTTGACCCAAGGGAAGCCTAAATATCGATTTTGAACGAAATCGGTCCAATAACAAAGAATTTCAATATGGCGGCGACTTTTTATAATTTTGCCAATCATTTTCTATTATTTGACCCCAGGGAAGCCCAAATATCGATTTTGAACGAAATCGGTCCAATAAAAAAGAATTTCAATATGGCGGTCACTTTTTATAATTTTGCCGATCATTTCCTCTTATTTGGCCCCAGGGAAGCCCAAATATCGATTTTGAACGAAATCGGTCCAATAACAAAGAATTTCAATATGGCGGTCACTTTTTAAAATTTTGGTATCTATTTCCTCTTTCTTGACCCAAGGGAAGCCTAAATATCGATTTTGAACGAAATCGGTCCAATAACAAAGAATTTCTATATGGCGGCGACCTTTTAAAATTTTGGCATCTGTTTCCTCTTTCTTGACCCAAGGGAAGCCTAAATATCGATTTTGAACTAAATCGGTCCAATAAAAAAGAATTTCAATATGGCGGTCACTTTTTATAATTTTGCCAATCATTTCCTCTTATTTGGCCCCAGGGAAGCCCAAATATCGATTTTGAACGAAATCGGTCGAAAAACAAAGAATTTCAATATGGCGGTGACTTTTTATAATTTTGCCAATCATTTCCTCTTATTTGGCCCCAGGGAAGCCCAAATATCGATTTTGAACGAAATCGGTCGAAAAACAAGGAATTTCAATATGGCGGTGACTTTTTATAATTTTGCCAATCATTTTCTCTGATTTGACCCCAGGGAAGCCCAAATATCGATTTTGAACGAAATCGGTCCAATAAGAAAGAATTTCATAATGGCGGTCACTTTTTATAATTTTGGCATCTATTTTTCCTCTTTCTTGACCACAGGGAAGCCCAAATATCGAATTTGAACGAAATCGGTCGAAAAACAAAGAATTTCAATATGGCGGCGTCTTTTTCAATTTTTGGCATCCATTTCCTCTGTGTAGAAGAAGATTAATATCGTGGTTGAGCTAGCAATTAAAATATCGATGCCATCATCGACCATCCCTACGCAGACAACAATGTTTATAGGCTTTCGCCTCCTTACGGATCCGAAAGGATGCGTACGCATCTTTACGGATCCGTAACGATCCGTAGCGATCCTTACAAGTGTGTCTTATAGCATCGGCATAAATGCGAATCGATCCTCACAGATGTGGTTCCACCCTAAAACCACAGGCAAAACATAGATGTTATAATATCTGTGGTTAGGGGATTAAGTAATACGAAATTTAAAAATAACTCTGAAACGTACCAATAGTATTATAATACATGTGAAAGAACCAAAATAAACATATAAATTAAATGAATAAATAAAATAAAATATCAATTTTTTAATAAGCGCCATCTGTTAATCTTCTGATCTATAATTTTTAAAGCGCCATCTGTTAACCTAACTATTCATAATTTCATCTTGCAATGTAGTTCAAATAATTGCCGCTTGTCGCTAGTAAGCTGAATTTCATGAAATAAATCTCAAATCGCTACCTCTAGCGCCCTCTATTGACAGACTCTACTACTACTTTTTCTGCACTTAGCGTTGGTGACCCTGTGCAAAAACTAAATATCAAAATTCATCGGTTAGTTTATTTGGAGATTCACCACCTCCAAATTATTAGTCCCTTATTGCTTGAAAAACTAGCGAACTACCGTCTACCACTATGCACCTACCATTAGACTACGCGTATATAGATTACGCGTCGATTTCGTGAATTAATTTACGTATTAATATAAATAAATAACTGATAATAAATCAGCAGTGATAGCCTAGTGGTTAGTGCTGCGGTCTCCTATTCTAGGTCCTAGGTTCGATCCCGGGCACGCACCTCTGGCTTTTCTAGGTGCGTTTAAGAAATTAAATATCACAAGCTTCAACGGTGAAGGAAAACATCGTGAGGAAACCTGCACACCTGAGAGTTCTTCATAATGTTCTAATCTGAATCGAACCGCTAAGGTGTGGAACGCACTTCCAACATCTGTGTTTCCGGCCACGTATAACCTCAGTACCTTCAAGGCAAGAGTGAATAGGCATTTTTTAGGCAAGCGCGCTCCAACCTAGACCTCATCAGTGCTTTCCAGCATTGATTGCCGTCAAGCGCAAGCCTATCCCGAAATAAAAAAAAAATGTTCTCAAAGATGTGTGAAGTCTGCCAATTCTCAATGGGCCAGCGTGGTGGAATATGACCTATAACCCTTCTCTGAGAGCAGACCTGCGCTCAGTAGTGAGCTGTTGATGGGTTGCTGATGTATAATAATTAATAAATCATCTAATCACGAGAATGTTATATTTTGTCGTAAGTATACAACGGTACCTACCTCTTAATTCTGCCTTACAGAATTTAATGGTGTACCTACTACTCACGTATGTACTACGATTACACGTAGGCGAATAAAATTAACAAGCCCTTTAGAATTAAATAATTACGTCTATATTGCGTTATAAATATTCATGTATTCACACCCGGTCACAGGCCTTTTCGCATACCGGTGAGCGTTCTACGTAATTTGCGAATAATTTTTAATCACTGTTTTAAATACCAAGGCTCCTAGTTACGCTTGAACGGGTGTGTAATTATTAATAACTAAATACTAGACGTGTATAACTTTATAATTAATCAATCTTTCTAATTTTCATATTTAAATAAATATTACACGGATTTTATACGGACATTTCATTTCATATGCGAAAATTCATTAATTTTCATGTGTGAACCAAAAGATTCAACGAAGAGCTTCGTGTTGAGGTTGACGTCATACTTTCCACCATATTATTCAAAAAAGGTTTCAGCTCAACAGTAACTAATGGAAAACTTATACCTAGTTGTAGGCAAGATGGAGGGGAAAAGACCGCGTGGTCTAACCGCTGGTCTGACGTCAGATCACTCACTGACCTTCCACTTACAACCGCAATTAGAAAAGACGAGGACCGGACTAAAGCCTTCCACTCTGGAAGGCTTTAATTACCAACGTGACGAAAGCACTTTCATATCGACGTGTCCATATTCAGCAATGAAGTGTGCGACCAAGAAGAGAAATATTACACTGGCTTCGGCTCCTTAGGGTTTTGTTTTTGTTGAACGAAGTTACGAAACGTCACTTAAAGTTACTGGGAAGAAAAATGTGAAAAGGCAAATATATAATCATACAACCCATCGAAGATATCATCAAGCTTGTTCTTCTTCTTCTTGGGAATTTTCTCCGCAAGTAGGCGTGTCCGCCGGTTTTGCGTGATCATCAAGCTTATGGAGAACATTAAAAGGAATGGCGTGCACATGAGGCCTATGCCCAACGATGGACGAAATAGCAAGAAAGAAGAAGAGCTAGCAAGAAGAAGAAGACGAAGGTACGAGTAAAAGAGACGACGCTTTACTTCCTGTGAGCGTAACTTCGGTGTTCGGATTGGCCAATTAGAGCCGCGCGGTTTGTAGGAATTCTTTGGATATTTCTCTTCGAGGTCTTACAATTTTCCTCGAAGCTCATAATATTTTTGTTGAAAGACAAGACAAGTAAGACATCTGACTATTATATCATTATCCAACAAAAAACTAACAATACAATCGATCTCAATCCTCATTCAATTGTCTAGCTAGTGAGACTGCATACAATTAAAACAGATATTCTGGGTCGATTGCATCATGTAGAAAGTACTGAGTAGGTGATAAATATATACAACGAATCACCGATTACTATGTATGAGGAATTCTCTGAGCCAAGAATTAGGTGTTAAGATGCAGTGGCTACGCGATTGTTGGCAGATTGCTCTAAAAGATATCCGAGATATGAGGCAAGACGGATTTGTTAGCATTCGGAATATGTGGCTTTTTACTTAATTCAGAGTAACTTCGCCTGTTCGGAGTACGAAGTGACGCGATAAATCGTCTATCCAAACCGCATTTAAAGTAACAATATTTTTCTCTACACTTTCATTAAACTTAATGCATTATACAACTGAATATAACGAACGATTTAAACAAATTCGCACGTCACTTAGCTGATGCGACCCACAACATTTATGTGTTTATACTTTATACTAGACATCTTCCCAGCGGATCAGAGACAATTTGGAAATCATAAATTCCCAAATTACCTCAGCTGGAATCGAACCCTGAACTTCCCACACACCGCTCACCACTCCGTTAGGGAGGTCTACAAAACCGAATCTATCAGCCGCTCTCAATTCATAGTTTATTTACAAAGATATCTAACTAATACACCTGTCACTGCAAATAATATTCAGTAGTCAGTACAGAACTATGTATATACGCTCTATTAATCAGCAATACAGCAGATTTCCATCCTACAATGTTGGCGATATAATCAGATATTCATTACTCGCTCTACAATCTACGGCCGGAAAATATGTTGCTAAGCTGTAATGTGTCAAACATAAATGAACGTATTTAACATTAAAACACGTTTAAATATGCATCATACTTTTATGCCTTTTACATAGATAGGTATAAAACTGTGTTAATAAAAAACTACGTTAATCTAAAAAAGTACGTTATAAATAATTGTTAATCGTCAATGACCAATCGTACAAGCCAGATATGGATGCCGAGATCGTATTATTAGTTACCTTCGCAAAATTTTAACAATTTATAATGTAATTAATGTTAATTCAGAAGACCTTATTGATCAAATTGAGTGCTTTTAACTTAGGCTGATCATAAATAGTATTAACTTCAAATACACTGCCACAAACAAACAGCACGGCAAACCGCTTAGGTTAGGTTAAGGTTAGGGATAACAGAAGTCTGTTATCTTATGGTTAAGGTCGATCGGTCTTATAAACCCGAAATTCCAGAAGAGTTATCCATTCCAGTGTTCCTAGCCTTACTTCTTAGGGTGAGATCTAGGTAGATGGCACTCTCACTCAAGACGTCTTGAGTCTGAGCTAAGTGAAGTGTCTTTTTTATAGATCTCACCCTGAGTTAAAACGAGACGGGTTTATTTCAGGACATATTTGTGTCTCATTTTAACTCTATCTTGAGTCTTGAGCAGAGCCAGAGTACGATCTATAGATCTCAGCCTTAGACTCTTGGCCATGTAAAAAAGGAAATTAAAACAAATGTCATAACATGTATCAGCCTACTGAAAACGGCCCTCAATTTGAAGTAAGTACCTAGTTTACGATTTACTGGTGCGTGTTAGGGTTTCCCCTGAAACGACCTGAAATGTTTCAGCCTGCTGAAAATGCCTGTAAGTGCCGTGACAGTATGTTTACGCCCGGCCTAGGTTTATGAGGAACTTCGCAGGTCTAATATTTGTAATGGTCGGCTGTCTACTTATACCACGTGTTTGGTCCGTGGTCTGGTCTACTTACACCACGTGTGTGAAATATTATGTGCTATAGTAATACATAATTGCAAATGCTACGCTCTCGATCGTGATCGCGACCTCTACGCTTGCGCAAGAGTCGCTCGATATTATTGTCTGCCAATACTAACACGGTTAAGACTTCGATCAATTTTATCCTTGCTTAATATATAAATGTGAAAGTGTGTACGTTTGATGTGTTGTTAGTCTGTCCTTCAACCCAGCAGCTATACGGATAAAGGTGATTTTTGCATGGGTATAGTTGAAAACCTTGGTGACATCTAAGGCTATCATAACATTTATAACCCAGAAAAGGTATATCGCGGGATAATCCTTACCCACGCGGACGAAGTAGCGGGCAAAAGCTAGTAAAGTAGTAGTAAAATTGTAAATGTATCTGTGAAAAATATTCAACGTTACATTTTCCTTCAAACCTTTTTAAACCTTGTTAGTATTACAATTTTTGAAAGCATTGCAGCTTCCTCATTTCAATCTGCCATTTTTCGTTTCTGTTTTACTTACGCGTGTCATCATGGAAGTAACAGTCCCACAAACTTATCTGGTCCGGTGGCCAAAAGTGAATGAAACTAATGAAGTCTTGAATGAAATAATATTTAACACTGAAATTTATTAGAACACTAATAACGCTAATATGTGATAGGTAGTAGCGACGTTCCACCGGGCCAGCTAAGTTTGTGGGACTTACGTGGGACTATACCATGTGTGTCATACACTGAGGGTCCGCTTGCAGAGATGCCGGGTTAGGTTTAACCCAGGAATAAATCTATAATTTAGACAGAAGTTTTACACGAAATCTGTTAAAGCAGCAGCTAACTCTGGGTTAAAAGGATAACACGGCGTTTCTGCAAGCGGGCTTGAGGTTGACAGAAATATAAAGTCTGATATCTTGATCACTTAGGGCCGATTTCACCAACTTAAAATAAGTCTTATCCGAGCGTAAATTTTATGTATTGACAGTACTTTCAATACAAAAACTGTCAGAACGCTTTTTTTATTTATCCCTCGGATAAACGTTGGTGAAATCGGCACTTAGTAAGTAAATTAAGCTATTATTTTTCAACCATGGCATGCTCACGCTTTTCCACTTTCCAACAGTTGTTGTACGTTTTCCCACGATGAGCCGTTTACCGCAATCTTATCAGATAACACATCTGATAGCGATCTGCTCACTCGACCGTGCCGTTACATCCGTGCGCCGCGTGCGAATTATATGTTATTGTGAAAACATCAATAATATGTACGATTTATTGTTATAAACGACGATCGCAACATAGATTACAGATATATTTTATAGATACATTTTTATATGTTTTAAAAGTGGAAAAGTGATTTATTGAGATAACTTTCATCGTTGACATGGACCCTAATACTTTTATTAAATCAAAGAATTCCCACGGGATTTTGAAAAATCTAAATCGCAAGCATCGGTTACTTTATAATATTAGTATGTCTTACAAGTACTTACTTACAATGAGCTTTAGTTATGCTATGTGGGTAGTGGAAATAAATAAAATTTCATGGTGACTAAATTTCCAATTTGAAGCGAGTTCTCGCGGTGTGGTGGTGGCGGTCGTTGATCCCCAAACATGCGGGTCATGTATTCGCCATATTCGGCAATTGGGTATTTGACTGTAGTGAATATGTTGATATTCATTATTTATAATCGAAAATGTTACATGTAAGAATAACATTTGTGAAAACAGAAAAAAAAACGGCCCAAAAACGTTATATAGTATAGTTATAAGTAGAGCTTTAAAGTTTCCCGTTAGACAGAGAGAGCGCTAGTAAAGTGTGATGTCACAATTCACCAGCTCCATACACGCTCCATAGAAAATTTCGTTTTAGAAAGAGACAGATACAGTCACAGTAAAACAGCTTATAATTTCGAGACTAGTAAAGATATTTAAAAAAGTAAAATGGCGTTGTGTTATAATATTTAAAAATAAAAAAAAAATATCAGTCAAATACCCAATTGCGTCTATCCCAGCTTTAATAGGATTTTACTGTGATTGTATACTTAGGCTGAGATCGCTCTTTTTCTCTGCTTAGTCAAGACAGAGTTAAAATGAGACGCAAAAATGTCATAAATCTGTCTTAACTGTACCTTGAGTATGAGCTGATTGAGAGTAAGTTCCATAGTCTGATAGGTAGGTATTAGGTCTTCACCCACGGCCATATTTTGAAGCGTTACAGTAGCTATACAGTCGCAAAATCGTCGCGATACAATAGCGATGCTGTCGCTGGCCTGTGTAGCTAACATTAAGATGCTTAGTAATATTTTAATGATGGTTAACTTTGGTTTGATCGATGGACGTCAATGTACCAAGGTGCTGAAACGGTGACCCCGTAGAAGACCCTCTAGTAGACTCGCTGGCAACCACTAGGATATATACACTCAATTTTGCTACCTATAGGTAGCAAAATTGAGTGTAATAAGGTGGTAGAGTCTGTTCAATAAGTCAGTAGACATGGGTAAATTGAAAAATAGGTGGTAGCAATATTGTGAAAGAGTTGTCGACGAATCAAATATTATAAATGCGAAAGTTTGTGAGGATGGATGTATGGATGGATGGATGTTTGTTACTCTTTCACGCCACAACGAATGGACCGATTTGGCTGATAGTTCATACCCAGGATTAACACATAGCCTTTATTTTATCCCGGAAAATTAAGGAGTTCACGCGGGAATTTAAAACCATTATACACGCGGACGAAGTAGCGGGCATCATCTAGTAATTCGATGATTTACATAAAAATAAAACTAATTTTATTAAAAGTAAACTATGCACATATTAATTTGGAAAAGTGGAATAAATAGAAAAACTCTTGACTTTCAAAACTCATGACTTATTGAGCAGACTGTACGATATTTTGGCGCTTCAATCTACCAAGTATTGGCATGAAAATCTACCAAACTATACAACAATAACAACACACATCAACAAGATCGTGTGCTGTGGCGATCTGACAGCAGTCAAACGTTAAAACCTATAGCATAGCCGAAATTGCCTGTTCTAGCTACTAACATTTTGACTAAGTAATATAGCCGCTGCTATACGTTTACAGAATAAAAATACATATTATACGAGCTGACTCAGCGAACTTCGTACCGCCAACTTACCTATATAAATAAAACAAATAACTACTAAAACTATCCTATCTTTCAAGTTGGACCAAATTACAGATAGTTACGAAGTTTGATCAAAATCGGTTAAGTAGTTTAGAAGTCCATCGCGGACAAACAACGTGACACGTAATTTATATATATTAAGATTATTATGTAATAAAACATATATATTTTTATCTGTTTCTTTGCATCGAATATTTGTTACTATGTAGTTTATGTTTATCAATAATGAGACAATATCTTTCTTACCGTAAAAATAACATACCCAGTAACAGTGCGTAGAAATTGCAATTATGCGTGATAAAATTGTATTTTTTATACGTACATCTGAGCAGGCGATAACTGTTGATATAGCGATAAGCGAAAGTAATATTACAGTTTACACGATTAAAGTAAACCGTACCAAAATGAAAAATAATTGATTTTTCTGTACTTTTACATGATTTAGGTACCGTGAAAATTTAATGGTTTAATATCAATACTCAAAATTCTAAACCCGTTTTCAGTGAATTAATATACATATATCTTCTTCTTCATCTTCTTTATCAACCTATAGACGTCCACTGCTGGACAAAGGTCTCCTGCATGGACTTCCACAGGCTTCGGTCTTGCTTGGTCCGCTTGAATCCAGCTGCTCCCTGCGACTCGTTTGATGTCGTCGGTCCTGTGTGCCCCGCCCATTTCCAATTCAGTTTCTGAACTGAAAGTGAAGTGGAAATATACATATATAGCACTATTAAAATTAAATTTTAGTAAGTAACTACCTAAAAATGTTGTATGGACGCGGATTGAAGCCTAGTACTTACTTAATAATATTATTTATTCGAAAGTGTGTTTGAATATATTTCCTTCAGTCATACAAACAGCAAAGGAGCAACTGATTGACATGGTGTTTGCATGAGTAGTTAAAAGTCAAGAGTGCAGCTGCTTCTTATGCCGGATAAACAAAGGATTCCTGCGGGATTTTGAAAAACCTAATGCAACGCGGACAAAGTCGCACGCAAAGGCCAGTAAATAAATACTCAAGAAAAACTAAGAATCTGATCAGAATGTACCAACGTAAAAAAAGTCTTATTCGAGCGTTTCGATATTTTGCCAGAATTTCAATACAAAAACTGCCAGAACGCACAATTTATTCCTCGGTTAAACGTCATTCGACGTTCGTGAAATCGGCACATAGATTGATATCTGACATCAAAGACACTGTAGATAGATGCGCGTTTTTAATCCCCGACGCAAAAAGAGGGCTGTTATAAGTTTAACGAGTATATATCTGTGTATGACTCTATCCGTGTCTCCGTTTGTTCCTTCGTTGCAGCTTCCCCAACAGACCTATTTTGATGCGGTTTTTTTCTGTTTGAAAGCTAATGTAATCGAGGTGGATCTTAGCTTAAGATCTGCCCAGGCGTTTGAAGATCATCAGCGCATTTCTTACTTGATTAAAGGGTCTTACAAGCTTTCACTGGTGCGATTGATTTGAAATTTGGTGTAGGTAAGTACTGTTACTTCGGATTATTTTCAAGGCCTGGTAACCTTGAGCTGATGCTGCAGCATCAAGTAGTCTGCCGGATAACCAACTCCTCAGCAACTTACAGCAGATATAGTGTGTTTGGGCTCATTAGAATGGTTTCAATGAGTAAGTATAGGTGTTGGATGATGATGGAGGATCGAGGATCGAGGGTCGAGGAGGAGGATCTGATGATGGAGCAGAAAACTGGGTAACAGGGTGTCAGCTGTCAGGTATAACGTACACACGTTATACCTGACAGCGTACGTTCGGGCATAGATTGACATCTCAGGGGTGTTTTAAATTTTTAATTTATTATTTTTCAACTAATAACCGATTAATTTTACCGTGCCGAATTTTAGATTACATCGGATTTGTGTGAACTCTTACTTGAACATTCTCCTATTATCCTAGAGAGTTAAATAAGGTAATTCTATGGAGTAAGAAGCTTAAAATTTTGGCAGAAGGTTTCTTTTATGATGTAAGCACCCGCACTAAGAAAGGATTTTGTGAAATTCCACCCCAAGGCGTTTAAATAAGAGGTGAATTTTGGTGTGAACGTCCCTCAGTTTTCAAGTTAAATCCATGAAACTTGGTGTTTTAGCTTGAGATGAAAAAATGAAGTACCTGTACGTGTTTCACAGTTTTTGAAAATTCTCTCAATAATCTAATTCCAAGTCAGCGGGTGCAAAAGCTAGTACAACAATTGTAGCGTTTGGCGTCCTTGAATATAAGCGAGCAGATAAGCGTTCAATTTAACGGAGAATTCCGTAAATACATTTTTCATCGCTTGACATTATAATAACTACATTCAACACGTACCTACGTAGTTATAGAGAAATTATTTCGCTTCGCTAGCAACACATAATTGTAAATTACAATGGAAAATATTCATCAAAACTATTTAAAAGGTAAATTACACACAAAACTCTTGTTTTTGTGATTTCAATAAAATCTGGTAGGTACGGTCCGTTCCTCCGTTCTTCCGTTGATCCCATAGATTTTGATGCCTATTTATATTCTTCCATTAACAACCCATCAACGGCTCACTACTGAGCGCAGGTCTCCTCTCAGAGAAGGGTTATAGGCCATAGTCCACCACCCTGGCCCAATGGCCAACCTTTGAGAACATTATGAAAAACTCTCAGATGTGCAGGTTTCCTCACGATGTTTTCCTTCAACGTTGAAGCAAGTGATATTTAATTGCTTAAACGCACTTAACTCCGAAAAGTCAGAGGTACGTACGTATCCGGCGTAGAGAGGCGTAACCGGGATCGAACCTGCGAACCCCCCCCCCCCCCCCTTCATTTATATTCTCAAAAGCTATAAATTCCAGCAAATAATAGTTTAAAAACATGGACAATCATGGGGACTGACGAAAGAAGTGAAAACACGTCATATATCTACTTAACATAGCATGTCCGCGGTAGTGCGAACCCATAAGATTTTTCTCTACCAAAAATCGTTCAGGGCACCTAAACAGTTTTCACTCCAAATAATCTTATCTATAGCGGAGATAAATTAATAAAGACTTAAGTACAGCTTTTAAGCTTACAGCTTTACAGCGGGTTAAGTTACAAATGCCCATCAGTGTCTTGTAGCATATCACCATCCTTTGCTCTGGAAATCTAGCTCGCAGGTAACAAATCTTAGCACATAGCATAGATTGCGTTTTCATTTTATGGAAAACATTGATTTCAAAGAAATGCGGAAAATCTCTTAAACTTACACTAGTTTGAGAAAGGGTAAATTGTCTATACTTTTTTTTCAAACGCTAAAGCCGGTTATCATACGCAGGTAAAGCACAACAGTGTGGTAATAAAATTATCAGCGATATAACGAAACAGGTTCTTCAAAAAAGGGTTGTTCACCTCGCGATGCTTGAACCTTGCAGTTTTTAGCAGTCTAAAGGCAAGACCGCACTGAGCGGAATCGAACCGCAGCGCTTCCGTGCGGCACCACGCAGTTCTATTTAACAAATTGCATTTGAATTTCAATCACGTTTTTACGCAGCCAAGTTTGTCAGTTGTTCGACAAACCCTCTATCACGGCATTCCGAACCAGAGGTAGAATCACTTAACGATTCAAAAGCATTTACTTAGTAAAAGTTTACTAGAATACTAGCTGACCCAGCGAACTTTGTACTGCCAACAAAAATATTTAGCGGTGGGTCACCCTTATCATTTAGGGGTATGAAAAATAGATATTGGCCGATTCTCAGACATACCCGATATGCACGCAAAATTTCATAAAACCGGTCCAGCCGTTTCGGAGGAGTTTGGTAACAAACACCGCGACACGAGAATTTTATATATTAGAAAAAACTTCTATTCTATTTAAAACCTTGTGTAATAAGGACTGTATATTATTTTCACTGGTTAATTTAACAATTAATAGATGCTTAAATAGATGAATTAGCGTGTGATATGCGTGACGCGTTTTTGCACTCGTCCGAGCCCCCAAAGTCATTGCGTCCGGCCGACGCCCCTGCACCGCCGCGCCGCCGGCCCCGCGCCCGCGGTTTCGTACGTCAGTACTAAACAGACTGACATCCTTTTTCGAAAATAGTTTGGATTTTAATAATGGAAGTGTTCATGTTTGAGGAAGATGAAAGGTTGGAGCAAGAGCAACATTGAAGCGTAGTGTCGATCCGATGCCGCTTAGTGCTTTTCTGCATGTATCCCATAAGATTTCATTTGATCTATTTTTGGTCGCACCGCAACCGTTCCACTGGGCTGCAGTTCCGCTTAGTGCGGTCTTACCCTTAACTCTAACAAAACTGTTCATTTTATACTCACAGGTATTCTGTCAACTATCGTAGCAGGTCCAATTACGTTTTACGTAGCGTTATTTAAATTGAAAACTAGTTGACTCAAGTACCTACAAGATAATACGTAAGTACCTACATTACATTACGACAGGAAGCGGTGATAGCCTAGTGGTTAGTACTGCAGGCCAATATTCGGGGAGTCGCAGGTTCGATCCAGGGCACGCATATCACAAGCTTCAATGGTGAAGGAAAACATCGTGAGGAAACCTGCACACTTGAGAGTTCTCCATAATATTCTCAAAGGTGTGAAGTTGCCAATTTGCATTGGGCCAACTTGGTGGACTATAACCCTTTTCTGGAAGCAGATCTGCGCTCAGTAGTAAGCCGTTGATGGGAACTTTTACAATTAATTAATGTAAAGAAACAAATTGCTTAATTGCTTCGTAGCGGTCTATACCGCAAACTTATTCGCGGAAAATACATATTTGTATGTGGAGAAAAAGATACAATTTATATTTACCTAATTATGTTATTTATAGATTTTCATAACATGCATTTGTTACAGGATTACATAACATAGTAGTTCGCGAGAACTCTGTCGATTACAATGACGATAATATGAAGAGGAAAAATTCATATTATTTTAAGGAAAATATTCTCAATATTTAATGGGCATTAAAAAAATCTTGAATTTACGTAAACATTCAATTAAATATGTATTTATTTTGTAAATAATGCATTTAAAAGGATAAGAAAAATATTGTGCAAAAGAATACCTAAGTAATAACATTTATCTCTAAGACCCGCATGCAGGCTTTGACAGATTTCGTATAAAGCTTCTGACAATATTTCTGGGTTAAGCCTAACCCGGCGTCTCTGCAAGCGGGCTTAAGTGATCTTCAGAGGGGCTTAAGTGTGATATGGGTTTCAATAAAACTGCCATACACTCTTCCAAGCTAGCCCGCTACCATCTTAGGTAACGTTGTCACTTACCATCAGGTGAGATCGCAGTCAAGGCTATCTTGTCGTGAGTAAAAAAAAATTTATGAATATAATTCCTACGGATTTTCCGAATGTTCCCATCTACGTCAATGTAATTTACGGATGGTGCATGCAGATTCGAGTTACTGTGAACCGAGGGCGATAAAATGATAATGAGATGCCACGAGTCACGCCCGCATGTGTGATATAATGAGTAATGTCCGATATTGTTGTGAGCGATATGCTTTGCTGAAATTCTACTTTGTAAATAATGTGTTTTAAGAGTAGGGTACGTTCGTTAACAGTAAACAGATTTGATTTTTACAGTAGTAGATCAAGTTTCAACTATCCGAAAAAAAACCACGCAAAAATTACATCATACTGCCAAGGGACGTGCTTGGCAAAAACATAAAATGATGAGTTCGATACATACGTTACATATTTGTTCCGTTTGCTGTGGAGACCCGGGGGCCATAGTCAAAAATTTTTGCGAGACATTCACCGCGGTTAAGAGTGGGTGTACGTTCGTTAACAGTAAACAGATTTGAATTTTACAGTAGTAGATCAAGTTTCAACTATCCGAAAAAAAAACACGCAAAAATTACATCATACTGCCAAGGGCTTGGGCAAAAACATAAAATGATGAAATTTGTTCGATAATAAAAAATTGCGAAGTTAGGTCTAATTTTTAACCAATATTCATTTATTTTCAATGTCTTGCATATTACAGAGCCAAAATTTTTACATTAAATTCCGATTAATATTATCAAGAGAGTAGCTTAGTGAATTGAAAAGAAAATGAATATTTTACGAGTTACAAAGTATTTGGCGCTTACTACACTCCTATTCCGCGCAAAACGCTTTCGTTTGTCGCGCCTCACATGAGGTTGCGGCTATGTTTTATTTCATCGCACCGCGCGGGTGAAATCTGTTTTTTTTAGTGTTCTACGCGTTCTTAAATAGCAGCTGCACTTTATAATTCCTTGTAAATTATAAAGCCGCTCGCGACTAGTCCGCGTGGACTTAAAAATCCCGCGAGAAACCAACCTCTGTTATTACTTATTCCGGGATAAAAACAAGCCTTTGTTACTCACAAAGTGCTTGGTTACCTCCCCAAGTTACTTGGAGAGTGACATAGATTACTTTTCATCCCGGAAAAACAGAGGGTTCCTGCGGGTTTTCAAAAAGTTAACTCTAAGCGCACGATGTCACGGTCAGGTAGTCAGAGATGTATAAATCAACACATTTAATTTTTTGGTTGTAAACGTGAACTCGTAAAATTGAGAACTAAGTATAGGTCGACCGTTTAACTCGCGTATCGCCTGCGCGGTAAGAAGGGAGCGGAGGGAGATGTTAGAGATGTTAAAACTTAAAAATACATACTTAATTCTTTACCAACAATGTCTATCTAGAGATAAATCTTTGGATTATTGACTCCGTGTGTAGCGATACCCGTCCCCGCTCCCTTCTTACCGCGCAGGCGATACGCGAGTTAAACGGTCGACCTATACATGCTCATATTTCGCGGAGTATAGGTATTTTATTCTAATACGTGCATGTTCAGTGATTACAAATTCCTTATCTTAATACAATTCATGTTGTACGTTAGACGATTAGTTTGATATTTATAATATGATTTTTGATTCGTAGTTAAGTTAGACTTTTTATAAAGAAATATACAATTATAAATCTGCCTGAATATTAATACAATTGTCTGTTTAAATTTTTTTGAACGCTTTTGCATTGATTTATCTTACCGGTAGAAATGCGCGATAATTAGAACGCTTAAATATGGTTGTGAAGGTGAAGGTTCCTAAAGAGTTTAACGATGGGTAATTAATAAATAATCGTCCCAAATTAAATACCTAATTGGATATGCAAACCATTACTTTGCAATCAAAGATGCGTTACACGTTCGTCGAAATTTCCTCGAGGTCGTTGACTGGTAACGTGACACGCCAACAATCGGCGTAACATTGACATTGCACATAACTTCTAGTTCTAGTACAGACACGTGAATAACTAAGCACCTTAGAGCGAATGACACGCTGTGCCTCATCTCAACCAATAGACTTCCACTGCTGGGCAAAGGTGTCTTGAAAGGATGGCCACAGAACACTTGATACCCACAACACATACAACGATATTGAGCGGCCTGTACCCGTCAAGAGGTAACACTTTTGGTTTCGTCAATTTGAGGTTAAAATTCCGAACAATCATGAAATTCAAATCCGTCAAATTCAAATTTCCGTTCGCAACATTTATGAACTAGAGTAGGTTTAGAAAATCTAACTGTCAAACATTTTCGTCCGAACGAAATTTCGGAACGAAAACGAACTGTAGTAGGAGATACGCGAAATTTCGATCGATATTTCGTTTTTCGTTGAATAAGAGTAGACCCCCTGGTAGGGCTTCGGATGCAATTCACTAATGGAAAAAATGAAAAAAAAAAAGTTTTGTGTTCTAATGTAAAAAAAATTTACATTAGAACACAATAAAAAATCGAATCGGTGATTACTGATTATTCATCCATGCGGCCAAATTCATTTTAATTTAAATAGATAGATTACTTTTAACACATATCGATATCGAGATTTGCTGTGCGATAAAGAATTCCGAAAAACCGCAAGTTCAAGCCAGTCCCAGATTTTTACTATTAAAAATTACTTACTAATTAATTATATTATCAGTACTTACTTACATTCTTTCTATTGTGTTTAGAACTAAATCCATAGTAATCAGTAGTCATTCATACCACTTACCTGAAAAAAGAAAAAAAACAGCACTTAAAAAGAGAATATCGCAATCATTTCTAGCATGAAAATTGAAAACTGTTATCGCTGAATTTCCGCCATTCAGGGTAAACTTTACTCGTATCGAATAAAATGAAAACATTACAAAATACAATGGCCAAATTTTATTGGGCGAAACGTTAATAAAACACGCAAGCGACATCCTATCACAAGTTCTGAAGCATTAAACATAAATTGGTGTGCACATTGGGGCATCGTAAATTCATAGCTGTTGTAAGTGCATGACAATGGCAGGCAATTAGCTGTTTCTCATGAATAAGAGGCACGCTATATTGAGTTGTATCGCGATCAATGAAAAACGAATATGGCGTGAATTTAAAAAAGACAATCGAATTGTTATTGTTTTTCGTCTGTCATTTTGGCGCTTTTTGCGTGACATGAACTGATGTGGGGATTTTATCCCGTATTTTTAACACATATTAGGGATATTGAATGATGATATTTATCAGCTGCTGTGTATCAGTGCAGTTTGAATGGCACTGTTTTACATTTTTAGACGTCTCGCCGATAAAAAATTCCAATAACTCTCCATTTCTCCAGAATACAAAAAAATACATAGGTATAAAGTAATCTCAAAACTGCAATTATCTCGTAGAAAAACTTAAGAAGCGCAAGTGAACATTTTAATGGTGCTGTTATTGTACGAAAGATTTCTGATTTATCTAGATAGTAAATAGAACACACAGTGGTGGCTACGAATGCATCGAATTTATTGAAATGTAACGGATGCAATCTATACTAATACTAATAATAATATAAAGAGGAAAGAATTTTGTTTGTTTGTTTTTTGTTTGTTTGTACCGAATAGGCTCTGTAGACTGTAACTACTGGACCGATTTTAACCATTTTTTCACCAATAGAAAGCTAAGTTATCAGGAAGTAACATAGGCTATAATTTATTTTCAAAAAATTAGAAATCCTTAAGGAAATTGCAATAATGTAACCCAAAGTAGCAAAATTTTACCTATAAAATAAATTATTAAGCGTGTGCTGAGAAAACTATTGATGATACATAAAAATTATGTACTACATGATTAAAGTACTCATTATTTTCTACAAAAAAGTCTCTACGGAATAGATATAACTATCATATTTAAGTCACAATAGTAGCTTTTGTGTTCTAAAATTTAATTAGATTGCCTTTATTATCGTAGTATCAATTCTTCCTTACTAATACATAGTATAAATGCGAAAGTGTGTTTGTTTGTTGGTTTTTCCGTCAATCATGCTGCAAAAAAGCTACGGATTGACGTGATTTTTTGGATATGCATAGTTGAGAACCTGGAGGGTGACAAAGAGTTCCCGCGGGAAGTTAAAAACTAAATCCACGCGGGCAAAATCGCGGGCATCAGCTAGTATTACATAATCGCGTAAGTGTAGGTATAAAGAGCTAGGACATCTGGTGACATTTACCCGAATTAAATCAAGTGTGACCTTTTGAAAGATGACCCTGTCTCGATTCTCGGCAGCACATGTCCTGTCTGTGTCATCTCATTCATGCGATGTGTTGCCTTGTGCCCTTGTCACAAGCTTGTCATCTAACAAAAGCGCTACATTTTTTTTCAAGAGTTCCGTAGACTTTTTGACTGCTCCTCACTAGTCTCACTAATATTTTTACTACTAATATCGTAAAATGCTGCACATTTTCCCGACCAAGCTCTTTGAATATTTTGTTTCGATTACGATGTCTCGCGTTTACTTAGTTTTTCTCATATTTTTCTACTATAGTATAATCATTATAATCTACCATAGTAGTATTTTACAATATTACTACAGAAATATATTTTTCATTTTACAAAATGATACTCCATATTAGCTCTGTCAGTTCTGTGAACAAAATCAATATGAGGGGAAGAAAATTTTAATTAGGTACCTATCCTGTAATTTTTGTAGTTTCAGCTACAAAATGGTGTTGTCTTTTCGTCTTATTTTTTTTGTTTTCCTGCAACTTTTCCTTTTATGATAACGTGTAAGAGTTCGTATCTCTCGATTTTAAGTCATCAAAAGTTATAAAAATCTCAATTGAACTCCTAAATGACTGTAGTTTACAATATCCGTTTGGGGTATACTTAATTGACCTCGCGAGTCACGACATGCGGCGGTGCGGTCGGTTTATATTAAATGTATTCTTTCAACTGATAAAACTCTCGTTTACCCACTGATACACACACATAAATAATAAAAGATAACTTTTATCTTTACATTATACTTAATTACTTTGGCGGTATTATCGCATTACAATTTTGTTATTGCAAACTTGAAGTTTTGTTCAAGATTCGGAGAAGTGACAATTATGCCGTTATATTTAACCTATGTATCGTTCTAAATCACGTTATAAGTATATTATTTTCTCGGCTAAAATGTATACTAAAAGTTGTAAAGTATGTATAACAAGATTCTCCAATATTCTGGGCACATTTCCTCGTTATACTTAGTGGTTTTTATGATATTTTTGCATATTAATTAGCTTTTGATTTAAGAATTTGTTTTAATTTAGATTTTAGTTAAATATAGAATTTAATGATACTTATTAAAATAAATAAACAATGTTAATTTCAAGATCCTTAAATTCGAATATTTATATAAGGCTCACTTAGTAATTGGAATATTTAAAATTATTCAAGTGCGCTCTAGCATACATAGGTACTAAAACTTGACCAGTATACCTACGTTCATTTTATAGCTTTGTCTGATTAATGTTTTTACCAATATCGTCATAATTTACTCGTACCTAATATCTCAGCTCTTCAAAACGAGTCAAGCAGCTATCTTTAATGAATATTACATTATTCATGAATATTAATTTTAAATGGCAGACGTCGTCCGCGTAATAAGCGTCAGTGGCGGACTAAAGGGCGGTACACCCGGGCCTCGGGTCTATGGGGGCCCCCAAGTCCAAACGTATGTGAACCTGTTTTATTAAATTCTAAATCATGCCTAATGTTGAGAAAGAAACGCTAGTATGGAGTTGGAGGCCTTTTTAAGAGTGAAAAAAACTTTTGTGGATCGTAACGATATGGTATAACGATTTTTCAAAAACAATATAAATAATACAAGTCTAAGCAAAAATATAAGTCAAAAAATAAAAATAAGTTCAACATGGAGGACTTATTATTTTTATTTCCTGTTCGTTTTTGAATCTAGTTAGATATTCAATAAACTTGGAAAAAAATGTAGCCGCTTCAGCCGCAATAGTAATTCATAAATTATAATTATCTGGATGCTGATTTCCTGTTCTTTCTTTATTTCAGCACTCTTCGTACCCAGTAAACATAAATCTCCCCAAGCGATTAGATATTACGCTTACTTTGCTCGTGATTTTACTTAGTAAGTATGTAGATGATGATTTCTTGTTTGCTTGTTGCACCAAAGCATCGTTTCTGCAGTTTAAAAAGAAAGCACGCTTTCGCGTTTGCATTCTCTAATTAATTAATGGCCTGTGTCACCATTTGCTGATAAAGTGCCTGATAAAATATCTGCTGGATAAATCTGTGTGATATCTTTTGAGCTTATTGTCAGATTGATTATACTTATGAAACAGAAAAATTGGCCAAATGAGAGTCGGGCCTCGCTCTTTTAGGTACGGAAGCTCTTGTACGGAAGTACATATTATGACCAAATAAATCACTTTTTTAAAACTTGATACATATTTAGATATCTTAGTTCTTAGATAGTACTAAGTTTTGTTGGGTTGGTAACAAACAACCACTTCCTCCCCCACCAGATGTACTAAAACATCAAAAGGCCGGAGGTTCCATATAGTAAAGTTGCCGCGGGCCACCGGTAGGCTTAGCCCGCCCCTGTAAAGTATAAAGAAAGCGCTTTCTATAAAACAATTATGAAACTTATTAGTCCATATTTAAATCAATTTTATGAGATTGACATGACCATATTCAATGATATTGGAAGGAATCCAATATCATTGACCATATTCAACTTTCTTAGGATCCCAAACGTGAGCCACATTCCGATCGCAATTGTAGCATAGCTGTTCTCTATGTTTTATGTTTTCATACCTGTATTTGTTTTTGTATTTGTTTTAGGAAAATTTTGTACACACACATACTAAATCCCAAAGTCATACACTTAAGTAATATTTAGTGTGCAATGCATCGACAAAAGTGTCTAACAGATTTAATAAATAACTTAAAAGTAAATATAGCACAGCAATATATTAATTGATACTACAAGTAAAATCTGTCAAATTCCAGCCGTCTATATGCCAGGACTTGTTCGGTCGAGCACGTGTTTTACTCGTACATTCTAGAAATGTAAAACACGTGCTCGAACGAAAGCTCAGCCTCATTACACGCAGGCAGACGGTCACGTGACAAATACTACGGGACTCGGTATATTGGACTGAACTGTGCTCGTTATTCCGTGTTTCACGTCAAGATTTTCAACTAGGGAGGGAGTTCGTTTAGGTACCTACTCCAAGTCCGTCGGATTTGGATTCGGATTATTTTATTTTAAACGTTCCAGTAATATTTTATTATGTCAATTATTAACTCCGATACACAAAGTTTTATTAAAATGTTACCAAAAAAAACTTACTTAATGTAAAACTAATCTAATTAGTAATTACTATACAAATCATGCCCGCGTGGAATGGTGCCAAGAATACTGACAGCCAGCCTAATCGTTTGCGCAAAAAATTAGCCAGCCCTTCTTTCACCAGATGAACCAATTAAGAACGCGTATAACACCAAAAAAAAATCAGATTTCGCGATGAAATAAAACATAGCCGCAACCTCATGTGAGGCGCGACAAAAGAAAGCGTTTTGCGCGGAATAGGAGTGTAGTAAGCGCCAAATACTTTGTAACTCGTAAAATATTCATTTTCTTTTCAATTCACTAGGCTACTCTCTTGACAATATCAATCGGAATGTAATGTAAAAATTTTGGCTCTGTAATATGCAACACATTGAAAATAAATGAATATTGGTTAAAAATTAGACCTAACTTCGCGATTTTTTATTATCGAACAAATTTCATCATTTTATGTTTTTGCCCAAGCCCTTGGCAGTATGATGTAATTTTTGCGTGTTTTTTTTTCGGATAGTTGAAACTTGATCTACTACTGTAAAATTCAAATCTGTTTACTGTTAACGAACGTACACCCACTCTTAACCGCGGTGAATGTCTCGCAAAAATTTTTGACTATGGCCCCCGGGTCTCCACAGCAAACGGAACAAATATGTAACTCTCGATCAGCGAGACATACTTGCGCCGCTTACAGGGTTCGGTCATTTCAGCTGCGGTTCCCGGTCTTGATGCCGTCTCCCTGATATGACACGGGACCAATGTGTCGACGCACGTGGCAACCCACATTAGGGCCAGTCATTATCCCCAGGGAACCAGATTATTATTATTGTTTCGATTTGATTAACTAATAAATACGAAAAATCACCTATGTACTTTTTTCAGTGAGATCGCCAAAGTTGTAATTAGACAAACACACGTGTTTCACGCACCCTTTTTCATTTAGATTTCGTATATGTATATGACGGGGTTCTTATTGATCGAAGATATCATTTACCGATTGGATAGCTGTCATCAAGAAGCTTAAATACCTACAGGTATTTAAGCTTCTTGGCCGCTATGCAACTTTACGTTTATCCGTAAAAAGTGGTAACTGTCAATTAATCCAATTCAAGTCGAGCAGATCAAAAGTCAAAACTATAAGGAATTAGCAACCTTGCGGTGAATAATCCACATACTTTATTGTGCTAGACAAGTGCGAGACTGTGTGAATTTCGGGTTGAAAAACTTTACAACGACGCAGTTTTGTTGTATCGCACAATGCTAGAAGAGGCACGCTTGACGACTATCAATGGTCTAGTTTGGAGCGCGCTTGCCTAAAGAATACATATTCACTCTTGCCTTGAAGTGCTCTTCTCTTCTGCTCTCAACGTCTCTGCTTCCAACTTTTCCTATTGAACTCCTTCCTACAACTCATCATGTTTATGAGCTCCTAGTTCGTATCTTTCGCAGTATGCGACTTTTCTCATTTTTTAGCATTCGTTTAGCTAAACGTTTTTAACTAAACCAGAAAATAAACCATAAAATAGGTATATAAAATTATATTTAATATTATAATTCTACGCAAAGATGTTTGTTCTTATATACTGACTAGCTGATGCCGGCGACTTCGTTCGCATAGAGTTAGTGTGTGTGAAGCAAAGGGTCAACGTGATTAGTCTTTACTTGGTAAAACTATACATTACTTAATAATTAGTTTAATCAAGTTTTGAAAACTGCAGATAATAATATGTATAAGTTCACGCAATAAACACATCTAGCTAAATGTAGAGTATTAAATTAATACCAGATTCTCGTTATTCCAGTTTAAAAAAACAAGAATCACAAGAACTTTTATCAAAATGGGAATTTATTTTTATGGGAAAGCGGAAAGGTACACATTTTGATATAGACTGTATGTTTATCAACAGATAATAATAACTCTAAAGTCAATTAAATTAAAATACGAGTTTAAATATAAAATATGTAACAAAATTACTTCACTAATGTGATAAGATTGTTATCTCTGACATCAGTTTTAAATTAATTTCTTTACAAATTTTTATGCCACTATCTCATGATGAAGTATATGTACCTACCTATATTATAGCCATTTTATTAAAATCACTTATAAAACAAGTGATACAACAATGTTATCACTTTTTAACCGACTTCCAAAAAGGAGGAGGTTCTCGGCCGGTATCTTTTTTTTCTATGACTGCCTATTCCCGCCGATTTCTCCGGGATTTCAAGGCCGATTCGCGTGTTTTTTTTTAATCGATAAACGATGCTTGAAAGGGTCCGATAAAAATGTTTACATTCAACTTCTCAAGCCTGATGCTGCAGGCAGGGGTACTCCCCACATAAACTATGAGGATTTAGAAAATGTCGATTACGAATTGATATTGTAAGTACCAAGTATAAACTACCTCATGGAACTCCAGGTCCTAACTCTTCAGTTCTGACTTCTGATGCTGTAGACTGCTGCCCACCTAAACTATGGAGATTTAGGAAATATCGTTTACGAATTGACACTGTATGTTAACAAGCATGGACTACATCATAGAGCTCCAGGTCCTAGCTCCTCAATCCTTATGCTGCAGTGTATTGCCCACCTATATTGCGGGGATTTAGGAATTCTGGTTTGTCAATAAGTACTGTAGGTCTAGGTAGTAGGTACCAAGTATAAACTACGTATATTCGTAGGTAGCGTAGCGTTGGAGTGAGGGAAAAAGAGGAGCAGGGACAGGCTACACTAAAACCGACTTCAAACGCCACTACAAAGAATAAAAATAATTTTAGTTTGTACACGTTTGTTGAAGTTGGGTGGACCTAAATAAAAGGATAGGAATCCTTTCGCGATGCTCGCTCGACTTCAACAAACGAGTCTCTCATATTGTGTCATCACAAGCCAATTTTAAAGAAATTTGGTATAGTGGAAGCTGGATAGCCGGGTCAACATACGTATAGGATTATCAGGATAGTTTTAAGCCTGATAAACAAGAAGGTTCCTCCGGGATCGAAGATGACAATTTTTATCGGTTTTACGTCTTCGTAACTCCGTTTAAAAACCGATTTTAATAATTATTTTTAAATATTTAAATGTATATACTATCAGTCATAGTTTGTCTGATTTTGATGAAGATCTCTGATAAATACTATCGGAGATAGAGAACATAACTCTTCACGGATAACAGCAATGTCACTCGCTTAATAAGAAAAACGACGATCGAATACATGCATACCATATGATATATGAGGGTTTTAGCCATAGGCATAGAGTAAGTCATTAACCTCCAGGCCCCAGATGTCTTTATCTTTGTGTCTGTTTTGTAGCCTACCCGTGCGAAGCCGGGGCGGATCAAATACTAATATTATAAACGTGTGTTAGTTTGTTGGTTTGTCCTTCAATCACGTAGCAACGGAGCAACTGACTGTCGTAACTTTCTGCCTGAGTATAGGTATTTGAAGACTTTGAGAGTGACGCAGGCTACCTTATGTATCCCGGAAAAATAGAGAGTTCGCATAAATTATGTTAGGTAGGTACACGCGGGCAAAAGCTAATATAACAACATATTATCATCATTATACATGTAAAATTGATAATAATACGAGCCGACCTTCACCCCGCCTTGAGGTAAGCGTTACTATAAAACTTTATGCGAAAACAAGTGTATTATTGAAGTTTGCACGTGCATCACTAGCGTTTCAAATAGCTGATAAACTTTATTATGCTATAATGTTCAGAACGAACAAGTTTTTATCTTATCTACCTTTTTTATGATAAATAATTATTTCTTTGAAACGAAACGTTTTTGGAATCACTAACTTATGTGATAACTATTGTTATTCCTATTTAAAATTTCCATGGTCTAGAAACAGAAGAGCATAGACGTAATATTTACTACCGTAAGTAGACGACCTGACAACCGCAAGACGCGTAACCGATTTTGATTTATCAAACTTCAAACTTCAAAGAAATATAGTACTTATAATAAAGCTAATAGCATTTATTCGGGCCTGACCAATGTGACCAATTACTTCTAGTGATGTATAAAGTAACATAGTACTTATAATAAAGCTCATAGCATTTATTTTTGCGCGAACAATATGACCAATTTTTCTTTGAAATCAGCCCCCCGATTGTCTAAAAGTTGCCGATCAAAATCGTATTCATTTGATGGCAATAGCGTCAAAGTAAAATAAATCATAACAGCATTGAATTAGAGCTCAATTTCGTGTATGCATTCTTATACGTTTACGTACGTATGTACGATACGCTCCATAATGCTCCATGTTAAAATCAGTTGTACACTCAATCAATACAGTCAAGGAATATTTTATTTTGACGCTAATGCCATCAAATGAATACGATTTTAATCGGCAACTTTAGATAATCGCACCACTGGTCACAGCGATATGTGATTCGCTTTCCTTTTCTATCTTTAGGTATTGCCGTAAGAAATTTTTCACTCCTCACTCATTTGTATGCTTTGAGTATTAAAGTGTTGGTTTAATACTCAAAGTTTGTATGTCTTCTTACGGTAGTAAATATATCTGCGTCTATGGGCTAGAGTGGCACAGTTTTAACTTCTCACGCAAGACAGAGATTGTGAATTTTAGATGACATAACAAGCGCCATAAATCGTAATATTCCTTGAAGATAAGTGGTCGTTGTGCACGACCTTTATTTGTTTATGTTTTGGCTTAAATAGTAGAAAATAAATAAAACATTTTATTATTTGCGTAACAAATGTTTATCATAAAAAATCTGGAGTAGGTAACACAATAATTTGAATTCTTCAACCTACGTTAGGTACAATTCACTTTCATAATTATTTTATTCCGATTTACTCCGAGGTATAAATAATTAATAATTATAATAGGTACATTAATTTTAAAATCACAATCACAACCACATTGTACTGACAAGTATATTGTTGTTTAACATTATAAAAAAATTTAAATTTTAAAACACCCCGACATGTGAATCTATGACCGGACTATAAGTAGAGTACACGATATATACCTGACATTCTGTTACCCAGTTTTCTGTTCCATCATCAGATTCTCCTCCTCGATCCTTCTATCTAACACCTATTCATTGCAACCATTCTAATGAGCCCAAACACACTATACCTACTGTAAGTTGTTGAGGAGTTGGGTATTCCGCAGGCTACTTAATGCTGCAGCATCAGCTGAAGGTTATAATGCCTTGGATGTGATGCCACCATCGTATTTTAAATAAAATTAAATACTGATCAAACTGAATCCAAACATTTTATCAAAGTGTTCTGGATATCCTGGCTGGAGAATCAGCTCGTCTTGTTGCCACCATTGCATTCTATGTACAATCAAATACTGATCAAAACGAATCCAAACAAATGCTTCTCTTTTTATCGCGTACCTAACTCTTAAGGTGGAAGACAAGGGTCTGCCCGCGAAATTCAAACTTAATTTGGTTTTTCGCAATTTGTAAACTAATACGACAAAGTAGGCTTATGGCCTTCTAATTGCGCCAGTGGAATTATCATCTTCACAGGTTTACATAAAAATCTTTACTTGAAAGTGACCAGTTTAAGAAATTAATCAAAATACTGAGTTGGACGTGAGTTACTCACAAATTAGTCGATATTTTGATTAATTTCTTAAAGTGGACACTTTCATGTAAAGATTTTTATATAAACCTGTGAAGATGATATTGCCATTGTCGCAATTAGAATGCCATAAGCCTACTTTGTCGTATTCGTTTACAAATTGCGAAAAACCAAATTAAATTTGAATTTCGCGGGCAGTACCGTGTCTTCCACCATAACCCTGCTATCCTAACTTCGCACTAGGTCAGCCAATTGAGTTGGCTCGTCCGGACGGGACGACGCGACCGCGCCGGGTGCTTAAACATATTATGCGCAGTGCGCCTGACCTGCTAGAGGTAAGTAGGAACTCACATTATACGTACAAATCAAAGTAAGTAGCGCTACAGCTCGTCAAAAATATTTTTAAAGTTCACATCCTGTTTGACGATTTTCATTATTAAGTGTATTGTAAACAAGCCTACACATGTGCCCATTATTAGGTTATTGACGTTGGATCACGCTCTAATCGGCTGCGAGCCTAGGTAGAGGTACTTAACGGTGTCATCATCTTCTCAATTCACATGTGGTGTGAAATGACCTTTGCTTAGGGTGTCAATTTTGATGGCTTTTCTGGCGTAGTGTCATCGAATTCCAACCTCGCAAGAAAATTGAAGGGATTCAGATGGATCGTTGTATTTTAAAAAATCTTTATATTAATTTGATTCCTGAAGCTTGTAATAATAAAAGCGTTTAGGATGTTAGAGATTAACATTTTTTTATTTGTTTGTTTGTATTTAAAGACCAGACTTATTTAAAACGCCCCGACTGTAAACTACAAATCAATCGGATCTGAGAAAGTTTGTAAAAGTTTGTAAAGTAGGAAATGAGCAGATGATCTACAAACGTCTGATTCAGATCTTCATAAGCAATATAGCTATATTGCTTATGAAGATCAGAGACGTCAGCTTTCAAACAGAAAAAACCGAATCAAAATCGGTCTATTTGTTAGGGAGCTACGAGAAACAGACATTCACACAGATACACACGTTAAACTTATACTCCTCTTTTTTGTCGAGGGTCAGTAAAATGTAAGTAGATGTGTGAAGTACGACTACAGCAGCGCGGCTCCTACGCGCGCTCTGCAATGTTCATTTACAACAAAACAGTAAACACCATTAAATACTACTATAGTACTATGTACCTATTACTGCTATTTTACACGGCACTATTGTGTTCAAGTCAGCAATTTGTACAAAGGCTTGATGCTACAAGGGGCTGAATTATTTCCCAATTTCTGACTGATACTCGGCTCCATAATAGTTATGTGAGGAGGCCATGACTGTACTTTACCGTTGTAGGGCCGCGCCGTCTAGAGTAGTCTCGATAATAGTCTGGCATACCATAACCGCAGTATTACTTCCCGTAAAATGTAAATGGGTTTTGAACAAATAACTGGAAGTTTATGAAAAACTTAAGCGAAGAATTTGTACCGTTTTAGTGGAACTGAAGCAAGAACTGTAATCTATAAGATCTGATCAATAAGAGTGAGGATCATACACCATAGTTAATACATTCATCGACACTAAAATGCGAAAGTAACTCTGTCTGTCTGTCTATCTGATACCTTTTCACACTCCCAAATCACTGAAACGATTGCGAAAAAAAATCAGCTTGGATCTTGAGAAAGAAGAGACTTTGTATGCCGGAAAATCAAGAAGTTCCCACAAGATTAAAAAAAACTATTTCCACGCGAACGAATTCGCGAGCAAAACAATTCGTAGCTGGCGCCTATAAGTACCTAGGTAAACTGATGACATCATAACTTCATAAGAAACAACTCTGATAATAATATAATTGTTATCTATCGTCACCAGGAAAATACGGCTTGTTACCGCGGGGAAGACCACTGCCTCAAAGAATTAACTAGACACAAGCGTAAATGATAAATTACGAGTATAGTAAAGTCTGAGGCTGGCAAGCGGCATTGACATTATGAGAGCTGGGAAGGTCAGTGAATTAAATGATAAGCTTCGAGTTTCAAGTCTTTTTGCTTTCGCAAGACGAAAGATTGTATTATCTATACTTATAAAAATACTTGTTATTCTAATAAATAGACTTGTTATTCTAATAAATACATAGCTTTTACCCACGACTCGCCGTTTGCAAGGAGTTGGGTTTTTAAAACCACTAGAGAGCCCGTAGTTTTTCCGGGATAAAAAGTAGCCTGTGTAACTCTCCGTTCCCAACTATACCCATGCAAACAATCACGTCGACCTGATGATCCGTTGCTGCATGATTGAAGGACAAACAAAAGAAGATATTTTTAATGCACAGTAAAAGCATGCCGATGATGGAATTACAGTCTTTACGTCTTGTAAGCCCGTAACGATTCAAATATATCTCGCAAAAAATTCTGCTAAAAGTAAAAACCCACAAAAAGTATACATATCAGTAAACAGTTAACACACTTCTGCAAAAACAATAGCATGTATGTTGTATGAATTTCTTAGAACAACATATCTTTTGCATCCGCATCTATATGGGAGGTGGCCGCTATAATGAATGACTTTTATTCACATGTTGCCGCTAATGTAAGAGAAAGTAAGGTAAGGTAGAGAGGCAGCGATCTAGTACATAATATGACGATCACGGCTGTGATAAGACCACTTGCTATTTGCACTATATTGTGAATTATCAGTGAAAATATTGCAGTCTTTTTCTCTAGATAAAATAAAATCGCAATGCGCATTTTCCGTGTGTACATGCGCTTTTAAGTTCTAGATTTTTATGTTGTTTTCACCATCATTTAGAATACTTTGTATATGTCGCTGGGAGATGATAGAAACCGCGATTTAATCAAATCTCTTAGGGATTTTATCAAATCGTGGAAAATCCGGACATAGCGCTGTGCAAGTCTTGACTCGTTTATTTCATCTTCTCACTAAAACTGTTTAGATTGGATCAAATCGTTTTTCTTCAGTGAAATGGCAAAATCAAATTGTCATTTTGATTTCTCCCGGGAATTTATCAAATCCCTTGAGATTTGATTAAATCTCGGCTTGTATCATCTTTCTGCGACATATAGCTATGTATATCTATTATCATAGAAGATTGTTTATACGCAAAACTAAATTGAGAGCATCAATCGCAATTGGGCTGCACTTAGTTCACTCCGAGCATTTTAGCTCCAGTATACTTTATTGATGTAGGGTTCCCCATTGCACAATAGCACAGAATATATAATTGCCTAGGTAACAATAGTTGTTCACACCAAATTGTAGGAAATTTTGTTCAGCATGGCTAATATGTTTAAAAAAATTATAAATGGAGGAATGAATTGAATATTTTTTATTGTACTTACACCAAAGAAGAAGAAAAACAACATAAATAACATAAAAAGTAAACAAAAAAGAGTATAATAGGCGGCATTATCGCTAAGAAGCGATCTCTTCCAGGCCACTCATGGTTTCATTCTGTCCTACAAAAAGTTGACAGCCCTAAAAACGCCGTGATTGTGTACTGTGCGGGTAACGGTGCTCTCGAAGTCGGAAATCGGAATGCCGCTCCAACATGCAACAGGTGGCTGCAACGTATCCCATTCAGACTCGCTGCCGACTGCGATATGACGCTTTTATACGTGCAAACACCTTGTACAAACTTGATACGACCTTTTTTGGTAAATCAAACAAGAGCGCATCGTGTAGGTCTTTCATTGAGCGACTTCAAAAAAGGAGGAGGTTCTCAAATTAGTCAGAATCTTTCTTTTATTTTATTTACATATTTATTAATTACGGCATTACATAAGTCTTACGGGGGTATCTTTTCAAAGATAATTCGGAACAGAATCCATTTTTTTTTTAAATTTTTCCCTCAAAAATTGACGAAATGGGGGGCAAAGTGGAGATTGATGTCGAGGCTCTATGTCTAAAACGGCTATACCTTAAGAGCTGTTACTTGTGTATAATTTGAGTTATATCCTGTAGTATCCAGCAAATACTAAAATTAGATAAATAAAGAAATTATTAAATTTTTAGTGAGCATCAGTGTACAAATATTTAGTTCGAAATTCGAAAATAAATGCCGCTGAAAATATAAAACAAAATGACTGAAGGTAGGTACATCTACAAACTTATAGGACGCGAGGTCTTACTTCGGGGCGAACCACTAGTATATTTCTCAAGAAAATGAATAGTTGCATGGGTTTTGTCCGACCAATCGACGTTTATGTAGCCAAGTGGCGTCATAAGATTAAAGGTTCGAGATAGAAACCGGAACCGATCGTTTGTTGCCGTGATGCACGAGTCACGAAGACTGTATAAATATGAATGCAAATGTCTAACAAGGGGTTTATTGTATATACTTTGAGATCTGATGCCTTGATGATTAAACTTTTCCGACGAAGATGCGTTACTCAACAATACAATACCAGTTACTAATATATCAAGTGTCAGTTAGTCCGAAATATTATTTAGTGCCGATTTCACTAAAATTGACTATTGACATCCCGCTCGGATAAGACTTATTTTACGTTGTTGGTGAATTCGGCCCTTAAACGAAATATTGTCTGTGGACTACTAATTTGGTTTGTTGGCTAATTTTACCGTGTAAGAACATACCTACTTTGTAAGGAATTTGAAGGCGGATATTTTAAAATAATTTATACTCATCCAAAAGTTACAATAATTAATAATAATAAATTACTTCTAAAAGCGAAGAAGGATTTTGAAATTTTTTTATGCCAATTCCATATTCTATAGATTTTCTTCTGTATTCATACTCATAGCCGAGGCGTGCTGCTAAGAATCTATGAACGTGATGAATACAACGTACTGCTTATATGTTTCATTCTTCCAGCTTACAGACACACAAATGTTATTTTAAATTTAATCACGTAAAGAGCTAATTCACACGCATTAGTACATCGCTTCGACTTTCTTCCGCGTGCATTTTCCACTTACATACTAATAAGGCCAAGATTTTGATAGAAACACGATTCCAACCACGTTAGCTGTGTCAATCTTTCTTAACAGCAGCATTAGAATAATAATAACCATCTTTTGCCCTGCGACTTCTTCCGCGTGGAATTAGGTTTTTCGAAAACTCCACGGGAACTATTTGTTTTTCGGGGATAAAAAAACATTGACCGAAATCAGAGTTGAGCTGCCAATATTTTTAAAGAGGTCAAAGTAATTTAATTCTTCCTTTAATTGACTTACAAGACACGGTAATTGAAGATTTGAAGTTTTATTTGTATTTTACACTTTGATGTCGGACCCTTTTGTTTTCACAATATAATTCACAAATAAAACCCGCCCACCGTTTTCTTTATATTGAAAAAGGAAAGCCTAAAACGATTGGACTTACCTAAAAATAATAAATTATTTATTAACAGAGTAAGTTATTATTGAAGGTAGAAATATGAACGAAGCGTGGGTGAGTTATTTTTAAAACGTTTTACTTTGAGGTAGAAAATAATATAAAAAAATTGCTGATACCAACGCCCTAGAGGAAACCAACCTACCTTCCAAAGGAGATTGGCGAATTCCATAGAGTTTCTGACCCAGACGAACTGAACTGAACACTGAACGCCCACGTTCACGAATCAAACTTCTCATACCTACTATTGTTCTAGCTAGTAAACCAGACTAACAAAAAATTAATCAAAGTCTATCAAATTAAGTTGGGAGAAAAAGATATTCACTTGTATTGCCATGTAACCGTTATTTATAATGTGTACTTGTGAATAATTATATTTTTGATCCTCTGAAAATATTTGATCTTCTGAAAATATGGGGAACAGAAATTACACAGAAAAATACTCTAAAAATATTTATTAAAATTAAATTTTTTCTGAATCTGAACGGTTTTTAAAAATGCTGGGTCAAAATTCACCAACGTCCTTTCAAGTTTGCTGGCTATATCGTTTCTGAGATTTTGCGATTAATGAGTGATTGGTATTTCGCTTTTATAATATACCTACCTATAGAATAGAATAGAATAGAATAGAATAGAATAGAATAGAATAGAATAGAATAGAATAGAATAGAATAGAATAGAAATGTTTTTTATTCAAATAAACTTTTTTACAAGTGCTTTCGAATCGTCGATGAGTCTACCACTGGTTCACTATAGAAGATATGTTACAATATTTCCGCAACAAATAGGTAAGAAGTTAAAAATAAAATCACTTTATAACTAGACTTATTGCAGGACCTCTTGTTTGACATCTAGTCGATATCTTTGTCGTAGTCGAGCAACAATCTTATAGCACGTTTTAGCAAGATATTAGAAATTTATCATTTCTAGCAGCTAAGACGTGATGATAATCGATGCCATAAGTATATGGGGTATAATTAAAACTGCCATGCTCTGTCCAAACTATAAGTAATAAAAATAAATAATTAAAAGTAGGTATAAGCTCAGCTGCTCAATACTAGCTAAGCTAAATGAAAACGGCAAGGACAGATTTGACGAAAAAACGTCAAAGGGATAATGGTGGCCGAATTGTAATCCTTTATACCTGTGTACTGTAAAATTTAAACAGCCTAGTGGTTAGGACTGTGGGGAGCAGTGATAGCCTAGTGGTTAGGACTGTGGTCTCCTATTCGGGGGGTCGCAGGTTCGATCCTGGGTACGCACCTCTGACTTTTCGGAGTCAAGTGCGTTTAAGCAGTTAAATATCAATTGCTTCAACGGTGAAGGAAAACATCGTGAGGAAACCTACACACCTGAGAGTTCTTCATAATGTTCTCGAAGGTGTGTGAAGTCCGCCAATTCGCATTGGACCAGCTTGGTGGACTATGGCCTATAACCCTTCTCTGAGGAGACCTGCGCTCAGTAGTGAGCTGTTGATGGGTTGCTAATGATGACTGTAAAATTTCATAACAAACCTAAATTCAAAAGTTTGTTCAAACCTGCACTAGTGTAACGTATAAGTTTGAACCTTTTGGCAGGTTTAACACTAGTTCAGGTTCAAACAACCTTTTCGGCTCGGTCGACTCCTCGCAAAAGCTTTACGCTTATGTAGTTGGAGGGGAAAGGCGAATACAAATTGTTTATAAGAATAGGAAAGTTATAAATAGGAACTGGTAAATAGTAAAATGCTCTATAATGATGTTGTCCAACGGAAGTAAAATTAAATTTATAAATGCAGCATTAAATTGCAAAACCGTGATTAGATAACGAGTTACGTCGCTGGTGATCCAATTGCAATAAACAAATCTATTACTTACACTACATTTTACTATAACCTATTTGATTGTCCGTTATTAAATATTATGGCTTCTATGTTCTGTATTAATTCAGTTTGAAAACGTTTGGAAATCTATAGGAATTCATAATTTTTGTTTTTTTTTCGAGCTCAATCGCATCTGGGAGCGGCCGACAGATCATCAGATTATGGGATTATCAGTAAGAGAAGTATCATTTCTTGAGCACGCTCTATACAAACGAAGTTTATACTTATTTGATAATTTTCTTCTTTTTTTGTTCTTGTCTTGTTTGATAATTTTCATTGACCAATAAAAATCAATGAAGTTTTAGAAGGCCCACTATAGAAACTAATGTCTGCGTGCCCTTATTATGTAATGTATGGACCATTAGTCACTACATTATAAGTTTCATTGGTTTCGATTGGTTGCCTACAATTAGGTAGGTACCTATTTAGATAAAGATCAAGGTTTTTTTGCAAGAGGCGCTTGAAAGAAACTTTCATATTAATTTATGAGTAATAGATTTTTAAGCACTTCATAATTCGATATGTCAGTCTAACGGCATCGGACAGCGGAAAAGTAGTAAAAAATGCGATGAAAAAACGTGGAGGCGCTTGATTTGCCAAAATAATCGAGACTCAATCTGGCTTCTATATTAATTTCAAGTCCCTAGACCACATTAGCATAATCATTAACATAACAGGATCTTCGCCGCAAGCGACTTTGGCATTTTTGTGACATTTCGGATTGTACGATGATGTTACTACGAGAAATAGAAAATTATCGTAGCATTCTAGAAGGTATAAAATTAACATTTTAAAAATTAATATACTCTGGGGTAAGCTGATTTGTGTCGTACTCGTAGCATACTGGTTGAATTGTCACATTGCATTTGATAATATTTTTTTACAATATTATTAGCCAAGCTGAATTTGACTAATATTCTCCTTTCCTTACCAAATAAGCGGAACTCTTGTGTTAGGAGTGGATGCTACAATAGTGCAACGGTTGGGGATTGAACATGCGAACTTTTAGTTGTTGCAGTTCGCACATTTAACCGTTGCGCTAGCTCGTAGTTGGGGTTGGGGGTCTAGGGTTTGAACCCCGGCACGTACCTCTTAATTATTCTCGGAGTTATCTGTGTTTTAAGTAATTACATGTCACTCTCTGTACCTAACGGTGAAGGAAACATCGTGAGGAAACCTGCATGCCTGAGAGTTAGTTCTCCATAATGTTCTAAAATGTGTGTGAAGTCTGCCAATCCGCACTTGGCCAGCGTAGTAAATACGCAATTGGATATTTGACTGATATTTTTTTCTTTATTTAAAATAACGTTTTTAACTAAGAATATTTACTCGTTATTAAATACTATTACACAATGCCATTTCCCTTTTTAGGGTTCCGTACCCAAAGGGTACCAACGGGACCCTATTACTAAGCCTACGCTGTCCGTCCGTCCGTCCGTCCGTCCGTCCGTCCGTCTGTCAGCGGGCTGTATCTCGTAAACCGTAATAGATAGACAGATGAAATTTTCACATATTACGTATTTCTATTGCCGCTATAACAACAAATAATAAAAATTAAATTAAATTAAAAAAATTAAAAAAATTAAATTAAAATACATCCATGGGTACATGAAAATATTTTAATTTAATTTTTTTTAACGGAACCCTAAAAGAGCGAGTCCCGACTCGCACTTGGCCGATTTTTTAAATATCTTTACTAGTCTCGGAATTATAAGCTGTTTTACTGTGACTGTATCTGTCTCTTTCTAAAACGAAATTTTCTATGGAGCGTGTATGGTGCTGCTGAATTGTGACATCACAGTTCACTAGCGCTCTCTCTGTCTAACAGGAAACTTTAAAGCTCTATAACTTATTTGTTTTTGGTCAGATTTATTTTCTGTTTTTACAAATGTTATTCTTACATGTTACATTTTCGATTATGAATAATGAATAACAACATTTTGACTACAGTCAAATACCGAAATCTGAAATTAATGAACTCTGTGGACCCACGCCTACTTGAATCGTGACATAATTTACTGGCCACTTATTAGGTTCCGTAGATGGCAGCTACGAGCTATGACTAACCACTTACGGACGTACTGCAACATTCACTAGTCGGTCGCTATTGTCGACACTACATCGATAACGCGACCACGGACGTCCGTTCCGGCCCTAATTCGGGCATCCCGTAATTCGTGACGGTAACTTTGTTTTGAATATAAAATACACTAGCAGTTGCCGCGACTTCATCCGTCGGAATCTGAATGAGCAGTCGCGTTCAATAAAAAATGCGTCACTTGTTGAACGCTGCAAATATTTAACTCGTGCACGCTGCATGGATTAAATATCGATTTAAATTCGAATCTTTGTTCACGTGATAGTTTCATGAATTTATTGGTGTGAACGCGGTCTAATTAAAGTTAAAACCTTCCTCGATGCTCTTAACTCTAAACGATGCCGATGGCGCCATCGCACCACATTAAACCACAATTCAACTCACTGAGGCCCGCTTGCAGAAACGAGTTAGCTGCTGATTTGACAGATCTCGTATAAAGCTTCTGTCAAAATTACAAATTTATTCCTGGGTTAAACCTAACCCAGCGTCTCTGCAAGCGGGCCTGAGAAGTTTAGAAGTATAAGATAAGAAAAAATAATTCGTCGATCTTTCAGCCTAATCATAGAAGGACATGGAACTGAAAAGATCCCATTGCACGGGATGAGAAAGCAGAAACCATCAAATAATTAAAAGATAAAAGCTCTTTCCATTATATAAATAAAGCTAAGACTCACAAGTTCAATTGGACCCCCGGGCATCTGTGGGAAAAATTTTCGCTTCGAAACTCTTTTAAATCGACACTAGCCGGAACAGGAAAAGTCAATACTCTCAACAAAATCTCTATTTTAATTTAATAGAGTGCGGTGTCATTGACCCTCTTCACAGGTGCGGGTGCTGTCAGAGAATGTGTCCACTTTTTGCCCATCACCGTGTACTGTTAGCTATCAGGTCAATGGTGTGGTCATGCAAGAGTGTATACCTACCAAATCTATGAGAAATCTGTCTTGAGTGCTCCCGAATTGAACGCGACGTTTGATTCTTTTTACAAGCTTTTATTTGTTTGGGTCAAATCTTGCAAGATGAATTAGACACACTTCCCGGTTTCTGATCGAGCTGAAATTTTACATGTACCTACCTATGTGTAAATCGGATGACAATGTAATATTATTGTAACATGGAGCTGATCTGATGATGGAGACGGAAGATGGCTATCGGAACTCTGTAATAAAACGGCGTAACCCCATCGAGTTCGGGCTCGTTTGATTCGTCATAACAAGTACTCTGATCCTAGATGATATCCAGAGTCTAATGATGTAGCTACTAAAAGCTTGCATTTAAAAATAAATTTTTTTATTTACACTTGTTTATATATTAACCAATAGAGAATTAAGTTTTATTTGGAAACTAATATCCTTGTGTTGTACTTGTAGCTGTTTCAGTTATAAATATATATAAGTGTCTACTTACTCTCATATGTACCTACAAATTTTTGTCATTTCTAGGTCACATCAACATGAAATAGATTGGAGCCGAATCTATTTCATAAATAAACATTACCAGTAAGTGATCAGTACAAATACAGAATTTTGTTAAAATATTCTCTAGCTCAACAAAGGAATTTGTTAAATTTTTTAACACTACCATTACAAAGATAGACATTTAGACACGTCTAATACCTAATTAGTAATTACAAAGAATGATCGCATTTACTGGTAACTTTAATTGCATCTTGCATTACGAGCGTCTTGTTTGACTAAACACTGTATCGCAACAAGAGGTGAAGAAAAGCAAACAAAAGTTTGAAAGTTACGATGAACGGGAATGGCCCTATCTATAAACTAAAAACATAGTAACGCAACTTTCGAGGTAACGGGCAGAGTACCGGTTAGAGACGGTCAAAAAGCGTGACGTTAACATTGCAAGTTAAAGAAATGGTAGATACGCCTTTCGCTTAGGGCTGCCAAGCTGTCACCCAGACCAAGAAGAATTTATAACTTCATACAGTTCGCTCAACAGCTCGAAAAAGCTACGGTAAGAAAAAAGGTACGGAAAACTGCATCAATCATCATTGCCATTGTAGTGATGAGATGAGTTATGACGTTCTTACTGCAGCAATGCATTTTAGCCAATAGGGAAAGAGTAACGATCAATAAGGGATGATTGCGATCGTCACACTGACTGTAGCAATCATTTTTAGACAATCATTAATAAATCAAATACATAGATAAAATAAAGCAGGCAAGGACGACGATCGGTGACTAGATCTATGTCTAAATAATGCATTTTTAATTTGTACTTTATGTTACGATAATAATTTGTGTAGATTTTTTCAACAGAAGAAAATGTCGTTATTGAAGAAATACTACCTAAATATAGCGCACATGAAATCCATTAACTAGAAAAAATAGAAGATTCCTAATAGGTACGCATTGACCATTTGACAAACCAAACAACCATATTCAAACACTACAAATCCATTTTCGTCCATTAGAGTTTCGGAGCCAAACAAGGAACCCATAGTTTAATATATGTCATTCGTCTGTGTTTTATCATGAAAATTATAATTATGACATGGAACTAGGAATTACGACTACGTCTAAAATTATGAACATTTCTGTGATCTTTATGGTGTGGTGTGTCATAGATAATATAAATTCCAACAATGGCAGCCCTTAAACATTTTTAATTTGTACCATAGGTAATAAAGAGATTGTCAGATGAAAGTAGCCCATTTTATTCTCACATAAATAAATGTCGTTACAAACATTTTAAATAATTTTTGACTGTATTAATTACAGTGTCTTTAGTCTTATATTATTTTAAATTTAGAAAAAAAATCTAACAGCAGTTAAGCCCGACGTCAAATAAACTGTGCGGAAAACTCTCATACATTTTAAAAGGCTCTGGCTTTATTCTAAGGGTTCTGGTTATTTATCAACTTCTAAAACCCAGTGTGTTTATTTTATATGTACTAGAATAATAGAACAATATCTAATCCAAAACTTCCGATTGGAAAACCTAGTTAGTTGTCTTTGCATTAGAAGAGGAACTTATTTAAAAATATGGTCTCATTGGACTTCCAAATTAAATTTTGTATTTGTCATTTAAAAACATTATTTCTGAATTTTTTGCATAATAATAATGTAATTTACTTACTAACTTTTAATAGATCGATTAAAATAAAGACCTTTGCAGCCCAATTTCTGTAATTTCACCGATATAAATGTTGTACCTACTAGATACGCGGTTACGAACACTTACCATGTTCAACCGAGTTGCACTGATGTCCGAGCACTAGTTGTTATTTAGTATGGCATGGCATTCGCGACGTACGGACGCGGGCGCTATTTATGCGATACAACTTTCTTGGTACCTAATTGTGAATTGAAAAGCCAGCAATGTTCTGTTGGCTGTTCATTCAAGTAAGTAACAAAAAAGTATAGTTATTATAGTGAATAATTAGATAACAACATCGTAATTCGTAACACTAGATACGAAATAAAAATTATTTCTTGTTTTATTCAAATACTTTTATAATACGAAAGACCGAGCCATATTTCAAGGATACAATATGCCTCCGGCACCCCATACACGACGGTGTGCGGGGTGCGGCAGGCCTCTGCGACTGTGGCCGCGTACGATTTGCAACCTTATTCAGTAAATTTTGACACAATTCTTATTCAGAGTTTCTTGTCTATATTTTTATCCGTCTACGTGTAATATTATATTCAATCTAGGTATTTGCAACCTGTCGATAAGTGTTTAAATTATATAATATAGATATAATTACTATTATATTGCTTCTATTTATATACACTTTTTTCTCAAACAATCACTTGATTGAGAATAGTCACAGGTTAAGAATAGTAGTAGACTATTGTCGTTACCATCGTACCAAAATGCAGCCATTCATGATGATGATGAATAAACAATTGCTGTACAAGTTAATGACGTAACCTCTTATCTGCAGTTACGTTGGTTATACTATAGCCAATTATTTTCATGGAAATGGGTGATGGTCACCGCTTGACCTGGATAAACGCCACAAAGCAGTGAAATTTAAATTAAGGTGGAAGACACAGTTCTGCCCGCGAAATTCAAATGTAATTTGGTTTTTCGCAATTTGTAAACTAATACGACAAAGTAGGCTTATGGCATTCTAATTGCGACAATGGCAGTATCGACTTCACAGGTTTATATAAAAATATTTACTTGAAAGTGTCCAGTTTAAGAAATTAACCAAAATATCGACTAATTTGTGAGTAACTCACGTCCAACTCAGTATTTTGATTAATTTCTTAAACTGGTCACTTTCAAGTAAAGATTTTTATGTAAACCTGTGAAGATGATAACTCTACTGGCGCAATTAGAATGCCATTAGCCTACTTTGTCGTATTAGTTTACAAATTGCGAAAAACCAAATTAAATATGAATTTCGCGGGCAGACTCGTATAATCATCCTTAAGAGAAGCGTTTCGAACAATATAGAGCCGCTAATGTCCAAAAAAATAATAATTGAAATAACAGCTAATAATTGAATAATTTCATGTTAAAATTGACCATATTTGGATCGCAGTTTTAACCGGCTTCAATAAAACTTAAAAAATGAAGGATCGTTATTCTCACACAGATTTTATCGAGATTCGCTAGTTTACCCATCTTACCCATCTAGTCCAACAATTTGACAAATTATTGCTTTAGTGTTCTGACTAAGTCAGGATCGTTTAAGTTTATTATTTACCATACATACTTTTACTTCAAACTAGTTATGGCTGCAAGACTGTAGAATATGTATCAACTACAAAATTATTTGTACTCTGTTACATTTTTATCCCAGAGACATGTTATATTTACTTGTATAGTCAAAGCTTTATCCTGTAGTTATGTTAGGGATAAATAACGTTTAATAAATAATTTTGTTTCGTATTGTATAGTATTATTACATGACGTCATAGGATAACGGTTTGCTTTGATAATAACAATCGGTTTGCCGGCATTCCTGTAGAATAATTCAATATGTTGGAATCTATATAATGTTGCGTTATCGGTAGAGTATTTATGTTGGTACAGATAAAATAATAAGCACACCGTAAACTGACAAGGACTTCGACGTCAGTTATTTAAGTTGGCATCCCGTACAAAGCGGTAACAAAATTGCTGATTCAGCTGTAGACTTGATATCAGACCGTCAAAGACGTGTCACGAAACGATTAGCGTTTCGTCATAATCCATAGACGTCCAATGCTGGACAAAGGCCTATTGCATGAAGTTCCACAGGCTTCGGTCTTGCGCCGCCTGTTTTCAGCGGCTACCTGCGACTCGTTTGATGTCGTCGGTCCACCTAGGGACTGCCATGTGCTTTCTGCACCTCCAGCACCTTAGGAGTTGGGACCACAACAATCATCAGTTCTTCGAACTATGTTAGTAACTGAAATAAAATACTCACTGTTACAGCGTTGACCTGTTCGAGCAAATTAAATATGCCCCAGATCTTTAGCGGAGCGGCCAACGAGTCGGTTTGACGTTTAACAGTATGATGTCATATTGCTCCGAGGCTGCAACCGGTATCGATACCGTTTAGATACGCGATTTATGAAACGGTTGAGCAATATTTATAACAATCATTTTTAGAGCACCGCGCCGTACATAACGCCTATGCTATGAGATGGATCACAGATCGAAAAGAAATACTGATGAGATCACGAGAACCCTAGATTAATAAGTATCCTTGTGAAAAGGGAAAAATTTAAAAGTTTCATCCTTCCAAAGTAAGCTATTTTAATGCCAAATCTAATAGACATAGAAATTACTTCCTAAGTATTTTAGCGAAATGGTAACAGTCAGTAATGCCTCATTACTACAATGTTTAACTAAAGCTTTGTTTAACGCCCATTACCAATAGCCCAACAGTTATCTAAAGGTTCGATCCTGCACCCGTTTCACTTTTATTGCACCCACCCCTACCCACACAAGATTTTCGCTTATTTAGAAGGAAGAGGAGAATTAGTCAAGTACAGCTTTATTAATATTCTTTGAAAAAAAAAAATGTCTGTTATATACAAATAAACATACAATAGCTTACCAAGAAACGCATGCACAGTCTCAGATTTATCGTGGGTAAGAAATTACCTAAATCACATTAAAATTAGAGTAATAAGTACGTAATTATTCGATTCATGTTCTGTTGTGATTCGATCGGTAATTGGAATCTCATGAAGTGTTTGTGAGTGAAATCACTGTGCCAGTTATTACAGTAAAGCCCTGGTAAGACACAACGCGAGATGGCAGCGTGTATGTCGTGGTTCCTACAAATGCCTGTGAAGGCGTTTACAATACGGGGCGCACATAGAAGGCACGGTCAAAAGAGCAGCCTGGCGATCGCGTAACTTATATCGCTGTCCTTAAAGGACTATTTCAATGTCAAAACATGGTTTTGGCCAATAGGAGAAGCCCAAAATGATATTTTGACATTGATGCAGTCCTTTAAGGACTGAGAAAAAGTTACGCGATAGACCCCCAGCTCGTAGTATTACTATAGCGACCCACTTCTGCTCGCAAGGTTAGCACAATTATTATGAGACTTTTCGTCGTATAATTTTCGTTATTCCGAATGAATTTTAGAGCAATTTTTAGAGCTATTTCAGAGGACCAGTTCTTTGTTTTTGTTTGTTGACCTGATTTAGCTTTTTTTTAAAATAATCGTTATGTTTCTAAGCGATGTGACAAAACAGGAACTCAGTGTACCGTGCCGCTGCCGCCACGCGTTCTGTCTGTCCAGTGCTTATGTTGGCATACCTTGTGTGTTGTATGAGTCGGCCGTGCATGCCGTATTGGTATCTGTTACAGTCACACGCAACCTGAATTATACGACAAATTACACCTTTTCTATTGTTTATTACTTACAGATCGCTGAAGATACTTGGTTGCAATGCGGATAGACTAATAACGTAAACAAAGTTTCGAAATGAGTTTCAAGGTTCTCTAAGCGTAAGGCAAACTCGAAAGAGGCTCTATTTATAACTCATAGCAGGAGTTTCGCTAAAGTTACATTGAGGTTTGAACTTATTTCACCAAATAGTTATTTCCATGGAAGATTTCTAAATCAGACATTAAGGCGCCATCTCCACGGGCGAGAGTACGGCGATTAGCGGCGATAGTCTCGCCGTGCCACCAAATTCGATACAAACTCTTATGAGCCTATCTCCACAGGGCGATACTATCGCGGCGATAAGATCCCTTATTATCCGACGATAGTAGGACGGACTCGTTGCGATCCCCTCGCCTCGCTCGAGATTAGTTTAAATCTGTCATGATAACGATGTCTTCATATAATAATTTGTCATCAATTCTCACACTAAAGGACTAACATAAACTCACAAACGACACAACTTGTCGATAGCTAGTTTTAAACGGCGGCGCAACCAAAATTGTATCAACGCTGTTAGTATAATCGGCGTTGAAAACTGAATTTTCCTGGTGATAATAGGTTTACACTCTATAACTCGGCTTACCTATTCTTTTTTATGGAAAAGGTAGAATTCCGTATTCCGCTGCCACTGAACTACGCAGCACATTGCGTAAAAGAAGTCAGACTGCAATGGTCAAATAAAGTGTGATTTATATTACGTGAGTTCCATTTTAAGGTTCCAAGTATTCTCTTCCTTTTACTGTGCTATTACTAAGCCTCCGCTGTCCGTCTGTCCGTCCGTCCGTCCTTCCGTCTGTCAGCAGGCTGTATCTCGTAAACCGTAACAGGCAGACAGTTGAAAATTTCACAGTGTGTGTATTTCTATTGCCACTATAATAACAAATAATTAAAATTAAATTAAATTAAATAATAAAGGCGGCTCTCATACATGAAAAAGGAGTCGAAATAAAATTTTATTTTTTTACCCTGGCATGTGGGGTGTCATTGTCTAGAGCTCATTAAGTGGAGTTTAAATATATATTTTTGATTATTTTTTAGGTTCCAAAATATAGAAATGGGGACCCTTGGAACATGCTTGGAACGGTGGATTTTGTATACCGCACCACGCGAACTTGTGCCATCTATATAATTATGTCTAGTTCCCTGCGACTCGTCTGATGTCGTCGGTCTACCTAGATTGCTTTTATAAAATAGTTCATTATTCATAAAAGTTCATTAAAAACTTAAGTTCTAAGATTAAAAATGGTTGATAAAAAGTCAATTAAGTAATGTTTGACACTTTTCCGAATAACCAATCGAATTAAAAAAATATTACAGTTGGTTACTACTTGTCAATTAATTTCGGCACAAATATTAAATCCTTTCACACACATAAAGGTCACACACAACCTCTACCTTGACCCACAGCCTTAATTCAGTTCAAGTGATAGGGCCGCGATATCGTAGCCTATTTGCTTTGGATGTGTTGGTAGATTTCTGAGATCTCTATCAAATATTATGTCTACGAGTCCATTTTTGCAGTGAATTAGAACTGCAAGTTCTTCATATAATTGTTTGTACATATAATTCTCTACTTGCACAGACACTTAAATTTTATTTAAGTATTTTTATCTTAATCTAAGAAAAAAAAATTGGCGATAGAAGTGAAAACCAGATTTGCTAATAATTAAAAACAAATATAAAATAAAAATAAAATAAATAAGTATAAAAATAATTTAAAAAAAGCGCACTGGAACGTTTCGTGAATGAGATTCGAACCTGCGTCATCATTCATTAAACGGTAAGGAAGGCGGCTACTTGCGGACTGCGCTGTACAAGTTTGCTTGAGAACCTCTAAAATGTTGAACGCTTACTGAAATCTCCAGGTGACGATGGTGACGGTGACGATTTCGCGAATTTATCCATGTTTTTTGCTCACCCAAAAATGTCCTCAACGTGCCTAAAGAAGTTTTTACTTCAAAAAAATAAGCCCACACAGTTAGAAATGCCCTAATGAGCAACGCCGGGGCGCGCTCATGCCGTGGGCAAGTGTCGGCAGGCATTAGGCACGCTACGTCAAGTGCCCTATTTACCTCGTTTTCATTGCAGTGAGGCAGCCGGCGGACGCGTGGGAGCGATCAGACAACTGGGATAAAATTACTACATTCAATTTACCTTAACGTCAATTGTTCTATATTTAGGGCCTCCGCCTCCGTTCCGTTGCTTGTTTTTGCAATAAAAAAATACCTCAATGCGACAAAGCACAATACGCTGTCTGTCCCTATTAATATTATGCTTGTGGTCCTAACTAATATTAGGTAAATAAACACATACTCTTTCACACCCACGCAAACATGCACAAGCATCCAGACGCACGCCATTGGGTAAGTATATCACTTCTCTGTTAATGGTCCAAGATCCCAGTGCCGCCAGACCTAAGTTATTTTCTCAGCAATTATTTGTGTACGATAGAGTACTGTTCGAATGTCCTTTCAGTATATGCGTACCAGCTAGATTGTGCCGACGGCCAATTTCCAGATACCAGGTGCTAAAGGTAGGTAAAAACTAGAATAACTTATCTTAAATTCTCAGGGCTGATTTTCATATATGTTTTAAAGAATATTGTAAAAATTAATAAATTAATACTGCCAGACGCTTACCGCCGGCGGTTACCTTAGCCAGACGCTTTGAAGCTCCCAAAAAAATATATAATTTAAGTTAACTTATATTCTCAGTTCTGATTTTTATACATGATACTCAGGGAACTATTGCGATATTATCTGTAAGCTGCCAGACCTATTGGAAGGGTCAAACATCCCCCCAGACACACATTATGCGTCCCCATATGTATGAGCGCTAGAACATGATTCACTTGTTTAAGTGTGTGAGAGATAATATCATCATACTATAATATTATAAATGCGAAAGTGTGTTTGTTGGTTTGTCCTTCAATCACTCTGCAACAGAGCTATGGATCGACGTGATTTTTTGCCTGGGTATAGCTTAGGATCTAGAGAGAGAGAACTATTGCAATATCTTCTGCAACTCTTCTTCGGGAATCGCACTTTCTCCCGAGTGATACATAGTGCTTTATACTACACCTGCGAGGAAAATAACAGACACATTTTTTAATTATTGAAGTTTACTTTAGAGGTACGCCGTCTACTTTAGAGGTACGCAGGCTACCTTTAAGGTACGACAGCTACTTTAGAGGTACGCTGGCTACTTTAGAGGTACGCCGACTACTTTAGAGGTACGCAGGCTACTTTTAAGGTACGCAGGCTACTTTGGAGGTACGCAGGCTACTCTTAAGGTACGCCAGCTACTTTAGAGGTACGCCGGCTACTTTAGAAGTACGCTGACTACTTTGGAGGTACGCAGGCTACTTTTAAGGTACGCCAGCTACTTTAGAGGTACGCCGACTACTTTAGAGGTACGCAGGTAGCCTGCGTACCACCAAAGTAGTCTGCGTACCTCCAAAGTTGGCTGCGTACCTCTAAAGTAGCTGCCGTACCTAAAAAATAGTCTGCGTAACTCTAAAGTAGTGGGCGTACCTCTATGGTGACTACTTTGGAGGTACGCAGGCTCATTTAGATGTACGCAGGCTACTTTGGTGGTACGCAGACTACCTGCGTACCTCTAAAGTAGACGGGGTACCTCTAAAGTAGCCTGCGTACCTCTAAAGTAGCCTGCGTACCTCCAAAGTAGTCACCATAGAAGTACGCCCACTACTTTAGAGGTACGCAGGCTACTTTAGAGGTACGCCGACTACTTTAGAGGTACGCAGGTAGCCTGCGTACCACCAAAGTAGCCTGCGTACCTCCAAAGTATGCTGCGTACCTCTAAAGTAGACGGCGTACCTCTAAAGTAGCCGGCGTACCTCTAAAGTAATCGGCGTACCTCTACGGTGACTACTTTAGAGGTACGCAGGCTACTTTTAAGGTACGCCGTCTACTTTAGAGGTACGCAGGTAGCCTGCGTACCACCAAAGTAGCCTGTGTACCTTTAAAGTAGACGGCGTACCTCTAAAGTAGCCTGCGTACCTCTAAAGTAGCCTGCGTACCTCTAAAGTAATCGGCGTACCTCTACGGTGACTACTTTAGAGGTACGCAGGCTACTTTTAAGGTACGCCGTCTACTTTAGAGGTACGCAGGTAGCCTGCGTACCACCAAAGTAGCCTGTGTACCTTTAAAGTAGACGGCGTACCTCTAAAGTAGCCTGCGTACCTCTAGAGTAGCCTGCGTACCTCTAAAGTAGCCTGCGTACCTCCAAAGTAGTCACCATAGAGGTACGCCCACTACTTTAGAGGTACGCAGACTACTTTTAAGGTACGACAGCTACTTTAGAGGTACGCCGAATACTTTAGAGGTACGCCGACTACTTTAGAGGTACGCAGGTAGCCTGCGTACCTCCAAAGTAGCCTGCGTACCTCCAAAGTAGGCTGCGTACCTCTAAAGTAGACGGCGTACCTCGAAAGTAGTCGGCGTACCTCTACGGTGACTACTTTAGAGGTACGCAGGCTACTTTTAAGGTACGCAGGCTACTTTCGAGGTACGCCGGCTACTTTAGAGGTACGCCGACTACTTTAGAGGTACGCAGGTAGTCTGCGTACCACCAAAGTAGCCTGCGTACCTCCAAAGTGGCCTGCGTACCTTAAAAGTAGCCTGCGTACCTCTAAAGTAGACGACGTACCTCTAAACGAGCTGGCGTACCTTAAAAGTAGCCTGCGTACCTCTAAAGTAGACGGCGCACCTCTAAAGTAGACGGCGTACCTCTAAAGTAGCTGGCGTACCTTAAACGTAGCCTGCGTACCTCCAAAGTAGCCTGCGTACCTTAAAAGTAGCCTGCTTACCACCATTTTTTTATGTATTTGTATTACTGAACTAATTTTGTCAAAAATTAAAAAGAGACAACCACGTATGTAATGGATTTTCATACAACTTTTCAGCCCGCTAAAGCACGTAAGTAATGAAATTTCATACATTTTTTCAGCCCGCAGATTTGTCTCCACGTAAAGACGTATTTTCTTTCTCGCTCTTTCTCGATATGACACAAATCAGAAGGTACTTTCCGAGCAGGTGTAGTATAAATGATATTCGTTAAGGGATTGTTTTTAAGCGCTACCAATCGTAAGACTCCTCCATAAGGATGACTTAGATAAGGTCGTTGAAAACAGGTCTTAGGGTGAGATCAATAGATGGCACTCCCACTCAGACTCAAGAATGAGTTAAAACGAGACAGATTTATGTCAGGACATATTTGTGTCTCATTTTAACTCTATATTGTGTCTTGAGCAGAGCCAGAGTACGATCTACTGGTAGATCTCAGCCTAACAGGTCTGTTACTACTACAGGAGTACGATGTACAGTGTATCTAGATTTTTTTAAATAAATTTCTTGTTTTTGTCAGTCACTTGATATCGGGAATCTTGCTCAAACGACCTCAGACCTTTGAATCAGATGGGGCTTTTCCTTGTTGATGTTATTGAAATATATGATGTTATCTGTGTTCTGTGAATACCAACGGTCTTGGTAATCATGGGGAAAAACGGTAACCTTTTTATCGTCGTAACCCAAAAAGTTATAAGGAAGATGTAGAAAATATAAATAACAATAACAGATTTGTGGAATTGCTCGTACAAAGAAAATAAAACCGGCCAAGCACTGCGGGCACCTATCTTATCTGCCTATTAAGGTTGCCTATGAGATTACCGCTGACAGACGAACTGCGAAGGAAGCAAATTCTTAGCGTTTGATTTATCATTTACCTACACATTTGATTTCTTCAATCATTCGAATTTTTTAATCAAGATTAAAACTCTATGTATAAATAAATGTAATTAGCTATAATGTAATGCTTCTTTCTTAAACTTTCCACGAGTACAAGTTAGCCACACGGCACACCCCGGCTCCACCTATATGTCCATATGGGATATTACTTCACGTTGTTTGAGAAACTTCCTTCATTCATTCTCCCATGCATCGTGTGCACATGACTAATCCATTTTATTTACTACAAGAAGTAATTCTTCGGTCTTGTACATAACATATCTAAACGTAGTAAACAGTAATATAACATTTATAATAACTATTTTATACCTACCGTACCTACTAACTGGCTTCGCTCGGGTGGGCATATCCATAGTTTTTGTTCCCTTCAAACAGTTAGGAAATTGTGCTGTCAACCTATTCTTAATCTTATAAGATTAACTCCAAATAATTATAAAAATTATCATAAAAAAGTCGCTTCACAAATATTGTCTGTCCGTGCGCACACATTTAACAAATCGGGGTTTGCACCGCGAGCAGAGAAAGATCCGCAAGGACTTAACTCGCGGAGGAAAACTGCATACAAGCACTTTCACCAACAGAGGTAATCAGTATTTGACCTTATCCCACCCACGCTCTATCTTCTACAACCGCACCGCACGCCACCCTCACCATCTGGGGGCCTGGACCAACAAATCCCTGAAAAGCCGGCAATGCATTGCTGTAGCTACCTCTTTTTAACTGACTTAAAAAAGGAGTTATTTTCATCAAAATCGGTCGAGCGGTTTTTAAAATATCAACAATAAATTATATATTTTGTACAGTGGCGCGGGAGTTAGAAGTCGGTTTTTTTATAAAGAATGTTTTATATTAAATATGCTACAAATGTTTATAGGCGGCGGTAATCACTCAACATCAGGAGACCCAACTAACAAAATGGTCATAACATTTTAACCTTTTATGACTAATTCGTCCTATAAGTATCGTATATTAGCAAGTTTTAAAACGTGAAGTTGTACAGGCGTCATGTATGTTGCATTTATGTTTTAATGCAATTTGGTAATAAAATGTCCTCGTACAAACGTTTGTATGACATAGCTATAAAGCAATTTAATCGCAGAAAATAAACAGTCATACAAACATCTTAGCCAGGACATTTTGGCTGGTATTACAACTTATATATGACACCTTATAGCAATTTGGTTATATAATAGTATATTACACATCTAGGGCAGTAAAATAAGAAATGTCTCAGATCACATGTAATTGTTGTCCGAGGCGAAGCCGAGGTCAATAAACATGTGATCTGAGGCTTTCTTATTTACTGCCCGTGGTGTGTATACTATTTTTCTCCTCGACGGAGGCGGAAAGCGACATTTTCGTTTAGCGCAGCGGGAGGAAAATTGACGCTTTCCGCCCGGAGGTGAGAAAAAGCTTTTATATCCGCAACTGTAAGACTAGTCATAATTTCGGTTTCTTATGAATGTTACATGGCAATAAAGTCATATAAATGTCATATCCGAAACCATTGTATTTCTAAAAGCTAGTGCTTATGATTTGTTTGGTTCAAAACGTCAGAATTCTGACATTTTAAATGAACGCGACAGAGAGTGCGATGGTTCCGTACATAAACCGTAAAATTATGAAAGAAGAAAAAGAAAAAATTATGAAATTGATTAAAATTATGAAGAAGATAAAATTTCTTTAAAGTTAATCACATACTAATATTATAAATGTGAAAGTTTGTGATGATGTAGGTATGTATGGATGGATGGATGTTTGTTACTCTTTAACGCGACAAAGAATGAACCGATTTGGCTGAAATTTGGAATAGAGATAGCTCATACCCAGGATTAAAGCACATAGGTTACATTTTAACCCGAAAAATTAAAGAGTTCCCGCGGGAATTAAAAACCCTTAATCCACGAGGACGAAGTCGCGGGCATCCTCTAGTTACTAGTATAACCCGTGTCATTAAAGAAAGGAATTGTAAATGGCGTCGCTAATCATTCCCTCTCACTCGCACACGTCGTTACAGCACGCAAAAAAATTATCAGTCTGTATCTGCTTGCACACTGTGTTTTTGTTACTGTTCTTTGTCTTGTTTTCTGTTAAGTTTTTTCGTTGTTATTGTCGTTCGTATGCTGTTTATTGATCAATAATTATCTTACGTTTAAAAAATGAGCTTTAATTTAATGAGCGTTTACGCGAAACGAGGAAAGATTCTTCGAAGTGATGAGGGTGAAATCGTATATAATGTTACAAAATATTTTGAAGAAGAAATATAAAATACGTTGCGACCTGACGCGAAACATACAAGATAAGTTAGAGGACTTAAAGATAACAAGAAATAAATAAATACCTAGAGATATTAAACATGTGCTAACTACACACATCAAAAGTGTCTAGGGATCAAGCATTTTTATGCGGATTTCTTGAGATTGAGATGTGGCTTTGTAATAAATTTATGATTTTATAAATTTATATGGATCCTTTTTGGTGCATTTCATAATTTGAATCAGGAACTGTCAATCAAATTCGAGTAAAAGATGAAAATCAGCTGTCAATATTTTCCCTATAAAAACATACAACGCATTGAAGACATTATTAGTGCTACTGTTTCCCTACTACTGATTAAAACCAACGTTATTATGGAGCGGCGACGTCATTTAAGCAGGGAAGAAATGCTCAGAGCCGTGGGAATGATAGAAGCTGGTTCCCGGCAACGTACTGTGGCTTTAGCTCTGAATACAAGTCAGAGTGTTATCAGTCGACTTTGGACACGTTACCGAAGCACTGGTACCGTGGCTCAGCGCCATGGAGGACGGTATCGCTGCACCACACGGAGACAAGACCGATACATTCAAATCTTAACTCGAAGAGCTCCAACAATAACCGCCATGATGTTAGCCGTGAGGCTTCATCACTCTTCAGGGAACTTAATTAGCGACCAAACAGTCAGAAACCGCTTGCATGAAGTGAACCTTCATTCCCGAAGACCGCTACGGGTACCACCTATAGCAATGCACAATCGTAGGATTCGATATCAATGGGCTCTTGAACACAGAAATTGGGCAGAAGAACAATGGCGTTTCGTGTGCTTTTCTGATGAGTCTCGTTTTGGTATGAGACCGGATACAAGACGTATACGACACTGGAGAACCCCTGGACGCCAACAGCGATTAAAATCCTGCCAGGAAGTCCATCCTTATAGTGGTGGAACCATCATGGTATGGGCGGGTATTTGGATCGGCGGAAGAACTGAGTTGATTTGGATCAGAGGCAACCTCAACGCTCAAATTTATGCTGAGACGATTGTATCAGACGTCATCCTTCCTCTACAAGTGCAAATCGGTCCCTTATTTCAGTTAATGCATGATAATGCACGACCGCACACCGCAAGAGTTGTAAGACAGACTCTCGCCGCAGCTAACATCAATGTCCTGCCCTGGCCTGCTCAGTCGCCAGACTTGAACCGATTGAGCATGCATGGGATATGCTACAGAGAAGAGCTCTGCCGAATATGGAGGGTATCCAGTGGCAAGAAGACCTTTTTTTGTTGTTGCAACGAACATGGGCGGCCATTCCACAGCGTGATTTGGATGAACTCATTTTGAGTATGCCAAACCGATGTTCTTGTGTTGTTAGTGTTCGCGGTAGAAACACGGATTATTAATTGTTTAAGTTACCCAATAAAATTTTAAAGAAAACTGTTATTTCAGTCTTTTTTTCGAACTTTAATGTTAGTGGTTCAAATGTCAAAAATCCCTTTATTAGGAAAATGGCAAATTTCTTTATTAATGCAAAGGTGACTTGGTTTATCGTTACTGTGACAAACGAAAACACTTTATTTGATGAATCCTTAAAGAAAATTTTAATTAATATCAATCAGGAGAAAAGTTATTGCAAAAATATATGTTGATCCCTAGACACTTTTGATGTGTGTATATAAATCAAGTGATATATAGGTATATTTAATAACATAATATAGGTACATAAATGAATAAGGTATCAACACAAATACTAAATAAATAATATAAACATACAATGTGTGTCTGTATAGCTACACATATAGCAGCCCAGCTTCGCTTCGTTTTTTGCTGACGGTCCAACCTGTGCCTGTCATTACAAGTACAAGCCGCCATTTCAGATTCCTTTCTTTATTGACACGGCTTATATAATAAAACACACCTACCATGGTAGTACAAAATAAACCTTAATTTGCTTCTTGATTATCTACTCGTTACAGATACATTCATCGCATGGATAATGATCATTGATCATAAATAGCGAAATCTTTGCACTGCTGGCACCAAAAAAAGTTATAGTGAAGCAGCATTATTATATTTTTGTTATTTGGCATGACAAAATGTTTAAGCATTGTGGATAAAGTTGGAAACCGACAATTATGACATTTTTCGACTTTGACAAAATGTGTTTTTTGCCACGGCCATTTTAATTCTCTCAATAATTCAAAATCGCTTTTCTTAAGAAAATCGTCCACATCCAGAAAGGCCACGTCTATAAATTTGAAATCTAAAAAAAAATAGTAGGTAGGTACTAGTTATAGGTGCACAACTTGATGCACAAAAATTTACATTTAGGTAAGTATACCAACTGTACTATACTATACCATAGAAATTGTTTGCAATTATTATTACTTTCTTAAAATACAATTGCGACTAAAACGTTAGGCGAGGTCTATAATATACCTATCTATGCAATAGTTATATTCCCAAAAAAGTTATGTTCTCTAAAATGTTCTGATAATGTAAAAGAACTATGTTTTGGAATGACAAAATGACGGATTACTAAAATGTTTTAAGGAACTCTGATAGGTTTGTAATGATGGCGTCTTAGATGGCGTTCTTTAATTTTTAACTCTTAAAACCGCAGTATTTATCGTATATAAGTATTTTGTAACTCATAATGGCATTATGAAGGAGTTTTTACTCTTAACACAGCAGTATTTATCGTATATAAGTATTTTGTAAATCATAATGGCATTATCACAAATAATAATTTATTTTTATTAAAGAAAAATATAATTAAATTTAAATAAAATCAAGGGGGCATTTAAAATTTATTAATAAACCTAAAAAGTTGGTCGCAAAAGTGACATTCGCATTAAGTTTTCCTAACTTAACAATAAACACATCCCATTTCAAACTTGTGAATATTGATTACACTGAAGTATAAAATATTAAATACATATTACTCTTTGTTTTTTTTATTTTTTGAAGACGCCGAGCTGCTCACAGACAATAGAATTTATTAATATTACTTATGATTGAAAGCGCTTCAAAACTGCATCAAAACGATTACTTGGTCAGACAAACGTCTGCCCTATGATAACTATACGACTAAATACTCATACAAATAATAAATTACAACACTACTATGACGAAATATACTTAAAATATTAATTTTATTACACCTAATTGACTAAACGTTTTTGCTTATGACTTTTAAATGACAGCTTTACGACTTTATAGCCATAGTAACTGCGCCAAAACCGCGTTGTATAAACGTTTGTATGACCATTGTATGACTTAATTGCATACCATTCAGTTATATCCAAAACGTTTGCAAAACTCTTATATGACTTATTTTTGCTAGTTGGGGAACCGCTCGTTCAATGGCTATTGATATAGAAAAATGCGTGTCATGGAACACTAGGTTGGAACGAAGTTCCTTTTAATAATAAATTAATAATAAAAAAAAAATTAGGGAAAAATTCCACATGTAGAAATTATTTAAAATAAAATTGAAAATAGAAAATTCAGTCTATCGAGCTGGGATTCGAACCATCGACCTTTATGCGACTGTAGAAACCACAAGGCTACGGAGATCTAATATTGTAGTGTGAAAATATTTAACACAATGCCAAATTCACATTCAAAAAAGTGTCGGTTCAATTTAGTCTTAATTTTTTCCGTCTAGCCCCCTTTCGCATCGCACGATAAGGAACTACGTTCCAAGAAAGTCTAGCGGAAAGAATCAAAAAGAGTTCAAAAAGTGTCATAAAAATGATCCTTTGATGAGTAGTGGAACTGTCAAAACTCTTTGTACTGTAAGTGTACATGCTTTGTCTACACAGAATCAATCTCGCTTAACCATTTCCCACTCATTATACCCGTTTGAGCCGTGTTTAAATTATGATGTCGATTGCCGGCCGTCGGTACAGAGTTTCCCCAATGCTGTAGAAATCAGATAAACTGCCGGTACGTTCCGTTCCACTGCCGATGCGTTAACGCGATTGCTTATTGAATCAAAATTCAACAGCATAACAACTAGCTTTTACACACCGATGACTACAATCGTTGCCTAATTAGGGTGCACGGGGGAGATATTGTTAGAATAGAATAGAATAGAATAGAATAGAATATTTTATTTGCAAGAATGTGGTACAATCAGGTCTTAGAATTAATTTGCGCTTACACATTCAACTAATTCATTAGTGTGCAAATTTGATAAATACATTGCTGCTTATTCTCGAGTATTAATTTAAGTACAATTAATAGTTTACATATCGAAATAATATTATTGTTAAATTAAAAAGGATCCTATTAACACAATGTTGCTAATTCAGTTGTACACAATCTCTAAACTAAACTCAATTTAATTACTTTTACTATTATAATAAGAATATTCTGTGTTTTAGGTCTCATTTCACAACATATTTATGACAAAAAAATTGAGTTTCATAACTTTACTAACAAACGTTTGCTGCAGTGATATTCTAATGGTCAACCGAGAAAACCACGACAAGAAACTCAATAGAAACAGTTACACAATGATAAATATTTAAGTGGTTGATCCAAATTGTGTTAGAGCCTGATTCGTCAACAATTGTCCCCACATCCGAGATGACGTCACACCGGAAACAAGCCGTGAGCGGTCATACAATACGTAGTCTGCACCTGAACCGTGTTACATCGTTGGCATCTCGTAAATAAGAGTCACGGCCGTGCCTTTGACACTTCATCGTATTCAATACTAGCTGATGCCCGCGACTTCGTCCGCGTGGATTTAGTTTTTAACATCCCGCGGGAACTCTGTGTTACCCTCCAAGTTCTCAACTACACTTATCTAAAAAATAACGTCAATCCGTAGCTTTGTTACAGCGTGATTGACGGACAAACCAACAAAAAAACACACTTTCGCATTTATAATAATTATGTATTAGTAAAGAAAAATTAATACTATGATAATAAAGGCAATCTAATTAAATTTTAGAACACAAAAGCTACTATTGTGACTTGAATATGATAGTTAGACATTACCTTGCGAGACTTTTTTGTAGAAAATAATGAGAACAAAAATCATGTAGTACATAATTTTTATGTACTTATCATCAATAGTTTTCTCAGCACACGCCAAATAATGCATTTTATAGGCAAAATTTTGCTACTTTGGGTTACATTATTGCAATTTTCTTAAGGATATCTAATTTTTTTGAAAATAAATTATAGCCTATGTAACTTCCTGATACCTTAGCTTTGTATTGGTGAAAAAATGGTTAAAATCAGTCCAGTAGTTACAGAGCCTATTCGGTACAAACAAACAAACAAACAAAATATCTTTCCTCTTTATAATATTAGTATAGATGGAATGTGGTTGTGGTTTAAATTAGGTTGAATTTTTTTCTAAGTAAGTATACTTAATCTTTTTTACGAAATCATACCATAATCAGTAATCAGTAATCACTAATCACCCATTTTTTAATTAAATCCTTACTCTTATTATAAATGCGAACGTGTGTTTGTTTGTTTGTTGGTTTGTCTTTCTATCACGCAAAAACAGAGCAACGAACCGATGTGATTTTCTGTGTGAGTATACCTGAGAACTAACATTATATCCCAGAAAGACCCAGAGGTTTTTAAAAACCTAACTACCTAATATACCTACGCGGATTAAGTTGTGGTCAAAAGGTTGTTGAGTAAATATGACGAATGATTCAAACAAATTAAGTGCTCACGTCAAGCTCTTATAGCTCAACTTAGCTTAAGTTAAACTTTTAGCGGAATAGCTGTCGCGTCGTCATCACCTCGTCTGCGGTCTGCGTCCCCGACCTAAGTGCAGGCAAGAGTACGTTAGAGGAACCGTTATCTGGCTTCAGAAGCCCAGTGCATTGTTAATGCACAATCATGTTTATGTTTAGCTAAGACTATTATTTCAATTAGAACCAGCAGATTGATTCATACTATACAGTCTTATCACACCACTGATCTTAAGTTTTATTCAAATTACAAACAAGGAGAAACAAAATTTTTCTGAATTTTTTACAATAAATTATACTTTACTAAAAAAACACGCTTTTATAGATAACCGAATTAAAAAGTCGAAAAAATAGAAAATTTAAGACACCCTGAACATGAGAATCTATGCCTGTCGAAGTTATCTTATCAATTAATTGCTGGCACGCGTGAAGCACTTAATCGAGTATACACAAAAAATGCCTTACATCATTTTGGAAAAGAGCTGATATTCTTACATTGCTGGACCGAACATAGCTAAGAACCACCGTAAGGAAACTGTCTTTCAAATGAAAAAAACCGCATCGAAATCGGTCCATCCGTTTGAGAGCTACGATGCCACAGACAGACACACACACAGACAGACATCGACGTCAAACTTATAACACCCCTCTTTTTGTGTCGGGGTTAATATGTCATTTTCGATAAGTTAGATAAAATAAGAATAGTGCTTAACAAAAATAATAGTTTAAAAAAAATTGGCCAAGTGCGAGTCGGGCCTCGCTCTTTTAGGGTTCCGTTAAAAAAAATATTTCCATGTACCCATTTAAATATTTTAATTTAATTTTTTTAATTTAATTTAATTTTTATTATTTGTTGTTATAGCGGCAATAGAAATACATGTGAAAATTTCATCTGTCTACCTATCACCGTTTACGAGATACAGCCCGCTGACAGACGGACGGACGGACGGACGGACGGACAGCGTAGGCTTAGTAATAGGGTCCCGTTGGTACCCTTTGGGTACGGAACCCTAAAAACTAAAAACACACTTTTTATAGAAAACCAAACTAAAAAATAGAAAATAAATTTTAATAAATTTAAATTAAGGATAGGGTCCAAAAATTTCAATAAATATAAATTAATAATAGTGTAAATAAAAAAAATGTATTTTATTTTAAAAAAGCGTGGGGTGCATGGTGTCAATAGTTATAAATATTTTATTGACAGATATGAGTAGAGTGATTATCATTTTGATAATATCTTAAAAAGCACCCCACGCTTTTTTTAAAATAAAATACATTTTTTTTATTTACACTATTATTAATTTATATTTATTGAAATTTTTGGACCCTATTCTTAATTTAAATTTATTAAAATTTATTTTCTATTTTTTAGTTTGGTTTTCTATAAAAAACGTGTTTTTAGTTTTTTTTAACTATTATTTATTTTTTGTTTTTTTATCAAATTAGTGTATTGTCATCGGTCCTCGATAAATCTACAAAGTTTGAACGAAATCTGGCCGTTTAAAGTGGGTCAAAATCGCGCCCAAAGAAGTCGGTTACAAACATTGTTACAAACATACAAGTGAAGCTAGTAAAAAGCGTATAAAAATGCATTTTATCGTAAAAAAGCGTGGGGTGCATGATGTCCATTATTGTAAATATTTTTTGTGAATATTTCCTATTTACTATTATTTCATTAAAATATCTGATAAAGCGCCCCAACATTTTTAAGAAAAAATACATTTTTTTCGACCGAGCGAAGCGAAGGTCTTTGAGTTAACTAGAGCGATTTGCACTTGTCCGTCCGTCCGTCCGTCCGTCCGTCCGTCTGTCAGAGCCTTATAACTTTTGAATTACTGAACGTAATTACTTCAAATTTAGATATAATATGTAAACCGATGGCCTCCAGCCGAAAATGGCTTAAAAAGTTATAAAAATCTTTATTTCAGGGGGGCTCTCATAGAAGCGAATGCGAAGTAAAAAAAAAATATCGCGTTACATAAAATTGTTACGTATCATTTTAAAGATAATTTTGAACTGAGTACAAAAATATTTTTTTTTTAATTTTTCCCTTAAAATTGACGAAATGGGGGGCTTTCAAAGTGGCGATTTTATACGCTCGCTTGAAGACGCTCCCTAAGAAAATCCGCTATGGATTTTCAAACTGATTTTATGTTTTTAGGTCACTTATATCCTGTACTTGAACAACAAATACTAAAATTATATGAATATTATAAAGAAACGAGATTATTTAATTTTTAATGTACATCAGTAATTCATATAGCATCAACATAGCTTCACAATAATGCTAATAGATGGCGCAGTCAGTAACTATTCCCATGGAACTACGAGTTACGACTAACGACCTATCCCAAAACAGTTTTGCGTCGACCATTATTATTTAGTTACTTATTATAATACAATAATTGTATTGTAATTTTTTTTGTACCATATTATTCAATTAAAATTATTTTTTAGTTAAATTTTAGTTAAATATTGTATATTTTCTATTCGCGTCGATAGATGACGATTTGTACAGATGCCCGTAACCCGGTTTCACTCGTTAGTACCTACATAATAATTCAATGTTTTCACTAACGTTCCCTAACCTTTACGGGCTACCTATAAGTTAGGTGATTGATGTTTTCTGTCAACTTATTTATCACGATCCTGTACGGGACACCTAAAAGGATATTGGGACGGATGTTAGGACTTAGGATTGTATTTAGGAGCTACCTACGTTAAGAGACTCCTACTTAGGGGATGATTTAGGTATGTTTGGTGACAACGGGCATAATAATAATGTCAGTTTTGGTTATCATGTATCGATTGAATGAATAATCATGGGATACCGTTACCGCGAGGTCTCAGTTCGGGGCGAACCACTAGTGTAATCTGTATTTTTACAATGTAAGTATGTACCTACTCCGCGCTGTACGCTGCCGCTCTTTCAGAACAAATACAGGAACAACGCAACACTAATAAATAATTTGAGTGATTCAAATGTGAACGATGTTAACTTTAATACGCACACAATAACATCGTTGCGCACACACGACTTCACACACCCTTCAGAAGAGAACTCTCAAGTATGCAGGTTTCCTCGCGATCTTTTCCTTCATCGTTAAACCTTAAGTTATATTAAACGCACAACACTAATTCGTATCTAATTGAAAAGTTTCGCTAGGCCTTGCGCGTGTCGGCGAATCTAAATTAGTCGCATAGTCGTTGATAACACGTGCAGCTTATCAGCTGCGTGCGTGATTCGATACGTTTCCATAAAAATTTGCATATAACTCTACCTTACGGCGTAACAATCGCTAGAATGTGATTTAAGTACAATCTCAATGTTAACTTTGAAAAAACATTTTCGCATTTACTATTTTTATTTATTAATTTCATTTTGAAAAAAAATCTGAAATTCGATCGTAGTGTGTCCATCTCTGTCACCTTTTGACTGCTCAACCGTTTAAATAATTTCGATGGGCTTCTGATTTCTATCCTCGATCCGGATGTAAAATACTTACCACGGGGGAAAAAAAATTCCTCGGAAGATAAAAAATACTTATCACGGAAAATAAAAGGGATTTTTAAAAACCTGACTGCATGCGCATCAACATAACAGTAACACCAGCTATTATTGTTACGGATATAACGCTGCCGTGGAAGAATACTCATTGCAATTCAAAATGCCATTTTTTTTATGAAAATCAAACTTAAATTTTCATCAATAAAAGTGCAAAAGGTCAAAAGTTATAACAGTTTGAAATATAAATATAAATAAACTTCAATCAGCTCCCTTGAAAAAAAATAGCATTTTGAGTTGCAACAGTATTCTTCCAAGGCAGCGATAAGTTACAATTACTCTTTCTTATGTAATTATTGGATTTATTAAAATTTTAATAGGTACAAATCGAGCAAGACTACAATGTTGAGAAAACTGGATTTCAAACTACACATTTCCAACATGGCGCCGGCACGTGGAATCCACGCGACTTTGAAACTTTGTTATTAAACTCGTGTACATAAACAATCAGTATAAAATTCAATCCAACTTCGAACTGAATTTCATTTAAGCGACTTAAAAAAGGAGGAGGTTCTCAATTCGTCGGAATATTTTTTTTATGTATGTTCACCGATTACTCGAAGACGCCTTGACCGATTTGGAAAATTCGTTTTTGTTTCAAAGGGTACTTCCCTGGTGGTCCCATTTAAATTTTATCGAAATCGGTCGAGCGGTTTTTAAAATAACAACAATAAATTGTATACTCTGTAGCGGCGGCGCGGGCGTTTGAAGTCGGTTTTTTACAAGATTTTTTTATTATAAATTATAAATAGGTATAATATAGGTAATATGTAATACCTAGTGAGACGGTTGTAACTTTTAAAAACACAATTATAATAATAATTTGGCTGATGATGATCATAATGATGGTGATAATTTTCTTCTATGAAACACAGAAGTGGGTAAGTCCTGATTGATTGGTTTTTGTGTAACAGGGCTCAATATAATATAGTGACGTAACAAAAAATAATATTTCTTTATCACCACGAAATAAGTGGATTATTGGGCCGTGTGGGCAAATAAAATTAATCGCACGATAACAGGGCCTTATTATATTAAACAGTATTACCTATATTTATTTATGAAGACTGGCTTTTCCCTTGGGGGTTCCCGATGTTTATGTCTTGGTAACTTTGACGTGTGCTTTTTATCTTTATTTCGGCACCTACGTATTTTGATTCAGGTTCCGCCCCGTGGGAATCGTTAAAAGAAGACAGCAAGAGCACACTTGGGTCGTTCGATAGGAAAACACCCAGTTGGACGACCCCAGGTATCGCTTGTTGGACGAAGCGAGCAAAGGGCACCTGCAAGACCTCAAAAGACATTCAATTCAATTGGCGTGACGCCATGCATAAGGTCACATAACTCACATAGCCAGCAAAATTCAAAATTCAGAATTATTAATTTTATGTGGGCCAACTGAGTTAACAACGGTTCGGATAACATAAACGATAAATGGCAGATGGTAGCACATCTAAAGGCTGCCTAAAAACTAAAGCAAGTAGTAAATTGTAAAGTAAAGTAATAAAAATTGTAAAGTAGCAAAGTACGTAAAAAGTTTGCACACACGCTCAAATACCAGCAAAATGAAGATAATTACGTATTTCAAGCTGTGGCGGGCGTCGATTTTAGATATAGAAAAACAAGTCAACAATAAAAAAATCGATATAAAAACATGGTAGGTCCATCTAAATTGGAAGTGGTATTGGAAAGACTGTGAAAGTTACATTTTTGACGTCCGACGGAATTCCGAAGCGCTCTGTATCCGTATATTAATACTGAATGACAATTTCTTGTAATAGATTTCTTTGGGTAAAATTGAGAATGCAGAGTATTTTACTTTCTCTGATTTATAGAAACGGTGATCAATGCAAATACATACTCAAAAATTACGTTCAAGCTTCGAAGTAATTTGAAAAGTAGGTACTTGATATTAATTTAACATATTATTTTCCGAAAATAATATTATGTCGTAGTTACAAACGCAAAACATCTGGCCAAATTCAAACAAGTATAACCAAATACAAAGTAACCTTCCTCCTCCTTCAAACAAGTGTCGGTATTAAATGAAATTTTCTTTTGATTCAAAACAGAGGTTAACCAGGTTAACTTATCGCAGGTTTGAGGTTACTACAGATTAAAAAAGCACCACTTCAATGACAGTTACGTAAGAACGTAAAATAAATAAAATATTAGGTATAATATTGTGGCATGCGTCGTCACTTCGGTTGCTTTGTTCAGACTCTGCCACATTCTGCCTTAGGCCTAAGGCAGAAATCTATCAAAATGTCTCATTTTAACTCTCAAGTCTCAAGTTTTTTTAAAGAGAAATAAAGCTAGAAACTTACCTACTGTTCTTAAAAAAACTCGATTTTAGATTGATTTTCGCAAGACCATTTATTTCGCAAAACTTCCTGATGTACTTCAAAAAAAAAAAGTAGTCAGTCAAGTTTAAAGCAATCAAAAGCAATTAGGAATCAATTTAGGAAACCTACTTAGATTGTATCTTACATCCTTTAAATGCACGCCACAAGATGTGCGTTTTGCTTTATAGGAAATAAATAGAGAATACTACTAGTCTAGTTATCAATTTTATTTTTGGTTTATTTTAAGTTCACAATAAATAGGTAAATTAAATTAACTTACGATGAATTATTATCATCGAAATCAATTTCTATCGATGCTTACACCACATCCGTACCCACACTAACTCAAGCATTATCGCGGGCATTAGAGATAGCAAATTGTATCCTGTAGAGTAGACAAATATTGGAGACTTTTTATCCCAGTAAATAATCATTGATTTTAATCCTAAATCCACGCCAACGGAGCCACGTGTATGGGCTTGTAATTTATCTACTTAATTATATACCAGATGATGCCCGCGACTTCGTCCGAGTAGTTTAAGGTTTTTAACTCCCGCGGGAACTCTTTAATTTTCCGGAACAAAATGCGCCCATGCATGCATGTGTTAGACCCAAATGTGCTATCTCCATTCTACAGCCAAATCGTTTCATTTGTTTTGGCGTGAAGGAGTAACAAACACCTAGGTATCCATCTATCCATCCTCACAAACTTTCGCATTTATTGACCGAGCGAAGCGAGGTCTCTGAGTCTACTTGAGTGAATTTGAATTTGTCCGTCTGTCCGTCCGTGTCGTCCGTCTGTCCGTAATTACTTCAAATTAAATATATGTAAACCGACGGCGTTCAGCCGAATAGTGCTTAAAAAGTTATAACTAGTGGTTCGCCCCGAACTGAGACCTCGCGGTAACGGTATCCCATGATTATTCATTCAATCGATACATGATAACCAAAACTGACATTATTATTATGCCCGTTTTCACCAAACATACCTAAATCATCCCCTAAGTAGGAGTCTCTTAACGTAGGTAGCTCCTAAATACAATCCTAAGTCCTAACATCCGTCCCAATATCCTTTTAGGTGTCCCGTACAGGATCGTGATAAATAAGTTGACAGAAAACATCAATCACCTAACTTATAGGTAGCCCGTAAAGGTTAGGGAACGTTAGTGAAAACATTGAATTATTTATCAAACATTGAATTTAACTCGTAGTTCCATGGGAATAGTTACTGACTGCGCCATCTATTAGCATTATTGTGAAGCTATGTTGATGCTATATGAATTACTGACGCCCATTAAAAATTAAATAATCTCATTTCTTTATAATATTCATATAATTTTAGTATTTGTTGTTCAAGTACAGGATATAAGTGACCTAAAAACATAAAATCAGTTTGAAAATCCATAGCGGATTTTTCTAGAGAGCGTCTTCAAGCGAGCGTATAAAATCGCCACTTTGAAAGCCCCCCATTTCGTCAATTTTAAGGGAAAAATTAAAAAAAAAATATTTTTGTACTCAGTTCAAAATTATCTTTAAAATGATACGTAACAATTTTATGTAACGCGATTTTTTTTTTTTTACTTCGCATTCGCTTCTATGAGAGCCCCCCTGAAATAAAGATTTTTATAACTTTTTAAGCCATTTTCGGCTGGAGGCCATCGGTTTACATATTATATCTAAATTTGAAGTAATTACGTTCAGTAATTCAAAAGTTATAAGGCTCTGACAGACGGACGGACGGACGGACGGACGGACGGACAAGTGCAAATCGCCCTAGTTAACTCAAAGACCTTCGCTTCGCTCGGTCGAAAATCTTTATTTCAGGGGGGCTTTCATAGAAGCGAATGCGAAGTAAAATATTTTTTATTAAAGACTTTAAATATATCTAAATTAACTATGGTATGCAAATTATATTTTGAAAATGCAATTTCATCACAAACGTTTCAATTTGCGGAGGCAAAGTTGTAAGACCACATTTTGCGGTTAGGCGCTATAATAGATTTAACGAACGATTTTTCAATTAAGCTAAAATTGAGTGTTAGTGTCGGTACGGTTGATATTCGAAATGGTTAATAATGAGATGCCTAATTTAAAACACATTACGGGCAATGCAAAGGTGCTAGGTGATTTGAGTGTACCTATGGAATGGACCACGTTTTTAGGTAGTTAGTAGGTACCTCACGTCTGATTTTCTTAGTGCACGAAATACCATATTATCTTCTACAGTTTTTATTGCTCCTAGCAATCATTACAAAAAACATAGATTTCAGCTTAATAAAAAGCAAAGGAAACAATACATCCTTACATAACAGACTTTCACAATGGGTTTCACTTACATTTCGCCAACTTATTCGAAGCCCACCATTACACATTGATACCTATGGTAAAATATTATGTAGTTGTTGACACATCGAATAGGCAGCTCAAAATGCCAAATCGACACTCGATTTGGCATTTTGAGATGAGATGAGATAGACGTGCTGAGAAAAATGTGCCGCTAGACAGCACTAAATGGAGAATGACAATTGTTCGAGCGACTCTCTAAATTCGTGTTATGTTCAAGCGATCCCAGGCGCTGATTTTAATTAAATTTTCGCCTTTATGTCTAGAGTATTAAGAGCTATAGATTCGCTATCATGCGAGGTTCACGGCGAGTTTGCGGCATGGTGAGAGGAATGCAAACGATCCGCCTTTCACACGGCACGAAGCCGGAGTCGCACGCACTATAGACCGTAGCAAATAGCAATGTAGTTAACTATACCTGGTAGTGGTACGTAAATAATGTATGTATTCGTTTGGGGAAAAGGTGCCGTCTAGACACTGATTTGTCTACCGTCTTTGACCCAACAGTCAACAGAACCGACATGCGACTACTTAGTGTGCATTCCGAGCAGACGTCTGTACCTAATCTGAAACCATCCAGTTACTTAAGAAATCTAATAAAATGTTATTATAATTATCTTCATAAAAAATTACTACCGCTCAGTTATGGACTAAGAAAGGCCTTTCCGGCTTCCGTATTTCCCTCCACATAGAAACTTGAGTAGGTACCTTCAAGAGAATATGCCTCTCATATTATCTACTTGATCATTGCTTTCTATACGAGGGCTTTGCGAACAGTTAATAGGTAAATGGAAGCTAGCCCTGTCAGGGTTGCCAACTCGTTACTCGATGCCACGACTCCTCCTAACTTCCATGTGCTAAACAAAGATATTTAAACTATTAGGTGATAAAAGACGAAGTAACTATGCCAGAATGGTAAGAGTTTCAAAAATAGTGGTAAATTGCTATTTTCCAAGTTTTTCCTTACCATCCTTATCCTTACTATTATAAATGGGAAAGTGAGTTTGTTTGTATGTTTGTTCCGCTTTCACGCCGTAACTACTGAACCGATTTTGCTGAAATTTGGCACAGACATAGATTATAGTCAGGAATAGCACATAGGCTACTTTTTATCCCGGAAAAGCAAACAGTTCCTGCGGGATAGCATCGCTATTTTTTACGCATTTGTCCTTCAAAATACGCCCAATGGAGTTTTAGATTGACGTGATTTTTTTGCACAGGTAAAGTTAAGGGCCTGAAAAATGACAAAAGCTACTTTTTATCCCGGGAAAACAAACGGTTCCTGCGGGATATTAGTATACTACTTTTCACATATTTATCCTTCAATTACACCAACGGAGTTACAGATTGACGTGGGTTTTTGGATATGCATAGTTGATGATTTGAAAAGTGACAAAGGCTACTTTTTATCCCGGGAAAACAAACAGTTCCCGCGGGATATTTGTGTGCTACTTTTCACTTATTTATCCTTTAATTAAGCGCCAACGGAGTTACAGATTGACGTGGTTTATTGGATAGGCATAGTTGAGGACTTTAAAAGTGACAAAGGCTACTTTTAATCCCGGGAAACAAACAATTCCCGCGGGATATTTGTATGCTACTTTTCATATATTTATCATTCAATTATGTGCCAAGGGAGTTACAGATTGACGTGATTTTTTGGATAGGCATAGTTGAGGGCCGGAAAAGTAACAACAGCTACTTTTTATCTCGGGAAAACAAACAGTTCCCGCGGGATATTCGAAATGCTACTTTTCATATTTATTCTTAAATTATGCGCCAATATGCATGCATGCATACATGTATGTATGTATGTATGTATGTATGTATGTATGTTTGTGTGTATGTATGTATGTATGTATGTATGTATGTATGTACGTATGCATGTTTGTATGTATGTATGCATGCATGTATGTATGTATGTGTGTATGTATGTTTGTATCCTCCTGTTACTAACTTTAACTACATTAACTATATCCTATGCTACTTATCCCACTAATATTATTAATGTGAAAGTTTGTGAGGATGGATTGGATTGGATGGATAGATGTACTTAGCATACGGATGGATGGACGGGATGTATGGATGCATGGGATGGGATAGGGATTTAAAAAACTAAATCCACGCGGACGAAGTCGCGGGTATCAGCTAGTTCTGATTATAAATCGGTAAATGCATTACTTGCATACAATAAATTGACGAAATAAACATTGAAATTAGAAACTATTAATTTACCATCTAAGTAAGTATGTACCTACATACTTAATATTAATTTCAAAAGCTGCTGTTCACATGCATTTTGTGTTTTTGTCAATTCAAAAGACGTATTCTGATTTTTTGCCTTTTACAATTTCTAAAAAAAGTGGTATGGTTAATGGTTTTTAGGGTCATGTTATAGGTATAGGTAGATAATATAATGAATAGTAATATTGTAAACAATGTTAGGGGAAAATAATATGCAGTTACATATATTGTTTTAAACTTTTATTTATAAACCAAAAGAAACGAGTTGACCACACCGTTTTAAAAAAAATTTAAATTCTTTTCAGGTTCGCATGTCAAGCTCAAATGAGACGGAATGAGAGCGACCGCATGAAATCCGGTTCGCGTACACTTGACGGCACATTGAAAGGAGAAAGGATTTAAATACTTATTAGTTTCTTACTTACAGCACTCATAAGAATTATTCACAACCTGGCGCACTGATTATGAAATGCGCAGAAAATCCTTACTAATTAAATATTTTAATAAATTTCGCATTAATTAAACTATTTTAAGTAATGCGAAAGAGTATTTGTTTGTTTCTTTATTGGTTTATCTTTCAATCACGCAGTAACGGAGCAACGGATCAACATGATTTTTGGCATGGGTAGAAAATGACATAGGCTACCTTATCTTATTCCTGAAAAAGAGAGGTTCCCTAGGAATTTTAAAAACCTAACTCAACGCGGAGGTATACGAGGACCAAAGCTAATAAGTACCTATATGGTCGAGCGATGTAATGTCAAAACAACTTTCATAGAAAAAAAATTAAAATGACAAAATTAAATGTCGCCGGTAAACCAGTTGTGCACAGACAACCCTGAACATATTAAAATAAATCACATTTTGGTCCAAATACATTATTAATTTAACCTATAATATATTCACTTATATATGCCCATAATGTATTTATAACATTTAATTAAGATGTATTTGATTAATTATAAATATGTATTATATCTGTGGTGCGACTATCTATAAATTAATTAAACTTACTTGATAATATTATATTCGTTTCTTATCTAATTCGTGTATTATTCACAAGAATATTCTATAAAGCACATAGATACAATGTAATTTAGTTATTTTCAATAATATGAGATTAAGATAGTGCATAATAAATATCTAGCTGGTTTTAAATTAGATTAGGTAAAAGAGCAAAGCCTCAAAGCGTTGGAACTTGGAAGCCAGTAATAGGTATTTAGCTCAGAAAAGTCAGAGATGCATGCCTGGGATCGAACCTTAAACCCCCTCGAAAAGGATGCCGACCGCCGAGATTTTAACCAGTAGGCTATCAACGCTTGTCGTGGCACAATAGGTAATATATTAGAAACGAATACAACCTAATATTAATAAATGCGAAAGTAGCTCTGTCTTTCGCTTTCACGCCTAAACCGCCCAACCAAATTTGATGAATTTTGGTACGGGGATAGATTGGACCTTGGAAAAGGAAGGCTACCTTTTGTTGCAAAAGTTAAACTTGAAGGGGGTGAAATAGGGCATGATAGTTTTGGCGATTTTACTCCATAACTTCGTCAGACCTAATCAATTTTGATAATTCTTTCTTTATTGGAATGTGTCACATATCATCTGGCAAGTTTTATTCGATTTTGGTGAAGATCTAATCAATATTAGTAGCAAGTTACTCGAATAATATTTAACGAATTTTAAGAATTTTTATAAAAAACCTAAATGAACGCGGACGAAGTCGCGACTATCAGCTACCATCATCTATACTTATAATAAAACTGTAACTGGACGATTTCTGTACATTGAATAAAATATTTTGAAAAATTTTAACCGGGGGGATGGTTTACTATCGATACTGAGCCCAAAGCAGATTTTTATTTAATTTTTGTCTATCTGTCTGTCTGCCCGCGCATCACGAGAAAACTACTGAACGGATTTTAATGAAATTTGGTATGGTGGTAGCTGATACTCCGGGTCCACATACGGGATAGTTTTTATCCTGATAAACAATAAGGTTCTTCCGGGATAGGGGAGTAGGGGTAAGTTTTATCGATTTTACTTCATAATTGTCTCAAATTCGACCCGATTTTAATAATTCTTTTTTTATTTGAAAGTGTATACTATCCAGGTATGTTTGTTCTTATTTTGATGAAGATCTGATAAATATTATCGGAGATAGAGGATATAATTCTTTACGGGTGGCAGAAAGTCACCCGCGAGACAACGACAAATGCATACCCATATAATATAATGAGGGCCTTAGCCACAGGCATTAATTACAAATAGACTAAATCATAAACCTCCAGGCCTCAGATGTTTGTACCATTGCGTTTGTTTTAGCCTACCCGTGCGAAGCCGGGGCGGGTCAACTAGTATAATATACTTCATGAGAGTGGCCCATTATGTCCGAGAACATCACAATATCGTTCGGTGCACTTGTATCAACAGCTTGTTTTCGCGGCTCCATACATCGAGTGACGCAACCCAGCAGCAAAACACATGTATTATTATATCAGTGTATGAGTGTATCGCATATTGTACAGTGTAAATATGAAATATATAGAATGGTACCATTGGTACCATGGTATTGTTAAATCTTCACGAACATGAATATCTCTATCTTACTGAAGTTCTATACCTATTTGATGATCTAATCAATGCACGATTAATTTCCACCTTCATAGAATTTAGCTATCGGGGTCTTAGGTAAGTAACTTTTATATTAAGCTCCATGCCCATTAGCTTTTTAGATACATAAATCAATTATTTATTATCAATAAAATTATATAAACTCGTGTTCATAGTTCATAACTCAAAACATTTTGTACTTTTACGTACCTACGTATTTAAGTATTTCATGATTTTACCTAAAAAAATTTGACACAGTATATCACTTCAAAATTAAGAAAAGTAGTATACAATTACATACATACTTAATAATTATGAAGAATCCTTAAAACATTAATTACATACCTACTTAAAGTAAAGAACAGACTTACAACTTGATTGACTGGGTACCTACATAAACAATAATATGTTTTGTAATTGTGTTTTACTAACAAATTGAGCCTCCAGAACCAGATGCTCCGAATAAAAATGTTATTATTATTACATTATTATTAATAATAATTATTAAAGATTCACTGTTAGTAAAAAAGATAACACACACATTTAAATCATTCAAATGTTGTTTACCTATTCTAAATAATATATTTATTAAGCTATCTAGTATCTTTACAAGTATTAAGCTCGAATTTAATATTAAAAGCAAATTAGCTGCGTGTAAAAAATAAATAATATCAGAAGTGGCACCGGCTCTCGGAACGGAAATTCAATTACCACCACAATGTAGCGGACTGCCTCTAAAGATTACAGTTAACGCTAAGTAATAGTTATCGTTACGAGTGTGTCAGCCTACCTACACGAACACTCACGTCTGTTACTTGGAGAATACGCTAAGAATATTACGCGAATCTTAACTGTTATGGTAATGCATAAAGACTTCGCCTTAATTTCCCAAATAGGGACATTATAATAAAAGTAGAAATCAATAGTTATCCAAACAGCGTTAAGTATAATACATAACAGGTTCGAGTAAACTCGAGTTTTCATACCAATGCACTTTTGCTTTAATCTAGAAAGTAATCATGACACGACGGATTGCTATCAAAATTAAATTAGCAAATATAATTAGTGGGGTGACAGTAATATATTGATACTGCAATATTATATCGAGTTTTCAAATCGGGATTTGTTGTAAAAAAATAGAGCGAGTTAAACAAACACACATTCGCATTTATTTTTAATACTAGATAATGCTCGCGACTTCGTCCGCGGCTTTTTCAATTCCCGCGGGAACTCTGTAATTTCCGGGATAAAAAGTAGCCTATGTGTTATGTAGCATACCCAGGGAGGGTATGAGCTATCTCCATTCCTTTCAGCCAAATCGGTTCATTCGTTGTGGCGTGAAAGAGTAGTTAACAATAATCCATCCATCCAAACATCCATCCATACATCCTCACAAACTTTCGCATTTATAATATTAGTAGGAAGTAGGATGAGTAGGATTTATAAATATATATCAGTAAAAGGCAATTTCACGAACGGAAAATATGTCTTATTCGAGAGTTTTGATATTTTGGCAGCTTTTCAATACAAAAACTGTCAGAATGCTATTCCTCAGTTAAGCGTCATTCGACGTTGGAGAAATCGGCGCTGAGTATGATTGATTCATTAATTCATTATGATTGATTTTATTGAATTACTATGTAAGTACCTAACTTGCTAAAAATATTTTTACTTTTTTTTATTTTCAATTCAATTCAATTATGTGGTCAGAAGGACTTGCAGGTATGCACGTCATCCTACACTAGAATAAATAAGTACCTAGTGTCGATTTCACCAACGTCGAGCCAACTATTAATTATATTCTGTGGTCGAGCGACGACCGAGGAATAAGTTGGGTGTTCTGACAATATTTGTATTGAAAATCTGCCAAAATATCACGCTGGGTTAAGATTTATTTTACGTTGGTGAAATCGGCCCCTGATAAGAATGATACTAATGTCGATGGTAATGAAAATGTTCAGAATGCGAGGATAACTACAGGAAATAACAATTTTTATTAATTTGGAGGTAAAGTAAACAATTCGCAAGCAGTGTTGAATATAATTCATAAAAAATATCCATCATGCATCAACAACGAAATACCTACCTACCTACACTTACGGAAAATTAAAACTTATTATGCATTATGGTAGGGTAAGTACCTAATCTAAAAAAATCAATGGTGAACCATAATGATTGCACCAGAAATCTAAATTCTAGATAATTTAATATAAAAAAAAATATTTTTAAAAAACAGACTTCAAACACCCTTCAAACAACAACATCATTAATTATTGTTGATATATTAAAAACCGCTCGACCGATTTCGATAAAATTTAAATGGGACCACCTGGGAAGTACATACCCTTTCAAACAAAAAAAGAATTTTCCAAATCGGTTTAGACGTCTTCGAGTAATCGGTGAACATATAAAAAAAAGATTCCGACGAATTGAGAAACTCCTCCTTTTTTTAAGTCGGTTAAAAATGGAGAATCACATTAACAAACAATAAGTACCTAATGGAAGGGAACAGTGGCGTATATGGAGTAGGTACCAAGCCATAATGAGTAATTTTTTACTTTACCTAATCCATTATTTTGTTTCGGAACTCATATTACCTACTTAGTAAAGTAGGATTAGGTATCTACTTATGCTCAATTAATGTACGAAACAAGTTGTTCATTAGCATATTGGGTCTTTAAAAGTTAACCCATTAAGTCATCACTCATCATGGAAATTACTTACAGCTTTATTTGTGCCTCTATGGTGCTTGTTAATAGATCTTCAAATATAGTATCCGTGATCATGTTAATATGGTTAATAAAAACGTTCCGGGCCCCTTGGTTCAACGCACCAGGTCATCGGCACCACGTTATACCGTACGCTACCATAAGAAATGATCGCTGGGGCAACCAACTTTACCGACATATATGAAAATATCGCTCCACTCTGAACAGTGTTCTGAATCGAACCACTTCCCAATTTTGGCGGTTAATTGCTGGTCTGACGTCAGTGGTAGAACGAGTTACAGGTGCCAGATTAGCATGCAAAACGTGGTCAAAAATGTATTTTAAACAGGTAGGTACCTTCCTATCTTATTCCCACTCCTACTAATATTCTAAATGCGAAAGTTTTTGAAGATGGATGCATGGATGGATGGATGTTTGTTATTTCTTTCACGCCACATCGAATGAACCGATTTGGCTGTTTGGAGATAGTTCATACCCAGGATTAACACATAGGCTACTTACTATCTCGGAAAATTACAGAGTTCTCGCGGAACTTAAAAAAACCTTAATCCATGCGGACGAAGTCGCGGGCATCATCTAGTGATTATATTTTTGTTTCGGTACATTGAGACAAAAACTTAGTAGAAAAAAAGTAGGTATAGCCTAGTAATTAAGACTTCATCATCTTTTTCAGGGTCCGGGGTTTGATCCCAGGCACGTCTCTCTAACTTCTCGAACTTATGCAAGGAAACCTGCACGCCATAGTGTTCTCAAATGTGCGTGAAGTCTGCCAAGCCGCACTTGGCCAGTATGGTGATTGGTGGACTATGGCCGAAACCCTTCTCATTCTGTGAGGTGTCCAGTAGTGAGCTGGTGATGGGTTGACAAAGTGATGATGATAGTGAGGCAAAAGGATACTGGTTACCGTTTTCCATTGCTTGATTATTTATTTACAGGTGTCAGACGCAGTTACTGTAGACAAGTAGGTAGGAATAATCTCAAAGCTATTTGTGTCAGTTCTTATCAATATTGATTAGGTACAGATAATAATAAACATTGCAGTTAGCTGATTCTGACGTCCAAGCTAAGTATAGGTCGGCGTGGATTTATGTTTTTAAACATTCTGTGGGAACTCTGACTGTATTAGGTCTATATTTCGATTAGTTCAGTAGTGTTCATGGCGCCCTCCTGTAATATTTATTAGTTCATAGGGTACGTGTATACACACGCGGCGCGTTGTGACTTCTGCGGCGCCCGCCGCGTTCAACGCAAACGCTTCTGCATAAACGCTCTCATACTTGGCCATATTATTATGTTTAAGTTTACCGCGCGACACGACGCACCACGCGCCGCGCAACGCCCCGCGTGTGCATAAACGTACGGTCTACCCATACAGATATTCTTTCCACCTGGATTTATGCTTCTTTAGTGGGCAATAAATCAAGAGCTTTTATAAGAAGGATAAAAGTTTAAAAACTGTAACCGACTAAGCAATATTAGATGAAACATCCATCATATCGATTTTATTCGTATAAAATGTAGACTATGACACCCGGCGGCACCATCATAAGGAATCGATTTACACCTCGTTCATCAAAATCCGCTCAGTAGTTTAACCGTTACTACGCACGATAGAACATTCGTTAATACATATCACTAACTACATACATATTATGTACATGGAAACTGAAGTGGAAATGGGCGGAGCACATAGTTCGAAGAGCTGATGGTCGTTGGGGTCCCAAGGTGCTGGAGTGACGACTGACGACCCCGCACCGGGAAACGCAGTGTTGGCAGACCTCCCACTAGGTGGACCTACGACATCAAACGAGTCGCAGGGAGCCGCTGGATGCAGGCGGCGCGAGACCGAGGCCTGTGGAAGTCCATGCAGGAGACCTTTGTCCAGCAGTGGATGTCTAAGAAGAAGAAGAACTACATACATAGACTACTAAAATCACCCTTCCTGTTGGCTTTGCCGGTATACCTATATCGCGATGCGTTGATCTAAAGATGCATCCAAAACCTTCTGCTAAGCCGGCGCGGCTTAACTCTTGCGTTTTCGATACCTACTTAACTTTGACGTGATAACGTCTTATAAATCGATGAACACCGGCTGCACTCACGAAAAAGTGTCACGTTCCGCTTGAGCCTGGGCGTGCAAGCGAGAGCGCGGAACAAGCGATAGAGAGGCACGATCGGCCCAAGCGTTGGCTTGTGACTAGAGAAAATTGTAATTTTCAATTAACTCCTTCTTTGTATTATACAAAATAATGATAATTCAGTGATAACAATTCAATTCAATTCACAAAAGTATGCAATTTTTCATCAATGGTTCTTTATGCAGTTATCACGTAAAACTATCGTCCGTAAACCGACTTTACAGACAGCCAATTTATTTACCAAAATAAAAATACAATAAGCGTGGATCCATAACAGAGTCTACTCAGAAGTCAGAGTATAGGGCTATTTATTATAGGCATTGACGATTCCTGCTGCCAGGCCACATTAATTGGCAATAGTTAATCTATCATGGTCTAATTAACACAAGGTTATGTTAATTAAATGTCCCAAAACTAATACATTTTAAAATGTTAAGTACCTACCTCAAATAAAATCCATTAACGTTAAAGCATTACGAATTACGATGTTAATCATAAGGCAGTAAATAATATTTTTTATCTTTGATATCACATTTTATGTTGCAGGATCAGTTGTACCTATAATGTAGTCTGAGTAAGTAGGTGGATATCTACAATTCGCTGATCCTCGATCAAAGCCGGAAAGATAAACGATTTTAATTCATGACACTGATGTTTGTACCTACCTCTAAAACTAGATAATGTTCCCGAATTCGTTTGTTGCGGATTTATTTTACAAATTATTATTTGTTTAAATACATCCGGGACACTAGATACCGATAGAAGATAGATAGATACCGACTGCCGATAGAAGTGAAAACTAAGTACCTAACCACTTGAGTCCCTCATTTAAGACAAGTTTGTATACTAATAACGCACGGAGGTATATCTATGTACCTACATATATACACAGTATACATATAGCATATAGCTCATGGAAAGCGTGACGCGTGACGGTGACGATGTCCATGTTTTTTGCTCATCCAAAAAAAATTTTCACTTCAAAAATTTTAATAAAATATAATTACGTAGGTAGGTACCTACATTAAATTTTAACATATTTTTAACTTAGTATTATATTTTTAACTTACTTCAAAAAAAAGGATCAATTCTCAATTCGTTGGAATATTTTTTTAAGTATGTTGACCGATTATTCGAAGAGTCCTGAACCGATTTGGAAAATTCTTTTTTGGTCCTAAACACTATGACATACTTTCCAGGTGGTCCCATTTAAATTTTATCGAATTCGGTCGAGCAGTTTTTAAAAAACAACAATAAATTATATACTTTGTAGAGGCGCGGGCGTTTGAAGTCAATTTTTAAAAAAAAATTTTATTTTTTTTATTCGATGACAAGATAGTCCTTGACTGCGATCTCACCTGATGGTAAGTGATGATGCAGTCTAAGATGGTAGCGGACTAGCTTGAAAGGGATTTGGCAGTGAAAATTCAACCCATACCCCTAATCGGTTTCTACACGCCATCGTGCCGGAACGCTAAATCGCTTGGCGGCACGTCTTTGACGGTACGGTAGGGTGGTAACTAGCCACGGCCAACGAAAGCCTCCCACCAGACCAGACCAGAGACAATTCAGAAATTATAAATTCCCAAATTGATCCCGCCGGGAATCGAACCCGAGACCTCACAGTTATAAGACTACAGCGCTCACCACTGTGCCAGGGAGGTCGTCAAGATCGTCAAGAAGAGGTCGTCGTTAAAATATTTTTTTAATATTAAATGATTAGGTGTAACTGTTACTGTTTGTTACCGAGATGCAAGCTAACTCCGTGTCGAACATCACGTTCTTTATCAAGATGTTTCTACATCAAGATGTTTCTAATCTGATACTTATAATTTTTTTTATCAGAAACCCTGAATATTTACTTGATCATCCTGTGAAAATCCCATCAAAATCGGTTCAGCCGTTTGCGAAGATTAGCCCCGACCCTACAGACAGATATAAATTGCAAAAACATATAATTATTCCGTACCTATGGTTTACCTATATAATCTTACGAGCTTAATACAATCACACTTCAATTTTATTTATTTTTACCCATATAAGATAACTATAAAACTGGAATGCAATTAGGTAGATTGTTGAATACCTATCTACACATGAACATCCGTTGTTATGTGCATTCTAAGGTTTGAGCAGGGTTACCTACAGCAATGCTTTAGGTAGGTAATATCGTTGGTTCTTGGTTTTAAGAGACTATCTTTTTTTCAAAATATCATTCAAATCAGCTCAGCGGTTATGGCCTGACAAAGCAAGCTTCAAGCTGAAAAGAAAGTTCGTGCCTATTCTGCTGAAGTTAGGTAGGTAGTTCGGTAGGATGAAGATTTTATTTTACGGTTTTGAAACATGAAAATATTTTTCCAACCCTACCTACCTACTCGGTCGACGGTCGTTACCGATTTTCTTTAGCAATAAGTAGCTAGTTACCTAGGTGCGTTGATTTTAAAACAAGGCCGATCGGAGCGCTGCAAATTGTAATCAAGTATTGCCTAACTACATACCTTCTGTTATCAGTATCACTGACACCGTTATCGGAATTCGATTTGATCTTATGACATTTTAATCCGTTCGTACATTCGCGAATTTTTGCGCGATACAAAACAAATTGCCCTCTGAGATAAGAGATAACAAGGTCAAGTTACCGGGTCGATGTCCGCGTCCCAGACATCCTTCAGGTCGTTGGAGATATCGAAGTAGCTCTCCATGTCGGGGCCGAGATCCCTCGACGGCCTCCGACTTGCACTTTATAGAAACTTCACTGAACCGCTAGTCGCGCTCCTACCTTTCCCAAGTGCGAAACTCAGAAGGAATGTAAAGTAAACTTGCACTACAACTTTGTCAATATCGAAAACAAACTTTCTTTAAATATTAAACTCACTGAATCAATCACAAGTTTAGACTTCAAAAGCTTGGGTTTCACTACGCCGTTTACTTTTCTCAGTGCGACTTTTTTTACTGATGTTTCGCGAATTCACTGCACGCGAGGAACGCTTCAGTGCGCAGAGTTATCAAGACACGCTCGCGGCGCAGTTCAGCCGGCGAATGCGAGGCGCCGTTGACCGTTCCCCCCTCCGCCCCACCACCTTCCTTCCATTCATAACGTGATAGGGGGTGTAAAAACATGGCCATGAGCAGGGTGAGGGGATGTACCTACTCAAATAACACTTTCGATATCATGATAAGTGATAACACCTTATCTTATCGAAATAAGTCGAGACAATTCAGATTATATAAACGAGGAATTTTTTTCCCTGCAAGTGCCTACTCTACAGCGGCTACGCATAGGTTTTATTAACATAAGTAAGACATAATGAAACTTGACTAAGTTCTAACGAAAATTATTTTAGTTTGATTAAAAAAGGGGGAAAATCGGGAGTTTGAAATTTCAAAGTAAGATAACTACACCGAGTGGGGTATCATATGAAATGCCTTTACCTGTGCATTCTAAAACAGTTTTTTATTTATTACTTTATATTATTGTAACGGTGTACTACGAGCAGGTTGGTAAAGAAACCACTTATTGCTTCATGTCGAAGAGTCGAATAATAATTTAATGGAAATGCACTCTCAATTTATACAAACAGGCTTAAAACTAATCACCAATAAAAAACAAGATTAAAATATTTACAATTTTCGTCCACCAATCAGAACGCTTACATAAAATCAATTAGGGCGTTCGCGCTTCCAGGAAAATCTATTTTTAGACACAGATCTTGTTTCGTAGAACTTGCATTCCTTAGCCATGACGTAATCCTACATATCTCGGCGCGCGAGGGGCGCGACGCGCGGGGAGGCGACGCCGGCCGCGCACGCCAGTTGCTATCGGCGGCCGGCGCGAGTCGCGATGTTAGTCCAGCTTCGACCGCCACCAGCGGCGCGCGCGCACCTCGCCGCTCCGCTCGTTCAAAGTGAAAATTCCCGCGAAGTTTTTTTCGTAAGATGGCGCCAACTTAAAGAATTTTTCCTGGTGACTTCTTCTCAGGTGAGTTTTCTTTCAGTGTCATCGATGATCACACAAATGTGCAGATTGGTTCATTGAGGAGCCTTTTTCGAGGCTAAATTTTCCTTTTTTCCGAAATGAACTCTGCTTGCTCCAGTTCACGAAGAAACGACATCTTCTTTACGTTCACCCGTGAGCTCTTGTCTTTTTCAGGGCAACCTCACACCTTCCATATCCAGGGTGTTCGTATAGAAACAAGCGATGTCGATAAAAAGTTATTTACATACAATCTGTGTTTTATTTCTCTCCTTTAATAAAGTGAATTCCTTGTGTACTTATTTCTCTCTTATTCCTTTCCTTGCTCCCGGTACTTGAGGTAGATCCCCGGTAATATTAATGGGGATCGGTAACATGGTAACTGTCCTGGTATTTGTAAAAAAGGTAAATAAATAGGTAATAGGTAAATAGGTATTTGGAAAAGGTATGTATAAGGTATGTTTTAAACAAAAGGTATTTTTGGCGGGAAATGGTGAGCTGCGGATGACGTCAGCGTAAGTATCGTAAGTATTATTACCTATATGTGCTAGGTAGGCACAGTATCCCCCATCAAGCGAAGCGTACATTTTTTTTCACGATGCGTCCGCTTCTCGTGGTGATGTAAGGTGTAGGTACACTCGCTTGAGCCGGGTTCATTGAGCCGGTCGTTGCCTTCGTACTTTGTGTTCCGCTGGTAACTGGGTCATGGTTCACTGAACTCGAGCTCTTGCTTTTTAATGTAGTATTCTTGTCGCTTGCGCTTGAGTCTTCTTCGTTTAGTATGTAGGCAGGCTTGAGTCTATCCAATGATATCACAGTTGTTCGTAGGGGTAACTGTATCTTGAAATATTTTTCGTGGCGCTTCAAAACTTGATAGGGTCCGTCGTACGGCGGTGTTAATGGTGGTCTGACTGTATCGTTCCGTACGAAAACGTGCGTGCATGTAGCTAGGTCCTTGTGCACGAATGTAGGTCTTGATGATGTCATCGCGCGTTGTGTAGGTATTAAGGAGTTCATTGTTTCACTGAGGCGTCGTACGTAGTCCGCATCTTCAATATTCGACTTTGTAGGTACGAAGAAATCAGATGGTATTCGTAGTGCTGCGCCGTAGGTCATCAATGCAGGGCTGAGATTATCTTCTTCACGCAGCGCGGTACGTAGACCCAGTAGCACAGTGGGTAACTCTTCTGTCCAGGTAGTCGATGCGCCTCTTGCCATGAGTGCTGCTTTTAGTGTGCGATGTAGTCGTTCGACCTTGCCGTTTGCCTGCGCGTGGTAACTGGTTGTACGTATTCTTGATATTCCCCATTTCTTCAGTAGCGTGTTGAATAGCCTCGATTCAAAGCTCTGGGCTCGGTCACTTGTGAGGCGGTCTGGAACGCCAAACCTGATGATCCAATTCTCATAGAGAACCTTCGCTAAACTTTCTGCGGTGATCTCTTGAACCGGTACAGCTTCAGGCCATCTGGTGCATCTGTCTATTATGGTGACACAGTACTTGCAGTCGTTGGATAATCGTAGCGGACCCACGACGTCTATGTGTATATGCTCGAAACGTTGAGAAGGTGGAAATTCCGCCAGGGGAGTGACGACGTGGCGATGCACCTTGCTGCGTTGACAGTTGATGCAAGCTTTTGCCCATGTTGCTACTTCTTTGTTCATGGCTGGCCAGAAGAACTTCGATGCTACTTGTTTCCGGGTCGATCGTACTCCAGGGTGGCATAGACCGTGTTGCGCTTTAAATGCAGCAAAGCGGTATGCTTTAGGTAGGTACGGCCGGGGCGATGCAGTGGATAGCTCGCACGTGATTGGTCGATCGAGTCCGGGAAGAGTTATTTCGGCAAACTTCAAGTTAGGTTTTTTCTTCAAATTCTCCAATTCTTCATCGTTGCACTGGTCTATTGCAAGTTGATTGTAGTCTAAGATGCTTGGGCTCTGGATGTCTTCGATGCGTGATAGGGCGTCGGCAACTGGATTTTCTTCACCTTTGATGTATTTGATTCTCGAACAAAACTGTGATACGAAATGTAACTGTCGCTCGCGTCTAGGCGTGTCGCTACTGCTCGCTGGCCTACTGAGTGCGAAAGAGAGAGGCTTATGATCGGTGAGTATCGTGACTTCGCATCCCTCGATCAATCTCCTGAAGTGCTTTACAGCTGTGTACATAGCTAATAATTCGCGATCGTACACACTGTAGCGACGTTGCGTGGGACTCATTGTTTTCGAGAAAAATGCCAATGGTTTCCAGTGGTTCTCAACCTTCTGTTGAAGTACTGCACCCAAACTGTGATCAGAGGCATCTGTCATGATAGCGAGTTCGCAGCCAGGAACAGGGTAGCTTAGCGTTGTTGCTTCGGTGATGCTTTGACGGCATTTTTCGAAGGCTTCGTTAGCTTCTGGTGTCCATTCTATTGGCGTTTTGTCATTCTTTTTCTTGTTGTGAAGAAACTTGTTGAGTTCGTGTTGATGTTCGGCTTGATGTGGTAGGCAGTCTCGGTAGAAATTAATCATGCCTAGGAATCGACGTAACTCGACGACAGTCTTCGGTTTCGGATACGTAGATATTGATTCGATGCGTTCCTTCGTAGGTTTTATTCCGCTGGCGGAGACTTCGTAGCCTAGGAAGTTGATCGTTTCTACTCCGAATTGACATTTGTCGACGTTGAGTGTGACGCCGTATTTGTCGAGTCGTTCTAGGACTTGATGGAGAAGCTTCTGATGTTTTTCTTCGTCTTCGGAAAATAATAGAATGTCGTCAACAAAACAAAAGCAGTCTTCTATGCCTCGGAGAACTTGATGCATGAATCGTTGAAATGTTTGACTGGCATTTCGAAGCCCGAAATTTAAACATGTGAACTCATATAAACCGAACGGAGTGATCAACGCTGATTTTTGCGCGTCTTCTTTGCTCGCCATAGGTATCCAGTAGTATGCCATCTTGAGATCAAGTTTTGAAAATATTTTCTTGTTGTTGAGTGAGTACGTGAAATCTTGAATTCGCGGAATAGGATAGCGATCCGGTTGCGTCACTGAGTTTAATCTTCGGTAGTCGCCGCACACGCGAAGTCCGCCGTCTTTCTTCTTAACGACATGTAGAGGACTGGCCCATGGACTTTTCGATGGTCTGCAGATGCCAAGTTCCACCATCCGTTCAAATTCGGCTTTTGCGGCTTTGTATTTATCGGGCGGTAGAGGGCGGGCGCGAGCGGAAAGCGGAGGACCTGTTGTTTCTATGTGATGTACGACGTCGTGCTTGGCTGGTTGCTTCAAAGACATGGGTCGCAGTACGCCAGGATATTGCTTCAAGATGTCGTGGTACTGCTGATCGGAACTCACGATACGAATGGACTCAGCTGTTGTCGATATTTGTATGGCGTCGATGGTGAGTTTGGTTTCGTCGTCAATCAGTTTCTTCTTGTGAAGGTCCACTAGGAGCTTGTAATGACGAAGAAAGTCTGCCCCCAGTATGGATGTCTTCACATCAGCGATGATGAATGTCCATGTGAAACAGCGCCGTAGTCCTAGGTTAAGCTTGATAGTTCTCTCTCCGTAGGTATTTATAGGTGAGTTGTTCGCCGCGTAGAGCTTGTAGGTATTTGCGACCTTTTTCTTCATTTTTGATGTTGCGGCCAAAACAGATATGTCCGCGCCAGTGTCCACGAGGAAACGTTCGTGTGTGTCGCGATCATGAACACAAAGGCGGTTGCTGGACTTGGGAACACCGACGTCCGCCACCGTCGGTGTTGATGTTAGTTTTCCGACGTCTTGTTACGTTGAGCGCACGGTGACTCGCAGCGTCTTGCGTTCTTCCCAAACTTGTGATGGTATCGGCATAACCACGTAGGGTCGCCAGGCTTCACACGTGTTGATGATGATCTTGACTGAGAACGTGAACGGTAGCGTCCTTGGAATGGTCGACGAGGTGTTTGGCGCGTGGACTCCCGTGCTCGCAGTTCCGCTACTTCTAGCGTTAGTTTTTCAAGCTTTGACAATATTTCTGCATATGCTGGCTGATTAGACGGTGTTGCTGGAGGGGTTGGGTGTGAAATTGCTGCTACGGTGTTTCCGGACGTACTCCCAGCGTACTCCATCATCCTGTCTGCCATCGCTGCGAGGGTATCGAGCGAGGACTCTTTGTTGACGGAGAGCACGCAGCGGCAGTGGGCTGGTATGTGATTTAGCCATTCAATCTTCAGACCCTCTTCTGTGATAAGTCCGTTGTTAAGTTCTCGCATTTTTCGGAGCAGCACGCTGGGTTTCTGGTCCCCGATGTCTAGGCCGCTGATGAGCTTTTGAAAATTCTCGACTTCTGATTTTTCGTATACGGTGAGCAGCCGGTTCTTGACAGCTTCGTATTTTCCGGTTGCCGGTGGACTGTACAGAAGATCGGTGATGTGCTGTAGATCTGCCGGTTCCAGCTTCGACAGGACGTATCGGTACTTTTGGTCATCTGAAGTCTTGAGAGGATCGACGACTGCTTCAAACTGGACGAACCACGCTCTTGGAACGGTGCGCCAGAACGGAAGGAGCCTCGACTGGACAGAAATTGCTGCCAGGTCGGAGAGCTTGGATTCCGTGGCGATTTTCACGTCGGTGGCTTCTTTTTCGGCCATAGTTTCAGGCTTCTTGATTATTCTTGATTATTCTTCTTTTTTCCAGCGTCGGTGGTCACCACTGTAACGGTGTACTACGAGCAGGTTGGTAAAGAAACCACTTATTGCTTCATGTCGAAGAGTCGAATAATAATTTAATGGAAATGCACTCTCAATTTATACAAACAGGCTTAAAACTAATCACCAATAAAAAACAAGATTAAAATATTTACAATTTTCGTCCACCAATCAGAACGCTTACATAAAATCAATTAGGGCGTTCGCGCTTCCAGGAAAATCTATTTTTAGACACAGATCTTGTTTCGTAGAACTTGCATTCCTTAGCCATGACGTAATCCTACATATCTCGGCGCGCGAGGGGCGCGACGCGCGGGGAGGCGACGCCGGCCGCGCACGCCAGTTGCTATCGGCGGCCGGCGCGAGTCGCGATGTTAGTCCAGCTTCGACCGCCACCAGCGGCGCGCGCGCACCTCGCCGCTCCGCTCGTTCAAAGTGAAAATTCCCGCGAAGTTTTTTTCGTAAGATGGCGCCAACTTAAAGAATTTTTCCTGGTGACTTCTTCTCAGGTGAGTTTTCTTTCAGTGTCATCGATGATCACACAAATGTGCAGATTGGTTCATTGAGGAGCCTTTTTCGAGGCTAAATTTTCCTTTTTTCCGAAATGAACTCTGCTTGCTCCAGTTCACGAAGAAACGACATCTTCTTTACGTTCACCCGTGAGCTCTTGTCTTTTTCAGGGCAACCTCACACCTTCCATATCCAGGGTGTTCGTATAGAAACAAGCGATGTCGATAAAAAGTTATTTACATACAATCTGTGTTTTATTTCTCTCCTTTAATAAAGTGAATTCCTTGTGTACTTATTTCTCTCTTATTCCTTTCCTTGCTCCCGGTACTTGAGGTAGATCCCCGGTAATATTAATGGGGATCGGTAACATGGTAACTGTCCTGGTATTTGTAAAAAAGGTAAATAAATAGGTAATAGGTAAATAGGTATTTGGAAAAGGTATGTATAAGGTATGTTTTAAACAAAAGGTATTTTTGGCGGGAAATGGTGAGCTGCGGATGACGTCAGCGTAAGTATCGTAAGTATTATTACCTATATGTGCTAGGTAGGCACATTATAATAGTATTTGTAGTAGTAATCGGCCAAAATGTCGAAAAAAATACCGTCCCTCCCCCCCTATCTCCGAAGTTTACCAAACGAAAAATCAGAAATAATTATGGTCAATAGAGGTTTATGTATATTTTACAGGAAAAATAAAACCAACGCTCTAGCATAGGTTTTTTTTATATTAACAATAAACCTCTACAAGCAAAGTTAACGGTAAATAAGCAAATTAATATAATATTATCGTTTTACTTTTACTTTTGGAGTACGGGACCCTCGGTGGTCGGTGCGCGAGTCCGACTCGCACTTGGCGTGTTTTTAGGGTTCCGTACCAAAATGGTAAAAATGGAACCCTTATGGTGAGACTTTCTCCGTCCGTCCGTCCGTCCGTCCGTCTGTCACAGTCGATTATTTCAGTAACTATTAAAGCTATCGACATGAAATTTGGCATAGTAGTGTATAATAGTGGCCCAACATCATTGGAATAAAGAAAAATCGAAAATTATTTTTAGTTTTATTAAAAAAGGGGGAAAATGGGGGTTTGAAATTTGAAAGTAAAATAACTATACCGAGTGGGGTATCATATGAAAGGCCTTTACTTGTGCATTCTAAAAAAGTTTTTTATTTACTTCTATAGATAATAGTTTTTGAGTAATCGTCCAAAATGTCGAAAAAAATACCGTCCCCCCCCCCCTTATCTCCGAAGTTTACCAATCGAAAAATCTTAAATAATTATGGTCAATAGAGGTTTATGTATATTTTACAGGAAAAATAAAATCAACGCGAAAATTATTTTAGTTTGATTAAAAAAGGGGGAAAATCAGGGGTTTGAAATTTCAAAGTAAGATAATTATACCGAGTGGGGTATCATATGAAAGGCCTTTACTTGTGCATTCTAAAACAGTTTTTTATTTATTTCTATATTATATAATAGTTTTTGAGTAATCGGCCAAAATGTCGAAAAAAATACCGTTCCCCCCCCCCCCCCCCCCCTTATCTCCGAAGTTTACCAATCGAAAAATCTGAAATAATTATGGTCAATAGAGGTTTATGTATATTTTACAGGAAAAATAAAATCAACGCTCTAACTAGCATAGTTTTTTTTATATTAACAATAAACCTCTACAAACAAAGTTAACGATAAATAAGCAAATTAATATAATATTATCGTTTTACTTTTACTTTTGGAGTACGGAACCCTCGGTGCGCGAGTGCGACTCGCACTTGGCCGGCTTTTTTTAAAATTGCTTCACGCACTTTCGGAATTAAATTTGCATAATAGGATCCAGTAATTGTCTGACCTTTGGAATTTGATCAATAAATTATGGATTCCTTCACTATCCCAGAACACTGAGGCCAACTTTGCCAGCGGTAGGAGCAACTCGAAATTTCTTTATGGGTGGAGAGTGTCTCTCCACCCATGGTCGTTTCCAAGACATGCTTTGTGTCTTAGGCTGAGATCTATAGATCGTACTCTGGCTCTGCTCAAGACTCAAGATAGAGTTAAAATGAGACACGAATATGTCCTGACATAAATCTGTCTCGTTTTAACTCAGTCTTGAGTCTGAGCTGAGTGTGAGTGCCATCTATAGATCTCATCCTTAGTCTCAGGATCGAAATGGTGGACTCACGTTTCATCCATGGTGACAATCGATTAAATCGATTGAATGCTACTAAATGATACCTTTTAACCTTTAGGATGTCAGCTAAATTTTTGACGTGACAACGTCTTATAAATTGGTTTGCCGGGTGACACTTCAAGAAACTGCGTTACGCTCCGCTCACGTTATGCGCTCACAATGAGAGCGAGTGAGAGGCACGCACTCGGCACTCGGGCACGGTTAGCCCGCCTAAGAGCGAGAGAGACAGACATAAAAAGTGAAAGGCACGTGTCCCTTCCACTCGATCACAGTTAGCCCGCCTAAGAGCGAGAGAGACAGAGCGAGAGAGAGAGAGTGAGAGAGATAGGCATACACACCGGTTCATGTCTTGCGCTTCTATTTCGGTTGTCACGTAAAACTTTCGCCCGTATACCGACTTTACAGGCAACCAATTTTTTTTTATGGTTATTCTTCTGTCTTCTAAAACCAGATTCTCAACCTTTTTGGTATTTTCTTCGACATTTTTTTTCAGACAGAGGTACTTTATAATCGCACGGAACTCTCTTTTCTCCATAATTATGCGTTTTTAGGAACTCGTTGTACAAAACAATTTATTGCGTGCGAACGAACTGATCATACTTGGCATAAATATTGTGTGATTGACACTATTAAAACGAATATCAAACTATCCCCAAAAATGTTTTACATAAATGCGCGTCTATGAACTTTTTGAGTCATATTCTATTCTAACAAAGATGCACGGGTTAAATCAGCTTGGCATCCAGCTGCCCACAAGATAGTATAAAAACTTATTACAATGTAATAGCTAGGTACTTATTAATATTGTAAAATGATTATTTTGAAAAGAGCAACTGCTGAGTTTCTTGCCGGCTCTTCTCAGCAGAATCCGCTTTCCGAACCGGTGGTAGAATCTTGACGTGTCATAAGAGCCACAGGTTGGCCTACATGAAATAAATAATTTTGAATTTTGAATTTTGAATTCGCCCTGGTATTTAAAGATGTTTTTGAAGCACCCAGACAGTTTTGATGGTTCCAATGCAATGGTATGCATTTGCAATTTTTCATTAAATTAAAACGCCTTCAAATAAAAAAAAAATTCTTTTCAAAAAACCGACTTCTAACGCCACTACAAAGTATAAAAATAATTTTAGTTTGTCCACGTTTGTTGAAGTCGGGCGGGCCTAAATACAAACTATGAAACCGATGCGCGACGCTACACAATATGAGAGACTCGTTTGTAGAAGTCGAGCGAGCATCGCGAGTCGGTTTTGTGCGGGACGATATAGTGCAAGTGTTTGTGTAATAAAGAGACAGCATAATAGTGGACTGATTAAATAGCATAATTAGTTAGTAATTAATGTGTCATGTATAGTTTAGCAATTGTTTATAGTTTTAAGTACATAAGTCTCATGTATTATTTCATAAGTGAATAGGGAAAATAATAAATAAAGATTAAAATAGAAAACCCATAGGGAAATAGGCCGCGGCTCTCCTTACGGTACAGCTACGAGCCGAAAAGATACCTTATTAATTCCTAGAAATAGACCGCGGCTCTCCCAACGGTACAGCTAGGAACCGTAGTCACCTCTGTAATTCCAAGAAATGCCGCGGCTTTCCCTACGGTACAGCTCATAGTAGTAAAGATACCTAATTATGTAATAATACCTATTATTATTACTAAATTGTGATTGGTTTAAAATAACGCGCTCTGATTGGTGCACTGATCAATAGCAAAATTTCACCAATCAGAGGGCCTACATTTTTTCGACCAAATTTGTATAAATACCGGGCTGAATTGTAAGCCGGCACAGTTCCCACCGGCAAGCGGTAGCGGTACCCAATAAAGAAGAAAAGTTCTTCGAGAGTTTTCCTTGCTACCCAACCAACCCAGCTACAGCGAATGTACAGAAGCGTACAGGTTTCATAGTTTGTATTTTAGGCCCGCCCGACTTCAACAAACGTGGACAAACTAAAATTATTTTTATACTTTGTAGTGGCGTTAGAAGTCGGTTTTTTGAAAAGAATTTTTATTTTAAGCTTTTAAGTGTAGTATCCTATGATTGAGGAGCTAGGACCTGGAGCTCCATGATGTAATCCATACTTGTTACCTACAATATCAATTCGTAATCGAAATTTCTAAATCACCACAGTTTTAGGTAGGCAGTACCCTGCAGCAGCAGGATTGAGGAGCTAGGACCTGGAGCTCCATGATGCAGTCCATACTAGTTACCTACAATAATAATTCGTAATCGACATTTCCTAAATCTCTTTATTTTATGTGAGCAATATCCCTGCAGCATCAGGCTTGAGGAGTTGAAGGTGAACATTTTTATGGGACCAAATCGCAAACATCCTCTTTCGCTTAAAAAAAATCACGCGAATCGGTCCAGTAATCCCGGAGAAATCGATGGACATACATAGGAAAAAAAAAAAAAGATACCGGCCGAATTGAGAACCTCCTCCTTTTTGGAAGTCGGTTAAAAAAATGGGAAAAGTTTATGACGTGATAAGATTTCACGTCTATACCAAAAGGAAAAAATATAACTTGAACCACACGAATATGACATTTTGGGTTTAGAAAATCTATGTACGTATACAACAGAATAAGCAACTTTCAAAAAATGGATCAAGCCCTGTATGTATTGGATCTTCTTTATCAACCGATAGACGTTCCGAGCTGGATAAAGGTCTCTTGCATGGACTTCCACAGGCTTCGTTCTTGCGCCGCCTGAATGTCTTCGATCCACCTAGTGGAATGTATGCATTGGATATATTATTTAGTTTAATATTAATGGATAGAATAATTCTAAATTTAATATAAGATAGGCTAAATTCTAAACTTAGATTTTTGCTATCGATACATATAAAAAAAATAAACAAAGACATTTCATTTAAAATGAATTTTATTGGGATTGAAGTTATAAAAACTGGACAAATCAGATCTTATTTTATTTACATCTGCCTTACATGTCCAAGTATAAATAAATTCACCCGCGAGACATAATTCTGTATCTATGTACATAATAATAATATGATATTTGTACCTATTATCAAGATGAGAAAAACTCATTCTCCAATCAAGTTGCAAGCACTTTTTAAAATGGATCGCAATATACATATATTTTGCTGGCTAGACTTATCCTTCAATGTATCAATGTAGTAAATTATATCTCTGGGTACGGAATTTATAAAATTTACAAATAGGTACCTACTAGTTTTTGCCAATGTGGTGTTAGGTTTTTAAAAATCCCGCGGAAACTAATTCGGGAAATCTGTATTCGGGAAGTCCTCAACTACGTGCCTCTGTCGCAGCATGATTGAAAGACAAACCAATAACATCTCACATAATTATAATAATTTTAGTAACGATGAATGCGAAAGTGCGTTTGTTTGTTTATTTATCCTTATATTTGAGGACCAGGGCAGCTGGTCGAAAAGCCGCATCAATCGTTAAATGACTGCATCAATATCAAAGTATGGTTTTCGCAGCACGTATCATTGATGCAGTCTATAGACTATAGACGATCGATGTGAGAAAAAATATTTTTTGACAGCTCAATCGATAAAACACAATCTAACACAATCGCATTTTTCAAAGTATGGAAAACCGATTGTGTAAGAGTTTTGAAGTAAGATGCTGTTATACGAGTCTGCCCGCGAAATTCAAATTTAATTTGGTTATTCCCATTTTGTAAACTAATACGACAAAGTAGGCTTATGACATTCTAATTGCGCCAGTAGAATTATCATCTTCACAGGTTTACATAAAAATCTTTACTTGAAAGTGACCAGTTTAAGAAATTAATCAAAACACCGAGTTGGACGTGAGTTACTCACAAATTAGTCAGTATTTTGATTAATTTCTTAAACTGGTCACTTTCAAGTAAAGATTATTCTTTGAAGAGGAGAAAAATAAGAAATATAAAATCACCCCACATTACTGGCTTCTTTGAAAATAGAGCGCGAGGAATTACGAAGTAAATTTTCTACTTTAGCCTATTGTTAGCAATTTAAAATATGATTGGTGTTTTTCAGTATACCTCATGAAACAATAAGTGTAACCATGTCAACATACCTTTGTCAATATACGTTTCATGACGTATATTGACGCCATTTGACTTTGACAGCGCAGGCGCGCCATCTTGAAATATTAGTATAAAACGTCTGTGTTGACGATACGACTTCAGTCTCTGCCCAGAGACTTATTCGACTAGTAGATGCCTTCGCGTCTAGGTCGTTCTTCTCGATTGAGGGATTGCGATAGCAATCGCTCCCTAATCGATTAAATATTGCCAGTACGCTTAGATTAGTTTAAATGATAAATTAATACTTTGATATTTTTGATAACTACCCTCACGTTTAGATGTTGGTTTGATTAATTAATATTTTGATATTTTTGATAACTACCCTCACGTTTAGATGTTTTGATAAATTAATACTTTGATATTTTTGATAGTTACCCTCACGTTCAGATGGTGGTTTGTCTGTCGTGCTGTGGTTATTAGCTGAGTGGAAAGGGGCCGTTATTGGGGATGGTGGCGACGGCTATAGGTAGGGTTTTAGCGTTTTAAGAGATGTATTCTCTTAAGGCGTGATTAGTTTTGAGTGATAAGTTCCACTTCTGAGTCTATGTCCAACAGATCAGAAGTGGGATTCCCGGGAAGATAGTTTTATCGTCATCCTGGTTAAGAACTACGCCCAAATAACAATTAAATATGGAAAACAAGAACTAATAATGAACTACTGATCGTATCATATCGAGGAGGTTGGTTTCTATTGGAATTTAAAGTTATACGTAAATTGGAATAGTACAATTTGAGCTAATCAGGAATAACCTAATTTATTAGTTAAAGTGAACATGAAGGGATCGCTTTAACAATAACTCAAGTTTCATCTTACTTGTTGTGAACATGAAGGGGTCACTCAAGTAACGTTTTAGTTGAAGTGAACATGAAGGGGTCACTTTAACAATAACTCAAGTTTCATCTTACTTGTTGTGAACATGAAGGGGTCACTCAAGTAACGTTTTAGTTGAAGTGAACATGAAGGGGTCACTTTAACAATAACTCAAGTTTCATCTTACTTGTTGTGAACATGAAGGGGTCACTCAAGTAATGTTTTAGTTGATGTGAACAAGAAGGGGTCACTCAACTGACTTATTGTAAGTGAGAGCAGTTAAATAATTCATCATCATCATTGGGTGCCATCCCCAATTTGAACTTCTGAGATGATCTAAATCTGCTGTGAAGAACCAGCCTAAAAATTTAAAATTGCTACGACTTCAGCACCACGAAGCTTTACTTTAGGAGGTGAAATCTGTATTTTGGCAATAATCATTGCTTTGGTTTTATTAACATTGATGTTCAGCCCCAACTGCGCAATTTTTCGTCTAGATTAAGTAGGAGCTTCCCGTTCGAGTCCATTAAATCTTTTCAAGGTCTTGAGCAGTTCACTATAATCAATTTACACTGAGATATCAAGCCACTCACTTTTGCTTCACGGATCTTAGTTTGAAGCTTGTCGTTGATCTGTTTATATAAGTCTGCTTCCCCTTCGTTCCTCGAACAGTTTGATTATTTCGTTTGTTAACCATGGTTTACTTCTCCTATATTTCATATCTCCAAGTGTTTGCTCAGGCGAATCTAACAATGTCACCTTATTATTATTCCACAACGATTCTTCACTCTCTGTTTCATTCATCGTGTAAATTTCGTCAGTTCGTTCCGAGAATTCAGATTTAATTCTGTCGTCATTTAGCTGTGGTATATTAAAGGTTCTTCTTGCTTTCCTTTCTCTATTTTCTTAAGTTTTAGTTGGACCTTACATGTGAGAAGATTGTGAGCCGAGTGGATGTCCGGTCCGGGATACATCTTGGCGCCTGTAGTTGCATTACGATAGCGGTGATTAACGCATATTAAATCTATTTGATTTATTGTAATCTTATCATTAGTTTGAGCTGAGGATTCCCATGTAAATAAACGCCTTTTGGGTAATTTAAACCAAGTATTCATTACGGTTAGTGTGTTTTGTACAGAACTCAATCAAGTGGTCTTGCCTATCGTTCCTCTCTCCGAGGCCGAATTGATCGACAATGTTGTGCACAGAAGTCTCCAACTTTAGCGTTAAAATCCCCATCACCATGATAACCTCATGTTTATTTTCAACTTTTAACATCTCATGGATATCTTCATAAAATTTTTCACATTCCTCTTGTGTGCTATCAGCAGCTCATCGGCTGCGTCGTTACCAATGTTGTCACTGTGACCGTTTACCCAGCGCAGTGTGACTGTTTGATTTTGTTATCGTTTGTAGTGCATTGTGACAGTCAAGTAAAAGTTTTGAGGAGGTCGTATTTTGGCTAGGGCTCTCAATACTACGTTCGTTCTTCTCGATTGAGGGATTGCGATAGCAATCGCTCCCTAATCGATTAAATATTGCCAGTACGCTTAGATTAGTTTAAATGATAAATTAATACTTTGATATTTTTGATACTACCCTCACGTTTAGATGTTGGTTTGATTAATTAATATTTTGATATTTTTGATAACTACCCTCACGTTTAGATGTTGTTTTGATAAATTAATACTTTGATATTTTTGATAGTTACCCTCACGTTCAGATGGTGGTTTGTCTGTCGTGCTGTGGTTATTAGCTGAGTGGAAAGGGGCCGTTATTGGGGATGGTGGCGACGGCTATAGGTAGGGTTTTAGCGTTTTAAGAGATGTATTCTCTTAAGGCATGATTAGTTTTGAGTAATAAGTTCCACTTCTGAGTCTATGTCCAACACTATGGTAATACGGTCCTATTTTCAATGGAACCAGTAAATGGGTCGCGCATTTTTCCGTTCTGTGTAAACTAACCCTAAGACATTCAAGACGTTATTGCCATGAAAAGTATTGCCAGATAAAAAGACTTCCATCAAAGTCGTAGTTACGGTGAAAAATACAATTGGGTATTTGACTGATATTTTTTTATATATTTAAAATAACGTTTTTAAATATTATAACACGATTCCATTTCTCTTTTTTAAATATAATATAAATTTTTAAAATATAAAATAAACCAGTCTCGTAATTATAAGCTGTTTTACAGTGACTGTATCTGTCGCTTTCTACAACGAAATTGTTTATGGAGCGTGTAGTCCAGTCGACAGGTAGTTTCAGATGGAAAAAGGTCAGAAGTTAATGAAACTTTGGGATGTTGTTTAGGGATGGCTAATTAACTGCGAAAAAAATATTTTTTGTCAAAATTCGCTAAATATCTTTTGTGAATTGGGGTTGAGTGGGGTGAGCGGGGGAATGGGGTGTCCAAAGTTTGTGATTTTAACCAGGTACCATAATTACAACAACATTTCATCATATTTCGGGAATAACAGAAGAAATAATAAGGTGGATTCTGCGTTTTTTGTTGCATTTTTTAGCGCATTTCGAATTTTTTTTATTTTCGAAGCGCCATATCTCAAAAACGAAACTTGTAGGAAATTTAACGTTCTACAAAAAAGTATAGAAATGCTTTTGCCGTAGGACAAAAGGAAAAAAAAGTAATCGAGGAAAACCCGAGGAAGGTCGAAAATTTTGCAGTTTTCCTCCTCCTCCTCCTTCAGCACAGGGTCCTCGAGGTCCAAAACTTGAGAAAATGTTAATTAACCATCCCTGAACAACATCCCAAAGTTTCATTAACTTCCGACCTTTTTCCACCAAACCCCACTTTTTCCTACCTGTCAACTGGGCTAGCGTATGGAGCTGGTGAATTGTGACATCACACTTTACTAGTGCTCTCTCTGTCTAACAGGAAACTTTAAAGCTCAATAACTCATTTGTTTTTTGGTTGATTTATTGTCTGTTTTTACAAATGTTATTCTTACATATTATATTTTCGATTATAAATAATGAATATCAATATTTTCACTACGGGAAAATACCCAATTGTTACAGTTTTTGCAATTCACGAAGGCGAGTGAGCTTTACTTGTGGTTACTTCGTGTACATGCACATAAGCATAAGTGTGCGTGCCTGTCGAAGCCTAGGTGGGAGCGGGCAGACGCTCGCTCACACTTATACAGACACTACACACACACAACCATAACTCAGTCGCCCTCGTGAATTGCAAGAACTACAATTTATTGTCAACGGTACTAGATGACGTCATTTGACGACGGCCAACATGGGTTGAATGGGCAGTACTTTAACATAGCGCCTGGTAGGTTATTTCTGTCCGTTCTTCTTGGCGGGCACGGTGAACAGCGAGGGCACGTGGGAGTGCAGTGCGGACACGCCGCCGTGCAGCACGCAGACGCGCGCCGCGCCGCACCGCACCAGGTACTCGCTGAACTGCGCGACACACGAACAGACATGTTTTACCACCACAGACAAGGGACAAGACGATGAATGATTGAGCAACATCAGTGTGACGATCGCAATCACCTCTGATTGGCTGGTACTCTCGCGATTGGTTAAATTTGATATAAGAAATTATTTTTAAAAAACAACAACAAAGTATATATTACTAGATGATGTTCTTGACTTCGTCCGCGTGGGTTAAGGTTGAAGACAAGGGTCTGCCCGCGAAATTCAAATTTAATTTGGTTTTTAGCAATTTGTAAACTAATACGACAAAGTAGGCTTATGGCATTATAATTGCGACAATGGCAGTATCATCTTCACAGGTTTATATAAAAAATTTTACTTGAAAGTGTCCAGTTTAAGAAATTAATCAAAATATCGACTAATTTGTGAGTAACTCACGTCCAACTCAGTACTTTGATTAATTTCTTAAACTGGTCACTTTTAAGTAAAGATTTTTGTGTAGACCTGTGAAGATGATAATTCCACTGGCGCAATTAGAAGGCCATAAGCCTACTTTGTCGTATTAGTTTACAAATTGCGAAAAACCAAATTAAAGTTGAATTTCGCGGGCAGACCCATGTCTTCAACCTCAAGGTTTTTAATTCCCGCGGGAACTCTGTAATTTTCTGGGATAAAAAGTAGCCTATGTGTTAATCCTGGGTATATGCTATCTCCATTCCAAATTTCAGTCAAATCGGTTCTTTAGTTGTGGCGTTAAAGAGTAATAAACATCCATTCATCCATACATCCCCACAAACTTTCGCATTTATAATATTAGTAGGATAGGATGTTATAATTGATTTTTTAAAACCGCTCTATCGATTTCGATAAAATTTAAATTCCCACCTGGGAAGTATACACTTTCAAGCAAAAAAAGAATTTTTCCAAATCGGTTCAGGCGCCTTCGAGTAATCGGCGAACATATATAAAATAAAATAAATAATAAAAAAAAGATTCCGACGAATTGAGAACCTCTTCCTTTTTTGAAGTCGATTAAAAACAACGGTTTTTCTAGACTGCTAAAATCATAACCCTTCCTATGACACAATCCGAAACGTAAGCCTCAATAGCCCAACGGTTAAGTGCGGACTGAAAACTGAAAGGTCGCAGGTTCGAATCCCACCCGTTGCACTATTGTCGTACCCACTCCTAACACTAGCCTTCCGCTTATTTGGAGGGGATAGGAGGATATTAGACAACTTCAACTTACAGTACCCGGCGATATATACCTATTGCACATCGGCCTTTGGAATAAAACGCTATTCTATTCTATTCACAGTTCGACTGCATTTTTTTATATATATGTCACGTGATGTGCTCGCCGAATGTGAAGAGATTTCAGTAATTACTACGTGAATTTCTGGCTAGCTTTCCTTGCGATAGAATAGAAATAGCGTTTTATTCCAAAGGCCGATGTGCAATATATATCGCTGGGTACTGTAGCTGATATTCTCTAAAAAAAGGCAGAGAAAACTTACTAATTGCGCGGTCTCATCCTCAGCGGAGGCGACCACTATGATCTTCCTCGTCTTGATCGCCTCAGTCAAGGTCTTGTACGGCTGCAAGCCCAGCGACCTCAGCTCGTGCTGGCCGAGATGCACTCCGCTGTACGGCACGTTTATACTGCCGTCTATGCAACTCTTTTCGTATCTGTGCAATAAAAAATTGATCAGTTTCGAATTGATTCTTATAGAATAGAATAGTTTTTTCATCATACCTATTCGAAAAACGAATACCTATTGGCTTCAGAGGATAGCGGGAGCAAAATTTAATTTTAACCGCATGGGACTTTTCATTTCTCTCTGCTGATTGGTCCGCGTTCGTGCTTTAGTATGTGTCGAAATTCAAAAATGTTTGAGAAGCTGTTGTCTTCGATAAGTCACGTGATCAATTTGTCGATCAGATATACGCCCATACTGTATCCAACATAAATATTAATGTTTAATTATTTAATAATAATTTATTTGTGTTTTATTTAAACTTTCAATATACGATGTGTATACATAGTAGGTTGATACTCCTAGGTTTTTCTCATAGGTAATGATGAAAAATAGTGTGTGTCATTCGGGGCCAAAATATTTTGTTCTCGGGCGGCGTATATTGAATTCCTCGCTATGCTCAGGATTCTACTTTAGAATCCTCCACTTCGCTCTGAATTCAAAATAACGCCCTCGGAGAACAAAAAATTTCTTTGGCCCCATATAACCCAAATAACTATTTTATTCGAATAAACTTTAACAAAGTGCTTTCGAATCTATGCTCTGAAAATATGCACTCAGACTTACAATAAGTTGGATCTGATGTCGACAACACAGCACTTGTCTTGACACACCAGCGAGAAGAAATCTGACAAACTGATATGCGGACAGGTCTCAGTCAGGAGAACTTCCATAGGGACTTCGATGACATCCTGCAATAAGGCTTATTTAAGTACAAAAATGTTACGAATACACCTTTTGGCTTACAAAGAATAGCAGTGAGTTAAACAGTCAATTCCAGTTTCGATAGAAATTCGGTTAAAAGGATATTTTCTGGTCGTATGGAAACCAAAGATTATAAAATAGTGTCTTTTAGTTAGTGGAAATGGGCAGGCATGGCAGTTCGAAGAGCTGATTGATGGTCGTTGGGGTCCCAAGGTGCTGGAGTGGCGACCCCTCACCGGGAAGAGCAGTGTTGGCAGACCGCCGACTAGGTGGACCGACGACATCAAACGGTCGCAGGGAGCCGCTGGATTCAAGCGGCGCAAGACCGAAGACTGTGGAAGTCCATGGAGGAGACCTTCATCCAGCAGTGGACGTCTATAGGTTGATTAAGAAGAATAAGATTGGTTTTTTATTAAAAGATTACTTAATATATATTGTAAGTTAGAAAAAAATTTGTTAATCCACTATTGAAAAGTTAGAAGTCTTTTTTAACAGTTGATGAGGGTACTTGTCAAAAGATAGAAAAGAACGAACAGTGACGTCACCACTCACCGCCATTTAGAAGCGGGTATACGAGGCAAAAAAATGCAAAATCATATCGTGCAATTACCTTATAGATAAATTAGTTAATCTTTAATATTTATTAATAGTAGGTACGATACTCTCAGTCAGTAATAATCGAATAAGTTAATGTATGTGTGATAAGTCATAACTCGTTAGTCGGAAACAATGCTGCGAAACGCTAAGTACTTGTCATTTAATTTAATGGTGATTGGACAATGGCCAGGTTTAATTGGCCGACTATTAGCTTATTACACTCGGCTCTTTATGGTTCAAACATTATAATGTAATAAACATATTATTATCTCTTAAAGGAATTGGTATCATTGTTTAAAGCTTTTAAATACAGGCGTTGAATTTTTCCAATACTTGAAATTTTTTATTACAATTATGTATTAGCGTTTGTCGGGATTCCTTTCACGTGGATTGCATTACATGGCAACTCTGTGGTGCGAGAACTACAAGATAAAACGCGACACTAGGCGCGCGCGTACAAGTGTAAGTTTTGGAACGAAGTTCCTTATCGCGCGTTGCGAAAGGGGGCTAGACGGAAATTAAGACCAAAAGTTGTAACGACACTTTTATACATTTTTTGATTGCCTAAAAAATATCTTATATAATAATTTCAACGAGTTTGCATCGCTCCCGTGGCGCAATTGTCTTGCGTGCGGCTGTTAACCGAAAGATTGGTGGTTCGAGCCCACCCGGGGGCGCGCAATTTTATTTTCATTTTTTATTTTATAAAATTATTTTAATATTAATATTTTATAAAATCGATATTTAGGCTTCCCTGCGGTCATTTTGATTTTTATCGATGAAAAAATCATGATAAAAAATGTATACCCGAAGAATTATTTTCTTTATACTTACCTCGAATAGAACTTGAAATTAATATTTTTATAATAATAACTTCGTTCCTATCTGGTGTCCCACGACACCACACGACTTTATTTTTTATACAAATCGTATAAAGCTCGACAGACTGTAACAGCGCGGTTCTTTGTTTTACAACTTTAATGGCCTGCATTATAAGCATTAGGTCGCGCACTGTGTATAGCACGCTTTATTTTTTTTTCAACCCTGTAGAAAATGCGTTATATTTATTAAGCGCGCGCGTACATGTTTTCTTTCTCTCTGTCTCATGTTTTCTTTGTAAAGATGACGCTGGAATTTTTTACCTACTGTTAATGGACGAGCAGCGAAAAGGATCCAAGAAACGAGCTTTCTTATTTATAACATATGGATTTTTGTCGATACTCACTTTTTTTTATTAAGGCCCGCTTGCAGAGGCGCTGGGTTAAGTTTAGGAACAGGAATTTTGTAATTTTGATTTTTGACAGAATCTTTATATGAAATCTGTCAAAGCAGCAGCTAACTATGGGTTAAAAGGATAACCCGGCGTTTCTGCAGGCGGGCCTGAGAATATTAACTATGTTCTTCACTTCAACTAAGCGAAAATCTTGTGCTAGATTAGGTACAGTAATAGTGCAAGAGACGGGCATTGAACTGTCGACCTTCCAGTTTTCAGTTAATGCTCCACCATGATTGCGCTTCAAATATTTACCATTGGATCCTTTATTTCTGGTTCATTCGTGAATCTTCTGTAACTTATACTTTTCGGTGAATTTCGACACATTTCTATGGAATCCTAATAAACAGACATAATAATTGTATTCACAATATTATATTATCTTATTTTATTCTACAGCCATCTCATCCGATAGACGTCATATTGTTTATTATTCCTTCTCAGGGCAGATTCCACCAACGTAAAATAATTTATTTATTTATTCACCTTTAGATACACTATCCTTACAGGTTAACCCAATGCGATAGTGTATCTATTAATCTAAATCTTATACCTAACTAACACCTATTTGTAAACTTAATATACTTAACAATATTCAACAAATTATATTATAATACCATTACATTACAATAAAAATAAATTATTAATAATTGAATAATCCGAGTGAAAATTTGATATTTTGGCTGATTTTCAATGTCAAATTTGCTCTCGGATAAGACTTATTTTACTTTGGTGAAATCCGCCCTTAATAAAACTATAGTTTTTCTTTCTTTGATCGTAATATACTAAGTTTATTTCTTGCTCAAAAAATTGGCAATCCTAGATAGCGTTGGGTCACTTTTTTAGTTTATTTAGTTACCTCTTTCTTGTCGGAAAATAAATCTAGTAGAACGGTTATTAGATTTATCATTGATCATCTATAAACAAACACCAATAACCACATTTGTTGAACAAAGTCGATCGATGTCATCCTTACTAATATTATAAACTAGCTGATGCCCGCGACTTTGTCCGCGTGGACACACATCTTCGAGAACATTATGAAGAAATCTCAGATGTGCAGGTTTCCTCACGATGTTTTCCTTCACCGTTGAAGCAAGTGATATTTAATTGCTTAAACGCACTTGACTCCGAAAAATCAGAGGTGCGTACCCGGGATCGAACCTGCGACCTCCCGAATAGGAGACCACAGTCCTAACCACTAGGCTATCACTGCTTCGATCCGATTCTAAAATATTTTCAATGATTGTAAAAATCACTTTTGACAAAATGTGGTCAATTATTATTTATTATCCTAGACAATTAAATTACGGATATTTTAGACATACTTATTTTTATTATCATATTATAGCTACCTAAACTGAACCGCAAAGAAAAAGGATCGGTTATAAAATCTTCAAAATGAAAAACTACGCATTTTCATTTATTAAAAATAATAAGCTTGAATTCATGTATTTTTTATTTTCATTTAAGCACATTAAAATAGTCTTTAATTTAGTTTTTATTTCATTAAGATAGGTCAGGTACTTTTGAAGATATTGAAGATTTTCTAACCGACCCTTTTTCTTTGCGGTCCAGTTTAGTTTTGATAGAGAATAGGAGCGATAAAAGTTAATAGTAGTTTTCGCCATTTTTGTCTCTCAAAATCTAGGAATATCATAATAAAACTATATCTAAAATATCCGTAATTTAATCGTCGAAGACAATAACTGACCACATTTCATCAAAAGTATCTGAGATTTTTTTATTACGGTTCGCCGAGCATGTATGAAGTGAGTGATTGTGCATATTGTTTTCACGGTCGTTAAACACGGGCATATAATTATGACTCTCGAGCAACACGCCTCCAATATTAGCATGCTAATACAATTCCACGAGACTACGTGCCGCGAAATAGTAAAATAGCCGTTATATAATATACCGTTACCCACCATTAAGTATTTGACCTAACAATAGAGCCTCAATAGCCCAACGGTTAAAGGTGCGGACTGAAAACTGAAAGGTTGCAGGTTCGAATCCCACCCGTTGCACTATTGTCGTACCCACTCCTAGCACAAGCTTTCCGCTTAGTTGGAGGGGATAGGAAGGATATTAGTCAACTTCAATTTGACTAATATTCTTTAAAAAAAAAAAAAAACAATGGGAGATTTTCGTGTTTATATCTAAATAAATGGGATGAAATTGTACTGTTTTAGAACCGTAAAGAAGTACTAAAATTGTGTTTAATTTTTCATCAATTTAATGCAACTTCTTTATAAAAAATATGTGTTATTTTGAGAGTCCTCAAATTATGCAATCTGAGGATTTCATTCATTACATTCGATAGGACATATACCTACTATACTATGTTCTACAGAAGATTAAAACAAATCTCTCAACCTTGTAAATCCACTAAAAATCACTTGGATACATCCTAAAGGTTTGCATCATTTCCAAAGAAAAAAAAATAAACGCACCGTATTTCTACTTTGTTATAAGCAGTGATAGCCTAGTGGTTAGGACTGTGGGTGTGGGCTCCTATTCGGGGGGTCGCAGGTTCGATCCCGGGTACGCACCTCTGACTTTTCGGAGTCAAGTGCGTTTAATAAGTTAAATATCACACAAGCTTCAACGGTGAAGGAAACTTGCACACCTGAGAGTTCTCCATAATGTTCTCAAAGGTGTGTGAAGTCTATGGCCTGTAACCCTTCTCTGAGAGGAGACCTGCGTTCAGTAGTGAGCCTGTGATGAGTTGCTGATGATGATGATATTTTTACTTTAAAAATATTCCTTACCTTTACACATTCCCCGATATCAATCTCCGGTAGATCGGAAAATAGTAGAATGCACTCATTGAATCCAGATTCCAAAAGCGTTACCCTCAACTGGCGAAGGATTCCAACTCCCATAAACAGAGGTAGAGACGTACCCTCCACTAGCAGAGCGTCCCACAGATGGACGATTTTATGTAGGGGAAATACGTCTAAAACAAGTTCTTATATTACTTTATGAATTGTAATGAATGAGTCTGTACATAAGGTATACTCGTGCGAATGTCGTATCTCAAATCTCTCGTTATGCTTTCTCACTTCTTCTTCTTCTTCTTTATCAAACGATAGACGTCCACAGCTGGACAAAGGTCTCTTGCATGGACTTTCACAGGCCTCGGTCTTGCGCCGCCTGGATCCAGCGGCTCCCTGCGACTCGTTTGATGTCGTCGGTCCACCTGGTGGGGGGTCTCCCAACACTGCGCTTCCCGGTGCGGGGTCGCCACTCCAGCACCTTGGGACCCCAACGACCATCAACTCTTCGAACTATTTGCCCCGCCCATTTCCACTTCAGTTTCGCGACTCGCTGAGCTATGTCGGTGACTTTGGTTCTCCTACGGATCTCCTCATTTCTGATTCGATCCCGCAGGGACACTCCGAGCATAGCTCTGTCCATCGCCCGCAGAGCGACCCTGAGCCTACTTTGAGGCCCTTAGTTAGCGACCATGTCTCGGATCCGTAAGTCATCACTGGCAACACGCACTGTTCGAAGACTTTATAGTCTTCACTCTCTTCAGACTTTAGCTTTCTCACTTACACTTGCGCAATCTATCGAGAAAAATATACTATCCGTTCACTGACACTCCTAGTAGACCGCTACTACCGCGTACAGAATGACCTTATCTAGTACCGTTGACAATAAAATAATTGAAAATTTTACTGTAACCACGACTGTGGCGGAAGATTTCTTTTCTGGCAATGCTTTTCATGGCAATGACGTCTTGAATGTCGAAAGGCATGATTTGTAATTTCTTATTTTTCCCCTCTTCAAAGAAACTCATTATTCAAAGTAATAAATACTCTGTGCTATGCAAAACTTTTCCTTTTTCCAACATTTTTGTAGAAAACGACACGCGAATGTTAGTAATCAAACAATAATAATTAATAACTAATTAAAACTAAAAAAAAATTTGCGCATTGTTGGCAGACACCCCCACTTGGTAGAAAGACGACATCAAATGGGTCGCAGGGAGTCGCTGGATTCAGGCGGCGCAAGACCGAGCCCTGTGGACGTCCACTGATGGACAAAGGTCTTTTAAAATGGACAAGAGACCTTTGTCCATCCGTGGACGTCTATCAGTTGACAAAGAAGAAGAAGAAGACAGCATATTGCGCTGGGTCAGCAATATTGATTAACGTAAAACTAAAGTAGGGCCAATTAAATAGATCACATTTGACACTTGATCAAAATTAAACAACCTAACCTATTGTTTAACTTTTTTCATTTGAAAATACCTACATATTTATTGTATAGTTCTTGCAATTCACGAGGGCGACTGACTTATGGTTGTGTGTGTGTGTCGTATCTGTATAAGTGTGAGCGAGCGCAATGCTCGCGCCTGACCGCTCCCACCTAGGCTTTGACAGGCACGCACACTTATGCAATGTGCATGTACACGAAGTGACCACGAGTAAAGCTCACTCGTCTTCGTGAATTGCAAAAACTGTAATAATGCCAAAAGAAGGCAATTTTACGATTTACTTTGTTAAGACTGACAGATGTCAAATGTGATCCATTAAATTGGCTTTACTTTAGACTGGTGACCGATAAATTCAATACTTACGGGAGAACATAGTTAAAAACCACGGTATAGCGAAGAGTTCGGGCACGAAGTTAATATCGTGTAAGTGTGTGGCTAGCTCCGGTTCGTGGAAGGCGGTCATCTGCCAGAACTTGGCGAGGTACTCCTTTATTACTGCACTGTTGTCCTTTAGGAAGAACTTGTGAAGGAACTTGGGTACGAACGCTGATAGGCAGGCGAAAGCGCGTGCTAGAAAAAAAATGAAGTACCTACATAAAATAACAAGAAAGAAGTTTAAAAACTGCAACCCGGCAAGATCGGATTTAGCATCAGTCATATTGGTTTTGTTCGTGTAATAACGAATCGATTATACTCCACTAGACACACACACACACACACACACGCACACACGCACACACGCACACACGCACACACGCGCACACGCGCACACGCGCACACGCGCACACGCGCACACGCACACGCGCACACACGCACACACACACACACACACACACACACACACACACACACACACACACACACACACACACACGCCTAGATACATATACAAACTTTGGCCTTTATAATATTCGTGTGATTGATCAAAATCTGCTCAGTAGTTTAGTGTTTACGGTGGAACATACATAAATAGTCCCATACATACATACAAACATTTGAATCGCGAAACTGAAGTGGAAATGGGCGGGGCATATAGTTCGAAGAGCTGATAGTAGTTGGGGTTCCAAGGTGCTGGAGTGGCGGCAAGCGCAGTGTTGGCAGACCCCCCACTAGGTGGACCGACAACATCAAACGAGGCGCAGGGAGTCGCTTAGATTCAGGCGGCGCAAGACCGAGATCTGTGGAAGTCCTGAGAAGAAGATGCAAGAGATTTTTGTCCAGCCGTGGATGTCTATCGGTTGATAAAGAAGATAAATAGACTGCTAAGTCATGTCTTAAAATGAGTATTTGAATATTAGTATTCAATTCGATGCCTTAACATGGGTAGCCTCTAAGTATGTTACACTCTCTTTAAACATTTCTGCGGTGGTGTCGTGTGATGCGGGTTGCTACGTTCCCTCAAATATAGTTGAGCAAAAGAACGGCTGGGTCATGCTCGTGAACGGGTTCCACCGGCGGGAATAGGGCTACTTTCTGTCTGCCCCTCTTAACATGTAGGTATTGAATTGTATGTAGGTATGCTTTTGTGGAACTTCCCTTCATTGTGGAAACACTGCATGCATAGAATAGTATCTATTGTATAGTAAACTTGTTTTGAAAAGAGCAACCGCCAAGTTTCTTGCTGGTTCTTCTCGGCAGGAAGGCCATTCCGAACCAGTGGTAGACTCATCGACGATTCAAAAGTACTAGTAAAAAAGTTTATTTGAATCCTTACTTATATTATAAATGCGAAAGGTGTGTTTGTTTGTTGGTTTGTCCTTCAATCACGCCGCAACAGGGCTACGGATCGACGTGATTTTTTGCATGGGTATAGTTGAGGACCTGGAGAGTGACATAGGCTACTTTTTATCCCGGAAAATCAAAGAGTTCCTGAGGGATTTTAAAAACTAAATCCACGCAGACGAAGTCGCGGGCATCAGCTAGTAAAAAATATTTCTATTCTATTCTATTCTAAAAATTATAACCCTTCCTTTAGGCTTTGGTTGAGTAAAAAAATCATGCTTTAGTTCAAGACGTCGCTTTTTTTGACGATGGTTTGATTGAGACCCTACAACAATACAGTCGCTGGCATCAGGTAATCTACAGTAGTACCTAAGGAGGCGATACAAAGTTCTAAAGCTTACCTTCGTTACAAAAGTTGAGGTATAAGAAGGGAGCGGTCAAGGAGTCAAGCCCCTGCCAGTACACGTACTGCGGATTGGTGAGCAGCCACGCCTTCAGCAACCTCTTGAGCGTCCTGTGGCCCGCGGCGCCGCACAGCAGCCAGCAGTATTGGTGGCAGCGCGGTATGTCCACATCTATCTGCGCACAGTCCAACTCATTAGCAGGCAGCAGCTATAGCTATTGGCACTCGTCATAAGCAACCCATTTAGGTTGATTATACGGGACTGCCCGCGAAATTCAAATTTAATTTGGTTTTTCGCAATTTGTTAACTAATACGACAAAGTAGGCTTATGACATTCTAATTGCGCCAATGGCAGTATCATCTTCAAGGGGTTATATAAAAATCTTTATTTGGCAGTGTCCAGTTTAAGAAATTAATCAGAATATCGAGTTGGACTTAAGTTAAGTCTTAAGTTAAGTCGATATTCTGACTAATTTCTTAAACTGCACACTTTCAAGTAAAGATTTTTATGTAAACCTGTGAAGATGATACTGCCATTGGGGCAATTAGAATGTCATATAAGCCTACTTTGTCGTATTAGTTTACAAATTGCGAAAAACCAAATTCAATTTGAATTTCGCGGGCAGACCCGTATAATCAACCTTAAGCTGTGTGGTTAGTCCGAGTTAATTCGTTTGGTCGTAATAGTTAACTATGACATTAGCATCAAGTAAAATGAACCATAATAGTATCGATTTAAAGTCACAAATTCAATACAAACGATTTTAATTTGGAACGTTTTCGTTACGTAAACGTATAAGAATACATACACGAAATTGAGCTCTAACTCAATACTGTTATGGTTTATTTTACTTTAATGGTAGTGTCATAGTTTACTATTCATAGTTAACTATCTAATCTTGTACTAACCCTACTGGAATCACATCTGTGCGCATCAATTCGCATTTTATACATACATACAAAACTGTCATTTTTCATAGAGTCATGTACGCATCAATACGATAGTGCGATGCATACGCGACTCTATGAAAAATGTTTATAAGCCAGTCATAATGATTGTTAGATTCACTTGATGATTCGAAAGACTTTATAGAAGTTTATTTGAATAAAAAAATCATTCTATTCTATTGTAATGCGAATCAGTTGACTTCACACACCTTTGAGAACATTATGAAGAACTCTCAAGCATACAGGTTTACTCACGATGTTTTCCTTCACCGTTGAAGCATGTGATATTGAGTGCCGGGTCTGGCAGCCGGTAACACTAAAATTCCCGTCACGCGGAATCGAAAACTCATTTTGGGAATTAGTAGTTAACAGATAAAAGATTAAATTGAGCTCGGTATGTGTTAATTTAAATAGATGAAAAAATTTGCAAACGATCAATATCCGCGATGACGGTTAAGTACTTAGTACATTTTTGCGTAAAAAAAATATTTTTTAAACATTTTTCGCCTATTTAAATTAACGCATACCAAGCTTAATATTATGATTAAATTATAATCAATGGTTATTCTACTAACTACTACTACTAATTCCCATAAAGAGTTTTCATTCCGCATGACGGGAATTTTAGTGTTACCGGCTTCAGGATCACTAATATTATAAATGCGAAAAAATTAGTTTCTTGGTTTGTCCTTCAATCGCGCTGCAGCGGAGCAATGGTTTGACGTTATTTTTTGCATATATCTATAGTTGGGGATTTTGAGTGAAATAGGCTGCCTTTGCCTCAAATATGGTTGAGCGAAGCAACGGCTGAATCATGCGTCATGCTCGTGAACGGGTTCCACCGGCGGGAATGGGGCCATAACCAAGTAACAAATTAACAATATAAAGTAGTCCTTACCTACCTGTCTGTCAGTCGGCGTGGGAGTTTCTTTGTCAATCCTCTCGTATTGGTCCTCTATGTCGCCCACTACGCCCAATAAAGCTGCCCATACCTCTCCTCTCACCAGAGGAGGGATGTCGATCTCCGCTTCGGCTCTTATGTACTGCGCCGTGTATGGGTAGCCCTGGTTTTAATAAAAAAGATGCGTGAGTGTCGTGGAACACTCGGTTGGAACAAAGTTCTTTTTAATAGGTAAGTGTGTACATATCAATTTAGGCCATAATTCCTTCATTAAACGTTGGCCAGGTACGGATTGAGCTTCACACACCTTTGAGTACATTACGGAGAGCTGACAAGCATGAAGATAATAAATTAATAATAAAAATAAATAATAATAAGCTAAAGTCAGGATTCGAACCACCGAACCGATAGTTTCACTCCTTCGTTTGGCCGCTAAGCCACCAAAGCTATGACGGAACGTGTGTAATAAACGAAGGCAACATACAAATCATAATAAAGGGTCGTGACGGAAAAATTCTTACACTTTTTTTGGCCTAGCCCATACCGTCCGTTATACCGTCCGCAATCTATAATTTAAAACCGCGGGATTCCCTTCGAGAAAAATTTAAGGAAATATAGGCATTCTGACAGTAGCTTCACAATATATTTATAACAACATAATATTTGTCAAACAAAATATTTTGAGTTACAAAAAAAAGGGTGATTTACACGATAGACAGGTTAGAGATCCAAATAGGCTCGTGATTCCTCGACTGCGCCTCAAGAGGGTCCGAAAGACATTTGTGGGAATGGGCGTGACGTTCTATAATAAAATTCCATAGTCGATCTTAGACTTGCCTTTACACAAGTTTAAGAAAGCAATTAAAAGTTCTCTCATGGAAAAAGCATATTATACAATTGAAGACTATATTAATGACAAAAAGCGTGGATATAACTCGCTCCAACGATTCATGAGAGAGTAATAATCAACCTGTGTAACAAAATAATCCTAGGCTATTCAGTGTTTCTACTTTATTTGTGTCTAAGTGATGTCTTAAAATAAGTATTTGAATATTAGTTTTTAATTCGATGCCTTAACATGGGTAGCATAAGTATGTCACACACTCTTTAAACATTTCTGTGGTGGTGTCGTGTGATGCGGATTGTTACGTTCCCTCAAATATGGTTGAGCGAAGCAATGGCTGGGTCATGCGTCATGCTCGTGAACGGGTGCCACCGGCAGGAATGGGGCTACCCATCTTAAGATAGAAGTTAGTCGGTATGCATTTTGGAACTTCCCTCATTGTGGAAGCACTGCATATATAGCATAGTATTTACTGTATTGTAAATTTGTTTTGAAAAGAGCAACCGCCGAGTTTCTTGCTGGTTCTTCTCGGCAGGAAGGGCATTCCGAACCAGTGGTAGATTCATCGACTATTCAAAAGCACTTGTAAAAGTTTATTTGAATAAAAAATATTTCTATTCTATTCTATTCTATTCTATGGAACTTCGTCGAAAAATTATAAAATTGGAAATTATAAAAATTATAAAAAACACATTCCCTTACATGCAACAGCCTTTGAAACCACAGCAGCCTATAGAACTGATATTCCGTATCTCTTTCCCTAATGATCTTCGGTAAAGCGACTGCATCGTAATCTCTTTTCCTCTCGTGCATAAGTGGGTAGAAATCCTGCGGTGGAATATGACTAAGGCGATTCCTCAGTAAATCCAAACTGTATTTAGCTATTCGACGGTCGAAAAGTGCGCCTGTCTTACCTCCAATGGTACACCCATCTAATAGGATGGCTCTGTAATGAGATGTTTTTCAATTCAAATTCAAATTCAAAATTATTTATTTCACGTAAGCCAACCTGTGGCTCTTATGACAAGTCTTGATTCTACCACGGGTTCGGAAAGCGGATTCTGCTGAGAAGAGCCGGCAAGAAACTCATCAGTTGCTCTTTTCAAAATAATCATTTTACAATATTATTATGAAGCTATTTATACTATCTTGTGGGCAGCTGGATGCCAAGCCCATTTAACCTATGCAACTTTGTTAGAATAAAATATAATATTTCCACAATGAGGGGAAGTTCCAAAAAAAAAAAAAGAAAAGAAAAGTACTACAATTCAATTCATGTTGAGATTGGCAGACACAAAGTAGCCCCATTCCCGTAGGCAATGACAAGGTAACTCCTTGACTGAAATCTCACTTGATAGTTAGTGACGGCTATGCAGTCATGATGGTGTTGGGTTAGCATATTTTAACGCGCCATCGTACCGGATCGCTAAATCGTTGGGCGGAATGTTCTTGACGGTAGGGCGGTAAATAGCCACGGCCAAAGCCACCCACCAAGCAAATTAGTTAAGGGCCTGTTTCACCAAGTGCTGATTAAGTGCCTGATAGCCTATCCACAACTTGTTCAAATTTCTTGATTCACAAGTGTCCGTTAAGACCATCTAGCAGATAAACTCTAAAAAATGACAGAGTTTTCTGACAGCTATTTTATCTGTTTGATTATATCAGACACTTTAACAGATTGCATGATTATATGTCTAATTTAATAAAATAATAATAATACCTACTTACATAGGCATAGACAATATGGGAGGGCTATTTTTGATCAGTCCATTCTTTTTCAACTCAGCCTGTATATCCCCGCCGGTCAACTGCCACCAGTAATAAAGGTACTGCAGCTTACATCCCATCAACCCATGAGGCTTCTTAGTTTCTAAAGGTGTTTGAGAGTTCATCTGTGATAACTCTTCAAAAAGATCTGCAAAAGTCGCTCTCTCGCTTGGATATATTTTCAAGCATTTTTCTATAACGTTTCTGATATTTTCGGGGACTTTCTGAAAATTTTAATATGTACAGTCGGCTGCAAAAGTCCATATAGAAAAAGTAAACAAGTTGCCTTGCATGCAGTCTGTCACTCACACACTTACTGTAGTATTGAACCGAAATCGTTTGAACCTTATGTTCTTGACTTAAGGTTGTTTATTGATAGATAATATTTATTTGTGTGAGTGAGCATGCGAGTGATACATAGCATTGCTTGCGCACGGTTTTAGCCTTTATGCTATGTATGAACTTTTGACGTCGACTTTACATTAAAACTGTGTTTTCAATAAAATATACTGAATACTGGAACATGCATTTGTTCACACTGTATTGTCAACCGCCGATTGCGAGCGAGCGTTACGCAGTTTACTGTTTTTCGATACATGTTAACTTTTCGTTCACACCAAACCGACAATATGCTATTACGCTATGCGTAGTCGCTAACTCTCGGCGACTGATTATTATACGACGCATACCGCAGACGCTGTCTATGGAGTTACGGCGTAATGTCAGTATAGTGTGAACGACAAATTGCAGTCTGACTTCACGTGCACACTGGGGCTCACAGTGAGCCTGCTCACGATCGGTTGCTGACTATCCGTTTGGTGTGCACAAAGTCTAACTGTGTAAGTGTGAGCGAGAGCTTGCTCGCGACTGACCACTCCCACCTATGCACGATAGTACTTAATAGGGTATTTGACTACTTTTAGAAAATCATATTAAATTGTTAATAATGCTATGCTGAAGCTAACAAAACGTATATTTCGGCATAATTTTCAGTATTTTTCATAAAAATCGAGAAATAAATTCAAAAAAATAAATTGCTGCGGAAACGTTCCGTTTGTTTACATGACGTCACAGTTCACACACAGTTCAATGACAATTCCAAAAAGCCCAAAGGTGGCGTGAACTGTGACGTAATTTGAGATTCAAGAACGTTTTCGATCTCGTGAACATAGCCAGAATTATAGCAATTTTAATTAATGTTTTTTAATTAAATAAAGCTTTATTTTTTAGTTTTGTCGTATGGAATAATGTTTTTAGATAATAATCTTTTAGGATGACATCAGATGAAACGATATTTTTAATATAGTCGAATACCCTATTATGTACGCGACGTAACCACAAGTAAATGTGACTCGCACTCATGTATTGTAAGAACTATACTAACTACATATAACTTTTACATCTACTCAAAGACTTCTATGTATATTAGACACGCAATTCGGAATAAGAACTGTGTTGCAGTTTTGGATTGCGCGGGCTGAGGTAGAGAGGGGAGCCGGAATGGTGAATAAGGTTGCAAATCGTCATTGAATCACGCGGCCGCGGGTCGCAGTCGTGATGAATGTGCAGGGTGCGGGAGGCATATTATATCTTTGAAAATATGGCTCAATCGTTAGTATTAAAAAATTATTTGAATAATCAAGAAATAATTTTTACTTTCTATCTAGTGTCACGAATTATAATGTTTTATTATTCACTATAATAACTATACTGTTTTGTTACTACTTTTATTGCAAAAATAGCGCCAGCCACACTAACTGTAGTGTGCAGAATTCAGTCCAACTCAGTGAACATGGTTAGTGTTTGTAACAGTAAATCTAGTACTATATATACATCAGTGCATCTTACTCATTTCACCCATAGTCACTCATACCTTGTAGGTGTCATAACAGTCATGTTCTCTAGCAATCCTTTCAGCAGGGTTGTTAGCATGCACCAATGTAAGTATTCTCCTCAATATCGGACCAGGTTTCAAATTGTTCCATAGCTTTCCAATACATAGCTCTAGAAGAATGATGCCAAACGTCCAGATATCAGCTGCTGGGCCACCTCCGTTTAGGATTGTCTCTGGACTTAAATATCGTGGTAACCTGAAAATATATTTTGATAGTTACACAAAGTTACATCCAAAAAATGTCTGCTAATATCTTTACCCACTATTGCACGCTATACATGGCAATACACTGTTTCTATAAGAATATTGTAACACCATATTTACATGAACAGAAGCAGTGATAGCCTAGTGGTTAAGACTGTGGTCTCCTATTCGGGAGGTCGCAAGTTCAATCCCGGGTACGCTCCTCTGACTTTTCGGAGTCAAGTGTGTTTAAGCAATTAAATATCACTTGCTTCAACGTTGAAGGAAAACATTGTGAGGAAACCTGCACATCTGAGAGTTCTTCATAATGTTCTCAAAGGTGTGTGAAGTTCGCCACTTTGCATTGGGCCAGCGTGGTGGACTATGGCCTATAGCCCTTCTCTGAGAGGAGACCTGCCCTCAGTAGTGAGCCGTTGATGGGTTGCTATTGAATTAATGAATGAATATCTACATGTATTTTTGCAATAAATAAATAAACAAAATGCTCTATGAAGTAGAATTGGTGTTAATACATTTTAAGGTGCCTGAGGTGAAGTGCAGGGATTCATCCCATTTCATTACATATAATATGACATTCTCTCATTCTCTAAAAGAAAATATCAACCCTGTTCAATGCTGTTCAGCATGGGGCCCTGTATGGAACCACAATCATCTCTTTTAATGCTGATTTTACTTTGAAAGAATTGAAGAGAATACTAACCCAAGAGGGAAAGGAACTTCATTCCCCCCATTAGTCATATAATACAATCCATAATTAAACAATTTCACTCTCCCAGTACTATCCAGTAGTATATTGTCTTCTGACAGAGTTCTGTGTGTTATGTTATTTTTATGAAGAAACTTCATTGCATTTGCTACTTGAACAGCTATGTTGATTATTTCTTCAAAGGAGAATTTGGATGAGTACTCTAATAGAGCTTTCCCTAGTACCTCAGCGACTACTATGATTCTTTCTGTAAAATAATGTTCAGAAATATTTTTTTAATAATGTCAACCATATTGATATACCTATGACTATTTCAGGAGGAGGTACTATAATAGAGCAAGGTGTGAATTGAACCAGTCATCTAATAGCCCAAATAGCTATTTTGAGTGCTTATCCTTTAAAATATTTATGCTTTCATCCAAGAATTTAATTAAATGAACTTATTGATGTGCGGAAGGGTAAGATTCAGTTGTTATATAAAAAGATCAATTCTAATGAAGCCTTAGTTGTTACTCTCATGACTGCTTAAGCTTAAGGTCCAGGTTTTGTCTCATGGAAGGGAGAATTAAATTATTAAAGGGTATTAAATTATGATTATTTAACATTTGAAAGTAATGGATACCATTATTTTACACTAGCTGATGCCCGCGACTTCATCCACATGGATTTAGTTTTTAAAATCCCTCGGGAACTCTTTTCTTTTCCAGGATAAAACGTCTATGTAGCCTATGTCACTCTCCCAGGTTGTCAACTACACCCATGCAAAAAGTCACGTTGATCCGTAACTCTGTTACGACGTGATTGAAGGACAAACCAACACACTTTCGCATTTATAATATTAGTAAACTTACCATGTTTCCCTCTAATAATATCCAGATATGTACACAAATTAGGATGCTCGATTGTCAACAGTATCTGGGACCGTCCTAGTATGGTCACTGAACTGGGAGTTAAAGGCAAGCCGTTACTCCCACAGGTCTCACCCGGGTGGTTCTTTGCAAAGAACGTGCATGCAGCAAACTTATAGTTCTCGTCTTCAGTCATTTTATCACTTTATTGATGAGATAGGGGCGGAAAATTTTAACGCTAAACTGTACAGTAAAATCACAAGGCGTCAAAGCGCACTTTTGAAAAGTAATACGCTCTTTGAAGATATATAATCCTGTAAATTATAACGTAGTGCTTTTAATCTCTTTGCCCTGTAAATATTCCAGAGTCATAGTAATTAGTAGGTTAGTATTCACATTCAACAAATCAATTCAATTCAATTCAACATAATCACAAGGGGCTCTAATGTTTCTAAAATCAAATCACAGGCTAAAATACTCCCTCGGAAGGACCATAGACCACGAACACTAGTGTAGGATACGAAGGACCTTTGAGTTTGACATTGACACTAGGTTAATCAAAATGACAGTCCAAAACCAACTAAAAAAGTACTCTGTGATCACAGACGTATTCGTAATTCCTAGTTCCATGGTGGTCACAGTTTTAGAATATGGGTGTCACTCCCATATTCTTAAACGTTTCCTTATGGAACACCTACGGAATTATTAAATATGACGAACACTATCCTGCGTGACACGTCGTAATTCCTCGGACGAAGTCGTAATTCCTAGGTCCATGGTGTGATACTACCGGAGTGGTCTGTGATCACTGGGCCCTATTTATCTGTGATCTATCTGTGTTCGTGGTCTATGGTAATCTTCAGTAAAGTGTATTCTCATTTCTCTTTGACCTTCCAGAACAAACTACTAAACTACTACCTATATCTGTGTTCAAGAAAGCATAGAAAGAAAGCCACTCTGTATTTTTCAGATTTCTCATTTTAAATAATTTTTTTTGATGTGATCGCTACACGAATTATTAGTAACTTCGGCCTTCAGAATAGTTTTCTAGAGATCTCGCTGTTTGAAATAACCAGACTATTTTACATAAAACGTGTCTCAGTGTCTTAGTACAGTCTTAAAATTTTCTGTCTCAAGATTCGTGATGGCTGGCGTTGAAGCACCATCAGCAAATGCTGATTCGGAAATGGAAGAGGGTGAAATAGTGGACGAGGCTGATGAGCTCTCGGACATATCCTCGGAGGAAGAGTTCTTGCTACGACAGAGATTGCAAGTGTTAGAAAATTATAACAATGTTTTGGAACGCAAGGAGGCGAAGCGGTCGTCAATTGGGTCAGGTATTTGTGTAGGATTGTAGATTTAAACTAATGTTTCTTATTTGCTTTAGGGACCTCGTGAACCATGCGGTCACGGCCACTAGCGGTCGTGGTCGCAACGTTCGTTGCAGGAGCTCAAATATCTAATTATTTGTAGAAGTGACTACCTCCCTGTTTCCTCCACCAACCAACCACCATGTTTAACAACCTCCGTGGTGTAGTGGTGAACACTGATCTTTTAAGTGGAAGGTCAATGGTTTGATTCCCTTCGGTGGCAATTTGGGAATTTATAATTTCTTAATTGTCTGCTTTGGTCTGATGGGAATGTCACCATTCGCTATCTCCATAATACAGGAGATAGAGATTTCATGTCCTCATGGGAGCTCTGTAATAGACTGCATCATATTAAAAAAAAAGTGTGTGTGTCAGCTCCGACGCACGACTGGAGTTTACTCCTTAGAACGTCGTAATGCATTCGCGGCGCTCGCTGCGTCTAGGTGCCGCTCGGACCCGATCGGTACGCGCTCGGCTTCCCGAAGCGAAAGCTCTTTTGCACGAAAACCAACCTTATTTACTCAACGTTAGGGTAGAAATTTGCATCGTTGTGAAAAACGTAACGAGGTCACGGCTTCCCTCGGAAAGCTCTTTCGCACGAAAACCAACCTTATTTACTCAACGTTAGGGTAGAAATTTGCATCGTTGTGAAAAACGTAACAAGGTCATTGATAAGTAGATTTTACTCCTCGAATTTTTCTCATACCGGGCGCCTAAAATCGATTCTTAAGGAGTAAACTCCAATTAACTCCAATAAACTCCAAAAACATTTTCAGTTCCAACAATTTGTCACAGCATGTTGTGCAAACTACACAGACATAAGTAGCCAGAATCTTGTTTAGGGTTTCTTCCTGAACAAAGTAATGGGCATATTTAAAAAAAAATAGTTTTTCTTATTTTAATTAGAACTTTATTATTATATCTATTATTATTACAATTCTCTTTATATTGCATTTGTTACTTTTAATTATTAATATTTACCCCTGAATAGATTAAGGTGTTACTTATGTTCCCTGTGATTGATTAACCTTTAGAGTGCTGTATATGTTCTTACCCTGTTGAGTATCTAGAACCATATATTATGTCCTAATAACCCTGTTGAGTGTTTAGGACCGTATATTATGTCTTAACAACCCTGTTGAGTGTCTAGTACTGTTTATTATGTCCTAATAATCCTGTCGAGTGTACAGGATCATATATATGTCCTAATAACCCTGTCAAGTGTCTAGGACCGTATATTATGTCTTATTAACCCTGTCAAGTGCCTAGGACTGTATACGTTTGAGAGAGATTCAAATGTGTTTTAAGTCTACTACTACTACAACTTGCTAATCATAGTAAATTTTTTGATTATATTTTTCACTTTATGTTGAGCAGCGACTTGTCTGTTAAATAAAATAAGCTCACTAAGTACAGTCACAAAATAACAAGAATCAAATCAGTTGAAGTGATTCTAATTAAAGTAACACTGGAGGGTACTAAATTACCATGTCTATTTGGAATAAATGCCATTGTGACAATTTTCTATATAATAGAATGAAGAATCCTGTTTGTTTATTACATACCAAAAAGTAATAAGTAAAGTAAAAGTTAAAGTAAGTAAGTTAAGTACGTATTATTACATTTTTTATTTTCATTCAAATTTAGGTTGTTTCTCATACAAAAATAGATTAGAAACGGTGGTCATTCATACGAATGATGAAATATGTTTCAATATTTAACAGAGTGCTATCAATATTAACTAAATATATAAAAAAAGGTGACTGACTGACTTATCTATCAACTCACAGCTCAAACAACTGGACAGATCGGGCCGAAATTTGGCATACAGATTGCTATTATGATGTAGGCATCCGCTAGAAAATAATTTTTGAAAATTCGACCTTTAGGCGCGCTTGCAGAGACGCCAGGTAAGTTAACCCAGGAATAAAGTAATTTTGACAGAAGCTTTATATGAAATCTGTTGACAGAAGCTTTATATGAAATCTGTCAAATCTGTTTTTTTAACCCAGAGTGAGCTGTTTTTGATGTTTCTGCAAGCGCACCTTAAGGGGATGAAATAGGGGGTTGGAAAATATGTGAATGGAACTTATTGTGCAGCCTTAACTTAAGCCGTAGGCGAAAGCTAGTGTAATTATATATTCTATTTAATTAATTTAAAGGCAAAATAATAAATAATTTGTAAATTCATTATCAACAATAATAATTGTTGTTAATTAAAGAATTATTCTTGAACAACAATGGGATTTGTTAAAGGCCCACCTTAAATTGATTTAACATAGTATTTTGTCGCCTACCTTAAGTAACTATAAAACAGTTGTTGTTTGAAAGTCAGGTTGAAAATATTGTATTAATTAGATTGCTTATTGAATGGAATTGTAATTAACTAATAATATAATTACATGTGTTTCTTATTAGATCATCATTTAACTATATCTGTGAAGAAATTAATTTGATTGAACCAACTTAAAAAAAACAAAAAGAGGAGGTTCACAATTCGACACGTATTTTTTTTTGTTTTTGTTGATGTTATTCCATATCCATCAAATCCTAACTGATTTCAATACATTTTTTTTATTTGAAATTAAGGGCATATCTGCAGGTAGGTCCCATTTAAATTTGGTGAAGATTTGATGAATTTCTTCGGAGATGGAGGACGGAACTCCTCAATGAATGAGAGGAAATTGCTCGCGATCAGAGTATGTGTAGACTTCTAACCATGCCTAGTACATAACATACAAACATAAGCTTTTCTATTTATCATCTTATTTTTACAAGCTTTTATTAATATTGCAATGTATGTTTAGGTCAAGTCTTGCAAGATGTATTAGAACCATTCCTGGTTTCTGATTGAGCTGAAAATATGCATGTACATGTAAATCGGATTACTATGCAATATTATTGTAACATGGAACTGATCTGATGATGGAGGCGGAAGATGGCTATGCGAATTCTGTAGTAAAACGATGTAACACCATGGAGTTCGGGCTCGTTTGATTCGTCTTGAGAAGTGCTCTGGTCCTAGATAATATCCAGGGTCTGATGATGAAGCTGAATGGTGGTTATGAGCACTCTGTAACGAAACTAATATTAACCATATTTAGTTAGTAAAGATCTAGGTATTCAAACCAAATAAGCAAGAAATAAATAATATTATTTCTTGCTTATTTGGTTTGAATACCTTTTTTGCTATTATTCAACCATCGGACAATCAGTCAATTTTTAACTAGGTTTGAACACCTAAAAATGCATTTTGTCTTAGCCATGGTATAAAATGGATTTTAGGTACACAACATAAAAGAGTAGAAGCATTGTGTGATCAATCCAATATTTCTGGTGCAGATGCAGATAATGGCTTTTCAAAATTGACTTTAAGGATCACAAGAGAACAGAAACATTTAAAACCTATCAAAGGAGCCATTCAACCAAAACAAAGGCGATCAAAGCAAAATGTTAAAGAAAGCTCGAAGATTAAAAGAAGAAAAAATCATCGTATTAAAAAGAAAACTACAATTATCAGCGATAGTGAAAATAGTGATGTTTCAGAAGATGAATACAGAAATAAAAGACGTAGGTTAGAAGATGCAGTTTCTTTAAGCAAGATAAAACACGACACAACAACTTTAAAAGACCGTATTACGAAAATGATATGTGGATCCAAATCAGAATGCCATCATATTGACATTCTTACTAAAATATCTGAGAGTCCAAAAGTGCCTAAAGTAGACCCACTTGAAATAGAAATTAAGAATGTACAAAATAATTTAGTTTCTGAAGAGGAATTACAGGAATCATTGCTCCCAAGTGAATCTTTAAAAGCTAATTCCAAAGAAGGTATAAAAGATGAACCTAATAAAAGTCTACAAAAAGTAGTTGTTTCTGGAATTAATGAAAGAAAAGAGGATTCACATATTGATGGCAATTCTGATGAAGACTTAGAATTACTACGACAGCTGGCATTAAAAACAAAGAATGTAAAATTAACTATGCCAAATGAGCAAATTTCGACTGAAAATAGACCAGCTGTATTATCCGAAGATGAAGATAGTGACACTGCTGAGTTGAGAATGATTTGCTTAAAATCAGCTTTTTTGAAAAAGGCTATAGAAATAAAGCAAAAGCAGAAACTACAAAAGAGACTTTCACAGTCTGCTATTGTGCCAGACGATTTTGATATACAAAAAGCTGAAAATGATATTAACGTGGATAATAATACGGACATTGAATCTGTTGATATGGATATGGGATCAGATGCTGAGGACAAAGGAAAGATTATTAATGATTGCCTTCATAAAAATGAAACGAAATCAGACAGTGTGAAAGGTGATAAAGCAATATCTGAAAAAAATGTATTTAAAGATGAAATAGATGATGATGAAGATTTATTGAGAGCAAAGTTACTTACTTCTTTAAGTAAAAATCTTCCAAATCTTGTTGAGCTAAATGTTTTAGATACTGATGTTTTAACTAAACCAGAAAATAAGACTGAAAACTCTTCAAAGACTCAACCTCAGCAAGAGGAAAAGAAGTTTATCATTCAACTTGGAGAATCTGATTCTGAAGGTGAAAATGAAGCAACAAAAAATTTGACCAAAATGCATATTAAATTATCAGAACAACAGGAATTTCAGAACAAATTAGATCTCTTCTTAAAGTCGACGCGAATGGAAGTTGAAAAAACGAAATTACCAGATGTTGTCCAGGATCCTATACAAAAACCACCTGAAAAGTTTGTCGCCAAGGTTAGAACTAAATGTAATAAACAATTTAAAATTATAATTACAAATTATACATTTAAAATCTTTTTAGGCTATGATCCATTTACCGAAATCCGAGCAGATAGAGTACAGAAACCTGGTAAAGCGAATGGCTGAATTGGAAAAATTGAAACAAGCTAGGCAAAATATAGTAGATGATAAAATGTCTATGGTAAAGGAAACTCTTAAGCCTCGGAATATGTCATTGGATGCATATAAGATAGCTTACGCTAAGAAAATAGACGATAAAATTGCTCAATCGAGGTAAAAGAAATTTTTTATTTATAATATTTTAAAAGATGTGTTTATTTATTAAATAATGTTAAAATATTTATTCCATAGGAAGAAGATCGCAGATGAATCAGAAAAAATGCTTAAATTAAAGGAAGAAGCTACAAAATTATCCCAGCGATATAAAATTGTTGCTACAGAACTGCGGAATATCGCTACAGCTATAACAATAAATAAAAAACAGCAAAGAGTAGTACAGAATAGTTTATCTAAAATAAGACATCAACATCAAATGTTGATAAAAAGGTATATTCTTGTATTAAGTCTCAAGTAATTTTTCTCATTATAATACATTAATTTGTAAATTGTATGATTTTCAGTTCACCAAGTAAACATTCCAGCAGCCAAAATATACGAATAGGTCGACCGTTTGATAAAATGACTGCTTCAGCTAAATTGCAAAAAGAAAATGATCCCTCAAAAGAGGAACACAAAAATCCCTCCATTTTAAAATCGGTCAAAGTCAGTGTCGTTAATAACCTTAGCAACGACAGTACAGTTCATCCGAGACTATCAGTCCAAGTAGATATAAGTAACAATAAGAAAGTCGTTAAAGTGCCAAAGAGTCCGCCAAAAGACAGAGTGGTCGATATCATGAAGATAAGTCCCGAAGAAAAGGTTATCAATGAGGAATTAGTTAATAAGCCAATACTGGAAAACGACACAAGAAAAAGAAGTAAAGATGAGGCTGAAACCAACAATGTGGTTGCGATGGCTGTAAATGATTATAAATCACCATTAGATTCTTTACAGTGCAAAAAGTAAGTAAACCAATTTCTAAAATATATTAATATATATAATAAATTAATTTTCTTTCTTTCTTTCTTCTAATATTAAACTATAAATATCAGTAAACGTTTTCTAAATTTTTATTTCTGTCTGTTTCAACTAAACCGACTTTGACGGGATATTCACAGGCAAGCCGAGAATTACCCATACAAAGATTGACTAAAGCAATTTTTTTAACTTTTAGTCAGGGCTCAGTATTACTTCCGAATTTTCTTCATTAGTTAAAAGATAAAGAGAAGTTGTAAGAAGTTTATTTGATACTAATATAGTTTATATATGATTGTAAACTAGCGGCACGCTATGATGGCCGGTTTGACGTTTGTCCGCTCATGAAGTTCCGTATTAATTGATAACGACTTTGAAGGAAATAATTGTATTACTTTATTGACGATAGTGATGTGCAGAGATTCATAAATTTTATCGAATGTAGTTTTAGGTTTAGGACTCAAAATTTATTTATTAAATTGATTTCTAAAATGTATACAAGTGTAGAAAAATCAGTTTGCACCATTTAAGGGGTGAATGTACTTGTGAATATGAACAATTTTCACTATGTGGACAAACCTCTGAAATCGCAAAAAAATATCAGCTGTTTCATACAAAAGGTAAAATTTTTATTTTTATATGATATATACCACAACTCGGCATTTGGTTTTCTAAATTGAAAATTTTTAAAAATGGAATCTAATACGATCGTCACATAGGATCGCTGGCTAGCACAACTACTACCTCCGGCAAACTCGCGTCAATGCTCAATGCAAAACAAAGCAGTTTCGAATTGACGTTGCTTCGAAAAGTATAAACTGTCAGTGCAATGCGATTGTGATATAGTTTTGACCTGGCTTTGGATTTCAAATATTGATACTGCATTACTGTTGACCCTTGCTCGTTAATTTGGACTCTGTTCAAGCCCTTTGTTGTGGATTTCGTCGATATGACCGAACGTACGCAGAGAACTGTTCTAAATAGTCAGACACGTGAGTTCGTAATACGCCTTCGTAACTATTTCGATCGTGAAGCTCAAAATGGAGGGCCAATTTTACCTATAACGTCAGTGGTTGAACGCGTAGCTGATGCGCTTAATATTGGACAACGAACTGTTAGACGGATAACTAAAAAAAAATATGGCGAGACTGCCACAGAAGAAAATAAACTTCACACACCAAAAAAGAGAAAACGAGCAAAATCAGTCGTAGGCATCGATAGCTTTGATGCCGATGCTATCCGAAGACATGTTTACGGCTACTATTTACAGAAGGAGTATCCAACAAGAAAAAAGTTGGTGCATTCACTGAAGGAAGCTGGATTATTCTTCGGTGGGGAAAGTTCTTTAACGAAGATTTTGAAGACCATTGGATTTCGATACAAAAAATGTAACAAACGCAAAATATTGATGGAAAGATTTGATATAGCGATGGCAAGGTATACTTTTTTACGGCAAGTGAAAGAAATCAAAAATTGGCAAAATGTTGTGTTCTTGGATGAAACATGGCTTAATGCTAACCATACTGTAGGCCGTTCTTGGAACGATGACACAGCAGCATCTACTTCCAAAGTTCCTGTAGGAAAAGGATCGCGACTTATAATTTGTCACGCCGGAACCATCAACGGGTTTGTCGAAGGTTCTCTCATGGCTTTTGCGTCAAAAACCACTGGAGACTATCATGAAGACATGAATGGAGAAAAGTTTACTGAATGGTTTACCTCAATGTTGTGTAGCCTCCCTGAACCATCTATTATAATTATGGACAACGCCCCATACCACTCGATGCAAATTGACAAGCCACCTGCCCAATCCCAAAAGAAAGCTGATATCGTCGCATGGCTTCGTAAAAATGGCGTAGATGCAAACATGAATATGTTAAAAGCGGAATTAGTACGTCTTTTAAAAGAAAACAAACCAACCAAGATCCGATACGTCATTGACGAAATAGCATTAGAACATGGGCACAGAGTTATACGGTTACCGCCTTACCATTGTGAGTATAATGCGATTGAGTTGGTGTGGGCTCAAATTAAGGGATATGCTGCAAGACACAATACAGAACCCCCATTTACCACAAAAAAAATGCTAAAATTATTAGAAGAAGCTTGTGAACATGTGACTAAAGGAGACTGGGAAAAGGTTGTGAATAGAACTGTTAAATGAATAAGGGAAGATTATGAAAGAGATGTGAAAATAGATAATATTATAGAAAACGAACATATAATTATTAATGTAGGTGATGATAGCAGTGACGACAGTGAAAATAGTAGTATGGACGAATCTGATTAATTATGGCCTTTTGTGGCACCTTTTTTGGTATCTTTTGTATTCATATGTTTCTTGTGTGCATATAAAGTATGTATATTCATTTTCATTCAAATATTCAGTTCGTTCAAATAAATTAAATAAACATATACATTTTTGTTTTATTAAACCTATTTAATCAGGTACAAAAACAAAACTTAATTGTTTTTTGTTCGAGAATAAATTGACATTCCACATCACTATTGTAATGTGTCAAACCGGCCATCATAGCGTGCCGCTAGTGTAATAACATTGTGAAATTAGCGACATTCACTAGTAGATGCCAAATATTTGCATGTGCATCTGATTTCCGAACTAGTTAAAACTTTTTCTCGGAAAACAGGGAACAAATATGTGGATAGCCACATGCGTACAAACATCGCCGGCCTGCGCTGCGATGTAAGTATGCATCAAAACTGTCCACGGGTGTTATTAACTCTGCAATAACTGTTCTAAACTGAATACTTTTCAGCTGGGAAGAAGACCCCAATGGTGTCCTGTGCCCTTTCGAGGTTAGCGGCAGTTGCAGGGATCCCGATTGCAAATACCTCCACCTCAAATCCCACAAAACCGAATGACACTACACTAAACACACACACGTATGCAGACACTGCCATACCTTCACAAATACTGACACACGTTACTTATTAGCCGCCTTAGTCTTCCACCTTCCACGCACTATCCTATTTACTTCGATCGGCTCTGGAGATATTACGTGTAAAGTATTTTATATGCATTTTTCCCATATACACATTTTTTTTTCTTAATGCATGTCCTGCTGTTCGCAGATATTTTTATTTTATGATTTTTCGTAACTTCAGATTTTATTTTATACTGCAATTACATTAATGAATTTTATGCTGCATTCATTGCCATTCCTAAAGATTACAACCATTATTTTTAGTGTAAGAATAATTATTTATTGTTCCTCATTCTATATTAGTGTTCTAACACATTTACTTAAGCATTGGCAGATAAATGATCATTATAATAGATAATAGACCACATAGCATTAGCGAACCCAGTTATGTTCAGAAAAAATGAACTGATTGCAATAAATTGTAGAAATTAGCCACTTGTGGAAATGCTAAGCAAATTTATTCAAGTGCAAGTTTATTCTCTGCGACGTTAATGTAAATATTATTTTTAACTAAACCTACAAGAAATCGACAGCGAATTGCACGGTGTTTTAATTTTGCTTCAAACACTTGTGTATATTTGCGGGTTCGGTCTTGAGCTTTCAGATATCTGCCGATACTTATATTGAAAAAAAACTTTAATTTCACTGACAATAAATATTTTGGCATCAAAATTATAATTTGTCGTGCATTCTAGAAATTGCTATTTACATTAATCTATGCCATTCTAGTTGCCGTTGACAGTCGGACAGCGTAGCTTCAGGAGTGGTAAGTGACGAACCTTTACACTAGTGATCTAAAGTAGTGATTATCGCCTTGACATTTCGGTCCAGTGTGCTTGGATCCTCGTGCCGTATGCTGCTTTAAGGGTAAACTGTGTTTGTGGACTACTCATATCGATTTAAGTTATTTTATCCAGTTTATTTTATCTATTCATTTGATTATTGAAATATTGTACATTATGTAAAATAAAAGAGTTATTAATAAAGTTATTTAAAATATTGTAAAAATTGTCTTTTTTTAAGGTTTACTACACTTCTTTCTACATGTGGGACGTTTGTGACGCGGGAGCTGCCCACGTTCCCTGCACGCGTCGCTTGGTCCCAGTCAGCGTCTAATCGACGCATGCGGGGAACTCTACCAGCTCCCCGCTCCTCATACGCCACCCGCACTCCTGTTTTGTCAGACAATAAAGCCTACCTTTCACTATGGGATATAATATAATATATATTAGCCCGAGATATTAATTAATATCGCTTGCCTTGCTTTGAAATGGCACCTTTACACTTGAATATAATATATATTTTTTTATAATATATTTTCATTGCAAACTATAAATATTTTTTCGACCGACTGAGTGATATTTTCAAGGATATAATATATCTCCGCACCCCGCACACAGCTCACCCCCCTGCGACCCGCGGCCGCGTTATTTGATTGGCGGATTCAGTGACGATCGTTACTTAACTGGTCGATAAAATATATCGTATAGTGTAAACGTCAATCGCGAGATGTAATTTATATTTTGGGATGTAATTTATATTATATCCCATAGTGAAAAGTCAGCTTAAATAATGTCTAATTATTATCTACCTTCTAGAGTCCGCGCCACGAAAGAAGGCCCATAGAGGCAGCGCTAGTAGTCGTATGTTTAAGGAATTATTGTATGTAAAATCTATTGGTTCCACCTGCTTGCCGTGGGACTTCTTTCGTGGCGCGGACTCTACCTAGTCTTCTTTTGGTCCAATCACTCAACTGGGTCAAATTCAAGTACGTACGTACGTACGTTTCTCTAATTTACAAGAGAGTCGGACAGATAGATCTGTACGGAATAAGGATGTACCTACAGATCATTCAGTATGAAATTTTTTTGAGCTACCTACTACTTATAAAAGTTAGTTTGGTTAAATAAAATAAGCTGAATACAAAGAGACATTTTATTTCGGACATTGTAAAATAAAGTACCGGTTCACTTCTTTCATCACAATGAAACATTTATATAGACAAAAATACGTATATTCTGGAATCAAATTCGATATAATTATAAACCTTATTTATAGATAAATAAGAATCACAATGAAATGACTAGATACAAACAGCTATTTTGGTACACACCATAGAACAACTGTGGGCGTATAGATGTGAAAGAACTAATAATTATTAGAATTATGTTGTATGTATTAGAATATTAATTATTTATGGGTTTTTAAATTGTTACATTAAAAATTATATTTTACTCTCTTATATAAAAAATTTTTAAAAATTCATAAGATTGTTTGGTGTTTCCAAAGCTCAATTAATTTATACGAACCAACGAAATAAATTACGCCGGTTCTTTATTTATGTAAAACTTTAGGCCGCGTCCATTCTTCAGGGTCTTCACCGTTTAATCTTCAAATAAGATTTTTAATTATTTTTTTTCATAAAAGACAATGTAGTTACTTACACCTTCTATGACATTAAGTTAAACTGAGTTCTTTCAGTGTAGAAGCGGCCTTATAAACCAGTGGCTATAAATACAGTTAGAGATACCTTTAGGTGTTAAAATTATCCACAAAAAGGTACAAAACGGCCCACAGTTAAGCGCCTGTCCAGATGAGGCGTTTTACGCGCGAGTCGACTCGCGCGTAGACACTCGCGCGTTCCCGAGATACTAGAGCTACATATATTCCGTCCAGATAATGACGCGCGTTTCCTCACTCGCGCGTAAGACGCTGGTAACGTGTGAGACTCGACTCGCGCGTTCTACGCGCGAGTCGAGATACTCGGGCGCCAATACTGCGTCCAGTACTACGCGCGAATCCGTAGCGAGTGGACGTATTACAAAATGGAGCGTGATAACTTCGATAACGAACTTTTTATAGACGAGATTGAAAAAAGAGTAGCCATATGGGATATGGATATTTTGACATGGAGTTAAATCTTCTTGAATAATTTCTAGTAAATCATCAAACGATGTTACTGACATTCGAAAGTAGTTGAAAAATTTTTCGCTGTGTTCTCTGAGTTTTGGGTATAATGATATGAACATACTATGCGTCATTCTGTCACGTAGAATTGGAAGCACCTTAAATCGTCGACTTACTCTTCCTTTACGTCGTTTCCATCGAAGGTATGCAAGCCACAACACAATCACTGTATCCGAGTCCATGTTTATAACTGAATCCCTCCCAGTGTAGGAACGCGCGTAAAACGTGATATCTGGACGCAATATAAATTGAAACGCGAGAGTTCACTCGCGCGTAAAACGCATCATCTGGACAGGCTCTAAGAACATTACAGACTTTAGATAAACATGATTACGAAGGTAGACTTATAACTTGACCGTAAACAGCTGATCTTATCTAAAGGCAATAATGTACCCATACAAGGAGAGTGACAGAAATACAACACCGTAAATAAATGATCTCGTTAACACGTTACAGGAAATTATCTATCTATTGGTAGTAACGATATAGATTATATTTAGATATGGAATCACGTATATCTATGTTTACATCATAAGTTTTATCATACTAAAAGTTTTTCTTTTTAACAAGAATAAAATCCAGGAACAGCCACGTTATCATTTATTCTCTTTTATTAAATACCAAATTACGCCTTTTTACACCCTGAGATTTTTAAAATAAACGGAATTTGTTGCACAACTGAAGTGTTTCCGCTTAGGTAGTCACTAGTTACACACGTGGACAAGTCTCGTCTTTTCTCGCTATAACATACTTACGCAAGCAGAAGGTAGGTACTTATGGTTTTTGTATCTAGTAGGTAGGTATCTAGTGCCAATCTAGCGTTTACCATCATCATAAGCAACATGTTCAAAAGCACTAAGGCCTCTCTTAGGGTACGGCCAATGTTGCCAATAACTGCCTGATGACCGGTCGGTCATCCGCCAAATGGGACGTTCACTGCCACTTCAACGTGCTAGCCCTACATCGCTCGGTAACTTTAGTTATTGAGAGACTACGTACCTCCATAGCACGCTATTAGCTAGTTTGCGAGTTTGTGGTAAGTATTCCAGTCATCAATAAATTATTGTAAGACTATCGAGGAAGGTATAGGTACATTTTACTTCCATAGTTAGGACAGACTGATCAAAGACTGGGTCTTCTAGAGATAAGCTATGATAAATAAATCTATCTTATGGCGGGCCTCTCCGCATAAGAAAACTCGCGTACCTGACTAATACCTACTAAAATGTAATGATCAACGCAAAGCTCGCAATGTGGCCTGTTATAATTCGTGCGAGTTTTAGGGGTCTATTGTAAGTTATTATTGCTGAAATGTAAACGAGACAAAAGTTTGGGATAGAACTTAGACGCAGGCGTTACTTTGCTGAAATCCATGATATCTACCTACACAAAGAACAACACATTTATTTTGCTATACCTACTCCGCCAAACTAATATAATCTGTATGGTAAAACACACCTACTGCTTGACCTCCCGCCCACAAACATTCCCTTTATATGTTTTTGCTTCCGCCACAAGAAATTGAAATAACAAGCAACCGAGCAAGAACCACGCACAACCCAACATGCAACACCCCCACTGATATAAATGTAGAACCTACCAGTATCTACCTACACACAAACTCACTAAAATAAATTTTAGGATTTTCTAAAATAACTGCACGTTGATTGTGAATTATATAGTCAATGTCTCCTGAAGATGTGTGTTGGAGTGAAACGTGGGTAGCGTGTATTTTATTATGTTTGTGGAGTGTTGCGTGTGGTTTTGTGTTTTCCTTGCTGAGTTTCTACTGGCGGGAGGGCACGCGGTATATAGCACGTGCAAGACAAGTTGTACCTACCATAGGTACCTACAGCGTTTCGCCAAAGCCCGTGAAGCTACTAATTCAGCGATAGACCTAAGTAACCGCGAAATGTGAGCGCTTACTTTTTTAAGGCCTCGGTACCACTTAATTAGGGCCAGGTACGTCAGGTGGGTAAAGGCTTAGGTAAAAAACTTGCCCACCAAAAAAGTAAAGGGTGGCACAAGTCAATAGCTACAATATCTACTTAAAGGTGGCATCCATGAGTAAGGCTAAGGATCGAATTTCATTAAAAAGTCAAAGTATAGCTTTTCGTGGTGGTCAAATTGAGTTAAATTTTAACCTAACGTAAGTCGCATGATATACCTACTTACAACTGGCCTTTAATCGCAGTGACTGTGGGGTTCGCACGAGCTTGCATATCTCGATAACGTTGATCGATTTTGAGTATCGAAACAATAAAGTCAAAGTAAAAAGTAGGTAGGAAGGTACCTACCTAATAATATAAAAAACTAAATAGTTGGGTTGAGTTTATCGTTTGAGTGTATCGGTAGTATCTGCCTATCTGCTAAATGTAGAACCAGCTATTGCTGCACCCGGTTAGGCACACAGAACATCGCCAGGATCTTCGCCTCGAGGCCTGTACCTGCCCTAGATTGACTGAAGGCCCATATTGTTGAATGAGCGATTCTGAAAAATCTTTGGCTTAGGGCTCGTTTCTGGAGACCTTGCGCGACGCGTGGTGCGTCGCGTCGCGCGGGCGTCGCCGCATACTATGCCAGAACGCTTCTGCAAGAACTCTCTCATACTTGGCCAAGTATGATAGCGTTCTGAGAGCCAAGTATGAGAGCCATATGTTTGCGTTAACCGCGTGATGTAACGCAGGACGCGCCGCGTCTCCTGAAACGAGCCCTTAAAGGCTTTAGCTCCTTTTTAGTTGACGTTACAGTGCGTGTAAAGATGTACAAGTTCGCACTAGGGGTACAGCAAGTGGTGTATTGTGCGTGTTTAGATCATATCAGCGGCGTCTATCTGAGCGTGTGCCACATGGCGACGGCCTTGCGCGTCTCCTGCGCCATCTGCGCCCAGTGGCGGCCCTCCGCGGCCGGCTCCGTCGCGCCCACGCAGCACCAGCCCACCACCAGCGCGTTGCTGCCGCCCGTCACTACGCACACCTGACCAACATAATATAATATAGCGAATCCATGCTAAAGCGGAGCGATCTCCGTACCTACTTTTTCTTTTTCTTTATCAACCGATAGACGTCCACTGATGGACAAAGGTCTCTTGCATAGACTTCCACAGGCCTCGGTCTTGCACCGCCTGAATCCAGCGGCTCCCTGCGACTCATTTGATGTCTTGTGCGAATATCCATTGCAAAGGTTTTGCCCATAATGACCACGCTGGGCAGGCGTGTTGGTCATCGCAGGGCTAGACTGATCGCACCGGTGTCACTGCTGCCCGACACCGGCCTGTGCCATTTGCTCAGTCTAGCCGGTATGAAATGGGTTATACCGCCATTTGTCGGTTGTCAGAGCCTCGTCAGTAGACTAACAGGGGGCACCCCGGGCAGGTGAGGTTGACGTTTGGAGCGCTAGATGGAGGTGCGGTCCCTTACCCCCCCCCCCCCCCCCCCGTACCTACTGACTTCGTTTAATTCATTTAAGAGGAAACTGTACACAAAATATGGCATACAAGCACTTTCACCAACAAAGTCGTGTAGCGAAAATATACATCGATGAGCGTGAAACACTGAGTGAGCAAAAATAGTTCAATACGAGTCATAATAAGCTCGCTCGGAAGTGGCGTTAAGGCAGTTGTCAAAACTCTTTTTTACACAAACCTATTTTGTCTATAGGTACCTAGGCACACAGAAACCGTTCCGCTAGCCATTTCCCGTCATATTATTGAGTTGGGATTGTTAAATCTCACCTCAATGGAAGCCTCGTGTAAATTAGATGAGGGCAGACTGAAGGAGAGCGCTTCATTCCACACGGGGTTGTTGATCTCTTTCCTGTTGGTCTTCTTCTTTTTGACCCGTTTCCCGTTCACCAGCAAGTATACTTTCACGTAAACATCTGGAAGCAAACATCACGGTTCAAGTTCAAGGCTTTCTGCCATTGGCAGAAATTTCCTCGCTGAGATTCCGTTGAAGGAAAGTAGGAGGCAGAGAACAATTTTTGCTATCTATTGGTTACATAGAATAGAATAGAATAGAATAGAAATGTTTTTTATTCAAATAAACTTTTTTACAAGTGCTTTTGAATCGTCGATGAGTCTACCAGTGGTTCGGAATGCCGTTCCTGCCGAGAAGAACCAGCAAGAAACTCGGCAGTTGCTCTTTTCAAAACAAGTTTACAATTCAATAGAATAGTTGTACAGTTTAATTATCACCTGCTGTCTCATGCATCGCTGGAACGAATTATGTCCACGCTTTTTTATCATCTAAATAGTCTTCAGTTGCATAATATGCTTTTTTCATGAGATTAGTTTTAACTGATTTCTTAAACTTGGGTAAAGGCAAGTCTAAGATCGACTGTGGAATTTTATTATAAAACGTCACGCCCATTCCCACAAATGCTGCATAGCTGTTCCTTTGATGGTCGTCGTTCCTGGGATATCAGCGTGAATATATACCTATTATAGTGTAGATATTCTGGCAGGTCATATAATTGAATTACCATAAGTAATAAGTACTTAAACTATCCTTACCTTCGTGTGGTGGTAGTTAGTTCCTTTTAACTTTAAAACCACAACAGATAGGTAGCCCATTTCACAGAACGCTAATGGGATAGAGACAAAAAAACTTGTACCTCGCGTGTAATACCTCGGGGGGATGCCCCGTCGCTCACGTCCGCAGGAACTGGGGGATGCCCCGTCGCTCACGTCCGCAGGAACTGGGGGATGCCCCGTCGCTCACGTCCGCAGGAACTGGGGGATGCCCCGTCGCTCACGTCCGCAGGAACTGGGGGATGCCCCGCCGCTCACGTCCGCAGGAACTACCTTTCACTTCCCTGCACGTGTCCCCCGGGTGGTGCTAAACGAGCGACGAACTAGACGGCGTAACATAACAAAAAAAAACGCCATACGATAAAAAAAAAAGTACCTCGTGTGGTCGATCCCAAGACAGGTTAACCCAGAGTTTCGCATATGGACTTGAATTCCTAGGGGTTGTTATACAGAGTGGCATTACATACCTAAAGCATCCTTTCCTTCCTGTGGTGGCAATAAGTTCCTCGCCTTCAAGACCACCACGGTTAGCCGTTCCGCTGAAGGCAAGTATGAGAGAGAGAGCAATAGTTCCTGAAGCTCCTCTGGTGGTCTTCGTTCCCGGGACAGTTCTGCCCAGACCTCTGCGCCCCCGGCTACTTCGACGCGGGACAGAGGAACCTTGGCTGAGCCCATCACTTCGTTGCGAGAGAATCTAAAAATACAGAATAACTACTTATTATAGTTCGTTTATGTATAATGAATTTAGAAAAAGTAAAAACAAAATAATGTTAAAATCAAACAAAATAATGTTAAACTCAACAAAATAATGTTAAAATACCTCCGTACCTGTCATAATCAAAAACTTGAAGCAATAGCGTCTTGTCAGTGAGCTCATCGTGTGACACGGGGAACTTGAAGTGCTGGTCGAAGAAGGGGTTCGCCTCGTTTCTGTGCACAGGGGTCTGTCTCACGCGGTTATCCACTTCGGGCAATAGGCTCACTCGGACGTAGGGGTCGTTGAAACCCCCCGCTTCGTAGCCGGCTAGATCATGTGCTGAAAAACATATAAACACATTCCATCATCATCTTTAAAGTCCATTTTTCCTTTGCTGTCTTAAAAGATAAACAAATCGCATATGGCTAAGTATGAAAGCCTTTGTGTTGAACGCCGCGGGCGCCGCGGCGGGCACCGAGGTCACACGCCGCGCGACGCAAGCATTTATGGCCAAGTATGAGAGCGTTCATGCAGAAGCGCCCTATAAAATATCATAAAGGTACCCTTACCTACGCATTTCCGCGAGAAAAATCTTGTTTACTATCCGCGCGCAAGTTTGCCGATGACTACCCTACTACTACCTAAATTTTTGAAAAAAATATTTTTAAACATTTTTCCGGCTCTTTAAATTAACGCATACCATGCAAGCTTAATTTAATCTTATAATAATTATTAACTATTCATTCCCATAAAGTGTTCGATTCGCATGACGGGAAATTTAGTGTTACCGGCTCGCGGACCATTATGACAAATAAGGAAAAATAGACTATAAAATATCTATTCAGCCTGTTGCAATCCACTAGTACAGACCTAAGGCCTCTTCACTTGCGCGCCATAGTAACGTATGAAAGTAATCCTGCCGAATAGGATAGCGAGTCAACACATTTCGTTGTTAGTTAATTGGCCTGTACCGAAGAGACCAAACCACCAAACAGAAGGTAACAAAGAGAGATCATGCCACCAACCACCATACCAATATTCGGCTTTCATCAAAAACCTCAACATTTCCAAGAGCCTCTTAGGCCATATATTGTAGAAACGCACGATCAAATCCGGTTATAAAACTTGTAAAAATATTTGTACAACCTGAAAAATAGAATCAGTTGACCGTACATGCCTGATAAAGTGATAATGCCCATGTTAAGTCTCCAAATAAACAACGCCTGTACAAACTTCCAGGATAAATGGATTAGCGTGGGCATAACATTACGTGTTAAATATAAATTCGTGCAAAGCGTGTGAGTTTTAATGTGGTTTTAATATTTAGGTACTACTTGTAACTCACTCGTAACGATGTCATTTTGCTTTTTCAACCTTTTGGGATGCATTTGGAATCTTCCAGCCCCCAATAAATGTTTTCGTAAACAATTTTATTATTTCCTACCTACTTACCTACTTAAAATTATCTTACTTCCATAATGGGGTAGGTATGTATATTGAAAAATTTTAAATTATCGACACTTAAAAAGTAATCTCCTTTGAGGGTGGAATTTTTTAAAACTTTCAAACACGTATTTCCTCATTTTGAAAACCCGAATGCCAAGTTTCATGGATATATTGGATATAACTTGAAAGATGACGGACTTTCATACAAACTTTCGTCCCCTATTTAACCCTCTTTTGGGAGTTGAATTTAAAAAATCCTTTCTTAGTGGATGCCTACGTCATAAAAGGAACCTACTGTCAAAATTTAAGTTTCTAACTCCTATGGTTTAGGCTGTGCGTTGATATCTGTCAGTCAAACGTTACATACCTACCTGTTTTGAAATGTTTTGAAAATAAATTAAGAATGATTTTATACTTTGACTTCCAAGTGGAATAGAATTCGTTAAATTTTTAACGTAGGTAGGTAATTAATCGTAGGAAAAGCTTTTTTGGTTGCATATTTTATGAGACACCCAGAAACTTAGGTCGATATTATAGGTCTGTAATCTGTATAATAATAACCTAGCTACGCGCTATTTTTAACATGAAAAAACATTCAAAATTATTTATTTCACGTAGGCCAGCCTGTGGCTCTTATTACAAGTCATGACTCTACCGCCGCCGGTTCGGAAAGCGGATTCTGCTGAGAAGAGCCGGCAAGAAACTCAGCAGTTGCTCTTTTCAAAATAATCATTTTACAATATTATTATGAAGCTATTACATTGTAATAAGTTTTTTATACCCGACCCTCTCGTGCTCATATCCAAAACCCCGAAAACTTCCAACTCGAACTGCAGAACCGATTTGATTGCCTAGCAGACTGTGTTTCAGTGGACGATCAACAGGTTCGTGGAAACTGTCCATACTGTGGGGTCTAAGTTCTTTAAGACCCATCGCAGGAAAAGAACCGAAAAGTTCTCTGACCATACTCTCAAGCTCATGGCGGGAGACAAGAGATGAGGCTGCAGTCATCGGTAGACGCGGCTGCCTACCGACGGATTAATAGGCAGATCTCTAAGGCACAAACTCGCGACCTTCGGGTCTTTAATACCAAGTGTATTAAAGATACCATCGAGCGGAACAAAGGCTCAAAAGTGTTCGCGAGAGATCTGTCTATCGGACAGAGCCAGCTGACGCGGCTTAAAACTGATGACGGTCGTCTCGTCTCTTCTCGACCTGAGATTTTGGGAGAGGTCGAGAAGTTCTATGGGCAGTTATATACCACGACACAAAAACCTGTTGAGGATTTGGCCAAAGATCCCAGAGCCAAACTGACCCGACACTATACCGAAGATATCCCGGACGTCAGCCTATACGAGATTAGAATGGCTCTTAAACAGCTCAAGAACAACAAGGCGCCAGGTGATGACGGAATCACTGCGGAACTCCTGAAAGCGGGTGGAAAACCGGTACTTAAGATCTTTCAGCGATTGTTCAATTCCGTCATTCACGAGGGTATAACGCTGGAAGCATGGCACAGGAGCGTGGTGGTCCTGTTCTTCAAAAAGGGTGATAATACCTTGCTGAAGAATTATAGACCCATCTCGCTGCTGAGTCAGGTTTACAAGTTGTTCTCGAGAGTCATTACGAATCGTCTCGCTCGTAGGTTTGACGACTTCCAGCCTCCCGAACAAGCCGGATTCCGAAAAGGCTTTGGTACCATAGATCACATTCATACGCTGCGGCAGGTTATACAGAAGACGGAAGAGTATAACCGGCCACTTTGCTTAGCGTTTGTGGACTATGAGAAAGCCTTTGATTCGGTGGAAACTTGGGCTGTATTGAGGTCGCTGCAGAGATGCCGGATTGACTACCGGTATATCCAAGTGTTGAAGTGCTTGTACGAAAACGCCACTATGTCAGTACGTATACAGGACCAGACTACGAGACCAATCCACTTGCAGCGTGGAGTGCGACAGGGAGATGTAATCTCCCCGAAGCTATTTACCGCTGCGTTGGAGGACGTCTTTAAGCTTCTGGATTGGAACGGACTTGGCATCAACATAAACGGCGAGTACATCACTCACCTGCGATTTGCCGATGACATAGTAATCATGGCAGAGACTCTGAGAGATCTCAATACAATGCTCAATGATCTCAGCAGGGTTTCTCAACAGGTGGGCCTGAAAATGAACATGAGCAAGACGAAAATCATGTCCAATGCTCATGCTCCGCTCCACCCAGTAATCGTTGAGAACTCTGCGCTCGAAATTGTAGACGAGTATATATACCTGGGACATACAGTCCAGCTAGGTAGGTCCAATTTCGAGAAAGAGATTAACCGCCGAATCCAACTCGGCTGGGCAGCGTTCGGGAAGCTCCGAGATGTCTTCTCGTCCAAAATCCCTCAGTGCCTGAAGACTCAAGTCTTCGAACAGTGCGTGTTGCCAGTGATGACTTACGGATCCGAGACATGGTCGCTAACTATGGGCCTCATAAGAAGGCTCAGGGTCACCCAGCGAGCGATGGAGAGAGCAATGCTCGGTATATCTTTGCGAGATCAAATCAGAAATGAGGAGATTCGTAGGAGAACCAAAGTCACCGACATAGCTCAGCGTGTCGCGAAACTGAAGTGGAAATGGGCGGGGCACATAGTTCGAAGAACTGATGGTCGTTGGGGTCCCAAGGTGTTGGAGTGGCGACCCCGCACCGGGAAACGCAGTGTTGGCAGACCCCCCACCAGGTGGACCGACGACATCAAACGAGTCGCAGGGAGCCGCTGGATTCAAGCGGCGCAAGACCGAAGCCTGTGGAAGTCCATGCAGGAGACCTTTGTCCAGCAGTGGACGTCTATAGGTTGATAAAGAAGAAGAAGAAGATTGTGATGACAGCAGCCACAGGCGCCCCATGCCTTGCGTTCAGTGTAACATCCTTTGTAAGAGATGCCGCAGGAGGATATAGCAGCAAAATTAGTACTGATTTTATCAAATAAAAATTTGATATAGGTTTATCGTAAGTCGTAACATGTAACATCGCTCGCTGTCGCGGATTGTGTCATAAACAGCATTCTCAAGTTTCTCAAGTTAATAATATGCGGCAAGCATAGAGAGAGAGCGAGAGAGGGAGAGTGAAAGAAAGGAAAATGATCAAATAAAAGTAACATACCTTCAATCAAATGTACTTCAAGGTCCGACCTATCGAAGTCGTATTTGAGACGCAGATGGATCCTTCCTAGCGACGGCCCGGCGCCCTCTAGCTCGATGACGAGAGGCGCCTCTCTCTTGGTGTAGAGATCTGGCTGGAGGGCCCCTAGAGCGCTGATCGCGGCGCCAGCTCCTGGACTAAGAGGGGCGCCGCTACTGCTTTCTACTAAGGAATTGCTTCTGTCTATTCTTCTGAAAACAATATAAAGCAACATGAGTATCCTTACTAATATTATAAATGCGAAAGTGTGGTTGTTTGTTCGGTTATCCTTCAATCAGGCAGCAACAGAACAAAATGGAGGGTTCCCGCGCGATTTTTAAAAACCTCCACGTGGATGAACTTTTTGGGATGCGAGCTCTTACGTAGCTCTGAAAAGTTGTGGGCCTGGGATTCAAGCCACTGAGCCTGCAAAAAGTAGGTTGAGCATTGAACTACTGAGCTATCATCGCTTTAAAATTTGGATTCGTGAAAAACAATGATTAAGATTATTTAAGATGTTCATTTAAATAAATAAGTCTTGAGGTAAAAAAAAACTTGAGAGGTGTTCAGATGGAACGTAGTTCCTTTCGATTACATTGTGTTCGGTATTTTCGCGATACAACACGGCGTCTCCGTAGCCTAGTGGCTCCGGCAGTCGCCTAATAGTTCACAGTCGATGGTTCGAATGCTAGCTCGACAGACCGAATTTTCCATTTTCAATTTTATTTTAAACAATTTCTACATGTGGAACCTTTCCCTAATTTTTTAAGTTATAAAAAATTAGGGAAAAATTCCACATGTAGAAACTATTTAAAATAAGATTGAAAATAGAAAATTCAGTCTCGAGCTGGGATTCGAACCATCGACTGTGAACTATTAGGCGACTGCCGGAGCCACTAGGCCACGCAGACGCCGTGTTGTATCGCGAAAATACCGAACACAATGCAAAATTCACATTCAACAAAAAAGTGTCGGTTTCAAAAATGTGTCGAGTGTCGGCTCCTTAATTTTTTCCGTCTAGCCCCCTTCCGTACCGCGCGATAAGGAACTACGTTCCAATATAAATAATTGATATCGATTATTTATTAATCGTTTGTATTATTTCACACTGCGTCGTCATCGAGCCGATACCATTAATATTTGAGCAGGTTATGTGACGGAAATAATTCAGGGGTTTAATAATGTAAGCACGTCGCGCGCACTAACCTTTAATATTTCAGTGACACGTGAAACGGTGACCTCATGTTGACAGACTCATTTTGATTACGTGCTTTCTAAAATTGATTGGAAAGTTTTTAGTTTACACTGCTACATCGAATACTAACACGGGCAAAAAAATTACCCGTGCTAGTAAAAAGACTGGCTAACGAACGATCTACAACACAGTGTAGATTTGTGTAGATAAGGCTTGGAGTACTCGCTACGTAGCGACACGTAGCGAGTACTCCCAGCGTAGCAACCTTGGTGTACTCGCTACGTCGTAGAGTCGTTTCACTATTTTATTATTAGGTTACTTTACTACGAACATTTGAAATATTGTTCAACTAAAACTAAGGGAGAAAAGTGAGAGTTTATGAAGTGTTGATATTAAAATATTGATTGGTAAAAAATTCATTTCCATGTCAGTCTTACTATTGATACCACTGATGAATTGAAGAATTTGCTTTTCGAAAGAAAGCAAATTCAAAGCTTGGTGGACTATGGCCTAATTTAATGTGACGAAACGCTATCATAAAAATCCAGACCGCCTAGCGTTGAAATGTGGTTGGTATACTATATACTAATATTAATTTTATTAGTCCTAAAACATTTTGTTCACGGAGTTAGTTTAATATTTGGATTAATTGGAAGGTTTGAAGCCTCCCAGATAAATATACATAATAATAATGAACACTGAATTTATAACAATATGGTTAATTATCGTCCCAAAAAAACCGCTAGTGGTAGAAAGACTACAAAATAATGAGTCAAGGTGAAGGAGGACCGGGTGCGCAAATTGAATTTATATCAATTTGTGAAGAGGGGGACATACCCGCCTCCGATTGATTCTCGCAGGGCTGCGTAATGCGTATACCGTCTCTCTTCAAAACGGCCTTTTGCATAATAGGTAGAATGAGTAACAAGGTCTAAATCACAGTATAATAAGTGCGAGCTGAGATTGTCATAATATACATATTATGGACTATTCCAGTATGTTGTGCTGTTTCTAAAAGCTATGGTTATTTTTCTAACTTTAAATACTTCAATACAATAAAGATATCTGGTAAGTATCAATGAATTACCGTAAGTTATTATACAAGGGCTATAGAATCTGCTTATACGTGGTTATAAAGCTAGGTAGTAAGCTGTGTAAAACTCGCTATGTGCAATATTTTAATATATGTAGTAAGGATCATAATAGCTAATTGGCCTTTGGCCAAACATTGACCAATAGCTAGTTATAAGTAGGTACACTTATACAATAATGATGATTGGGTTGAAAGGCTTGCGTGCCCAAATTGTGCTTAAATCAATGTGAAAAGAGGGGGCCTTGCCTGCCACAGATTTATTCTCCCGAAACTCTAGGGCTACCTATTCTATTGGTTACCTACCAATTATTTACTTACTCAAACTTTCATTTTTCATAATCAGGAATGTTAATAGGCATGTAAAATCACTTGAAACTTTGTTACGTTACAGTAAAGCTTTTATACATACAGATACAAGATATAGAATTTTAAAGTGAGCGCGCGATGACCCGCGTTCAATGCGCGCGACGTCATAATATAACACTCGCTCAGCTCGTTCCCACTCTTCCGTATCACTTATGGCGTTATTCGGTATTCTGTGCTTGCATTTCCACTGAAACGAAACACTGCGCAAGTAAACTACTGCTTTACAGCTGACAACTTGTGACTAAGCGGAGCGTTGGAAAATGACGTCACACGCAGTCACGTACCTAACTGTTAGCGGGACTTGATATTTAAGCGAACTTTGAATGCATGTAAAATCATAACTACTTGATATTGGAACGTAGTTCCTTATCGCGCGGTACGGAAGGGGGCTAGACGGAAAAAGTTAAGGAACCGACACTCGACACATTTTTGAAACCGACACTTTTTTGTTGAATGTAAATGCATTGTGTTCGGTATTTTCGCCATATAACACGGCGTTTGCATGGCCTAGTGGTTCCGGCAGTCGCCTAAAAGTTCAACGTCGATGGTTCGAATCCCAGCTCGACAGACTGAATTTTCTATTTTCAATTTTATTTTAAATAATTTCTACATGTGGAATTTTTCCCTAATTTTTTATTGTATAAATTGGATAAAATGTTATTATACTACTAACGCCATCTGTTAAAAACCAGAGTAACTCTTTGGTTTTGTAACAGTGCAATAGAAATAAACTAAAAAATATGATTCATCGTAGTTAATCAATTTAATACTAGATGACACCACTAGGATATTACAATTCCTTCACTAAAATTAATCGAAAGGAACTACGTTCCACCCGGGTGTCCCTTGACACCTCTCAAGTTTTTTTTATATAATCTATAAAATTAGTGTATTTGTATATATAAAAGCTTTACTGTACCAAACTTTCAAGTGATTTTACATGCCTATCAACATTCCTAATTGAGACTAGTGATCATTGATGCAGCTTTTACAGAATCGACACACTGCATCACAGTAACACCGCACTAGCCATTTTTAATGAGCGATATTGCCCAAAGGTCCATGACAGCCCTGAGAGGCGAAAAATGCGAATCCGATATTCGTCGTCGATATTTGAAGCTATATCTGCGCATAATGAGACTATGAGAACGCCTTTGTTGATGTCGTTTCACTAAAAGGGAAAGATGTGAGTGATCTGACGTAAGTTGGTAGGTATTTAGTCGTACATAGCCTACATACACCTAAGTAGAGCTTCGTTTCTCAATACCTATCTAAAATTGAATCAGCGTTGAGCGAAAAATGTATAAGTAAAAGCTGGATTTTGTTTTGTTGGGGCGCCGAATATCATCGCTAAAGCTTGTATAAAATACATGTTATGTATAATTATAGTACTAGCTGATACCCACGACTTCGTCCACGTGGATTTAGTTTTTAAATTCCCTCGGGAACTCTTTGATTTTCCGGGATAAAAAGTAGCCTATGTCACTCTCCAGGTCTTCAACTATACCCATGCAAAAAATCAAGTCAATCCGTTGCTCTGTTGCGGCGTGATTGAAGGACAAACCAACAAAAAAACACGCTTTCGCATTTTTAATATTAGTAAGGATTAGTAAGATAAGTAGTCTTTTTGGGTTAAGACTATCTCGCAATCTAACATCGTTCGAGATGGTTGCTAGGATGCTTAGCAACCTAAATCTCGAACCGAATATATTATGACTGTCGTGTAATTAACATATTTTAATTTGCAATAACAAATATTGATGTCAATAATTAAGATAAAAACTATCCTATCTTTTAAGTTGGACCAAATTACAGATAGTTACAAAGTTTGATCAAAATCGGTTCAGTAGTTTTCGAGTTTATCCGTTCGGGATACATCGTGAAACGAGATTTTTATATTTATAGATAATCATGTCGACCGAACTCAGCTACGGCGGCCAATCTCCACACAGATTAGCCACCTGCGCAGCACAACTCTTTTCCTGCACTCTCATGACCTGGAATGATAGGATGGAAATCCGACAGGACAATAGAAAGGAGAAAAATCAGGCTGGCGGCACGTTTGCATAAGTCGGCCCTGCTTCTTACGTTTACCGTTTTAATTTACGTATATATGCGTGTTTTTAAGCCTTTCAAACTCCATTGTAAAACTGAGTGATGTAGCTATGTACTCTATGTAGCATTCAGGCCAGGCACTCATTGTAACTTTTTGTCGCTTACTGTCGCCACGATACGCCCACTTTTTTAGGCCAGCCGCATGTCGCTGGGCGACAAAACGCGCTGATTCTTGAAATTGATTTCAAGTGTCGTCAGTTGCTGGAACTATTTGTCGCTGTATTGTCTCGTCTCTACAGTGAGCGCACTTCCATATATCTTCATAGCACTCCACTTGGCGACAAAAAGTTACAAGGAGCACCTGGCCTTAAAGTATAGCAAGAAGAGTTACCTTGGCGGCATCAACAAGGGGGAGAGGCATCGAGGCGGCGCGTGCCTCGGGCTAGGGGGTGCGGGGGAATCAGCCAGCGACGCCAGCGACCCGTGGGCCATGGGCGCCGCCCTCACGTCCAGCGAGGCTGCCCGGAGCGGGGAAGGCGATCGCGGTATGCCAGTGACGCCCGCTTCCAGTGTTCTGCCATCAGGAGCGAAAGTGCGTATCGCGGGTGACGAACCACGATGACTCTGGAATGGGATTTGTCGCATTCATATTTTGTTGAACCACGATTTTCTAAGAACAATCGCATCAGTGTGACGATCGCCATCACCTGATTGGCTGATTTTATGGTGTTTTTGCTGCATGAATGCATCTTAACCACTAGCGAGAGCGTGCCAGTCAATCAGACGTGATTTGTGATCGTCATATATATGGACAGTTGCACAGCCGAAGTAAAGTCTTCAAATTGCAGATATATAAAATTATTTTTTACCATCTCATTAAATAGAGGGTAATTCCAAAATAAGTAAAATTTTGGAAGACCCTCTATAATAATAATATGTATAAAATTATACATACTTATTTTGGAATAATAAAATACAATAAATATATCAACCATTTGAAAAACTTGTGATAACGTAAGCTTTATCTCATGAACTGTAATAGTAATACGCGCTCTGTATATTTCAGGCTTTAAAAAGGTTTTAATTAAAATTGCAACGTGGAGTTATTTTTATTTTAGTTATTGTAAACGAAACTGGAGCTGGAATTCTTTGTCTGAGGAAATAGGTCGGATTACTTAGGGTCCTCGTTAACCGGAGGTACAAAAATGCGAGATTATTGTAGGTAGGTAGCAAATGGTTCTAATCATCATCGATCTATAGCTTTTAAGCTATTGCATAGCTTTTATCGCGGGCTTTGAACTAGGACAAACAGTTTGAGCGCAGCGACCGAATCAAGAAATTCCGTAACGAAAAAAAACCTAACACCGTCGTTCAGTAAGCGTTCAATATTTTAGAGATTCACATTTAGCTCTGTTTGGCGCAGTGGGCGAGCGACCGCTTTCTGTAGATGTCGCAGGTTCGAATCTCACTCGCGAAGTAGTGACAGTGCGCTTTTCTTGTTTGTTTGTTTTTTAACTATTTTTTCGCATAATTTTTATTATGCAAAAAAAATATTGCATAAATATTATAATTGCATAAGTTGATAAAAAATGCTATGCAATGGCTTTACCGCGGCAGTCCCCGAGTGCCACTTAATTTTTTTTATTTATATTCAACTAGCTGGTGGGCTTCGCCCGCGTTTTTAACATCCCGCGGGAACTCTTTGTCACCTCAGTCAGGTTCTCAACTATGCATATCCAAAAAATCACGTCAATCCGTAGCTTTTTTGCAGCGTGATTGACGGACAAACCAACAAACAAACACACTTTCGCATTTATACTATGTATTAGTAAGGAAGAATTGATACTACGATAATAAAGGCAATCTAATTAAATTTTAGAACACAAAAGCTACTATTGTGACTTAAATATGATAGTTATATATATTCCGTTGTGGACTTTTTTGTAGAAAATAATGAGTACTTTAATCATATAGTACATAATTTTTAAATATCATTAATAGTTTTCTCAACACACGCCAAATAATGCATTTTATAGGCAAAATTTTGCTACTCTGGGTTACATTATTGCAATTTCTTTAAGGGTCTCTAATTTTTTGAAAATAAATTGTAAGTAGCCTATGTTACTTCCTGATAACTTACCTTTCTATTGGTGAAAAAATTGTTAAAATCGGTCCAGTTAGTTACAGAGCCTATTCGGTACAAACAAACAAAAAAATCTTTCCTTTAGTATAGATTTCATCCGTTACATTTCAATAAATTCGATGCATTCGTAGCCACCACTGTGTGTTCTATTTACTATCTAGATAAATCAGAAATCTTTCGTACAATAACAGCACCATTAAAATGTTCACTTGCGCTTCTTAAGTTTTTCTACGAGATAAGTGCAGTTTTGAGATTACTTTATGCCTATGTATTTTTTTATTCTGGAGAAATGGAGAGTTATTGGAATTTTTTATCGGCGAGACGTCTAAAAAATGTAAAACAGTGCCATTCAAACTGCACTGATACACAGCAGCTGATAAATATCATCATTCAATATCCCTAACTAGCTGATGCCCGCGACTTCGTCCGCATAGATTTAGTTTTACAAAATCCCGCGGGAACTCTTTCATTATCCGAGATAAAAAGTAGCTCTCCCGATCTGAAGAACCACTACTACATCCATTACTATACCCATGCAAAAAATCGCATCAATCCGCTGTTTTGTTGCGACGTGACTGAAGGACAAACCAACAAACAAACACACTTTCGGATTTATAATATCAGTAATGCTTTATTATAACACTTTTTATAAATGTCAAATTTTTTACCATACTTAACCAAAGACAAAATTTGCGTTTTGTTATTCCATGTCAGATGCGTTTTTCTTATACCACGTTTTATAGTGGCATGACGGAAACGCGGTCGAACGGGATAAAAAGTATCCTATGTCCGTCTCCTGGTTCTAAGCTACCTCTCCACCAATTTTCAGCCAAATCGGTTCATCCGTTCTTGAGTTATAAATAGTGTAACTAACACCACTTTCTTTTATATATATAGATGATAAGAGAGCCCTTGCGATCACATCTAATGGTAAGTGATGACTGATGATGTAGTCTAAGATTGTAGCGGGCTAACTTGGATGGGGTAAAGCCTTTGAGTATATAACCAATTATACACTCAAAGGGTAAAGCAGTAAAGTCAAACCCATAACCCTAATCTGCATACGCATCGTTTGCATATACGCCATCGTATCGGAATGCTAATCGCTTAGCGGCATGACTGTCTTTGACGGTAAGGACGTATTTTTACAAGCTTTTATTTAGCTTGACCAGTTTATTTATTTATTTGTTTGTTTGGGTCAAATCTTGCAAGATGAATTAGACCCACTTACCGGTTTCTGATCGAGCTGAAATTTTGCATTTATGTGTCAAGCGGATGACAATGCAATATTATTGTGACATGGAGCTGATCTGATGATGAAGACGGAAGATAGCTATCGGAACTCTGTAATAAAACGACGTAACCCCATCGAGTTTGGGCTCGTTTGATTCGTCATAACAAGTACTCTGATCCTAGATGATAATTGATATCCAGAGTCTAATGATGTAGCTACTAAAAGCTTGCATTTAAAAATATTTTTTTAAATTTACACTTGTTTCATATTATTTTTTTCCTTTTTGACCAACTTAAAATAAACGGCCAATTGCGTGGCAGGCCGCCGCAGTGTAGGGTTCCGTAGTTGCTTGTCACAATCTACTGAAAAGGGTGTACATAATATGCTAGGCTTGTATCCGACACAGGACTCAAAAGTGTCCACGTATGCGCAGCGCCTTAGACTGATTCAGTATTAATCCTTATCAACTTAAATACGTTAGTTACCATAAGCATTTCATGCAAATTTATCCTTTACACCATAAAATTTAAATGAATATCTTAGGAATTATCGCAAAATAAAAATTAAAGCGCACGAAAATAAATCCACATATTCGACCTAACAAGCTGAACAACCCTACGACAGAAAAAACAATATGTAGGCATAATATTATGCTCTACTACCCGTGCGAAGCCGGGGCGGGTCGCTAGTACTTTACAAGCAAGGGATGTAACCCTTATACCTTGAAACTTAGTTTCCCTTCGTATAAGTAGATCCTATCACGGCCGATGTAAGTATATTATTATGTAGAGAGCGCAGGTTTCGGAAATTCACTTGGGCGTATTTCATTTGTCTAGGGAAAGCAGAGGAAAGGAGTTCCTTTGCCGATATGATCGTGCTTATCAGAATCGATGTCTGGATTTCCTGATAGATTTAGATAATACGTGTAGTAACCGTGTAACTTTTCTCCAGCCTACCTATGGAAGTGCGATATTAACCTTCCCTTTTTTAGGGTTCCGTAGTAAAACTACAAGTAACCCTTATAGTTTCGCCATGTCCGTCCGTCTTTCTGTCTGTGCGCGAAAACTACTGAATGGATTTGAATGAAATTTAGTGTAATAGTAGCTGATACTCCGAGAAAACATATAGGATAGTTTTTATCTTGATAAAAAATATGGTTCCGTCGGGATAGGGGATGAAAATTTTTCACGATTTACTTCATAGCTCCTTCAAATTTGAACCAATTTTATTAATTATTTTTTTATTTGAAAGTGTATTTTAATAGGCATATTTTGTTTAATTTTGATAACTCTTCAAGGATTTTTCAGCTTCAGATTCAGCAAGTCACTCGCATAAGAGATAACGATTGCATATATTATGCATACCACATTTTATAATATATGAGGGTCATAGCCATAGGCGTTAAATTACAAATAGACTAAATCATTAACCTCCAGGCACCAGATTTTGTACCATTGTGTTTGTTTTGTAGCTTACTCGTACGAAGCCGGCCAGATTTACTAGTAATTTATAAACTAGCACCATTGACTAGCACAAACATTTTCGCAAACATAATATTCTTAATATTAGTGGACAGGTATACACTGTATCCAAACTGTTTCATTTCAAAACAAACTTTCACAAAATAACTTCAAGTAGGTATAAGGCAATATCAAACAGCGAACTTTGTATGCATAATGATATTAATATGTATTCTATTAACATAGATATATATATATATATATATATATATATATATATATATATATAGTACTATACAATTATACATTTACTTACAATTCATATTATTTATTCTACCGACTGTACAAAATTTAAAGAAAACTATGTTCCGAAGACTTGAATGCTTTCGAGGAAATCGAGCTTCACAAGTTCAACAACTATCGTCGTACGACGACGTGTATGTATTGTGAACCTAAAGTGTGCATTCAATGCAGATTTAAACAATAGGTAGGTAGTAGGTACGCGTTTATAAACTAACCAGCTTTTTCCCATGACTTCGTCCGCGTGGAATTGGGTTTTTAAAACAAGGGGCGGATCAACGAATTCCTGAAAAACCAGCAACGCAATGGTGGTGCCTCTGGTGCTACAAATGGGCGGCGGTAATTACTTAACATCAGCCTGCTCGTTTGCTTGCTATTCATATTTTAAAAAAACGCGGAAGACTTCTGTTTTTCCGTCACTCTCCAATTCTTCAACTAAAAGTAGACCTAAAGTTGCAATAAATCACGTTGATCCGTTGCTCCGTTGCTAGATGTTTGAAGGAAATATCAACGATTCCAGCTTCGCACGGGTAGTAGAGCATAACATTAAGCCTACATATTGTTTTTTCTGTCGTAGGGTCGCATCAGCTTGTTACGTCGAATATGTGAATTTATTTTCGCGCGCGTTAGTTTTTATTTTGCGATAACTCATAAAGATATTCATTTAAATTATATGATGTAAAAAAATTATCATAATGTCCATGAAATGCTTATAGTCCAGGGTAGATAATTTTTGGAAACAAAAAAAATTATAGTAGGATGAAACTCATTGGAAAAGGAAGAGAATGCAACAAAAATGAAAGGAAAAATAAATTACGGGCGATCTGAGGTCGGGCAGTGGGGGGGAGGGGGGGTTTAAGGATAAAAAACGGTTTATCTCAATTTCTGGAAAAACTACAAGTCCTATGGAAAAAAGTTAAATGGCAAAGTTGTAGGTAATAAAAAGATCTACAACTTTTGTATGTAGACTTTTTTCACATAACCTCAAAATGTATGTGAAAAATTCAAAAACCAAGTTTATCTTTTACAAAAAAAAAATTTTTTTCACGAAATTTGGTGAAAACTTACCTTTTTATGTCCCAAACACGCTGTAGTTTTTCTGATTTAAAATATTTATTTTTTCACCTTTTTTTTGACTTAATATTGAAAAAGCACCTAATTTTCAATCGAAAATTCTCCCGTCAAAATATCTGCTTTTTTAAAAAAGTCGGTGAGCTTTTTGTTCGTTGAAATCTCTACTTTCTGATGGTGTAAAAAATATATACATTACTATGGTAAATGCTCTCAGAAAATGCAGAAACGAAATACGAAATAACAAATATAACGGAAATAACGGAGATAAACCGTTTTTTACCCTTAAACCCCCCCTCCCCCCACTTCCCAACCTCAGATCGCTCGTAATTTATTTTTCCTTTCATTTTTGTAACATTTTCTTCCTTTTCCAATGGATTTCATCCTACTATAATTTTTTTTAATATTTCATCATTTTCAAAGGTATCTGCATTGGTCTATTATGGTAACTAACGCATTTAAGTTGATATGGATTACTGTACGTGATCATTTTTTAGAAGCTAAAATGCGTATAGTAAGCTATACTTAAAAGATAGGTAAAAGCCATCGCGGACTTTTTTCTATAGACCTATCCCACCGTACGATCACCGTACATTGTTTTGTTATATCTCAAAGGGATTAGGCAGCGGTTTCGATGAACACTGCCAGGCAGCTTTTTTTTCCGTTATTTTCAACAATTATCTTCACATTACAACCAATTTACACAAAACCTTAACAAATTATACACTAAAACCTTCCTCATGAATCACCCTGTCTATTGGTGAAAACCGCATGAAAATTCGTTCAGTATTCTTTGAGTTTATCGCGAACAGACAGACTGACGCGGCGGGGAACTTTGTTTTATAATATGTAGTGATGATGATACTTACCGTAGCTCTAGAGGTGCCGCTGTCAAGACTGCTCTGGGAGGATATGGAAGGGGTACGCGCGAGCCTCGCGTGCGGCAACGAGGAGGCAGTGCGCGTCTCGCTCAGCGGCTGAACACGACATTGCTCTTTGGATATCAGCATTTCCTGCAACAATAACAAACTGAAGGTCAATAATAGGCATGATTACAGTTGCCAAGGATCAATGAATTTATGAATTTACAGTAATGATAGGATAGGATAATAGGATTCATGGATTATAAAATACGTATTTATTTTTCTATTTTGAGCGAGATTGATATTTATGTATTTTGATAAAATAAAAGTATAAACAGCAGTCCGCCATATTGGATTGAACACCAATCAGAGCATCACATGTAGCTTCAAACTTTGACATACCATGTACTATGAAAAAACATAGAGGTGGCGTCACGACACCGTTAATTCTGAGCGTTTCTGCGTGAATTTTAAAACTTAAAATTGAAATGGCAATTTTATCTACCAATCCTCGCTTTTCAATTTCAATGTCGCAATTTCGCTGAAATTAGCTATTTATGCAACTGCATCGTAATGAGGGTCATTTTAATTCGAGTGCTGTTTTTTGATACGAGGCTTGCCGAGTATCAAAATAGGATAGTACGAGAATTAAAATGACTAATTACGTTCAGTTGCATACAAGATTTTATCTACGACAAGGAAAATAAAATCATTAACAAAATACGCCGTAGGCTCAATAAAGTAACAAAAAATAACTCCGTAAGCCGCCACCAGCCGCCTGTGGCGCCTCTGTCAACAAAAAGTAACTCCGTAAGCCGCCACCAGCCGCCTGTGGCGCCTCTGTCGTATGAACGGTACAAAAGTGCCAGAACTCAGAGCCTTAGCTTTAGGTATCCTATTTTAAGAAGATAACCATTTCGATTCAGCTCCCATACAACGAGCTGCATCGAAATGAGAAGCAAAACCGAAAGAGGGTTCATTTCGATTCAGCTGTCAAATTCGAAATTGGAACTTTTCGATGTTGGAGTAGATAAAAGACATTTTCGAAATAGTAGACAAAAAATAAGATATTCTTGAAATAGTAGGTGGTAGAGTCATGACTTGTCATAAGCGCCACAGGTTGGCCTACATGAAATAAATGATTTTGAATTTGAATTGAAGTAATAAAACTGTCGGAGGATTTTAGAAAGAACATCTTCCAACAGTTTTATTACAGCAGTTGACCGGTCATTTATCATATTATTTATAGGTCATCATGCTCGTTGTAAGAGTAGGTAGTTCAATAGCCCAACCGTTAAAAGTGCGGTCACAAGCTTTCTAGCTTTTTGCATTATTTGAAGGGGAGAGAATATTAGTTCAGTTCAGCTATCTAGGCCAAAAAAAATTGTAAGATGTTTTGTCTGGTGAAAGACTAGAATAAAAATCGCCACGATTAGGGGTAACCAGTTTTAATTAAACCCATAGTTTAATTAAAACTGCCATACTTCCTAGCAAGTTACCCCGCTACCATCTTAGACTGCATTCGTCACTTACTATCAGGTGAGATTGTTTAAGGGCTAAGTATCTTGTCTTCTATACATCTATACAAATAAATAAAATTGAAGTGTCTGTTTGTAATGTCAAAACAACAGCTTTTTACTAAATACGTATGAAAGTATATTCGGTACTTTTAACAAAACAGCAATTTTTACAATTTTTGTCTGTCGGTTTGTTTAAGCTAATCTCGGGAACGACTCGACCGATTTTGACGGGATTTTCACTGACCGATAGCTGATGGTATAAGGAGTAACATAGGCAAATTTTTAAAACTAGTTTCTAAAAAGGAGTTGTGTTTTCTACCTATGTAGATCGATATCTGCGTGATTTATAAACCGATTTGCGTAAATCTTTTTTAATCGATACAGCAACTTTGCGAGATGGTCCTACGAAAACTTTGGGTTCTAGCTCCTTAATCTTTATGCTGCCGCGTTACTACCCATCTAAACTGTGATAATAATTTATTAATTGTCGATTGTGAATAGTTGTTGGAGGTATCAAGCAAAGACCTATTAAAATTCCAGAACCCAACTGAATCCTGATGCTGCAGGGGTTCTACCCACGCCGACGAAGTCGCGGACATCAGATAGTCATCAATAAAAAAGCTAAATAAGTAGTAAGGATATCGGGATCGAACCACATGCACCGTCGACCTTTCAGTTTCCAGTTTTAGTTGTTGCAGTTGAGGATTTAATTAAGTCATAACTCATAAGTGCATCATGGTAAACCTAGCAATAGCAACAGGCCACTCCAAGGGATGGGGGACGTAACTGGATGAGTAATGAGCCCGACCGCCAGGCGTGAAACATGAGCCGTCTGACAAGAGCGCGACGCGGATGATATCCTTACATTATTTATTACTTTGGTAAAAAACCAACCAGCCAGTTCATAGCTACTCTGGTCTTGAGCAATTTAATTACGAGCTACAAGCTGATGCCCGTGACATCGTCTGCGTGATCGTTTGCAGTTGAAAAATCTGAAAGCTATCATAAAATCAACGGGTCACGATAAAAATTTTGGTTTCGCGGATGCTATGCTAAAATGTACGATAACGCGCATTCATGCTCATTTACCACGAGTATCTTGAAATGTACGTAAATTGCTTTTGAATATATATTTCATTGAAGTGACACAGTATGTAGGGCCTCATTTGGCAAAAATATATACTCGCGCATCCATAAGCATGCACCTATACCTAATGTTCGGCCGTTCAGAGAATGCGTTCCTGACATCTGTCAGTTAGTCACGACAACTGTCACAAAATTATAACGTTAATTGATTATTGATATAATAATGTTGTTTTAATGCTCATCAATTGTTGAAACGGTAAACAACCAGCAATAATATTTTTATCGTAACTGCAACGCCATTACAAAGTTACGTCGTCAGTTCAATCGCGACTTGTCAGGAACGCATTCTCTGAACGGCCGTAGAATAATGCCGAATAGTATTAATATGTACCTACTCTTTTACAGAGTGTCAGGCAACACGCCGTGACATATACTTATTAACTACTAGCTGATGCCCGCGACTTCGTCCGCGTGGATTTCATTTTTAAAATCCCGCGGGAACTCTTTGATTTTCCCGGATAAAACTTAGCCTTTGTCACCCTCCAGGTTCTCAACTATACCCGTGCAAAAAATCACGTCGATCCGTAGCTTTTTTGCTACTTGATTGAAAAACAAACCAACATACAAACACACTTTCGCATTTATAATATTAAAAAGTATCCTATGTCCGTCTCCTGGTTCTAAGCTACCTCCCCACCAATTGTCAGCCAAATCGGTTCAGCCGTTCTTGAGTTATAAATAGTGTAACTAACACCACTTTCTTTTATATATATAGATTTATTTGACAGCGTGAAGCATTACGTGCTAGATTACGCGCAATCGACATCAGCTGGTGCAGGAAAAGCTGCATCAATCATTGCTAGTCTCATTTGTGGTGATTGGGTGAATTTTCGTGAATGAAAAACATTCGTGCTGCAACAATCCATTTTAGCCAATAGCGAAAGAGATCATACATCAGTTAGATATGATTAGGATCATCTAACTGTAGCAGTCATTTTCAGACAATCGCGCAGCTGCGTAGGATAAAATCCGTTTTTCATACATTTTCTTATAATTTCAGTAAAAAGGCGACTTCAGCGAGATTGGTGACTAAACGAGAAGTGTTTAATCTTGAATTTAATATAACGCCGTCTGAGGTTGCCAGCCCGTGTTTGGAATATATTCCGTGGAGTGTGCTTTCAAACGCTCCTCACGCGACAAATCAAATCAAAGGAAAGACGCGTGTTTTCATTAAAACTGCCTGTCTCGTTGCCTTTGTATGTTGAGAACATTAAGTGCCGATTTCACCAACGTCGAACGACGTTCAACCGAGGAATAAATTGCACATTCTGACAGTTTTTGTATTGAAAATACTGTCAATATATCAAAACGCCCGAATAGGACTTATTTTATTTTGATGAAATCAACCCTAATTCTTCGTCCCTTAAAATAAATACTTCAATTTTTTAGATATGAAAATTAGATAAAACAGCCAAATACTGAAACTTATAATCTCTTTTAACACCTTTCTGGCAGAGCGGAGAGTATCCCTCCCTTCTCTAACCCAACAAACACAATTAAATATCCCTTGCTTGAACTTTAAATTTTAACTTTCTCTTTCGCGAGGAGACCTTTGCCCAGGTGAATCTAATGTGAAAAACGAAGATTCGAAAAACATGGACCAAGTCGCTAGAGTAACAGTTAGTATTAGAAACATAAAGAAAAAATACATTACAGAAACCCTTCTGTAACTTTACAATAAAAGACCGCGGCGATACAAAGCAAAAGTGTTATTCTTTGTATCAGAAACACAACAGGTAATTAATTAGAAAGCTCAGGCAAGTAGGAAACCGAGCAAAATAAAAGCATAAATGGAAAAAGGCGGTTTTATGTTTTTCTTCTTTTAATACCATTGTTGTGCACGGTTGTTCAACCTGAAATAACACTTTTGTATGCCGGCGATAGCGATTTCATATCCTTACTAGTAATATTATAAATGTGATTGTTTGTTGGTTTGTCCTTCAAACTCTCAGCAATGGGGCAACAGAGTGACCTGATTCTTTGGCGGTGGTATAGTAATTGAGGACTTGGTGACATAGGTTAACTTTTATCCCGGAAAAGCAGAGGTGGGCAACCTCTGCTTTTCCGGGTAGGATTTAAAAAAAATAAGACTTTTGGTACTTACAAGTTTTCCCGAAAATATGAATTTGCCCATATCTTTTTATCGAATTGACTCAGGGCTTTGATTTTTATACACCTAATAGGGAATATAGATTTCTGTATCTGTTATAAATTTCAACTTGCTAGGTCCACCCGTTCCTGAGAATATCGGTGGTGACACACGGACAGACAGACAGAGAGTGATCTTCTAAGGGTTCCTTTTTTACCTTTTGAGGTACGGATCCCTAAAAAAATTACAGACGAGGTCGCGGAGAAAAGCTAGGTTAGTCATAAATAGAAATAACACATTTTCCGTTGAATCAATATCACACAATGGCCTCAGAAGTCGAGAAACTACGAGTACAATAAGCTTAATTTTATTTAAAATTAGCGACCCGAGTTCGGCCTCGCACAGGTACTATAACCACTGACTTTCAATTTTACTTTTTAATTATATTTGTTCATTATGAGTTGATAGAAAGCAGACTTATAACAAGACCGAGGCCTGTGGAAATCAATACAAGATACCTTTATTCAACACTACTATCGGTTGATAAGAAGACTTTTAAATATATATTTTTTTAAATCATAAGAAGAACTGTTCCATAATATAACATAACTCTATCTCATAGGTAGTTATAGACATATTAGGAAACCTCTCAAGTGGATGATTTTTTGCCGACAGTGCGACTTTCACAATCGCCTTGTGTCGTTTAATAGAGGAGTTTTAAACTTTTAACAGATATTGCGTTGAAAATCCGTCAAAACATCTTTAAATGTCAGTTAATTAAACGTGACTCGATGGCCCGTGGTTCCACCGATTTGTTCTACTGCTAGGACTGTCGATTTAATAGACCGCTAAATCTCCAATATCTAACCTATATCTCAATTTTCATTGGCGACAAACGAATGGACATTGTCATTGAATAAACAGTGGTATCTGAGATTAGCATCTACAGACAGACAGTCGAGCAGAGGGACTTTGTTAAATAAATCATGCGTAGTGAGGATAATCACTGATGAAGTAGACCTTTGTGACCTATTTAAATATTAATTGAACGCTCACCACAGTACGTACCGCATCAAACGAATACTTAAATTAATGAATGAATTAATGATTTAAGCTGCCTTACTCACTTAGTCTTACTGTACTTGCAGTAGGTAAATTAGGGTGTACCATGAACCTATCTATACAAATAAATACAATTGAAGTGTCTGTTTGTAATGTCACAATAACAGCTTATTAGTAAATGCATATGAAAGTAAATGCGGTACAAAACATCCATTTTTAAAATTTTTGTCCGTTTGTCCCGCTAATCTCGGAAACGGCTGGACCGATTTTGACGGGACTTTTACTGACAGATAGCTGAAGTTATAAGGAGTAACATAGGCTACTTTTTAACCGACTTTCAAAAAAAGGAGCTTTTTCTACCTATGTATATTTACATCTCCGTGATTTCTTAACCCATTTTGCGTGAATCTTTTTTTAATTGTTACAGAAACTATGCGAAATGGTTAAATAAAAACTTTGAGTTCAACTCCTCAACCCTGATGCAGCAGCAGTTCTGCCCACGCGCACGAAGTCGCGGGCATCAGCTAGTATAATAATATAGTGTGTAAGGTCGTACCTATTGTACTTTTAAGATGTGAAGATACAGGAAAATTAGTTATCGAGGAAATACTTTCAGTAGAAAGTATGTGTGTTGTAACGCACGCTTATACTTTCACTTATCATAGTCGTACATTCACCAAAAAAAGTCCAAAGATTTTATTATTTTTGCATTTAGAAATAAGAATACATATTTTTAATTTCGTATGAGAAAAATAAATTAAAAGTCACAGTACAAGTTCACCTCAGTCCTAACTCCTTGTATACACAAGGAGACTGAAGCCGTCTCTGAGCAGACCACACTCCGGGTGGACCTTGCCCACTCTAAACTTAACATCGGTATCTGTCGGTAATAGGTTACACTGTGACTAACATGATTATTGTGGTTTTACCGACTACTTGCATATCGAAGCAGTCTTATGGCTAACCCCTTCAAAATTCAAAACGTTTCAAAGTATTTACAAAGCGCCACCACGGCCATCAAAGAAAAAATAAAAATATTCGTGAGTGTTGTGGAACACTCGGTTGGAACGAAGTTCCTTTTAATAATAAATTTTGATAAAAATAAATAAAATAAAAATAATAATCTGAAGTCAGGATTCGAACCACCGAACCGGTAGTTTCACTCCTTCGTTTAGCCACTACGCCACTAAAGCTATGACGACACGTGTGTAACAAACGAAGGCAACACACAAAGGTCGCAACGACAAATTCTGACACTTTTTTCGCCTAGCCATCAAGTCCGTACCATCCGATAAGGAACTGCGTTCCAAAAAAATCCAAGGATTTGTTGCTCAACTAGTGACGCGACGTCGTTAGGGCGAGCCATATAATCGTAGTTAATCTCTATTATAAACTAAGGGCGGCTTGCGCCAACATTCTTAATTATATTTAAGAACTACTTAAATACGTTTAAGCTCTGTAATCAAATATTCGTCTTGCACCATACAACAAACTAGGGATGTTCATGTAAAAAAATATCGATATTTTTGTCGATATAATATATCGTAGTGTTCTATCGATACTTTGCGATATATCGTACAAATATATCGATATTTTCGATATATCGTAAGCGATTTGTATTTAAGTAGTCTATAATATTGAATATTAGATAGGGTTCAGGTTAATATGAGTAAAACAGAGTGCAGAAACAAATCAACTTTATTTATTTATAAATCCCAATACTTTTTCTCTAGATCTTGCAAAAATAAAATTTTATTTACTCTTTTAGCTTGCAGTCTGCTTCTCTGCCGAGTTAAAACCTGTGCGGTTTTTGAGAAAAGTCGCTCAGATGGAACAGAGCTTAGCTAGCCACCATTGTTAAATATTTCAATGCTACATTATATAACTTTGGGAACTGTACTTTGTAATCTACAAATCACAAACCACAGATTAATTAAAGATATAGTACGAAGCCACAGATCATAAACTAAGTAGGTAGTAATTTATACAGATTATAAATTACTACTAGTGCTGCCCTCACGGAGAGTAGAAGAATTTCGTGTCTTTGCGTTTTATTATTGCGAACAACTTGATTACAGACAGGTATAATCATTTTATAAAAAAAAGAAATGGAATGTGCTTTTAATTTCTCCCGATAATTATTATTAAATATATCGGATGAAATATATCGATTGTACGTACCGATACTAGATGATTCGATAATATCGGGTTGCATCGATATATCGCGTACATATATCGATATTTTACGAAATATCGATTTATATCGTGCACTCCTACAACAAACTCTCCCTAAACTTATTTATCGACCTGACAAAGTTAAATGGCCGCTCAGGGCTATTTAACCGCGCTAAATACGTTTAGCGCCAAGATCTCATGCCATCTGTCCAATAGACAAATAAAAATTTTAGGTTATTAGTTATTACGTACGAGTAATTGTGAACTGTGAGTGTTGGTTGACGATTCTTTGAATACTCTAACGTACGAATTACGATTCAGTTATTTTAAGGCAAGTACTTTGTTTAACATGTTGTTTAATGTCATCCGTCTTTTTGTTCTCCACAATGTGCACATAGGGCTCCACTGACACTACACAGTACAAAATAACATTTGTTCTTCCCGCGAGAAATTACGGGAAACCAAGAAATTACTAATAATTTAGTAATTTGTTCGGACATAATTTTTACATCGCGAGATAACTGTTTACAATGTAGAATCTTTGAATTTTATTATTCAGGTACTCTTTAGACTAAACGGCCGGTAATTTATATTACAAAAAAATACAAATGACAAAATATGGCCGCAGACTAAAATAAAACCAATTGTCTGATAAAGTTCAGTTTACGCATAAATCTTTGGCTTACAACTTCTAAAATGCATAAGAACAATAGAAGCTCTCACATCTGGGCCGTAAATACGTAGAAAAAAACGTACTGTACTGTTTTGCCGACATTTTAAACGTATTTAGTTAAATATATCTATTGAAGTGGTGGTGCAAGGCGAGCCTAATCAGTAATCACATTTAAGTTAAATGCATTTAAGAAATTAAACCAATTTAGTTAAATAAAATTAAGAAATATTTAAATAAGATTTGGTGCAAGTCGCCCTTAAACTAAGGTATCTGGTGTAGGTATACTTACACTGGGACTGCCATGTGACTTGTCATCGCCGTAGCTGTCGGTAGAGTTGTGGCTTTGCCCACTACTCGCACTTGAAGTTCTTTCCCTTGCCGCTCTGGCCCAGGACTCGAGCCGTTTGTGGGCAGCCCACACTCCGGGGGGGCCTAACCCACTCATTGTTAGTCTCTTCCCATTCTCACAAAAAAGTCAGCAAAGTTGGAAGATCCACAATAATTGTAAATACACTAATTAGGAAGATCACTTTAAAATTCACTATTAGGTGTTTAGTTTATTGTAATCCTCTTTTTAATTAATTGTTAGGTCGGTATTGGTCTTATTTCCTTAGGTCAGATTTCGTTGTGCATTATTTCTTCTATAAATGAAAATTAATAATATGTATACTTAAGTAGATATTTTGTCTACTTAAGTTATAATAAAAATACTCAATGATGAGTATTTTTATTATTTTATTATAAATAAAAAATAATAATAATAATAATAATAATAATAATAATAATAATAATAATAATAATAATAACGCTCCCTCACCGACATGAGGCAGTCGGTGAGGGAGCGTTTCCTTGGCCGCCTGAAGAAAGTGCTGAAAAGCCTTTTGTCGGGCGGCAATAAGGTGCGCGCCTTCAACGGTTGGGTCATGCCGGTCTTGATGTATTCCTTCGGCATACTTAGGTGGACTCAGACTGAGCTTGACGCCCTGGACAGACAAGTTCGTGCACTGCTGACCACATATCGGATGCATCACCCGCGCTCCTCGGTGATGAGGCTGTACATCCCGCGGAAGTGTGGGGGAAGAGGCCTTTTGAATGCCAAAACCCTCCACAACCGCGAGGTGTGCAGTCTCAGGGAGTACTTTCTCCACGCCGAGACGGAGATGCACCGCGATGTGGTCGCAGTGGACAGGGGTCTGACGCCGCTCTCCTTGGCTAAAGAGAACTGGCGCATACCTGTGGTGCTCAGTACCGATGACCGCAGGGTTGTATGGCAAGGTAAGGAGCTTCACGGACGCTTTTATCGGGCCCTCCATGGGCCTGATGTTGACTTTGAAGCGTCCGTGGCCTGGCTGCGCTTTGGTGACCTCTTTGGGGAAACCGAAGGGTTTGTGTGTGCAATTATGGACGAGGTCATGATGACGAACAATTACAGAAAATACATAGTGAAGGATGGAACGGTAGACATATGTCGGGCATGTCGCCGTCCTGGAGAAACTATCCGTCACATTGTCTCTGGTTGTTCTCATCTGGCTAACGGCGAATACTTACACAGACATAACCAAGTGGCCAGGATTATCCACCAGCAACTTGCCTTGAAATACAATCTTGTGGAATCGGAGGTACCGTACTACAAGTATGTGCCCGACCCAGTTCTTGAAAATGGTCATATCACACTGTACTGGGATCGATCTATCATTACAGACAGGACTATTGTAGCCAATAAGCCTGACATAGTGGTGATAGATCGATCAGAGCGCCGTGCAATGATTGTTGATGTTGCTGTCCCGCATGACGAGAACCTCGTGAAAGCCGAGAAAGAGAAACTCACCAAGTATCTCGACTTGGCGCACGAGGTTGTCGCCATGTGGAATGTAGACTCAGCAATCATTGTACCGATAGTCGTCACCGCTAATGGTCTTATAGCCAAGAGCCTCGACCAACATCTTTCGAGGCTCTCGTTGGGTAGCTGGGTCAAGGGCCAGATCCAGAAGGCTGTTCTCCTGGACACGGCTCGCATAGTCAGGAGGTTCCTCTCTCTGGGGCCCTGACCGCCGGTTGCTTGGACCCTGTTCCCGAGGCCGGTGGACCGCTATTTTTTATATTTTTAAATGTTTTTGTTTATAATCAAATATTTAAAAATGTAAATTATATGATATAAATGAAATAAATGTAAATAATAATAATAACCGAGGTGACAACCCCAACCACAGAGCAAATTGTCTCTCTGGCGGAACCTGTCCGCGAAGAGACCGACGCTATCGCGCAAGATTTGCCTGTGGAGGAGGACACGGAGGAAACAGTTTCCTTTGACATAGAGCGGATGAGAAGGATTTTAGAAGAGGCGATTTCGGAGATCCGGAGTGCTCCTCTAGAGAACCGTCCGCGGCTCTCCCGACTTACATTAAATGTAGCGACGCGGGATGTCATTGAGGCCATAAACCAAATGCTGCCTCAATACCTTGAGTGCAGCACTGGCCTGGATGATACGGCTTCTATTCTCTTTGGTGCGGCCTTAGCTGTTCATCGTTTCATGGGTGTCAAGACCCAGGAACGTGGACGCACTACTCTAAGGCGCAGCACGGAGCCAGCCTGGAAAAGGAGAATAGAACACCGTATCACCCTGGCCAGAGCTCTCATTGGCAGACTGCAGAGTTTCAGGTCGGGCAACACTAGGCCAAGGATTGTGCGCTCCGTTAGAATAGCCTTTAATGGGCTCAGGGTGCGGCTAGATCAGCCCGATATAGCCCAAAAACTAACGGAGCGCATCGACGACCTGAAGCAGAAAATCGCTGCATGGGGGAACCGCATTCGACGATACTCGGAAAGAGTCGAGCGCTTTCAGCAAAATCGCCTCTTCTCGAGTGATCAGAAAAGGTTCTATAAAAAACTGGAGTGTCCAGCAGTCTGTTCTACCTCTCAGCGGCCGAGCCCGGCTGACCTCGTCGCCTTTTGGCGAAGTGTATGGTAAGTGTGAGGTGGAGCATGAGGAGGGCCCTTGGATTGCGGCGTTAGAGGAAGCATGTGCCTCAATAGAGCCGATGAACCCCGTCGCCATCTCTTCGGAGGATGTAGCTGGTGCGGTGCGCCGGGCCCCGAACTGGAAAAGTCCGGGACCCGATGGGCTGCATCACTACTGGTTGAAGGGTTTTTCGCTCTGCCATGCTACTTTGGCTCGACAATTCCAAGATGCTCTCGAGCAAAGGGCACTCCCGAGCCTTTTCACCACCGGGATCACTCATTTAGCTCCTAAGTCAACCGATACCGCTGACCCAGCTAAGTACCGCCCCATCACATGTCTTACTACCATCTATAAGACATTGACATCCGTTCTGAGCCTTAAGATTTCCCGTCACGTAGACGAGAACAACATCATGTCTGGGGCTCAGAACGGATGTCGGGGCGGTGGTCGTGGTACTAAGGAGCTCCTTCTCATCGACTCCGTCGCGGGCCAACTGGTCAAACGCAATCGCCGGAATTTCTCTGCCGCTTGGATTGACTATAAGAAGGCATTCGACTCGGTGCCCCATTCATGGCTCTTGAGGGTCCTTGAGCTGTACAAAGTCGATAGTACAGTTCGAGACTTCCTCGGAGAGTGTATGGGGCAATGGAGTACGATCCTTTGTCTCCATGGCGAGCGGTTGGCGGCTGCGGGTGACCGGATCAAGATACGGCGGGGTATCTTCCAGGGCGATTGTCTGAGTCCATTATGGTTTTGTCTGTCGCTGAACCCTCTCAGCTCTTTGCTGGAGAGATCAGGGACAGGCTTTCAGTTTCGGAGAGGAGGGACAAAAGTGCCTCACCTTCTCTACATGGATGACCTCAAGCTGCTAGCACCCAATGCCACCCGCCTGAGGGAGTTGCTGAATATCACCACTGAGTTCAGTAACGCCATCAGGATGGAGCTTGGACTAGACAAGTGTGCGGTCTTACATGTGGAGAGGGGACAGGTTACTCATTCGGCCGAGATCAATCTCGAACCATCTAACATCAGGACCCTCTCTGAAGCTGAGTCATACCGGTATCTGGGTATGTCACAATCCGTAGGGGTAAAGGAGGCGGACGTGAAACAGTCAGTTTGCGAGGTCTTTTTTGGCCGCCTGACAAAAGTTTGTAAAAGCTATTTGTCGGGCGCCAATAAGGTCCGAGCATATAACGGCTGGGTCATGCCCGTTCTCATGTACATCTTTGGCGTACTCAGATGGACTCAGACCGAACTAGACGCACTGGATAGAAAAGTCCGCACGACTATGACTCTCTACCGCATGCACCACCCCAAATCGTCTGTTATGAGGTTGTATATACCCCGAAAATGTGGTGGTCGAGGCGTATTGAGCGTCAAGACCATGCATAATCGGGAGATATCCAGCCTCAGAACCTACTTTGAGACGAAGAGGGAGTGTCCAATGCATAGAGACGTTATAGAATGTGACAAAGGACTCACTCCCCTATCTTTGGCCAAACTCGAGTGGCAGAAACCGGTTGTACTAAGCACCTCTGATCGGGAGACCGTATGGAAGGAGAGGGAGTTGCATGGACGCTTTTTTAAAGCTCTTAATGAGCCTCACGTAGATAAAAAAGCGTCCGTGCAATGGCTGCGCTTCGGTGACCTCTTTGGGGAAACCGAAGGTTTTGTGTGTGCAATACAAGATCAGGTGGTTAAGACGCGGAACTACCGAAAGTACATCCTGAAGGATGGCACTCACGACATCTGTCGAGCGTGTCGCCATCCCGGTGAGTCACTCAGGCATGTGCTCTCGGGATGTTCGGCTCTTGCTAATACTGAGTATCTGCACAGACATAACCAAGCGGCCAAAATCCTTCACCAAGAGCTTGCTCTGAAGTACGGTCTCCTGGATGAGAGAGTGCCGTACTATAGGTACACACCGGTGCCGGTACTTGAGCGTGACGGAGTCCGGCTCTATTGGGACCGGTCCATCATCACGGACAGGACGATTCTGGCGAATAAGCCTGACATCGTGCTGATGGACCGGGCACAGTCGAGGGTGTTTTTAGTGGACATCACCATCCCACATGACGAGAACCTCGTGAGAGCGGAGACAGAGAAAAAACGAAAGTATCTAGATCTGGCTCACGAGGTTACTGGCATGTGGCATGTGGAGTCCACTGAAACCGTCCCAATCGTCATTTCTGCGAATGGGTTGATCCCAGTCAGCCTCGCTCACCATCTGAGGCGACTGGGGTTCCGTGGCAGTTCGCTCGCGGCCAAGATGCAGAAAGCGGTCTTGCTAGACTCGGCTAGGATAGTCCGTCGATTTCTCAGCCTGTCGCCCTGACCCCCGGCCGTCTGGTCTCCCCTGCCGGGGCGTAATCCTCCGCCCGCTACAAGTATTTATTTATGTAATGTATGTGTAAGTTTATTATATGTGTATATATTTATGTATATTATATTTCCCTTTGGCTTTATATGTATTTATTTTGTACGCGGGTGTGAGAGTCAAAATATATACGGGATAATAATAAGAGGCTGGCTGTACTCCTGGACACGGCTCGCATCGTCAGGAGGTTCCTCTCTCTGGGGCCCTGACCGCCGGTTGCTTGGACCCTGTTCCCGAGACCGGTGGACCGCTATTTTTTATATTTTTAAATATTTTTTTTTTATTTTTGTTTTATAATGAAATATTTAAAAATGTAAATAATATGAGTAAAAGTAAATAAAGATGATAATAATAATATAGACATAAGTTATTTGCAATAAATATTCAGATCTCTTCCTCAATGATGAGTGGATATAAATTTATCAAATTAGGAATCCTGAATTTTTTATCCAAAAAGCCAGCTTACGATCAATTCCAAAAAATGTCGCACTCGCTTCACTCGCGATAATGTCTATAGCTTTTATAGATACCAATTGGGGTCGTTGGGGTTCCAAAATGGTGGAGTGGCGACCCCCAACCGGGAAGTTTAGTGTTGGCAGACCACTAGGTGGACCGATGACATCAAACGAGTTACAGGGAGCCGCTGGATACAGGCGAGAGATGCATTTGTGGGTATTTTCGTTTCGATTGTGAGACCCGCAACTGCATTCGCGTAGATTATTGAGGAGTTAGGCCCTGGATTTCAACGGTGTAGTTTTTACTTGGTACCTATAAATAATAAGTATTCATAATCGTCATTTTCTAAACACTCACAGTTTAGGTGGGAAGTACTCCTGCTGCAACAGGATTAAGGAGTCGGAACCCGAAATTTTTATCGGAAATTTCGCAAAGTTTCTCTATCGATTTAAAAAAGATTCACGCAAAAATCACAGAGATATCCATATACATAGGTAGAAAAACACAACAGCTCCTTCTTTTCTGAAAGTCGGTTATAAAGTAGCATCTGTTACTCCCTATAAAATCAGCTATCTGCCAGTGAAAGTAACGTCAAAATTGTTTCAGCCGTTCCCAAGATTAGCCAGAACAAACAGACAGAAATACATTAAGAATGTCTTAAGTAATGAATCCTTGAAAACAGAGGACTCCACAGTGTTCTTGGGATTAACCCTGGACTCAAAGCTGCAATTTGGCACCCATATAGCAGCACTTGCAGGCAAGCTCAGCTCTGCTGCTTACGCTGATAGGAAGATTCGACAAATAACTGACATAGAAACTGCAAAAATTGTTTATTTTGCATATTTCCATAGTATTATGTCATACGGATTTTTAGTATGGGGTAAAGCGGCCGATATTGAAAAAATTTTTGTATTGCAGAAGAGGGCGATTCGCGCAATCTATAATTTAAAGCCGCGCGATTCCCTTCGAGAAAAATGTAAAGAAATAGGTATTCTTACAGTAGCTTCACAATATATTTATAACAATATAATATTTGTCAGACAAAACATTGTGAATTACAAAAAAAAGGGTGAATTACACGATAGGCAGGTTAGAGATCCAAAACCAGACCCCAGAGCAAGCCGAGTTGCTGGCAAATAGGCTTCGCACTGCCCTGGACGGCGTGGCCAGCGTGGTCCGTCCCACCAAAGCAGCGTCCCTTAGGATTACCGGTCTCGATGATTCTATTACAAAGGAGAAGCTGGCTGCCGCCGTCGCGCGAGCCGGGAACTGCCCTGTGCAAACTATTAAAGCTGGAGAGCTACTACCTGGCCCCAGAGGAATGAGTTCTGCTACTGTTCACTGTCCCATTGAGGTAGCTATATCGCTGTCCAATGCTGGGAAACTCTTGGTAGGCTGGAGCTCTGCCGAAGTCCGGGCGCTAGAGCAGCGCCCTTTGCGCTGCTACAAGTGCCTTTTTATCGGGCACACAAGGCCAATGTGTCCTTCTACGGTAGACCGAGGCGATTTGTGCTTCCGGTGTGGCCATAAAGGCCATAAATCATTCCAATGCACAGCTTCGATGCGGTGCATGGTATGTGCAGAAGTCGGGCTGCCCACGGATCACTTGATGGGGGGAAAAAGTTGCAACCCACCCCCTGTGAAGGGTGGGATGGTCTCTCGCACAGCTGCTGACGCTGGAGGTCGCGAAATGCCAGAGGAAGCTGAAATGTCATCATGAATCAGCTGCATCATATCAGTTTCCTTCAGTCGAACCTCAACCATTGCGCTAGGGCCCAGGATCTCCTGCTACAGTCGGTTGCAGAGTGGGAGATAGACTTGGCAGTGGCCTGCGAGCCTTATTATGTCCCCCCCGCGGCTCACTGGGTAGGGGACCTGGATGATTCGGTGGTAATCCTAACTGGCAGAAATTCTGGGCATCCTCTATTGGAAATTGAAAGAGGCTCTGGTTATGTAGTTGTGAGGTGGGCCGAATTCGTGGTCATAGGAATTTATTTCTCGCCTAATCGAAACCTGACAGAGTTTGAGTCCTTTTTAGACTCTGTTAGAGCAGCGATCTGCAGACATACCGGAGGGCATGTAATCGTCCTCGGCGATTTCAATGCTAAGTCGCGGGCTTGGGGGAACCCCGCCACCAACGCAAGAGGAAGAGTGGTGCAGATCTGGGCCCTGCTATCGGGTCTTACTCTCCTTAATAGAGGTGCGGCACTTACCTGTGTACGGCAACAGGGGGGATCCGTAGTAGATCTTTCATTTGCCACCCCTGCAATTGCCAACAGGGTCCTCAACTGGAGAGTGGAAGAAGAAGTGGAGACTCTTTCAGACCATAATTACATCCGCTTTGAGATCTCCGCTGTTCCGGGACTGAGGAATCCTCCAAGGAGTCTGAGTAGGTTTCCGCGTTGGAGTCTGCATCGCCTAGACCGGGAGTTAGCCAAAGAGGCCGCTATTGTACAACGATGGGCCTCTCCTTGTGGTGACGGTGATGTTAGCGTGGATGAGCTTGCAAGTCGGATGTGCAAAGCCCTAACGGAGATCTGCGATGCATCAATGCCTCGAGTCCTGCGACAAACTCCCCGTCGCCGCGTTTATTGGTGGTCCACTGAAATTGCTGATCTTCGCGGGATTTGTAATAGAGCCCGCAGGGAGTATGTTCGCAGTCGTAGACGTAACGGAGGTGGTTCAAACTCGGAAGGTTTGCGGAGCATCTATCGGCAAGCAAAATCAGCGTTGCAGCTGGCCATAAGCCAGGCTAAGGAGTCTGCCCGTAAAGAGCTGTTGGAGGGACTAAACAATGACCCATGGGGACGTCCCTATCGCGCAGCTCGCAACAAACTCCGTACTCAGGGCGCCCCAATCACGGAGACGTTGGAAACAAATCACCTTTTACGAATTGTTGGAGAACTGTTTCCTGACTCCCAGGGGCATGTCCCTCCAATGATGTCTACCGCCTCGGAAAGAGAGGATACGGATAATATCCCTCCTATTACTGAGTCGGAGTTGGACTTAGCCCTTGAACGCTTACGGACCAAAAAGACGGCACCGGGACCCGATGGTATTCCAGGAAAAGTCACTTGCGTTGGCATAAATCACCTGAGGGAGAGATTCCGTGTACTGCTCAACTACTGTCTAAGTGCCGGACAATTTCCGAAATCATGGAAAGATGGTAAGTTGTGCCTGTTACGTAAAGATGGGCGTCCGCTAGACTCTTCATCGGCATACAGACCAATAGTCTTGCTTAATGAGACCGGCAAACTTTTTGAAAGGATCCTTGTCAGCCGTCTCACCGAACACCTTGAAACGGTAGGCCCGGGTCTCTCTGAAGCGCAGTATGGATTCAGGGAAGGCCGCTCAACTTTAGATGCCTTGAATGCCCTTAAAAACCTGACTACGGATGCAGTGGAGAGAGGAGAAGTGGTTCTTGCAGTCTCACTTGATGTTGCAAACGCCTTCAATAGTCTACCTTTCGAGACCTTGCTTGAGGCCCTCCGTTATCATGGAGTGCCACAGTATCTTAGGAGACTACTGGCGTCGTATCTACACAACAGGGAAGTCATTTGGGAGGGAAGCAATCGACAAATATTCCGGCACCGAGTCTGCAGCGGAGTCCCGCAGGGCTCAGTTTTGGGACCATTGCTTTGGAATATAGGATTTGACTGGCTCCTGCGGGGCCCGCTGCTCCCAGGGATGAGGATTCTCTGTTATGCTGATGATACCCTCGTTACGGCCCGAGGAGGGACGTATGAGGAGGCGGCCCGCCTTGCTGTGGTTGGTGCGTCACTGGTGGTAGACAGGATCCAGATGCTGGGCCTGAGGGTCTCTATATCCAAAACCGAGGCCCTTCTTTTCCACGGTCCACGTAGAGGTCCACCCCGGGGTGCACAAATCACCATCCAGGATACAACAGTAAATGTAAAACCCCACATGAAATACTTGGGTCTTATCCTGGACGGGCGATGGGGCTTTAAAGTTCACTTCGAGAAGTTGGGCACCAGGCTCGTTGATGCCGCCGCCGCCTTGGGAAGATTGCTGCCCAATATTGGGGGATCTAACAATAATTGCAGGCGGCTATACATGGGGATCGTGCGAAGCATGGCACTATATGGCGCTCCAATATGGGTGCACGCATTGACTCAACAGAATAAGATACTTTTACGGAGGCCGCAAAAAATCATCGCGGTAAGAGCAATACGTGCGTACCGCACGGTATCATGGACGGCAGCTACGCTCCTGGCGGGTGACCCACCCTGGGAACTCCAAGCCGAAGTGCTCTCCGAAGTCCATCAATACCGGGCAGAGATGAGGGCGCGGGGAGAACGACCGGATGGGGAGGAGACAAAAAGACTTCGAGCATTGGCCAGTGCATCCTTGGCTCGTAGATGGGAGGAAGACCTGGAGTCCCCCGCTGCGGGCGTCTGGACGGTGGAGGCTATCCGACCCCAACTTGGGCGATGGCTCAACAGGCGGCATGGGGCGCTTACGTACCGTCTTGTCCAGGTGCTTACAGGACATGGCTGTTTCGGTAAGTACCTGCACGAGATTGCAAGGCGTGAGGAAACACCGGCTTGCCATGAATGCGGCGCAATAGAAGACTCAGCGCACCACACGTTAGTCGAGTGCGCATCGTGGGGACCTCAGCGGCATATCCTGACATCGATAACGGGAGTAAACCTCTCGTTGCCAAGTTTGGTAAGTAGCATGGTCGACAGCGAGGCGTGCTGGACTGCAGCGGTTTCCTTCTGCGAGGATGTGATTGCGCTAAAGGAGGCTGCAGAGCGAGAAAGAGAGCTGGATATCAACGCTCACCCGCTCCGCAGAAGAAGACTTGGGAGAAGGAGGCGACGCTACGCCCACCTTCTCGCCCCGCCGATGTAAGTACGGCCTTAAGCCTTTGCCTAATTAGCGTCGGAACGTCTCAGTCGAATCCGAGCCCGGGATCCTGAGACGTCCCATTCATGACGCGGACGGCGCCGCTGGGTTTTAGTGGGTATTACTTTCGTGTCGAGTCCCACATACCCGCCTGGCAAGCGGGATGCGTAAAGGCATTTCCCAGCGATAAAAAAAAAAAAAAAAAAAAAAAAAAAAAAAAAAAAAAAAAGGTTAGAGATCCAAATAGGCTCGTGATTCCTCGACTGCGCCTCAAGAGGGTCCGAAAGACATTTGTGGGAATGGGCGTGACGTTCTATAATAAAATTCCACAGTCAATCTTGGACTTGCCTTTACACAAGTTTAAGAAATCGATTAAAACTACGCTCATGAAAATAGTTATTTGTGTTATATGGGGCCAAAGGAATTTTTTGTTCCCCGAGGGCGTTATTTTGAATTCAGAGCGAAGTGAAGGAATCTATAGTAGACTCCCGAGCGCAGCGAGGGATTCTAAAGTAGAATCCTGAACGTAGCGAGGAATTCAATATACGCCGCCCGAGAACAAAAAATTTTGGCCCCGAATGACACACATTATTTTTCATCATTACCTATGAGAAAAAGCTAGGAGTATCAACCTACTATATATAGAGTATAGACATTACCAATACGTATACGTATGTAATTGAAAGTTTAAATAAAACACAATTTTTTTATGAAATAATTAAACATTAATATTTATGTTGGAAGTATGGGTGTATTTATGTCTAATCGACAAATTTGATCACGTGACTTATCATAGACAACAGCTTCTCAAACATTTTTGAATTTCGACACATTTTTGAATTCTCTCTTCTGATTGGTCCGCGTTAGTGCTTTAGTATGTTAAAGCACTATAACGCGGACCAATCAGAAGAGAGAAATGAAAAGTCCCATGGGGTTAAAATGAAATTTTGCTCCGCTGTCCTCTGAAGCCAATATTCGTTTTTCGAATAGGTATGATGAAAAAGCATATTATACGATTGAAGACTATATAAATGACAAAAAAGCGTGGATATAATTCGTTCCGGCGATTCATGAGACAGTAGGTAATGATTAACCTGTATATCAAAATAATTATATTCTATTCAGAGTTTCCACTTTATTTGTGTACAAGTCATATCTTAAAATGATTATTTGATTTGAATATTAGTTTCAATTCGATGCCTTAAGATGGGTAGCCTAAGTATGTCACACTCTCTAACATTTCTGCGGTGGTGTCGTGTGATGCGGGTTGTTACGTTTCTTCAAATATGGTTGAGCGAAGCAATGGCTGGGTCATGCGTCATGCTCGTGAACGGGTTCCACCGGCGGGAATGGGGCTACTTTATGTCTGCCCATCTTAAGATAGAAGTTAGTCGGTATGCATTTTGGAACTTCCCTCATTGTGGAAACTCTGCATACATAGAATAATATCTATTAAGTATATTGTAGAAGTATTTTGAAAAGAGCAACTGCCGAGTTCCTTGCTGGTTCTTCTCGGCAGGAACGGCATTCCGAACCAGTGGTAGACTCATTGACGATTCAAAAGTACTTTGTAAAAGTTTATTTAAATAAAAAACATTTCTATTCTATTCTATTCTATTAATTACTTTCATAGAAAGCTGTTATTTTGAATTTACTGTGTACGCCTAATTAAAATTGTTTACTTCTCACGTTATAGATGGTGCCACTAGTACATTATTACTCGCTATTGCTTTGTGGCCCTCGCTTTATATATTATACTGAATTATATTCTGTACATGTCACTTTTTTTTTTTTTGTATTTTAAAGGCAATGGTGTTATAGTGGGCGCTTTGTCCCTATAAGAAAGGTAAATAGGTACCTACATATTTATAAATTAACATTTTTAAAACTTACGTCTTACTCCGAATGTCATAGAGACAAGAGTAGCCGTAAGGAATATGGATAATAGCATACTGCAATCATAAATACCTGGCGATTAACACAAAAATATTTTACTAGCTGATGCCCGCAACTTCGTCCGCGTGGATTTAGTTTTATAAAAGTTAGTTATCTAAATTTAGATAAAAAGTAGCATAAGTCACTCTCCAGGTCCTCAACTATACCCATGCAAAAATTCACGTCGATCTGTAGCTCTGTTGCGGTGTGATTGAAGGACAAACCAACAAACAAACACACTTTCTAAATTATAATATTAGTATGAAGTATGTTGCGAAAGTCTGTTTGTTTGTTGGTTTTTGGTTTGTCCTTCAATCACGCCGCAACAGAGCTACCGATCGACGTGATTTTTTGCATGGGTTTAGTTGAGGACCTGGAGAATGACATAGGCTACTTTTTATCCCGGAAAATCAGAGTTCCCGAAGGAGATTGAAAACTAAATCCACGTGGGCATCAGCTAGTCTAATACCTAAAAAAAACCGGCCAATTGCGAGTCGGACTCACGCACCGAGGGTTCCGTACGCCAGAAGTAAAAGTATTCAAGTCAAAACGATAATATTATATTAAATTAATTTGCTTATTTATAATATTTTCTTGTTTAAGGTTTATTTTTAATATCAAAATAAAGATATTCTTTTATTTTCTTCCACATAATCGCACAATTTTATTTATTTACCTTATTTGAGGTTGGTGCCAATTAAGCTAAACCTCTAAATTGTATGAGCGCCCATACAAATCAGAGGACTATCTTAATTGGCGTAATGTATGTACGATATGATAATCTTCAACTTTAAATAAATTTCAACTTGCTAGGGTCCACCCGTTCCTGAGAAAATCGGTAGTGACACATTCAAACTGAAACTTTTAAATTAAAAACATAAAAAGTATAATATTAACAGGTCCTGTTATGCAGACAAAGTCGCGTGAATCTGTTAGTCTACTAAGGTTATTTATTAGTACATTTGAACCACCATATTGGTACTTATAGAGAGCATAAAATGTATGTTTACGAGTTAAAACGAACGTAAAAGTTTAGAAAAGTTTAATACCTACTCGTATTTCGTGAATTTGCAAGGTAGGCAATATCCGGAGCTGTCGTGACTCGTAAAGGTTTATAAAATTCCTACGCTATTGAAAAGTTTCCACTTTCGAACAGGCTACATATTTTATGAGATCGGGACATAGTCACAAACCTATTTACGAAAAAGTAATTAGGTTATACTGAGGTGTGTAGCGTCCGTGCTACGTACCTATAACTTGAGTACTAGATAATAGGGTGAAAATCGTAGCGAGTCACTCAGTGTCCTTAATTGCGTCTTATCTTAGTGATCGTGTTCAAAGAGTATGTGTCAATGATTTAAAATCATCCGGATCAGCCTCAGTAATGGGTGTATCCCAGGGTTTTATTCTAGGTCCATTCATGTTTCTGATTTACATAAATGATTTACCATATTTTGTCCAAAATACTTGCGATATAGTACTATTTGCTGATGATACGTCTTTGATTTTTAAAGTCGATAGGACGAAAGACAATTTTGACGATGTAAATAATGTAAATTATCTCAAGTTTCTGAATGGTTTACGGCTAATAATCTACTTTTAAATGCTAACAAAACCAAGTGTGTTGAGTTTTTATTGCCTAACACCAGAACTGTCAGTAAAAATTTAAAGATAATAATTAATGAATCCTTGAAACAGAGGACTCCACAGTTTTCTTGGGATTATTTTTGTCTGGTGGGAGGCTTTGGCCGCGGCTAGTTACCACCCTACCGTCAAAGACGTGCCGCCAAGCGATTTAGCGTTCCGGCACGGTGGCGTGTAGAAACCAATTAGGAGTATGGGTTGGATGTTCACTACCATACTCCTTCCAAGTTAGCCCGCTACCATCTTAGACTGCATCGTCACTTACCATCAGGTGAGATCGCAGTCAAGGACTAGCTTGTCATCGAATAAATAAAAATAAATAAATAAAAAAACCCTGGACTCAAAGGGGCACCCATATAGGAGCACTTGCTTGCAAGTTTAGCTCTGCTGCTTACGCGCTGTTAGGAAGATTCGACAGATAACTGACATAGAAACTGCAAAATTGTTTATTTTGCATATTTCCATAGTATTATGTTATACGGAATCTTATTATGGGGTAAAGCAGCCAATATTGGAAACATTTTGTATTGCAGAAGAGGGCAATTCGCGCAATCTATAATTTAAAACTGCGGGAGTTCCTTCGAGCAAAATTTAAAGAAATAGGCATTCTTACAGTAGCTTCACAATATATTTATAACAACATAATATTTGTCCGAAAAAACATTGTGAATTAAAAAAAATGGTGATTTACACCATAGGCAGGTTAGAGATCCAAATGGGCTCGTGACTAAAGAATAAAATTCCACAGTCAATCTTAGACTTGCCTTTACACAAGTCTATTCGAGAATTTCCCATTTAAGAGGTGAAGACATTTTAGAATATTTAGTGCGTCTGGCTGTCGACAAGTTCTTCAAGTCTAGCTAGTCCTACGATATGGCTAAACTTGGATTAACAAAACTTAAAGGATTTCCCCAGAGGCACCGCCTGTCGCGTTTCAGAATTGCAAGTTGTTTTGCATTATTGTGCCCTCAGCTCTAGGAACAAAAATGTATGGAACACGTACACTTTTAATGAACGTGGAAACATTACAAACTTTATTTGCGTTCCAAAAACACATCGACCCAAAATATGAACGTGGCGCGCACAAAACTTGGCATTTCTGCTGCATGGGTGGTCTGTTTTTAGTCGCAAATAAAGGTAGTCATTTTTTCAACGTTCATTTGTGGGTATAGTGTAGTAGATATCGATTGTGCTAGTAAGGCAACGTAGACTAAGTCAAAAGTTAAAGAGTGAACATCTATGTTAAAATAGGTACATATGGAGTTTGTGCTGTTGATAAACACAGATAATTAACGAAAAGTTACGTTAAAATTTTATTTTTTCACTCAGGTAAACCCTTAAGTTGTTAACAGTACCTTCTTCTATGTGCCCCGCCGATTTCCACTTCAGTTTCGCGTCTCGCTGAGCTATGTCGGTGACTTTGATTCTCCTGCGGATCTCCTCATTTCTGATTTGATCTCGCAGGGATACTCCGAGCATAGCTCTCTTCATCGCCCGCTGAGTGACCATGAGGCCCATGCCCATAGTCCAAAGTCCCTACTTAAGGCCTTAAGAAGTGTGAATGTCTAAATTCCATGGTTGTTTAATTCAACATATCAACATAATTGTTGATTTAAGCCGTAAATAAAAAATAAAGAATGAAAGATAAAGATTCAATAACTGTTTTGGCTATTAAAAATGTTTATTTTTGTCAACCCCCTCTTGTAAAAAAAACCCCAAAGAGTACCTATTTTTGACATAATTTGCATAACTTCTCCAAAAGCGCGCTAGCTTTTTAATTCGTTCTTGCACACAAAAAAAGGTATTAAAAATATGAATCTTTTCGCTATTTAACTTTATTTTTACGCCGCATTACAATCGTGTATAGTAATATTAACCTGAAATTCAACTAAATCCGAGCTGATAAACACTCGCGAGCCCCATCCACAGTCCCTGCCGGGACGTTGCGGAGGGAAGACCGCGCATCGGTTTTGCAGCGACTTCGTTGAAATTAATTTTAGCTTTTAAGGAGTTTATACCAATTTCTAAATATTTATATTAATAGATTTACTTAGTTTAGATAAAATCTTTAAGTCAGTAACTGTAAATATTTTTTTGTAAATACATAAACTTTTATAAACTTCTTAAATAATCAAAGAATAGTGAATTCGAAAATGCCAAACAGGTGGACAATTAAAAATGTATTGGTGAATATTTACCTACAATTTTTAGTTAGTGTAATATGTTATTTTTTCGATTATTACCTATGCTATGCATAATAATGTAAGCAGTGATAGCCTAGCGGTTAGAACTGTGGTCTCCTATTCGGGAGGTCGCAGGTTCGATCACGGGCACCATTGATTTTTCGGAGTAATGTGCATTTAAGCAATTAAAATCATCGTGAGGAATCCTGCACTCCTGCACACCTGAGAGTTCTCCATAATGTTCTCGAAGGTATGTGTAATCCACCAATTCGCATTGGGTGGATTATGGCCTGAAGCAATGCCTGGGTCATGCGTCATGCCCGTGAACGGGTGCCACCGGCGGGAATGGGGCTACTTTCTGTCTGCCCGTCTTAACATGTGTTAAATTATAGGAATGCTTTTGTGGAACTTCCCCTCACTGTGGAAACAGTGCAAACATAGCATAATATCTATTATATTGTAAACTTGTTTTGAAAAGAGCAACTGCCGAGTTTCTTGCTGGTTCTTCTCGGCAGGAAGGGCATTTCGAACCAGCGGTAGAATCATCGACGATTCAAAAATACTTGTAAAAAAGTTTATTTGAATAAAAAGCATTTCTATTCTATTATTTAACCCTTATCTAAAAGGAGACCTGCGCTCAGTAGTGAGTCGTTGATGGGTTGCTGATGATGATGATGATGATGATGATGATGATATGCATGTTGATAAAAATTGCTTGAGGTCTTAGACCATATTTTTTGAATGGTCTAAGTTTGAGGTAGATACCTACAGTGGATAACAGCAAAACATCAAGTCAAGCCTGACAGTATGACTTTCAACGTGCCTTATTCCTATAACAATAGGGTTGACATTCGCAATTCACTCGTACCATTGAACAGCTGTCGACTGTAGGTACCGTAGATCTTGTGATTTAGTGGTTGTATAGGTATTATACAAGACGTGGTCTAGTGGTTAGCAAATTCGACTACAGATGACGAGGTCCCGGATTCGATTCCCGGGATTATACTAATGTGTACATATTTTTATATTCATAGATTGAATATGTTTAGTTTTATCTTTAAAATTGTGTGTTGTGTGTGTGTGTTTTGTAAATAAGTTAACTTTTTAATCGTTCAAAGAATAGTGTAAAATTTACACTATAAATATTTACACTGTAAATAGTGAATAGTGCAGGTCAAAAATGCCAAAACATAAGAAAAAATATCTTGTTAAAAGAGCAAGAGAATTAAAAATGTATATGTGAGTATTTACTTAGACTTTATATTTAGTACCTATATTTTATATTTGTTATTTTTCGATTACATAGGCATGTTGATAAAAATTGCTTGAGGTAAGTATAGATGATATACGTAGGTACCTACTGTGGACAACACGTCATGTAATAACTAACTGCCTCGTTGGTCTAGTGGTTAGCTTGTTCGACTGCGGATGACGAGGTCCCGGGTTCGATTCCCGGGTCGGGCTGCGGCCGTTAAAAAAAAGTATTGCGTTTTTCTGCCAAAGAAATTCTCAGTACTGGCCCGGAGTTAGGAAGTTGGTGGTTACTGGTTAGTCACCCCCGTGCCTCGGAGAGCACGTAAAACCGTCGGTCCTGCGCCTGATCTCTCTCCGGTCGTGTCGGATTTCCGTACCATCGGACTATGAGAGTGAGGGAATAGAGAGTGCACCTGTGGTTGCGCACACACTTCTGCACTATAATATCTCCCGCGCAGATGGCTGACCTCTAAGGCGACGTTTTAGCATAGGAGGTTGGCCGCCGTGATCGGATTCGGTCGGGAGGACATCATGTAATAACTAGCTTATATGTTCGCGACTTCGTCCGAGAAGTTGGACCAAATTACAGATAGTTACGAAGTTTGATCAAAATCGGCGTAGTAGTTTTCAAGTTTATCCCGAACATACTTCGTGACTCGAGATTTTTAATATAGGTAGATAGGGGTTGACATTCGCAATTCACTCTTATTAACATAAAATAACTAGTTTTTATAAATTAATCTATACATATAATAAAACTGTAACTGGAAGATTTCTGTACATTTAATATATTTTGAAAATTTTAATTGGGGGATGCTTTACTATCGATACTGAGCCCAAAACAGATTTGTATTTAATTTTTGTCTGTTTGTTTGTCCTTCTTTCACGTAAAAACTACCGCACAGATTTCTACAAAATTTTATACCGTGGTAACTTATTAATTGGGTCAACATCTAGGCTACTTTTTATCCCGGAAAATCAAGGAGTTCCCGAGGGACTTTAAAAACTAAATCCACGCGGACAAAGTCGCGGGCATCAGCTAGTATTATCTATACCTACTTATAATAAAACTGTAACAGGTCCAATTGTCTATAGTTAAGCGATTGATCGTAATCGTATTCGATGTCATTAGCGTCAAAGTAAAATAAACCATAACAGCATTGAATTAGAGCTCAATTTCGTGTATGCATTCTTATACATTTACCTATGTATGATACGCTCCATAACTCTCCATAATCGGTTGTACTTACTGAATTTGTGACTTTTTATCAATACAATCAAGGATTATTTTACTTTGACACTAAATGGATTATTAGAAGTATATATATAATTATTATTTAACTAGCTGATGCCCGCGACTTCGTCCGCGTGGATTTAGTTTTTGAACTCCCTTGGGAACTCTTTGATTTTCTGGGATAAAAAGTAGCCTATGTCACCCTCCAGGTCCTCAACTATACCCATACCATAGGTCTTACCTTGCTTTTAACCAAAATTGACAATTCTTGGTCAACCGGAAGTACCTACTCTATAGGTTTTGGGTCGAAAACCTATATGGTAGTTCCCGTTGACCTAGAATCACAAAATTTGACAAAATGCAAGGTCTACCAGCACAAATAAAGGAAAAATTACAAAAAATAAAAAAGTTGAATTTTAAAGGGTGTGGATACATAAATAATAGAAGCCAATTAAGATAGTCCTCCGAGTTGTATGGGCGCTCATACAATTTAGAGGTCTATCTTAATTGGCACTAACCTTAAATAAGGTAAATAAATAAAATTGTGCTATTTAGGGCCTCTTTCACGACCTTCAAGTAAAGTCTTGATTAGTTACTTCCTAATTAGCGTTAATCAGCACGTAAAAGTTCCATGTAAATATTATCAGTTTCACATTACAAAACAATGTCCCAAGTAATAACTCAAGGGATAATTGAATGATCTTCAAAATGCATTCAAACATTCGTTCAATAGAGGCTACTTTGACACACTGCCATCTGGCACTCAATAAATTATGTCAGTTTTTTTGTAATGCGTCCTTTGTTTATCGTAGTGATTTTGATTGTTTTGTTCGGTATTTCATGATTATGGTATCCTATCTATACAAACAAAATAAATAAAATTGAAGTGTCTGTTTGTAATGTCAATGTATCAGCTTTTTACTAAATGCATATTATTATGAAAGTAAATACGGTACCTACATACCTACTTATAAAAAAACAAAATTTTTTCTGTCTTTCTGTCTGTTTGTTCCGGCTAATCTCGAGAACGGCCAGGCAGATAGCTGGTGTTATAAGGAGTAAGTTAGGCTACTTTTTAAACTGACTTTCAATTGTATTTTTTTACCTACAGACATATCAATGTCCGTAGTTAAAAAAAAAGAACACGGAGATATCGATCTCTAATTTGCGCAAATATTTTCCATTGAAATTATCCATTGAAAAACTTTGAGAGATGGTCCTATAAAAAATTCGGGTTCAACTCTTCAATCCTGATGCTGCAGATGCACCAATTCAAATAAATCCATTTAAAACAATAATTTCGATTTAAATACTTGGATATCAACTGTCAAGTTCGTTCGAATAGCGTTACTCGTCAATTAAACTAGCTTAATTGGCAGACGAAGCTGGAAGTAAGTTGCAGGCTACTTTAACCGTCGATTAGTGCTACTCAGCAATTGTGAAATCCACTTTCACGTTACTCGTGACTTTAACCGGCAATTAGCCTACTCGAGACTTTACTTGAAGGTCGTGAAAGAGGCCCTTAGTCCATTAAAAAGTTAAATGAAACCATGATCTGACCAGCTTTGGCGCAATGAGTAAAAATGTGTTCATTAATACTTAAATAATGATATTATAAAAGAAATTTTGATTTAAATTTAGGGGAAAGGGATGAAAAAAATAAAAAAAGGGTTGAAAAGTGCCTTTTTTTAAATAACTTAATAACGGTAGGAAAAAGAAAAGTCAGTTTCAAGTAAAAGTTGTAGAGAAAAAAATTTTACACAAAAAAGTTCCACTTCATTTTTTGTTATCTGCTTTAGTTTAGCTGCAAAAAATAAAAATTAAATTTGCTTTGTAATTAATTATAAAGATGTATAAAGGCGGGAAACATAGTGCCTATCTCAATTAATTGAGCTTTGAATAACGGTAGTACAGTCAAATTAATAAGGTATTTTTAGGGTTCCGTACCCAAAGAGTACCAACGGGACCCTATTACTAAGCCTACGCTGTCCGTCCGTCCGTCCGTCCGTCCGTCCGTCTTTCAGCGGGCTGTATCTCGGTAACCGTAATAGGTAGACAGTTGAAATTTTCACAGATTGTGTATTTCTATTGCCGCTACAACAACAAATAATAAAAATTATGGAAATATTTTTATGTATTTTTTTTTTAACGGAACCCTAAAAGAGCGAGGCCCGACTCGCACTTGGCCGATTTTTTCGAAATAGAAGATACTTCCGAACATCATCCAACAGTTTTCAAAATCGGTCATCGTAGCTATTAAAACTCTAACCTGCGTGATGTCAGATTTCAGATTGAAACTTTTTCGCTTTCTATATTAAAAAGTTAGACTTTAGACTGTTTGACTTTAATTTGTTTTTAACCAATTTAAAAAAAGGAGGAGGTTCTCAATTCGTCGGAATCCTTTTTTTTGTGTATGTTCACCGATTACTCGAAGACACCTGAACCGATTTGCAAAATTCTTTTTTTTGTTTCAAAGGGTATACTTCCCAGGTGGTCCCATTTAAATTTTATCGAAATCGGTCGAGCGCTTTTTACAATAAGAACAATAAATTATATACTTTGTAGTGGCGCGGGCGTCTGAAGTCGGTTTTTTAAAAAGTATTTTATAGTATAGATTATAGCGGCAGTGATCGGCCTAATTTTAGGCCTATATTTTACACACTTCTACTTAGAAGTGTGTACAATATAGGCCTAAAATTATACGCATAATATTGTGACTGGCAACTACGGAACCCTACACTGCGCGTGGCCCGACACGCAATTGGCCATTTATTATACTTTACAAATAAAACTACAAACATACTAGTTTCCAGAGCATACAAACAGAATTCGATAACATAATCAAATAAGAATCAAACTTCATTTGTGTGGGGCTCGCTCGCTGAGTCTTCTATTGCAAACTTCAAAAATCTAGATACTCTGTTACAAAAATATGATTGAGTTGCACAGCACAAAACCTGACAATAGTTTGATGAAACGCATGACTTTTGTATACTTAGTTTTAAGCATGGACACGTCTCATATACTTAAAGTATTTTGATATGGTATGAAATTCGTATTTTGTCATACCTCCGTATTTTTCAGGTATTTTTCTATTACAAGTCAACTGACTTGGGTTGACTACGGATCGAATTTTATATTACGCCTCATGCGTACTGCAAATTCACACTGCTGTGATTTTTAATTTCGTACAACTTGGCAAAAAAGTGTAGAAACTGAACTAATTGTTCTCTTTATTGACAGCACTATTATGTTGTCAAGTTTCATCGCCGAAGTGTTTTTTTTATTCGATGACAAGCTAGTCCTTGACTGCGATCTCACCTGATGGTAAGTGACGATGCAGTCTAAGATGGTAGCGGGCTAACTTCGAAGGGGTATGGCAGTGAATATTCAACCCATACCCCTAATTGGTTTCTACACGCCATCGTGCCGGAACGCTAAATCGCTTGGCGGCACGTCTTTGACAGTAGGGTGGTAACTAGCCACGGCCAAAGCCTCCCGCCAGACCAGACCAGAGACAATTCAGAAATTATAAATTCCAAAATTGACCCCGCCGGGAATCGAACCCGAGACCTCCCAGTTATAAGACAACACAGCTCACCACTGAGCCAGGGAGGTCGTCAAATGTTATGTCAATGTTATGTTTTGAAATTCGTCAGTATTTATTTGAATTCGTAAATACATACCTACGTATTAGTCTAGTCCACAAGTTCAAAAACGTGAAAAATAGAGATAAAGGTCCTAAAAATATGAGCGATGGCTCATTCGAGTCGGAACCACCTCTAGTGACCTAAAAAAATAAAATCAGTTTGAAAATCCATAGCGGATTTTCCTAGAGAGCGTCTTCAAGCGAGCGTATAAAATCGCCACTTTGAAAGCCCCCCATTTCGTCAATTTTAAGGGAAAAATTTAAAAAAAAAATTGGTTGCCTGTAACTTCACTTTTTATGTCTGTCTCTCTCGCTCTTAGGCGGGCTAACCATGCCTCTCACTCGCTCTCATTGTGAGCGCATAACGTGAGCGGAGCGTAACGCAGTTTCTTGAAGTGTCACCCGGCAAACCAATTTATAAGACGTTGTCACGTCAAAAATATTTTTGTACTCAGTTCAAAATTATCTTTAAAATGATACGTAACAATTTTATGTAACGCGATATATTTTTTTTTACTTCGCATTCGCTTCTATGAGAGCCCCCCTGAAATAAAGATTTTTATAACTTTTTAAGCCATTTTCGGCTGGAGGCCATCGGTTTACATATTATATCTAAATTTGAAGTAATTACGTTCAGTAATTCAAAAGTTATAAGGCTCTGACAGACGGACGGACGGACGGACGGACGGACAAGTGCAAATCGCTCTAGTTAACTCAGAGACCTCGCTTCGCTCGGTCAAATATTTTTTTTATAACATAAGATGTTATTTTAAAAATTTGAAAAACTTCTAGTATCTTCGTAACACTTGAAAGAATCGAGCCCTGGAGAAACAAAAGTTTAACCACCATTTTTCAAAAAGTTATTCAATTGTTAACTAACAAATTATTTCCCAATCTCCATTGTCATAAACAATGGGATGAAAGGTATAAATAATTGGCCTATATTTTTGTATCAGAGTATCTAGATTTTTGAAGTTTGCAATAGAAGACTCAGCGAGCGAATTGAGAACCTCCTCTTTTTTTTAAATTGGTTAAAAACAAATTAAAGTCAAACAGTCTAAAGTCTAACTTTTTAATATAGAAAGCGAAAAAGTTTCAATCTGATATCTGACATCACGCAGGTTAGAGTTTTAATAGCTACGATGACCGATTTTGAAAACTGTTGGATAATGTTCGGAAGTATCTTCTATTTCGAAAAAATACCTTATTAATTTGACTGTACTACCGTTATTCAAAGCTTAATTAATTGAGATAGGCACTATGTTTCCCGCCTTTATAAATCTTTATAATTAATTACAAAGCAAATTTAATTTTTATTTTTTGCAGCTAAACTAAAGCAGATAACAAAAAAATGAAAAGGAACTTTTTTGTGTAGAATTTTTTTCTCTACAACTTTTACTTGAAACTTTTTTTTCTATTTCCTACCGTTATTAAGTTATTTAAAAAAAAGGCATTTTTCAACCCCTTTTTTTTTCATCATTTTCCCCTAAATTTATATCAAAATTTCTTTCATAATATCTTTATTTAAGTATTAATGAACACATTTTTACTCATTGCGCCAAAACTGGTCAGATCATGGTTTCATTTAACTTTTTACTGGACTATAATATCTCGTAAACAGTAATACATAGTTGAAATTTTCACAGTGTGTATTTTTATTTCCGCTATAACAACAAATAATAAAAATAAAATTAAATTAAAAAATAAAGGGGGCTCCCATGCATGGAAAAGATTCAAAAATGAAGAAATAGGGGCCTTCAAAGTTGTGACCAAAACCAACGAGCATTCTTTCCCCATATCCTAATTTAATCATCATCATCATTTCATCATTAGCAACCCATCAACGGCTCACTACTGAGCGCAGGTCTCCTCTCAGAGAAGGGTTATAGGCCATAGTCCACCACGCCGGCCCAATGCGAATTGGTGGACTTCACACACCTTCGAGAACATTATGAAGAACTCTCAGATGTGCAGGTTTCCTCACGATGTTTTCCTTCACCGTTGAAGCAAGTGATAGTTTATTGCTTAAACGCACTTGACTCCGAAAAGTCAGAGGTGCGTACCCGGGATCGAACCTGCGACCCCCCCGAATAGGAGACCACAGTCCTAACCACTAGGCTAACACTGCTTCCTAATTTAATACTAACTCAGAACTAAGTTATCTAAATGTGTATCTAGTTTTAAAAATCGGCCAAGTGCGAGTCGGGCCTCGCTCTTTTAGGGTTCCGTTAAATAAAATTAAATGAAAATATTTCCATGTACCCATGGAAATATTTTTATTTAATTTTTTTAATTTAATTTAATTTTTATTATTTGTTGTTATAGCGGCAATAGAAATACATAATATGTGAAAATTTCATCTCTCTATCTATTACGGTTTACGAGATACAGCCCGCTGACAGACGGACGGACGGACGGACGGACGGACAGCGTAGGCTTAGTAATAGGGTCCCGTTGGTACCCTTTGGGTATACGGAACCCTAAAAAAGTGATTTGGTCATATTATGTACGGAACCCTAAAAGAGCGAGGCCTGACTCGCACTTGGCCGATTTTTTGTTTATTACCTAAATAAATATTTTTGATAAAACAGGGTTGGCACCTTTTGGGTACGAAACCCTAAAAACTATCAAAGAATACAATGATTTTAAAAGACTTATTAAAAATAATTAAGGTAAGAATAACAACAAAAAGAATTAATTACCTCGAACTTATAAACTACTTGCAAGCTCGTTATGGTACATGGCGCCTACTAGGTGAAGCTAAAGCAATGGAGACTCTTAATACCTGCACGTGACATCAATCTCAGTGAGGCCCAAACATACTAGGTAGGATAACATAAAACACTGTTCCCTCTGCACATTTACTTTATCGTTGGTATATTTTGAGGTACTCTCATGTACTTGCTGAGTTCTCGAGCAAGTACCGAGCGTAGCCGCTAGATGGCGGTGACGTTGAAATAACTCTACGCTGGCTCCGTTTCTCAAGGTTATTTCACGCATCTTAAAGCCTTAAATAATAAACAGCTTTTATAAAGAAATGCGTTATTTGCTACTCAAACAGTCTAGTCGTAAATGCATTATCTGCTCACAAACCAATAAACCTACAAATTATTATAATTATATACTTCACAGTAAGTATAATTTCCTACAAAATATACTGATAATTTAAGTGGTTACGTCACCTGAATCGAATTATCCCACAAAGAGATATGCTATTATTTAATTGTACTTTCGATATTGAATTTACCTGCTGCATCACACTGGTTTTGGATGTTATAATAACTTTATGTAGAATTAAGTGCAGTCGTGTTAAACTACAATATCATTAAATTAAGCAAGGTTTAATATAATCCTTACTTATATTGTTGGTTTGTTTATTTGTCCCTTCTATCAATAGCAATGGATCAACTTTATTAATTGTACATAGGTATAGTTGAAAGCCAGGAGAGTGACGTAGACTACTTTTTATCCAGGAAAAACAAAGGGTTCCCGTGAAAATTTTAAAAGCCTCTCCCCACGTTTCGCCATCCTCACATACACTCAAGTATCATGAAGATGGCTCAATTGTTTGTAATTAGTTTTTAAATTTTCCGTACCCAAAGGGTACCAACGGGACCCTATTACTAAGCCTACGCTGTCCGTCCGTCCGTCCGTCTGTCAGCGGGCTGTATCTCGTTAACCGTAATAGATAGACAGATGAAATTTTCACATATTATGTATTTCTATTGCCGCTATAACAACAAATAATAAAAATTAAACTAAATTAAAAAAATTAAATTAAAATATTTCCATGGGTACATGGAAATATTTTTATTTAATTTTTTTTAACGGAACCCTAAAAGAGCGAGGCCCGACTCGCACTTGGCCGATTTTTCTTATTCAATAAAAAAATAAGTAAAGACGTTGGCAGCGTTGACGCTTCCTAAAAGAGGATGTCCAGCAGTGGATACATTTTGATTGATGATAGTGACGACCTATGTGTCACGGGCAAAACCTAGTATAAAATATATCATCGATATACTAATTACCCATACACGTTTGTATGATTTTATATTTTGTCAACTTTAATTCTCAGATATTCTTCCTCAATTGTTTCTGTATTACCTGTAAACACATTACATTAATTTAACATTCCACAGGGAATGTACAAAGTCCATCTTAGGTGGTAAGATGATGTGGTACGAAAACCGTAAGGTTTAGTTGTTTACCTCAACCTCGTCGTCCCTAGAGCTAAAACGTTCGTAGACGCAGAAAAAGCGTAGCGTCGTCGTAGCGTAGCGTAGCGTCCTAGACATCTGTAGCACATCCCGATAGTTAAATCAAAATTAGTATCGAACGCTTATCAGTGATAGCCTAGTGGTTAGGACTGGGGTCTCCTATTTATTTATTTCAGTTACAGATTCTTTTCACATACCCCGTTAGGGTGTAGCAACTTGGTCTGAAATTGACCGTAGTAGAGAGACCGATTTTATTTCTTTTATTTGTATCGTCAAAAAAACATTTATATTGTAGTAAAACTTTTCCAATAAAAAGTTTTTTAATATTTTATATAATTTGTTTTCTTTTTCTACGTTTCGAATGCTGTCTGGCAAATTATTATATATTTTTATGGACATTACGAAGGGACTGGAGGTGTGAAGTTTTAGTTTTGATGGTGGTAGGGTTAGTTTATTTCCATGTCTTTCGGGAAATCGACGAGGTTTGTCTTCTTTTTTTTATAAAAGTGTAGATTGTTCCTAAAAAATTTACATATCTCAAAGATATAGATAAGTTAAGGTAAGGTTAAGATTTTTAATTCTTTAATTCTTTATTCGGGGGGTCGCAGGTTCGATCCCGGATACACACCTCTGTCTTTTCGGAGTCAAGTGCGTTTAAGCAATTAATCATCACTTGCTTCAATAGTGAAGGAAAACATCGTGAGGAAACCTGCACACCTGGTCGAGAGTTCTTCATAATGTTCTTGAAGGGCCTATGGGACTATGGCCTATAACCCTTCTTTGAGAGGAGACCTGCGCTCAGTAGTGAGCCGTTGATGGGTTGCTAAAGATGATGATGATGATGAACGTTTATTGGAACCCTGGTAAAGTGGGCTAGAATATGAAACACGCCATCCCACTTGTGGGAAAACGATCGAAGAGTTAAATAAACTTTGTGCTAGATAAATAATACATAATACCGGGTCAACAACAAAAGGACGGAGAGTTTTAAATTTTTTCATAAAAGAATTCAAGAATAAAATAATAAATGGCTGTCTTTTTAAAAAGTTTTAGCCTAATAAATATTATTACGGACCCAACTCGGTGTTTTGGACGGACTCAAGTATCCGGGCTAAAATATATTGCTTGTAACGCTATCCTTGGGTAAATTCTGTAAGTAACGAGCACATAGCTGAAAATACTTCCTTTTGGAAGGAAGTAGATAACTGGATGATGGAAGTACTCATAGGCATACCATTGAAAAACTGCCAAATATTTCGTAGATTTTTAACATGCATGCATAATCCTGTTTAACATGATACAACCATGTTATGTAAACTTATATGTCTGAAAGTAGAGGCGTTATCTTCATAATTAAATATTATATTATTGCTATAAAAAACAAGACTGCAATATTCTCCAAATTAGCCCGCTGCGCTGTATCATACGCTATAACAGATAAGATCACAGTCAAGGTCTATCTTGTCATGGATAATAAAAACCTCGCTCGGATATAGTTTTTATTCTGATCGACATAGGAATCCTATGTCGATCAGAATATGAATCCTATGATAGGATACCCAAAAATCGATGAGGTCCTGCAAGATTTTTATACACCTAAATCCATCGAACTGGCAGGCCAATATCCATCCTTATGAAATACTTAATCATACTTATATTATAAATGCGACAGTGTGTTTGTTTGTTGGTTTGCCCTTCAGTCACGCCGCAAGAGAGCTACGGATTGACGTGATTTTTGCATGGGTATAGTTGAGGGCCTGGAGAGTGACAATAGGCTACTTTTTATCCCGGAAAATCAAGGAGTTCTCGAGGGATTTTAAAAACTAAATCCACGTAGACCCAGTCGCGGGCATCAGCTAGTAATCAATAAAACACGTTGCATGCCGCAGCAGACATGACGTGGGCGTGAAGACGCTGCGTGGGCGCCGGAATACTACGTAGCGTACGTTAAGTGAGCAGTGGGTGTTTATTTACTAACCTCGTAGCTTTTTTGAAGTAAAACTTCTTTACGCACGATTGACTTGAAGAGTAAGCTGGTGAATGCGTTACGAAAAGTGTGATCGGGCGAGGCGAACGGAAGTTGAGAGGGAGATATAAGTTAGTGAAGATAGAAAGAGAGAGAGTTACGTTTCGTATATTACTGTAGGGTCTTACTGTGTCTTAGATATACGAAACGCAACTGGCTATGAGAGCAAGGGAGAAAGAAAATGTGCTCTCGCATCTCTCTCTCTTGCCCCTACAACTCCCTTATATCTCCCTCTCAACTTGCGTTCGCCTCGCCCGATCACACTTTTCGTAACGCATTCTCCAGCTTACTCTTCAAGTCAATCATGCGTTAAGAAGTTTTACTTAAAAAAAAGTTACGAGGTTAGTAAATAAATGCCCACCGCTCACGTAACGTACGCTACGTAGTATTCCGGCGCCCACGCAGCGTCTTCACGCCCACGTCATGCCTGCTGCGGCATGCAACGTGTTTTATTGATTACTAGCTGATGCCCGCGACTGCGTCTGCGTGGATTTACTTAGTTTTTAAAATCCCTCGGGAACTCCTTGATTTTCCGGGATTAAAAGTAGCCTATGTCACTCTCCAGACCCTCAACTATACCCATGCAAAAATAACGTCGATCCGTAGCTCTCTTGCGGCGTGACTGAAGAAGGAACCAACAAACAAAGTTCGCTTGTTTAGAGAATCGATTTTTACTATTTCAAATCGATACCCACTTTTTTTTGTGTACCGCCACTCATATAAAGGGACGGTTGTCACTTGTCACCTTATTCATGTTTAGAGATAATAATAAAGTAATAATATGACAGCAGTGTACTTACTTCGGTATTGGGTGGGAGGGACTTTGTATCTTCGAATAATGCAACTCATATAATAACGATCGAACCTCACAAGTTCGATTAATCATATATAAAAGGACAAACCAACAAACAAACAGACTTCCGCATTTACGAGAAGGTATTTAGGAGTACATGGATGTTCAAACAAAAGCTCAAAGTTAGTACGTAGTTACACACTCATACATAAGTGTAACAATGTTCGTGTAACAAAGTTCCGCTGGGTTGATATTTCCCACGAAAATAAGACTTGCTCAATCGATTTTCGAACCATAACACCCATGCCATGAATTCCGTGAAAATTCTTGGCCACGACAATGTTTGAATGTGAAACACGCGTGGAAATATTTTTCGTAGAGTAAAGTCCAAGTTCAAAAACCAATTTACAGGCTGCTTTTCATATGGAGCTATAAAACCTTAACAAGCTGTCTTTGACAAACCCTTACCCGCAGACCAATAATTTCAAGCTGGACAACTAAATCGCATTGTATTCTAACAGGCAAAGGACTTATGGTACGTATAGCCCGTATTTCTTATATAACGCACACAGTGTGGTTGATAATAATTGTAAAAGTACGCAACTAAGTTGTAAGATAGTCGGCCAACTTGAAATTCTATGTTAGCAGTCGCTCTTAAAACCTAGACCAGCGAGAAGGCGTATTTTACGTGTAAGTATAAATAAACTAAAGGCTTATTTTACGTGTAAGTATAAATAAACTAAATAACTGTTCTTTAATAAATTTTTCTTAGATAATGAGGTGATAGTGATGATAGGGTAGTTGACTCTTCAATCTTTTTTGTTTTTATCAAGAGATAACGTTACTCAATATCTAAAATGGAACAAAGTAAATCCGCAAACAAAAAAAACAAAAACAAATACTAATAAATTAGAAGTTTTAATTCTGATGGTTACTTGTGAACATACAGAAAAAGGATGCAGGAACGAACAGTGACGTCACCGCCATTTATCTGCGGGAGAGCGAAGAAGATAGATGCTCCCATTCCCATTACGCCCCCAATTTTCGTTTGCCTTCATTTGAAATGTTTATAAGTACTGTCTCATTCTACACAGAAATTAAAAATTAAAGTTTAGAAAACTTTTAAATGTCTACCTATATATTTTTATACAAAATAATGATGAATGTTAAAAATAGGTTACAACTATAATATTTATCAACATAAAATCACGAAGATTCCAATCACGCCCAGCTTTGAGAAAAAATCCACGACTAACCTTTATACCTACCTTTAAAAAAGGATTGCAAAAAATAGCCAACAATAAAATTAATCTTTTTAAAACGAAGCAGCGCAGCGTTTTGTCTCCCTTTGTTGGAAAAGTAAAGTGAAAAATAAAATTGAAGTAGGTATACGTCCGAGGTCAAATTACGTGCTAACTGTTGCTTCCCCGGTTCCGGGAAATATCATTTCGCTCGATTGCGGATTTATTGAAATAAGCACTTTTCCGGAGCCGCTAAATTTTCGACCCTATTTAGTATTAATTTAAAGTTTATTTAGTGGCTACCTGTGACTTCGTCCGTGTGGAATTAGATTTTTAAGATCCCTTGGGAACCCTATGTTTTGCCGAGATAAAAAGTAGTCTATGTCACTCTCCAGGTCCTCAACTATACCCATGCAAAAAGCACGTCGATCAGTAGCTCTGTTGCAGCGTGATTGAAGGACAAACCAACAAACAAACACACTTTCGCATTCATAATATTAGTATGGATTTAGGTTTAAATCATGTAATTCCACTATAAAAAATATGAGTAATTAATATTTTGGAAACATATCTAAAATCCAGGAAGATTAGAATTATTAGATTGTACCTAAGTCAGATTTTAATGTTATCCTTATTTTTTTTCCTATACATAGGAATTATAAAAAATATATTTGTTGATATTATAGCCCAATTTTCATCAAACTTACTAAGTATTATCTAAATACCTATATAAAAAGGAAAAGGTGACTGACTGATTGATCTATCAACGCACAGTTCAAACAACTGGATGGATTGGGCTGAAAGGACTTTTGAAAATTCAACCCTTAAGGGAATTTCAATAATAATTCCTACCAAGTGAAGCAGGGGCAGGTCAGCTAGTTTTAAAAATGTAGAGCAAGAATTTTTGTATATTTATTGGTACAACACGTTACTACGTAAAATACGTTTCACGCTTAAACTGAATAGTTGAATACCTATATGTATCTAGTTCAATCTCACGCCCAATAATCATATCAGTGTTCAGTTTGACTCGATTTACGAACACCGAACTTTGTTATTGTATGATTCCATCATGCAAATCGTACACGTCAATTCTCAATAATAAATATCAAAACAATTAAAACCCTTTGCACCCTGATACGCGTCAAACTAAGCTTTGATCGCCCCAAATATCCGTAGATTAGGAGTATCGAAGTGTTTAAGCGATTATGATTAAGGATAATATTATAAAGATAGGTAAAAACCAACTGTAATGGCGTTAAACAAGTTTTTCAATAGAAGGATTGGTTTGACACTGGTTTAATTTTACTGTAGAGGTAATAGTGGTATGAAAGGTACACTCTAGTGTTATAATTGTATACACACGTATAGGTAGCTGTGGAGGGCGGCAGCGCGCGGCCCGCTCCGCTACTCGCGCAAACTGCCGCCGCCCGGGCGAGGGTTGTCGTTCTACGGGCGACCTTACCCCATATTCTGCTACTAGCTGATGCCCGCGAATCCGTTAGAGCGGATTAAGGGTTTTTGATTCCAGGGGGAATTCTTTAATTTAACCTATGTGCTACTATCTGATGTTACATTGTGAAGCTTCAATCCGTCCAGTAGTTTTTGCGTGAAAGAGTATAAAACATTCCATCCACCCATTAATTCCATCATCAATAATAGTATATTACTATTAGTAGGAATATATTCACGTGTGTAATAGCTTACAGCTCGCTCCTTGCACACAATTTAAATGTGCATTGACATTGAAAATTGCTTTCAGTTGCATTTTGTAACGACGTTCTAGATTATCACCAAGCTTGAGGTGATAGGTGACAGGTAAGGTGTAGGTATTATGTTTTAATTCATTTATCTCAATGCCATCTTCGATCTACTATTGGGTGTACTCAACAAGTAAGACAGACAGTACACTGTGCTGTCTGTCTTCTCTTAAAATGTGAAGAATTTAGGCCATAGTGCTCCACTACTGAGCTCATTACGGAGAGTTCTTAGGCGTGCGGGTTACCTCATGATGTTTTTCTTCACCATTAAAGCGAGTGATATTTAATTGGTTAAAACGCACATAAATCCGAAAAGAGGACTATCTCTGTTATACCTAATAACTGTACTGTATGTAAAACCCGTGTTCCTTCGAGTACCTAGCTACTTATATGCTACCAGGTGATGCCCGCGACTTCGTCCGCGTAGATTTCGTTTTTAAAATCTCTCGGGAACTCTTTGATTTTCCGGGATAAAAAGTAGTGCTGGTCCTCAACTATAGCCATGCAAAAATCACGTCGATCCATAGCTCTGTTACGGCGTGACTGGAGGACAAACCAACAAACAAACACCACTTCGCATTTATAATATTAGTATGATAAGCTGGGTTCTCTGAGGATGAAGGAGGCTTATGTCAGAAGACACACTAAGAATTAATATAGAATGGAAACCGACCGGTGTTATTTGTACATAATATTGTAAGCATCTATGAATAAAGGACTTATGTAACAAAAGATTTTGCCTTGTAATCGTCGCATGTTGCGCGGCTGGTATCACCAAGGGCGGCGGCGCATTTTGGCCGCGTCACTTTCTCTGGGCGAGCAACAGGTACGGAAGGTCATGCAGGGCGTCTTTGGGAACGAGGCTCGTTTTAGTACTCCATTCAATATCCTTCACAGGATTTTAGATATTAGGATATCATCCTTACTAATATTATAAACTAGCTGATGCTCGTGACTTCACGCACATGGAGTTAGGTTTTTAAATCCCCAAGGGATTGAAGGAGGGGGTAGGGGGAAAAGGGTAATTAATCCCTTGGGATTTTAAAAGCCTAATTCCACAGGAGTAAAAATCAACAAACAAAAAACACTCGTGTTTGTTTGTTTGTTGATTCCTTCCAATTCCTTCCTACTTGAAACGGTAGTCATAACGAAATCCAATTTGTTAGCGAGTAGAGTCATGTAGAGAGAGCTATCTAAGAAATATTTCATAATGAAATGAAAAGGCGAGTGTGGACGTAAGATGTGTTTTATAAAGGCTTAAGCAAACACAACGCGCGACGTAAACTCTAATTTTTTTTTCAATTGAGCGTTAGGACTTTATTTTGATGTTGAAAAATATATCGTGCCTACATTGTGAACGCGACATGGCAGCAAAACTTTGTATTGCCAAGCCATTTCTGTTGTCGTGTTGCTGTTGCAATCTGCGAATGGCGTGACTTTTGAGAGCAAATAAATTTGATAATCCTAACTATTAGGAAACAACGCTTACGTGAATATAGGTATATGCCCAGAATTAGTTCATTTTCACGACCCGAAACATGCTTCAAGCGCGATGGACACACGATACGTTCTATTCCCAAAAATCAAAGACGGCATTCCTACAGTATTTTAAAAAAACTATACTCACATGGTCAAGTCAGGCATCAAATAGTATCAATTTTGTGGGAATGCTCATTTTTCAACGGTTGAATCGAGAAGAAAATATAACTCTTTACTAATCTCTGTTGAAGTGATAGCCTAGTGGTTAGTAGGTACTGCGGTCTCCTATTCGGGGGGTTGCAGGTTTGATCCCAGGCACGCACCTCTGGATTTTCTAAGTTAAGTGCGTTTAAGAAATTAAATATCACAAGCTTCAACGGCGAAGGAAAACATCGTGAGGAAACCTATACACCTGAGAGTTCTTCATAATGTTCTCAAAGGTGTGTGAAGTCTGCCAATTCGCATTGGGCCAGCGTGGTGGACTATGGTCTATATGGCCTATAACCCGTCTCTGAGAGGAGACCTGCGCTCAGAAGTGAGCCGTTGATGGGTTGCTGATGATGATCAATCTCTGTTGACTGTCTGCCTATCTGTCTGTCTACATAATATATAGGTAGACAGACAGATAGGCAGACAGGCAGAGAGACAAATAGATTATTATGAACAAAAATAATTATCGCAAGGATCTCCACAGATAATGATCTTCTGCTGCTTATACCCAGCGACTCGCTTGAGACATTATCATTATTATTGAGGCGTCTTCCAGCGCTGCATTTCCCGGTGCGAGATGGTCATTCGAGCACCTCGGACATTCTTTCACATTTATTATATATTACGTACACAAGAATTTAAAGATTTAGGACAAGCCATCAGTATTCGGAGGATTTTCATCACAAATTCCGTACCGTGACGTACGTTATTCCCGTCCTTCGTATACATCGTTGATATTCGGGGTATGACCTAATTCCGAGGACACAGTTATATACAGTAACCGTATTAATTAACAAGTTCTCAGACAGATCTTCTATACATAAAGTTTAACAAAACTTAGCGATGCTTGATGACCCCTATTGCGCAGTGGTGTGCCGTAGCTGATACGGGCAGGTTTAGCTTCCCGCTAGTCTCGTTCATTGAGACGCTTCGATGATGACCTAGCGTTGATAGCCTAGTGTTTGAGTCATAGGTCTCTTTTTGGAGGGTCTGGAGTTCGAACTCTATACCCATATAATATGTTAAACAATACCTACTTACCTTCTGAGAAAAATTACGCAACGTCTGAGCCTAGTCAAAACTAGAGTTGAAAGAGTAGTGGGAGTAAGGAGTAATTTTTTAAAGTCTATCTCTAAAGGCAATAGATTTTAGACCTAGATCTATACGCACAGCATAAGCTTATGCTAAAAAGAGCTTAAAAAATGTACTAGGTATATCGTATCACTATCTAACCTGAGAGAACTTTTTTCCATTTAAAAAATACAACTGTTTGTAAACATTCGCAGTTCTCGAGTCTAGTCTTGTTGCCTAGTAGGTTAAATACCAACTCGTGTAAGGAAATGTATTTGGAACGAGCCTTTGTGTGTCGAAGCTTCTAGGGTGTTAGGGCCATAACCATAGTATTACTTACTACTGTAAGGACAGGGCGCATTACGTACCTACTTCTGTTTGTCGATTCGTATGCTCTTCAAATATTGACGGATCAATCAAAAGAAACAGACCAATATGTATTGTATACTATCTTCTATAGGTAGTATATCTACTTATAATAAAACTATAACTGGAAGATTTCGGTACATTTAAATATATTATGTATTTTGAAAATTTTAACCGGGGGATGCTATATTATCGATACTGAGCCCAAAACAGATTATTATCTGTCTGTCTGTTTGCGTATCACGTGAAAACTACTGAGCGTATTTAAATGAAATTTGGTAGCTGATATTCCGGGTCAACATATAGAATAGTTTTTATCTCGATAAACAATAAGGTTCCTCCGGGATAGGGGATGAAAGTTTTTATTGATTTTACTTCATAACTCCGCCGAACCGTTTTGAATAATTATTCTTTTTTTGTTTGAAAATGTTTACTATCAGGCATGTTTTGTCTAATTTGAATTAATATCTGATGAATATTATCGGAGATAGAGGACATAACTCTTCATAGATACTCGCATATAGGACAACGATCAAATACATGCATACCATAATTTATATGAGGGTTTAAGCCATAAGCATAGACTAAATAATTGACCTCCGGGCTCCAGATGTTTGTACCATTCTGTTTGTTTTGTAGCCTACCCGTGCGAAGCCGGGGCGGGCCAACTAGTCTTTAATAATATCTACGGTTTCTACTTTGACGATATAATAATTTTACCTACTGATGATACATAGTACTTATTAGGTTAGTACATAGTAGGTAACTTTCCATTCAAGAGGAGACCGCCCAGCAGGGAGCCAACGAATGGTTGAGATGATTATGTATGTTCACTATGTATTTATGTATGCACTATTATTATATACTGCGATTATTTTTTCGATTATTATTATTTTTCATGTGCTCCTCAATACCTGTAGCTATTCAGACACAATAACATGTAGTATTCATTTATTTTGTACGTTTACCTTTTAACCTTAGTTACCTTTAAATTACCTACCTTTATATAACTATTTAATTTTACATTACCCCCAATTTATCTATGTATCATCTGTTAACCGAAACACATGTTAGTATCTGTATTTATTAATTTATTTCTTTTTTCCTATTACTTATTGTATAACTGTCTCGTGGTTATGCCTGAAAATCAGCGCTCAGTATTTTAATGTTGCAGCATGATGCTGAGGCAGTAGCCTTTTCAGCTTTAACATTTAGGAACAATAATATTATTTATTGATTAAGTTTTTTCTGTATGTTTTGTTTATTCTTAAACACCTTCCTGTTAAAAGCTGAATATTTATTTATTTATTTATTTATTTATTTATTCACTATATACATAGTTATGAATAGATAACTAAAACTGTTGGTACGCCACTTAACTTTAAGGAAGAACAAATAGAGGCAAAATAAAAACTCACCGCCCAAGAAGCGCGTCAGATGTAGGTATTCCCGAAGTCCATATTCGTACGTATTTTAAAAATATCGGAAAATGTGATATCCATTTAAATTTGCAGTGTTACGCCTTTCGTCGTCGGTTGGTGTAACCATAAACAGTTTTATATACGCTTTCAATTTTTATGGATTTGTTATGGACCGTAAAGATAAAACGCCCAGCATAATCTCTTTTGGTTATAATGGAGGTAAGCTATGAATTACATTGATACTAAAATAACATTTGCCTAATGGGGTTTTTGATTCAAGAAATTAATAATCGTGTTAATGTTTTCAATGTACACGCAACTGAACCAAATTGGTAGGACTAATAATTCTTCTTATATAAAATCGAGAGTGGTGATGATTTTTACTGTATGTAACAAAGTGAAGTGAAATGAAGAAGTGAAGTGGAAAATGAATACTATCATTCCTTAATCTCATCCCATCGCCGGCCCAATTAATCTCAGCTCCTCTCAGAATGAGAAGGGTTTAGGCCATAGTGCTGGCGAAGTGCGGTTTGGCAGACCTCATACGTCTTTGATATCCTCACAATGTTTTCCTTCACCGTTGAAGCAAGTGATAATTAGTTAATTCCAAAAGTAAGACCGAACCTCGGACTCTCAAAAAGGAGGATGAGTAAAAAAATCACTTGAAATACACATACATACAAATAAATATACATAATTGAAGTGACTGTCTGTGATTTCGAAATAACTGCCACTTATTGAGGTCATAAAATGAGATCAAACGAACTTCTCAATAATTGAAGTTCGATCGATATATAAGAGTCGTTTCATTCGAAGATATAGGTAATTTATTATTTGATCATTATAATAGCATGACCTGAATACACATTGTTTTGTTATATAGAAGTGATATTGTTCTTCTATCTAAAAGTTTTTATGAGAGAGATGATTAAGTATTGATTGATTGCTACACAAATTATACATCAATTTATTTTGAGGGCTTCTACATGATATAAAAGAAAGTGTACTTAGGTACTCTTATGTTCAATAATCACTAGATCTAGAAGTCACCTCAATTACTATGCTAGCTCTACATATTATGCCTATAATAAAGAGTTATAATAAAATACAAAACACTTCAGTGTCAATCAATTTTCATGATAGAATTTAATGATATTGGTTACGTAGATGATCGTATTTTTAGGGTTCCGTAGTAAACAAGGAACCCTTATAGTTTCGCCAGGTCCGTCCGTCTGTCTGTCTGTCCGTCCGTCCGTCCGCGGTTTAGCTCAGAGACTATTGGTACTAGGTATAAATATCAATCACGCCGACAAAGTGGTGAAATAATTATGAGAAATAATTTTTTTTAGGATACCTCCCCTACATGTAAAGTGGGGATGAATTTTTTTTTCTCGTCTATCCCATAGTGTGGGGTGTCATTGAATAGGTCTTTCAAAGATATTGTGGGTGTGGGAACACCATTTTTCAATTCAGGGATCCGTTTGTGAAATATGATATTTTAAAGTGCTAAATTTTATTAGAGTCAAGTGTCCCCCCCCCTCTGCCAGCTAAATGGTTGTATATAGGATACAAGAAAAAATTCACAGCAGTAGTATATATTATAATGAATTTTAAAGGAAAACTATCACGGCTAAGTAGGGTTCATTAGTTAAGGAGTTATATCTGTTTTTTCCAAGTCTTATGCAACTTACACTACGTGTAATACCTATATTACACGTAGTGTAAGTTGCATATTTTGTAGTTTAGTATAGTATTTAAGCCATGGAACTCAAAATATATTCAGTATTCATAAATAAAATAAAAGCACTATCCTAGGTCAGCAATAATATTTGAGACTTTCAACTACGGAACCCTACACTGCGCGTGGCCCGACACGCACTTTGGCCGGTTTTTTAAATTAATGTTAGCCTTACCGAACTTGACTAATTTTTTTTTATATATAGACTAGCGCTTGACTGCAATCTCACCTGATGGTAAGTGAAGATGCAGCCTAAGATGGACCGCGCTTACCTAGAAGATGCCTATTCTCCTCTCCCTTCCAAATAAGCGTAAAGCTTATAGGAGTGGAGTACGACAAGGGTGGAGTTTGAACCGTCAACCTTTCAGTTTTCAGACCGCATCTTTAACCGCTGTGCTATTGAGGCTCAAATTAAAGTTCCACTTCATAAAAATGCGAAATGCAACGTATATTTTGTTCAGCTGTTGACCCCTTCTACACGGTTCACTCTAGCTTTATGCCGAAGTATAAAGTAATTGAATAAGTTCATACAACTTGTGTAATCAAAGGGCGCCGACGACGCGGCCTCAACAGACCAATCAATAGTTTTAGAACAAAGAAGTATTCTGTTAAATAGAAAGAAGATAATTATATGTTTAGGTGCTGGAGTGGCAGCCCCACACTAAGTTAATGATTAATGTATACTTCGGGAAATGTAGGAAACTCTGTGGGTCAACCGTCACCCATCCATATGGCGCGGGCGATTTGAGTCAGCACTGGCTTAACTAACACCAACGACGACGCGCTGTCACAACTAAGCCACTTCGACGATAAACTTGAACAAACATGTCACTAATAAAATCATAACGGCAACGTAGCGTATTCTCTGGACAATCTCACAACGTCAGACGGAGTAATTTATTTTTTACCCACAAAAATGTCTTCCTAAACACATTCTCCCGAGGAAATGTAATAAAAGTTACGTGCGACATGTTATATTACGTTCGTGACAATAATCTAACAGTGCTAAAAGCCTCTCGCTGAATATCAGAGGTTGTAGCTGTATCTTCCTGAATTAGAAACCATGATGTTATATTTTACTAGATGATGCCCGCGACTTTGTCTGCGCGGGTTAAGGTTTTTTATTTCTCGCGGGAACTCTTTAATTTTCAGGGATAAAATGTAGCCTATGTGTTAATTCTGGGTATGAGCTATCTCCATTCCAAATTCCAGCCAAATCGGTTCATTCGTTGTGGCGCGTACGAGTAACAGACATCTATCCATCCAATTAAGTACAGAATTGCATATCTTGTAATTTTATCGATCGTACGTATGCAGTACATAGAAGCTTATCAACACAATTTATGCTTTTACGTCGTTTAGAGAAGTTTGCGGTCGAGCACCAGACGCGCCAATGGCTTATTACGATAAACTCCCAGCATCAAGAAACTTTTAAAATTCAGTGCCTTTCTTAAAATGACTTAAGTTTTATGGCCACAGTTTTACGACATCGGAGTAAAACGGGAAACGAGATGGTTTTGTGCGCGCTCCAGAAGTGATCTTATCTATTCATCTGGTTTGAATTTGATTACCGAATCTGTACGCAGTACGAAACATTGTTAGTACATTAGCTGTCATACATAAGTATGCTCAGTCCTTCAACATCCCCTCACATCCCATCTATTATCCTTACTATATGCGAAAGTGCGTTTGTTTGTTGGTTTGTCGGTTTTTCCTTCAATCACGTAGCAATGAAGCAACGGATTGGCGTGACTTTTTGCATGGGTGGGTATTTCACCAAAGTCGAGTGACGTTTTACCGAAGCATAAATTGGGCCATTCTGACAGTTATTGTATTGAAAATACTGTCAAAACATCAAATTTACGCTCGGATAAGACTTATTCCTCGATTGATTCTAAGAGAGTGACAAATTAAGGCTTTTGTATCCCAGAAAAACAAAGAGTTTCCGCGGGATTTTTAAGAACCTATTTCTAGTAACCAAAAAATTCTACAAAATTTTTACAATAGTAAAACCCAAATCAGGTGCTGAACCCAGAAATATTTAAAAAAAATTGACAGTCACAGGAGGGATGCCGATAGAAGTGAAAACTAGATTTGCTAATAATTAAAAACAAATAAGAAAAGCGCACTGTCACGATTTCGTGAGTGAGATTCGAACCTGCGACATCATACATTAAACGGTAAGGAAGGCGGCTGCTTGCCTGCTGCACTGTACAAGGGAACTTCTAAGATGTTGAACGCTTACTGAAATCTCCAGGTGACGATTGTGAAGGTGACGATGACGCGAAATCTACGTTTTTTGCTCACCCAAAAAAGTGCTCAACGCGCCTAAAGAAGTTTTCACTTCAATAAATAATTTTAATATTAGGGACAATATTTTGTTATTTTAATAAGTATTTTCACGAAAGGCAATGAGATAGCTTATATTGTGTAGCTCTAGAGCTTAGTTTTACGCAAATAAAATTACAAATAAGAGCTATCATTCAAATTAATCTGATGTTGTAAAGACAATTGAATCAGTCAATTTGCTACAGCACTTATAAAACAAAAACGTAGTACCTCTAAATGAAATACAAATAACATAAAAATAAATCTTGAGCCTCAATACTAAAGGGCATTATCCACCGTATGCTAAGCTTTATAAATTCAAAATTCAAAATTATTTATTTCACGTAGGCCAACCTGTGGCTCTTATGACAAGTCATGACTCTACCAGACTACTACTACTACTACTTTAAGAATACGTACTCGTAGGTGGTATATTAGGAAGAGGGCAGACAGGCTAATTTTAGCGGCAGCGATCGCGCGCTTTTATTGCCTTTAGCGTTGTTATGGCCATTTGCGTTCATCGCGTTTCGAGCGCGTGAAAATCGCGACCCAAACGCGTTCACGTTTATATGGCTTTTGATCACCAAATCGCGCGAAACGCGATGCACGCAAAAGGCCATAAAAACGCTAAAGGCAATAAAAGTGCGGGATCGCTGCCGCTAAAAGTAGCCAGTCTGACCTGTCCTTTAGGTACTCAAAAGCTACCAAAACTAACCTGGAGGTGAACTATAAAATAATTATAAATGTCTGAAAACTTACATTATAACTAATAGATCTAATGAAGCGTAGGCGCTCCTGTTAACCGATAGTCATAGGTATTTTTGCTTGATTTTTAGTATTGGCTTATCCAATCTACTCAATCCTCGAAATCAAGCAAAGAAACAGAAGAGCAGCAGCTTATTCTTTTCACTCCACGACACTTTCAGTCCGCTAGGACAGTTAGAGTCAAAACTAATTACTGAATGAGCTAAGCTAGTGTTGCTATAATAGCTAGCCTATAATTCTGATAGCTTGGCTCACATTGGATTTTGCGCTTAACGCCTTGAAACAAAATAATGGAATACGCCCGGCGACCGTAATCAAAGGCTAAAGCCCTTTAGAAAGTCGAAGTGCCATCGAGTTCCAAAGTGTGTTATATTATGTTTTAAACAGGCTTCTATAATATTATGGAATTATGAATTTAATGGTTTATTTATTTGGACATATTAACTTTTTCCTTGAAAATCTCCACAAACCTTTTTCCACAAGTTAGCAACGTCCTCTGATTGCCTGAATTTATAGCGTTCTCGCTGTATCAATGCATTTTAATAAATAGCCAGAAAGCACCAACCAATCAGGCGATTGCCATCGTCACACCGATGGAATCATTTTTTTACAATCCCACAACTGATGGCACTTCAAATTCAAAGGTCCTGCCTATTTACTTCATGTAGGCCAGCCTGTGGCTTTTACAACTCAAGGGTAACCGGTGCAGAAAGCAGATTCTGCTGAGAAAAACCGGCAAGAAACTCAGCAGTTTCTCTTTTCAAAACAAAACAATTGTTACAATATGTAGCTAGCCCTAATTATTATGTTGTGAACAACTGAAAACAAAGCCCATTGTTTCCATGCGCCTTTCATAATTAATTTTGTAGAAACCTCAACTAGATGTGTTTGAACACATTGTTTCAATCAACTTTAAAGGTATACCATTCATAACACGACCGGTATAATTCCAAGTCTGAAAATTAATTAAGCATCAGCAGGTATATAAGCATATCTATAAGATAGTTGCTAGTATGCTAGTATATTGCTCTGTATTTATGTATTTATGTATCGATACCTTCCAGATTGATAGAACTGACTGATGTGGCATTTATATACTAACGAGCCCCTTAAATGGATGCGGGCCATAAAGAAGTGTACTTAGTAGCTATTTAGTTTGGAGTTGGGGAGGGATATAGTAGTTCTTACGCGGAGTAGTTCTACGCGGCGTCACGAGTTATGTATTGTTATCAGAATGCTAGGTACGTAACCTACGGACGAAGGAGGATCGAGCTCCACTCTGATGCTTGACTTTGGTAGTTAAGCATCTTGTCACATTTCATAATCAAGGGAGCTTTGAAATTTTGATTCAAGGTTACAAAAGATTGCGTACAGAAAAACAAAAAGATGCAAAAACAGTATTTGTGTGCTACGAAATGCGTAGCACGCTACGGTTTTCATAATTGGGTATTTGACCGATACTTTTTAAATTTTTTAAATAACGTTTTTAAATAATAACTAGTCTCGGAAATATAGAGTTTTAAAGTTCACTGTTAGATAGAGAGCGCTAATGAAGTGTGATGTCACAAGTCAGTCAATTTCGTTTTAGAAAGAGACAGATACAGGCACAGTAAAACAGCTAAATACTTAACTTGTTTTTCGACCGATTCATTTTCTGTTTTACAAATTTTATTCTTACATGTTACATTTATGAATATCAACATTTTGACAACAGTCAAATGCCCAATTATGAGCCATGAAGTTGTAGCATAAAGTATAAACACAATTTATTGTAGAACGCCATCTGGAGTTCGCTTAAGGAGTCAGAGTTTGTCTATCTTCGTTAGGTTTTCACTGTTCATGAGGTTTTCATTTTTACTTATTAGGTTCGCGAAGTTTGCTGAAGATGGAGCTGCAAGCAATGGAAAACTTCTAGTGATTTTCACGAAAGGCTCGTTTTCAACCGCAATTTTCAACGCACATAAATACAAAGAGTAGTAAAATATATTATTACCAATAGGGACGAGAATGAGAAAATGTGAAGTTTTCTATTTGTTACCTACGGCTTACTACATTTTACGGCTAGATATCATAATTGACCGAGCGAAGCGAGGTCTCTGAGTTAACTAGAGCGATTTGCACTTGTCCGTCCGTCCGTCCGTCCGTCTGTCAGAGCCTTATAACTTTTGAATTACTGAACGTAATTACTTCAAATTTAGATATAATATGTAAACCGATGGCCTCCAGCCGAAAATGGCTTAAAAAGTTATAAAAATCTTTATTTCAGGGGGGCTCTCATAGAAGCGAATGCGAAGTAAAAAAAAAATATCGCGTTACATAAAATTGTTACGTATCATTTTAAAGATAATTTTGAACTGAGTACAAAAATATTTTTTTTTTAATTTTTCCCTTAAAATTGACGAAATGGGGGGCTTTCAAAGTGGCGATTTTATACGCTCGCTTGAAGACGCTCTCTAGGAAAATCCGCTATGGATTTTCAAACTGATTTTATGTTTTTAGGTCACTTATATCCTGTACTTGAACAACAAATACTAAAATTATATGAATATTATAAAGAAACGAGATTATTTAATTTTTAATGTACATCAGTAATTCATATCGCATCAACATAGCTTCACAATAATGCTGATAGATGGCGCAGTCAGTAACTATTCCCATGGAACTACGAGTTACGACTAACGACCTATCCCAAAAACAGTTTTGCGTCGACCATTATTATTTAGTTACTTATTATAATACAATATATATTGTATATTGTAATTTTTTTTGTACCATATTATTCAATTAAAATTATTTTTTAGTTAAATTTTAGTTAAATATTGTATATTTTCTATTCGCGTCGATAGATGACGATTTGTACAGATGCCCGTAACCCGGTTTCACTCGTTAGTACCTACATAATAATTCAATGTTTTCACTAACGTTCCCTAACCTTTACGGGCTACCTATAAGTTAGGTGATTGATGTTTTCTGTCAACTTATTTATCACGATCCTGTACGGGACACCTAAAAGGATATTGGGACGGATGTTAGGACTTAGGATTGTATTTAGGAGCTACCTACGTTAAGAGACTCCTACTTAGGGGATGATTTAGGTATGTTTGGTGAAAACGGGCATAATAATAATGTCAGTTTTGGTTATCATGTATCGATTGAATGAATAATCATGGGATACCGTTACCGCGAGGTCTCAGTTCGGGGCGAACCACTATACTAGCGGCACGCTATGATGGCCGGTTTGACGTTTGTCCGCTCATGAAGTTCCGTATTAATTGATAACGACTTTGAAGGAAATAATTGTATTACTTTATTGACGATAGTGATGTGCAGAGATTCATAAATTTTATCGAATGTAGTTTTAGGTTTAGGACTCAAAATTTATTTATTAAATTGATTTCTAAAATGTATACAAGTGTAGAAAAATCAGTTTGCACCATTTAAGGGGTGAATGTACTTGTGAATATGAACAATTTTCAAAATGCAATGCTAAAATTATTAGAAGAAGCTTGTGAACATGTGACTAAAGGAGACTGGGAAAAGGTTGTGAATAGAACTGTTAAATTAATAAGGGAAGATTATGAAAGAGATGTGAAAATAGATAATATTATAGAAAACGAACATATAATTATTAATGTAGGTGATGATAGCAGTGACGACAGTGAAAATAGTAGTATGGACGAATCTGATTAATTATGGCCTTTTGTGGCACCTTTTTTGGTATCTTTTGTATTCATATGTTTCTTGTGTGCATATAAAGTATGTATATTCATTTTCATTCAAATATTCAGTTCGTTCAAATAAATTAAATAAACATATACATTTTTGTTTTATTAAACCTATTTAATCAGGTACAAAAACAAAACTTAATTGTTTTTTGTTCGAGAATAAATTGACATTCCACATCACTATTGTAATGTGTCAAACCGGCCATCATAGCGTGCCGCTAGTTTAGTTATTTAACACAGATAGCGTTTTTGAGTCAACTATTATGTATTACATTTTACTATGGGTACTAATTTCGTGGGAGCAAAACAAAGATTAAAAAGATTTTTTTTACAAAAAACAGTACAGTGACCAACTGACTCAAAAAGAACCCACACGCTGGTTTAGCAACCAGTGGACCTAGAATTTCGAAGTTGGAAGTAAATATTCCGTGAGTACACTAGAGATGCACCTCTAAGAAATGAGGTTTTAGAAATTCTATTCTTAGCGGTATAAAAAAGGATTGGATAAAGAAATACCCTAAATTCTCGCGGTATACCTAAGTCATGGACATGAGCTAGCTATTTAAAAGAGCTGACTGTAAGTTAACGAGTGCCCTCATAACTGACTAATACTAGAAGTATGCTCGTTGTAAGCGGTGTGTTCTAGCATCCATTCCTAGTAGTAGTGCCAGTTGCCTTATACAAAATGGTATATTTATACTACAACTTGTTATACGTTATAGCCACACGCTTGACCACGATCACACCTGATGGAAAGTGATGATGTGGCCTAAGATGTAACGCATTTGGCTAGAACGCGTCTGTGCTATGTTTTGAAGTTACTCAGATTCTAAGAGAAACATAGATCTCGGAAGAGTGTTCTAGACGCTAGCCGTGCGATTAAGAAATGAAGACTTAAAGCGCTTCGTGCACATAGATGGAATATCAATGACGTAGCTGGTATGGAAACCCCAATGTCTCCGGCACGGTGGAAAAAAAGGTGAAGGGGTACAATGTCGAAGAGGTCCTGAGCAACAAACTACAATTAGCTTGCAGTCCTAATGCGGACATATGCGACATCTGCGTAGACCCTTACGTCATGTTATTAAAACCCAAAGTAATCCGTCCTAATCCGGGCTAATCTTTGAAACGTTTCATTAAGGAGCGATTAAGGCTACTTACATCTCGGGTATACTTTTATCTCAAAAAAATGTAGAATACAAGATTTTAAAAAATTTGAACCACGCGGACGATTTGGCGGGCATTGTAAACACTAAAAAACGCGTTTTAAGCAGAGCTAAAAACAAATGTTAGGTCAAGGCAATTTGAGTTGGACAATTTATTTTTGGACTAAAAGGACTAGTTTCGTAATAAAGTACGCACCTGTTTAATCATTAAGTGAATGTAGTTTTGAGAATGGCTCTTATTCTTCAATTCTTTGCCTCAATTCGAGACTGCTCAGCTAGGATTGCTTAGATGAAATATGAATGTCTCCCTTCCCAATATTATCATGCTAGAGGAAAAAAACTGAACTTGCAACCAATCGATGATATATAGCAGACCAACAAGTGCGTAAAGTTCGGCCGTTCAGAGAATGCGTTCCTGACACCTATCAGTTAGATTTAGAAAAATATTGTTTACCAACTTGGTAACACTTTTGACACTCAGTTTGGCACAAAATTATAACATTAATTGATTATTGATATAATAATGTTGTTTTAATGCTCATCAATTGTTAAAACGGTAAACAACCAGCAATAATATTTTTATCGTAACTGCAACGCCATTACAAAGTTACGTCGTCAGTTCAATCGCGACGTGTCAGGAACGCATTCTCTGAACGGCCGTAGTATAATGAAATTGATTCCATGTTTGTTATGAACATACATGCCGTCCGTACATCGTCGTGCTAGGAAGAATTATAACTCTTATTACGAAGGTCTTAAAGTATAAATTAATGGTCTTGACTTTAGTTTTATCATAGACGTTGCAATCAAAAGCATTCATGCTACGAGTATATATTACGTTATACAACATCCTTGCTCACAGTAGATTGTTTTACAAGCTTTTATTTAACTTGCAATGTATGTATGTATCTATATATGTATGTTTAGGTCAAATCTTGCAAGATGAATTAGAACCACTTCCCGCTTTTCGATTGAGCTGTTGCATGTAAATGTAAATCGGATGACAATGCAATATTATTGTGACATGGAGCTGATCTGATGATGGAGCTCGAAGATGGCTATCGGAACTATGTAATAAAACGACGTAACCACATTGAGTTTGGGCTCATTTGATAAGTCTTGATAAGTAATCTGGTCTTAGATGATATGGTTCTGATGATCGAGCTGGAAGGTGGCTACAAGAACTCTGTAATTAAATTACGTAGCTCCATCGAGTTTGGGCTCGTTTGATTAGTCTTGATAAGTAGTCTGATCCTAGATGATATCCAGGTTGTGAAGATGAAGCCGGGAAATGACTTAAATGACTTAAGAAACTCTGTAATAAAACAACGTAACTCCATTGAGTTTGGGCTAGTTTTATTCGGCTTGATCAGTACTCTAGTCCTAGATTATATCCAGGGTCTGATTATGTAGCTGGAATGTGTAATAAAATGACGTTACCCTATCAAATTTGGACTCTTTTGATTCGTCTTATGACAAGTAGGTACTCGACTGGTCCTAGATGATATTTAGTGTCTGATAATGAAGCTGGAAGTTGGTTTTGGCAATTTTGTAATACAAAGACGTAACCCCACCAACTTTGGGCTCGTTTGATTAGTCTTGACAAGTACTCTAGTCCAAGATGATATTATTCAGGTTCTGATGATGGAGCTGGAAGGTGGCTACAGGAACTCTGTAATTAAACCACGTAACCCCATCGAGTTTTCGTTGATTCGTCTTGACGAGTATTCTGATCCTAGATGATATCCAGGGTTTGATGAAGATTAAGCCGAAAGGTGGCTTTGGAGACTCTGTAATAAAACGACGTAACTTCATTGAGTTTGGGCTCGTTTGATTCATCTTGACAAGTACTCTGGTCCTAGAAAATATCCAGGGTCCGATTATGTAGCCACTAGCCAGCTACTAAAAATATTATGCTTGTTTTTTTTAAATAAAATAAATTTTAATTTATACTTGTTATTTTCTAACATTGTATATTTTACCTCTACAAACTAAAATTATTTGATACTTTGTATATCGTTTGCAGCCGGTTTATTGAAGCTTTTTAGTGGTAGCTTTAATAGGATCAATCTTCACATTGCCTAATCGCGAGTGACTTGCTCTTATTCATTGAGGAGTTCCGTCCTCCATCACCGAAGATATTCATCAGATCTTCATCAAATTTAAATGGGACCAACCTTAAGATACGATCTTTCAAATAAAAAAAAAATTGGCAGTCATAGTGACTGCTGATAGAAGTGAAAACTATATAAAAAAATATATATAAGTACTGTACTTTTTATTTATAAGTAATTTGTGAATTGTATCGTCGAGCTATTAAATTATTATTTTTGAAGTATTGTGCAACAAAACATGACCCTCTTTACCAGCACTTGAGTCCCTCATACAAGACAAGTTTGTATACTAATAACGCACGGACGTATATCTATGTACATATTATATACACAGTATACATGCTCATGGAAAGCGTTCGGTGACGATGACGCGAAATCCATGATTTTTGCTCACCCAAAAAAGTGCTCAACGCGCCTTTTCTCTTCAATAAATACATATTGAAATCGGTTTAGATTTGACTTAGTTATGGAGTAACATCGACAAAAAAAATACGCGCCAAATAGAGATCCTTCTCCTTTTTGGAAGTCGGTTAAAACTACCTAGCTATCTGATATATCTAGCTATATATAGTACCTATCTGAGATAGAGTTGTATTCGAGAGCAGGACGCGAGCACGGGTGAAATCTAATTTCTTGCTAGCTTTTTGCAAACTCTTATTGGAAGAAGAAGACGTACATCTTGTACATCTTATAGGAGCCGCATTATAAACATTCCGTCGTGCTGAGCTACCTTTTTGCGTTGTGTGTATCAAGCCTTATAGTGCATTGTGTAGTTTGTACACGTTCTCGGTCCTCCGGGAACCGCGCGTACCGTGTAACTACATATTTGATAATAAGGTTTTGTTTCAAAATTCCGTCAGGGTCCTGAGAACTTGGATATAATAATTATTTTCTATTATTCTTTTTGTTTCAAGATCTTGTTTGCAGGGAATTTGCTACTATGCGTTTTGCCGGAATATTTTTCTAATAAATATTAGACTTATTACCTATACTATCGCTGAAGTAGGTATTCGTAGGAACGCTAAGTCGGGAAAAAGACCGGGATAAATCCAACGACGTAATATTATTGATTTCAAGATTCAAGCTATCTTCCTTTTTTCTCAGAGTTCAAAAAATCTCCTTTAAGTACATTATATTATGTTCCTACTTAGGTAAAGGGAGAGAAGTATGTACATGTATATAAAAAATTGGCCAAGTGGCTGTCGGGCCACGCGCAGTGTAGGGTTCCGTAGTTGCAAGTCACAAATATTATTGCTGACCTAGGATAGTACTTTTATTTTATTTATGAATATTGAATATATTTCGAGTTCCATGGTTTAAATACTATAATATACCACAAAATATGCAACTTACACTACGTGTAACACCTAAGCTATAAAATACAGATATAACTCCTTAACTTATGAACCCTACTTAGCCGTGATAGCTTTCCTATAAAATTCTTTATATTTACTACTGCTGTGATTTTTTTCATTTATCCTATAAACAACCATTTAGCTGGCAGAGGCGGGGACATTTGACTCAAATAAAATTTAGCACTTTAAAATATCATATTTCACAAACGGATCCGTGAATTGAAAAATGGTGTTCACACCCACAATATTTTTGAAAGGTCCTATTTAACGACATCCCACACTATGGGATAGACGAGAAGAAAAAAATTCATCCCCACTTTACATGTAGGGGAGGTACCCTAAAAAAATATTTTTCACAATTTTATTTCACCACTTTGTTGGCGTGATTAATATTTACAACCTTATCAAATTACAGATTTCTAGTACCAGTAGTCTCTGCGCTAAACCGCGGACGGACGGACGGACAGACGGACGGACATGGCGAAACTATAAGAGTTCCTTGTTTACTACGGAACCCTAAAAATGTTTCTTAATCTTTTCTCGATAGCTGTGAAATACGTCGCAAAAGAATAAGAAAAACTTACATTTTGTCCAACATCCATCGGTGCGAGAAGAGGAAACTCCTGCTTCTTTGGTCTTCTAAATACAAACATCAAAGCCGCTATAATAAGCACGGTAGCAGCGCCTCCCATGGCACCCAAGGCTGCGCTCCAGGCGTTATTATTCTCTGCCCACGCGTGGTCTGTGGCCATACGCGCTTGGGGAAGTAAGACCGGTCTTTGGGCAGACGGAATAACTCCATTGAAAGTCTTCGGAGTGGGTCCAGCGTGCCAATTTTTCCAATAATGCTCCATGCTGCCTTGTTTCCGACCCTCCCAATACACCCCACTCGGTTGACTCCACTCGGCCCTCAGCTTATCTGTTGATAACGAAATTAGTTACACAGAGTAATGTAACATCGATCCGACTTCAGCAGATACCTAAATGACGTTATTTTAAGACGTACTTTTTAGGGTTCCGTACCAAAATGGTAAAAATGGAACCCTTATGGTAAGACTTTCTCCGTCCGTCCGTCCGTCCGTCCGTCCGTCTGTCACAGTCGATTATTTCAGTAACTATTAAAGCTATCGACATGAAATTTGGCATAGTTGTGTATAATAGTGGCCCAAAATCATTGGAATACAGAAAAATCGAAAATTATTTTTAGTTTTATAAAAAATGGGGGAAAATCGGGGGTTTGAAATTTCAAAGTAAAATAACTATACCGAGTGGGGTATCATATGAAAGGCCTTTACTTGTGCATTCTAAAACAGTTTTTTATATATTTCTTTAGATAATAGTTTTTGAGTAATCGGCCAAAATGTCAAAAAAAATACCGTCCCCCCCCCCTTATCTCCGAAGTTTACCAATCGAAAAATCTGAAATAATTATAGTCAATAGAGGTTTATGTATATTTTACAGGAAAAATAAAAGCAACGCGAAAATTATTATAGTTTGATTAAAAAAGGGGGAAAATCGGGGGTTTGAAATTTCAAAGCAAGATAACTATACTGAGTGGGGTATCATATGAAAGGCCTTTACTTGTGCATTCTAAAACAGTTTTTTATTTATTTCTAGATATAATAGTTTTTGATTAATCGGCCAAAATGTCGAAAAAAATACGGTTCCCCCCCCTTATCTCCGAAGTTTACCAATCGAAAAATCTGAAATAATTATGGTCAATAGAGGTTTATGTATATTTTGCAGGAAAAATAAAACCAATGCTCTAACTAGCATAGTTTTTTTTATATTGACAATAAACCTCTACAAACAAAGTTAACGATAAATAAGCAAATTAATATAATATTATCATTTTACTTTTACTTTTGGAGTACGGAGCCCTCGGTGCGCGAGTTCGACTCGCACTTGGCCGGTTTTTTATTTTAAACAACGTACATTCGTTTGATATAAAAGTAGGTGAGAATAAAATATGACTCACCTACCTACTAATAAACACTAAGTGACTACACAATATTATTATTGATGTGTTTGTTTGTTGGTTTGTCCTTCAATCATGCAGCAACGGAGTAACGGATCGACGTTATTTTTTGCATGGAGTTGAGGACCTGGAGAGAGACATAGGCTATCTTTAGGGAAAACAAAGGAATTCTAAAAACCGACTTTACGGGGGCAAAGTCGCGGGCAAAAGCTATTTTGATATAAAAGTAGATGCGAGTAAATTACAGTTCTAATAGAAAAGTGAATTGCGAAAAATTTTCCAAGCCCGGCCCGTCATTTCATTATGCAGATTGCAAGATAATTGAAACACTGACGCCAAAAGCTCTTAGAAGTTCAATCACACCTGTCACTGTTGTGTATATAATAAACATTGAACAAGACTTTAAGCTGCAATTAAACGTGTAAGTTATTTTTGTAGGCGAAAATGCTGCCATATGGTTGATGAAGACGCTACGAAATATTGTTTTGTTGTGGAAAATACTACGTACCCATTAGTAGTGGCTTCCCGCTGAGCGAGTTGGCTGTATGGCGATAGAAAATAAAGTTGTCGAGCCCTCGAGCCTCCAGGAGACACGAGAGTATAGGGCGGGCGGAGTCGCACGACTGTGCGGGGCGGCGTTCCGTTATCATTAGACTTGTTTACTTGAAATCGTGATCTGTGTCGCGATGTGGAGTTTATTGCGACGTTAGCTTATAACAGTTATGTATCGAGACCGTATTTAAATGCCTGTAAAGAATATAAAGCCGTGCCAGGTTTCCTTATTGAATGGAATAATTTCATTGCCGCTATTTAAATTGGTTTTGGATTATTTAAAAGTTATGGCGTCAGAGCTTTTGTTTTGTAATCTAAGCGAGCTGATAAAATACAGTTCATAATAAAGTTTGTAAGCCGTAAACCGTTTTAGCTTAGTTAATTAGGTGATATTATTGCAATATAGGTACCTACCAGGCAGTGACATAAATATCTTGAGGTACTAGCTCAGAATACCTATATAATATGGTACTATGCACAATATTAAATCACAGGGGCACAACAATAGGTAGGTATTCCAAAGGGCTGAAATATTGACCTTTTGCCTGTAAATCAGGTTCTCTTCTAAAGCATTTCAGATTTTAATTCTTATCAATTACTATAGCTGCCCGCGACTTTGTCCGCGTGGATTTAGGTTTTAAATTTTAAATCCCTCGGAAACTCTTTGATTTTCCGGGATAAAAACAAGTCTATGTCACTGTCCAGGTCCTCAACTATAAGCATGCAAAAAATCCCGCCGATCCGTAGCTCCGTTGTGGCGTGATTGAAAGACAAAACAACAAACAAACACACTTTGGCATTTATAATATTGGTATGATGATATCGGATTGCGGAATGCTCAACGATCTGAACAGGTGGGCCTGAAAATGAACATGAGCAACACGAAAATCATGTCCGATGCTCATGCTTCACCCAGTAATAGTTGAGAACTCTGCACTCGAAATTGTGGACGAGTATATATACCTGGGATACACAGTCCAGCTATGTAAGTCCAATTTCTAGAAAGAGGTCAACCGCCGAATCCAACTCGCCTGGGCAGCGTTCGGGAAGCTCCGAGATGTCTTCTCGTCCAAAATCCCTCAGTGTCTGAAGACTCAAGTCATCGAACAGTGCGTGTTGCCAGTGATGACTTACGGATCATCTGTGTCCGCGCATCACGCGAAAACTACTGAACGGATTTGAATGAAAAGTATAGTGGTAGGTACTCGATATTCCGGGTCAACATAAAGGATAGTTTTATCCCGATAAAACATAAGGTTTCTCCAGCATAGGGGATGAAACTTTTTTGATTTTACTCCTTATCTTCGTCAAATCTGAACCAATTTTAATAATTCTTTTTTTATTTGAAAGTGTATACTATCAGGTATATTTTATCTAATACTGATAAAGATCTGATAAATATTATCGGAGATAGAGAACATATTAACTCTACACGGCAAGTCACTCGCATAGAGGACAACGATCGAATACGTTACATGCATACCATATTTATATTATGAGGGTTTAGCCATACGCATAGACCTCCAGGGCATAGATGTTTGTTTTATAGCCTACTCGTGCGAAACCGGGGCGGGTCTACTAGTGCTTAATAAATAATCACAATAAGTTTCAGTTCTCGTATGAACCTAGATATATAATATGAAGGTATAATTTTCAACATAATACACCTCCCAACTTATTCTAGAGTTATTCTAAGGCCGAATTCTGACTACCAGTTTCCTTCCTTTGGAAAGGGACGCTGGCGACGGCGTTGTAAAAGCTTCGGGTGGAGAAGCTAATCTTTCGGCAATATTTTGGCCGTCATTGCCATTATACTCCTATAACTTGTATCCCTGGATTCTTGAGTAGGTAAGTACACAACCGAGATATTATCTCCTCTCGAAGTTACCAACCGGAGTATGAAGAGATCTTTATTCCTAGGCGTGTCTTGGTTATCATTTGGTAGGTATTTCTGGTCAAAAACTGTTAGAGAAGCGGTATTTGAGTCTGGTTCTCCTACAAATCTTCTCATATTATTTTCTATGATATTGCAGGGATACCTACTGAGCTTTCCTCGAGCCTCCCAAACGCGTTTATAAAGGTACATAATTTGATTGTATTTTCGGATCGGTCTATCCTAAGAATAGCTCGTACAAACAGATAGACAGACGTATGTAGTCCAAATTAAGGATTTACGATATTAATGAGGTTGATAAATAAAGTTAGACTACAGAGTAACGAAGGTAAGGTTCAGGACCATCCAACCCTTAAATATAACAGTTTGGTGAGTTTTAAACGAGAAATAAAATATATAAGAGCGCCACCTATCGGACAACTTTCGAACCAGCTGACTGAATTTGGGTCCGGTGGGCCAAAGAACTCTCTCTAAAGTGTGGATGTTGGGTCACTAGTTTATATTTTTATTACATAATTCGCTACTGCAATTGAAGATGTCGCTATTCCTAGCCCATTTTGAATAGGTAAGCAAGCCTTGTGTATAAATCTGAAACTGAAAAGACCAAATACTAAGGGAATTATTAAATACTAGCTGATGCCCGCGACTTCGTCCGCATGGATTTAGTTTTTAAAAATCCCGCGGGAACTCTTTCATTATCCGAGATAAAAAGTAGCTCTCCCGGTCTGAGGAACCACTACTACATCCATTACTATACTTATGCAAAAAATCGCATCAATCCGCTGTTCTGTTGCGACGTGATTGAAGGACAAACCAACAAACAAACACACTTTCGCATTTATAATATTAGTAATGCTTTATTATAACACTTTTTATAATTGTCAAATTTTTTACCATACTCAACCAAAGACAAAATTACGTTTAGCTGTCATTTACGTTTTGTTATTCCACTGTCATTTGCGTTTTGTTATTCCATGTCAGACGCTTATTGTTTATACGCTTTTGTTATACCACGTTTTATAGTGACTTGACGGAAACGCGGTCGAACGGGATAAAAAGTATCCTATGTCCGTCTCCTGGTTCTAAGCTACCTCTCCACCAATTTTCAGCCAAATCGGTTCATCCGTTCTTGAGTTATAAATAGTGTAACTAACACCACTTTCTTTTATATATATAGATATAACAATGAAAGTAAAAATTAATCAGTTCACTGTATTTACATATTCTTACACTTTTAATAAATATTTACACTATTTTAAACTCTTGCACACAAAATCTGTTGTTTTATGTCTTCTCAATGTTTCTGTTGAAGGGGTACTCGTTTTTATACCTTTGGACACCCAGGGATACAAATGCTGTAATGAAAACAAAAAAATTTAAAACATTTAAATTTTTATTTATTTTGTTTCTGTCTTATTCTGTTCTCCTATAGATCACCTCATATCTGATTTGATCTTGCAAGGATACTCCGAGCATAGCTTTCTCCATTGCCCGCTGATTGACCCTGAGCCTTCATATGAGACCCACAGAACAGTATTAGGTATACTTTTATTCGCTTGTTAATACTTTTTACTGTTTTATAATAATTAAATATAAAAAATTCTTTTTATAAAACCGACTCTAGAAAGTATATCATTTATTGTTGGCTTTTTAAAAACCGCTCACTCAATTTCGATAAAATTTAAATAAGACCACCTGGGAGGTATACCCTTTCAAACCAAATAAGAATTTTCCAAATCGGTTCAGGCATCTTTGAGTAATTAGTGAATATACATAAAAAATATAAAAAAAAGATTCTGACGAATTGTGAACCTCTTTTTTTTTTGAAGTCAGTTAAAAAAAGTATGCAAAATATTATTTATCTGACCATAATAATAACATACTTTATTTCTTGTACAAAAAGTTGGGAGCCCTAGTTGAAGCCTAAATATATTATATCTAACAGGACTCTTTGGTTTGAAATCACTTAGCTTTCTCTCAAAGATAAAGCAAAAACTGATAGCCAACAGATCTGTCAGGATGAAATTTTTGTCTGGTGTCTTAAAGAGAGTTAATCTAAATTTCTAAATAAAAGGAAAAGGTGACTGACTGACTGACTAATCTATCAACATACTGCTCAAACCACTGGACTGATCAGGCTGAAATTTGGCATACAGATTTCAATTATGACGTTGGCATCAGCTAAGAAAGGATTTTTGAAAATTCAACCCCTATTGAGATAAAATAAGGTGTTGAAAAATCGAACTTAACATGAGTGAAGCTGTGGGCAAAAGGTTGTGAGTATATAAGACCGTGTATCGATAAAGTAGCTCTACAGAAATGTTTTCTAACTCTTAATAGGGTCATAGATTACAATATTTAACTTTCAGGTTATGTTATGAAATTCACACATAGTCATCTGTTAATATTATTACTAGAAACGTTGTGTTACCAAATGAGATTGTAGATATAACAATTTTTCCAGGTAAAGTCTTGTTTTTCCAGCCAGCATTGGCAAGGTAGGCGCCGATTCCAACCAGCCCGATTGAGCCTACTATTCTGCATGCCGTGCAATCCCGTGGTCTGTTTTCTACAGCTGTTGGCATAATTTACTTGGTTGTAGCTGAAAGGATTATGGACTTAAGTCAAAACCAATAACCAGGTCAAAACAACGTTGAAATTTTATTACAAAAATTCCCCATGAAAATTGAAAATTCCCAATGACAAAACATGTCAAAGTCAAATGTTTAAATGTCAATGTTGACATTTATCTGTTGTCAAACAAAGTTGTCAAATGGTGGATTGCGTTCGGAAACATGAAGGACATTTCCTTATTAAAACAAAGTATCCTTAAATTCAAGCATTGGCTATGGCTCAAACGCTCGACGCGCGGAGCCAAACAAACGAAGAAGAAGAAGAAATTCAAGCTTATTAAAAAACTTTTTCATCTCCCCATCTCGGAAAGAGTATTTTTGCTCTTCGATATCGGAGTGTAAAAGCCGTTTTTATCCTCTAGAGGATAAAGTAAATTGAATTCAGAACATCGTGTGCACTAAGTTTGTGAATTCAAAACATCATTAAACTCGCTAACGCTCAGGATTCTAATTTTAGAATCCTTCGCTTGCTCGGTTATCAAAACTGAGCACGCAGTTAAAAAGCAACTTTGCACTCTTGTATAACAAATAACTATTCTTAGACTGTAATCTTACATGATATTAATTTTAACCGACTTCAAAAACGGAGAAGGTTCTCAATTCGTCGGAATCTTTTTTTTTCATGTATGTTCACCGATTATTTGAAGACGCCTGAACCGATTTGGAAAACTCTTTTTTGTTTTAAAGGGTATACTTTCCAGGTGGTCCCATTTTTTAAATAGGACCACCTGGTCCCATTTAAATTTTATCAACAATAAAACTTTGTAGTTAGTGGCGCGGCGGGCGTTTAAAGTCGGTTTTTTAAAAATATTTTTTTGGAGTTTACTCCTTAAGAATCGATTTTAGCAGCCCGGTATGAGAAAAATCCGGACAGTAAAATCAATTTATCAATGACCTTGTTACGTTTTTCACAACGTTTAAATTTCTACTCTAACCTTGAGTAAATAAGGTTGGTTTTCGCTTGAGTTGTCGAATGCCCGTGTCACGTTTTTCACAACGATGCAAATTTCGACCCTAACGTTGAGTAAAAAAGGTTGGTTTTCGTTCACATGTATATCAGCGCCATCTTTCGGCTTATGTGTAAACTATTTGAATAGCCACGGTGTTGTACTCCGTACAAAGCCGAAAGATGGCGCTGATCTACATGTGAACGAAAGCCAACCTTGTTTACTCAACGTTAGGGGTGGAGATTTGCATCGTTGTGAAAGGCGTAGCGCGGCCATTCGACAACTCAAGCGAAGACCAACCTTATTTACTCAACGTTAGGGTAGAAATTTCAACGTTGAGTATGAAGTAAACTCCAGTTGTGCGTCGTGCTGACACACACAAATTTTTTATATAGGTATTCATTTCATTCATTTATCTACCGGTTACCTTATCTACCCATCGTCGGCCCACTTCTGGGCACAGATCTCTTGAAAATGAGAAGGATAGTCCACGTGGTCCACGGATTCCAAGTACGGAATGGAGCACTCTCACAGTGTTTTCCTTCAAGATTAGTAAATAGCAAGTAAAATATTATATTCAGTTAGACAATATACCCATCAATTGTCAATGTACATAGGTACCACAATAGGTACCTAATACATTGCTTAAAACCACAGGTATAATCTGTGCTTAAAACGCACAACATAACTCCGAAAAGTAAAAGATGCGTGCGATGATTAAAACTACCTACCCAACTAATTGTGAATTGAAAAGTCAACAATACCTACTACAAAAAAAAAATAGTTATTATGTGAATAATTAGATAACGACATCGTAATTCGTAACACAAGATACGAATTACGAAATACGATTACTTACGATATTTTTTTTTAATTATTTCTTAATTTATTAAAATCGAACGACCGAGCGATATTTTTGAGGATATAATATGCCTCCCGCACCCCGCACGCCGTTCACGCCTCTGTGACCAGCGTACAATTTGCAACCAAACTTCACCATGCCGGCTCCCCTGTGTACGGTAGGTACCCGTGTAGGTAGGTCAGCCCGCGCGGCGCGCAATCCAAAACTGCGGCACAGTTCTTATTCCGAATTGCCGGTCTATAATATGGCTGGCGTTGGGAAAAACGTGGGGAGTCGAGGTTAGTACGAGTATAATAATTAACAAACCTGCCAACCCAATGAATGGAGCCTCGTAGAATATTCATAGCTTGTTAAAGTTTATGTCGCTTGAGCTAACCTAGTTCGTCTTGCCGCACCGCCGCGCCGCGCTGTATACTTAGTTTGTTACACGAAAATACTTTATTTCACTCGTTTTAATTTATTTATTGGCTCGGTAACTCGGCACTTGAGCCTGCACCGGCTTACTACGTCAGGCGCGGTGGGGATTAGCAGACTTCACGCACCTTTCAGAACATCACGTAGTAACTAGTACCTAATCTGTGAGAACATCTAAATAAATAAAAGTCGTGTGGTGTCGTGGGACACCAGATAGGAAGGATTATTATTATAAAAATACTAGTGGTTCGCCCCGAACTGAGACCTCGCGGTATCCCATAATTCCCATAAGGTAGTTTTAACTATATTATATTGTAATTAAAACGCGCCGAATCTGATGACGTCAATCGTCATCTGCTTTCGTGGATGGGATGCATATTTACAATATTAAAGACAGCGCCATCTAGTAACAGTATAGTGAAGTTTTGTTAAAAACATTGATGCCCATTAAAACTCAAATAATTTCGTTTCTTTATAATATTTATCTAATCTTAGTATTTGTTGTTCAAGTACAGAATATAACTCAAATGATGTGTAAGTTTCAAGTTTTAAAACAAAGTGGTTTTAGAAATCTAGCCTCGAATACAATCTCCACTTTGAAAGCCCCCCATTTCGTATGGGAGCCCCCCTGAAATAAAGATTTTTATAACTTTTTAAGCCATTTTCGGCTGGAGGCCATCGGTTTACATATCATATCTAAAATTGAAGTAATTACGTTCAGTAATTCAGAAGTTATAAGGCTGTGACAGACGGACGGACGGACAAGTGCAAATCGCTCTAGTAAACTCAGGGACCTTCGCTTCGCTCGGTCGATTAATTTCAAGTTCTATTCGAGGTATAAAGAAAAAATAATTATTCGGGTATACATTTTTTATCATGATTTTTTTATCGATAAAAATCAAAATGACCCCAGGGAAGCCTAAATATCGATATTATAAAATATTAATTTCAAGTTCTATTCGAGGTATAAAGAAAAAATAATTATTCGGGTATACATTTTTTATCATGATTTTTTTATCGATAAAAATCAAAATGACCCCCAGGGAAGCCTAAATATCGATTTTATAAAATATTAAAATTAAAATAATTTTATAAAATAAAAAATGAAAATAGGATTGCGCGCCCCCGGGTGGGCTCGAACCACCAGTCTTTCGGTTGGCGGTCGCGCGCGGGCTAACTGAGCCACGGGAGCGATGCACAAGTTGTTGAAATTATTATATAAGATATTTTTTAGGCCATCAAAAAGTGTCGAAAGTGTCGGTACAACTTTTGGTCTTAATTCCCGTCTAGCCCCCTTTCGCAACGCGCGATAAGGAACTTCGTTCCAAAAATTTAAGTGCCTGTTTGTGATATCAAAATAACAGCTTTTTACTAGTTGCACACTTAATAATTATGAAAGTATATTCGGTACTTGTAACAAAAGATCAATTTTTAGAATTTTTGTCTGTCTGTCTGTCTGTTTGTTTAGGCTAATCTCGGGAACGGCTGACAGTGACGTGACTTTCACTGACAGATAGCTGATGTTATAAGGAGTAGGTAACATAGGCTACTTTTCTAACCGACTTTCAAAAAAAGAGTTGTATTTTCTACCTATGTATATCGATATCTCCATGATTTCTAAAACGATTTGCGTGAATCTTTTTTTAATCGATTAAGAAACTTTGCGAGATGGTCTCTGGTTCTAACTCCTCAATCTTGATACTGCAGGGTTGCTGCCCACCTAAATTGTGGTGATTTATTAACTGTCGAATATGAATAGTTGTTGGAGATACCAAGCAAACAAAGACTATATTATAGGTAAATTCCAGGATCCAACTTCTCCACGCGGACGAAGTCGCAGTCATCAGCTAGTATTTTAATAACTACCTACTAAAATATCCTATCCAAAATACTTGACTGCACTCATTTACGTTTTTCAAGGTTCCAGTGAAACTGCGACAGTTAGCGGTAAAATAACGTCAAGTGTACTTAGCATGAGAGTGAACTAGCGTCTGTTACGAGTTACGATCCGTGGACCGTAGTGTGGCGGCAGTCTCTCGTTGACTCCCGTGCGGTAAAGTACCGATTACCGAACACCTTGGAATTGCTGTAGTGTTTACAAATATGCCGCGTACAATGAGCGTGTTTATACCTTAGAGGAGAAAGGTTTCAAAAGATTATTTTGAAAATATAAGGAGAAAGTATCTTATAAGCGATATTGGTTGGAAGTTTTGATAGTGTTAATTATTTTTTTTTGTCATTTTTCAGTATTGTGATTGTGTCTGTTTGTGTGTGACAAAATGTTACGAATAAGGAGACTTCGGAGAATAAGTGTATAAGTTTCTTATGGTAACTGGTAAGTGATATTTTTTTTTATTCGATGACAAGATAGTCCTTGACTGCGATCTCACTTGATGGTAAGTGATGATGCAGTCTAAGATGGTAGCGGACTAACTTGGAGGGGGTATGGCAGTGAAAATTCAACCCATACCCCTAATCGGTTTCTACACGCCATCGTGCCGGAACGCTAAATCCCTTGGCGGTACGTTTTTGACGGTAGGGTGGAAACTAGCCACGGCCAACGAAAGCCTCCCACCAGACCAGACCAGAGACAATTCAGAAATTATAATTACCAAATTACCCCCGCCGGGAATCGAACCCGAGACCTCCCAGTTATAAGACCACAGCGCTCACCACTGCGCCAGGGAGGTCGTCAAAATCTGGGGACACTTCTTTGTCCCCGCCGCCGAGACGAGCCAAGCGAAGCGCAAGGGTACCTAGGTACCTTTTCTCGAAGCGCTTCACCGTTTTTTTGAACCCTCACAACTTGGGTTTGGATTATACTAGATAAAAAAAAAAGTGTGTGTGTCAGCTCCGACGCACGACTGGAGTTTACTCCTTAAAACATCGTAATGCATTCGCGGCGCTCGTTGCGTCTCGGCGCCGCTCGGACCCGATCGGTACGCGCTCGGCTTCCCGAAGCGAAAGCTCTTTCGCATTCGACAACTCAAGCGAAAACCAACCTTATTTACTCAACGTTAGGGTAGAAATTTGCATCGTTGTGAAAAACGTAACGCGGGCATTCGACAACTCAAGCGAAAACCAACCTTATTTACTCAACATTAGGGTAGAAATTTGCATCGTTGTGAAAAACGTAACGAGGTCATTCATAAGTAGATTTTACTCCTCGAATTTTTCTCATACCGGGCGCCTAAAATCGATTCTTAAGGAGTAAACTCCAATAAACTCCAATAAACTCCAAAAATCTTATTCAACACTAGCTGATGCCCGCGACTTCGTCCGTGTGGTTTTAGTTTTTAAAACCCCGTGGGAACACTGATTTTCCGGGATAAAAAGTATTTTCGCCGCACTGAACTCCTAAGTATGGGACAGCTGTTTTTTTCTCGATCTCAGGATAACCCTATATAAGCATGCAATTTCACTATGTTCGTATACTCGCGGTTTTACCTTTATTTACAGAGCTTCGTTATAAACTAGTACGTTATGTGTAACGCCGCCGTCGAAGCAGCGTCACTCACCCTCGTAAGAGCCACATCATTTCTCCCGAGTTATTCACGGCGCTATCACATACTCGACAAAATAGGCCTATCCATTATGGACGATAAAGTGGGACAGACAGACAAAAAAGAAAAAAAAATGTGTTGGGCTCAGTATCGATAATAAAGCGTCCTCCAAATAAAATTTATTAATTATATTCTTAGCCTCCATATTTTTTAATCGATACAGAAACTTTGCGTCGTCCCATAAACACTTCAGGTTCTAACTCTTCAATCTTGATGCTGCAGGCAAAATTTTACATGAAAATGTTTTTGGTGTTATTAAATGATTTACTTGATTTTTGTACTTGATTGGGCAGTACCCTGCCCACCTAAACTGTTGTGATTTATTAACTGTCAATTATGAATAGTTGTTAAATACCAAGCAAAGAATACCTACATAGTTAAATTCCGGTATCCAACTCCTTAATCCTGATGCTGCAGTGGTTCTGCGCACGCAGACGAAGTCGCGGGTATCAGCTTGTAATTAATATAAATACTACCTACCTATCTCTATCGATATTCGTTATTTTTTAAATTACAGCTAGAGCTATACCTATAGGTACGCATTATCATTACAAATAGAGCAAAATTTAAATACAATAAGTATTTAACCTAAACACAATACAAGACAAAAGAAAATTTTATTATTCACGACGTCGTCGACAATCTTTTAGCGTTTTTCTTAACATGAAGGTAGTGCACCGATCTTTTTAATTTCTCTCAACTTTTTAAAAAATTGTGAATGTAATAGCGTATATCTATGGTAATAGCTATTAAATTCAAAATCATTAATGATTTCATGTAGACCAAATTTTAGCACTTATGACAAGTCATGAATCTATAAATCAAATCATATAAATCAAATCCTCAAATATGGTTGAGCGAAGCAATGGCTGGGTCATGCGTCATGCTCGTGAACGGGTGCCACCGGCGGGAATGGGGCTACTTTATGTCTGCCCATCTTAAGATAGAAGTTAGTCTGTATGCATTTTTGGAACTTTCCTCATTGTGGAAACACTGCATATATAGCATAGTATTTACTGTATTGTAAATCTGTTTTTAAAAGAGCAACCGCCGAGTTTCTTGCTGGTTCTTCTCGGCAGGAAAGGCATTCCGAACCAGTGGTAGATTCATTGACTATTCAAAAGCACTTGTAAAAGTTTATTTGAATAAAAAATATTTCTATTCTATTCTATTCTATTCTATCATTAATTTGTTCATGTGCACATTACGTCCATTATTTGACCGATCCAGATGAAACTTTCGTTTCTATTCGGTTTCTCAGTATTACTTATTATAATACGGTCCTTTTTGGCATTCTTTGAATAAGGAACCCTAAAATTAACCAAATAAGTACAAAAATCGCTTCGTATTTCCAAGCTTTTATTTTAAGCTTGACCAGTTTATTTATTTGTTTGTTTGGGTCAAATCTTGCAAGATAAATTATAACTACTTCCCGGTTTCCGATTGAGCTGAAATTTTGCATGTATGTGTAAATCGGATGACAATGCAATATTTTTGTGACATGGAGCTGATCTGATGATGGAGACGGAAGATGGCTATCGGAACTCTGTAATAAAACGATGTAACCTCATCGAGTTTGGGCTCGTTTGATTCGTCATGACAAGAACTCTGATCCTAGATGATATCTAGAGTCTAATGATGTAGCTACTAAAAGCTTGTATTTAACAATAAAAATTTTAATTAACACTTGTAACCCAGTTCACATGCTCTAACATTTATGTCAAGATACTTGTACTATAATAACAAGGAAATTAAGTGCCATTCTAACGTTATTTAATACAAATGGTAACCACACACGACTATCGGAAAATAAATTGAGTAACAGGAAGCACTAGAATAACAGAACTATAATTACCTACAGATACTTTAATATCCTAGACATTACAACACCAATGCCCATTAATTCCATATTATAAGGAAACCGACAGGTGATACTTATCAATGACGTGGTTTTTGTCTTACCCTAAGGTATCCTTACGGAATTAGTAAGGAACCACTGGTAAAATTGGGCATGAAAAAGTTTTTGTCGCGACAGAAACACAAAAATCTATAGACGACTAATCAGAAAACGATAAATCATAGTCGACAACTTCTTGTCGTACCAATTAGGTAAATACTACCTACGAATATAACTTGTACAGCATACCATACCATACATAACCATACATACATTAGTACCTATATAACATACCATTTGCTTTTTGCTCGGTTGTAGAGTTGTAGTTAACCTTACGGGAAGTTATATGCCATTCATTCATACGCAATACATACCTACAGTTTCACTTTCCAATGAGAAATTAAATGATACTTATCTCGATTCTGATCATTAGGTAGTAGATACTATCACAAGAAAACTTATTAACGAGGAGCGTGGGAGCGCTCCATGGATATTGTGGTTACTGGAAAGTGAGGGAGGGAGGTTAGTGAGGAATTAAAAAAACGGGTTACGGAAAAAAATGCAGATCTAGTTTCTTACCTACTTTAAAAACACTGGAGCGAGATCAAGGTAAAGATGTGAATGTAGGGCAAAGCCAACGCCAACGTGCTACTGATACCTGCTCACTATTGTTTGTCACGTCCACTGCAACTTGAGCTATAAATTAGGAAAAAATTGAACCGACTTCATAATAACGAAATAAAGAATAACTGAAAATGGACAAGTGTCCACATCTTGACACCAACTAAACCGATTTTGATGAAACGTAAGCCTTTAGGTATATGGGAGAGGTCTCTGCAAGTCTGCCAACACGCCGCACTTGGCCAGCGTGATGGACAACCCTGAACCCTAGAAGGGTTCAGGGTTGTCCACCGAGAGGAGACCCGTGCTCAGTAGTGTTAGCAATTTAAAATATGATTGGTGTTTTTCAGTATACCTCATGAAACAATAAGTGTAACCATGTCAACATACCTTTGTCAATATACGTTTCATGACGTATATTGACGACATTTGACTTTGACAGCGCAGGCGCGCCATCTTGAAATATTAGTATAAAACGTCTGTTTTGACGATACGACTTCAGTCTCTGCCCAGAGACTTATTCGACTAGTAGATGCCTTCGCGTCTAGGTCGTTCTTCTCGATTGAGGGATTGCGATAGCAATCGCTCCCTAATCGATTAAATATTGCCAGTACGCTTAGATTAGTTTAAATGATAAATTAATACTTTGATATTTTGATAACTACCCTCACGTTTAGATGTTGGTTTGATTAATTAATATTTTGATATTTTTGATAACTACCCTCACGTTTAGATGTTGTTTTGATAAATTAATACTTTGATATTTTGATAGTTACCCTCACGTTCAGATGGTGGTTTGTCTGTCGTGCTGTGGTTATTAGCTGAGTGGAAAGGGGCCGTTATTGGGGATGGTGGCGACGGCTATAGGTAGGGTTTTAGCGTTTTAAGAGATGTATTCTCTTAAGGCGTGATTAGTTTTTAAGTGATAAGTTCCACTTCTGAATCTATGTCTAACAGAAGTGCGATGGGTTGAGATGAATGGAAGAAGTTATCACACGTCAAACTTGTACCACCCATTTTTGAAATTGTAGCTTGTTCGTAATACAGTAGGTATTAAGAACTACCGTTCAAAATTATTATTATATTATTTATCGATATCCTACTCTAGGAGTAGGCATATTCCATTTCTAAAGACGGAATATTTGAGGATGAATCCCATTTATTAGAGACTCGTTTGAAGTTTTTATATGGAATCATCTCGTAAATATTAATTAAAGTAGGTAGGTACTTGCTTTCATTGATGCTATATTTTAAGTCATTTAATACTATTGAAAGGACGAGGTCGTTATTCATTAGATTGGTATTAAGGCTTTACTTAGTTAGATAAGTTAATTCAAAGAGACTTCTGGAGACTGTTGTAATTAAGCCGCAAGCACTGATGAGCGAAGTAATAACGAATTCTCTTCCAATTACCTTTAAACTGTCTTTAGTGGCAGGAAATCCGTGTAGACAGAATCTCGGAGAGAATATTACAATATTACATGACGACAATTTACGAAGTACCTACCTACCTAAGTTTTTGAGTTTTTCCTTGTCAACTAGGTAGGTAATATGAGATCCCAGGTTCGATATTCTTAGTCGGGAAAATGTGACTTTGTAATTTTTAAGCTATTGCGTAGCTTTTATCGCGGGCTTTGAACTAGGACAAACAGTTTGAACGCGGCGACCGAATCAAGAAATTCCGTAACGAAAATAAACCTAACACTGTCGTTCACAAGTAGCTCTGTTTGGCGCAGTGGGCGAGCGGCCGCTTTCTTTACCGTATGGTGTATGATGTCGCAGTTTCGAATCTCACTTGCGAAGTAGTGACAGTGCGCTTTTCTTGTTTGTTAGTTTTAAAATTATTTTTTTGCATAATTTTTATTATGCAAAAAAAAATTGCATAAATATTATAATTGCATAAGTTGATAAAAATGCTATGCAATAGCTTTACCGCGGCAGTCCCCAGTGCTACTTAATTTTTTTAATTTAACCCTAATCTATATGAGAGCTAGTTACCTACCGACAATCGACATCTAGGCAGCATCGAGTCGCGAAGGGGCAGGCCCATAGTTCGAAGATCAGAAAAACATAGAAACTTAACTCACCCAACTCTATTCTCTCGACTCCGTTACGACCCTTGTTGCTAATCGTAAGAATTTTCTGTCACGGCCCTTGTTGCCTTCGTTTATTATACACGTTACATTATGCTTTGATAGCGCAGCGTTAAAAAGAAGGAGTGAAACTATCGGTTCGTGGATTCGAATCCAGCAGGCCTAGCATGCACGTCGTGATATCAAGTGATATCTCGCGAAGAGAGAGAGATATTGTCGATGTAGACTGATTTCTCGTTTACTCTTTTAAATTTCAAAATTCGAGAAAATGACGTCGCCACTCGCCATGTTAGAATTCGTAGAGAAAAATAGAGAAAATAATTTTATCTCTACTTTTGACGTTACGAGACTAATATGGTGTGCAACCATGTTAGTTTCAATAGAGATATAGAGATAATACGAGAAAAGGGGTCGACAAAATTTTCTCGCGCGTGCATGCTAGGCCTGCTGACTTCAGTTTATTTAATTTTTGGAGCGAAGCTTTATAGAAGAGGAATTCCGAACAAAATATTTGCGGTAAAATTTACTAACGCCATCTATTGTGGGCAGCGTGAACTTGCTTGAACTTGCTTTAATGTCTGTTTTTTTTACGAGATGGTTTTAACATTTCGTTCCAGCCGAGTGTTCCATAATACTCACGCATTTTTGTCATGTTTCTTTTGTTACACATACTCACGATGTGTGGAACGATAATTTTAAACTTATACTAGCTTTTACCCGCGGCTTCACTCACGTTATGTTCGATTTCGCAACCAGCTTTTTTACCTCCTTAGGGGTTGAATTTTCAAAAATTCTTTCTTAGCGGATGCCTACGTCATAATAGCTATATGCCCAGCTCGACCCGTCCAGTGGTCTGAGTTGTGCATTGATAGATAAGTCACTCTGTTTTTAGAATATCAGCCAAGCAGAAGTTGTCTAATATCCTTCCATCCCCTTCAAATAAGAGGGAAGCTTGTGCTAAGAGACGGTACGACAATAGTGTAACGGGTGGGATTCGAACCTGCGACCTTTCAGTTTTCAGTCCACACCTTTAACCGTTGGGCTTCGAGGTTCTTATATAATATATTTAGATTATAATGTAGGTGAACAGTGTGAATAATGGTCTGTTAGCTCTATAATCATAAATTCATCCTTACTTATATTATAAATGCGAAAGCGTGTTTGTCTGTTGGTTTGTCCTTCAATCACGCGGCAACAGAGCTACGGATCGACGTGTTTTTTTTGCATGGGTATAGTTGAGGACCTGGAGAGTGACATAGGCTATCCCGGAAAATCAAAGAGAACCCGAGGGATTTTAAAAACTAAATCCACGCGGACGAAGTCGCGGGCATCAGCTAGTTTAAGAATAAGAGAATCTTTCAAAGGAGAAGTGAAACAAAGATAAAATTACTTATCACGATAATCCTGTTATGGAGAGGAAATAGCTCCATTCGTAAATCCGGTTTCCACCATTTGTGAGTGCCGTGTGACCCCCGCTTAGCTTTTAGGGTTGTCAGCTTTCAGTAAGGTATCCATGGGTACTAAGGAGCATCTACGCTAATAGATAATCGTGAATCGTATAGAGAAGTTTTATTGACGTGTTCCTGAAATTTCGGATGTGGTATGATGTCATTTTCAACAAATAGATGTCAACTGTTTGATTATGCCCGTTGTCACCAACTAGACCTAAATCATCCCCTAAGTAAGGGTGTTGTTACGTAGGTAGCCCCTAAATACAATCCCTTGCCCAATGTTTCCACCTTTAGGTGAAAATGAAATTGACAGAAAGCGTCACTTAACTAAGAATAGAATAGAAATAATTATTATTTAAATAAATCTGGAACCAGCAAGAAACTCGGCGGTTGCTCTTTTCAAAACAAGTTTACAATACAATAGATGCTATAACAGTGTTTCCACAATGAGGGGAAGTTCCACAAAAGCATACCTACTTACAATTCAATACATGTTAAGACTGGCAGACAGAAAGTAGCATTTTCTCATTCCCGCTGGTTGCACCCGTTCGCGAGCATGACACATGACCCAGCCGTTGCTTGGCTCAACCATATTTGAGGGAACGTATATGGTATGCCGATGCCGTGGCTAGTCGTTGCGACCAATCTTGGTGAACTTTGCTATGAGCGTCGCGTCAACTTAATTGTATGGGTTCTGACTTCTTCGACCAATTTTGTGGCGGCTGTGATCGTTGCTGCGTAGTGCGCAAGGTCCCTTAGCATTCTGAATAATGAGTCACGAAGATACACTCTGAGTAAACTAACAAACGAGTATAGACTCGTTCTCATTTCTCATCATCATTCATCATTCTTATTGACCAGGGTTGCCAACAGAACTATAGAACTGTACGGTGTATTGTACTACATTTTGGGTAAGCGTACTGTTGAAGAAGTACCTAAGTAGGTACACAAAAATATTACATCTCAGTGTGATGGATATGTTACCGTATCTAAGATTGTAAAAATCGTTAAGTAGTTCATAAACGAAATAGTCAGATTATAAACTAGCGCAACATTGTGAACTCGGCAAACAGTATCGCTTAGTTTATATTAAGCACAAAAAGATTCCTTTCTAAAATTTATGAACGCGTCTTAAGATATATCTTCTTTTCTTTATATATAAAATTCTCGTGTCACAATTTAAGTTACCTTACTCCTCCGAAACGAGTGGACCGATTTTTATGAAATTTTGTGTGCATATCGGGTAGGTCTGAGAATCGGCCAACATCTATTTTTCATACCCTTAAATGATAAGGGTGACCAACCACTAAATATTTTTGTTGGCGGTACGTAGTTCGCTGGGTCAGCTAGTCTTTATATACTCTTTCCATAAAATATTTATGGCAAGTGGCAACCCTGTTAATGACTGAAATTGATAAAACTGGTTGTGTTTATTTGTGTGATGTCACTATAAAGGGGTTCCCCAAGTCCAGACTAACTGTAATTTGTACCTCTCTCGGTTCATCGTCACTATACTCATAGTTATTAAACTCGTGACTCGTGAGGTCATAAGTATAAGGGTGTTTTCAGACAAATGCGTGATTCGTCTCGTATGACGCAAGACGATAGATAAGCATTTCCTATGTTATAACTGAGACAGTTATAGCACGGACAAAAAAAATTTATTAAACTCGTGAGGTCATAAGTATAAGGATGTTTTCAGAGATAATTATGCGTGATTCGTCACGTATGACGCAAGACGATCTGGGACACGGTAGTGTCCCCGCCACGACTGCAAGCGAAGCGCAAGGAAACTACCTAACTTTTCTCGAAGCGCTTCGTCGTTTTTTGAACCTTCATAACTTGGGTTATACCTTCATAACTTGGGTTATACCAGATAAACAAAATTTTCGGGATATGATATCAATAGTGAACTTATTAACCACATAAAGTTCTAATTGGATAGCTCTTATACTTTAGATTTTATTGATATCTAAAAACCCCGATTTGGTTACTGACTCACTGATGATCACCAAAATTCTTAAGGTACTTCTCCCACCAAAAACATTTTCATGTAAAATGTTGGCATAACGAGCAAACCAGTGCTCACGCACGGTCAAAAAGTTATCAGGTCTCATGTAGAGGCAAGCTTCTAACTCTACAAGCCCTAACTTCACAAACTCTACACCTTAGTTAAAATATGTGGCTTGACCGTTTCATTACTACAAGAACTATTGTATAACAGTAAAGTAATGAACAGTGAATAAATTTTTCACCTTACGCCCTTGCGAATGTAGCGAAACGGTCAATCCACATATTATTGACTAACGTGTTGACCGAAGTTTTTATGGGACCATCTCGCAAAGTTTCTGTATTGATTAAAAAAAGATTCACGCAAATCGGTTTAGATATCACGGACATATCGATATACATGGGTAGAAAAACACAACTACTTTTTTTGAAAGTGGGTTAAAAAGTAGCTAAGTTATTTATTATCTTGTAACATCAGCTATCTGTTAGTGAAAGTCAAGTCAAAATCGGTCCAGCTGTTCAGGAGATTAGCCTAAACAAACAGACAGACAGACGGGCAGACAAAATATTTAAAATTTATGTTTTGTTATAAGTACCGAATATACAAGTTCATATGTATTTAGTAAGAAGCTGTTATTTTGACATTACAAACAGACACTTCAATTTTATTTATTTGTATAGGTAGATGTTGGTAATTTTATTCTAGCTTGCTATCAAGATACGTAACTATACCGAAAGGTGTTGACGTTTTAGTTTTCTGAAGAGCTTGGTGTAGTAATTCACCAATAAAAAACATTAGGATTTTTTAGGGTTTCGCTGCCAAGAAATCCTAAGTTATTGTTTTAAATGAGCTCCTTGCAGAGACAACAACTTGCAATAGAGATATAGCGTCAATCAATCAGAGGAAATTGCAATCCACACCTGGTAAATAACTTTGGTGCTAGGTTAACTACTCTAGAGTCTCTAGATGACCTAACTTTACGTGTCTCCGAAACTCGGCGCAATCGACTTTTAATGATAATGGATTTCAATCAAATTAGCCAACAATGGAAAGCGTTTTGAGCAAGTCTCGTTGCGATTGTTATTGTGTTGTATTACGTGTCGCTGTTACGTATTCATGTCACTCTTGATTGGTCCGTGAGGAGTAAGGACAGTAGGCGCGAGGAACCTACAAATGGCTACTGTGATCCGAAACGTGACGTAGGTATCTATTTACCAAATTACGGCAAAGCCAGAAGAAAGGGTGATTATTTTATATTATGTCTATGCTATGTATGTGTTTGTATTTACGTACTAGCTGATGCCCGTGACTTGGTCGGTGTGGGCAGATCCCCTGCAGCATCAGGATTGTGGAGTTGGGTCCTGGAATTTAACTATGTAGTCTTTGCTTGGTACCTACAACCACTATTCATAATTCATAATCGACAGTTAATAAATCACCACAGTTTAGGTGGGCATTACGTCAGCAACCCTGCAGCATCAGGTGAATATTGACCTTAAACATTTAACTGTTTCGTTACTGTGAATTGTAGTACGTTTTTTTTTGGAACTTCCCCTCATTGTGGAAATGTTATATTTTATTCTAACAAAGTTGCATGGGTTAAATCGGCTTGGCATCCAGCTGCCCACAAGATAGCTGCTCACAATGTAATAGCTTCATAATAATATTGTAAAATGATTATTTTGAAAAGAGCAACTGCTGAGTTTCTTGCTGGCTCTTCTCAGCAGAATCCGCTTTCCGAACCAGTGGTAGAGTCATAACGAGTCATAAGAGCCACACACATCTAAAAACGCTTACTAAAGCACTCAGCAAAATCAGCGTGTAAACACTGCCATGCATGCTGAGGGAACTCCCAGGGATGCAGAGTGCCTGCAAGTGACATGATGCATGGCACAGCTCTTCAATGTCGCGGTCTATATTCGGCCAGTAGACATAATTCCGCGAGATGTTTTTCATCTTATTCATCCCCAAGTGTCCCTCATGTAGCTCTCTCAGCACCTTTTCCCTTACTCCCAAAGGGATAATTACCCTATAAAAGGCATCTTAAATCCATACGTATATCGCTTTTAGGAACCAAATACTGTTTTTCTTCATCACAACTGGCTGACGGCGGCCGACTAAACATTACATATTTAGATATCTTACCTAAAACAGTGTCTTTTTGTGTTCCTTTAACTGTCTGTGTAATTTCACGGGCAGGGTTTCCTCAAGTAAATTACCATCCTACCAAATACATTTTCATGTAAAATGTTTCCAAGCTGAGACCATACCATGACTCGCACTGTCAAAAGGTCTCGCACTGTTAAATATCTCATGTAGAGCCATAAGCTTTTAACTCTACGGGAGAGATCTATAGATAACACTCTCACTCAGCTCAGACTCAAGAATGAGTTAAAACGAGAAAGATTTACGTCAGAACATGTTTGTGTCTCGTTTCAACTCCATCTTGATCTTGAGCACAGCTAGAGTACGGTCTATAGATCTCACTCTACACGCCCTAACTCTGCAAGCACTAACTTCACAAACTCTACACCTTATTCGAAATATGTGGATTAGCCCTTTCGTTACTACAAGAACTATTGTATAACAGAATAGTAACGAACAGTGAATAAATTTTTCACCTGACGCCCATGTGAACGTCGAATGTTGAAGTCTGGCGAGCCTAAAAAGAAACGGTGAAACCGATTCGTGATGCTCGTTCGACTTCAACAAACGAGTCACTCATATTGTGTCATCACAAGGCGAGCGTCGCGCATCGATTTCATCGTTTCTATTATTGCCCGCCCGACTTCAACAAATGTGAACAAACTAAAATTATTTTTATACTTTACTAGCTGACCCGGCGAACTTCGTACCGCCAACTTTGTATATAAATAAAACGAATAAATTATCGTAATAAAAAAACTATCCTATCTTTCAAGTTGGACCAAATTACAGATTGTTACGAAGTTTGATCAAAATTGGTTCAGTAGTTTAGGAGTCCATCGCGGACAAACAACGTGACACGTAATTTATAAATATTAAGACTAGCTGACCCGGCGAACTTCGTACCGCCAACTTATCTATATAAATAAAACAAATAAACTATTTAATCGAAAAAAACTATCCTATCTTTCAAGTTGGAGCAAATTACAGATAGTTACGAAGTTTGATCAAAATCAGTTAAGTAGTTTAGGAGTCCATCGCGGAAAAACAACGTGACACGTAATTTATATATATTAAGATAGTGGCGTTTGAAGTCGGTTTTTAAAATGAATTTTTATAAGTATGCAAACAAAATCAATACAAAATAATTTTACATCCGATTTTCCGCAGTTTCGGGTTTTTGATTTTTGACGTGATAACGTCTTATAATATTATATTAAATACATACATTTTCCGTCAACTAACGCCATCTAGCGAGGAGTAGCTACAATACCAAACTTAGAACAACTAACGCCATCTAGTGACGAGTAGCTGCAACACTAAAGCATACCATCGATCGATCGTACTTCAAGCAGCCTTGTTGCAACTATTACAACCGAATACCACAAGAGGGCGACACAAGTATCGCAACAAAAGATAAAAATAACTACGGCACTTTAATACCGTATTTATAACCGATAAATCATGGAAGAAGTTATGAATATGCTTAGAAAAATTCAAAACGAGCTGAACGAACAAAAAACGACAATTGTACAGTCAGCAGATAAAGTTACGGAACAAGTAACGAAAAATATAAACAACACATTGGAGGAAAAATTTAATGCAATGGAAATAAAATACGAAAACCTCAAAGAGAAGCTGGATAACCAAGAAAAAAGACTATATTTTCTCGAAAAACAGTCAAAGCAGAGGAACATCGTAATTTTTGGACTGGCGGAAACTGAAACATCATATTATGCAGACCTGGAAAAACACATACTTAGTTTTATAAATCAATATTTCTCCGTAGATCTAGAACGCAGAGACATACAAGAAACTAGGAGAATAGGTAAGAAAGGAGAAAAACCCCGGCCAATAACAATAACATTTACTTCATTGGGAACGAAAATAGAAATCTTCAAACAAAGGAGAGTATTAAAAGACACGAATTACTACATAAAAGAGGACTTCCCACAGCACGTTTTAGCTAAAAGAAGGGAACTGCAAGAACAGCTAAAAATAGAAAAAGAAAAAGGGAACTCCGCCTCTATTAAGTACGACAAACTGATAAATACACTCGAAAAATAATACAACAATAGGCTTCAAGAAAAGAACTCTACCAACATCACCAAACGACAAAGATCTACCGCATTCAGAGCCAAAACCACAAGCACATAAAAAGAACAAAACTCAAACTCAATCAGGTTTACAAAGATCATCGAGCCTATCAGAGGGAGTTATTAAACCAGGAATACTCGGATTCTTAACTACCAAAAACCACAAAAACCAACCAAACGACCAAACAAATGAAAATAATAAACAATAGCAATTACCGCCCTCTCTCACGGAAAACATATTAGAAACGAACACTATATTAGAAACGAACACTATTAAACCACATCTTCCAAGCCGGTTGGTCTCCGTGGAAGATCAAGACCAAAACCCTCCAAAGGAAAAAAAACTCTTTTCAAATACCATATACAACAATTTCCACAACACTTTATACATAGCGACTTATAATGTTAGAACTCTTTCTACTTACTCACGTCTATTGGAACTAACAGAATCCTTAAGAATCATAAAGTACGATATTATGGATAGACGATGTTATAAAAATAGCAGGCACACACTGGATGCGAGAAGCTGAAGACAGAGAAAAATGGTCATCTTTGGAGGAGGCCTTTACCCTCCGTTGAGAGGGGTTCTTGTACTCATAAATATAAAAGCACCTAAAAGAATAAAGCACCTAATTAATTAATGCATGCAAACTAAACATAATAATTTTTTTCTTTTTAATTGTAAACCTATATTTGTTAACCTATATTTGTAACAAGAAATAAAAGGCTTTTTATTTTTTATTTATTTATTTTAACGTCTTATAAATCGATGAAAACCGGCTGCACGAACGAAAAAGTGTCACGATCCGCCTAAGCCTGCACGTGCAAGCGAGAGCGCGGAACAAGCGATGGAGAGGCACGATCGGCCCAAGCGTTGGCTTGTGACTAGAGAGCGCGCGTACGTTATCACGTAAAACTATCGTCCGTAAACCGACTTTACAGACAACCAATTTTTAACTTGTTTTATGTTGTCCATTGTGCAATCAGCTGATTATGCAGGAAGATTCTCTAAAAGGCAGCTTTTACAGAATCTTCCTGTAGCAGTACAGTCTCAATTGTGGTGATTGGCTGAATATAGCGCGATTTTTTGCAGCAATGCATTTTAGCCAATAGCGAATGAGTATCGGCCAATCAGAAGCGAAAGATATCGTCATACAGTAGCAATTATTTTTAGAGAATCTCACCTCTGAATTCCAAAGTCGTGCTCTGGGTCCGTCGGTTTGGGTTCAGTGTCAATCAGTCAGTTTTTAAAAGGCCCGCTTGCAGAGACGCCGGGTTAGTTTTAACCCTGGAACAAATTTGTAATTTTGACAGAAGCTTTATACGAAATCTGTCAAAGCAGCAGCTAACTCTGGGTTAAAAGGACAACTCGGCGTTTCTGCTAGCGGGCCTTAATGTTAAGTAGATTATCGTAGATATTAATCTTTTAGATATCAACCTAACTACACTGGTAATATTTTCAGTAAATATCTAAGCAATGAGAAACAAAATATTTATGATAACAATATTTTTATCTGCTGTATTAAGATTGTGCCATTATGTAGGTTACCGCTAAAAGATAAAATATAATAAAGGCAATAAAATGACTGTTACGGTTTTTTCTTCCGTGATGCAAAATTATGAATTTAGTAAAATTTTTAACCGACTTCCAAAAAGGAGGAGGTTCTCAATTCGACCGGTATCTTTTTTATTTCTCTGGCTTTTATCCTTGTGAGAGATATCCAACATAGCTCTCTCCGACTTCAATGGATTTTTACATGTTACAAATAAACAAAATTTTGAAATGCCATAATAATATTATAATAATATTAATATTTGTCTCTTAAAAACACAATTTCCGACAGGCTATTGCGACGTCAATTTCCAAAAGCAATTTCTTTTCGGCGAGGTTATTCGAAAAGTTTCTCAATCGTGATTTGTACACATAAAATCCTCTAGAAATACGTTCAAAGGAAAATCGCGGTTTCCTTAAAAATATGGTGCGGAAATGGAAGTGGGAAATTGAAGCGACCGAGTTCACGGCGGAAATAGAAAGCTAAACAACATAATATTACCGTGTATTGGAACGAAGTTCCTTTTCGGACGGTTTGGCGGATGGAGAATAGGCGAAAAAAGTGTAAGAATTTCCCGTCACGACACTTGTTGCCTTCTTTTATTACACACGTTACATTATTGCTTTGGTGGCGTAGTGGATAAACGAATGAGTCAAACTATCAGTTCGGGGGTTCAAATCCTAACTTCAGATTATTATTTTTAATTTTAATTTTTTTTTATTATTAATTTATTATTAAAAGGCACTTCGTTGCAACCGAGTATTCCACGACAATCGGGCATTTTTTATTTCTATCACTTGCGCCTGAGGTCCAGTCGATTCAAAATATTAATTGGGTATTGTTACTTACATTCGTTAACATTAAGAAGATTGAAGTGAAAACACGTCATAGTCATAGCAACAGATTTAATTATAATTATCTACTGTTAACATTAACATGTCAGTGCGGTGACTTAACCATCTTTTCTACCGAAAATGGTTCAATGTGTCAAGTGTTTTTGTCTAAAGGGTGACCTTTCAAATAAAAATAAATGATTGAAAACGGTTCAAATTTGACGAAGTTATGGAGTAACATCAACAAAAATTGAGGAGTTCCGTCCTTCATCTTCATAGGACCAATCTTCATATTCTCTGATCGCGAGCGATTTGCCCTTATTCATTGAGGAGTTCCGTCCTCTATCAACGAGATATTCATCAGATCCTGACCAAATTTAAATGAGACCGATCTGACAGTAAGTCCTTTCAAATAAAAAAAATATTGAAAACGGTTCAGATTTGACGAAGTTATAGAGTAACATCAACAAAAATTGAGGAGTTTCCTCCTCCATCACCGAAGATATTCATCAGATCTTCAACGAATTTAAATTGGGCAAACCTAATATGGTCTTTCAAATAAAAAAATATTGAAATCGGTTCAGATTTGATGGAGCTATGGATTAACATCGCCAAAAAAAATTACGCGTTGAATTGAGAACCTCCGTTTGAAGTCGGTTAAAAATTAATAGAATAGAATAGAAGTTTCAAAGTTGCATAAAATTAAACTCTGGACAATTTGATTTTTTATAATATTATTTTTGCTACAACCAATATAAGTAAAGTCCTATGCTTGCCATAAAAGTAACACAGTCTAAAAATGGTATTTTGCGCACTATTTTTCCGCGCCACCGAAGGGATAAGTTGTCCTTTGGGAAAACTTGATATCGGAAGCGCTTTATCAAATTATTTCGAACGATTTATTTGCATGTTCTTATCTTTCACCATATCATAGTATCTTTCTAAAATATAGTATCTTATTAATGATTACTTAATTTTATTATCGTTACAAAAGATACCGATAGCTTAATCTATACCACTAAATAAAATTAATATATTTAGTTCAGCGGGATTTCGCCCGCGGGCTGGTGTTCCGTTTTCTTTTCGTGGTAAGTGTTTCTTTTCTCTGTTGGCGTGTTTAAAAGATTAGGTTTTCAATTCAATATTTTTGTTATCTAGTAGACTAGCTGATGCCCGCGACTTCGACCGCGTGGATTTTTAATATCCCGTGGGAACTTTTTGATGCCCCCGAATAGAATGTAGCCTATGTCACCCTCCAGGTTCTCAACTAAACCCATTACGTTTACACAAACATTACGTCGATCCGTAGCTTTGTTGCTACCTGATTGAAGGACAAACCAACAAATAAACACACTTTCGCATTTATAATATTAGTAAGCAAGAGTTAATACATGATACGAATGTAACCAATTTCTACCGGCGGCGATCTAATTAAATTTTAGAACACAAAAGCTACTATTGTGACTCAACTATGATAGTTAGATATTATATACCCTTGCGGATTTTTTTGTGGAAAATAATAAGTACTTTAATCATGTAGTACATCATTTTTATGAATCATCAATAGTTTTCTCAGCACACGCCAAATTATATAACCGCGCCGTTGTTGGGTCACTAAGATTAGAGGTCCAGCATCAAGTGTAACGTCTCAAAACTAAATCCGGAAGCTCAAAATGTAAATCAAACATTAACAGATTTTTCGTAGTGTATTAATATTTAGCTCTAGACAGTAATTGTTAAGAGTCATAAACATGCCGCGTAACATGTAAGCAATTACCTAAAATATTAATGTTATCTTACTGTAGGTTTTTCTGGCTTACGTCATTTTTTGTGTTATAAAAGTTATCTATTGCAAAATCTTTGTTAGATTATGTTATTTTGTGATAAGTTTGAGAGAGATAAATTATTGGAGAAAAGGCGTTTAATTGTCGGGCTAATTGTAAAGTAAATTTTCCGTCTTTCGTAATATCCAGATCAAATAGATAGCTTCTGCCAAAATGAACCGCTACCAATACCAATCTCATTCCATATTTTCTTATTCTTTATTAAATACCAAATCAATTTTTAAGCGACTTACAAAAAGGCTCAATTCGGCCGGATCTTTTTTTCTATGTAAGTCCACCGATTGCTCCAGAGTTTCTGGACCAAGTCGCGTGATTTTTTTTAATCGACAGAGGATGCTTGCAGAATGGTCCCATATAAATGGTAACCTTTAACTCCTCAAGCCTGACGATACATGGATACTGCCCACCTAAACTATGAGGATTTAGGAAAAGTCGATTACGAATTGATATTGTTAGTACCAAGCATAAACTACATGTTATAAATGTTTCACATCAAAAATATTAAAATCGGTTTAGATTTGACGGAGTTATGTAGTAACACCGACAAAAAAAGGTTAGTATATATCAAATGATACTAATTATAATGCCAATCCCCAAATGCCTGTTTCGGCTGCTAGCAGACGTGTTCAAAGAGATCAAATCTTTTTACTTAAAATCTTGAACAACGGCGTTGACTCTACATACCTACTTTCTAAAATATTATTCTTTATTATTAATCTCGACATCCTAAATTGTTTCGCATTGCACCAAGTAGGACAAATTACGCTTCTAATACATTTATAAGAAGAAGTTGCACCCAATTTAATCATTTTTTTAAAAGAAAAAGATATTTTTCATCTCCCCCTCCCTAAATATAAATTAGTAATTAAGGACACATTGGCAAAAACCCAATAATCTAGTTGTTGACATAATAATTATAATTAATAAGTGTTAAGTTTCGTTGGAAACAACTTAGGTTTATAAATATTGTGGTATATATATATTATGTATTGTGGTATTTATCTATTATTTTTGTACACTGTTTGTTTCCTTAAATAAAATAAAATAAAACAAAATACGTGTCCAATTGATAACCTCCATTTTTGAAAGTTGGTTAAAAACTATGCACAACCTTCACCAATTAATTTATTTTGCTTACTTACAGGTGAACTAAACAAAACACCACCTCAACATGGCCCAGGAAAACGGAAATTCCTCCATGGAAATGGGGACCAGTGACCAGGTTTTTATCATCTTAAACTTTTTAATAACTTGTACAGTAATGAATTTTACTTTAGTATTTATAAAACATCTAATAGGCGCCGTATCGCATCACCTTTAGGTTAATGGAAAACTAAGTATACTAATGCAAGCTCATTGTGTAGTGTTACTTGCAGATCGAATAATTTTATGGTTTGAAATTTAAAATTATGTATATTTTTTCATTTTTTTTTATATTTTTTTTTATATTTTTTATTCTATTTTATTTTATTTTATTTAAATCAAGACGACCATTAATTAATTAGATACTAATATTTACTATTCACTAGCTATGTTTATAAGTCAAGTGGATAACCTCACTGATAACGTTGAATTGTAAGTTCATAGAAAATAAACTCAAAGTATGTAATGTAAAGTGGCTAATCGTTCAGTATTAAATTAAGTATTAAATTGTGCATACCGTTCGCTAGTAGTTCGCTAGTAGAATGAAATTATGTGAATTGAAGAGCATGTACTCGTATTTACTTACTTAATATACAGGCTAATACAGTAAAATATATCAAGGTTGGTAACTATATTTAATACATTTATAACAATTTCAAAACATAATATACTCTCTATGGTCTGAAGTCATTGCTTATCTAAAAATATCTTCAGATTAAAATTTTATCTTAACATTGCCTTACCTATTCAAAACTAGTTCGTGCCCGTCACTTTTCTCTTTCCTCTCTCAAAAAATAGTCGAAGTTGCTTTTATGAATTTGCTCCAGTGTGCATTTATCTTAATATATATATTTCTTGTGTGCGTGTGTATGTCACTGAACTCCTCCTAGACGGCTGGACCGATTTTGATGAAATTTTTTGTGGGAGTTCAAGGGGACTCGAGGATGGTTTAGATTCACAAAAAAAAAATTTTATTTAACTAATTCTTCATTTATAAGTAGTGGCGGTACGAAGTTCGCTGGGTCAGCTAGTCTTTGGATAAAATTCTATTAAGATCACTTTAGTAGCGATTTTTCGTGCAGAAGTAGTACTTAATTGTACCAAATATAATCAGAAACAAATCTAAAAAAAATCGGCCAAGTGCAAGTCGGACTCGCACACGAAGGGTTTCTGTACCATAGTATAAGATTTTTGGAAATACTAAATTACCACACGGTGAAAAAAATTTCGTTTGTTTTTTTCACAACTTTCTTACTGTATTATAAATCGGTGTTTTCAGTATTTGTTTACTCTATATGGTATATAACATACATATAATTCAACTAAATTATAATTCAAACTAACTAGTTTAGATTTTGAGATAGACAAAAATTATCTACAACTGTCAAATTTGACGGTCCCCCATTTCTATACCCCCACCCCACATGCCAGGGTAAAAAATTTTTTTTATTTCGACTCCTTTTTTATGTATGGGAAATCATTTATTATTTTTTAATTTCATTTTTATTATTTATTGTTATAGCGGCAATACAAATACATACTCAGTGAAAATTTCAACTGTCTACCTATTACGGTTTACGAGATACAGCCCGCTGACAGACGGACGGAAGGACGGACGGATGGACGGACGGACAGCGGAGGCTTAGTAGTAGGGTCCCGTTGGCACCCTTTGGGTATGGAACCTTAAAAATGGATGTTTTGTTATAAGTACCGAGTATACTTCCATATGCATTTAGTAAAAACTTTTATTTTGATATTACAAACAGAACTTCAATTTTATTTATTTGTATAGATTGATTTTTCTCCCAACAATTTTGTCAGTAACAAATCTCTGTTGCTCGAACCAGGTCCTGGTGGCTGCAAAGAAGTCTAGGAAAACCACATATGCGATCGGTTTCGTAGCAATGTTGATTGCGATAGGCGTTGTTATAACCCTTGTGGTGGTGCTCTCTGGGAACGAAGGAGATGCGTCGCAACCTGAACCGATCATAACAACAGAGGGCCCCACTTTTCCAACAACAATCCCGACCACCACAACTACAACAACAACCACAACAACGACAACAACAGAGGCGCCCACAACACTACCGCCACCGCCTGATATCGAGTTGGAGGATATTATAAATGGAGAATTTTCACCGCCTTCTTTCAATGGGACTTGGACATCAGGTGGGTATTTTAATTAAGTACCTTACAAAATTTTTTATTTTATTATTATTTTTGGATAAAATTTTATTATATTTTATTTGAAATCAATTAGGAAATAGCAATATAGGTAAACTTTGAAAAAAAAAAACAACTAAATATATATACCTACCATAGAAGCGAAAACATGAACACATTCCTACTGTGGTGGTGTCGTGTGATGCGGGTTGTTACGTTCCCTCAAATATGGTTGAGCGAAGCAATGGCTGGGTCATGCGTAATGCTCGTGAATGGGTGCCACCGGCGGGAATGCGGCTACTTTATGTCTGCCCATCTTAGGATAGAAGTTAGTCGGTATGCATTTTTGGAACTTCCCTCATTGTGGAAACACTGCATATATAGCATAGTATTTACTGTATTGTAAATTTGTTTTGAAAAGAGCAACCGCCGAGTTTCTTGCTGGTTCTTCTCGGCAGGAAGGGCATTCCGAACCAGTGGTAGAGCCAGACGATTCAAAAGCACTTGTAAAAAGTTTATTTGAATAAAAAATATTTTTATTCTATTTCTATTCTACTACGGATTTTTATACATAGGCTCATTTTAAAATCCATAACACTTTACGTAGCATACACAGCTCTTAGGCGTGGATTCCACTGCATAAATATTCTGGAGTTCGGAATTCTGCGTTCTGTGTTCACCTATGCACTTAATTAGGCCCTCAGTGCTTATTTGATGATTTGATGATTGGGTAAACAACTTTTGTGTGTAAGTTATCTTTAATTCTTTAGTCATTGCATAGATTGCAATCGCTGAACTTATAGAACATTTACGATGGGATCTACGCCTCAAGGCTTTGATGATTAGATTAGGCTAGTGGTTCGTGTGTAGTGGTAGTGGAACTTAAGCCTCGCATCGTATAAATACGTACGTCCGTCCGTCCGCGGTTTAGCTCCGAGACTATATTGGTACTGGAAATCTGTAATTTATTGACAAGGGTATAAAATATATTAATCACGCCAACAAACAGGGTGAAATAAAAAAATTTTTTTAGGGTACCTCCCCTACATGTAAAGTGGGGTTTTTTTTTCAAGTACAATATATAACTGAAATTATACACAAGTTTTAATGCTAAAAATGCACATAAACTTAATAAACAGCTTTTAATGTTAAATATTGTTTAATGTGTTTTGGACACTGGACATCAATCTCCACTTTGAAAGCCCCCATTTCGTCAACTTTGGAGTGAAAAATTTTAATTTTTTTTGTACTCTATTCCAAATTATCTTTGAAAATATCCCACAAGCCTATGTAACGCCATCAAAAAATATTTTACCTTCATTCGTTTCTATGAGAGCCCCTGAAATAAAGATTTTATTTTTTAAGCCACATTCGGCAGGTTTACAATATAATATTATGTTTAAATTTGAAGGAATTAAGTTTCTAATTCTACTACTAATTCAGATATATTAAGGCTCTGACAGACGGACGGATGAACGGATACGTGCAAATTCACTCAAGTAGACTCAGAGACCTCGCTTCACTTGGTCGATAATTCGATTTTGATACGAAATTTTTCCGGATAATCAAATTATCTAAGAACCGATTTCATCAACGTCGAGTGACGTTTAACCGTTAAATAAATTGGGCGTTCTGACAGTTTTTGTATTGAAAATCTGCCAAAATATCACGCTCGACCTATTTTACGTTGGTGAAATTGGCCATAAGCCATAGCCAGCTAAGTTTATGAAAAACTTATTTTCATTCCTATTACATCTTCAATATTACTAAGTAGTTAATGCTATGAATTTGTAATTGCAGGAAGCGAAATATTATTCCGAGATTACAATGGCCACTTATTGTTATATGATGTTGACACCGATACCTCGACGGTTCTCATTTCGAACGATTCTCAGGTAACGCTATAAAATGACACCCCTATTAACATCATTAAGTTCGACCTCAGAAGCTTATTTATATGCTATAAGCTATATAAGCATTTAAAAGCCTACATTGCCCCCGTACCCACGGAACGATTTTCACACGCGCCCGCAGCCCCCGCAGAATGCAGATTTGTATGGAAAATGAAGCATCAATTTTCACGGCGCTGTTGCTCGCGACACCCGCAGTAGAACCGCGTGGGTCGCGGCCGCCTGCGAGCTTGGATGCCGCGGCCCGTGGACTCTGCACGGTGGCGCGGTTGCACGCGACGTAGGCGTGAGGTGGTTTCTCCTTCCGATGCCATTGTAGCGGTTCTTTCCCGCAACCGCGGCGGCTGCGGGACCGCATAAACCTGCGGTGTCGTGAGTGTGGCAATAAAACAGTGGTACCGAAACCGCTGCGGGCGCGGGTGAGAACCGCGTCGTGGAAACTCAGTCTAATTTGGTTGGGCCAGGCATCAGCCAAACTTTTACTATAATAATATTATGATAATATCTTTCTCAATAAGTTTTTATACTAGGATGCATGCAATTTTTGCATTACTGCGACAAATATACAAAAAGATATCGCAATAATGCATTACGCTTTTATCGACCGATAAAAACATATTTTGACGGCAATACTTTGCTTGTAGCGTGTAATTATCTGTGCCAATTTATTATATAAATTTTAAAATCGACCCAGCTGGGAATCAAAACCGGAATAAAGGACCTAAGTATCTACTGAAAAGCCACGGTCCACAAAATGATCGTCGAAATACATACTTACCTGGTTATTAAGAATTTATAAAGTATGCCAAGGTGAATTATAATTTTAAGCCTAAACTAGATTGTAACCGTAGTTTAAACTAACGCTTTGAACTCGGTTAAGTCAAGTTTGCGCGAGTTCTAACTTAATATAAACTTGGTAACTCACAGCTCGTTACGATGTTTCTTCATTATTTGTCTGTCTTGTTATAATTTTTGGAAAATAATTTTTTTCTAACTTCAAATACTATGAATACCTATAACCTAATAAAATCTTTTTTCACCTCATTAAGACTGAGTTTTCACGGCGCGGGTTATGTGTGATATTGCATGCAACAGAGTTGTTTACATTTTATTTTTTTAACTCAATAATGAATATTGAACTAGGTACGTCTATAAATAAAATGTTACAGAGGTTTTCCTATGAGTTAGACTGGGTTTCCACGGCGCGGTTCGCACACGCGCCCGCAGCGGTTGCGGTACCGCTAGTACTGCGCCCGCAGCGGTTGCGGGTCCGCGGCCTCCGTAGAATGCAGATTTGTATGGAAAATGAAGTTTCAATTTCCACGGCGCGGTTTGCGCCCGCGGCGGGCGCAGTACTAGCGGTACCGCAACCGCTGCGGGCGCGTGTGCGATCCGCGCCGTGGAAACCCAGTCTAACTCATAGGAAAACCTCTGTAACATTTTATTTATAGACGTACCTAGTTCAATATTCATTATTGAGTTAAAAAAATAAAATGTAAACAACTCTGTTGCATGCAATATCACACATACCGAAAGCCAAAAAAAATCTATAAAAAAATCTTAAAAGGTGACGCTCTAGGTCTTCTTTGTGTGATTTCAAGCTTGGATTAATTAAACGTCCAATTATTAAACCTATTAATTTTAAAATTATGATATACGAGTACGTACCACGATAATTGTTTTAGTTGAAAATGTCGATATTTCTATTAATTTTACAACTGTTGATTTATCAGCCAATACATCTTCCATCAATAACTAATGACAATCTTTAACGCATATTAATTATAGTAATGAGATTTGTAAATAATTATTTTGTTTAATCTTTTAGATATTGCAACAATCATTCCGAGTTACATCGTTATCACCTGATGGCAACTATGTGGTGCTTTCCTTCAACGAAGTCTCGGTAAGATAGAGTTCTTACGCACTTGCCCCATATGCACAAAGTTCATCATCATTAGCAACCCATCGACGCCTCACTACTGAGTGCAGGTCTCCTCTCAGAGAAGGGTTACAAACGCTGTTACATCCTCATTTTTACCAGTTAATCTCAATGAAATTTTGTAGTCCTGCTCTAGAAAACTATGATCTGTATCTGTGGTTTGTTAAATTTCGGTAAAAGTATTTTGTAGTAATAATATAGTTATTCGGAATTTTCATTAAGTTCATTTTGGAATTTGATTGGTTGATATTCAAGTAATCAAATTTTCTTTTCTTGCGAGCGATAATAAGATAAACTTCTCTCACTCATGCTCATATCATATTTTCATCATAATATTTTATCATTATATATATTCGGAATTCACAGTTGTAATTTATTGTGCCTACTTATACTCGTTACGCTTACTAATTAGTGCTCTCGATTAATTAGTGTCAACAGCTCCCTTTACTCTCTAACAGACTGCCTCATTTAGGTCACTCAATTCAACATAATGTGAAGAAGCTTCTGTCTTTAAATATGTAGTATATAAAACAAACTCAATAACCGCGTCGCCTGTGAAGGTTTGTGTGCTTCAAATTAATAGTTCTTTTATATAACGCAACGGATTTTGACAACTAGCTATGGTTTTGATTATTATCATTAAGGGTCGATTTCATCAAAATAAACAAATCTTATCCGAGGGACAGAGTTTTCAATACAAAAACTGTCAAAACGCCAAATTTATACCTCGGATAAGAGAATTTCTTCCGATGCACGCTTCGGTAAATTATAGGATTGTTGTAAGTAAGCGCATTTAATAAGTTTGCATGAAATAAGAATTATCTTCAAACAAAAAACCAACCAAGTGTGTGTCGGGCCACGCGCAGTGTAGGTTTCCTTAGTTGCCAGTCACAATTATTTATTGATGACCTAGGATAGTGCTTTTATTTTATTTATGAATATTGAACATATTTTGAGTTCCATGATTTTTCGCGGTTCACTTCTAAAAAACAGATGTAGGTAACTCCTTAACTTGCGAACCCTACTTAGCCGTGATAGTTTTCCTATAATTTTTTTTATATTTATATATGAAAATTTACAGCAGAAGTACTGCTGTGAATTTTTTCACGTATCCTATAAACAACCATTTAGCTGGCAGAGGGCCCACATTTGACTCTAATAAAAATTAGCACTTTAAAATATCATATTTCACAAACGGATCCCTGAATCAAAAAATGGTGTTCCCATACCCACAATATTTTTGAAAGACCTATTCAACGACACCCCACACTATGCGATAGACGAGAAAAAAAATTCATTCCCACTATACACCATCATGTATACCCTAAAAAAATATTTTTCACAATTTTATTACACCACTTTGTTTGCGTGATTAATATTTATAGTCTTTCAAATTACAGATTTCTAGTACCAATAGTCTCTGAGCTAAGCCGCCGACGAACTGACGGACGGCCATGGCGAAACTATAAGGGTTCCTTGTTTACTACAGAACCCTACAAACGAACTTCAACAAACGTCTACAAACTAAAATAATTTTTATACTTTGTTGAAGCGTTTGAAGTCGGTTTTTTGAAATTTATTTTATGCTTTTACTTATACCTGCTTCTCTTTTTCCATCCCTCTAACGCTACGCTACTAATGTAGGTACGTAGTCTATACTCGGTACTTACAGTGCTTATTAACAATCCACAATTCCTAAATCCCCGCAATATGGGCGGGCATTACCTTGCAGCATCAGGATTGAAGAGCTAGGACCTAGAGCTCCATGATATTATAGTCTATGCTTGGTACCTACAATATCAATTCGTAATCAACAATTCCTAAATCTCCGCAGTTTAGGTGGTCAGTACCCTACAGCATCAGGATTGAAGAGCTAGGACCTAGAGCCCCATGATATAGTATATACGTGGTACTCAATATCAATTCGCAATCGACATTTCCTAAATCCCCATAGTTTAGGTGGGCAGTATGTCTGCAGCATCAGGCTTGAGGAGTTGAAGGTAAACATTGTTATGGGACCACTTCGCAAGCATCCTCTGTCGATAAAAACAAATCATACCGGCCGAATTGGGAATCTCCTCCTCTTTAGTAGTTGGTTGAAAAAAAGTGTTCTTTAATTCAATATTTTTACAGGTGATTCTATAATTTATTACACCTGCACAAACATGCCTTTCAATATGTTGAATGACTTTCTTTACACGCTGTGTAATAAGCCTTGTTAAAGATCTTATATGTTACAGCAATAGAAAAAAAAATGTAAATAATATTATTGACCAAGCGAAGCGAGATCTCTGAGTCTACTTGAGTGAATTTGCAATTTGTCCGTCCGTCCATCCGTCCGTCAGTATTATGTTTAAATTTGAAGTAATTAGTTCACTAATTCAGAAGTTATAAGGTTCTGACAAACGGACGGACAGACGGTCATGTGCAAAATTACTCAAGTAGACTCAGACCTCGCTTCGCTTGGTCAATTAATGGCGAACACTCAAGATACAACTTGCCGTACTTACGCTGCCACGTCTCCATTAAGTAGTATAATAAATAGTATAACAAATGCAGGTTGTAGTATAAACATACATACATAGTCTGCTAAAATCAGACCCTTTCTTTTGGCTTCTCCGTAGTCGGGTAAAAAATAAAAATATAATATTATTATTTGATTGTTTCAGGTTTACAGACACAGTTTCAACGCCCGCTACGCAGCTATCGACCGGTACACAGGACAAGTAATCAACATCGCACCTCCTGATGTTGCACCTGCGAACGCGACCCTGCAGAACTTCGTGTGGGGTCCATCGGGCACTACCCTTGCCTTCGTTTATGATAACAACATTTACTTCCAGCAGAGTTTGACGGCCCTACCGCTACAGTTGACGTCGACGGGGCTCGAAAATGTCATTTACCACGGAGTGCCTGATTGGGTGTACGAGGGTAAGTAAACTTCTTAATTGATTTTCGTAGTAGGTAGCTACAGGGTTTGACGTGTTATTTAACTTAAAATGTAAATGGGCGCGGGGTTAAGCGCCTTCCTTTAACTTCAGTGCTTATGTTTCCAACTTAACTAGTGCTTCGCCCCGAACTGAGACCTCGCGGTATCCCAAAATTCCCATATCGTCGCTGTAATTGGAAAATTACATAACTATTGGATACAAGCAGACGTTACTTTGCGGAAGTTCATGATTAGCAAGAAAAGGTTTTAATTATTTTGCTATGGTATATAAATCTGTATGGTCAAACATGCAGACTTCTTTGGGAACTTTGCTTTCTTGCTTTGTTGGGAGGGTGAGCGGTGCTTAGCTTGTAACTGCATGTTTGACCATACAGATTTTTTCTGTTGGCGGACTTTTTGCGTCAAAAATGGCGATAACTTTGTTTTCAAAAACCATTTATACGTCGTATGTTTTTCACTACATATCCTAATTGACCGAGCGAAGCGAGGTCTCTGAGTTTACTAGAGCGATTTGCACTTGTCCGTCCGTCCGTCTGTCCGTCCGTCCGTCCGTCCGTCCGTCCGTCTGTCAGAGCCTTATAACTTTTGAATTACTCTACGTAATGACTTCAAATTTAGATATAATATGTAAACCGATGGCCTCCAGCCGAAAATGGCTTAAAAGTTATAAAAATCTTTATTTCAGGGGGGCTCTCATAGAAGCGAATGCGAAGTAAAATTTTTTTTTGTGTATCATTTTAAAGACAATTTGGAACAGAGTACAAACGTATTTATTTTTTTCTTAAAATAGACGAAATGGGGGGGGGGGGGCTTTCAAAGTGGCGATTTAATACGCTCGCTTGAAGACGCTCTCTGGGAAAATTGGCTATATATTTTCAACTTATTTTTTTACTGCACTTGTATCCTGTACTTGAACAAAAAATACTAAAATTATATGAATATTATAAAGAAACGAGATTATTTAATTTTTAATGAGCATCAGTAAATTTCACATAGCTTCACAATAATGCTAATGGATGGCGCAGTCATTAACTATTCCATGGAACTAGGAGTCACGACTACGATCTATCCCAAAAACAGTTTTGCGTCGAGCAATATTATTTAGGTACATAATATAACATATTATTCAATTAAAATTATTCTTTAGTTAAATATCAAACTTCAATAAACTATTAATAGCTGCATTTTGTATACTTTCTATTCGCGTCGATAGATGACGATTTGTACAGATGCCCCTAACCCGTTTTCACTCGTTAGTACCTACCTACATAATAATTCAATGTTTTCCCTGACGTTCCCTAACCTTTACGGGCTACCAATGATAAGTTAGGTGATGATTACTGTCAACTTCTTTATCACGATCCTGTACGGGACACCTAAAAGGACATTGGGACGGATGTTAGGACTTAGGATTGTGTTTTGGAGCTACCTACGTAAAGAGACTCCTACATAGGGGATGATTTAGGTATGTTTGGTGAAAACGGGCATAATAATAATGTCAGTTTTGGTCGTCATGTATCGATTGAATGAATAATCATGGGATACCGTTACCGCGAGGTCTCAGTTCGGGGCGAACCACTAGTAATATTATAAATGCGAATGTTTGTGAGGATGGATGTATTGATGGATGGATTGATGTTTGTTATTCTTTCACTCCATAACGAATGAACCGATTTGGCTGAAATTTAGAATGAAGATAGCTCATACCCAGGATTAACACAGGCTACATTTTATCCCGGAAAAGTAAAGAGTTCCCCCGGGAATCAAAAAATCATTATCCACGCGGACAAAGTATAAAATATAAAAAGTATTTTGTTTAGTTTTCTAACTATTGCCCGACTTATAATAAAATAATGACTAATGCTATTCACACTTCTTTTTACCCGATTGCAGCAAAGTCAAAAGGAAGTATATGATTTTAGCAGTCTATGTATGTATACATGTGATTATTTACGAATGTTCCACTGTAGCGATAAACTACTGAGCCGATTTTGATGAATGAGGTGTCAATCGATTCGTTATGATGACCCGGTATAGGCTGCATTTATACAAACAAAATTAATATGACGGGTGTTATATCCAATTTTCCCCAGTCGGTTTACAGTTTTTAAAATTTTATCCTTGTGAATAGCTGACCCAGCGAACTTCGTACCGCCAACAAAAATATTTAGTAATTGGTCACCCTTATCATTTAGGGGTATGAAAAATAGATGTTGGCCGATTCTCAGACCTACCCGATATGCACACACAATTTCATAAAAATCGGTTAAGCCGTTTCGGAGGAGTTTGGTAACAAACACCGCGATATGAGAATTTTCTATATTAGATTGAAAGATCAATGAAGAAAAGGTAAATAAAATGCTTTCAGAGGAGGTGTTTGGTTCAAACAATGCCATCTGGTTCTCAAGCGATGGTGAGAAGTTGGCGTATGCAACGTTCAATGACACCGAAGTCCGCGTGATGAAAATCCCGCACTTCGGAGTCCCTGGCTCCGTGGAGTATCAGTACACAAGCCACCGGGATATTCGCTACCCCAAAGTGTGTAAAGCTGGAATAGTATAGAATAGAATATAATAGAAATGTTTATTATACAAAAAATAAACTTTTTTCAAGTGCTTTTGAATCGTCGATGAGTCTACCACTGGTTCGGAATGCCCTTCCTGCCGAAAAGAACCAGTAAGAAACTCGACGGTTGCTCTTTTCAAAACAAGTTTACAATACAATAGATACTATGCTATGTATACAGTGTTTCCACAATGAGGGGAAGTTCCACAAAAGCATACCTAATTATAATTCAATACATGTTAAGATAGGCAGACAGAAAGTAGCCCCATTCCCGCCGGTGACACCCGCTCACGAGCGATTTAAGGTCGTATTTTCATGTGATTATGTTGGGGTCCCCAGGTGAAGGGAAGCGTAGTGTTGGCAGACCCCCATTAGGTGGACCGACGACATCAAACGATTCTCAGGGAGCCGCTGGATTCAGGCGGCGCAAGACTGAGGCCTGTGGAAGTCCATGCTTACCTTTGTCCAGCTGTGGATGTCTATCGGTTGATAAAGAAGAAAAAGATGGGGAAGAATCTGGAAAACGACTGCATTATCTATTATTCAAAGATAAATATCGGCGACAGAATTAAAACTCTGGGCCAGTTTCACCTATCAACGTTATCTGTCAGAAAAGTTGTGGATAGGCTATCAGGCACTTTATCAGCAACTGGTGAAACAGGCCCTTATTATTATTAAGTTATTGGTTACTAGCGTTTGCCCGTGACGTTGTCCGCGTGGAGTTAAGTTTGTTGATTAACCTGTGGGAACACTTAATTTTGTCACTTTCGCGTCCGTAAATTAAGTCGATCCTTAGCGGTGTTGCAGCGTGACTGAAAGACAAATCAGCAAACTCAAGTACAGGATAATGATTAATTTAATGATGTTTTATTTTTCAGACTGGTACCATAAATCCAACAGTGACAGTCACAATTCGGGACAGAGCGAGTAACACCGACACAACTTTTAATGCGCCCACGGATTTAGCCGAGTAAGTTTTACCTACTAATTAAAACTTTTGAATTAAAACTTTTAATCTTAGTACTAGGGAGTACAACTCTTACTTCTTAGGTATCTAATAATTTTATAGTATTATATAAAAATATAATATAATATGGGTGCGTTAGGGGGAGGATTTGTTAAGTTAGGGGAACCTAACTTCTAATTTTTTAACTAAGCAATGGGAAAATTAATAAAAATAAAGGTTCTATTAGGTTCTATTGGGTTACCATACCTAACTTAAGTTAAAAGAAATAACAATAGGGAATCACTTTTCCCTAATCCCTTCTTAAGCGAGCTGAGACTTCGCTTAAGAATTATCATACTGATCGTTTTGAATAGCTAGTTACTCAGAGAATTTTTAAGTTTACCGTTTTTAATATTTGTAGTCGCTCGCGCACTGTCGCTCATTTATTAATTCAGAAGTTGTTATACGTTTATTTTTTACTTTGAATACGCACGTTTAAATACGATCGTTATATTAATATTCACGTGCGATCGCAAAGCATTGCGCATTTACGATGGTCACTTAATATAAGTACATTTTTAAATATTTACTCGTACCTATTATCGTTATCTTTAGCTATTTTATTGCAGGATAAGCACGTTTTGTAAATAATATCTTATCCGATGTCAATATGCCTGATTTTATCTTTAAAGGATAAGTGTTACCTATGATGAAAGGGAACAAAACTAAGGCATTTGAAAATTAAATTAAATTCCATGAAGTGAAAAAAATCCAATTTTTTCATTTTTGCTTTTATGTTTTCAGACCAATTTTGAAAACAGTATCGTTTGTCGGGAATGACAGAATCGCTGTTATGTGGACCAATCGAGTTCAGACATCGATGAGAATCGATATATGCACGGAGGTGAATCAGACAATTGCTGCCACATGCAATGCTGTAAGGTTCATTGAATCTAAAATTGACTTATTCAAATAACTTATTTTTGTTCACTGCTGAAGGTCATGTCCGTATGGTAATGCTCTTGAGGCGAGACTTCCTTTCTTCCACTCTATGTGGTCCTTGGCTTTTCCCAATGCTGTAAATGGAAGATCCAGTGAGTGCCTTCGATCCGCCGTGATAGTTTTCGTTGGTCGCCGCTACAACTAATGGTTCGCCCCGAACTAAGACCTCGTGTCCTATAAGTTCGTAGATGTACGAGTAAGTACCTACCTTCAGTGTGTTTTATATTCTATACAAATTTTTTAGATAGGTAGCGAGATTCAATAACAAACAGCGCCATCTTTTAATATTTGTATACTGATGCTCAGTGGATGCTCATTAAAAATAAAATAATTTTAGTTTGTACAGGTATGTTGAAGTCGGGCTAGCGTTGCGCATCGATTTCATAATTCCTTTTTTGGCCCGCCCAACTTCAACTAAAATTATTTTATATGTATACTTTGTAGTGGCGTTTGAAGTCGGTTTGTCTATTGAAATAATATATTATTTTTGGGTGTCGCTATCTGGCTGCAGGTAGGTTTATCTACGAACTTAAAGGAAGCGAGGTCTTAGTTCTTAGTCTTAGTCTTAGTTCGATGGGAACCACCAGTTTTGATCATTTTCAGATCTACAGACACAGTGAGAACGACGGCTGGATTGACAACATTCCATTGCTTTTTAACAGCCAAGGAAATGCTTTTATCACAATTTTACCAGCTGTAAGTGTCGTTGAACATTTAATATGGTTTATTTCAAAACTAGACTAAACAAGTTTTTTATTTAGGGCTTATCCTTACCTGAGTAGATAGAAACATTAACTGAGTAGTCAAGAATCTTTACCCAAAAGTGAGCAAACGTTAATCAGAAGAGACAATAATTTTATTAGTCGCGATTTTTATGTATGTTCGCCGATTACTCGAAGACGCCTGAACCGATTTGGAAAATTCTTTTCTGTTTCAAAGGGTGTATTACTTCCCAGGTGGTCTTATTAAAATTTTATTGAAACTGGTCGAGCGGTTTTTAAAAAATCTATACATATCAAGTGGTGTTAGTTACACTATTTATAACTCAAGAACGGATGAACCGATTTGGCTGAAAATTGGTGGAGAGGTAGCTTAGAACCAGTAGACGGACATAGGACTTTTTATCCCGTTCGACCGCGTTTCCGTCATGTCACTATAAAACGTGGTATGAGAAAAACGCATCTGGCATAGAATAACAAAACGTAAAATGACAGCTAAACGTAATTTTGTCTTTGGTTAAGTATGGTAAAAAAATTTACAATTATAAAAAGTGTTATAATAAAGTATACTGATATTATAAATGCGAAAGTGTGTTTGTTTGTTGGTTTGTCCTTCAATCACGTCGCAACAGAACAGCGGATTGATGCGATTTTTTGCATGGGTATAGTAATGGATTTAGTAGTGGTTCCTCAGACCGGGAGAGCTACTTTTTATCTCGGATAATGAAAGAGTTCCCGCGGGATTTTTAAAAACTAAATCCATGCGGACGAAGTTGCGGGCATCAGCTAGTCAACAATAAATTATATACTTTGTAGTGGCGCGGGCGTTTGTAGTCGGTTTATTAAAAAAAATTTTTTATATTAAATTATACGAACATTGTTCGCAATTTCAGGCAGTAAACGGTGTGCGATACAAGCAAATCGTCCAAGTGACGCAGGGAAGCGCTGCCGGTGTGTGGAGCTCTGCCAATCGTATCAACACGACACACACTGTTGCCGAAATATTGCTTTGGACCGATGATGATGTCATGTGAGTTTAAAATCAAATAGTAGGTAATTGAAATTCATTATGTTGTGTTCAATCTGTATAAAAACTTTTATAGGTCTAAAAGTATCCATTTCACAATATGCCTTGCGAAATAGAACAGCAATTTTAGAGTTGTCAATTAAGTATTAATTATTGGTAAATAAGTGTAGAGGCACATAATCTATTTGTATAAGTAAATAAAAATGAATCGCCGAAATGTATGTATGCGCATAACTTCCGAACGACTGCAGTCTGCACCAACTTAGATAATTCTTTTTTTTGTGTTTGTTGTTGTCAGGACAAGGTTTGTATAAAAGAAAATTTAAAAAATAATAATCTCAACACATTTTCGCACACTAACTCAACGCGAACGAAGTCGCGGGCATCAGCTAGTAATTAATAAAATTATTATAATATTCTCTGACAATGTAGTGTTTCACACATACAGAATGGCAGATTTAAAAACATTAATGCCCGATTTCAAAAAAGGTCCCTAACTTTTACGGTCTATTTGAGCTAAGTTAGGGGACGCAATTTAGTTTTCACAAACCTAGGGAATACCTAAAGATGGAAATAACATTGGGTAACGGATTGTATTTAGGGGCTGCCTATGTAAATATACTCCTACTTACGGGATGATTTAGGTAAGGCTGGTGAAAATGGGCATAGGAGAATAAACTACGGAGGTAAATATATAATAATATGCGGCGCCAAAAGAATCATCGGTGACGAATCACTGGTTAACTCTAGACTTCAAAGTCTGGATCATCGGTTGCAAGGTTGCCTATCTGGCGGTATCGTACAGGATATATTTCGGAGAGTGTGCTCAATAACTATTTGATTTAGTTCCAGCATTACCCTGCTACCATCGCAATAGATAGATCTACACCACTAAGTGGTCAAAATTCCACGATCTCGCACTAAGTGCTTTGCTTCCTCGTTCCTAATACGCACCGCAAAAATTTGGAATGCCCTTCAGGCAGTTTTTCCAACTAACTATAACTTGGTACCTTCAAATCGAGAGCTATAATAGGCAAGAGCGCTCCATCTTGGGCTGCATCTTCACTTACCATCAGGTAAGATTGCAGTAAAGCATTAGTCTACATATAAAAATAAAAAAAATATTTCAGCTGGTACAAAGCCACCGGTATAACGGACAGAGCAGAGCAACATATTTACACTGTGACCTCCACGGGAGAGGTGTCTTGCTTTACCTGCAACATCACGCGCCCTGACGGCAAACAGTGTCTGTACAATGACGCTGTTATAAGCCCCGGTTCCCGAGTCAGCGTTAACTGCGGGGGACCTGAAATACCACAGATCTTCATTTATGATAAGGTGAGTCCATACAAAGGTCGAAAAGTGACCCCGCTGATCGATTGCGGAAGATCTTCAATCCGGGGCGAAACGTGCGTCTAGACTAGTGTAAAAGTCTTGTGTGGTGGTGCATGTGAGTGGTGGTGGCATTGCTTGCTTGGGAACTTGGCTTTCTTGCTTGCTTGGGAAGGAGAGCGGTGCTTACCTTGTTACTGCATGTTTGACCATAGAGATTTTTTTCTGTTGGCGGATTATCTATACTTATAATAAAACTGTAACTGGAAGATTTCTGTACATTTAATATATTTTGAAAATTTTAATTGGGGGATGCTTGACTATCGATAGTGAGCCCAAAACAGATTTTTATTTAATTTTTGTCTGTCTGTCTGTCTGTCTGTCTGTCTGTCTGTCTGTCTGTCTGTCTGTCTGTCTGTCTGTCTGTCTGTCTGTCCGCGCTTCACGCGAAAACTACTAAACGGATTTAAATGAAATTTAGTACAGCGGTAGCTGATACTCCGGGTCAACATATAGGATAGTTTTTATCCCGATAAAACATAAGGTTACTCCAGGATAGGGGATGAAACTTTTCGTTGATTTTACTCCATAACTCAGTCAAATCTAAACGGATTTTAATAATTCTTTCTTTATTTGAAAGTGTGTACGACAAGAAATACAATGACCAATTTTGGTGAAGATCTGCTAGATATTATCGGAGATAGAGGAAAAAACTACTCTCGGATAGTTCCAGGTCACTCGCATACGATATACTGAGCTACTCATTACATACTAATTTTAGACTATATCACTGACCTCCAGGCCCTAGCTCCTCAATCCTGATGGTGCAGTGTACTGCCCACCTAAATCATGGATATTTACGAACTGTCGATTGTGAATTGATATTGTAGGTGCCAAATATTTAAAATATAATAGTGTAATAAAGAGGACTCAATTCTGATGCTGCTGGGTACTGCTCACCAATGATAGGTAACAATTAGTATGAACTACTTAGGGTAGTGGCATAACGCAGCCGTAAAAAATTTCGCGTCTCCGTTTTCCGTTTACTAAAATTTCCCACAGTAGCTTTGTATTCTTAGATGGCATCATTCGGTTCGGTTTAGGAATCATCCACCTCCCTTCTCCTCCCCATGCTACAACTACTAATGGTACCAACTTCTCAATCCCGATGCTGCTGATGATAATACCCACCTAAATAGTCGGTGTTTACAAAATGTCGATAATGAATTCATATTGTAGGTACCAACCAAGTGAAGACTACAAAGTGGCATAGTGCAATCGTAAAAAATGTCTCACTCGCTTCGTTTGCGAGAATGTCGATTGTAGATATCTTTTTAACCGACTTCGAAAAAGGAGCAGATTCTCAATTCGTCGGAATCTATTTTTTAAATTTTGTTTATGTATGTTCACCGATTACTTGAAGGCGCCTGAACTGATTTGGAAAATTCTTACTTTTTTGTTTGAAAGGGTACTTCCCAGGTGGTTTTTAAATTTTACCGAAATCGGTTGAGCGGTTTTAAAAAATTAAGAAAAAAACATATATACTTTGTTTTGTAAAAAAAATATATTAAATTATGTACTCATTAGTATATGGACTACACAGAGGCGTAGTGCGATCAAAAAAACCTTCGCGATCGCTTCGCTCGCGAAAATATCAGTTTTCAATTGCTACTGCGGGTGCCAAGTATGAACCACAAAGAAGCGTAGAGCAATCGAAAATTTTCGCGCTCGCTTCGCTCGCTAAAATGTGTCTTCTTGATTGGTATTGTAAGAACCAAGTATAACGAACCAATAAAGCAACGAAAACTGCAATATCTGGGACATATAATGCGTGGCGATAAGTACAAATTGCTCCAACTAATAATACAGGGGAAGATACAAGGTAGGAGACCCCCTAGAAGAAGACGGACCTCTTGGCTCAAGAATCTCCGGACATGGTTCGGGCTGAGTACTTGATCCTTATTCCGCGCAGTTGTGTGTAATGTCCGAATAGCCAATATGATAGCCGACCTCCGGTAGGAGATGGCACCTCAAGAATAAGAAGAAGAAGAACCAAGTACCAAGTATGAAGGAAACAGTTATGTAGTGCAGCCCTAAAGAATTTTGCGAAATGTCTGTTTTGGATTGCCAAGTATGGACTACATAGTGATGCAATGAAATTGTAAAAATTTTCGCGCTAGCTTCATTGGCGAAAATTTCTTAATTGTTGTTGTGAGTGTAAACCAAGTATGCTCGCTTCGCTCGCGAAAATATCAGTTTTCAGTTGCTACTGTAGGTGCCAAGTATGAACTACAACTATGCGTAGAGCAATCGAAATTTTTTTATTGTAGATTGCTTTTGTCTATACCAATTAGTATGGACTACACAGAGGCGTAGTGCGATCAAAATATTTTCGCGCTCGCTTCACTCGCGAAAATTTTGGTTTTCGCTAATGTAGGTGCCAAGTTTAAACTAAAAAGGAGCGTAGTGCAATCTAAAATTTTTGCGCTCGCTTTGCTCGCGAAATTGTGTCTTTTCTTGATTGGTATTGTAAGAACAAAGTATGAAGGACACAGTTAAGTAGTGCAGCCCTAAAAAAATTGCGAACATGTCCGTTTTGGATTGCCAATTAGTATGGACTACGTAGTGATGCAATGTAATTGTAAAAAATTTCGCGCTCGCTTCGCTCGCGAAAATGCCTTTTCTTCATTGTTGTTGTAAGTGTAAACCAAGTATGGAGTACATAGTTAAGTAGTGCAGTCCTAAAAAATTTCGCGCTCGCTTCGCTCGCGAAAATGTCTTTTCTTCATTATTGTTGTGAGTGTAAACCAAGTATGGAGTACATAGTTAAGTAGTGCGTTCCTAAAAAATTTCGCGCTCGCTTCGCTCGCGAAAATATCACTTTTCAGTTGCTATTGTAGGTGCCAAGTATGAACTACAAAGAAGCTTATTGCAATCGAAAATTTTTGCGCTCGCTTCGCTCGCAAAAATGACGGTTGTAGATTGCTTTTGTCTATACCAATAAGTATGGACTACACAGAGGCGTAGTGCGATCAAATTATTTTCGCGCTCGCTTCGCTCACGAAAATTTCGGTTTTCAGTTGCTACTGTAGATGCCAAGTATAAACTAAAAAGAAGCGTAGTGCAATCGAAAATTCTCGCCTGCATCACTGGACTACAGTCCAGTGAAAAGTGAATGCAGGCGAGAATGAAGACCAGTTGCCAATCCATAATTGAAGACCAGTTACCAACTCCTCAATCCTGATGCTGCTGGTCCTGCCTAAATTGTGGGTTCATAATTCATAATTCATTTATTAATTTGTGAATATGGTACAGTCAAGATGTTATAATATACAATTTAAAATGCGCATATCCTACCAAAGTGTGGTATTACAAAATTTCCATTTTGAATTGATATTGTAGGTTTGCAGGTACCAAGTAGGTACAGAATATTATATAGTGGCGTAGTACAATCGTAAAAACCTCACGATTAACATAAAACAATTCTTTTTTATTACTTTTTCCACGCGGACGAAGTCGCGGGCATCAGCTAGTCTAATATATAAAATTCTCGTGTCACAATGTTAGTTACCTTACTCCTCCGAAACGGGTGGACCGATTTTTATGAAATTTTGTGTGCATATCGGGTAGGTCTGAGAATCGGCCAACAACTATTTTTCATACCCCTAAATGATAAGGGTGACCAACCACTACCTATTTTTGTTGGCGGTACGTAGTTCGCTGGGTCAGCTAGTAGCAAAATAATTCTAACCTTTTCTTGCCAATAATGAACTTCCGCAAAGTAACGCCTGCTTCTACCCAAGATCTCCAATCATTGCTGTAGTCTCGATTGTGGTAGTTGGACGAATTTATGGCATTCTTGCTGCAACAATGCAATTTAGTCATTAGCGAGTAAGTATCGGCCAATCAGAGGTGATTGCGATTGTCACACTGTAGAAATCTATTTAAAAATCGCCATTCGCTAGTAAATCACTATCGACTATTGCCAAAAGTACATAATGAAGAGTATTTAAAATGATTCCTGGTAAAGTAGTTATACTAGACTGTTTAGCTCCCGGGCGGTAGCGAGGGATGCTATGGAATCGAGTACCTATGAATGGGTTTTACTCCAACAACACATTTTTAAACACTGCTTTTCACTTAGATTGAAATAAAATAAAGTAAGTAGGTACAAAATTTAAATCGGTACCTATATTTCAAGATTTTATCAAAAATTAAATGTACACTTTGAAATTGTTGATTACATTAGGTAATTATAAACAATTCTTAACAAAGACTCACGATTGAATAGGCTTTGTCGTTTTTAAAAACATAAAAAATCTTTTCAAAAACCGACTTCAAACGCAACTAAAAAGTATAAAAATAATTTTAATTTGTACACGTTTATTGAAGTTAGGCAAGCCTAAATAGAAGCGGTGAAACCGATGCGCGACGCGCACATTTTGATGAAATAATAAGTATGTACAAACTAAAATAATTTTTATACTTAGTAGTGCCGTTTGAAGCTAGTTTTTTGAAAAGAATTTTTATTTTAAGCTTTTTACCCTGCTCCTTTTATTCCCTTCCTCCAATTCTATGCTACTAATGTAAGAAGTCTATACTTAGTGCTTAGAGCACCTACTTAATAACAATCCAAAATTCCTACATCCCCATAGTTTAGGTGGGCAGTACCCCTGCAGCATCAGGCTTGAGGAGTTGAAGGTAAACATTGTTAACAAGGATGCTTGCGAAGTGGTCACAACTTCGCAAGCATCCTCTGTGGGTTGAAAACAAATCACGCGAATCGACCCAAAATCCCGGAGAAATCGGTGGAAATACTTAGGAAAAAAAAAAAGATACCGGACGAATTGAGAACCTCCTCCTTTTTGGAAGTTGATTAAAAACTCATGAAATCATACGTCTGAAAAGACTGTATGGTCATAACTCTTTGCCTGTCCTGAAGAGGGACGAATGAAGTACACAACAACATTAAAAAAATTACTTTATAACCCTAGAGACTAAAATGAGTCATTATAACTTATCGTAGGGAACAGAATACATACGTTAAAAGGTTAAGTCCCGCTACGCTAAGCTATAGAACACGAGAAGTGAAAAGTAACATTTATATTCATGTTTTTCAGAACGGTACTTTATTGTCAGTATGGGATGACAACTCCAGAGTGGCGGATTTGTTGGCGTCATATGTTATGCCAGTTACATTGCGTCATACAATTCGAGGTATTGGAGCAATTGAGCCTGACGTGATGATTCAAGTGCCACCGGACTATGCCAACCGCACTAATTTACCACTTTTGGTTTATGTGTAAGTAATTATAATTATGGCTTTTTAATTGGCTTAGACAATTTTTACTTGCCATTTGCAATCGAAAAGATTCTTGCCTTGATTAAATATACCTACCTAGTACCTACCTATTATAGTTGACATGGGATTGAGTTGCATTCTTCTTCTTGTTTGTCTACCGATAGACGTCCACTGCTAAACAAAGGTCTCTTGCATGGACTTCCACAGGCCTCGGTCTTGCGTCGCCTGAATCCAGCGGCTCTCTGCGACTCGTTTGATGTCGTCGGTCCACCTAGTGGTGGGTCTGCCAACACTGCGCTTCCCGGTGCGGGGTCGCCACTCAAGCACCTTGGGACCCTAACGACTATCAGCTCTTCGAACTATGTGCCCGCCCATTTCCACTTCAGCTTCGCAACTCGCTTAGCTAAGTCGTCGACTTTGGTTCTCCTACGGATCTCCTCATTTCTGCTTCGATCCCGCAGGGACACTCCGAGCATAGCTCTCTGAGCCCGCTGAGCGATCCTGAGCCTACTTATGAGGCCCTTAGTTAGCGTCTAGCGACCATATCTTGGATCCGTAAGTCATCACTGGCAACACGCACTGTTCAAAGATTTTAATCTTCAGGCACTGAGGGATTTTGGACGAGAAGACATCTCAGAGCTTCCCGAACGCTGCCCAGCCGAGTTGGTGCGGTGGTTGATCTCTTTCTCTTTGAGTTGTATTACGATGGCAAATTTATTATTGAGTTTTCCAAACCTAGGGCAACAATGCTGAGATTAAAAAAAACCGGCCAAGTGCGTGTCGGGCTCGGGCCACGCGCAGTGTAGGGTTCCGTAGTTGAAAGTCTCAAATAGTATTGCTGACCTAGGATAGTTCTTTTATTTTATTTATGAATATTGTATACATTTTGAGTTCCATGGTTTAAATATATAATATACTACAAAATATGCAACTTACACTAAGTGTAATACCTAACTTAGAAAAACAGATATAACTCCTTAACTAATGAACCCTACTTGGCCGTGATAGTTTTCCTTTAAAATTCATTATATATACTACTGCTGTGAATTTTTTCTTGTATCCTTTATACAACCATTAAGCTGGCAGAGGGGGGGACACTTGACTCTAATAAAATTTAGCACTTTGAAATATCATATTTCACAAACGGATCCCTGAATTGAAAAATGGTGTTCCGACACCCACAATATTTTTGAAAGACCTATTCAACGACACCCCGCACTATGAGATACACGAGAAAAAAAATTCATCCCCACTTTACATGTAGGGGAAGTACCCTAAAAAAAAATATTTTTCAAAGTTTTATTTCACCACTTTGTCGGCGTGATTGATATTTATACCCTTGTCAAATTACAGATTTCTAGTACCAATAGTCTCTGCTCTAAACCGCGGACAGACAGACAGACAGACAGACGGACATGGCGAAACTATAAGGGTTCCTTGTTTACTACGGAACCCTAAAAACAAGATTATTTGCCATGTTAAACATGACTGTCCCCTTTCCCCTTCACATTCTTCGTCGCTAATACAAGCTTTACGCTCAAAGCTTGTATTAGCGGGCTTATGTTAACGTTAATAGCGCAGCAGGTGGGATTTGAACCGTCGCGCGTCGTCAGTTTGATTTTCAGTCCGATCCATTGAACTAATGGGGCTAAAACTAGAATTACAATTTTGTTTCAAGGTTTTAATTATACAACAACTGTTTTAAAATTACGACTATGTACGATACACCTGACCTCCTGTAACTCAGATTTCTGCTCCATCATCAGATCCTCTTACTCGATCTTCTTACATCATCAATCTAATACTACTCTTTGAGACCGTTCTAACCGAACACACTATATCTACTGTAAGTTGCTAAGGATTTGGGTATCCCACAGACGACTAATTGATGCTGCAGCATCAGCTCAAGGTAACTAAGCCTTGAAAATAATGCGAATTAACAGTACACCAAATTTCAAATCAATCGCATCAGTGAAAGCTTGTAAAACCCTTTAATTAATTAGGAAATGAGCTGATGATCTTCGAACGCCTTCAAAAATCTGTCATAAACGGCGAATCTGCCAAAATCTGGAAATTTCTAAAATCTTTCTAGGAGAGACAACTTTATGAATAAGAAATAGAATTGAATTAGAAGAAGGAGGTGTTGCAATTATAATAAGATAAACTTATAATATAATGAGGATGGATGGATGCTTGTTACTCTTTCACGTCACAACTAATGAACCAAATTGGCTGAAATTTGGAATAGAGAGAGCTCAACCCAGATACATACATACCCAGCTCAACATAGATACCCAAGATTAACACATAGGATACATACTATCTCAGAAAAATACAGAGTTCCCGCGAGAATTAAAAAACCTAAATCCACTCGGACGAAGTCGCGGGCATCATCTAGTACTTAATATTTCTTGACAATTTTTTTTCAGCTATGCAGGTCCAGACACGGCACTGGTCACGAAGCAATGGACCCTCGACTGGAGCACGTCTCTGGTCAGTCGCTACAGCATTGCCGTGGCTCGTATCGACGGCCGAGGCTCCGGCTTGCAAGGAGTTGACAACATGTTCGCTGTCAACAGGAAACTTGGAACCGTGGAGATCGAAGACCAGATTACTGTCACCAGGTCAATGGGAAATTCTATTTGCTTTGTTGCTGTACAGACCCAAAAATTATTGGGGAGAATACTTTTTTCTTTTAAATAACTTGTTCATAAATGAATGAATACAAAACAACTTGAAATTATGTTTGCGAGGTCTTCTGGACTTTGCACTTCGATGTTTGGTCCTCGCTTGTACTGAAGGCTATATTACTCGTGGTCCACCCCGAACTCGCGTCCTATAAGTTCGTAAATGTACCTACCTTCATTCAGTTTGTTTTATATTCTATATACATACTAGCGACCCACCTAAATTTCTCGATTTCGAACTAATTTTGTATGCCAATTTGCTTAATAATAATAAAAAATAAAAAATATGTTTTGTTCAACTACAGGATATAACTGAAATTATACACAAGTTACAGCTTAAAATGTATAGCTGGAACAAAAAAACTGTTAGCATTATAAAACTCCAATTCGTTTCATCATCATCATCATCATTAGCAACCCATCAACGGCTCACTACTGAGCGCAGGTCTCTGCTCAGAGAACGGTTATAGGCCATAGTCCACCATGCTGGCCCAATGCGAATTGGCGGACTTCACACACCTTCAAGAACATTATGAACTCTCAGGTGTGCAGGTTTCCTCACGATGTTTTCCTTCACCGTTGAATCAAGTGATATTTAAGTGATTTAAAAAAAAAAAAGCTTAAACGCACTTGACTCCGAAAAGTCATAGGTGAGTACCCGGGATCGAACCTGCGACCCCCGAATAGGAGACCACAGTCCTAAGCTATCACTGCATCGCCAATTCGTTTAGTGAATGAAATATCAGAGGCTTAGACACTGCATGGACCGGCACTCGATTGGTCAACTTTTCTAGTTTAGGTAAATGAATATTTCATGACATGTATTGTTTCGTTGTGCAGATTCCTTCAACAGAACCTGCGTTGGGTGGACGGCAACCGCACTTGCATCTGGGGTTGGTCGTACGGCGGCTACGCGTCGTCATTGGCACTAGCTCGCGGGGGCGATGTCTTCCGATGTGCGATAGCCGTTGCTCCTGTGGTTGATTGGCGATACTATGGTAAGGTATAACCTTCTAATAGGACCTTTATCTAGTGGTAAGCCCCGAACTAAGACCACGCGTCTTATAAGTTTGTAGATGTACCTACTTTCATTCAGATATCGAGATTCAATAACAAACTTTCAAACTATGAGATAAAGATCTTTATTACCCGTTATATATAAGAACATAATATTAACCGTTAGAAAAACTACGCGAGCCCTCACAAAGCTCAGCCTTTTGTTAGTATACATAAATGTTTATCTCCAAAGACTTATTGGTTATGTAAATACTTTACAGAAAGATGGTTCTAGTATATTCTCATCTTAGCATACTAGAATACTTACGGGGTGAATGTCATTGAATTTGAAGATAATATTTTACTGAATTTTTATTCTATTGTTACAGACACCATCTACACTGAAAGGTACATGGACACTCCTCAAAACAACGCTGCGGGCTACGCAAACTCTTCGCTCTTGACCGAAGATGTGGTGAGTGTGAAGTTTAAGATTTTCCCGCTTGATGGCGTCCATAGTGTGTGGATTCCGTAGTAAAACTACTAGGAACCCTTATAGTTTCGCTAAGTCCATCCTTTTGCCCGTCTGTCGCACTTGACTCCGAAAAGTCAGAGGTGCGTACTCAGGATCGAACCTGCGATTCCCCGAACAGGAGACCACAGTTCTAACCACTGTTTCCTCATACACATAATAATACATAATACATAAAAAATATTTTAAAAAAACGAACTTCAAACGCCACTACAAAGTATAAAGCAATTATAGTTTGTACAGGTATGTACTGTACTACTGTTGAACTGGCTAGCGTTGCGGTGTCCTCGTTTCTATTGAGGCCTGCCCGACTTCAACATACCTGTACAAACTAAAATTATTTTATACTTTGTTGGCGTTCGATCTTTCTTTTTCGATATTATACAAATCAGAACGTACTTTCCGAGCAGTAGTATGAATACATAAATGTTTTTCTTAGGTGGAGGCCTACAGAAACAAACGTTACTTCCTTGTCCATGGCACAGAAGATGACAACGTGCATTATCAACATGCTATGTTGATATCCAGACTCCTGCAGCGAAGGGACGTCTTTTTCCATCAAATGGTTAGTACCTAATATTTACCTATTGTAGTAAGTATATACAGAAACTAGCTTTTTCTAGTGACTTCGTCTGCTTGGAGTCAAAAATTATCTACTTGGTTTGACAGAATAACAATCATTCACCCTCTATTTAACTCCATTGGGAGTTGAACATTTAAAAACTGTCAAACGCCTACTTCTTTATTTTCAATTGAAAGGCAAAATACCAAGTTTGATGGATATTACTTGAAAATTAACTTAAAAATCTGGACTCTTTTACAAATTTTCATCCCCTATTTGAAGTCTTTGGGGGTGGAATTTTCAAAATTTGCGAAACACGTATTTCTTATTTTTTTTATCGAAAGCCAAAAAATTAAAGTTTCATGGATATTACATGAAAAATAATTTGATAAATGACGGACTTTTATACAAACTTTCAACCCCCATTTAACCCTCTTGGGGTTGGAATTTTCAAAAATCCTTTCTTAACGGACGTCTACGTCATAATAACTATCTGTGTGCAAAATTTCAGCCCGATCCGTCCAGTGGTTAGAGCTGTGCGTTGATAGACCAGTCAGTCAGTCAGTCAGTCAGTCAGTCAGTCACCTTTGCCTTTTATATATTTAGATTAGTAGGATTATCGTTACCAATACCTATCAACATAATATCAATGGTATGTTTAAACAATAAACTTTTCCTTTTCTCAGAGTTACACAGACGAGGACCATAGTCTGGGGGGAGTGAGGCCGCACCTCTACCATGCACTGGAGAAGTTCCTACAAGAAAACATGTTTTAGGTGTAAAAAGATTTTTAGACTCTATTGTTAAAATAAAATGAATTTTCTCAAGAATTAATGTTTTTTAATATCCATTACAGTGTAGTCGAAGTCATCAAGTATTTTTATGATAAACTAGCCAATGCCCGCGACTTCATCCGCGTGGGCAGAACCCCTGCAGCATCAGGATTGAATAGTGAGGTCCTGGAATTTATCTATGTAGTCTTTGTTTGGTACCTACAACAACTATTCATAAATAATCGACAGTTAATAAATCACTACAGTTTAGGTGGGCAGAACCCCTGCAGCATCGGGATTGAGGAGCTAGAACCCGAAGTATTTTTGGACCATCTTGCAAAGATTCTGTATTGATTAAAAAAACATTTACAAATCGGCTTAGAAATCACGGAGATATCGATATACATAGGTAGAAACACAACTCTCCGGTCAAAATCGGTCCAGCCGTTCTTGAGATTAGTCTAAACATGTAGATACAATTAAGGCTGGTAACACATCTATTCCATCAAACAAAAGCTTTGCCATGTCGATGATAATTAATTAGAATCAATTTACTCAAAAGAATAGGTACAAAAAATTAAAACAATAAACACAAACTCATTTGCACTACCTATTGTAAACTTAACATAGAAAATGTGGAAAATATTTCAAACCAAAACGCTATTTCGTTTATTTTATATTGGAAGAGAAAATTTGGAGATTTCCTAAGGGAAACGAGAAGCCGGCTTTAAATATTATGAGGAAGCTTTTAACTAAATGGATTTGAATTCTCAAGATAGCAACGACATTGCCACTCGGGAAAAATCTTACATTCTCATATTTATGAATGTGAAATTGATAAAAAAATGCTAGTTTAATATGGACTAACTGTCCCTTTCAATAAATAACATTCAATAAATTATATTTTAAGGAGTCTTTAACTAATTGACAGAGCGAAGCGAGGTATCTGAGTTTACTTGTGTGTGAGTGAATTTGCATTTGTCCGTCCGTCCATCCGTCTGTCAGACCCTTATAACTTCTGAATTAGTGAACGTAATTACTTCTACAAACATAATAATGTAAACGGATGGCCTTCATCCGAATATTGCATGAAAAGTTATAAAAATCGGTATTTCCGGGGCCTCTCATAGAAGTGAATGCGAAGTAAAATATTTTTTGTGGTGTTACATAGGCTTGTGCCATAATCTTTTTAAAGAAGATTTTAAACAGAGTACAAAAATATATTTTTTAATGTTTCCCTTAAAATTGACGAAATGGGGGGCTCTCAAAGTGGAGATTGAATTTAAGGATGTTTGTTGAAGCTGAAACTTGTTTATAATTTCAATTACTTGAACAACAAATACTAAAATTAGATAAATATTATATAGAAACGAAATTATTTAAAAAAATAAATACATGCTTTATTGTTTTTCTTATTGTTAGATACAAATTCATTAATACTAAGAACACTTATCCTATGGCTAAATTAAATCTAACAATAAACAATCGGCGGCAATCTCAGTATTCCTGAGCATTTTTTTAAAATATTGATGCCGTCTGTCATTTACTATTGCAAAAACAGTTTTGCAGCAATTTTTAATGGCCATCAATATTTTTAACATAACTTCACAATAATGTAAAACATATTGGTATTTTTACCATGACTTCACAATAATGTAAAAATATTGGTCGTCATGTATCGATTAAATGAATTATGGGATACCACGAGGTCTCAGTTCGGGGCGAACCACTAGTTAAATATCTATACTTATAAAAAATGTAACTGCACGAATTCTGTACATTAAATATATTTTGAAAGTTTTAATTGGAGGACGCTTTTTTATCGGTACTGAGCATAAAACAATTTTTTAATTTTTTGTCTGTCCGTTTGTCTGTCTGCAAATTACGCGAAAACTACTGAACAGATTTGAATGTTTGGTATAATGGTAGCAGATACTCTGAGTTAACATAATAATTATGTTAACTATCCTATAATTATTATAGGATAGTTATCCTCATGAATAATTATCTTCCGGGATAGGGGATAAAATTTATCGATTTTACTTCATAGCTCCGTCAAATTTGAACCGATTTTAATTAAAAGTGTATAGTAGTAGTAGTTTATTTGAAAGTGTATAGTATCAGGCAGGTTTTGCCTAATTTTGATGAAGATCTAATAAATTTTATCGTGAATGGAGGACATAACTCTTCACGGATAGCAGCAAGTCACTGGCATAAGTGCCGTGTGGTGACGGCAGTGCCGTGTGGTGACGGCAGATCAGAATACAGTTGTCACCACCCCTCCTCTTCCCGCGGGTGTCGTACGAGGCGACTAAGGGAATTTAACGGAGAACGGGCAGCAGCGTCCTCTGTGCTACTACTACCATCTACTGCGATCACCAACCCGTCTGCCCCGTGTGGTGATTATGGGCAAACCCTCCCCTTGGGAGAGGTTAGACTAGCAGTGGACTGTTATAGGCTATTGATAATGATGACTGGCATAAGAGACAAGAATCAAATACATGCATACCCTATGTATAGGGTCTTATAACCATAGGCATTCATTACAAATAGACTAAATAATTAACCTATATGTTTTTACTATTGTGTGGTACCAGATGTTTTTACTATTGTGTTTGTTTTGTAACCTACCCGTGCGAAGCCAGAGCGGGTGCACTAGTAGTAGTATAAAGTAAGTAAGTGGTAATATATACTCGTATATTAAAAGTCTTTTAAATATACGAGTATATGCCACTTACTTACTTATGACTTACCTTACTATTTATGTTGGACCTGTGTCCCTTTCAAGTTAAAGGGTTTGTCTCGTGGGAGAACACATATAAGGGTAGTTTTGAATTCCTTCCCAAAATAGCTCAAAATATTGATAGAAAGAAGGTAGGTAGCACATGGCGTAGTTCAAAGTTTGATGAATGCGCTCGTACCAATTTCAAAGTTTCCCTTCAAAGTTTTATGACAGCAAGTGCTCAAACAAACTTCGATAAGGCATCTCCGGATATTAAAACTGCAAGCGATCGTGTGGAAACTTACACGTACATTCATGATGCGAAGCAAGTATTAGAATTTTTAAATCATGTATGAAGTTGATTGCCCGTTAGGTATCTCTGAGCTTTCTACCATAGTTACAGACCCAGTCTTGGAGTCGTGTGATCGCTCTTTCACTGGAATCAAGATCAAGTCAAAAGATGTGTGTGAAACTAGTTGATTGGAAAGTTATAATACTAAATTGTTGATATCAATAATTTATCTATACTTATAAAAAATTGTCCTGACTGACTGACTGATCTATCAATGCACAGCCTAAACCACTGAAATTAGAAACTTGAAATATTGACAGTAGATTTTTTTATATGATAAAGGCGCGCACTAAGAAAGGATTGTTTGAAATTCTACCCACAAGGGGGTTAAATAGGGGGTGAAAAATTGTATGAAAGTCAGTCATTTTTTAAGTTCTATTCATGAAACTTGGTATTTGGGCTTTCGATTAAAAACAAAGAAGTACTTGTTTCACAGTTTTTTAAAATTCTACCCCCAAAGGAGTTAAATAGGGCTTGAATGTTTGTGTTGTGTATTGTTTTTATGACAGTCTCTTATTTTTCAAGTTATGTATGTGAAACTTGGTATTTTGGGTCTTGATTAAATAATATAAAGAATTACGTGTTTCACTGCTTTTGTAAATTCAACACTCAAGGGGCTAAATAGGGGATGGAAGTTTGTATAAAAGTCCGTCATTTTTCAAGTTATAACATGCATGAAACATGGTATTTTAGCTCTTGATTAACAATAAAGAAGTACGTGTTTCATAATTTTTGAAAATTCCAACCCTAAAGGGGTTTAATAGTGGTTGAATGTTTCTGTAGAATTCTATTATTTTTCAAGTAATATGCATGAAACTTTGGGCTTACGATAAAAAACGAAGAAATATGTGTTTCACAGTTTTTGAGAAAAAGGCGTAAATAAGGGATGAAAGTTTGTATGATAGTCGAGAGGGAGAATATTACTTATGTTCAGCAAAAAATGGTCTATGACGCAAGACCTAGGTCTTGTAGTAGTTGGTAGTCTAAACTAAAACTCAGTTATCGGTATTTAGAACGCGCTCCCTGTTCGTGACCCGGATATTGAGAATTACCGCAACTTTCTTGGACTTGCTTTCACTCGATAGTTTCAGTTCTTAAACGGTTTATTACTTGTAAAATCACTACATATTATAAAACAAAGTCCCCCGCTGCGTCTGTTTGTCTGTCGGTTCGCGATAAACTCAAAAACTATTGAACAGATTTTCATGCGGTTTTTACTAATAGATAATCAGGGTGATTCATGAGAAGGTTAAGGTATATAATTTGCTAAGGTTATGTGTAAATTGGTTGAAATATTTATTGTTGAATATGTCGGAGAAAGTCAAGCCGCCTGGGAGCTTTCATCGAAAACGCTGCCTAGTGCCTAATCCCTTTGAGATACAACAAAACAATGTGTGGTAATGGTATGAAGGGATAGGTCGATACAGAAAAGTCCGCGATGGCATATACCTATCTATCTTTTAAGGATAGCTTACTACTTATATACCCATTTAGACTTAAAAAAAAAATAGAGTGTGAGCTTAAGACCGCACGGCAGAAGTGAAAACTTCATTGGCAATCGCAATCAATTTATATATAATATATACTAGCTGACCCAACGAACTTCGTACCGCCATCAAAAATATTTAGGGGTGGGTCACCCTTATCATTTAGGGGTATGAAAAATAGATGTTGGCCGATTCTCAGACCTACCCGATATGCACACAAAATTTCACACACTTCAACAGATATACAAAAACACGCAAATGAAGCTCCATACGAAACTAAGTGTAACTTTGGTACGTGACTACCGCGAGTCTCCCGGGCCTTCGCAGCATCCGTCTGCTAAATGGAGATGTATTAAATTTCTGCTTTCAGCCGTTATTTGCCGAGATAACTTAGTGAGTCAATTAGTGCGTCTATGTTCAGCTTGAGAAGTACTAGTGTTTTGCTTCTCGGTCGAAGTAGGATTGACGACTTGATTAAGCAGCTTCCTGGGAATCATCTATCTTCATTTGACTTTTAGGAGAGGGTCTGTCAACACTGCCTTTTTTGTTGCGTGCGTGCGTGTATAAAATAATTTTAGTTTGTACACGTATGTTGAAGTATAAAATTATTTATACTTTGCAGTGGCGCTTGAAGTTGTTTTTTTTTTAAATTATAACTATATTATTATTTTAAGCTTTTTAGTGTAACTTCATAGGATAAATCTTCATATTTTCTGATCGTGAGCGATTTGCTTCTATTCATTGAGGAGTTCCGTCCTCCATCACCGAAGATTTTCATCAGATTCTTCAGAGAGACCAACCTGACGGTATGTCCTTTCAAATAAAAAGAAATTTTGAAATCAGTTCAGATTTGACGGAGTTATGGAGTAATATCGCCAAAAAATATGCTATGAATTGAGAACCTCCTTTTTTTTGAAATCGGTTAAAAAGTAAATAGTTTTCATAACTAGCAGGAATATAGGTTTGTCCTAGGTGTAAGTGGTCAAGGTATACTTTTATCCCGGAAAACTAAGGATTTTTGAAAGGATTATTATTAACAAAATCTAAGTCGTAGTTGAGGTACGTCATTACTACACCTATTCTGTGGTTGATGTCATCAGCTAGTCTTTTAATCAAAGTTGGTTGTAAATTTAAATCTGCGAGCGATTGATCCCCTAAACAACATTGTAGGTAAGTACGGTTTTTACGTTGCACGCGCCCTTTTTAATATTAAAAACCTTTGGGTGATATGAGACTTATAAATTACTTAACAAAAAAAGGGTCGGTATGGAAGAATTATGAGAGTTAATAAAACTTCAGGTCCCGGAAGGCGGGACGCGGACGGGTACACGTATTTTTCATTGAAATTAAAAGTTCTAACAAATGGGTTCGGCGTCGCAGCTCGTTATCTAAAAGTTATTAATTGCACCACATTATTTGTCTTTATTTGTGGAAATTTCTGAGTCAAAAAACATGGACATAAAGTTTGGAATCCACAGGGATATTTTTTTTTTATTATTTAATTACATATATATATATATATATATATATAGAGCTATGTTCTCTTATCTCAATGTATTTAATTATTATTGAAATCCATTTTGTACTAATATTAAACGTATAAATGCGAAAGTAAGTGGGTCTGTTTGCCTGTTTTACCTTTTCAGGCTTAAAATTCTGAATTTATTTCGACAAAATTTGGCAAAGAGATTGAGAGCTTGCAACCTTATTTTTTGTTTTTAAAATAAGCAGGCTTCTTCAATCTTAAGCAATCTTTATTGCTTGGGATTTTAAAAATCTGGCCTTAAACGAAGCGTCCGATTGGGGAGACGCCAACCTGGTTCAATGTAATGCTACCATAATGCAAGCGTGTTTGTTCACCGCCAATAATTTAAGCCTCACTGAAAACTGAAAGGTCACAGGTTCGAATCCCACCCGTTGCACTATTGTCGTACCCACTCCTAACACAAGCTTTCCGCTTATTTGGAGGGGAGAGGAGGATATTAGTCAATTTCGACTTTCAACTATTCTTTATTAAAAAAAAAGACTCCAGCTTTCCGTAATACATCGGTTGCTTTCTTGCTTGCTTGCTTGCATGCTTGCTTGCTTTCTTGCTTGGGGTTTTAAAAAAATAATGCTCGCTTGCTTGGAATTTTAAAAACCATTGCTTGCTTGCATGCATGCTTGCTTGTTTGCCTGCTTGCTTGTATGCTTGCTTGCAGGATTAAAAAAACCGAAACAAACGCGGACGAAGTCGCGGGTAACAGCTAGTTTAATGAATATACAGATTTATACAGTCATGTGGTGTAACCATAAACTTAGAAGTGTTCTGACATCACTTCATTTTTCCTTAAGATGTTAGTTGACCGAGCGAAGCGAGGTCTCTGAGTTTACTAGAGCGATTTGCACTTGTCCGTCCGCCCGTCCGTCCGTCCGTCCGTCCGTCCGTCCGTCTGTCAGAGCCTTATAACTTTTGAATTACTGAACGTAATTACTTCAAATTTAGATATAATATGTAAACCGATGGCTTCCAGCCGAAAATTGCTTAAAAAGTTATAAAAATCTTTATTTCAGGGGGGCTCTCATAGAAGCGAATGCGAAGTAAAAATTTTTTTTTTGCTATTCATAGGTTTTCTGTGTATCATTTTAAAGACAATTTGGAACAGAGTACAAACGTATTTTTTTTTATTTTTTTTCCTAAAATTGACGAAATGGGGGGCTTTCAAAGTGGCGATTTAATACGCTCGCTTGAAGACGCTCTCTGAGAAAATTGGCTATATATTTTCAAGTTCTACTTATTTTCTTACTTCACTTGTATCCTGTACTTGAACAACAAATACTAAAATTATATGAATATTTTATAGAAACGAGATTATTTAATTTTTAATGAGCATCAGTAAATTTCACATAGCTTCACAATAATGCTAATAGATGGCGCAGTCATTAACTATTCCATGGAACTACTCGTAGGAGTTACGACTACGATCTATCCCAAAAACAGTTTTGCGTCGAGCATTATTATTTAGGTACATAATATAATAACATATTATTCAATTAAAATTATTCTTTAGTTAAATATCAAATTTCAATAAACTATTAATTGCTGCATTTTGTATATTTTCTATTCGCGTCGATAGATGACGATTTGTACAGATGCCCCTAACCCGTTTTCACTCGTTAGTACCTACATAATAATTCAATGTTTTCACTGACGTTCCCTAACCTTTACGGGCTACCTATGATAAGTTAGGTGATGATTACTGTCAACTTCTTTATCACGATCCTGTACGGGACACCTAAAAAGACATTGGGACGGGTGTTAGGACTTAGGATTGTGTTTTGGAGCTACCTACATAAAGAGACTCCTACATAGGGGCTGATTTAGGTATGTTTGGTGAAAACGGGCATAATAATAATGTCAGTTTTGGTCGTCATGTATCAATTGTATGAATAATCATGGAATACCGTTACCGCGAGGTCTCAGTTCGGGGCGAACCACTAGTAATATTAGAAATAACCTCCCACGATCTCGGTTCCAACCTTGACTCTTGCGGACCCTTTCCACACAGAACAAGGGTAATGAAATGGCGGACAAACGACGTAGACCGATGCATTTGAATTGTAAATGTTATTATTTCCGAACTCTCGCGTTAAGCCACCGCTTTTTGTGCTGTGGGTGAACTAAATATTTCTAGAAGTTTTCTCACACACTTCGGCACTTAAAAAATTCAGGAACTGTTAGTCAAGTTCGGCATGGCACGGCACGTAGGGGCGTGCTCATAGCACATATTTTGTTCCGCAATATGAACCTTGTAAAATATTTTCAACAATCTTGTAATAACATTAATCAGCGATATTTCCACGTACGGTTAAGATCATAGTCTAATTACCCCACTCTTCATCAAGTTATTTTATTTGTATATACCTACTAATAAAATAACTTCTTATATAAGAACACTGTAATTATGTAAATATATGCCACTACCATTATATACTCGCAAGTCTGTGTTTCTATACCTCGTTCCTCCGACTTCACTCTGCAAAAGAACACGCAGTTATACTGTCCTTGGTATAATGCGTTACAGCTGATATTTTTAAAGAAAATATTAACAACCCCACGGAGGGAGGAGAGACCCAGAGATTTGATTATGTGCACTAGATTTTGCGCAAATACAGGTGTATTTAATATATATTTTGAAAATTTTAACCGGGGGATGCTTTATTATCGATACTGAGCCCAAAACATATTTTTATTTAATTTTTGTCTGTCTGTCTTTGTGTCCGCGCATCACTGGGGTAGTTTTTATTCCTAAATATAAAATTCCTCCAGGATAGGGGAAAGAAGTTTTTATCGATTTTACGTCCGTCTCCGTCTTTCCGTCAGAAAGCAGTGATAGCCAAGTGGTTAGGACTGTGGTCTCTTATTCGGGGGGTCGCAGGTTCGATCCCGGGTACGCACCTCTGACTTTTCGGAGTCAAGTGCGTTTAAGCAATTAAATATCACTTGCTTCAACGGTGAAGGAAAACATCGTGAGGAAACCTGCACATCTGAGAGTTCTTCATAATGTTCTCGAAGATGTGTGAAGTCCGCCAATTCGCATTGGGCCAGCGCGGTGGACTATGGCCTATAACCCTTCTCTGAAAGGAGACCTGCGCTCAGTAGTGAGCCGTTGATGGGCTGTTAGTGATGATGATGACTGTCAGGCAGGTTTTGCCTAATTGATGAAGATTTGATAAACATTATTATCGGAGATAGAGGACATAACTCTACACGGATACCAGCAAGTTACTCGCATAAGATACAACGATCGAATACATCCATAAAATAACATCCATTAACCTCCAGGCCCCAGATGTTTGCACCATTGTGTTTGTTTTGTAGCCTACCCGTGCGAAGCCGGGTTAACTAGCTTTGTAATAATTGGGTTGAGAGTGAGTTAAATTAATTTTCTCTCGTAACAGAAATAATATTTGCGAAAATTTTCATGCCTTTGTTATTAATTCCTGATGGATGGTTGTTTACAATATACCTACTTGATCGTTATTCATAGTGACATGGTGTGAAAAATTATTTTTCCTTTTATAATGTTTTCGGTATCAAAAGAGCGATTTAAAGGAGATGGCCCATTTTGGGATGATTCATATATCATGATTCACTATTTTTCTGCGTTTTTGTTATAGGGTACTCCCTATAACAAAAACGCAGAAAAATAGTGAAATAATATTAAAAATAAAATATTTCAGTATTTTATTGCAAATAAGTCGCACAAGTAATTTAAAAAATGCTATATTTCACAAGTTTTTCAATAAGGCCACCAGGCACCCTTTCTGTCAAAGAAAATCACTTTGGAATATAGACGATGCTACATAGACATGTCAATTGTAAAAATATCTTGATGACACTTGACAGAAAACGTCAAATTGACGTGCACACAAAATTTCTAGTGCTTCTATCGTCAGATAAAAATATTATTGTGACGTAAAATGAGGATAAAATAGTGGATTTTAACAATATAAAATGGTTTATATTTATATTTTTATTAATTCTTAGCAGTTGTCAAGGACCGCTTCAGAGCTCCATACATTTCTATACCGTCTCCTTTGAATTACATAATTTTTAAAATGAAAGATTACATTGTTGCCGTATATTTTTAACCGACTTCAAAAAAGGAGGAGGTTCTCAATTTGTCGGAATCTTTTTTTTATTTATTATTACTAGAAGACGCCTGAACCGATTTGGAAAATTCTTTTTTCTTTGAAAGGTATATACTTATACTTTCCAGGCGGTTTCATTTAAATGTTATCGAAATCAGTCGAGCGGTTTTTAAAAAATCAACAATAAATTATACAGGGTTAATTGTAATTCACCAACAATCTTCGACATGTAACTTCTATGCATCAAAGTAAATAACTTTTGTTCCACGACTTTAAAATTCCTAAAAATAAATTTTATTTTTTTTCATACAAAAATAAATAATTATATTTATTTTTCTGATCTAAAATCATAAAAACTCTACGCAGCACGTGTGTGCACCAAGGGAGTGAGTAGCGTATTTGACGCGCGGTCACTCGATATTCACAGTCTTTGAGTAATAAACCAGCACTGGAGAGGAATTGACCCCTAATTTATTTGCAAAAAAGTCTGTCAATTACGGTGGGGGGCGAGGTAGCACACATGAAAACTTGCTTACATTGGTGCATTTTTCCATCACGTCGCTATGCACGCACACAATATAATTAGCAAACACTACCTTAAATTAAATGCACACAATCACATTCACACACAGGGACGCTCTATCATTACATGAAACAATCGCACCATATGTGTAAGCATTTTAGGGATTTGACACTATCGATTATCGACTTTCGATAAGCTCTTCTAATAATTATTTACAACAGAGTTACTTTATTCGAGAGTAAATTTTTTGTTCGAGATCTTTAACATGGTAGGTACCTATATAGAAGCGCTAGGAAACGAGGCTCTTGCCGTTATTTTAGTCATAATATGCCTTTGCTATTAGATTGACTCTTTGTAGGCTTTTAGTACTTGCGTAAAGATACAGCTAGAAACTTTGACCTATATTCACGATGGAAAGCGATCTAGCTTTTTTCGAAAAATAACAAAATGACTTTTTTATATATTTGGAAGAAAAAGATACTGCGTCGGACTGTTGGATTTTCGTTTTCCTACGACATTATTTTTCTAAGATACTATGTTGACCTTCTCTGCATGTTTATATTATATATTTTTGTTATTCATATTTTTAAACGTTCTCAAAAATGCTGTAAATACTAAGACACAATCTATTTTTCAATATTATACAGATACTTCAAAAAAGTTATCAATACTTTTTAGCAGTGCAGTGCACTTAGGTTTACTGTAAGGACTTAGGATTATCTGATTATTAACAGATTTTGTAGATACCAAGATATTTATTCCGTCACTATACTCTCAATCTCATGCTGAGAGCATGCTGTAGGTACCATAGTATATCACCTTAGAGAAGCTGTTTAGTTATGATTTAAGGTTATAAGCCACCAGGGAGTGCTGTACTTTGTCATAGGTTTTTACAATTTTTAATAATATTGTTTATTAAGTTGAGAGACATTTAATTTTTATTTGAATACGTAGTGGGTATTTATATTGAACACATTGATTTTTTAAGTAATCTTGTTTAAATAAACATACAGCATTTTTAATGAAACATCATTTGTTTTATTTATGTTTAAAGCGAAATTTACGATGTATCTATTACTAAAAAGTATATTAAGTACAAACTGTTAGGACTACATCATGTTTCCTTAAAAATAGATACATCATAATCAGCATTTCAGAGTTTAGAGTTATTTCGTGGTTTCATATGTTTCAAATACCAAGTTACAGCAACATTGCTTCTTGAAATTGAAAAACTACTACTTTAGAATTATATAATTAGTATCATCTGATGTGTTACATTAAAAAATATGCTTTTTGAAAAAAATCTGCTCCTGATAGCTAATTATGAGCTGTTATGATTTTTTAAAACATTATTGGCTCTGGTTTAAAGTTCACTTTTTCGATTTACAAGATCGTTTTCCAGCGTTGAATAATATTCTCTCAGTCCAGCATGGAGGAAACATAAAAAGTAAAAACTGAACCCTAAAAAAATTTTTATTTAAAGTTATGATTGGTAAGTTAAAAGTTGTACCTACACACTTTACTTGGAAGGCTTATTTTTTTCATCTACTTCATCTGAACGAAGTGTATATTTGTTTGTAATGCTAGGCTGCCGCCATGGCTATAGTGGCCACCCCATCTGTTATAAAACACCGCCAAGCTATTTAGCTTTCCGGTAAACCTAGCGCGATGAATAAGAAGTATGGGTACTTTAATTCAATTGCCAAGTTTTAATGAACCAAGTAATATGTATAGAATTTAAATTATTTCTTTTCGTCACTGAACCATTAGTAAGACGATAAAAATATCTCGGTATTAATAATTTATACAATCCCCCCACCAATATCGACATATGAAATCTTGCTGTCCATCCCTAATTTTATTGCGGTGTGGCCGACTTCATAAAATTAAAGTCCTAATTTTCGACTAAGAAAGACTTACGTGGAACTTATCATTATTATTAAACAATTTTTTAGTCTCGTTTTCATTATTTTTTTTGTATTATATTTGTAAAAATCCTTTCTTAGGGGATGCCTACGTCATAGTAGATGTGCGTTGATAGATCAGTCAGTCAGTCACCTTTTCATTTTATATATTTAGAAAATTATACCACACTGGCTATTTGGAAATATATACCTATAACTTTTGAAATAATTGAGTAAAAAAACTAATTTTATGAATTCGCTGAGTTTATGGAGCTCTAGCTGCATCAATGCATTTTAAACAATAGTGGGAGAGTACCAGCCAATCAGACACCATTGCGATCGTTATAATAATGCAATCATTTTAACCGACTTCAAAAAAGGAGGAGGTTCTCAATTCGATTTTTTTTGTATATTTGTTACGCAATTATTCCGCCAAATAATGAATGGAATTTGATATTTTTTTTTGTTTAGTAGGGCATACTTCAGAGGTGGTTGCCATATAAATTGTTGTTGATATAATGTTAGATGTTACTCCATAACTACGTCAAATCTGAACCGATTTCAATTTTTTTTTGAAAGAACGCATAATAAGGTTGGGCCTATTTAAAAGGTGAAGAGAAGGTGATTCATATCTTCGGTGATGGAGGAAGGAACTCAATGATTAAGAGCAAATTGCTCGCGATCAGAGATATACACTAAAAAGCTTAAAATAATAATGTAAAAAAAATATCTTTAAAAAACCGACTTCATACGCCGATCGGGCAAAGTTGGGCTAGCGTCGCGCATTGGTTTCATCAATTCATATTTAGGCCCGCCCGACTTCAACATACATGTACAAATTAAAATTGTTTTATACTTTGTAGTGGCGTTTAAAGTTGGTTTTATAGAAAGAATTTTTATCATTTTTTGATAATCCCACAGACGATCAAAGTTCGTATTTATATATCTAGTCATATTTTACTTAAAGCTTATAAATTAGTCGTTCACCCCTTCCTATTCTATCGAGATTTTAATTCTATGGGATCAATTTATAATGATGTTCATGAAAAAGGTCTCTAAACGAATAGTAAGTATGAAGATTAATTTTCAATATTTTCTCCAAATTATTTCATGTACGATTAAGTAGCAACATTTTCAGATCGACAATTTTCTTAAGTTTTCTGCATAAGTATTGCATTATTTGGATAAAATAATACATCAGAAGTAAATAAATGTTATCCTTTAGTAAACTGGATTTTTTAAATATTTTTTCAGAATAAAATACTCTCATATTCGGCATTTATAGCGGAGCTCATTCCCCGCTAACCATACGTAGTTGACAGGCGCGTGACTCGAGTCAAACAGTTTTATATAACGGGTATGACCACTGGTCATACCCAACTTACAGAGGGGTACGCGCGTCAATTCTTCTCCTGTGTTGGTTATTACTCAAAGTTCACAGTACTGTTTTTGCATAAGTTCTGTTCTGTGCTAACTGCTTCGATGGTTTATCATTATTCTAATATTGAATACACGGAAATGGTTCGAGTGCTCGCGATATGTGGTGATAACGTTTCGGAAGCTTGCCGCGAGTTTGCAAGGCGATTCCCTGACGTATGTAGGCCAAGCCGCATGGCGATGCTAGTGCAAAAAATAATTTCTGCGTTTATTGCGTTCATAGCGAAAACAATATGTAAGCCATATGGTTTTAGTTTGAAATTTTGTATTTTTGACGGTTTGTTTTAATGCTCGTGTTAAATTAAATGATAATCTGACCGCAACGAGCGTGCGGTTGTTGATCTGACTAATAGGTTCAATTTGTAAACCTATTTGGCGTCTCGCCAATATGAGCAGCCCGCTTATTGAGTAATTGATTTGGATCTAATTACCACATCGACTTAAAATATTATATTACTAAGCTGATTATGACTATAAAATAGTCTAGTCTAGAGTCTATCAATCAAAATAATCCGGAACGTTTTAATATTTTTTTCTGTCTGTCTAAAATAATTCCCTCCTTTTCCTCAAGAAACATTGTGAAAAGGATAATAATAATTGGTCTGTTATATAGAAATACTGTTTAGAGGTTGTGTTCACACTTAACACTTCGCAGAATGTGTATCGGCCATAATGGGCGTAACGAAGTGACGAAGCGTAATTGGAAAGTAGGTTAGGGGTTAATTTAGCATGAGCGACAGTCCACCACATACGCGTCAAATGATTCGCAGTTACCCGGTCATACATTATTAATGACGAGTTGACACAATCCGGCATCGCTTGGGTGGGCCAGGGTGGGCTTACATTCACAGAAGACTCGGTAATACTACGTTTATAGTAAAACTCCTTTGTTGTTAGAGTGGCTAGCTTATTCGGTAGTGGGTCAAAAGGCCCCAGGGCGAGTGGCGGTCGAACTAAAATTTAAGTAGTAGGGTTTTCCAAGAAGAAATTCTAGTTTTGAATAGAAGCAAGCGGAAGTAATGGACAACACAAACAAAGAACAACTTTATTTTGTTACTTTTGCACTTTTTCGCGCGACTTCATCCGCGTGGTGTTAGGATTTTAAAAAATCCTGCCATAAACTTCTGTTTTTGACCGACTTCAAAAGAGGAGGAGGTTCTCAATTCGTCGGAATCTTTTTTTTTATGTATGTTCACCAATTACTCGAAGACGCCGGACCGATTGGGAAAATTCTTTTTTTGTTTCATAGGGTATAATTCCCAGGTAGTCCTATTGAAATTTTAACGAAATCGGTCGATCGGTTTTTAAAATATCAACAATAAAGATTATACTTTGTAGTGGCGTGGGACGTTTGGTCTCCAGATCTTTGGTGGACTCTCCAGGTCGTCAACTATATCCATGCAAAATATCACGTCAATCCGTTGCTCTGTTGTGTGATAAAGAAAATATTGTTTTATTTTTGCTGTCCCAATGAAATAATGTTGAAATAATTTGAATGTCATTACTATAACAATTATTAATACAATTGTATTATGACGATGATGATGATGATTATGACATGTGTAATTAACCAAGATATATCCAATAATTATAAGTAAAACCCGCGCTGATAAAATGACGAATCTGCTTCTAATGATAAGAAAATATCGGATGATCAACATAAATAGTTTCATCGAGGTCATTGAATTTAAATAAAATTCAGCAAATTATTAAAAATAATAATCGATTGCAACAAAACACAATAAGTTTTATATGATACTAGCTTTTGCCCGCGGCTTCGGTCACGTTAAGTTCAATTTTTCAAACCCATAAACTTCTTAGCTGATGTCAACGACATAATTGGCAGTGTAATGAAATAAAAATCTATTGATACTAGCTGACCCAGCGAACTTCAAACCGGCTACAAAAATATTTAGTGGTTGGTCACCCTTATCATTTAGGGGTATGAAAAATAGCTGTTGGCCGATTCTCAGACCTACCCGATATGCACACAAAATTTCATTAAAATCGGTACAGCCGTTTCGGAGGAGTAAGTTAACTAACATTGTGATACGAGAATTTTATATATAAGATTAAATGATTATCATCGTTAGTACCAGATAATACCATCGCTGATTTAGTAGTCTAATCAAGTAAATTACACATTTGTGGAGAAATATTGGAGCTACGACGAAATTTAATTAATCTAGTCAAACGAATCTCATTTGTATCACAAGGCAATATAAATTGTTTTCCATTGCGGGAACGATAAATAATTCCAGCATAATATAAACTATCCGTCGATCGTTAATTGAATGGAATAATCTAGTTAAGAAAATGTAAATGTCTTGCTTTTATTGTTCCATTGCATTGGCCTGATTGAAATCTGAAAAGGGATGAAGACAGTAGGTACAGTTTTATACTCTACTAGCTCGCGACTTCATCTGCGTAGATTTCGTTTTATAAATCCCGCGGGAACGCTTTGATTTTCCAGGATAACAAGTACCCTATGTAAATCTCCAGGTCCTATACGACCCATGCAAAAAATAACGTCGGTTGTCGTAGCTCTGTTGCAGCGTGATCGAAATCAAAGAAACCAACAAAAAATATACTTTCTCATTTTTATGGTTCTGTAGTGAAACTACAAGGAACCCTTATAGTTTCGCCTGGTCCGTCCGTCCGCCCCACGGTGGGTCGAAACGGCTTTATGAGGGACATAGGATTTTTTGTTACAATTTCCATTAAAAAAAATACTCATCGAAAGACCTCGTCATTCTGATGAATAATTGTTATTAAACGTTTTTCTCTAAAACTGATAGTTTGCCCGGAAAAAAATATTTTCAGTTTTTGTTGTATGGAATGAAACAGAAACTGCTAAAATTTGGCCAAGTCTTGAGAGGTCTTGCTTTAAAACTACTTTATTCTTATTTTTTGGCTTGTTGGCTATGACCCTATGCTATCAGCTCGCACCCAAACTTGCCCGTTCAAGAGTTATAAGAATCTGAAATTTTTAAAAAAATATGATTTTTATTGATTTTATAATGTCGTGGATTATCAAATATTTGACCAAAATAATGTGCTACATGAAAATTCTATGAATAAATATTGAAATTAACTTTAAAGCACTAGTTCAACGAAAATAAACTTATAAGTTAAGCACTTAAAATAGGATATTTCATAGATTAAAACTGTAAATTATATTAAAATAACGTGAATCCAAACAAAGGATCTACAAAAATAAATCTTTCAAAATATAGCTTTATTTATTTATTTTTAACAATTCATTTTACTATGTATTTAATGTATCTCCTTAGCTAAACTGTCTTTGTTGTTGGAAATTAATTACAAACAGTGAAAAATTAGCTAATCATACTTAATGTTATAAATGCGAAAGTGTGTTTGTTGGTTTGTCCTTCAATCACGCCGCAACAGAGCTACGGATCAACGTGATTTTTTGCATGGGTATAGTTGAGGACCTGAGAGTGACTTTTTATCCCGGAAAATCAAAGAGTTCCCGAGGTACTTTAAAAACTAAACCCACGCGGACGAAGTCGCGGGCATCAGCTAGTCATCAGATAATTATAATATTTTATTTGCTGTTCTATTCATTACGAATTGTCTCCTCTGCAAATTATCTTTTCTATTTGCTAATTACTATATTAGTTATGTAATTAAATTGAATGACTCCACTTCCCTAATAATATACCTTAATGATAGGGATAGGAAGGAGTAATTCCGACCTATATTTAATAGGCGTTTCATTTAAATAAAATCATTCAGAGATACGCATTTTGACTACCAAGACAACTTGCAGTGTGCCTAAATATTGGAACGAAGTTCCTTATCGCGCGTTGTGAAAGGGGGCTAGACGGAAAAAATTAAGACCAAAAGTTGTAACGAGACTTTTATACATTTTTTGACGGTCTAAAAAATATTTTATATAATAATTTCAACGAGTTGTGCATCGCTCCCGTGGCGCAATTGGCTTGCGTGCGGCTGTTGACCGAAAGATTGGTGGTTCGAGCCCACCTGGGGGCGCGCAATTTTATTTTCATTTTTATTTTATAAAATTATTTTAATTTTAATATTTTATAAAATCGATATTTAGGCTTCCCTGGGGTCATTTTTATTTTTATCGATACAAAATCATGATAAAAAATGTATACCCGAATAATTATTTTCTTTATACCTCGAATATAACTTGAAATTAATATTTTTATAATAATAACTTCGTTCCTATCTGGTGTCCCACGACAACACACGACTTCTTTTTGGTGACAAATCTGGAAGGTCTTGTGAATAATTTGGATTTGTACATGGTGTAAGTCTTTTTGAATACCTCAAAGAGACGCTGAACGTAAACTGGACTGAAGAAACAAGTAAAAATCTCCTGAAGTTTTTTTCAAATGTTTGTGGTAAATGGGAAAGATCAAATAGTAGTATTTTTTTGAAGAGAAATGGAGATTGGCTGGAATCTGCCATAATGTGGCCTAAAGACCTTATCTCCCAAACAAAAATCTCCAACCCGATGATATCAGTAAAGATGCAGAAACTTTGGCACCATCTGCACCAAAAGCTTCAATGTCATCGTCACAATATACGCCGGGAAAACTTCGGTTATGGTGATGTCCTGTTTTACAGGGCAACAATTCAATTTTGCTTGCTTTATTTTGTAGTAGGTGTGATACATAGATACTGCACCTTGTTCAATTGCAGAATCCCATAGATTAATTAATTTTGATAAGTTAAGCGATATCGAGAGAGCCTAGCGCTTTTTCAGGTGTATGTATATATAAACTTTTCTTTTTTCTGACTTATGCAAGTCTTCATCTTATCAATATCTTCAGGATGGTTTAGAAAATATTCCATTAAAAAAAAAAGATTTTTACTATCCGCCTAAGATCCAACCTGTTCTCGTAACACTATGAACAAATCCAAATTATTCGCTAGAACTTCCATATTTGTCACAAAAATATTAAGGTACACTGCAAGTTGTCTTGGTAGTCAAAATGCGTATCTCTGAATGGTTTTATTGAAATGAAACCCCTATTTATATAGGTTGGAATTACTCCTTCCTATCCCTATCATTAAGTTATATTATTAGGGAAGTGGAGTCATTTAATTCAATTACATTACTAATATAGTAATTAGCAAATTGAAAAGATAATTCGCAGAGTAGATAATTCGTAATAAATAGAACTGCAAATGAAATATTATAATTATCTGATGAGTAGCTAATTTTTCACTGTTTGTAATTAGTTTCCAACAAAAAAGACAGTTTAGCTTAGGAGATACATTAAATACATAGTAAAATGCATTATTAAAAAGAAATGAAGAAAGCTATATTTTGAAAGTTTTATTTTTGTAGATCCTTTGTTTGAATTCACGTTATTTTAATATAATTTACAGTTTTAATCTATGAAATATCCTATTTTAAGTGCTAAACTTATAAGTTTCTTTTCGATGAACTAGCTTGATGAGCTTTAAAGTTAATTTCAATATTTATTCATAGAATTTTCATGTAGCACATTATTTTGGTCAAATATTTGATAATCCACGACATTATAAAATCAATAAAAATCTTAGTTTTTTAAAAATTTCGGATTCTTATAACTCTTGAACGGGCAAGTTTGGGTGCGAGCTGATAGCATAGAGTCATAGCCAACAAGCCAAAGAATAAGAATAAAGTAGTTTTAAAGCAAGACCTCTCAAGACTTGGCCAAATTTTAGCAGTTTCTCTTTCATTCCATACAACAAAAACTGAAAATATTTTTTTCCGGGCAAACTATCAGTTTTAGAGAAAAACGTTTAATAACAATTATTCATCAGAATGACAAGGTCTTTCGATAAGTATTTTTTTAATGGAATTTGTAACAAAAAATCCTATGTCCCTCATATAGCCGTTTTGACCCACCGCCCGTCCGTCTGTCCGTCTATCCGTCTGTCCGTCTGACCGCGGTCTAACGCAGAGACTATTGCTACTAAAGAGGAGAGTATTGGCATGGTTTAAAGAGTAGAGTATAACCTTTTCAAAGTAATGTAGTTAAAAGTTGATGGTACGGTCATGTGGAACGGTTCCCGTTCTACATGACCGTACCTACCATCTTAGAAGGATAACTTTTTGCAAGCTATCTCTATAACGTAATTCGAAGCAAAATACGTATCGGCTGATATAGGCTATCAAGCTATTAATGCCAACATACGTCACAATGATAATAATATAATAACAACATCATTACAGGGCAGCGACTTCGTAAACGGTATATTTACACAAATTTTTAGTAATAACTTTTAATTTATCTTGAGTAATAACGAGTATCTTTTCAAGATAATAAAACAAAGGCTTCCATTACAAACGGTTTTAAGATTAATAGCCGTTTAATGTTTGTTTGTAATTACTTCTTACTTAATTTAGAGAGGATTAATTTTGTTGGGATAAAATTTATTTCGTCCAAATTGCTGCAGAAGCTTAGAAGTTGAATGCGAAATTTTCTTTAATATAGGATCTTGACCAAGGGTGGTACCAGGTTTTCTCACGCTTCAAAACCAAAACATTATAGCAAAAAGAATCATAATTTTTTACAACCTTTGGCTTCAAGAATTTGATTTTTCCTACCGGGATTTTTATTTTAATGTTAAAAAGATAGCTTCCAATGCACATTTCCGTTAGAATATAAATAATAAAGAATATTACCTACGTGAAATTATAAATTAAAAGATTTTTTGCATATAATATATTATACGGAGACGCACGAGTGACGCAACTATAGCTTGGTTTTTAACATTGTTCATTACTTCGGAATCCGGATTTTCATTTAATAGAAAAAAACAATAACTGTAGGAGTTAATATGGGAAGCATAGACTATAAAAAATAAGTTTGGATTTGAAGCAGCATATGGGCAGGATTTCATACATCCATGGTCATTGTCCTTTACGATTTGATATTTTTATATTCAAAAGTCTTAAGTGGCAGGTCTCAGGTTCGATACACAGCAGAGGTAATTTGGAAAATGATTTCTACATTAACTCTGATTGCTGGGAAGTCTCGTCCAAAGCTAGCCGATCATTACCAACCGAATTATAGAAGCCGATTATTCTATAAGGGTTTAATTATACCTGTTCCTGTTTAATTATTCCTGTGCCTTCCCCGTTCCAATTAAGCTCGCTTTCATCTTAGGTTGCATTATCGTTTATTAACTAAAATTAAAGTTAATTGGAAGGTTTTCTCTTACCTAACAAAAACATTTACAATGCCGTGTTACAAAACTTATAGTTTGGGTCTACTGAAAGAAACTTTGAAATCCCAAAGTTTTTGAATTGGTAGAGAAATCTAATTTTGATAAAAGCAGATAGGTACTTGTAAAATTATTGACTCGTGACTTTTCGTTCACATAAGTTTAGAAGTCCTCCTCTCAGTAAAGTTAATGTAATTAAGGACCTGCCATAATAATATATTAAACTTAGGCATTCAGGATATAAAGGAAATCTAACCTCTTAAATATTTCTAAGGATTATATTTAAATGCTTATCAGTAAATGCACCAATTGTGCAAAAAAAAAAAATTCACGTCTTAATGGATAAATGATCACCAAGTTGCGTTCAAACCATCTCACTACTGTAAATATTTTCATTTTTATTTTGTGCTATAAAAATAATTAATTAAGCCCCGGAAGTAAAGGTCAGAAAATAATTTAATGTCAGTGGGCGGCTGGGCGCTCAGCAAAAGCCGTGAAGTCGGGGATATGGGCATCGAAGCATGGCCTCGTTACCCGGGTGGGACGCAGAGAAGTACACTGAAAAAAAATTTATTGCTGCCACCAAAATTTTGTTAGTCGTTGTCAAGTAAAATGTTCGTATAGGGGAACATAAAGCTACTTGGTTGCTAGCAATAAAGCTAACTTTATTACTGATTTCTCTACGTAACACAGTAAAATTAAATAAGTTATTATTATTATTATTAATCTTCGAATTTGTTCTAGAAAAGTTCTAAATTATAAAGTGTGTTTGACTTTCTATATACTTTGCTATAAATTCTCGTGAAATGGGTAATCTGTGAACCGCTATCATTAAATTTATTAAATTTCATGAGGTTTACCCAATACATATTAGGTATAAGCTGCCGTCCAAAATCACGTTCTTCTAAGAATATAATGCAAAGTATTAGGAGCTAAAATAAATTTTTGCGGAGGGTTTAATTTTTCTACAGACAACCTTAATTTCGTTTTTCATCATCATTATTGTAACATTAAAAGAAAGAAAGAAAACTATTTTATTTGATTAACAATATATTAAAATATAAAAAAATTAAGAAAAAAAAGCTTATACTGAAATAAAAAAAAATAACAATTTAGAATGATCAAATATAGGTCTCCCACTCAGCAACGTGCTGCAGCAAGCTGCAGCGCTGGTTATCAGAACACTGCGCATTCCCTAGCCGGTAAAAAATGACGTCGACTAATTTGTATTGGCTCCATTGGCTTTACATAGAAACATATTAGGGGCATGCAGTTTAAGATTAGCCGATCTCAACAACCCGGTCACATTATTATATGTGCACCTGGCAACGATGACGTCATATCGGCGATTTACAATGGCGATTTATATAAATGGTGGAGGGGCATCGCATCGCACTTTATCTGTGTACTCTGGAACTTGCACTTATTAGATACCACTTATCTTGACGACCGAATTACTCGGACTAGCTATAGCTAAATTATTTTAGCTATAGCTATTCCGAGTAGTATACATTACAAAACGCCTATATCTAAAAGCGTATAAATATAACAGTAAAAGCACAAAATATATAATCGAAAAGGGCGCCTTTCAAATCAGCGATTGGCGACAAACTCAGTGAAATGTTTGAACGCCTACACAACACAGAGGAATCGACGAATTGGTGACGACAAAGGGCCTTAAGAATCCTTAATAACGACGTCTCTGGTCCAGCCTTTGAAGGTTTATCTAGCCTTTGATATTGGCTTTAATTGGATGGCTACTGCAAAGAAACTCAATTGGAATCGGTATTGGAATTTACTAATTGAAGAAATTAATACCTCCAGAGCTGTAGAACTTTAACATAAAAAGCTTTAATTACGAATTTTAATTCGCAATGAGTGAAAAATAACAACGTGAATTTGATTATTTTATAATTGACTAGCTGACACGGCGAACTTCGTACCGCCAACTTTTTTTTTATTGAGTATTAAAACCTAAAAATAAATTAACCGAATTGGTCCATCCATTCTTGAGTTATGCGCTTACCAACATTCATTATTATTTATATAGATTACTATTACACACTTACACATGATGATTTCACAAACAGCGATGATCTATAAAGACGGTAGTAATGACTAGGTTTATGCGGTGAATGAAATGATATATAACTACTAGCATAGTTGTTAAAACTTCGGCATTCATTTCGGTGCTTCGGAGTTCGATTTCAGGCACGTCATTGCTTAAATACATTGCTTAAATTAATTAATCAGTTCATACAGAACTGCTAAAAACTGAGAAAGTTTAACTAATTTCTTTTCTTAACAAATTTCTAGCTTTAAGCTTATTTAAGCTTAATAAGTCAATTATTTTTTTTAATTATTATTTATTCTCAATTTTTGAGAGGTCTTTGAATCTCTTAGGTACATGAGATTATGGTAATACAAAGGCTAAAATATCATAGTACCTACACACAAGGTTTTTTTGTTACTTTATAGCTTTGAGTATATTTATAGTAACATTTTATCACAAATGATACAAAAGAATCAGACCCGGATCAGCTTTACAGTCGACGTATCTACGCGACTGAATTTGCGTGAATACATAAATCTCTGCGAATGTGCAGAAAAGAGTAAATCTTTCAAGATTCGCATCTATACATTGCCTTAAGTCTGCCTGTAAGAAAATCGTTGTTTCATTCACAACATTTGTGATTTGCTCTAAAGAAGATTGGTAATCAATTTGACCTAAGATTTGATATTTTCTTGCAAACATAGAAACGCAATAAGTGTAAATACCTAGGTCGATTAAAATCTTTGTAACTTGTCAGATGGTAGTATTTTTTTTATGTCAAAGGATTATGGTCTATTGTAGTATAAAAGCCCATAATAATTAATACATCATCATTTTTAATGCGTTGATGTGCGATTGAAGGACAAACCAACAAAAGAACAAACAAACACACTTTCGCATTTGTAATATTAAATAAGAATTTAAGCGTAGGTAAGTGGTTCAGTTATGAGATTGCGCAATAAACCATGTTACTACCTACACTACTCTCGGCTAATACCTTATATATGGCTGCAAATAACATTGTAATTAATGTAGCCTACAAAGCTTATTATGTTCCTCTTGTTAATTGAGTGTTATGTTGTGTTAATTAGGTTCTCTATTCTATTACTCTGTACCTTGAATATTCAAAGTCTGTACAACCTCTATCACATGAATAAATAACCGAACAGAGACAAAGCTGTACATATTTTTTAAATAATAGTAGCCATGATGAATATGAGGAGAGAGATGATCCGCAGGAGAACCAAAGTTAACGACATAGCTCATCGAATCGCGAAGCTGCAGTGACATTGGGACTTGGGTGAGGCTTAAAGGACGAAGAACTGATCGTCTTTGGAGTCCCAAGATGCTGAACTGGCGACCTCGTACCGGGAAGCGCAGTGTTGGCAGACAGCCTTGTAGTGGACCGTCTTCATCAGAGCCGCTGGAAGCTGGAGTGGCGCAAGACTGACTTCAGGAAGCGAAAATGAATTAAAATATTTTCTATGGCGTTACATAGGCTTGTGGGGTATATTTTCAAAGATAATTTGGTACGTACGAAAATATTTTTTTAACTTTTCTCTCAAAAATTGACGAAAATTCGTCAATGGGGGCTTTCAAAGTGGAGATTGATGTCGAGGCTCTATCTCGAAAACGGCTATACGTACATTAAAAGCTGTGACTTGTATATAATTTCAGTTATATTCTGTAATTGAACAACAAATACTAAAACAAGATAAAAATGACCCTGGGGCCGTGGGGCCCGGAGGCTCGCGCACTTTTTTTAGAGATATCGAAAAGAGTGATCGAGTCTACCGGGGATCCAAGAGCTGGCAGCTACCTTGGCCAAAGAATTAGCTTGGCCATCCAAAGAGGTAATGCTGCCAGCATCTTGGGTACTATGCCACACTGCGGTGGCTTGGATGGGGTTTTAGATTTTAATTAGTTTTTATTTTAGTTTTAATTTTAGAATTAAATTTAGGTTTAATATAGTATTGTATTTTTCTTAAGGATCTCTAATATTTTTGGAAATAAATTATGATTAATAATATAATTAAAAAAAAAAGATAAAAATTATAAAGAAACAAAATTATATCATTTTTAATGAGTTTTTTTAAATTACTTTCAGTGACTAACAGAACCAAATAAATGAAAAGGCACAAAACGTGAGATGAATAATTCGGGCCGTGTCGCCGGTTTGCGGCGTGTAATTCATTTAGCGTTGTGTGCGAATGTAGATCACTATAGTTGAGTTTTACTACGCCCTGACCGTTAGTCAAAATCAGCTAAAAATTAACACTAGTACAGAATATCATATCTTATTTAACACTCTTCAGATGTTCAAATTGACGTGCCTGTCCAGAAAAATATATTGAGATGAACGGAAAAGTAGACGGGACACGCCTTTCAACAATCAAACATAGATAGCTCATACCCAGGATTAACACAAAGGATAAATTGTATCCCGGAAAATTAAAATTAAAAAGTTCCCGCGGGAATTAAAAACCTTAATCCGCGCGAACGAAGTCGCAGGCATCATCAAGTTTGCAAAATAATGCAACCTTTGAGTATATAAGTTGACAAAATAAAAATATAATAATCCGTGATTGCTATGCTATGATATGTATGGATCATTCATCATTATCAGCAACCCATCATAACGGCTTACTACTAATTGTTGGTCTTCTCCTTACGAAAATGGTTACAGGCTACAATTTATAGTCCAAACAAACTTATTTTATAGATACTTATTAATTTTAATTTTAAAGAGTTTTACTTCTCATTGTTACAAAATGCTCCTATTAATATTTGCTTAGCCTTGCCATGGTACGTGTTCTCTTTTTATTTGGCCTTGACATTCAGGATGCAAGCGATGTACTGTGAAAGTCAGTGGCACCTAATGAGTTGTGAACAGCGATTAGCCTCTGTTGTTGAAACGACTACGGCTGAGTGAGAATATACGACTGGTTAAGCATGGTGCCTTTCTATGTGGGCGATTGTTTTATAGCAAAAGTGATTAGCTTTGAAGGCCCCAACAGCTCAACAGTTAAAGGTGTGGACTGAAAAACTGAAAGGTTTATGGTTTAATCCCTACCCGTTGCACTATTGCCGTACCCACTCTTAGCACAAAACGCTTTTTCGGAGGGGAGAGGTCATGTTCACCATGACTAATATTAGTCAAGTTCAGCATGGCTAATATTAGGCAAGTTCAGCATGGCTAATATTAGTCAAGTTCAGCATGGCTAATATTAGTCAAGTTCAGCATGGCTAATATTAGTCAAGTTCAGCATGGCTAATAATATAATATATTAGTCAAGTTCAGCATGGCTAATATTAGTCAAGTTGAAGAGGGGAGATGGGTACCGCAGACTACTTGATGATGCAGCACCAGCTCATGGTTACAAAGCCTTGAAAAGAATCCGAAGTATCAGTTCACCTTTCAAATCAATAGACCCTTGAATCAAATTGGGAATGAGCTCATGATCTCCAAACGCCTTAGTAGATCTTCATAAATTATTATAGCTAAGATCTACATCGATTACGGTAGTTTCAAACAGAAAACCACATTGAAATCGATACATTAGGTAGGCTGCTACGAGGGAACAGAGAGACACACAGATATACATGTCAAATAACAAAAAACCCTCTCTTGTTTTAATCGGGAGTTAAAAATAGCAATTACCGAATACCGGCAGTTTAGTTTCACGCTAGAATCAGTTTGATGAATCAACCGAACTTATAAAAGTCTGTTGAATAATATTTTATGCTATTCGCAGTCCTATTTAAATAATTATCTCCTTGGTACGGAGATAAAGTTAGAAAGAAATAAAGTCGAGATTTCATTTAAATTAATTTCGATAATAAGAGAAAGAGAAAATTAAGTGCTTTTAAGTTCTTATGAATTGAAAAGCTGCTTAACTTGTGAAAAATTCGCCTAATTATTTTCAAATTCCATTATCTGTAAATCTGTATCTTATTGTAGACTAGCTGACCCAGCGAACTACGTACCGCCAACAAAAATAGGTAGTGGTTGGTCACCCTTATCATTTAGGGGTATGAAAAATAGTTGTTGGCCGATTCTCAGACCTACCCGATATGCACACAAAATTTCATAAAAATCGGTCCACCCGTTTCGGAGGAGTAAGGTAACTAACATTGTGACACGAGAATTTTATATATTAGACTAGCTGATGCCCGCGACTTCGTCCGCGTGGAAAAAGTAATAAAAAAGAATTGTTTTATGTTAATCGTGAGGTTTTTACGATTGTACTACGCCACTATATAATATTCTGTACCTACTTGGTACCTGCAAACCTACAATATCAATTCAAAATGGAAATTTTGTAATACCACACTTTGGTAGGATATGCGCATTTTAAATTGTATATTATAACATCTTGACTGTACCATATTCACAAATTAATAAATGAATTATGAATTATGAACCCACAATTTAGGCAGGAACAGCAGCATCAGGATTGAGGAGTTGGTAACTGGTCTTCAATTATGGATTGGCAACTGGTCTTCATTCTCGCCTGCATTCACTTTTCACTGGACTGTAGTCCAGTGATGCAGGCGAGAATTTTCGATTGCACTACGCTTCTTTTTAGTTTATACTTGGCATCTACAGTAGCAACTGAAAACCGAAATTTTCGTGAGCGAAGCGAGTGCGAAAATATTTTGATCGCACTACGCCTCTGTGTAATCCATACTAATTGGTATAGACAAAAGCAATCTACAATCGACATTTTCGCTTAAATTTTCGATTGCCCTACGCTTAATTGTAGTTCATATTTGGCACCTACAGTAGTAACAAAAAACTGATATTTTCGCGAGCGAAGCGAGCGCGAAATTTTTTAGGACTGCACTACTTAACTATGTACTCCATAATTGGTTTACACTCAAAACAACAATGAAGAAAAGACATTTTCGCGAGCGAAGCGAGCGCGAAATTTTTAAGACTGCACTACTTAACTATGTACTCCATACTTGGTTTACACTTACAACAACAATGAAGAAAAGACATATTCGCGAGCGCAGCGAGCGCCTAATTTTTTACAATTACATTGCATCACTATGTAGTCCATACTTGGCAATCGAAAACGGACATTTTCGCAAATTTTTTAGGGCTGCACTACTTAACTGTGTCCTTCATACTTGGTTCTTACAATACCAATCAAGGAAAGTCACAATTTCGCGAGCAAAGCGAGCGCAAAAATTTTAGATTGCACTACGCTCCTTTTTAGTTTCTACTTGGCACCTACATTAGGAAGCGAAAATCGAAATTTTCGCGAGCGAAGCGAGCGCGAAAATAATTTGATCGCACTACGCCTCAGTGTAGTCCATACTTATTGGTATAGACAAAAGCAATCTACAACCGTCATTTTTGCGAGCGAAGCGAGCGCAAAAATTTTCGATTGCAATAAGCTTCTTTGTAGTTCATACTTGGCACCTACAATAGCAACTGAAAAGTGATATTTTCGCGAGCGAAGCGAGCGCGAAATTTTTTAGGAACGCACTACTTAACTATGTACTCCATACTTGGTTTACACTCACAACAATAATGAAGAAAAGACATTTTCGCGAGCGAAGCGAGCGCGAAATTTTTTAGGACTGCACTACTTAACTATGTACTCCATACTTGGTTTACACTTACAACAACAATGAAGAAAAGGCATTTTCGCGAGCGAAGCGAGCGCGAAATTTTTTACAATTACATTGCATCACTACGTAGTCCATACTAATTGGCAATCCAAAACGGACATGTTCGCAATTTTTTTAGGGCTGCACTACTTAACTGTGTCCTTCATACTTTGTTCTTACAATACCAATCAAGAAAAGACACAATTTCGCGAGCAAAGCGAGCGCAAAAATTTTAGATTGCACTACGCTCCTTTTTAGTTTAAACTTGGCACCTACATTAGCGAAAACCAAAATTTTCGCGAGTGAAGCAAGCGCGAAAATATTTTGATCGCACTACGCCTCTGTGTAGTCCATACTAATTGGTATAGACAAAAGCAATCTACAATAAAAAAAATTCGATTGCTCTACGCATAGTTGTAGTTCATACTTGGCACCTACAGTAGCAACTGAAAACTGATATTTTCGCGAGCGAAGCGAGCATACTTGGTTTACACTCACAACAACAATTAAGAAATTTTCGCCAATGAAGCTAGCGCGAAAATTTTTACAATTTCATTGCATCACTATGTAGTCCATACTTGGCAATCCAAAACAGACATTTCGCAAAATTCTTTAGGGCTGCACTACATAACTGTTTCCTTCATACTTGGTTCTTCTTCTTCTTATTCTTGAGGTGCCATTTCCTACCGGAGGTCGGCTATCATATTGGCTATTCGGACATTACACACAACTGCGCGGAATAAGGATCAAGTACTCAGCCCGAACCATGTCCGGAGATTCTTGAGCCAAGAGGTCCGTCTTCTTCTAGGGGGTCTCCTACCTTGTATCTTCCCCTGTATTATTAGTTGGAGCAATTTGTACTTATCGCCACGCATTATATGTCCCAGATATTGCAGTTTTCGTTGCTTTATTGGTTCGTTATACTTGGTTCTTACAATACCAATCAAGAAGACACATTTTAGCGAGCGAAGCGAGCGCGAAAATTTTCGATTGCTCTACGCTTCTTTGTAGTTCATACTTGGCACCCGCAGTAGCAATTGAAAACTGATATTTTCGCGAGCGAAGCGATCGCGAAGGTTTTTTTGATCGCACTACGCCTCTGTGTAGTCCATATACTAATGAGTACATAATTTAATATAATTTTTTTACAAAACAAAGTATATATGTTTTTTTCTTAATTTTTTAAAACCGCTCAACCGATTTCGGTAAAATTTAAAAACCACCTGGGAAGTACCCTTTCAAACAAAAAAGTAAGAATTTTCCAAATCAGTTCAGGCGCCTTCAAGTAATCGGTGAACATACATAAACAAAATTTAAAAAATAGATTCCGACGAATTGAGAATCTGCTCCTTTTTCGAAGTCGGTTAAAAAGAAATCTACAATCGACATTCTCGCAAACGAAGCGAGTGAGACATTTTTTACGATTGCACTATGCCACTTTGTAGTCTTCACTTGGTTGGTACCTACAATATGAATTCATTATCGACATTTTGTAAACACCGACTATTTAGGTGGGTATTATCATCAGCAGCATCGGGATTGAGAAGTTGGTACCATTAGTAGTTGTAGCATGGGGAGGAGAAGGGAGGTGGATGATTCCTAAACCGAACCGAATGATGCCATCTAAGAATACAAAGCTACTGTGGGAAATTTTAGTAAACGGAAAACGGAGACGCGAAATTTTTTACGGCTGCGTTATGCCACTACCCTAAGTAGTTCATACTAATTGTTACCTATCATTGGTGAGCAGTACCCAGCAGCATCAGAATTGAGTCCTCTTTTACGGCTCCACTACACTATTATATTTTAAATATTTGGCACCTACAATATCAATTCACAATCGACAGTTCGTAAATATCCATGATTTAGGTGGGCAGTACACTGCACCATCAGGATTGAGGAGCTAGGGCCTGGAGGTCAGTGATATAGTCTAAAATTAGTATGTAATGAGTAGCTCAGTATATCGTATGCGAGTGACCTGGAACTATCCGAGAGTAGTTTTTTCCTCTATCTCCGATAATATCTAGCAGATCTTCACCAAAATTGGTCATTGTATTTCTTGTCGTACACACTTTCAAATAAAGAAAGAATTATTAAAATCCGTTCAGATTTGACTGAGTTATGGAGTAAAATCAACGAAAAGTTTCATCCCCTATCCTGGAGTAACCTTATGTTTTATCGGGATAAAAACTATCCTATATGTTGACCCGGAGTATCAGCTACCGCTGTACTAAATTTCATTTAAATCCGTTTAGTAGTTTTCGCGTGAAGCGCGGACAGACAGACAGACAGACAGACAGACAGACAGACAGACAGACAGACAAAAATTAAATAAAAATCTGTTTTGGGCTCACTATCGATAGTCAAGCATCCCCCAATTAAAATTTTCAAAATATATGAAATGTACAGAAATCTTCCAGTTACAGTTTTATTATAAGTATAGATGTAAAAATCTATTTTGAATATTTTAATCTTGGGATGCTTTATTATCGATCCTGAGCCCAAAACTGGTTTTTATTTAATTTTCGTCTGTCTGTCCGTCTGTCTGTCAGTCTGTCTGTCTTTATGTCTGGGCATCACGCGAAAACTACTGAACGGATTTGAATGAAATTTAGTATAGTAGTAGGTGATACTCTGAGTCAATATATAGGATAGTTTTAATTTTGATAAACAATAAGGTGCCTCCAGGATAGGGGATGAAAGTTTTTATCGGTTTTACTTCAAAACTTAGAAAAAACAAAAAGGACATTGGGAAAAACAGTCCCTAACCTTGTAGCACTTTTTCTCATAAAGCAGAAACAGCATAAAAAATACATCATTTCATTGTATGGCAGTGTATCAGTGAAGAATTGGGGAAAAAAGTTATTCATCCTAGAAAAAAAACCTAATAAATTGTTTATATCATTAAATATTTTTAGGCGCACAATAAATGAATTAAATAAATAATAATAACGATCGAGAATGGCGCCAGTCTATAATAAAGCGAAGACAACACGGTATGTAAGTGTTTCTGAGACAAAACAACGTGAGAACTATGTGCGACACCGACCTGCGCGCAGCGTAGTCTGCCTGTCGCGTCATCGCCCGACGTCCTACCCAAGCGCTGGGGTAGGACGTAGGCCGTTTAATGAATGATGTCGCAGGTTCGAATCTCAGTCACGAAACGTGACAGTGCGCTTTTTTTAATTATTGGAACGTTAGTTCCTTATCGCGCGGTGCGGAACTCGGAAGGGGGCTAGACGGATCGACACTTTTTAGGGTTCCGTACCCAAAGGGTACCAACGGGACCCTATTACTAAGCCTACGCTGTCCGTCCGTCCGTCCGTCCGTCCGTCCGTCCGTCCGTCTGTCAGCGGGCTGTATCTCGTAAACCGTAATAGATAAACAGATGAAATTTTCATATATTATGTATTTCTATTGCCGCTATAACAACAAATAATAAAAATTAAATTAAATTAAAAAAATTAAATTAAAATGTTTCCATGGGTACATGAAAATATTTTAATTTAATTTTTTTAACGGAACCCTAAAAGAGCGAGGCCCGACTCGCACTTGGCCGTTTTTTTGAAACCGACAATTTTTTGAAGGCATTGTGTTCGTTATTTTCGCGGTACAATATCGGGTCTCCGTAGCCTCCGTATGTTTAGTAGTGGCTTCTGCAGTCGCCTAACAGTTAACAGTCGATGGTTCGAATCCCAGCTCGACAGACTGAATTTTATATTTTCAATTTTATTTTAAATAATTTCTACATGTGGAATTTTTCCCTAATTTTTTATAACTTATAAGTTATAAAAAATTAGGGAAAGGTTCCACATGTAGAAATTGTTTAAAAATAAAATTGAAAATGGAAAATTCGGTCTGTCGAGCTGGGATTCGAACCATCGACTGTTAACTGTTAGGCGACTGCAGAAGCCACTAGGCTACGGAGACCCGATACTGTACCGCGAAAATAACGAACACTATGTCAAATTAATTAATCGAAAGGAACTACGTTCCATCCGGGTGTCCCTTGACACCTCTCAAGTTTTTTCTTTTATATTTATTTCATTTTAATTTTTTTTAATTTTTATTTTATATTTGTTTTGACGTGATAACGTCTTATAAATCGATGAACACCGGCTGCACGCATGAAAAAGTGTCACGTTCCGCCTAAGCCTGAGCGTGCAAGCGAGAGCGCGGAACAAGCGATAGAGAGTCACGATCGGCCCAAGCGTTGGCTTGTGACCACCGCAGCCCAGCGCCCGCCAGTCATCGCGTGCGCGCTGTGGTTAGCGGATGTGTCGCAAGCTAGTTCTAGCAGCACGCTGTTCATCTTTATGACACAACTAATTACTTACAAATGATTAAGAAAAATATTTTTTTTTCCACATTCGTACATTCAGTTTCTCATTATTTAATTCAATTATTTGTTATTCAGACTAATATCTATTTTTTGACACATAGCCCATGATGCTACCACTGGGGATGGGGTCCATACAAATTTTGCCATTGTTATTTGAACTGATTTTATTAATTCGTTTTTTAATTAAAAGTTTATACTATCAGGCAAGGTTTGTCTAATTTTGATGAAGATCTAATCAATATTATAGGAGAACGAGGATATAAATCTTCACGGGTAGCAACAAAGTCACTCACATAAAGGACAACGATCGAATACATGCATACCATATTTATATGAGGGTTTTAGCCATAGGCATAGACTAAATCCAGGTCCTAGATGTTTGTTTTGTGGCCAACTCGTGCAAAGCCGGGTCCACTACAATAATAAATAATTGTAGAAACAAAAATTCAGCATTGCTTTTTAAATAATTTAAGATTTTATTCCCAATCTTTTCTCACCTGCGAATTTACGAAGGTCTTCAGGGAAAAAGTTTCTTGCTTTGTGCCCAAAAACTATACAAGCTTTTTTATTTATTCCTATATTTTTTATATTATCAAACCTAATCCACATATTTAAAATCGATCTGAATTAAAAAGTAAAGACCAATTTCCTCAGATAATCTGTGGCTCTGTTTTCGGGAAAATTGCTTTTTGTTGGTACGTGACTAATTAGCCGATAGATACATTTAGGCATATTTTTTTATTAAGCTAGGTAACTGAGTTTCCGATCAATACACCGAGACAGCGGGAACACTTGTAGTTACTACGGTGAGCACAGTTTATTTAACTTAGGGCCGATTTCACCAAAGTAAAATAAGTCTTATCCGAGCGTAAATATATTTTGTCAATTTTTGTATTGAAAATCTGCCAAAATAATCATTTACGCTTGGTTAAGACTTACTTTACGTTGGTGAAACGGCATTTAGATAACTTTGTTGCTTCGATATGCCACACAGTGTGATGCCAAATATAGTCACAATAGTTAGAATTCGACACCTGCAAGGAAAAACATCGTAACTCACTTTCTAGCGATTTTGAGTTGAAATGATATCTATACTTATAAAAAGACTTGTCCTGACTGACTGACTGACTGATCTATCAACGCACAGCCTAAACCACTGAAGCTAGAAACTTGAAATTTTGACAGTAGGTTCCTTTTATGATGTAGGCGAGCACTAAGAAAGGATTTTTTGAAATTCCACCCCCAAGAGGGTTAAATGGGGGGTTAAAGTTTGTATGAAAGACCGTCATTTTTCAAGTTATACCCATGAAACTCGGTATTTAGGCTTTACATTAAAAATAAAGAATTACGTGTTTCACAGTTTTTGAATATTCTACCCCCAAAGGGGTTAAATAGGGGTTGAAAATTTGTATGATAGTTTTTCATTTTTCATGTTATTTTTCAAGTTATATCCACGAAACTTGGTATTTTGGCTCTTAATTAAAAATAAAGAAGTACGTATTTTTCATTTTTTGAAAATTCTACCCCTGAAGGGGTAAAATAGGAGTTGTTAATTTGTATGAAAGTCCGTCATTTTTCGTCCTAAGTTTTTCGATGAAACTTTCTATTTGGGCTTTCGATTAAAAACAAAGAACGATGTCTTTCACAGTTTTTGAAAATTCAAACCCCAAAGGGGTTAAATAGGGGTTCAATGTTTGTATGATAGCTTGTCATTTTTCAAGTGATTTTTCAAGTTATATCCACGAAACTTGGTATTTTGGCTCTTGATTAAAAATAAAGAAGAACGTTTTTTCATTTTTTGAAAATTCCTCCCCTGAAGGGGTAAAATAGGGGTTGTTTGTATGAAAGTCCGTCATTTTTTTAAGTTTTATCGATGAAACTTTGTATTTGGGCTTTCGATTAAAAACAAAGAACGACGTCTTTCACAGTTTTTGAAAATTCTACCCCCAAAGGGGTTAAATAGGCGGTTGAATGTTTATATGAAAGTCCATAATTTTTCGAGTTAGTTACATCGAGTAACGGATCTACGTGATTCTTTCATGGGTATGGTTGTAGACCTGCAGTGCTACTGGTTACTTTTATACCGATAGAGCCAGTAGTTCCTACGGGATTTTCAAAGAACCTAATTCCACGCGGACGAAGTCGCGAGGGCAACAGCTAGTTCTTCTATACATATAATAAAACTGTAACTGGAAGATTTCTGTACATTTAATATATTTTGAAAATTTTAATTGGGGGATGCTTTATTATCGATACTGAGCCCAAAACAGATTTTTATTTAATTTTTGTCTGTTTGTCTGTTTGTCTGTTTGTTTGTCCTTCTTTCACGTAAAAAATACCGCACAGATTTCTACAAAATTTTATACCGTGGTAGCTTATTACTCGGGTCAACATCTAGGCTACTTTTTATCCCGGAAAATCAAGGAGTTCCCGAGGGACTTTAAAAACTAAATCCACGCGGACAAAGTCGCGGGCATCAGTTAGTAGTAAATAATAGTATGCTTTTTGAGTTCAACGAAAAATGTGATACGATGTTTTTCCTTGCAGGTGTCGAATAAATTTCCTAGCGAAGCCAAACAAATAGAGTCTGACAAAGCTACCTACCCGTGCGTTGCGGTGCGCAACGCGCTTACATTCTCCTATGTTGCTTATTGCCAAATATATTTTTTAAAGAAGAAATTTATTTTAAGCCCGCGTGGAATGGTGCCCAGAATATTGGCTGCATTTCCGGCTGAATAAGCAGGCCTAAAATTGAGACAGCCCATAGATTTAGGATAGGTAGTCGCTACTAGCTCCTTGAATTCGGCAACGTAATATTTGAAAACGTCAAACATTGGCTGCTACGAGACTATGTGGGTACGCCAGTTCAGGCGTATTACGAATTGCCGCCATTTTTACTAGTACGCCCTCAGTACGAGGAGTCCATTGGCGAAGAATTAATGCTATTTCTTATTAAAATTATTTTTGACGCTAAAAAGCGTAATTAAAGAGCAATGTTGTATTTCTTTGAAATAATAAAACGACTGAAACAACTTCACTATTGAATCGCTGTTGGAATTATGTTCTTGTGGTTAAATCTTTGGGTTAAATTAATTACTAGGTGGTTCGACATCAAACGAGTCGCAGGGAGCCGCTCTGGGTGCAGGCAGCGAGATCTTTGTTAATCAGTGGACGTCTATCGGTTGATAAAGAAGAAGAAAAAGGTAATTTAATCTGCCGTGCTATGATAATTCACTGTATTTCTAAATACAAGCATTTTCCAAAAATAGCGATTTATCAGATGTTATTTGACTGATCTAGTGTACTGTCATGACGCGGCAGTTATGCCATGAGATTCGGCGACATAATCTATGAATTACTAGCTGATGCCCGCGACTTCGTTCGCGTGCCCCCCCCCCCCCCCTGCAGCATCAGAATTACGGGGTTGGATCCTGGAATTTAGCTATGTAGGCAGTCTTTGCTGTACCTATAACAACTATTCATAAAATCGACCGTTAATAAATGAGATTGAAGAGTTAGAAAACGAAGTTTTTATAAAACTATCTCGCAACGTTTCTGTATTGATTAACAAAAGATTTACGCAAATCGGTAAAGAAATCACGGAGATATCAATGTATATAGGTAGAAAAACACAACTCCTTTTTTGAAAGTCGTTTAAAAAGTAGTGTGTTATGTTGTTCCATGTTACTCCTATAATATCAGCTATCCGTCAGTGAAAGTCCCGTCAGAATCGGTCCAGCTGTTCCCGTGATTAGCCAAAACAAACAGACAGACAGACAAAAATTAAAAAAATGGATGTTTTGTTTTCAGTACCGAATTTACATAGTAAAATCTGTTATTTTGACATTACAGACACTTCAATTTTATTTATATTTTAGATAGAAGACAGATACATGCATGTAAAGATGTATAGATTATTATTTCGAATTGATATCATAAGTTCATATTGTAAAAGAGGTAAAAATAATAATTGGTGGCAGTCAAAAAGTGTACAACGCTAGTCTATGTATTTTGATGAAAGAATTTAACTTTCTTTGACTTTGATGTTACGCCGTATATCATAATAATCGCGTTTTTGCGGATAGGCTCAGAAGCTTTGTTCTATTTAGGGAAAACAAGATACACTTTTTTCCGCACGGCTCTCATTTCTGCTCAGCTGCCGTAAAACTGAAGTTCACAGACATCCTTTGCTCTAAAAGGAGGTCATACAATAAAAAAGATGAGGGGGAAAAGACAATTTTCTTTGGAAGAAAATATTTCTTGCGTTATTCCTTCACTCAATGACGAAGCTCTTGTAAAAATCTTTCAGGAAAAGTCACGTAGCAGAAATAAATTATTACGATTGAAAATAAATAGAACGAGTGCTATAAGTACGACATCTTTTCGAGTACATCCTAACCTATTTCCTATTCCTATTTAATATTATAAATGCGGAAGTTTGTGAGGATGGATGTATGGATGGATGGATGGATAGATGGATGTTTGTTACTCTTTAAAAACGCGACAACGAATTAACCGATTTTGCTGAAATTTGGCACAGACATAGATTATAGTCTGGAATAGCACATAGGCTACTTTTTATCCCGGAAAAGTAAACAGTTCCTGCGGGATAGCATCGCAATTTTATACGCATTTGTCCTCCAAAATACGCGCAATGGAGTTTTAGATTGACGTGGTTTTTTGCACAGGTAAAGTTAAGGGCCAGAAAAATGACAAAGGCTACTTTTTATCCCGGGAAAACAAACGGTTCCTGCGGGATATTAGTGTGCTACTTTTCACATATAACCTTCAATTATGCGCCAACGGAGTTACAGATTGACGTGGTTTTTTGGATAGGCATAGTTAAGCACCTGAAAAGTGAAAAGACTACTTTTTATCCCGGGAAAATTAAACAGTTCCCGCGGGAAAATAGTAAACTACTTTTCACATATTTATCCAATTAATTTAATGGTGCAATTATGCACCAAGGGAGTTACATATTGATGTGGTTTTTTGGATGAGCATAGTTGAGGACCTGAAAAGTAACAACAGCTACTTTTTATCCCGGGAAAACAAACAGTTCCCGCGGGATGTTAGTATGCTACTTTTGACTTTTCACATATTTATCCTTCAATTATGCGCCAATATGCATGCATGCATACATGTATGTATGTATGTATGTATGTATGTATGTATGTATGTATGTATGTATGTGTGTGTGTGTGTGTGTGTGTGTGTGTGTGTGTATGTATGCATGCATGTATCTATATGTATGCATGTCTAGCCCCCTTTCGCAACGCGCGATAAGAAACTTCGTTCCAATAAAATAATTAGACACATAAAATTGGGCGTTTTAAATATTGGCGGAATTAAGAGCGGCGAAAAGTATTTTGGCCATATAAAAATCAACTGAACATGTTTCGGTCTTCCAGCATAGAACAATTTTATTTCAATGCTCGAAGGACTCAAATTGATAAACGACTTGTCAAAGATTTCGGGATGGCGACAAGTTTGGCAATTTTTCGTGAAACAAATTGTCGCTGTTACGATTATTCATGGAGCATGTCGAGCGATACCTGCACCTGGCTACAGAATGAAAATATATTGTTTAAACAATGTGTTATGGGAACTGCGGGCTTGAAAAGTTTTAAACTGTCATGCATTATAGGTATAACATAGATTTATTGTTTGTTACGCGTATCGACTACCTATCATAAATCTATGGTACATAAACATTTTTTGGAACGATGTTAGTATATCAAAATTTATTTTCAAAATTATGATTAAAATCAAATTAGACATGGATTTGAGCAGAGCAATAGCATCTTTAGAGTTGTTTTCACATTTATAGATAACTAGCTGATGCCTGCAACTTCGTCCGCATGGATTTAGTTTTTAAAAATCCCGTAAAGTCAGAGGTTCGAGAGGTGAAACTGCGACCCCTCAATTAAGAGACCACAGACCTAACTACTATAGGTTATGACTGCTTACTAGGCACTGCTTACTGCTTAACAGAAAGTAGTGTGACATTTATTGGGCTCCGTTTGGGTTACGGAACCCTAGAAACGTTAAACTCACGTGGATGAAGTTTGTGGATATCAAAATCAAAATCATTTATTTCATGTGGGCCAACTTGTGGCTCTTATAACAAGTCAGGAATCTACCACCGGTTCGGTAAGATGATTCTGCTGAGAAGAGCCGACAAGAAATTCAGCAGTTGCTCTTTTCAAAACAAAAATGTTACAAAATGTAGCTTATCTATCTTGTGGACAGCTGATGTTTAAATAGTTTATTAAAATACAAGTGCTTTCGTGTCTATGAATAATATAAATGAATCTACCACTGGTTCGGAATGGTACTTACAATTCAATAAATGTTAAGACGGGCTGACAGAAACACATTCCCGCCGGTGGCACCCCTTCACGAGCATGACGCATGATCCAGCCGCTGCTTCGCTCAACCATATTTGAGGGAACCTAACAACCCGCACCACACGGCACCACTATAGAAATATGTCAGAATATACCTATATCAGATACCTAATACTTTGTATGTTATTTTTCAGTTGCTGGCCTTGTGTATGCGTTCCTTATTGTGTGGACTCCTGCAACAACGCCCAGCATTAAGGAACATACAAAAAAATAAATTAACCGAGTTGGTCCATCCATTCTTGAGTTATGCGCTTACCAACATTCATTTTTATTTATATAGATTATGATTAAAATCAAATTAGACATGGATTTGAGCAGAGCAATAGCATCTTTAGAGTTGTTTTCACATTTATAGATAACTAGCTGATGCCTGCGACTTCGTCCGCATGGATTTAGTTTTTAAAAATCCCGTGGGAACTGATTATCCGAGATAAAAAGTAGCTCTCCCGGTCTGAGGACACTACTACTACTACACCCATTATTATACCCATGCAAAAAATCGCATCAATCCATTGCTCTGTTGCGACGTGATTGAAGGACAAACCAACAAACAAACACACTTTTGCATTGATAATATCAGTAATGGAAAATTATAACACAATCTAGACAACCGCAGTCAACATCGTTCGAGATTTAGGTTGCTAGGTTGCCTAGCGACCTAAATATCGAACTGTTTATATGACTGTCGTCTAATTAGCATATTATTTTAATTTGCAATAACAAATATTGATGTCAATAATTAAGATAAAAAGTATCCTATCTTTTAAGTTGGACCAAATTACAGATAGTTACGAAGTTTGATAAAAATTGGTTCAGTAGTTTTCGAGTCCATCGCGGACAAACAACGTGACACGTAATTTATATATATTAAGAAAGATATGAACTTTAATTTTAATTAACAGTAAGTACCTAGTATGGATTCGTATGTAGGTATGGATAAACTTAAATTCCGATGAATAGTTATTCATATTTACGGAGAGCTCAAAAAATTCCATTACGCAAGGAAGACTGTTGATTTTCTATTGAATAACATCATGGTCTACTGAGTTTCCGATATAAGATATTGTCGGTTCGATAATAAGAATGCGTTCTTTTACACGATATTGGGTTTCAAGGAAAGGGTTCTTTTATATTTTTCTATTACTCGGCGGCAATGTGGCTCTTTAACATCCGATACTTGTAGTAAGGAACGAGTGAAAGGTTATGGCCTTATCTTATTTACAATAAAGTGTTTATGGCATTAAAATAAATTTTTAAGGCCGGATACTGTTTTTGATGTAAAATGTCTAAGCAGTGATAGCTTACTGGTTAGGACTGTGGCCTCCTATTATAGAGGTCGCAGGTTCAATCTCGGGCACGCATCTCTGACTTTTCAAAGTGTGTTATATGTGCGTTAGCAATTAAATATCACACGCTTCAACGGTGAAGGAAAACATCGTAAGGAAACCTGCCAAGCTGATAGTTCTCCATAATGTTTTCGAAGGTGTGTGAAGTCCCAATGTTATCGTGGTATATCACGTTACATAACTAGTGGGTGCAAGCACCTACAAACAACGCTAATGAAGCAAAGAAAATTGCAATGAATAGATTATGGATCATGAGAGATTATGGATGTTGCCGAAACAATCAAGAAGAACTTTTATATACAGGGATATAAAAGGTACCCAACCAAGAAAGTAGATTATTTTTCCATTACTTCGTATTTGCTTGATAGCAAAATCATTTTTCCTGTGTCCAATAAAGGAAATGAAGGTATTTTATGAGCGCCGATAAATCCGATCTAACGACAAATTATATTACCACATGAGGAAATAACTGAACAGACGCATAGCTTCTATGAAAACCGTGCATTTATACATATTTTGGTAGGAGAAACCGCACTACGTATTTAATATGAACAAACCAAAGTAATGAACGTAAAAGCGTATAACTTGGTTATTTTTCTTGTAAGAAACATATTATAAATAGATACAGGTAGGTACACTTGCAAACTATGTAAACCCAATTAAATACTTGTATCAAAAAAACAAAAAAACCATACAGCTTGGCAAAAGTTTAGATTAGGTATTATATAGGAGGGAAAAAGTTTAGGAACTGAACAAATTTTTGATAACTCTCTGAAAATTTGTCATTGTTCTTTCATTCAATGTAGGTATAATAAGTGATCAAACGAACTTACCTGAAGTGAAGTTCGATCATTATTATATGAGTTGCTTCATCCGAAGATATAGATTTTACAAAGGTAGTCACTCCAGTCGCCAGAGATAAGTCCGCGTATTTTACAGTTATACCCTACCCTAAAAATAAATCACCTTGGCAGCACCGTCTTAAGTTTGCTCATTATTTTTAGAGATGTATACGGTTCAAAACTTTTTTATTTGGGCAGTCAGGGAGGGTGGGTAATTATATCTTCGGATGAAGCAACTCATATAATAATGATCGAACTTCACTTCAGGTAAGTTCGTTTGATCACTTATTATATTTCTTTGCTTCATCCTTCGATATAGATTTTACAAAGGTAGTTGTTTAGAGTAAAAAGTTTTGATAAACATGTACGCAATACAGATTTTGTAAATCGTGTATTTTTAATCACTTTCTTATGGAAATACTAATTAATTTGCTTGCATACACTTTAACAATATTAAAATTTATTTATGATATTATTATTATAATATTATTTAATACTATAAATTAGAATATATTTATTTTTATGATTAGGTATAATTCATAAATTGATTCACTATTAGATATGTTAACGCAATTATTATTAAGACCTGTCTTGGCAGGGTCTGGCATAATCTCCCTCATCCGCCATGGATCTAACATCTAAGCAGCGAAAGAATGAGTTCGATGTGTTAGTCCAGCCTGCCGTTTTTCTAATTTCCTCAACGCTCGCCTGAGCGTGAGGTGCTGTGCGCTTGTGTCAACGCTGCTCCCTGATACCGTTTACTTGATCCACCTGCTGATCGATTGAAGTTCGGCCTTTTTGTAAGGCTTCTTGTAGGTAAATAGCAGGTTATTTGTCCCCTCAGATCTTATATTTTTAGTTCTGGAAATATATTGTGTGGAGGGGTGTAGCAGGGCAGATGCTCAGATTTTCTTGAAAGTAAGGTAGGAAGAGAGAGAGAGAATAGGCTTGGTATCTGCCGCAGCGTATGTTTTTTTTTTTTTTTAATTTACCGTTATTCTAATTTAAACCCCGATTTTGAAAGTAATATTGCTTTCCAATTTAATTGATGGAAGAGTTTGTAGTCTATGAGCAGTGCAAATTGCTAGTATACTGAAAAGTTTCTTAGTGATTTTTTCTAATGACTATAAGGGAACCAATTTTTAATATAGTTTAAAACAAGTTGAGGGACCCAAACAATTACGGGAGTAATAGGGTTTGGTTGATCTTAACTTATAGACACCTTTGAGGAGACGTTTTACGCTCGCTCCAGAAACAATGCTGTTTCTTAGCATAAATTATATTGCAATTCGATAAGGGTTCAAACACCGTAACGAACGCTGTAAGAGAAGATACCTAATGCTGGTCTTTGACGGTTTAAATACATTTTTATTATTTAATTTACACAACTGCCACCGAAACTTGAGTGTGGTATTATATTGTTTTAAAATACTGTCAGAGAATGATGTTAACATTAGTGACGCTGAGTCTGGGTCGGCGCCTTGTTTTAAGAGAGAGAGAGAGTCCGGAGAGTCTCGCGACACCCAGGGTAAGTTACTTGTGCAAGGAATGGTGAAATGAGATTGCAATAAGTATTAATGAGGATTAACATTAAGTAGTATCCGAAACTACCAAGTTTTGTAGGAGAGAGTACCACGCTTGTGGTAACCAATTTGAAAAAACTAGGATTCCGTTTGCCTCGTTATCAATGATTTTCCTCAGACACTTTAAATTTAAACAAAAATCATAGAAAAATATAAAAGCCCCACATAGCGTAAATGCATCGACAGATAAAGCGTCCGGATCTTGTTGTCAAGGCACGGATTTTTTAAATTTAGTATTGTTATTCAAGCAAAAACGGACTTAAAGCCTAGGTATCTCAAATAGGTTATAACTTCTTTTATGACCTTGATTAAAACACCTGGAGTCACTGATAAGACGAACAGCCTAACATTAGGTTTAGGCATCAAGAAGATAAAACTCGGAACTAATAGCTCCTATTTGTAGTAAATTATTATTAATAACAACCCACATATTAAGTTGGTAAGCTGTTATCCTGCGCCACAGGGTTACGCCCCCCCCCCCCCCAGTTCATGACGAGTACCAACGAGGCGCTCGCCAGTTTTCCTGGTTGCGGGCTGGTCGAGTACCCGTATATAGTTAGGTAAGAACATAACGTATATTGTCTCGCAGACAATAATTTGTAGCTAATGTACATATATATTCACGATTTCACATTTTCTACACAATTGTCATAAGGATATGGCTCATAACTAGCTCGCAGCTAGTAAGGTTATCACAATTACCGATTTCCTTTTGTGGAGTCACAGCTTTAGCAGCTTTAGGATATGGCTCATGAGTAGCTCGCAGCTAGTTATGTAATCGCAATCGACTCGCAGTCAATACCTATTTGTTTAAGGAATCACAGCTTTAGTATGTGATTTATGAATAGCTCGCAGCAAGTTATGTTATCGCAATTGATTCGCAGTTAATCCCTTTTTATTGTGGTGTTACAGCTTTAAGATTTGACTCATGAGTAGCTCGCAGCTAAGAAGTCACATCTTTGGGATATGAACCATAAGTAGCTCGCAGCTATTTATGTTATCGCAATTGACTCGCAGTCAATCCCGACTTGTTTGAGGGGTCACAGCTGTAGGATTTGACTCATGAGTAGCTCGCAGCTAGGAAGTCACATCTTTAGGATATGAACCATAAGTAGCTCGCAGCTAGTTATGTTATCGCAATTGACTCGCAGTCAACCCCGATTTGTTTGTGGAGTCATAGCTGTAGGATTTGACTCATGAGTAGCTCGCAGTTAGGAAGTCACATCTTTAGGATATGAACCATAAGTAGCTCGCAGCTAGTTATGTTATCGCAATTGACTCGCAGTCAATCCCGATTTTTTTTTTTTTTTTGTGGAGTCACAGCTTTAGGATTTGACTCATGATTAGCTCGCTCGCAGCTAGTTATGTTATCGTAATTGACTCGCAGTCAATCCTGATTTGTTTGTGGAGTCACAGCTTTAGAATATGACTCATGAGTGGCTCACAGCTAGTTATATTATCGCAAATTGACTCGCAGCCAATTCCAATTTGTTTGTGGAGTCATGGCTTTAGTATATGACTGATGATTAGCTCGCAGTTAATCATGTTATTGCAATTGGTTCGCAGTCAATCCCTGTTTGTTGTTTTTTAGTTTCTCGGATAAAGCCAATCCAAATAAAGTTTTGTCTCCTTCCGAAACTTATAGCACTTCTTGTTGAGTTGAGGCATTAAGAGTTTAATGCTGCTTTGAGTGATTCCGAAGTTTGAATCACATAGGATCCTGCAGCCATCTTCCTGCTTAGGTGTTTCATGGCCTGCACCCTGTTTTCACTCTCTTTTAATAGTAGGCCCATTCCTTTACTAACGGCCGTGATACTAAGGACGAGTAGTCTTTGTCGCATCCCCTTTTTAATATAAAGAGCCATATGGTTGGCATGAATATTTTCACCATACTTCGGGGAAACATGCGTCGATTTCCCAAGCGCCGAGTGTAATTTTGAGTCAATTTCGAGTTGACCGACCTTTTATAAAGTAACTTTGAACCCTTTGTCAAAATGACCATTCAGTATCTGGATTAACTGTACTAGACTCGGCGTCGGCTTGATTTTCTTCGGTGTTTACGTATGACGCAAAAAAAAAAAACAAAGCTCACATTGTTCACACCAATGCCAACTGGTTCTAATTAACTTATTTAAGTGACGGTATTGAATGCCTCTCTTTCAATTAATATAACTCATTACCGTCGTAGTGTCGACACGAACATTGCACAGTTGTTAAAGTTACGAGCAAGACTTTCAAACCGAGGAAAATGGCCATTATTTCTTCCAAATATTTAATATCTTCTATAATATCTAATAATATGCTACTTGCTCTGCTTGTTCATCTACTTGCTCTGCTTGTTCATCTACCATTGCTTTTAATTTTACGTGTTTCGTAACAATTAGTGTTTTCAGATAAATCGAAGAAAAGGTGGGTAGTTAGTTCCCTTACGCTTCGCTTGGCTCGTCTTGGCAGGGACACTACCGTCTCTCCAGATAAATAATATTATATTTTTGTTTACAAGTAGGTACTCGAATATAGTTAACGGCTGGGCAAGCTACTAAAGCCCCGTTGAGCGAATTTTACGAGCATAGTTGAGTGAATTCGTGAATTTTATTACATTTTTCGAATGTATAATATGATATGTAGAAATAATAATGATAAATTACCTAAATAAATCCGAGACACTTGGGGGGTAGGTACTAAGTTAATTCAATCGTGATTGATGACAAGTTGTAACAATAGTGTTACCATAATAATCGTTATAGTTGTGTTTTAATTTTTATTAATTTTCATAATAAAACACTTCCGCAAGTATTTGCAGAGTAGGTAACGTAATATTTAATTCAGAATATTTACGTTTTCTCTGATACCTCATAATCGATGAAGACTCACAGTAAACCTCGATACGAAAAGTGTATCGTTTTTATGTTAATGCAAAAGCAATAATATAGTAGGCTATATATGTGGCGGTACGTAAGCGCAAACAAGAGATCGTTTGAAAACAGAAAAGAGCTCGTACCTTTTTCCTTTGATGATGATGATGATGATGATTTCAGCCGATGAACAATACTGCAATCTCACTATCCTACAATATCACTCGATCTTCTGCACTTCTGGTTAAATTATTAAGTGCGGCGCGCTGAGCGCGTGCGGTCCTTATCTCGCGCGAAAAAGTAATGAGCAAACTTAAGACGGTGCTGCCAAGGTGATTTATTTTTAGGGTAGGGTATAACTGTAAAATACGCGGACTTATCTCTGGCGACTGGAGTGACTACCTTTGTAAAATCTATATCGAAGGATGAAGCAAAGAAATATAATTCGTGAATATTTGTTTATGCTATGTTAAATTAGTATCGTCTAAAACACTCGAAAACCAAATAAAAACTATCTGTAGTTGTACTCCGTATCTATCCGAGAAAACTGTATTGTTTTTCTTTGGGTTACTAGTTCCTAGGTTCAAGATAAATTAACGATAATGGCGCCCCTATTCTTTTCTACCCTTTTTTAAGTCGGGTAAAATTTTTCCACGAAAAAATTTGTGCCACAGTAAGAACATCTATCTCAAATCTAAAGCCTAATATAATTTTGTTTTATTTGGGATTTTCTTATCGTATCCGAAGTGCGCCCGCCTCTTCTATTACGTAGGCATAAAATGTCGCAAATTTTCAATTTAGGGTAAAACAAAATGTATTTCACGAGGAAAATAGGACATTTTTACTTGGTAGAGTTTAGTACAAAGCCTTTATTATGAAGTTTATATTTCCTCAGTATTATGTTAGGGAATTACATTAAGTTAATAAGCGTTTTGACAGCATCAACTATGAGATGTAGCCATATTTTATATCTAATTTTATAAAATGAATTATTTAGGTATTCTTAGTAAAGTAAGCAAATAATCAAACACCTCTGCACTCTCTATTCCCTCATTCCCATAATCCGACACGACCGTAGAGAGATCAGGCGCAGGGCCGACGGCTTTACGTGCTCTCTGAGGCACAGGCTAACTTACAGCCATCGTCCTATTTTCGGGCTAGTACTGAGAATTTCTTGACAGAAAAACCCAATAATTTTTTTTTGGTCCGATCCGGGAATCGAACCTGCGACCTCGTCATCCGTAGCCGAACATGCTAACCACTAGACCAATGAGGCGTTTTGGGATTACTTTGTTATTCGTTTTTTATTCCAAGCAAAAGTAAATTAAGACACTTCCTAGGTGACATTATGAACTAACGACCGATAATTCAGATAAGAGAGCTTCGAATGATTTAAGTAATATGAATTTATACCTATCACATTTTCTGCGATGAGTCTCATTGTAGGAATTACACAGTCAGCAGAAGGATGTCTGGTGAGTGAAATTATTTTTAATTAAACCTTGTTTATTTTCGATACATACCTTTTTTTTCAAGCGAAGTACAAAAGGAGGAGGTTCTCAATTCGTCGCGTATATATTTTTAAGCTATTGCATAGCTTTTATCGCGGGCTTTGAACTAGGACAAACAGTTTGAGCGCGGCGACCGAATCAAGAAATTCCGTAACGAAAATAAACCTAACACCGTCGTTTAGTAAGCGTTCAACATTTTAGAGATTCACAAGTGAGCTACTTGTGAATCTCTGTTGTGTGACGGTGTGTTTGGCGCAGTGGGCGAGCGGCCGCTTTCTTTACCCTATGGTGTATGATGTCGCAGGTTCGAATCTCACTCACAAAGTAGTGACAGTGCGCTTTTCTTGTTTGATTTTTAATTATTTTTTTGCATAATTTTTATTATGCAAAAATATTCCATAAATATTATAATTGCATAAGCTGATAAAAAATGCTATGCAATAGCTTTGCCGCGGCAGTCCCCGAGTGCCACTTAATTTTTTTATGTATGACTACACATAAATTAATATATTTAACCTATAGTTTTAATATATTAGACTTTAAATAATATATTTAACTAATACTATATTTAATAAACTATATTTAACTTTTTACAGAGTCGGCCGATTTTGATGACTCGTTTTTTACTTGAATATGACTCTTTTCTTTTTTTGAATATGATCTACCTCGAAGTTATTCCTATTTAAATTTCCAAAATAAATTACACACCTAAGGGTAGTCACACACGGTTTATCTGTTAACCGATGCTATCACGCATAACTTTGTTCCCTGTTATCCGTTTTCAATGATTTTTTTAATTGAATAATAGAAGAACTTATAGTATTTGTATGGTATCTTTCGTTCAGAAAACAAAAATGAAATTCGATTTAGAGTAATGTGTGAATATGACTTGGGGAAGAAAGACTGAGAATAGAAATAATTAAATTGAGTAAAGTACTTAAATATAATAATAAAAAACCGGCCAAGTGCGTGTCGGGCCACGCGCAGTGTAGGGTTCCGTAGTTGAAAGTCTCAAATATTATTGCTAACCTAGGATAGTGCTTTTACTTTATTTATGAATATTTAATACATTTTGAGTTCCATGGTTTAAATACTATAATATACTACAAAATATGCAACTTACACTACGTGTAATACCTAACTTAGAAAAAACAGATATAACTCCTTAACTAATGAACCCTACTTAGCCGTGATAGTTTTCCTTTAAAATTCGTTATATATACTACTCCTGTGAATTTTTTCTTTAATCCTATATACAACCATTTAGCTGGCAGAGGGGGGGACACTTGACTCTAATAAAATTTAGCACTTTAAAATATCACATTTCACAAACGGATCCCTGAATTGAAAAATGGTGTTCCCACACCCACAATATTTTTGAAAGACCTATTCAACGACACCCCACACTATGGGATAGACGAGAAAAAAAAAATCATCCCCATTTTACATGTAGGGGAGGTACCCTAAAAAAAATTATTTTTCACAATGTTATTTCACCACTTTATCGGCGTGATTGATATTTATACCCTTGTCAAATTACAGATTTCTAGTACCAATAGTCTCCGAGCTAAACCGCGGACGGACGGACGGACAGACGGACGGACATGGCGAAACTATAAGGGTTCCTTGTTTACTACGGAACCCTAAAAACGAAAACTGAATTTTTGCATACAATGAAATGTGGAAATAGTTAGAACATCCATAGTTTGCAATGAATTAATTATTTTTGTACTTCAAAACTTTCAGTTTTCAAATCGGTGAATATCGAAGACAGAGCCTTAAAAGTCATTTTCGATGATGGAACGTCCTTAGTGTTTGAAGATTGCTGGTTAAGAGATCACTGCAGGTAAAAAAAAAAACTTAAACTTAACATCTTAGCATTTATACTTAACAACAACTTAACAATAGCTTAACAACTTAACAGCTTATAACTAGCTAATGCCAACGACTTCGTTCGCGTTGACGTTCAAAAAGTGTAATTTGTTACCTATTTTGAATAAAAAAATTTGACTTTGACTTTTGACTTTGAGTTAGTGTGTGTGACAGTGCGTTTGTTTGTGGGTTGATCACAAAGCTTCTATTCACTTTAATCAACAGATAAACGTGAATCATTGCATGAGTATAGTTGTAGACTTAGAGAGTGATATAGCATAGGCTACATAGCATGGCGTTAGATTTTTAACAACCTAACTCGACGCCGATGACGTCCAGACGCGGACGAAGTCGGGGGCAAATGCTAGTTATATATTTTAGCATAATTCTTACGGTTGAAGAGTTGGCAGTTGGAGTAGTTGGAGCTGTTTTTTTGAATTGATTTGAATGATGAAGTATACCCGACTGAAGATTTACTTGGTACCCACAACGCGTCTGATAATAATCGGCAGTCCCTAAATCCGTACAGTTTAGGTGGCCTGTACCCCTGCAGTGTCTGAGTTGAGGAGTTGGAATCCGAAATTTTGATAGGACCATCTTACAAAGTTTCTCAATGGATTAAAATAATATTTACGCAAATCATTTCAGAAATCTCGGAGATATCAATGTTCGTAGGTAGAAAAACGCAACTCCTTTATTGAAATTCGGTTAAAAAATTGCCTTAGTTACTACCTACTCCTTATAAAATAAGTTATCTGCCAGAGAAGGTCCAGTCAAAATCGGTCTAGCCATTCCCGAGATTAGCCACAACAAACAGACAGAATGACAGACAGACATACAAAAAATTTTGTTCTAAGTTCCGTATTTACTTTCATATTAATGCATTTTAGTAAAAAGCTGTTATTTAACATAAAAAACACACTTCAATTTTATTTATTTGTATACTTAGATGTTAAAAAGGCTTGTTTAAACATTCATGTAAATTGTTTTACACATCGCTCTACTATTAGCTCAGAAGTTAAATTTTCTCATTCGGTAAAGTGAAAAGTGAAGTGATACTATCAAAATATCAAATTTACGCTTTGATATTTTATATTGGTGAAATCGGCCCTAACTGGAAAATAAAAATATAATGTAATTGTCTCACGAAACGTTTAAAAACTCCGTATACTCCAACATTTTTGTTTCTTAAGCAATATTTTTATTTGCTTACTCGTATTATTCAAAAAATATTATCTATGAGATCTTGTATTTTTTTGCAAGTGAAATGAAAAGTTGTACCACAAGAGAGTAGGTAAAATGAATTTAACTCAAACTCTAACATAGAATAACTCGAGTAGGCTCTCTTGTTGCACAATAAATAAACCACTTCTGCTTATTCACATGCAGGTGTGCTACATGCTACCGGCCAGAAACATTCCAGAGAGCTCAACATTTACTAGACATACCAGACGTAAATATTAACAGCGTAGAGTTTGACAGAAGTGAAATTCTACTGACATGTAAGTTTCATTGTGTTACTAAAATTGTAATTTAAATAATTATTAATTAATGATCAAAATAATTTATTACTTAACTTTTGTGATAAAGGTGTACACATATAAAATATTTATCATAGTGACAATATTTTTTTTATACTTTAGGTTTTCCAGACATTCTGTTCAATTACTATTCTTTTCTAGGGAGCGACAATCATGAGTCTATTTATAAGGCGGAATTTTTGGTGAATTTCGACTATAAAACTTGGATCAACAAAAGAAGACTTAGACCGCAACTCTGGCGTGGTAAAGAAGTGGCTAATAAAGTAGCAAAAGTTCACGTTGACAAATTTCTTAACTCTGTAGAAGGTGCTCAAGCAGTTTTTACAAGTCTCGTAGAATATGGAGCGGTACTTATTGAAGGGGTAAATATTTTTAACTACAATTTTTTGGTTCTACTTAGCATAGTGCGGTTGACAACTCAATAGAACGTAACTTATTTAAGATTGTATTGTAGCAGTCATCATAGGATTCAAATTAAAAGAATTTAATGGTATGTATTTATCAAGTATCAAGCTCTGGATTGGAACAAACTTGGAATCAACATAAACGGCGAGTACATCACTCACCTGCGATTTGCCGATGACATAGTAGTCATAGCAGAGACTTTGAGAGATCTCAATATAATGTTCAACGATCTCAGCAGGTTTTCTCAACAGGTGGGCCTGAAAATAAATATGAGCAAGACGAAAATCATGTCCAATGCTCATGCACCGCTCCACTCAGTAATCCTTGAGAACTCTGCACTCGAAATTGTGGACGAGTAAATATAGGTAGGACACACAGTCCAGCTAGGTAGACCAAATTTTGAGAAAGAAATCAACCGCCGAATCCAACTCGGCTGGGCAGCGTTCTGGAAACTCCGAGATGTCTTCTCGTCCAAAATCCCTCAGTGCCTGAAGACTTAAGTCTCCGAACAGTGCGTGTTGCCAGTGATGACTTACGGATCCGAGACATGGTCGCTAACTATGGGCCTCATAAGTAGGCTCAGGGTCGCTCTGCGAGCGATGGACAGAGCTATATGCTCGGAGTGTCGCTGCGGGATCGAATCAGAAATGAGGAGATTCGTAGGAGAACCCAAGGAATTTCGTTCTAAACGAGTGCTTTCACGACACTCATACATTTCATTATTTTCCGCTTTGTAAAAATGCTTGTCGACAAAGAAAAACCTTGCTTGGATGAAATCTCGAGAAATAGCTTGTCAAGTTATACAAGTTTCTTCATACTGTTCAGGTGGGTGAGTCGCTAGAGGCCACGGAGACAGTTTGCAGAGCTCTAGGTGGAGTACAACACACCATGTTCGGCGGCATGTGGACGATCTCTAACTTATTGGTGCACGCTGACACGGCATACAGCAACGTACCGTTGGCTGTACACAACGATAACACCTACTTTAATGAATCCGCGGGGTAAGAATACTCTGTATAGTTCTTGCAATTCACTTACGGTTAACTTATGGTTGTGTGTGGTGGTTGGACTTATGGTTGTGTGTGTGTCGTATCTGTATAAGTGTGAGCGAGCGCAATGCTCGCGCCTGCCCGCTCCCACCTAGGCTTTGACAGGCACGCACACTTATGCAATGTGCATGTACAGGAAGTAACCACAAGTAAAGCTCACTCGCCTTTGTACCACACTGGAATACGATAACGAATTGGCTAAAATGCATCGTTATTCGTCGCATGAATGCCATTAATTAAGGAAAATAATCACAATAGGGTATTTGACTGATATTTTTTTATATATATATAAATATTTTTTTAATATTTAAACACACTGCAATTTTTCTTTTTTAAATATCTTAACTAGTCTCGGAAATATAGAGCTTTAAAGTTTCCTGTTCGACAAAGAGAGCGCTACTGAAGTGTGACGTCACAAGCATTACACTCTTCATAGAAAATTTCGTTTTAGAAAGAGGCAGATATAGTTAGAGTAAAATATAACTTATTTGTTTTTTGAGCAATTTATTTTCTGTTTTAGAAATGTTTGTTATTCTACATTTTACATCTTCGATTTATAATTATTGAACATTTTGAAAATAGTCAAATACCCAATTGAGACGCAGCAATGATTGATGCAGCTTTTCCCCAATCGACCAGTAAATCTTGAAGTAATACACTTAATAACTTGCTTTCTGAAGACGAAAAAAGTCTTCCAATAGAATTTTTAAAATCTTAAATCTACGCGGTCATCAGCTAGTATTTAAAATTTAAATAAAGGGCTTCTTATAGCAAAGTCAAGAAGAATACATTTTATTCGCTGAGCGACGTGAAGGTCTCTGAGTCTACTTGAGTGAATTTGTCCATGATCCGTCCGTCCGTCCGTCCGTCTGTCAGACCCTTATAACTTCTGAATCACTGAACGTAATTACTTCAAATTTAAACATAAAATTATGTAAAGCGATGGCCTTCAGCCGAATATTGCTTAATTTATAAAAATCTTTATTTGAGGGGGGTTCTCATAGAAGCGAATGCGAAGTAAAATATTTTTATAGCGTTACATAAGATTGCGGTATATCTTTTTAAAGATAATTTGGATCCTAGTACAAAAATATATTTTTTTAAATTTTTCCCTTATAATTAACGAAATGGGGGGCTTACAAAGTGGAGATTGAATACGATCGCTTGAAGACGCTCTCTAGCAAAATTGGCTATATATTTTGAAGCTGAAACTATTTTTTTATTTCACTTATATTATTATAAAGAAAGGAAATTATTTAATTTTTAATGGACATCAGTAATTTTCAACATAGTTTCACAATAATGTTAATAGATGGCGTTGTTTTGAGTCGACCGTTATTATTTTGTATAACAAGTACTACTACATATAATAACATATTATTCAATTAAAATTATTATTTAGTTAGATATCAAACATCAATAAACTATTACTTACTGATACTTTCTGTCAACTTCGTTATCACGAACCTGTACGGGACACCTAAAAGGACATTGGGACGGATGTTAGGACTTAGGATCGTATTAAGGGGCTACCTACGTAAAGAGACTCCTACTTAGGGGATGATTTGGTATGGTTGATGAAAACGGGCATAATAATAATATAATGCCAGTTAAACGACGACCAATCATGTATCGATTGAATGAATAATTATGGGATACCGTTACCGCGAGGTCTCAGTTCGGGGCGAACCACTAGGAATACCTTAATTATCGCCCTCTACAAAACTGACGAATGAAGTACGATAGATTTGTATTGGTAGTATGTCAAAACGTCTTTATTCATCGGTTAAAGTTTACTTGGCGATGGTACAATGAGTCTTAATAAATATATTATTATATACTTACTTTCCCTAAGACCAGTAGCTCCGTTGAGAACAGTGGTCCTAAAGTGGTTAGTAATTTTATTTCGTTACTTCAGACTTCAAATTTTTCATTGCGTGGAACATTCAAACGGCACTGGTGGAGAATCGATCCTCGTGGATGGATTCTACGGAGCCTCACAGCTGAAGAAAGAGTTCCCAGAGGATTACGAGTTCTTGACAAACTTCGACGTCGAAGCGGAGTTCTTGGAAGACGGTCACAACTTCAGATACTCAGCACCTGTCATACAAGTGGACAAGTTGAAGGATCTTAAGCAAATAAGGTAGCATAGGTACCTTTATACTCTATATAAATATAAAGTTTTTTAAATATACAGACTAGCGCTTGACTGCAATCTCACCTGATGGTAAGTGAAGATGCAACCTAAATCGGAGCGCACTTGCCTAGAAGATGCCTATTCACTCTTGATAAGGGTACCCAAGTTATAGTTAGTGAAAGTATGTGGTATATTTTTAACAATAAAGCAAGAAATTGAGAATGTGAGTCTTCTAATGTTAAGAAGGGATTAGCTATCCTGCATGATATACGGGTAAATGAAGTTTGATTAGTATTGCGTTGGATGTAGTCACGTCCTAGAAACTTTTATCTCTGCCTAGGATTTGTATGTAAATTTTTGAGCTCGTGTAATTTTTAAATTACCCTACTCGTACAGGAACTCTTGCACTCACTAGCGCCTGTCTACAAATAACTTCATTTTGATTTGCTCATAATTTATATGATTTTAGGATTAAAACTTCGTGAGATAACCACTGTTTTTCAAGGCTTATGTTCAACTACTTTCGTCCACAGTTTTATATAATATTATGATGATGAAGAGAACTTTTTTTTGCATCATAATATGATAATAAATCCCAAAGGGTACCCCGTAATGATCGCTTGTATCAAAGATCTGCCTTCAAAGGTAAAGAAAGCCTTCGTAAAGGTAGACTAGCAATAAGTATACTTGATACTACTATTTTGCTAGATTCAATGTCTACGATCGTTCAGCGATGGCATTCTCCAGCCGAGAGGAATGCCGGGCGTACTATCGCTCGCTGAGGAATTTATCAAGATACTATGAAAATCCGGAATTCCAGTGGAAGTTTAAACTTGTGCCAGGTAACCATTTAATAAATCTAACTATTGTATTGTAAAGTTTTATTGGATATACGCATCGTATTTCGACTTTTCCTTAGCAGTCTTAAGCCTCAATAGCCTCACGGTTAAAAGTGCGGACTGAAAACTGAACGGATCGGTTGCCCCATTTCAACGTTATTGAAGGACAATCCAATAAATAAATTACAAAGACATACTTACGCATTTATATCTAATACTAGCTGACACGGCGAACTTCGTACCGCCAACTTATATATTTTAATTTTTTTTGTTTTTTTTTTTATTAAGTATTAAAACCTTCCGTGGACCTTAAGGAACATAGAAAAAAATAAATTAACCAAATTGCTCCATCCATTCTTGAGTTATGCGCTTACCAACATTCATTTTTTAGGGTTCCGTACCCAAAGGGTACCAACGGGACCCTATTACTAAGCGTACGCTGTCCGTCCGTCCGTCCGTCCGTCCGTCCGTCCGTCCGTCTGTCAGCGGGCTGTATCTCGTAAACCGTAATAGATAGACAGATGAAATTTTCACATATTATGTATTTCTATTGCCGCTATAACAAAAAATAATAAAAATTAAATTAAATTAAAAAAATTAAATTAATATTTCCATGGGTACATGGAAATTTTTTTTTTTAACGGAACCCTAAAAGAGCGAGGCCCGACTCGCACTTGGCCGATTTTTATATATATAGATTAGTAGGGATTCTTAATAGCAGAACATTAATAATTTCGTTTTCTCAGCCAGACAAAGTACAACATTGTATACAGGGATTACATGTTATTAGCAGATTAGTACAGAATTATTGTAACACACGAATGGATAGGGCTCGCGGCACAAATCCATAGCTAATCCTTTTCTCGCTGTTATTTTATTTTTCCTATAATTGTTAACGTAGTTTTTAGGTGAATGGTATTAGCTATGCTGTCATACCCTAATCCAGGTTAACGAGTTTTCACTACCTCTTTCATAATTCACGTAAAATGGTTTTCCTTTCTTTTATGTCAAACAATCGCAAAACGAATTTTTTTCTTACATGATTACACAGACCAGTAAGCCTAGAAAAATAATGTATACCTACTACTAAAACTAAATATAATAAATCTATGTGCTAATACCATTGTTTAATTTGGCTTTTTCCACGTTTGGTAACATTTTGTTATAATCACTACATATATTGTATGTTATTTTATTTTCCTTTAAATTGTTAACGTAGTTTTAAGGTGAATTGTAAGTTATTCTGTCATACCCTAATCTGTTTCCTTAGTTGTGTTAAACGGTAAACAAGTGGTTTCTCGCAGAAAGGGACGCAATAAAACCGTGATGCAAGTCAAAAGCTAAACCAAAATGGTCGTCGGTTACGCATCTCAAGCTGAAACTTTTGAATCGTTTTTTTTTTTGATTTATTTACCTTTTAACATAGCTAAGGAAAAAGTCTGTAGTTATTAAATTACTTTAGATATGAGTACTATTGTAACATTAAAAAAAATTTTTTTTTCAGGTCTCGTACTGGCGTTTGACAATTTCCGTCTTCTTCATGGAAGAACAGGTTTTACAGGAAATCGCGTAATTTGCGGAAGCTACGTGTCTCGCTCTGACTGGCTAAATAAAGCGCGAGCGTTGCGTGTCATCAACTAATATTATCTACTCGACCCCTGAGCACAGAATACATTTCCCCGAGTTGAGTGCCATGGGGCACGACCATGAATATACTCGCGATAAAAAGAAATTAATTGGTATAATTATCATTATCTTACTATGATATTATTATTATTATTGGGATGTTATTAATTGTACGATAAGCCGCGGAATATTTTACAATTGGCATAAAAAATATCGTGTCATCTTTATCTTTAACTCTAATAAATAATTGAAGTAAAATTGTAGCGTAATATTAAATTTTTTTATCGTGGTAGGATGTAAATCAGCCTGAATTAATGTGATACCGATTGTTTCGAATTAATAAAATTTTCTAAATTAGTCATTTAAATTTTTATATCTAAGAAGCAAAGCTTCATAACAGTCGTTTGGGATGGCAATTAAAGAAAAAGCTTCACGCCTCACCAATGAACGTCGCATAACTTAATATTATGTATTAAAAATATTATAAGTAAGACAGAGTAAAAAATACAATGTTCTATGACTAAAATCGATAATAATAAATAATCAATGTTTATTTAATTTACAAAAATGTATTTATGATATTTATTTATTTCAAAAGTCGATTATAATTCGGGATGATTTTATTATTAGCAGGACCACCATGCAAACAATAACATCGATCGGTTGCCCCATTTCAACGTTATTGAAGGACAATCCAACAAAGAAATTACAAAGACATAAGTACTTACGCATTTATATCTAATATCAGTAGGGATTCTTAATAGCAGAACATTAATAATTTCATTTCCTCAGCCAGACAAAGCACAACATTGTATACAGGGATTACATGTTATTAGCAGATTAGTACAGAATTATTGTAACACACGATCTTATTAATGAACATGGATAGGGCTCGTGGCACAAATCCATAGCTTATCCTTTTCTCGCTTCATCCCATTATCTATGTTTGACAATGACAAATCATAGAGTCGCTATGTTATTTTATTTCCTATAATTGTTAACGTAGTTTTTAGGTGAATTGTTAGTTATGCTGTCATACCCTAATCCAGGTTAACGAGTTTTTACTACCTCTTTCATAATTCACGTAAAATGGTTTTCCTTTCTTTTATGTCAAACAATCGCAAAACGAATTATTTTTCTTACATGATTACACAGACCAGTAAGCCTAGAAAAATAATGTATACTGCTAAAAGTAAATATAATAAGTCCATGTGCTAATACCATTGTTTAATTTGGCTTTTACCACGTTTGGTAACATTTTGTTATAATCACTACATAATATTATAAAACAAAGTCCCCCACCGCGTCTGTCTTTCTGCCTGTCTGTCTGTCTGCGATTTTCATCAATAAAATTTTGTTTAAATAGTTTGGAATATGTACCTAATTGTTGAAAATGTCAGAAAAAATCAAGCTGCCAGGGAGCTTTCATCGAAAACTCTGCCTTTGAGATATAACAACACAATGTACGGTGGTGGTATGGTGGGATAAATGTCTATACACAAAAGTCCGCGATTGCAAATCTATCTTTTAAGGATAGCTTACTATACAAATTTTAACTTCTAAAAAAATGGTCATTTACAATGCGGTAATTAGACATCTATTTAGATGGATACGGTATTAATCCTTATCAACTTAAATATTATGTTAGTTACCTTAAGCATTTCATGCACATTATGATAATCCTTTACACCATATAATTTAAATGAATAACTTAGGAATTATCGCAAAATAAAAAAGAACGCGCGCGTAAATAAATCCACATATTCGACGTAAAAAGCTGATGCGACCCTACGTCCGAAAAAACAATAATATTATATATAGGCATAATATTATGCTCTACTACCCGTGTGAAGCCGGGGCGGGTCGTTAGTAATATATCTAATATAACAAAAACCAGCCAGCGCTATCAGATGCCAAGTAACCACAAAAACTCCGAAACAAAACCAATATTACGAACGTCAACAAAACTTTTATTATGAAAGCAAATTTCATTACCTACTTTAACAAACTTTAGTCGTGAATATTTTAAAAAGTTTCTCTGTCAAAGCGTTTTCGCCCAACTCGATATTAGGGCATAATATTTTAATAAATTGAAATCACGGCCTTTATTAAAAAACCTTTTTATGTGGCTCTACGCTCTCGACTAATAACTTTTAATAATAAATTATCTTCAGTCATGGATAGAAACATATCTACCTAATTGTTAATGTCTGCCCTTTGCTGTCATATAAAGTCCTTCTCATACTCATGCAAGAACAATTATTATTAACAAGAGCGCTTGAAACAGTCTAACATCATGGAACTACATTATAACGTTTAGAAGCATCAGGGTACGTTTATGCACACGCTGCGCGTTGTGCAGCGCCCGCCGCTGTGCCCGCCGCGTTCAACGCAAACGCTTCTGTATGAACGCTCTCATAATTGGCCATAATTATGTTTGAGTTTACCGCGCGACACGACGCACCACGCGCCGCGCAACGCCCCGCGTGTGCATAAACGTACCCTAATAGTTGTTGCGGTGATAAGCCATTTTAGCAAGTTTATAAAGAACGACTAAGCTATTATAGTATAGATAGACTATGCTATCTTCGCGTAAGTACGACGAGCTCGCAGAAAATTATATTAAAAATTGGTTGTCTGTAAAGTCGGTTTACAGACGATAGTTTTACGTGATAACGTCATAAAGAAATATTGACGATGACTGGCGGGTGGCGGCAGGCGCTCCTAGTCACAAGCCAACGCTTGGGCCGATCGTGCCTCTCAATCACTTGTAAAATACAAGGAATTATTTACGTAGAGTGTCATCGCTGCCGTCAAAGAACCAAAACGTCACATAGGTATGAGTGACAGTGATGATGCTCCGGGTCAGTTTGCAATATTACTTCCGTGTACCGTAACATACGTAGATACCTACGTAATATTGAAAACCATACAAAACCAAAGCGAAGTCAGTGTAACATTAATAACAAACGGAGGATAACAATTTATTGCCACTTTATCCGGGCAACACCTGCACACGTGGTTAATGAGTTGTTATCAAACTCCCCTAAGATTAGTGGGTATAGTTCCTGCCACTTCGGTAAATAGTTACTAGTTCTTCACACTAACTATACAATTATTTTCAACCAAGAAGGTGTTATTTTTCACCGTCGTCGATGGGACCAATTTTTTAAACCCGACGGAAAAAGAGCACCCTTCTTTTTCTTTTTCTTTCGACTGAAAAGGCTTTAACGGACGGAGCCAATAGCAAATGCGATTTTTCAAGTCTAATGATCGAGCAGGAAGGCTGTACGTGTCGATTACATAATTTTTGTAGGTCAACGTAATTTTTTTTTTAGCAGTGATAGCCTAGTGGTTAGGACTGTTATCTCCTATTCTGGGGGTCGCAGGTTCGATCCCGGGTACGCACCTCTGACTTTTCGGAGTCAAGTGCGTTTAAGCAATTAAATATCACTTGCTTCAACGGTGAAGGAAAACATCGTGAGGAAACCTGCACACCTGAGAGTTCTTCATAATGTTCTTGAAGGTGTGTGAAGTCCGCCAATTCGCATTTGGCCAGCGCGGTGGACTTTGGCCTATAACCCTTCTCTGAGAGGAGACCTGCGCTCAGTAGTGAGCCGTTGATGGGTTGCTGATGATGATGATGATGATGATGATGAACGTAATTTTTACAATCTTTTATTTAACTTGCAATGTATGTTTATGTTTAGGTCAAATCTTGCAAGATGAATAAGAACCACTAGCCGGTCTTCGATTGAGCAGAAATTTTGCAAGTATATGAAAATCGGATGACAATTCAATATTATTTGGATATAGAGCTGATCTGATGATGGACCTGGAAGATGGCTGTCGGAACTCTGTAATAAAATGATGTAGCCCTATCGATTTTGGGCTCGTTTGATTAATTTTGTCAAGTCCTAGTCTGGTCCTAGATGATATTATCCAGGTTCTGGTGATAGAGCTAGAAGGTGGCTATGGGAACTCTGTAATTAAACGACTTAACCCCATTGAATTTGGGCTCGTTTAATTCGTCTTGACAAGTACTCTGATCCTAGATGATATCTAGGGGCTGATGATGAAGTCGGAAGGTGACTATGGAAACTCTGTGATAAAATGACGTAAGCCCATCGAGTTTGGGCTCGTTTGATTCGTCTTGACAAGAACCTGGTCCTAGATCATATCCAGGGTCTGATAATGTAGACTACTAAAAGCTTGTTTTAAAAAAATCTAATATTTAAATTGTACTTGTTTTGTATGGGTATAGTTGAGGACCTGCAGGCCGATCCTTTAAAAGTTGCATCAATTGCTATGGTCTCAATCGTGGTGATTGGCTGAATTTATCGCGTTCGTTCTGCAACAATGCATTTCAGCCAATAGCGAGTGAGTATCATCAATCAGAGGCGATTGCAATCGTTACACTGTAGTAAAAAATTTTAGTAAATCACACAGAAAACAAAGGGTTCTCGCGGGATTTTTGAAAACCTAACTCTGCGAAGACAGATTCGTGGGCAAAAGCAAGATGTGGAATATAAAAATGTACAAGTGCACATAAAAACAGTCAAATTCAAAATTATCTATTTCACGTACGCCAACTTGTGGGTTGACCTTACCACCGGTATTTCCTATACCCTAACTCTCATACCTTATCTGATTGAATAAAAACCCTACCCGCGGAGATATCAGGGATCCCTAAAACAAAGCACCTAACTAACAAAATAAGTATTTTTACAACGTCTTTAAAAGCTTTGAGTATGTGATAAAGACGATAAAGACAGTTAATTACATAGAGTGACATACAAAGTGATTTAATAATGTATCCGAGCCCATTAGACCCCGATATAAAATCTCGGCTTGCCATTTTAGTATCCTCGTAATATTTGGGAAAGGTTGAACAAAAGATACGAGGCTATTTATGTAGGGTGCGGTCCGGTGTGTCAATATGGGAAATTTATGTGAGCTCACGAGGTTCGAGGGGGCTGAGTGGAAATCTGCTAAAGGCGTGTTTTTGTTGGTTCTGTTTGTAGTTCGAGTAGATTCTCGTACTATTTGAGTTGAATAATAAGTACGATGTTTTTATCAAAGAATTGTTTTTACGTTTACGTTCCCTTTTCTTTTTATGGCCTATTTCACCACCTTTAATTAAATTTTAACCTACGAGCCGTTTTGAAAGACTACCAATACAAAAAAGTTTAAGATGCGGACTGAAAAGTTAAGAAAGGTTGACGGTTTAATTCCCACCTTTCTCCCTCTAAATTAGCTTAGGCTTGAAATAAGCTTTACGCTTAGGGGGAATATTAATCAAATTCAGCATATATTATATTCTTAAAAAAAAATTCATAACCTCCCGCAGTTTTGTAAGTAACAAATATTAATAAAATTATGAGCGCAAACTCCCTTGCCTTAATACCAGCTCTACAATGCTGAAATAGGTGGGTACTACCTACAGAAAAAATGTGCCCAATATAAATTAAATCAGAGAAACTGGTACCTCAAATGATTTGCTGCGATATACCAGCTACATTAGACCGCTACTAATCATGTTTACTACGTTTCAACGGACCACCAGCTGCCTTGCGATTTGTCAGTGTCGCCCGATCATAATGTTCCGTTAAAATCGATGATAAATATCTGTGTGCATTGTACCTTTAGATCTTTATATGGCGATAGAAAGTTCAATGGAATTTTCCCGAAAAATATGATTGTACGCGAATTTCGCAAAAAGCACACCATACTTAGATCGTGACCTTCATCAACTTTGACCTAAAACCTTGAATACAAGTTTGATTTTCTTGTAAATTGATATCAGTATCTAAAGTCAAGTAAATATTGAAATTAGTAAAGTCGTTAGCGCTTTTTTCTTACTTGACTTTATAAAATGAAATCAAAGCACTAGCTAATGCCCACGACTTTGGCTCGCGACAATTTAGGTTTTTAAAATTCCGTGAGAACGCTTTGATGAAATAAAAAGCTCCTATACCTAGTGGAAACCTCTGTGCCATTTAGGTTGGTAATAATAGTTTGATTCAGCAATTATTTTATTATTTAGTAAAAGAGTAAAGACAGCCAGTAAAAGATCGTCATTTTTATTAAATCTGCTCTATCCAGGCTCAATCAATCAAGCGAATAAATGAAAATTAGAGACACAATATTCAGTTCCAATCAAGATTTTGTAAAATCTCCGAAATCTTTTTTATTCGAAACAATATTCAGAATTACACGAAAGACGTCAATTGAATATTTTATGAAGAAAAGGTGAAATGAAGATATCTGGTGAAGCGTAAATTATAATTTTATTTCCTTTATACTTTTCACTTTTCAATATACAAAGCTTCATAACTTTTTTATAATCTCGTGTTAGAAATGCTAAACTTTTAAAAGATGGCTTTTATAATTTTGCTTTTCTTACTATAATTATTTAATTTATAAGAAGGCTCAGGAACACGCAGCGGGCGATGGAGTAAGCTATGCTTGGCTCGGCGGGATCAAAAGAAATGAGGAGATCTGTCGGAAAATCTGAGTTTCCGACATAACTGTTCCAGACGCGAAGTTGAAGTGCCAATTTGCGGGGCTCATAGCTTGAAAAATAAAGTAGGGTTCCGTAGTTGAAAGTCTCAAATATTATTGCTGACCTAGGATAGTGCTTTTACTTTATTTATGAATATTGAATACATTTTGAGTTCCATGGTTTAAATACTATAATATACTACAAAATATGCAACTTACACTACGTGTAATGCCTAACTTAGATAAAACAGATATAACTCCTTAACTAATGAACCCTACTTAGCCGTGATAGTTTTCCTTTAAAATTCGTTATATATACTACTGCTGTGATTTTTTTCTTGAATTCTACATACAACCATTTAGCTGGCAGAGGGGGGGGGGGGGATACTTGACTCTAATAAAATTTAGCACTTTAAAATATCATATTTCACAAACGGATCCCTGAATTGAAAAATGGTGTTCCCACACCCACAATATTTTTAAAAGACCTATTCAACGACACCCCACATTATGGGATAGACGAGAAAAAAAAAATTCATCCCCACTTTACATGTAGGGGAAAAAAAAATATTTTTCACAATTTTATTTCACCACTTTGTCGGCGTGATTGATATTTATACCCTTGTCAAATTACAGATTTCTAGTACCAATAGTCTCCGAGCTAAACCGCGGACGGACGGACAGACGGACAGACGGACGGACATGGCGAAACTATAAGGGTTCCTTGTTTACTACGGAACCCTAACAAATGGATGTTGGAGCCCACGCTGGAATGGAACCACCGGAAAGCAGCATTGGAAAATCCCACATACTATAGGTGGATGGATGACAAAGTGAATCACTGGCAACAGCTGGATGCAAATTGCAAGTGGGCACGAAGTGTTCTATGGCGATCCTTTCAAGGATTCATGACCAGCAGTGGACGTGTTTGAGACCCTAAAAACTCGAAATGCAGATCAACCTCCAAATCCAACTTGGCTGGGCAGCGTTCGGGAAGCTCCGAGATGTCTTCTCGACCAAAATTTTTCAGTGCCTGAAGAATAAGTCTTCGAACAGTGCGTGTTGCCAGTGATGGCTTACGGATCCGAGACATAGTCGCCAACTGTGAGCCTCATTGATCCTGAGCCTTCTAGGCTCAGGATCAATCAGCGAGCGATGGAGAGAGCTATGCTTGGAGTATCCCTGCGAGTTTAAATCAGAAATGAAGAGATCCGCAGGAGAACCAAAGTCACCGACATAGCTCAGCGAGTCGCGAAACTGAAGTGGCAATGGGCGGGGCACATAGTTCGAAGAGCTGATAGTCGTTGGGGTCCCAAGGTGCTGGAGTGGTGACCCCGCACTGGGAAGCGCAGTGTTGGCAGGACCCCCACTAGGTGGACCGCTGGATTCAGGCGGCAGAAGACCGAAGCCTGTGGAGGTCCATGCAGGAGACCTTTGTCCAGCAGTGGACATCTAAAGGTTGATAAAGAAGAAGAAGAAGACTCTAAGAATATCTTTAAATAGGGAAGATAAACACAAAAAGCTTTTTAAGTATAATAAACCTGACTTGCCTCTAAAAATGCGATCTCTTTCAGTAAATGTTACAAAGGAAATACGTTGGGATGTAGCTAAAAATAATTCAAATGCCTTTTTCATCTGTGACAGTATAAATGGGCTTAACTTAGCGCCTGATTATCTGAGTTTCAGTAAAAAAACTGTTTACGTTTTTGTAAATCATTCTTCTATATTAGTCCGTAAGACTGAAAGCGAGAGAGAGTAACTTTATTAACAACTTTGTTGTTTACCGAGAAATGATTTTTCAGCGAACTCTGAACGAAAAAGATCTTAATGTTTTTGTAGTAGAACATCTATCTTCATCAGAACGCTGACCCAAGTAAGATTGACACCCTAAATTGATTAAAACGAATACTATTCCTGTGATTACAGTATTATGAAGGCTAGTCCGTAAATATTTTCAAGCATTCAACCTATATAATAATAATTCTGCTGCCTATATTCGTTTACGAATTGAAGGCGACAGTGTTTTGTATGCTGGTTTGTCCATCAGTCACGTAGTAACGGAGCATAGTTATTTTTTGCATTGGTTTAATCAAAAACCTAGAGAGCGACTCAAGCTTTTTATCCCTGAAAAACAAAGGATTCGTGGGAGATTTTTTAAAACTTACTTTTCACGTAAATGACGTCGCGGGCTCAAAGCTGATCGATTTATATATCATAAGTACTCTGAAGCTGCCTGCCTTTGTCATGCAGTTCTCGTTGCGCATTGCTCCCATCGTTATATTATGACTAGCTTTTGCCCGCGGCTTCGCTCACGTTAAGTTCGATTTTTCAAACCCTTATTTATACCCTCTTAGGGTTTGAATTTTCAAAAATCCTTTCTTAGCGGATGCCAACGTCATAATAGCTGTTGGCGGATTATAGCAAAATAATTCTAACCTTTTCTTACTAATCATGAACTTCCGCAAAGTAACGCCTGCTTCTACCCAATAGCTATTATTATGCCAAACAGCCCGATCCGTCTAATGGTTTAAGCTGTGCGTTGATAGATCAGTCAGTCAGTCAGTCACAGTGACTTGTGGCCAAGCCTTTTGCTGTTATTTGGAGCAACTTATACTTTGCGCGTCGAGTGACTGGCCGTCCAAACGTGCTTAGAAATAACAAGTTCACGGTTTTTGTCGGGTCATCTATCTACGTCGGTGGACAAGAGAACTTGGACAGAAAGATTGACAGCTCTAATTGAACGGAACGAACGGCATTTGGACCTTAAAAGGTTTGTCTCGGGGCTTATTATTTTTAATTGTTAGTAAAGAACAGAGAGGAAATCTTCATTTTTCACCCGAATATTGTAAAGCAAAGGAAATAGTATTTAATGGTCTACGTATCCGTGTATGTATGTGTATGTTCTACTGTAGAGTTGGTCCCGGTACATTGTATGTCGGCTGACAGCTCTTTTGGAGCGATTTTGATAAATTGACGTTCCGCGTTTCATAATATTTGCCATGGAAAAATAAAAAATGAAAGACACAATCCGCTATTTTACACTGCATAGTCACTTACCATCAGGTGAGCTGACTAACTGAATGAATAAATTCTTTATTGTACACCAAGAAAAAGTTAAAGCTGTAACAACCTTTGTATTAGATAACACGATAGCCCTTAACTGCGATCTCACCTGATGGTAAGTGATGATGCAATCTAAAATATTGGATTAATTTAAAAGGGGAAATCGAATAGGTACATGTACGAAAGCTTTGCTCATTCACGTAACTAAAGTCACATAAAATAAATATCACGGAAACTACGTATTTTCAAGACAAACGGCTGAAGGAAAATACCCACTTTCAATTTATCGGGCTTGAAGGTGACACAAGCAATGATGCCGAATGACAGGCATTGCCACAATAATGCCCTTATGTTATAGGAAATATATCTCACGGAATAGGATGTAGAGAATCTGTAACTTTGAGTTTCAATACCTGATGTTTACTAGGGTTAGGGCCTGTGTCTCCACTTACCGATGAAGGTCTGATAGCCTATCCACAAGTTATCTGACGGTAAGCGTTTAAATTTCTGTTTCATAAGTATCTGATAAGGCAATCTGGCAGTTAAACTCAAAGGGCTATCACACAGATATTTTATCTGTTAGATATATATCAGGCACTTCATCAGCAAGTGGCGAAACAGACCATTAGCAATTGCTACAGCAAACAATGGTAGCAATCAATGTTTGATATTTTCAAATATTACTTGAAGCGTTTTCGAGTCGCGAAGAGGATTGTTCGAAAAATGTATGATATAATCTTGATATTACGTTGCAGCTATTGTTTTTAGGAAGGGCGGTATCTAGCAGCTGCGTAGTGACTATCAATCCTATACTATGAAAGGAACATAGATTTTCATTTTATATCTTTATTGGTCTTAAATTGTATTTTGTCTTAATTATTGTCTTTTTGTGTTTAAATCCTAACTCCTTGTTTTAGTGGCACCGAACCGGTAGTAAAAGTCTTTGCTTGTCATAAGAGCCACAGATTGGCATCCATGAAATTAATGATTTTGAATTTTGATTTTTTGGGACGCGGAATACATATAGACCAGGCTAGGCTGTACGAAGGGTTTACTTTGCATACTTGAAGTTATTTCGAGTTGCGAAGAGAATTGTTTGAAAAATGTATGATTTGGGTGGTGTCAAGCTTGTTAACTTGAAAATTTTCGCTACGAATGACGAACTTTGCTTACTTTCTATTCCTAGATTTTCGCCGACAACACAATATGAAAATTAAGACTTGGCAGGCGAAAGAGGTCGTCTGTTTATTAGTTTTACCACGTACTCGCTCGGTCAGACCCATTTCAGTTCAAGACCAGACATTTAGTTTTGCTTGCCTACCTCCTGTCTACGAAGAGTATGATACTCAAGCGAAACGTGAACATAATACCTGATTACACTGTAGACTGAAAAGTCTACAGTTCGATCCCGGCCCTTTGCATTATTGTCGTGCTCACTCCCGACACAAGCTGTCCACCTATTTTGTATGGAAATACGCTATGAAAAGCTGTAACTTTTCATTGAAATAAATTAGAAACTTGAAATTGTCATAGCATTAAGAGACTAGCTATTGGCATTTAATTGTATTCAGTTTACAACTTTAGACATACCTCAATCCGTTTCTGAGAAAAATGGACTTAACACACGGACAGACAGACGGGTAAGGTGATATAATTACTATTCTATCAGGGTTCCGTTTTATAGGAAAAGAAAAAAAAAATTTTTGTCCACTAGCTGATGCCCGTGACTTCATCCGCGTGGATTTAGTTTTTAAAATCCCTCGGGAACTCTTCGATTTTCCGGAATAAAAAGTAGCCTAATTATGTCACTCTCGAGGTCCTCAACTATACTCATGCAAAAAATCACGTCGATACATAGCTCTGTTACGGCGTGATTGAAGGACAAATCAACAAACCAATAAACCAACAAACAAACACACTTTCGCATTTATAATATTAGTATGATGATATGAAGTATGATGATATAGCGTAGTGCAAGTGGTTAGGACTGCGGCCTCCTATTCGGGGGAGATCGCCGGTTCAATCCCGGGCACGCACCTCTGACTTGTCGGAGATATGTGCGTTCAAGCAATTATTAAATTTAACGTGCTTTAACGTTGAGTTTAAACGTTGAAGGAAAACATTGTGATGAAACCTGCACGCTTGATATTATTTTCAATAGTGTGTGAAGTCTGCCAATTTGCATTGGGCTAGTGTGGTCTTATGACCTTTCACTGAGAGGAGGCCTGCGCACAGTAGTGAGGTATATATGGATCTACTTTCCTACTTTAAGTAGGTATTTCTATTTCAGCACCAGAGTTTGGAGACCCAAACTTTTTGGTTTGGAACAGGCTCAATGAATGGAAATAGTTTGGAACCAATTAGTATACTTATCTAATCTCTATTATTACTCTGGTAGTTTTGTTGCAGCGCTTTAATTTATCTCTGGAGCTGGGATATAATAAATTTCACAAATCATTCATGCCAAGAGCAGAAGCAGACCTTACAATAGCCTCAACGGTCGACAAGCTATGAAAAGAACATCGTAGTCACTTGCGAAAACGGATATTATAAGGAGAATTCTATAACGCGGCATACCGGGCATACCCCTGCAACGTGCAGTCGTGATGTTTGTGGAATTTTAATGTGGAGATTTTAATTTTAAAATTTAAATTGTATTTTACCCTTTATGCGGGATATGCGGAATCGTGCAATCATCATCATCGGGGAGCAGATATTTTAGTAAAAGTAGCAAAATTTACAGAAACTTTCAGAACTCGTAACTTTTTGACATACTTTCATGAATATTTCTGGCTGTTTGAACTCCATTACATAGTTTCTTCTACGGTTAAGCTCTATTAAAATTGCATTTATTTTAGGCGATAAAGTAAATTTACTTGATTATGATAATTGTTTTTTTTTAATTTATTTGGTTTACCAACAGCTTATACATTTATATAAAACACTAAAAACCTAAACTAAATAAAACAATACTCAGATAAAATGTAAAAGTAATTACAGGTAAACACCGCATGCGATAAGTTAATAGTGATAAGTTACCTATTTTACAACTTAAAATACTTTAATAATAACATGCAAAAAGGATAGATAAAAAACAAACAAGAAAAGCATTAAAAATTTTAATTGTATTCAGATTTTCTAATGACCATTATGTGCTTTGCAGTTTAAGTTCTTAAACAAGTTCAACAACTGTCTTTCAATGTTCTTTAAATCGAAAGGAATTAATTTTATCCAAAAGATGACGATGACTGTTATTAATTCATTATACATTTTACCTCCACCATTCATTGTTATTATGTAATGCGGTATAATATATAAACCAAGGTATATATAGGTAGGAAAGAGGAGTTCTTAATTGGTTTCATTATAATCTCATCGCTTGTGTGTACATACCATTAACTACGCTCGGAACTACGTCAGAGCAATTTCAATTGCCCAAGTCAATATGAGCCTGGTGAGTTTCGAAATTGCTGCTACAAGTTTCTCTTTAAGTTTGTTTTCAATAAATTGTTTGTATCTACTCAAGATTTCGTTAATGGTTTACACATTGAAACAAACCTCGTTCGTTCATTGTGTAACTTGTTCGGATTCGGACCAAGAGGTCTTTAGTTCACGTCACGGCTTTAACAAGCTTTTAACAAAAAAGTTGATGGCTTTCTTCAAAAATTTTCAATAGCAGCTGTAGCGTCTAGGTGTGGGTTAGCGGAAAATATTATAATTATTCAGGTGCCACGATGTAGGAACGCTCGCTGCTCAGTCGTACATGGATCCTCTTTGATATGTGAGTGTTAGTGTATATGTTATGTAATACATGCATAACTACTGTTGGTTTATTGGTACTGAGCGAATCAGAACAGCAGTCAAAAGTTGGACTGTTGAATTATGGTGTTAAACACATCCCATGGGCCATGCCTATAAGAGCACGTGATGCCGTCGTCGGTCCTACGCCTGAACTTATAGCGTACCGACTATGACTATTGGTAACTATTTTTCTTTTTTGTCAACCAATAAGTGACGTATGTCCAGATGTCCACAGCTGAACATAGGATCCAGCACCTGGTTATTGACATAGGCTTAGACTTATTATTCCGGAAAATCAAAGGCAAAAAATAAATGATAAATAAGCGGAAAGCTTGGGTGGGAATCGATCCATAGACCTATCAGTTTTCAGTCCGCACGATCCACGCGGCTGGATTTGCGGGGATTAATTAGTAATAAATAAATCATTATGCATACACAACTTATTACTTATACTAGCTACTTTGGTCATCATTTTGATACATCAGCTGTTCCTTGTGTCGAAATTCGCAAGCTCATTTCCTGTTCGTAGCAATAAGCTAACATTGGCTCAGGCCCAACGAAGCGCTGCAGTTTGGCTAACTGCAGCTGTGTTCGTGCATGTTTCAGGTTTCTAAATATCAAATACTTTGTTATCATAGGTACTAATCCTGAAACTTCTATAGAATAGAATAGAATAGAATAGAAATAGAATAGAAATGTTTTTTATTCAAATAAACTTTTTTACAAGTGCTTATGAATCGTCGATGAGTGTACCACTGGTTCGGAATGCCGTTCCTGCCGAGAAGAACCAGCAAGAAACTCGGCAGTTGCTCTTTTCAAAATAAGCTTACATTCAATAGAATAGTTATACTTACAGTTAAATTACCACCTACTGTCTCATGAATCGCTGGAACGAATTATGTCCACGCTTTTTTATCATCTAAATAGTCTTCAATTGCATAATATGCCTTTTTCATGAGATTAGTTTTAACTGATTTCTTAAAATTGTGTAAAGGCAAGTCTAAGATCGACTGTGGAATTTTATTATAAAACGTCACGCCCATTCCCACAAATGTCTTTCGGACCCTCTTGAGGCGACATCGAGGAATCACGAGCCTGTTTGGATTTCTAACTTGCCTATCATGTAAATCACCCTTTTTTTTGTAATTCACAATGTTTTGTCTGACAAATATTATATTGTTGTAAATATATTGTGAAGCTACTGTAAGAATGCCTATTTCTTTAAATTTTTTCGAAGGGAATCCCGCGGTTTTAAATTATATATTGCGCGAATTGCCCTCTTCTGCAATACAAAAATTTTTCCAATATCGGCTGCTTTACCCCATAATAAGATTCCGTATGACATAATACTATGGAAATATGCAAAATAAACAATTTTTGCAGTTTCTATGTCAGTATAGATGTTCAGTATAGTCTTGATCAATGCTTCTAAAGCGCAATATTGCATTGATCAGTAATTAAATAAGATTGATGTGTGCGTTAAATAATTGTGTATGTATTCCACCATCGTCATGAGTTCATGACACACATTGTGTCAGTTTTCATATTAATGGAAAATGTGAGCGGCATGACTTCAGGCAACAAAAAGTAACCTATGCCACTCTTCAGATCCTTGACTATACCTGCGCATAAAAACAAGGAGAAAAGTTAAAAGCTGTAATCCGATCACGGAAAATTGGGTGTACCATCCGCCATATTGATTTTGATCATATAAAGTCTATGAGTCTGAAGACTCTCCCATGGATGAACCTCGGAGGGAAAAGGTCCCACCTCTCTACATTAGAGACAAGATTCACTGGCAGCGTTCCTGCCAATGATCAAGGCATCTCATTCGAGAGCGCCCGCTCTACCGTGATCGGGATTAGGGTGGATTGCCCTAGCTCGTCAGACCACCGTCGCCTCACGACAATCTTACGTCAGGAAAACATAGGTTATCACACCTATGCTCTCCCCGACAAACGAGTGCTCCGCGTCATTATGAGCCTATGATATCCGGACTTCCGGATTCATCAAAATCAGCTCAGAAGTGTATTCGCTTCGTCGCGGTGGAACATATTTTGTAAATATACTCCTTCATATACTTATTCATATTTAGCAAGAAAAGGGTAGAATTATTTTGCTATAATCCGCCAACAGAATAATTCTACCCTTTTCTTGCTAATCATGGACTTCCGCAAAGTAACGCCTGCTTCTATCCAATATTTATTCATATTTTGTAAATTAATTTCTTTTGGCCTGCCGTAAAAGATGATTTATTTCTACCCATGCAAAAAATCATTTCAATCCGTTGCTCAGTTGCTACGTGATTGAAGGACTAACCAACCAAAAAACACGTTTTAGCATTTATAATATTAATTAGTCTGTATCTAGGGGGGATCTGCTGCTTTCAGGTGCAAGGTCGCCACTTCAGCAACTTGGGACCCATCGACTATCAGTCCTTCGAATTGATGAACTATGCCGGTAACCTTGAATATCTTATGGATGTCCTCATTTCTGATTTGTTCTTGCAGGGATAATCCGATTAGATGTACTGTTCAGGTTAAGGCACTCATTAATCCTTAGTAAATCAATGGTGATATGTTCTATCACGATGTTGTAGTTTTATTGTGTTCGTGACCTTTGCAATGCTTTATCAAGATTCAAGAAACGCTGGTGCAAGAAAGTCACGAGAGAACACTGTCGCACTGATTGTGCTTGGGTTGCTGGACGCGAGGTTTGAAAAATACCCGTACATTTTGGAAGTCGAAAAACTAACTGCCATTATTTCAACCCCCTTGTAAAAGTAACATGAATGCGAATCTAACTTCAATGTTCTCACAAGGGTTGTTCTCGCATTATACTCCCACGATTTCGAAGATTTACGTATTCACATAAATTTTGCCCTGTTGACATTTCTCTTTCCTTTGATTCCTTTGTAAACGGTTTTCAACACTATTTTCCTTTACACGACTGCGAAACTGTTATTGCCTGCTATCACAAGCAAATTGTGTGTTACAATTTGTACTTGGATTACCTGAATACGTCGTTACGAAAAAAATAGGGGATACCTACTTATAGTTTTTAGGGTTCCGTAGTAAACAAGGAACCCTTATAGTTTCGCCATGTCCGTCCGTCTGTCCAACCGCGGTTTAGCTCAGAGACTATTGGTACTAGAAATCTGTAATTTTACAAGGGTATAAATATCAATCACGCCGACAAAGTGGTGAAATAAAATTTTGAAAAATAATTTTCTTTAGGGTACCTCCCCTACATGTAAAGTGGGGATGAATTTTTTTTCTCGACTATCCCATAGTGTGGGGTGTCGTTGAATAGGTCTTTTAAAAATATTGTGAGTGTGGGAACACCATTTTTCCATTCAGGGATCCGTTTGTGAAATATGATATTTTAAAGTGCTAAATTTTATTAGAGTCAAGTGTCCCCCCCCTCTGCCAGCTAAATGGTTGTATATAGGATACAAAAAAAAATTCACAGCAGTAGTATATATAATGAATTTTAAAGCAAAACTATCACGGCTAAGTAAGGTTCATTTGATAGGGGGTTATATCTGTTTCTTCTAAGTTAGGTATTACACGTAGTGTAAGTTGCATATGTTGTAGTATTATAGTATTTAAACCCCATGGAACTCAAAATGTATTCAATATTCATAAATAAAATAAAAGCACTATCCTAGGTCAAATTCATATTTGAGACTTTCAACTACGGAACCCTACACTGCGCGTGGCCCGACACGCACTTGGCCGGTTTTTAAAACTTGGTATGGCTAAAATATGCCTGATGTTATAATGTTCATCATTATATAAATCATCATCATATTATGTTGATCATTGTCATTATCATCATCATGTTCTCAACCCACCCATCACTAGCCATGCAACTGGACATGCTCCTTCTCTCAAAATGAGAAGGGTTATAATTTTTTTGATCATTAATTCACTAGGTATGATAAGTACCTACTTTTCAAAACAATATCACCTGTTGATATCAAATGTGCCCGAGCTAATCTATAAAATGGTCAAAATTGCAAGGGGACTACCATAATAAGTAATTTTATGATTTTAAGAAGAGACATACCTAAGCAATAAACCATTTTTGACGCAAATAGCTTCCGTCCAAGAGACGAACGAAGTTGGTTTTTCCTTCAATTACGCAGCGATGGAGCAACAAATAGACGTGAATTTTTTGCATGGGTAAGGTTGAGGATATAGGCTTAATTTTATGCCAGAAAAACAAAGGGTTTCCGTAGGATTATAAAAACATAAGACTATGCGGACAATGTCGTGGGCAAAAGGTAATAAATAGTGTTATTTATTACCTCGAATGACTTTCGGGTGATCCTGTCGTAAGAAGTTTTGTAGCATCATTTCGCATTCGTTCATCCTGAATAATTGATCTGACTACGGCGACACTTTAAGCCTGCGCACTCAAACCACTGCTGCTTGGGATTTATCATAGTGACATCTGGAATACCTACTAACTTAATCTCAAAAGTTAATATTTTGGAAACTGTTCTAAAATGTTCATTGAATCTAAAATCCGCTTTATTTTTTAGTATGCAGAGAATGCAAAGTATTAAGCAGTATAACCAGAGCACCTAACTTTTTTTTTCATTCTCAGATAATATTTCTTGATTATCCCAAATATGCACGTAGGAGATACTTTTTTAATAATATTCCTAAGTGGGTGAAAAAGATTTGGTATTTAGGTATATGAAGAAACATTTTTCAAATACACACGCTTGATATTGCAGGCATCAACTAGTAAGATCAAAAATAATATAGCCGAGTCAATGTGTGCAAGGATGGTATATAATATAATTTTATGTGTGCCTGTTTATTAGTAACTTCTTGAAATGTCAAGTAGGTACTTAACCGATATAAAGTTATTTTATATCCCAAGAAACTTAAGGATTCCTGTAATAGGTATGTTGAAAAACTTTAATCCATGCGTCCGAGTCATGAATAAAATGCCAAGATATGATGTATTTAGTTTTTTATTTGTATCTTTTGGTGTGGAAACTCGGAGGTCATAAAAGCGAGGATCCTAGATCGTTTTTATGGATCTGTCATACCCATCTCATAGAGTCCACAGGCAACCGGAACCTTGGCCAGCATATTGAATAACATAGACCATTCAGCGGGGTAAGGCAGCCAAGCCTCTGATACGTTGCTATGGTTTGGAAGATTTTTAATTTTATTGAAAAGACGACATTTATTTGTATTGTGTTACTATGAAAAATTTAATAGGTAGTTTTTTCAATTTATTATTTTGATGATTAAATAATACTACTTAATATAACAATTTTGTTGGATCCTTGGATTATTGGATATATGGATGTCTATCCCTAAATTAAATAAGCTATCCCTAAATTAGATAATATATTATAACCTGTATTTGAAGCAGTGATAGCCTGGTGCAAGTGGTTAGGACTGTGGTCTCCTATTCGGGGCGTCGCAGGTTCGATCCCGGGTACGCACCTCTGACTTTTCGGAGTCAAGTGCGTTTCAGCAATTAAATATCACTTGCTTCAACGGTGAAGGAAAACATCGTGAGGAAACCTGCACACATGAGAGTTCTTCATAACGTTCTTGACGGTGTGTGAAGTCTGCCAATTCGCATTGGGCCAGCGTGGTGGACTATGGCCTATAACCCTTCTCTGAGAGGAGACCTGCGCTCAGTAGTGAGCCGTTGATGGGTTGCTAATGATGATGATGATGAACCTGTATTTAACGCAACAGTGATCGCATATTTATATTATATTTATAAATATCAAAATATCTAAAATGTTAGAATTTGCTTGTATAGGTATACGTTATTTTCTTCACTTAGAAAATATTTAATGATTAGGAAGTAATGTCATGATTTTTATCGTTCCTCGTTGGAAATTTTAGCATACAAGCGCAAGACGCTACAAGCATTTTGCAGGTACATTGATTTCTAACTAATCAGCATCAAAAAATTTGATACGAATGTTTTGTGTAAAGAGAGCAGTTAATAATAAAAACCGGCCAAGTGCGTGCCGGGCCACGCGCAGTGTAGGGTTCCGTAGTTGAAAGTCTCAAATATTATTGCTGACCTAGGATAATGCTTTTGTTTTATTTATGAATATTGAATAAATTTTGAGTTCCATGGTTTAAATACTATAATATTCTACAAAATATGCAACTTACACTACTTACAAGTTAGGTATTACAAACTTAGAAAAAACAGATATAACTTCTTAACTAATGAACCCTACTTAGCCGTGATAGTTTTCCTTTAAAATTTCTTATATATACTACTGCTGTGAATTTTTTCTTGTATACTATATACAACCATTTAGCTGGCAGAGGGGGGGGGGGGGGACACTTGACTCTAATAAAATTTAGCACTTTAAAATATCATATTTCACAAACGGATCCCTGAATTGAAAAATCGGCCAAGTGCGAGTCGGGCCTCGCTCTTTTAGGGTTCCGTTAAAAAAATTTACATAAAAATATTTCCATGTACCCATGGAAATATTTTATTTAATTTTTTTAATTTAATTCAATTTTTATTATTTGTTGTTGTAGCGGCAATAGAAATACACAATCTGTGAAAATTTCAACTGTCTACCTATTACAGTTACCGAGATACAGCCCGCTGACAGACGGACGGACGGACGGACGGATGGACGGACGGACGGACGGACAGCGTAGGCTTAGTAATAGGGTCCCGTTGGTACCCTTTGGGCACGGAACCCTAAAAATGATGTTCCCACACCCACAATATTTTTAAAAGACCTATTCAACGACACCCCACACTATGGGATAGACGAGAAAAAAAAATTCATCCCCACTTTACATGTAGGGGAGGTACCCTAAAAAAATTATTTTTCATAATTTTATTTCACGACTTTGTCGGCGTGATTGATATATTTATACCCTTGTCAAATTACAGATTTCTAGTACCAATAGTCTCTGAGCTAAACCGCGGACAGACAGACAGACGGACGGACATGGCGAAACTATAAGGGTTCCTTGTTTACTACGGAACCCTAAAAACCGGCCAAGTGCGTGTCGGGCCACGCGCAGTGTAGGGTTCCGTAGTTGAAAGTCTCAAATATTATTGCTGACCTAGGATAGTGCTTTTATTTTATTTATGAATATTGAATACATTTTGAGTTCCATGGTTTAAATACTATAAAAAAAAGCATAGAAATACTATAGAAAAAAGCATATTATACAATTGAAGACTATATAAATGATAAAAAAGCGTGGATATAATTCGTTCCAGCGATTCATGAGACAGTAGGTAATGATTAACCTGTAAATTCTCTTTTTCCTCATTGTGGAAACACTGTATGTATGCATAGCATAATATCTACTATATTGTAAACTTGTTTGAAAAGAGCAACTGCCGAGTTTCTTGCTGGTTCTTCTCGGCAGGAACGGCATTCCGAACCAGTGGTAGACTCATCGACGATTCAAAAGCACTTGTAAAAAAGTTTATTTGAATAAAAAACATTTCTATTCTATTCTATTTATAATATACTACAAAATATGCAACTTACAATACGTGTAATACATAACTTAGAAAAAACAGATATAATTCCTTGACTAATGAACCCTACTTAGCCGTGATAGTTTTCCTTTAAAATTCATTATATATACTACTGCTGTGAATTTTTTCTTGTATCCTATATACAACCATTTAGCTGGCAGAGGGGGGGACACTTGACTCTAATAAAATTTAGCACTTTAAAATATCATATTTCACAAACGGATCCCTGAATTGAAAAATGGTGTTCCCACACCTACAATATTTTTGAAGGACCTATTCAATGATGCCCCTTACTATGGGATAGTCAAGAAAAAAAAAATTATCCCCACTTTATATGTACCCTAAAAAAAATATTTTTCAAAATTTTATTTCACCACTTTGTCGGTGTGATTGATATTTATACCCTTGTCAAATTACAGATTTCTAGTACCAATAGTCTCTGAGCTAAACCGCGGACAGACAGACAGACAGACGGACAGACATGGCGAAACTATAAGGGTTCCTTGATTACTACGGAACCCTAAAAACAGATAGGTTATATGTGATCTGTTTTTTTAAGAGCTTTATGCACTTAAATTATAGCTTATTTTTGTAAGATATTTTACCAGAAATTAAAATTAAAATAACGTAACAAATTCATTATCATTTTTGCTTTAGAAAATAAAAAGTCAAATGTCTATTTTACCTACTTCTTTTATTTCAACAACAACAAAGGGAAAATCTCTTAACCCCAACTCGTTAATTCTGATGTTTATACTCGTAACAATATAATCCTTATCTTTGAAGTCTTCCCTTCATGAAATCCCTTTTCATACAAAGTGGGCATTAATAAAATAATACCCAACACTTATTTTACAGATAAGGTTTACTCTCTTATAAAAATTATGAATGCAAATTTCTTGAACCCTTTTATCAGGAGGAAGTATTGTTTGTAATAGAAGTATCAGCTCGGTCGGACCCAAATTTTTTACCTTTTTTCACAAATTTATAAGCCGACTTTCCCACGCCGCGTTAGTGTAACTTTTATTGCTTTGCGTAAAAAGTTTTGGTATAACTTATGTACGAAAGAGTTATGCGGTGTCTGACGTAAAATAAAGTATCTTATGATAGACTTACGATGGGTGAGGTTGCCTAAATCTTTAATAATATTATATTAACCAGATGATGCCCGCGACTGCGTCCGCGTGGATTAAGGTTTTTTAATTCCCGCGGGAACTCTGTAATTTTCCGGCATAAAAAGTAGCCTATGTGTTAATCCTGGGTATGAGCTATCTTCCGTAAATTTCAGCCAAATCGGTTCATTCGTTGTCGCGTTAAAGAGTAACAAACATCCATCCAAAAATCCATACATCCTTACAAACTTTCGCATTTATAATATTAGTAGGATATTTTAAGCCAGATAGCCTTATGCTTGATTAAAATAACTATGTAGTTATGCCTGACGGAAAGAAAAGATGCGATCTACCTTAGAATATGCTTGCCTGGAAGATACATTTCCACTTTTGCCTGGAAGGTAGATATTATGCTCTAGTTGCAAGTATATATATATTTAAATACGAAAGTGCATTTGTTTGTTGGTTTGTCCTTCCATTACGTAGCAATGAAGCAAAGGATTAATTTGATTTTTTTGCTTGTGTACAGATCTGCAGAGATCTGGTGGGTCCCCAAGAGATTTATAAACCTCAAATACTTTTGATGGAAACGACTTAAGTAAACATAAATGGAACGTGTACTAGCACTATCGCAATGGTCCTAATTTTAGTACGATTTCGTGCGGAATCCAATTTGGGATAATATGGACAACCTTTTCCGCTATGCCTTTTGCAGCTTAAAAGCCCATTACCGCGATTTTATTATCACTTATTCTGAAATATCCGATATATATTTTTCGTAGATCGCGTTCACTTATCGAGTAGGTACTTTTAGTTAAATCTGTAGGTATATATAAATAATTCTTTTCAATAAACCGACTTCAAACGCCACTACAAAGTACAAAAATTATTTCAGCTTGTATACGTTTGTCTTATGATGACACAATATGAGATACTCGTTTGTTGAAGTCGGGAGACCATCGTGAATCGGTTTCATTGTTTCTATTTAGGCCCGCCCGACTTCAACAACTTACAATATCTTACAATATCAATTCAAAATTAAAAAGTAATCAAAATTTCCTAAATCCCCATAGTTTAGGTGGGTAGTATCCCTCCAGCATCAGGCAGTTGAAGTCAAATTGAAGGCGGGGCTTGAGGAGTTGAGGGTAAACATTTTTATGTGACCATTCCGCAAGTATCTTACACTATATTAAAAAAAAAACTACGCCAATCGGTCCAGTAATCCCGCAGAAATCGGTGGGCATACAAAAAAAAAAGATATCGGCTAAGAACCTCCTCCTTTTTTGGAAGTTGGTTAAAAATTCAGTTCTGTCTGACTGACATATCAACGCATAGCCTGAACATGTAAGGCTTTACCTTATATTTATGAGTCTATGTTTTATAACTTTCGATTAAAAACAAAGAAGTACGTGTTTCATAGATTTTGAAAAATCAGCCCCAAACGGGGGCTGAATTTACATGTGCTTGAATGTTTATAAGAAATTCCGTTATTTTTCAAATAATATCCATAAAACTTGGTATTTGGGCTTTTGATTGAAAATGAAGAAATACGTGTTTCACAGTTTTTGAAAATTTTGTATGATAATCATGAAAGTTTGTACGATAGTCCTTCATTTTCCAAGTTATTACCCTACTGCGCGACGCGAACGCCATGGAGAGTGTGTTTATCAGCCTATGTAAAATCAAATAGTGAAAATTTTGTATTATAGTCATGAAAGTTTGTATGATAGTCCTTCATTTTCCAAGTTATTACCCTACTGCGCGACGCGAACGCCATGGAGAGTGTGTCAGCCTATGTAAAATCAAAGAGTGAAAATTTTGTATGATAGTCATGAAAGTTTGTATGATAGTCCTTCATTTTCCAAGTTATTACCCTACTGCGCGACGCGAACGCCATGGAGAGTGGGTTTATCAACCTATGTAAAATCAAAGAGTGAAAATTTTGTATGATAGTCATGAAAATTTGTATGATAGTCCTTCATTTTCCAAGTTATTACCCTACTGCGCGACGCGAACGCCATGGAGAGTGGGTTTATCAACCTATGTAAAATCAAAGAGTGAAAATTTTGTATGATAGTCATGAAAATTTGTATGATAGTCCTTCATTTTCCAAGTTATTACCCTGCTGCGCGACGCGACGCCATAGAGAGTATGTGTTTATCAGCCTATGTAAAATCAAAGAGAGTCTATCGAAAAGAGAGTATGGAGAATCTATGGAAAATCAAAGAGTTCCCACGGAATTACAAACACTAAATCTATGCGGATGAAGTCGCGGGCCTCAGCTAGTTAATAATAAAATAAGGATTCAGTGACAATACCGGTCTTTTGCAATTAAGACTGTCGGCGACCAGAATTAAGATTATTTCTTGTAGCCTCGTTCTTTTTTAAAGTCGGTTGAAAATTCGGAACAAAGAATTATTGCTTATTTTTAGTTAGTATAAGTTCATTGAAGTGCATTGAAATTTATGGATGCGTCAAGTGCGGTGACTGGAATAAAAAGTCTCACTGTGTGATCGGAAACACTTATGAGGGTCTCACGCACAGATTTTTTTGGCGCCGAGTCTCAACTGCTAATGTAATAAATTTAAATGTGTCCTTAGCAGTTTTTAACTTTTGTTAAAGTAATAAGTTGTTTTTAAAATTATGAGGTGTTAGAAATACGTTAAAATAAAGACTTACAAAGGGCTTATTCACTGGCGATCGTGAGAATATTAGAGTACTCCCACGAGAGTTTTGTTTAAATACTGAAGGAAAGAACGATCGCCAGTCAGTCAACCCAGAGCACTGCAATTGGAAACTATACTTTTATTTCCAAAAGTACCTCTCTTCTGCCATACCAAATTAGTCTACCTGTCGCGGTAGAGGTGCACGACAGGGGTGCACGGGACGGGACGCCTACCAGTGCAAAACAGCGAGCCTTACTCTGCCCCGCTAACTCCGCGTCCCGTCAACTTTTGCGGGACAAGTTCCCGGGCGTCGTCGTGTATACGACGCTTAACACCGACGCGCCGCAACAGATGGTCCTTCGAGCCGGATCCCTGAAGACGAATTCCTGGAACTGCAAATTGAAGACTTCAAAAGGCTGAAGCTACGAATCGGGACCTACAGACATGCCTCTCACCAGGTCCCAGAAGGTTAAAGATGTGCCCCTAAGTGCAAGCTCAACTGCATCACAGTATGCTGAAGAGACGAGTGAGCGCACCAGATCAGAGGGGTCCACATCAGTTATGACTTCGGAAGCCACGGCATCGAATATTTCTTCGAAAGCTTCAATCGCGGAATCATCAGGAATCACCGTGACAGAATCTACTAAAGCTACGAAGATGAGATCTACAGAAAACAGTGCTAGACTCAAACAACTGCAGACGACTGAAGGGGAGAACCAGAACAGCTCCCTGATGATAGAAAAACCAGGTGGTTCAACCCGTGCATCGGTCAAGTCAGTTCGAACGAGGAGTTCTGCTGCCAGATTACGCAACTTGGAAGCAAGGGAACAGCTGGCGCGTTTAGAATTGGAGCGCATTGAAGCAGCAGCTAATCTGGCACGAATCAGACTCGAGAAACAAACAATTGAAGATTCAGCTTCAGAAGACGATCTGGATGAAGAACTAGATGACAGAGCATCGCGTGTTCAGAACTGGATCCAGACGTCTACTTTGGAAGATATAAAAGATATCAAGCCAGAGAAAGATTTTCAAGAAAACCAAGGGATCGTGAAGACAGAACAGCCCCTGATGTCTACGATCCAGACCCTGGCAGGTGCTATACGACAAGCATTTGATAGCCACACGACAGCAGTTGTGCAACCACCACAGCCATTGAACAATCAAGCAAATCAAGATCTACCTTATTATGATGGGTCCAGCTCCGAATGGGTAGCTTTTAGGGTTGTCTACGATGACACATCGAAATCTTTCACACCGACGCAGAACATGGCAAGACTACGAAAAGCCATAAAAGGAGCGGCGAGACATACCTTCAAGAGCCTTCTTTACTCAGATGCCACTCCAGATCAAGTCATGAAAGCTCTTCAGCGTCGATATGGAAGACCAGATTCACTCGTAATGGAAGAACTAGACAGAATAAAAGCCCTTCCTAAGATTTCATCAACCCCGAAAGACATTTGCGCATTTGCTAGCGATGTACACAACTGTATCTCAGCCATCCAAGGACTTCAGAAACCTCAATACCTGTGTTCACCAGTAATGGTGAGAGAAATTGTTGACAAGTTACCAATATACCTGAAGTTTCGCTGGTATGAATACGCAGATGCCCACGAAGATAAAGAACCAGCAGATCTTGTCTTGATGTCACAATTCCTGAACAAGCAAGCAGACACGTGTGGAGCTTATGCACCTTCAGAAAAGAAGAAACAGCAACGTGGACGTGAAGCAACTCACACCACCAGAGAAGAAGAAGATGATGAACCTCAGCCAACAAAGAAAGAGGTCATAAAAGAAAAGAAATGGACTTGCATAAGCTGTCAAGGCGATCACTACTTGACAGAGTGCCAACGCTTCTTGAAGATGCCCGTTGAAGAGAGATGGGCACTAGCAGTCAAGCAACGCATCTGCTTCAAGTGCTTAATGGGAAGGCACAGAAAAGAAAAGTGCAGAAAACCAGCTTGCAAGTCTTGCAAGCTATGGCATCATTTCCTGCTTCACTCTGAGAAGAGAAGCTCAGAACAGAAGAGTGAAGCTACAAATGCAGCACATGAATTCGAGAGGGAAAATGCTGAACAGGCAATGACAGCAAGTATAGCGTTACCGGTCCACACAATGAGAACAACCAGAGCTTACCTAAAGATAATTCCGGTAGAAGTGTTTGGACCAAAAGGATCCCAGAAGATACTAGCACTTTTGGATGAAGGATCAACGGTCTCTCTCCTTGATTCACGAATCGCTAAGAATATTGGAGCGAAAGGAATAGAAGAAGAATTAGTGCTAGAAACAGTCGGCGGAAAATTAATACGCAAGAGGGACTCTGAAAGGCTCAATTTAATAATACGAGGAGTCCACCAAGAAGAAAAGAAAAATATTGATCGTGTTCGAACCATCGATGAATTGAATCTCGCTCCACAGTTCCTCGATAAAGAAAAAATAAAAGAATATCCACACCTTAAAGGAATGACGAGCATCCTGTATTATGAGTTCGAGCCACCTCGATTACTCATAGGACAAGACAACTGGGAGCTGATTGTATCTCAAGAAATAAAAAGGGGAAAACCTGGACAACCAGTTGCCTCGCTGACGGAACTCGGCTGGGTTCTTCACGGTTTCGACAACAGAAGTTTAAAACCAGTACACTTCTTGAACAAGTGTTTGCACGTGAACATGATCGAAGACGAAATGCACAATACTATAAAAGAACACTTTGCTATAGAATCCTTGGGAGTGCAGCCACGAAGACCAACTACGGACTCTGACGGAAGAGCTCTCGCCGTATTAGAGAAAACCTGTCGAAGGCGAGAAGATGGACGCTTTGAAGTTGGATTGCTGTGGAAAAATGAAATTGATCAAATGCCAGAAAGCTACAAATTAGCAGAAAAAAGATTGCTCAGTATAGAAAAGAAAATGGCTAAAGATCCTCATTTAAAAGGAGAATATATCAAGCAAATCCAACACCTCCTTGATCAAAACTACGCAGAAGAAGCACCAGACAAACAAGACTCTAAAAGAAAATGGTACTTACCTCATTTCTCTGTCGTACATCCAGTAAAGAAGAAAGTCAGAATTGTCTTCGATGCAGCAGCTAAGTCTCAAGGAAAAAGTCTAAATGATGCTCTTCTGCCGGGACCAGATCTTCTTCAATCTCTTTTCGGGGTTTTAACGAGATTCCGCCAAGGCCCGATGGCAGTGGCAGCTGATATAAAAGAAATGTTCCTGCAGATAAAGATACAACCTGAAGACAGGGACAGTTTAAGATTCTTGTGGAGAGAAGGTCGTCGAGATACTCCGATTAAAGAGTACAGAATGAGCACTGTTATATTTGGTGCGACCTCTTCACCGAGCACAGCGATCTTCGTGAAGAACAGAAATGCTGAAGACTTTAAGAATCAATTTCCAGAAGCAGCGAAGGCCATAGAACGCAATCATTACATGGATGATTATCTTCACAGCTTTCACTCTGAAGAAACACTTGTGAAAGTCACCAAAGAAATAGATCTCATCCATAGAAAGGCAGGATTCGAATTGAGAGGATGGGCCTCGAATCAATCAAACATTCTTCAGCAAATCACAAAGGAATGCGCTGAGAAAATTGAAATAGAGCTTGGAGAAAATGAAGAGAAAACTCTGGGCTTGCGATGGTTCACAAAAGAAGACAGCATCGGGTTTCGTATTACGGAACACGCCACAAGAAGTGCTGCTGGAGAAAAGAGTCCCCACGAAGAGAGAAGTCACCAGCGCAGTCATGAGTACCTTTGACCCGTTAGGACTGGCAGCGCCAGTACTAATACAAGGAAAAAAGCTTCTGCAAAACATATGGAGAAGTGGAGTTGGTTGGGACGAGCAAATAGAAGAACAAGATCACGAAACATGGAAGTCATATATAAAGAACTTGGACCTTTTGAAGAACCTTCGTGTTCCGAGGTGTATTGCTCCACATAGAACCGAGGGGGAGCTTCACATCTTCAGTGATGCAAGTGAAACAGCGTATGCGGCAGCTGCATACTGGCGAACGAAGAACGAAGATGGCTCTTTTCAAGTCAACCTCATAGCTGGCAAAGCAAGAGTAACACCACTGAAACCAGTTTCCATACCACGTCTAGAGCTGCAAGCTGCGCTGCTGGGAAGCCGATTAGCTCAATCACTTACACAAGAGCTAGACCTGACGATTAAGAAAAAGGTGTACTGGACAGACTCTAGTGTTGTCCTGTCATGGATTAAGTCAGATCCCAGAACTTTTAAGACATTTGTGGCACATAGGCTGGCAGAGATTGAAGATGTAACACAACCACACGAATGGAGATGGGTCTCTACTTCAGATAATCCAGCAGATGATGGCACTCGCAATGTTCCTGACGGCTTTGCAAAGAACCACAGGTGGTTTACTGGTCCTGATTTTTTGAAAAAAGAAGAGAAATTCTGGCCTGAAAAAAGAACTTTCAAAAACGAAAAAACTGGAGAGGAAAAGGAGAAGAACATTACAGCGAGCGTCAACGATATCAACAACTTTGCGACTCCAGATCCTGAAAGGTTCTCGAGCTGGACACGTCTATATAGAACCATGGCAAGGGTATTGCAGTTTATTGCACTCTGTAAGAAAGAACAGGTCAATATTTCTAGGCATCTTGAAAAGAAAGATCCCAGCTGGAAAAGAACTAAGAGCTCTGAAATAAGAAATACTCAATATGAACATCTGCGCAAAGTAAAAACATCCAAGAGGCACTTTATTCCTATCGATCAAGAACTGTTAAATCGAGCGGAAGTATTACTTCTAAAGAGAAGCCAAGTTGAAAGTTTTAAAGAAGATATAAGCCACATTAAATGTGCACGGAGGCTACCGAACAGCAGTAAGTTAAAGAAACTTGACGTAGAAATCAGTAACGGCCTCTTGCGCCTGAAAGGTAGAATCAACGCAGTTCACGGAGTGGCAGAGGACTTCAAAAAACCTATCGTGTTGGACAGCAAGAATAAAATTACGAAGTTGATAATAGAAAATTATCATAAACGGTTCAATCATGGTAATCACGCCACTGTCATGAATGAACTACGTCAACGGTTTTTGATACTGGGACTAAGATCAGCAGTTCGCTCTATGTTACACACCTATCAGTGGTGTAAAACATATCGATCAAAGCCTCAAGAGTTACCAATAGGAGATTTGCCAGCAGAAAGACTTCAACATGGTGCGCCGCCATTCACCTGCACTGCAGTGGATTATTTTGGTCCCATGATTGTTACAGTGGGGCGACGACATGAGAAAAGATGGGGAGCACTCTTTACGTGTTTAACAACAAGAGCAGTGCATATTGAGTTGGTTCCATCCTTAACCACCAGCTCGATGATCATGGCGTTAAGAAGATTTGCCTCTCGCAGAGGAATGCCGAAGATCGTGTACAGCGATAGTGGTACGAATTTTGTCAGGGCAAACAAAGAACTAAAACAAGCCATTGAAGAAATGACAAAAGAAAATCTAGCCACAGAAGCAGAAAAACTAGGCGTGCAATGGAAGTTCATTCCGCCAGGTGCACCGAACATGGGAGGTGCTTGGGAAAGGCTGGTGCAATCCATCAAGACTGCGCTAAGAGCCACTCTGAAAGAGAAAACACCCCGAGAAGAAACACTACATACTCTCCTTCTCGAGGCAGAACATATAGTTAACTCCCGTCCAATAACGAATGCAGCTGATAACCCTGAAGAAGAAGCGTTAACTCCAAATCACTTTTTGATTGGTAGATCAAACGGTGCAGCAAGAATTGGAGTCTTCACAGATAAGAATCTGGTAGGACGGGAGACATGGAAGACAGCACAGCAGCTATCTGAGCACTTCTGGAAACTATGGCTTCGGGAATACTTGCCTACCTTACTACCTCGAAAAATAGATGGACGACCCGAATCAACAAATCTGAAAGTGGGGGACGTCGTTCTCATCGTAGATTCATCTCTTCCACGATGCACATGGCCAAGAGGAAAAATACACAAAATCTATCCAGGCCCTGATGGCAGAACAAGAGTTGCCGACGTCGAAACAAGAGGAGGAGTGCTACGACGACCCAGTTCTAGAATAGTAGTGCTAGTACCATCGCCGTGTCTGAAGATTGATGCTACGCACAAGGGGGAGATTGTCGGCGACCAGAATTAAGATTATTTCTTGTAGCCTCGTTCTTTTTTAAAGTCGGTTGAAACTTTTGTTAAAGTAATAAGTTGTTTTTAAAATTATGAGGTGTTAGAAATACGTTAAAATAAAGACTTACAAAGGGCTTATTCACTGGCGATCGTGAGAATATTAGAGTACTCCCACGAGAGTTTTGTTTAAATACTGAAGGAAAGAACGATCGCCAGTCAGTCAACCCAGAGCACTGCAATTGGAAACTATACTTTTATTTCCAAAAGTACCTCTCTTCTGCCATACCAAATTAGTCTACCTGTCGCGGTAGAGGTGCACGACAGGGGTGCACGGGACGGGACGCCTACCAGTGCAAAACAGCGGGCCTTACTCTGCCCCGCTAACTCCGCGTCCCGTCAACTTTTGCGGGACAAGTTCCCGGGCGTCGTCGTGTATACGACGCTTAACACCGACGCGCCGCAACAAAGACGTACACATTATCACGTCGGAAATCAACAAGTCCCTATCCTATCGGCACGAATACTTGAGCGAGTGTCCTCGTAATTCGGGATATAGCCCAAAATTTTATTACATACTCGTGCCGACACGTACTCCCATATTGCAGGGTGAATAGCGCCAATAATACTCCAAAAGATTCAATTAGATATCTGGCGAGACCTTTCTTATTTATTTATGGGATCTTAATAATATAGCCGTGTCTCTTTCAAGTTCAGATATAAAAAAAAATATATTCTTTCACCTCGTCTGTCTATCTGTCTGTTCGCGATAAACTCAAAAACTACTGAACGGGTTTTCATGCAGTTTGCACCAGTAGATTGGGTGATTCATGAGAAAGGTTTTAGTGTGGGTATAATTTGTGAATATTTTGTGTAAATGGTAGAAATATGACGATAATTGTTGAAAATATCGGAAAAGGTTAAGCTGCCTGGGAGCTTTCATCGAAAACGCTGCCTTAATCCCTTTGAGGTATAACAATACAATGTATTTTGGTGGTATGGTGGGATAGGTCTATACAAAAAAGTTTGCGATGGGATATGATTAGGATTATTATTTTTAAGGATAGTTAAATACTCTACCCATTTTATTTTCGAAAAAAATGGTCATGCGGTTATTGGAAATATTATATTTACACGGATACAGTATTAATCGTTATCAACTTAAAGCTTAAGCATTTAATGAACATTATGATAATCCGTTACACCATATAATTTAAATGAATAACTTAGGAGTTATCGCAAAATAAAAACGAACGCGTGCGAAATTTTGTTTTCACGACTTTAGGATTTCATCGATTTAGGGATTTTTAGGGAACAGTTATTAGATTTACAGAGTTTTGGATTTCTTATAAATAAGAAAACATAAGTGGACCTTTCATTAAAAGTTGTTTTGGAATAGGTATTATTTTTGAAATAAGTAAAATATATTATAAAGTCCATAACATTTAAAAGAGGAAAATTCGTAGCTGTATCCAACTCATTTTGCAGTCGCATTGTTCAGTCACGAAACATTTCTTAGGAAATTAGGTTTGACTGGTCTAATTTTGTGGTTCGTTCTTAATTGCTACAGTGCCTAATTATTTTTGGTCAATGAAGTGCCTCAAAGATTTAACTTGATGAATGAAAATTACTTAAGAAAGTCATTCACATTCCATTGTATATAATTATATTAACTATTAAGTTCTCAATTAAAAGCACACTAGAAACTACTTCATCATCAGCAACCCATCAACGGCTCACTACTGAGTGCAGGTCTCATCTCAGAGAGGGGCTATAGGCCATAGTCCACCACGCTTGCCCAATGCGAATTGGCAGACTTCACACACCTTTGACAACATTATGAAGAACTCTCAGGTGTGCAGGTTTCCTCACGATGTTTTCTTTCACCGTTGAAGCTTGTGATATTTAATTTCTTAAACGCACTTAACTTAGAAAAGCCAGAGCTGCGTGCCCGGGATCGAACCTGCGACCCCCTGAATAGGAGACCGCAGTCCTAACCACCAGTCTATCACTGCTTACTACAACTACTTACAAAGAAGTAAAAGTAGAAGAGTAGGCTGGAGGTTTGACTTCATGGACCATATTCTGGGAATGGCATTTTCTCAGTCTTTGCTATAGTAGTTTTGTACTAAATATACCGAGCGATTTCACTTTCCATTACCAGTTTTCTAAATCTCGACCGTTATCAACATAACTGCGATGTTAACACCCCTTACAGCCTATAAACCCGTAGTATGAGAAGAATTCTGGATAATACGACGCTTACGCTTGGAATTTTGTATCATTTATCCGCCGTCGCTATTTTATTGTAGGTTTAATTTAAGGAATAACGCACTTTGCAAGGTAATTCAGTAAGAAATCGCGATCGAGGTGAATATAAATAAAACATTAAGTATGTCACGTCTAGCGATTTGATTCAGTTTGACCTTTCTATCTTATCTCTTTTTGAGTATTTTTTGATTCCAATCGAGATTTTTGTGGAAAATAATAAAACTGTAAGCAGTTGCAGCACCTGATGCTCACGACTTTTTGTGCGTGGATTTAGCTTTCCCGAATATCCCGTTGGAGCTCTTTGATTTTTCTGGATTAAATGTAGCCTATGTCACTCTCCAGGTCCTCAACTATACCCACGCAAAAATCACGTCGATCCGTAGCTCTGTTGCGGCGTGATTGAAGTACAAAACCAACAAACCAGCAAACAAAAATACTTTCGCATTTATAACATTAGTAAGGAAGTAAGGAAGTAAGATCATCATAGGTACTTTGTTTCCTTCAGCAAAAATAAACATATAAATGGTTCAGAAAAACGTGAAAAATTCAAACAAACGCAGAAATTCAACGCGCAAAAATTCGTCGGTCAGTGAGATTTTACAATTACTTAATAAAAATTTAAACAACTGAAGCTCTCCAACGCGTGGATGTCACATTTGGCTTAGTGCCCGCGTATAGTCCAAAGTTCGAAGCCTGGCACTCAAGTCTGGAAATTAAAAAAAAAGGGATCCCACCGGGACCTTATTGAACCGAAAGGTGGCGGTTCTATCGTTTCCACCAACAAAAGCATTCCCAAAGAGGGTTGACGTCAGGCAGGCGGCCAGTCGTAAAATGTCATGCCGAACCACTTTCAACATGGCTTACAAGTCATGTTGTGCCGACCCCACATAGCGTGGGACAAGGACAAGGAGACGATGATGATGAAATAACTGATAAGTATCCAGAAACGCCATCCAAAACCATCCAAAAACTATCTAAAAAAGGTTAAGCCTAAACTGTTGATTTAGCAACTTTAACTGCAGCAGCTGGGGCGCAGTGAAACATAAAGAAAACATTGATTTTAAGACTTAAATTCAGACTACTCTTTTAGTTGGCGACATTTTTCACCAAAAGCCACCCATAAATAACGATAAGTCGACTTTGGCTCCCGGCTTCAGGCAACTTTGCGAATTTATTTCCGTCGCTTTAATTATTTCGTTTCACATTATGGTCTGGGTGGAACGGAAAAATCACCACTGAATATGACTTAGTCTCTACTGGAGTTGTGATAGCATCGAGGAACTTTATACATTTTTAGTTTTTTTAGGGTTCCGTAGTAAACAAGGAACCTTTATAGTTTCGCCATGTCCGTCCGTCTGTCCGTTCGCGGTTTAGCTCAGAGACTATTGGTACTAGAAAACTGTAATTTAACAAGGATATAAATATTAATAACAAAGTGGTGAAATAAAATTGGGAAAATAATTTTTTTAGAGTACCTTCCCTACATGTAAAGTGGGGATGAATTTTTTTTCTTGTCTATCCCATAGCGTGGGGTGTCGTTGAAATATTATGGGGTGGGAACACCATTTTTCGATTCAGGGATCCGTTTGTGAAATATGATATTTTCAAATGCTAAATTTTATTAGAGTCAAGTGACGTCCCCCCCCCCCTCTTCCAGCTAAATGATTGTATATAGGATACATGAAAAAATTCACAGCAGTAGTATATATAAAGAATTTTATAGGAAAACTATCACGGCTAAGTAGGGTTTATAAGTTAAAGAGTTAAATCTGTTTTTTCTAGGGTAGGTATTACACGTAGTGTAAGTTGCATAATTTATAGTATATTATAGTATATTTTAAACCATGGAACTCAAAATATATTCAGTATTCATAAATAAAATAAAAGCACTATCCTAGGTCAGCAATAATATTTGTGATTTACAACTACGGAACCCTGCACTGCGCGTGACCCGACACGCACTTGGCCGGTTTTTTATTTTTCCTTACTTTTACGTCTTTGTCTGTACACAAGTGAGAGGCGAGCTTCCTAGACAGAGGAAAAGCATCCTACTAACATTATAAATGCGATAGTTTGTGAGGATGGATGGATGGATTGTTACTCATTCACGCCACAACCAATGAACCGATGGAGCAATATAATAGAGACAGCTCATACCTAGGCTATACGGCTACATTTTATCCCGGAAAATTAAAGAGGTGCCACGGGAATTAAGAGCTAAATCTACGCGGACGATGTCGCGGGCATCATCTAGTATATATAATAATAATAGAAGCTCCTTTAAACCTAAATTAAAGCTCATAACCACTACTGCCTACATGCTAAAAGTACCGATGATCACTCGCCTTGTAGTTGTGATACCATTGAGTTAGTTGACAAACACACATACCTCGGACTTGTCATCGACGATCGGCTCAGTTGGAAAGACCACATCAATCAAGTATGTGATAGGCTTAGGGGAATATTGGCTAAATTTTCAATAATCAAACACAAAATACCATACAAAACACTTCTTCTACTTTACAAATCTTTGGCAGAACCAATAATCTCGTATGGGTTATCGAGCTGCGGCAGAACATACAAAACTCATCTCGATCGAATATTCGCACTTCAATTACGCATTTTAAAAGTTGTTGTTCCAGCTAAAATAAAAATAACTTGTGAACAAGACTACCGTAAACTATTCGCTTTCTGTAAAATAATACCTGTACACGATAAAACAGAACTTACGTTATTGATAGAACAATACTTTAATGATAACTTTAGAAAAATACAAAATCCTTATTCTGACCGTAGAATGACAAAACTCCAACTACCCAGATATAACAATCTATTTGGCAAAAGAAGATTAGCTTACGTTATACCTAGCCTTATTAATCAGCTACCGAAAACGCTAACAGAGGTATTAACACCCAAAAACATAAAGACTAAATTGAATGAATATTATCTACAAATCACAAATTCAAAATATAATTAGGTAGTTACTCAGCGAAAACAAAGTATGTATATATATGTGTATATTTGTATGTATGTATATATGTGTATGTGTGTATGTATATTTATGTATAAAATATAATATCTTAATACTACATTGTATTGAAATTACGGATATCCGCAATGTAATAGTAAATATTATAATTTTTGAAGCATCACAAAACTTAATGTGCAACACTAATAAATAATTCATCCTGTATAGCATAAATACATTGACTTGGCATGGCATGTGTTATGAAAACTGTATGAACAACGTCTTTCCTGTCGCTATAATATTACTTCTTAACCTACCCACTTTTATTTTATTAATCTTTGTTGATTTAATATTATAATAATATATAAGTTAAAATCATAAGTTCTAATGTAAGTTGTATTTTGTCATAGGTACTAACACTAACTGAATAGAAATATTATTCTAAACACCTATAATTATAATTGTCGACGGCACTGTGATGTACGGTAAAACACCTCTGAGTTTATGATTACACCACATTACTGTATAAATCCGTATATATTAAGTGTACATAAATGTATAAATAAATAAATAAATAAAAATTTCATTAATAAAAAAAAAAAAAAAAATTGAAATAAAAAATTGAATCTAATTGAATTTCATAAAATCGCAATGTTCAACATTTTTCAACAATTTAAAAATCCATTCAGAGAGAATTTCTAAAATAAGATCGGATATTTCTAATGTTTTTGTATCATTCCAATACAATTAACGAGTTCATTCAGTTTATAAAGTTAATATAAAATTCCAAAGCAATTCTCTATATAATATTATTTATAGAGCTTTGGCTTTTCTCTTTAAGGTGGAAGACACGGGTCTGCCCGTGAAATTCAATTTTAATTTGGTTTTTCGCAATTTGTAAACTAATACGACAAAGTAGGCTTATGGCCTTCTAATTGCGCCAATGGAATTATCATCTTCACAGGTTTACATAAAAATCTTTACTTGAAAGTGACCAGTTTAAGAAATTAATCAAAATATCGACTAATTTGTGAGTAGCTCACGTCCAACTCAGTATTTTGATTAATTTCTTAAACTGGTCACTTTCAAGTAATGTGATTTTAAAACAGTGAATAATTTATGCATTTTAAATGCTAAAAAACATTTATAATACAAAATGCCGCGGAATTTATTAATCAATACACTTCTGTCTATGATCAACTGCAGCGCCATCTAGTCTAGCCCTAGCCAAATCTTGAAGCTTTAACGATCGTCGAAAGAGAATAGACACAACGAAGTGTAACTTGGCTAAGGGGGCTTTGGATTTTTTCAAAAATCCTTTCTTAACGCATGCCTACATCATATTAACTATAATATGTATACTAAACAACCTGATCCCCAAGTGATTAGAGCTGTGCGTTCTTAGATCAGTCAGTCACCATTTTTCCTTTTATATATTTAGAAAACGTAGGTACCAATTAAGCGTGCCTCCATTTACAAAACCCTGTGGGCACAGAAGTATTGACGTAGTGCCCGTAATTTATTGGAATTAAGTCATCATGTGACCGGATGGTTAATTGAAAACAAACAGGCCCTGTAAACGTGATCCAACTTTATTCTCTTTAACACACAAATGAACATTTTAATTAAATCAAAATAACATATCGATGAGTCGAAGTTATAAAAATATCAATTGTATGACTGAGATATATGTATATATTTTTAGAAAACAAGTTTTTAGTAGCTGGCTACATCATCAGACTCTGCGGATATCATCTTGGGTCAAGACCAATCCAACGAACACAAACTCAATGAGGTTACGTCATTTTATTCCAGAAATTCCATAGCCATCTTCCGTTCCCATCATCAGATTTAGCTCTATGTCGCGATAATATTGCATTGTCATGCAAATTTTTGGCTCAATCCGAGACCGGGAAGTGGTTCTAATAATTCATCTTGCAAGAATTGATCTGAACATAAAAAAAAATAAAAAAAAGCCCTTTATTTCTAATACGTTATAAATTACAAGTAGATCTATTCGCATTAAGTTACATTTTTATTGAATTTTTTAATATAATCTTTTTAACTTTCATAATTTGATAAAATTTATTTATTTATTTATTTATTAGGCAAACCAAACAGATTACAATTATAACTTATACCTAAATTCTTAATTTATAACATTTCGATCTTATTGTAACCCTATAGGACTGCACAGCATGAACAAGGTCTCAAAAAAACAATAAATGACGACCTCCCTGGCTCAGTGGTGAGCGCTGTTGCCTTATAACTGGAAGGTCTTGGGTTCGATTCCCGGCGGGGTAAATTTGGAAATTTATAATTTCTGAATTTTCTCTGGTCTGGTCTGGTGGGAGGCTTTGGCCGAGGCTAGTTACCACCCTAACGTCAAAGACGTGCCGCCAAGCGATTTAGCGTTCCGGCACGATGGCGTGTAGAAACCAATTAGGGGTATGGGTTGAATGTTCACTGCCATACCCCTTACAAGTTAGCCCGCTACCATCTTAGACTGCATCGTCACTTACCATCAGGTGAGATGGCAGTCAAGGACTAGCTTGTCATCGAATAAATAAAAAAATAAAATAAACAATAAATAGTCATGCACGCGTGGTAGGTAATTAATAGTACATAATATGGTAATAAGCACACAAGTACCTATGAATAAATATTATGTAAGAAGAACAAACGACAACGGCCACCCATTTACCTAATTAACTTACAAATACTATTACAAAATAATGAAAATCTGGGATTAAAAATATCTAAGTCTAATTTGGCATTTTCATTATAGGAACGACACATTCTTATAATGGGATTATAATAGGAGGTATTGTTTTTACAAATATCTAAAGTAAATGGTTTCGATCTACGGCAAAAGAATCTAGTATTTAAGTTTATCTGAGATAGCAAAGTGGGGGAGTCTATATTGGAATGTAGTATTTTGTAAAGGGTTAACAAATCTTGTCGTTTACGTCGAATATGGAGCGGAGTCATATTAAATTTTGTAAGACCCAGCATAGGATGGAATTTGTCTGGTGATTCCGCACCGGTAAGAGAGTATTCTTAGGCATTTCTTCTGGACACGTTCAATATTATTAGAATGTACAGCATAACAAGGGGACCAAATTATGGACAGTTCTTACCAGTGTGTTATACAGTAGGATGACACTTTGTGGATTTTTAAACAATTTCGTGGTTCTTGCTATGAAACCCAGATTCCTGTAAGCTTTGATTATTATACTGTTGTAATGATCGCGGAAACTAAGCTGATCATCGAACAGTACACCGAGATCCTTAATGGAAAATTTCCTCTCAAGAGGATGATCAATAATTTTATAATCAACTAGCTTTTGCCCGCGGCTTCGCTCACGTTAAGTTCGATTTTTCAAACCCTTATTTTACCCCCTTAGAGGTTGAATTTTCAAAAATGGTTTCTTAGCGGTTGGTTAGCTCACGTTAAGTTAGACTTTTATTGGTAAAAGCTTTTGCCCGCGGCTTCGCTCACATTAAGTTCGATTTTTCAAACCCCTATTTTACCCCCTTAGAGGTTGAATTTTCAAAAATGGTTTCTTAGCGGTTGGTTAGCTCACGTTAAGTTAGATTTTTATTGGTAATTAAAATCCAACCTAAGGCGATTCGTATCTCCGTAAAAAGCCAACATACCAAGTTTCATAGATATTACTTGAAAACTAAATTTTTTCCCTGATTTTTTATAACTTATAAGTTACAAAAATTATGGAAAGGTTCCACATGTAGAAATTGTTTAAAATAAAATTGAAAATGGAAAATTCTGTCTGTCGAGCTGGGATTCGAACCATCGACCTTTGTCTGTTAGGCGACTGCAGAAGCCACAAGGCTACGGAGACCCATTATTGTACCGCGAAAATACCGAACACAACAATGCCAAATTAATTAATCGAAAGGAACTACGTTCCATCCGGGTGTCCCTTGACACCTCTCAAGTTTTTTATACAAATTTTCATCCCCTATTGGAAGTGTTTGGGGGGGGTGGAATTTTCAAAATTTGCGAAACACGTATTTCTTATTTTTTTATCGAAAGCCCAAAAATTAAAGTTTCATGGATATTACATGAAAAATAATTTGATAAATGACGGACTTTTATACAAACTTTCAACCCCCATTTAACCCTCTTGGGGTTGGAATTTTCAAAAATCCTTTCTTAGCGGACGTCTACGTCATAATAACTATCTGTGTGCAAAATTTCAGCCCGATCCGTCCAGTGGTTAGAGCTGTGCGTTGATAGACCAGTCAGTCAGTCAGTCACCTTTGCCTTTTATATATTTAGATGAAAGCTAAAGTACCAAGTTTGATGGATATTACTTGAAAATTAACTTAAAAATCTGGACTTTTATACAAATTTTCATCCCCTATTGGAAGTGTTTGGGGGGGGGTGGAATTTTCAAAATTTGCGAAACACGTATTTCTTATTTTTTTATCGAAAGCCCAAAAATTAAAGTTTCATGGATATTACATGAAAAATAATTTGATAAATGACGGACTTTTATACAAACTTTCAACCCCCATTTAACCCTCTTGGGGTTGGAATTTTCAAAAATCCTTTCTTAGCGGACGTCGACGTCATAATAACTATCTGTGTGCAAAATTTCAGCCCGATCCGTCCAGTGGTTAGAGCTGTGCGTTGATAGACCAGTCAGTCAGTCAGTCAGTCAGTCAGTCAGTCAGTCACCTTTGCCTTTTATATATTTAGATGAAAGCTAAAGTACCAAGTTTGATGGATATTACTTGAAAATTAACTTAAAAATCTGGACTTTTATACAAATTTTCATCCCCTATTGGAAGTGTTTGGGGGGGTGGAATTTTCAAAATTTGCGAAACACGTATTTCTTATTTTTTTATCGAAAGCCAAAAAATTAAAGTTTCATGGATATTACATGAAAAATAATTTGATAAATGACGGACTTTTATACAAACTTTCAACCCCCATTTAACCCTCTTGGGGTTGGAATTTTCAAAAATCCTTTCTTAGCGGACGTCTACGTCATAATAACTATCTGTGTGCAAAATTTCAGCCCGATCCATCCAGTGGTTAGAGCTGTGCGTTGATAGACCAGTCAGTCAGTCAGTCAGTCAGTCAGTCACCTTTGCCTTTTATGTATTTAGAAGATAATTTTGTTTAAACGTTTTTTAGTAAATGAGATAACAAAGCATTTCTTTATATTAAGATACATATGGTTTTGCTTACACCAATCCAATAATGTAAATAAATCTTTCTGGAGATACAGACAATCACTGAGTTCATTTATTTGATTGAATATTTTAAGATCATCGGCGTACAGAAGACACGGTGACGACAATTTTTCCACTAGGTCATTAATGAATACTGCAAAGAAAAGGGGTCCTAAGTGGGAGCCTTGAGGCACACCGGATCTGATAATAATAGGCTCTGAAGTATGCCCCTTGCATATTATAGATTTCATAAATTATAAAAATATTATAGATTTCATAAATTTATATTACAAATTACATCATTCATGTCAATATTTAAAATAATAAAATAATCGGGTCAAATATACTTTAATTAATGATCTGAACATACATATATAATTATATACATTGCAAGTTTAATAAAAGCCTTTAAAAGAGATGCTTAGCTTCAAAGGATGAAAAAATTTTCATCATAATTAGCTAAGATCTTAGCACAATGTCAGTCGTAAAAAATACCAAATAATATGGTTATTTCTTCTTCGTTCTAATGTATGACGTCAGCACTCTATACTTGTTCAACTAATTTCTGACACGCAGATGTCACACGCGCACCCATGAAACTAATAGTAGTAGCACAGCCTCCTTTACTACAAGCCATGCCACAGCCTCCTTTACTACAAGCCATGCCACAGCCTCCTTTACTACAAGCCATGCCACAGCCTCCTTTACTCTACTGTGCTTGTAAAGGAGGCTGTGGTAGTTGTCGTAATTCCTACTTCCATGAGCACCCTCACAATACACACGCGCGCACACACACACACACCCACTCACACACACACACACACACACTCACACACACACACAAAGTCGCTCGCGCGGATCATCTAGTTTGGTCATACTTATCGCAACCCTCATTTGCGTCGGGGTTAAATCTCGTAGCTCTCTGTACTACTACGCTCAACAAAATCTAATTAGTGTAACAATACTCATACATGTCATCTAAATGCAAATCCGTAGCGAACAGCTTAACAGTTTGAAAGCTTGTTAAAAGTTGGAGCAAAGGGAAATTTTGCGCCAACTTTGTTTTGTCAGTTACAAAATTATTATTCCCGGCTTATGATTTATCTGCTATAATACCTACTTAGTGGGATGAATCCTAACTAATATCCTTACTAACACGAGTGGTTCGCCCCGAACTGACACCTCGCGGTATACCATACTTCCCATATAAGATTTTACATAGTAACAGTCGTAACAGTCTAGAACCATACTACATAATATCATCTCCATAGAGTGTTGAGTAGCTGTAGCTAATAAGTAACTCAGCGAGGAGGCTAGATAGGACTCATAGATGCTGATTGTTTGGGCACATGGCGCGCTCGTCTCCTGAAGCTAAATACCAAACAATGAGGCTGTCACGCCTTGTAATAATTAAATACCTCCACAGCTATAACAAATTGGTTATAATCCATCACTACATATTATAAAACAAAGTCTCCCGCCACGTCCTTGTGTCTGTTCGCGATAAACTCAAAAACTACGGAACGGATTTTCATTCGGTTTCATTTTTCCAATACACGGGGTAATTCATGAGGAAGGTTTATTCTTTTTACTAAATTGTTATTTTTTAATCTTAAGATTTTAACTATATCGATGCAACTATTTTGAACTATCATTTGAATATGTACACGGGCGTCACCCGGGTCACAGCTGAAAATCAGCGACCCGCTTTGTAAGCGTGTTTTGTTATATCCCTTTGAGATGATCTAGTACCCGTGCGAAGCCGGGGTGGGTCGTAATCGATAGTAAGGATGCGGAAGTATGTTTGTTGGTTTTTAGTTCAATAACGAAGCAATGGAGCAACGGATAAAGTGGCGATCAAAAGTTAGGGACAAAATAATAACAATCGCTAAAAGGGTAGCAATGCCGACCTATGTTGAAACGAAAATTGGAATTGTTAATCTCGACGAAGTTTTTCAGATGATTCCATCTAAAATCTTTTGATATTGACTTTTTATTCCTCTATCTATTTAATAGTTTCATATATCTTAAGATTTAACAAATAATAACAATATGACAAACTTACAAACAATATGACATCGAACTTTTATTTGCCAAACATCAGATTTAGCAAACTTTAGTGAACATTTATGGAATTGAAAAGTTTGACGGTCGTCCTTTTGTGCTTAAGTTTGATGTTAACGAGGGTACCCATTTTATTTCTTATATCATTTTATCTCGAGTTAGCCGTGGGACTGTCTAGATTGCTACTATGTGACGGTCACAATCATCTCTGATTTGCTAAATTTATCGCGTTCCTGCTGCATCAATACAATATTTTAACCACTAGCGAGAGTGCGAGCCAATCAGAGCTAATTGCGATCGTCGCACTGATACCACCTGATACAGACTTTTGGATACAATGCCACGGCTGGTTCTATATTTATCTACCGTGTCAGTACTACCCGTCCGATTCAAGTTGGCCGCTAGTTGCTACCTCGCGTCCCTCGCACCGCATCTCACATCAGACCCACTTAGTACTGATAGCAACGTACCGCTCGTGATTGTCAGTATCGTGTTTTCAAACTTTGTAAAAAAAGGAAAAGTTTTGCTTAGCGCATAATATTTATTAGGGTTCCGTACCCAAAGGGTGCCAACGGGACGCTATTATTAAGCCTCCGCAGTCCGGCTATCCGTCCGTCCGTTCGGTTGTCCGTCTATCAGCGGGCTGTATCTCTTAAACCGTAATAGGCAGTTGAAATTTTCACAGAATGTGTATTTCTATTGCCGCTATAAGAAAAAATAATAAAAATAAAATAAAATTAAATATATCAATCCATGAAAAAGGAGTCGAATTAAAATTTTATTTTTTTATCCTAGCATGTGGGATGTCAATTGTCTAGAACTCATTAAGTAGAGTTCAAATATATTTTTTATTGTTTTTTTAGCTACAAAAATTAAGAAATGGGGGCCGTCAAAGTTTTCGGTTTTAGACCACTTTTGTTACGGGGTCTATCTCAAAAACTAAACTACTTAGGAATTTGAAATTTCTGTATATTATGTACTATATAGTGTATTTAAACAAAAAATACTTAAAACACCGATTTATGATGCAGTTTGTAAGTAATCGTGGCCAAAACAAACGAGCATTTTTCCCCATATGCTAATTTAGTACTATCTAAGAACTAAGATATTTTAATATCTAGTTAGACTAGTAAAGTGATTTGGTCATATGTACGGAACCCTAAAAGAGCGAGTCGGGCCTCGCATTTGGCCAATTTTTACTTTAATTAATGACTTTCATCCAAGAGGAGAAAAACAAGGAATTAAAAATCACGCCCTTCGACATTCAAGACCTTCCGTCACAGTCGTGGTAACAGTAAAACATACAATAGTTTGAAGTGAAAACTTCTTTAGGCGCGTTGAGCAATTTTTTGGGTGAGCAAAAAAAAAGGATTTTGTGTCATCGTCACCTTCACAATCTGGAGATTTCAGTAAGCGTTCAACATTTTTGAAGTTCCTAAGTAACCTTGTACAGCGCAGCGGGCAAGCAGCCGCGTTCCTTACCGTTTAATGTATGATGTCGCAGGTATGAATTTCACTCACGAAATCGTGACAGTGCGCTTTCTTATTTGTTTTTAATTATTAGCAAATCTAGTTTCCACTTATATTGGCAGTCCCTATGACTGGCAATTTTTGTTTTGTCAATGGTACAGTATGACGCCATTTTGTAACGGTCGTTGACGGCCAACTTGAAGCGGACGGGTAGTAGATATTGAAAACAAGATGATAGTGATTTAAAATCTCTCGCCAAGTTGAACTTGACTAATATTATCCTCTCCCCTCCAAATAAGCGAAACTTGTGTTAGGAGTGCGTACAACAAGAGTGAAACTGAGTGAGTCTGTTGGGGAACCGTCGACCTTTTACTCTTCTGTCCGCACCCCTAATCGTTGTGCTACTGAGGATATAATGCTACACGTTAATTTCATATTCGCTTTGGTAACTTACCTTAAAAGTAGGTAAATAAATTTTCATGGAATTTAAAATTTCAGTAATATTTTGGTTTACTGTCTAGTCTAGTCTTCTCTCTAATAAAAAAACTTTTACACCTATTTGCTCACTAAACTGAAAGTTTGGCGTAACTCCGTCTACATCTTGCGATTTATTGCTGAGTTGAACCCCAACAACACCTGTATACGCGGTTAATGATTGTTGTTATCAAACTCCGCAAGATTAGTAGCTCAAGTAACTTGTTCTCCGAACACCGCAATGAATTGCTACTTAGTTGCGGTTTTCGCAAAGGCCATATATATATAGATGTTTCCGAATTATGTTAGGGTTACGGAGTAAAGGTCATTCTCATCGGTCATCACAACCTCAGCGTCTCGATTTCCAAGATGCTGGAATTGCCACTTGGCACCAGAAAACGCAGTGTTGGCAGTCCCCATTATGTGGACCGAAGACATCAAGCGAGTCGCAGGGAGCCGCTGGATAAAGGCGACCCAAGACCGAGGCTAGTGGAAGTCCATGCATGAGACCTTTGTTCAACAGTCTTTAGGTTGATAAACAAGTGTAAATTAAAAAAAAAAATTAATAAACAAGCTTTTAGTAGCTGGCTATATCATCAGACCCTGGCTATTATCGAGAACCAGAAAACTTGTGAAGACGAATCAAACGAGCCCAAACTCGATAGGGTTACGTCGTTTTATTACAGAGTTGCCAAAACCAACTTCCGTCTTCATTATGAGGCCCTGAATATCATCTAGGACCACCTTTTAGTTCCATCATCAGACCCTGGTTACCATGGAAAGACAAACTACTCGTCAAGACGATTCAAACGAGCCCAAACTCGATGAGTTTGTGTCGTTTCATTGTGAAGTTCCTATGGCCACCTTTCAGCTCCATCATCAGATCAGAACCATGTCATCATATCTAATATTGCATTGTCATGCGATTTACACATGTATGCAAAATTTCAGCTCAATCGGTGACCGGGAAGTAGATCAATTTGCAAGATTTGATGACAAACATCAGTGATGACAAACATCGGGACAGGTGAAACTAAATTTAAAAGCTTGTAAGAAGAATATGTCTATGGTACAAACGCGTAGAGGCGAAAGCGATAAGTTATATAGGTAACTTGCGTGTTCGTCTGCGTGGGGTGAGATTAAAAATCCCGCGGGAACCCTCTGTTATTCCACGCAAAATGTGGGATTTAGTTCGAGATGGATGGATGGATTTAGGTTAGTTGAAGATGGCTCTTAAATGATTTCATGTCGATAAAAATTAGGGGGAAAATATTTGAACCCAGTTTAAAGCACACGCTTAAATTTCGGCCGTTCAGAGAATGCGTTCCTGACACCTATCAATTAGATTTAGAAAAATATTGTTTACCAAGTTATTTGACACTCAGTTTGGCACAAAATTATAACATTAATTGATTATTGATATAATAATGTTGTTTTAATGCTCATCAATTGTTAAAACGGTAAACAACCAGCAATTATATTTTTATCGTAACTGCAACGCCATTACAAAGTTACGTCGTCAGTTCAATCGCGACGTGTCAGGAACGCATTCTTTGAACGGCCGTAGTATAATGTGCAATCTTGTGCTTTTTAATGCTTATAACTATTGAGGTCAGACAAGGAACTTAAAATACCAAAAGTTGTTATTGTATACGCGCTCTTAGAAACTTTACCATTTACAGAGCGGCAACCAGGCGGCAACAAATATTTACGAAGTTGAGTCACCCTCACTAAAATTATATTGGTGGGAAGCTCCGGCTGTGGTTAATTACCACCCGACGAAATAAAATCACCCTTTTGACAGAACCATACCCATCATTTTTACGAGAAAAGTTTTCGATTTCACATGACGGGAATTTTACTTTTGAGTGTTACCGGCTCCCGGACCATTTATGCTTTTAGCAGTTGCAATATAGAGGCTTTGTTAAACTAATTGCTAAACTGATCCAACTAATGTACAAGTTATTTCTGACTTCCTGTCACGAGATTAAACAATTATTTTCAAACCGTACCTAATCTTTGTTAATTCGGTTGGCTAACAGTAAGACTTGTCATCCCTAAAAATCGTGATGACAACCGTGGTGGCATCACCACTACCGTCACCCAAGCGTGGGCTACCTTTGGCTACAAAACCCCATTGGAAATTGCTACTAGGTAGAGCAATGGATCAGCTCAAAATGTTAGCAGTGTTACCACTTTAATGTATCTCTAGTAGGTAAATTATAAAGTTGAAGTGCTTTTAGTTCAGGGTTAATATTTGTGGAGAACTTGAGATGCAATTCGAAATGCATTATCGAGGAACTACGACAGCTATTCCAAGTTGCTGCTAACTTAGTTTCGACTTTCCGTTATTAAAGCTAAGTTGAGACTCGAGGAATCTTATTTCAACTTATTGAAAGATTCTTAGAAGGGATAAAATCGTAGTATCGTCGTCTATCGTCACAATTTTAGAAAACGGTGAAATCGGAATAGTAGGTAAATAATAATATATCAGAACAAAGTTCTTCATGTTTTTAGGGTTCCGAAAAAAACGAGCCTCTGTTGTGCCGACTCCTGATCTAAAGCCGAACTGGTTATCTGCGAGTTGCTCGTCACATTTAGTTCTTACGCGTTCGTGAATGATACTTAGAAATAGTTTTAGTACTTGACTCATAAGTCTAATTGTTTGAAATTCTTCGCACTTTTTCGCATTGGCTTTCTTAAGGAGCGTAATGACAGATTATGTTAACCAGTCTTTGGGTAAGTGGCCAGACATAAATGACGTCCAAAAAATTTACGAGGACATCAATATTTTCTTCCTAAATAATTTTAAGTACTTCTAGGTGAACATCATCTGGACCCACTGATTTTCCAGTTTTAGCTTTTCTTAGAGCTTTTGTAACGTCGTCTTTCAATTTTAAAAAATAAATAAAATTTATACTTGTATTCAGTATTACATAGGTTCAGTATAGTTTCTTAATGCTGTGAAAATTCCAAGTTTTTAGTTGCAATGAAAAGTTACAACTTTTCAAAGCGTGTTTCTATAAAAAATAGATTTATTATATACCTAAAATATGGATACGAAGGATGCAGTACGTGTGGGGTCGCAGAACTAATTATATTGGAAATGGTGCTTACAATGGCAATACTGTATTTTAACATTGAAAAACAGTCTCTACATATTACGAATATTAATTAATTTCTTATTCATAAAGAAATATGTGGAAGGTAATATTATATATTTAAATATTACTTTTGCCTAGGTACTCATATAAAAATAATTTGATTAATGATATTACGATTACACAGAATTATTATGTGTATTAAGTAAGCTAAATAAATGCATACGTCATTTATGCGTTATTTTGATGCCTTTTCCGACATATCACTGATCACGTTATACATAGACGTTCATTGCATCTTATAACTTACTCAATAGGATTTTTAATAAATTGAAGATCATGGTTTGTATATATAAATTAGATCAAGTCTTAAGCTTAATTCAAGATATTATAAAAATTTATTTCTTCGGCTACTTGTTATAAACTTAATAATTATAAGAACAGCAAGAACAGCAACAAGAAAACATTAGCGAACTACGTCAACTTTGTTAATAGACAGAGTAATATTTAATGTATAATTAGTGTCTGAGTAAATTTTCTAAAGACTAATTCATTAATTTAATAGTTTTTTCCACGTAGATACATCTAGAACCCTTTGACGAAAATTATAGTTAATATTCAAATAAAATAAAATATGAAATACAATAGGATGAAGAGAATCAGGAATAATTTAGTTGTCCTCAACCTTTACAAGACAGGAAAGACAAGCGTTTTCGGAAATAATAACATTTACAATTCAAAATGGCGGTCTGGTTTGTTCGCCATTTCATTATCCCGGCTCGCTACGAAAAAAGGTTCGAGCGGAAGCCAAGGTTAAGTCAAAATACTTAGGTACATGTCGAAAAATCGAGTCGATGCTTTTATACCGTCTTCTTTCTCCGAAGATTAGTCAATTGTGCTAATATATTGTAGTGCACAATATTATAATTATTGGGAAAGTGTGTTTCTTTGCTGTTTTGTCCTTCAATCACGCAGCAACGGAGTAATTGATCCTTTTATCACGAAAAAACAAAGGATTCCTAAGGGATTTTCAAAAATCTTCTTTATGTTGAAATTCCAGAAAGTTTTGTATTATGACAAGGGTGAAAGAGATTATGGCACTTTGACACAAAATTTCCTTTCTATTGTGTGCAAGCCGAGGAAATTTTAACAAGAAAATATAATCATTTGTTTGGATATTCGAAAATGAAAGTCTGCAGCATCTTTTGTATTGCTTTGAAATGGGTCACGTATCTAATCAAGAAGCATAAACTTAAATGCGGTCCCTAAACGAGAGTATTTCGCTGTTTTGTAACAAATTAGGATTCGATTTTGAGCATTAGGTACGTTACGGTACAATACTGCTTCACTAATTTTTGGCATCATTAGATTTTGAGCATTCGCTTGCAGTCGATTCAGTTGTTTTGTGATTTTAGGCATATCGCATCACGGGTTTTATAAATTACTTATATCATTACAGGTTGCGCACTATAATGCATGAGCTTCTACTTCTCAACCACTGATGTAATGCTCGAATTTGAACAGTCACAGTATATTCAAAGGTTACAAGTACAGGTGAACGGTCTCAAGTGAGAGACTGCCTTAAGTTTTAAATTTTATCATTATTAATACTAGAAAATTAATATTCCTCGGAGATACAACATTTTAATGCACATTTATTAAAGCTGCTATTTTTTCAGAACAAATCTCTAAATAATAGGTATAAAACAAAGTTGCTATCCGTGTCTGTCTTATTATGTGCTAATTATGTTCATTTCTTTGATACGGTTTCCACTATCATTTAGAGAATTTTTCCCGGAAGGTTCGTAACGAAGAAGTTAAGAAGAGAAAAGAAGCCGAAAAAAAGAAAAATTTTTGACCTTTTATATTGCTCTGCACTAGTTTAAACTTATGAAATATGTACAAGAGGTAACTGAGGCTTCATTTTATCCCGAAAATAATTTATTGAAATAACTTCATTTTTCTTTCATTCTCATTTCAATTTCATTTCTTATTTCTTATCGTGTTATAGTTACCTACACATTGCACCATAGACAACCGCTTTGTTATGTTTTCAAAATTTGAAACGCGACACGAGAGGTTCGCAAACAAAAATTGAAGTGTTCAACTTGAAACGTTCGAACCGAATGTTCACTACGTGACTGAAATAATCCAAAGTGTCTACCGTGAATGGAAACCGTAAATTATATAAATTGTCTTATTTCCAGACGAAGTTTGGCTAAGGATTGCTCAAAAGACTTATGCACATTTACTGAATATTGAGAACTCAACGAAAGACTTAATAAAACTACTAATGCCCGCAACATCGTTTTTCTTTGTTTTAAAAAGAATATTAGCCAAACACTTGCCACAGCCAAACTTGACCAATATTTTCCTCTCCCCTCCAAGTAAATGTAAAGCTTGTGTTAGAAGTGGCAACGGGTGGAGATCGAACCATTGACCTTTCAGTTTTCAAACCGAATTTTTAACCATTACGCTATTGGGGTTTAAAGGTCGTTTCCGGAGAACTCATATTCGTTACGGATCGGGATGTAAAAGTATCCACGAACCATCCCCAGGACGCAAACTATGTAGCTGTGCCACGTAGAATTTTTATCAGACTGGCTGAAAGCTAGTCAAGATTTTTTTGGAAGAGATACAGATTCTTTAACCGTAGATGTATAATGAGGAGGGATTGCTTGGTATTGCATCCTTAACATGGTAAATGAAAACAATCTGAATCGTTGATGAAATGTACATAATATATTTATCTAATCCATATTATGTTTCCTTAATTAATGTCTATAACATCTATTCAACTGATTATCATAGTTTATGTAAAGTTAGTCCAAAGTTGTATTCGATCTAAGATTTCATAGTATTTATATTAGAATTGTTATAGATATCTAGTCAGTGTTAATTAACGAAACGATGTTTGCGCTTATTTGATCACGCCAACATGTTTTGTGATGTCAGATTTAATATAACATAATATTCGGTATATAATTACAATTCACTGATTTGGAATATCCAAGATTAGTAGCTTGATCAGTAGGATTATTGAATGGATTAGTCAGGGAGTTAGTTGTCTTCTCACCTAAAATTCCTAAGTGCCTTAAGACTAAAGTGTTTTCAAACTGTGTATTATTAGTGTTGACTTAAAGCAAAGAAATGGATTTTTTTTAGAATTAAAAAAAAATAGAAAGAGAAAAGAGAAGGGAAAAGAGAAGAAAAAAAAAGTCAGACCTAAAGGTTGCTACATAATAGAAAGTAGCACTATATAAAATATTATTAAAAAATAAACAAGCTTTATTAGAAAGCTCATATACATTCAGGCTGAGATCTATAGATCGTACTCTGGCTCTACTCAAGACTCAAGATAGAGTTATAATAAGACACAAATAATATGTTCCGGCATAAATCTGTCTCGTTTTAACTCTGTCTTGAGTCTGAGCTGCCTCAAAGTAAAGAACTCTGCTGGGAGTTTCTCTATGTGATCAAATCAGAAGTGGGAAACTAGGTATCATCATCAAAAAACCATAATATTATGTAGTTTGAGTTCAATGTTCACATAATGAATGGATTTCGATATATACTTCGATGTTTCAATGCATGTTTCGATTAATTGTTTTACTATACATTTCTTAAAATAATTTTTCAGCTTGTGATTTTCGTGATTTAAAAAGTACTTTTTTACTGAATGAAGGGGTTTGCACTGGGATTCGGGGTCCGTCTGTCTATCCGTCTTAGGCGCGCTTGCAGAAACGTCTTAACCCAGAGTTAGCAGCTAACTAAAACAGATTGCGCATACAGTTATACAGTCTGTCAAAATTACAAATTTATTCCTGGGTTAACTAACTCGGCGTCTCTGCAAGCGGGCCTTAGGAACATACTTATTTTCTATTTATCTTTTGTTCTATCACTGAAATCCATTCTCATCAAAAATATCTTTCATGAGTATTCGTGTGAGAGTCATCGTTCAAAAGCATAACAGCTATGGACGTGTTTCATCTAAAATCAAGTTAATAAATTTTATATGACACGGTCGACCTCAATAAAACCAATAAAATGAAAAATGAGTTTGTGTACGTGGCCATATTTTTCTCGATAGAATCTGTCGGGATATTGCATCACGTACAAGTAAATGAAATGGTTTATTTCTCGTACTTTAAAATTTTCCACTTCGAAAAAGACTAGATCAGCTATTTAAAGCAAGAATTTTTTTAAGTGAAATGGAAATTGAATTTCTTCTTCTTCTTCTTCTTTATCAACCGATAGACGTCCACTGCTGGACAAAGGTCTCTTGCATGGCCTTCCACAGGCCTCGGTCTTGCGCCGCCTGAATCCAGCGGCTCCCTGCGACTCGTTTGATGTCGTCGGTCCACCTGGTGGGGGGTCTGCCAACACTGCGCTTCCCGGTGCGGGGTCGCCACTCCAGCACCTTGGGACCCCAACGACCATCAGCTCTTCGAACTATGTGCCCCGCCCATTTCCACTTCAGTATCGCGACTCGCTTAGCTATGTCGGTGACTCAGGTTCTCCTACGGATCTCCTCATTTCTGATTCGATCCCGCAGGGACACTCCGAGCATATAGCTCTCTCCATCGCCCGCTGAGCGGTCCTGAGCCTACTTATGAGGCCCTTAGTTAGCGACCATATCTTGGATCCGTAAGTCATCACTGGCAACACGCACTGTTCGAAGACTTTAGTCTTCAGGCACTGAGGAATTTTGGACGAGAAGACATCTCGGAGCTTCCCGAACGCTGCTCAGCCGAGTTGGATTCGGCGGTTGATCTCTTTCTCGAAATTGGACCTACCTAGCTGGACTGTGTGTCCCAGGTAAATATACTCGTCGACAATTTCGAGTGCAGAGTTCTCAACAATTACTGGGTGGAGCGGTGCATGAGCATTAGACATGATTTTCGTCTTGCTCATGTTCATTTTCAGGCCCACCTGTTGAGAAACCCTGCTGAGATCGTTGAGCATTGTATTGAGGTCTCTCAGAGTCTCTGCCATGACTACTATGTCATCGGCAAATCGCAGGTGAGTAATGTACTCGCCGTTTATGTTGATGCCAAGCCCGTTCCAATCCAGAAGCTTAAAGACGTCCTCCAACGCAGCGGTAAAGAGCTTCGGGGAGATAACGTCTCCCTGTCGCACTCCATGCTGCAAGTGGATTGGCCTCGTAGTCTGGTCCTGTATACGTACTGACATTGTGGCGTTTTCATACAAGCACTTCAACACTTGGATATACCGGTAGTCAATCCGGCATCTCTGCAGCGACCTCAACACAGCCCAAGTTTCCACCGAATCGAAGGCTTTCTCATAGTCCACAAACGCTAAGCAAAGTGGCGTTTTATACTCTTCTGTCTTTTGTATAACCTGCCGCAGCGTATGAATGTGATCTATGGTACCAAAGCCTTTTCGGAATCCGGCTTGTTCGGGAGGCTGGAAGTCGTCAAACCTACGAGCGAGACGATTCGGAATGACTCTCGAGAACTACTTATAAACATGACTCAACAACGAGATGGGTCTATAATTCTTCAACAAGGTATTATCACCCTTTTTGAAGAACAGAACCACCACGCTCCTGTGCCATGCTTCCGGCGTTGTCCCCTCGTGGATGACGGAATTGAACAATCGCTGAAAGATCTTAAGTACCGGTTTTCCACCCGCTTTCAGGAGTTCCGCAGTGATCCCGTCATCACCTGGCGCCTTGTTGTCCTTAAGCTCTTTGAGAGCCATTCTAATCTCGTATAGGCTGACGTCCGGGATATCTTCGGTATAGTGTCGGGTCAGTTTGGCTCTGGGATCTTTCGCCAGATCTTCAACAGGTTTTTGTGTCGTGGTATATAACTGTCCATAGAACTTCTCAACCTCTCCCAAAACCTCAGGTCGAGAAGAGACGAGACGGCCGTCATCAGTTTTCAGCCGCGTCAGCTGGCTCTGTCCGATAGACAGATCTCTCGCGAACACTTTTGAGCCTTTGTTCCGCTCAATGGTATCTTTAATACACTTGGTATTAAAGACACGGAGGTCGCGAGTTTGTGCCTTAGAGATCTGCCTATTAATCCTCCGGTAGGCAGCCGCGTCTGCCGATGACTGCAGCCTCATCTCTTGTCTCTCCTTCATTAGCTTGAGAGTATGGTCAGAGAACTTTTCGGTTCTTTTCCTGCGGTGGGTCTTAAAGAATTTAGACCCCACAGTATGAACAGTTTCCACGAACCTGTTGCTTAGATCGTCCACAGAAACGCAGTCTGCTAGGCACTCGAATCGGTTCTGCAGTTCGAGTTGGAAGTTTTCGGGATTTCGGATATGAGCACGAGAAGGTCGGAGAGTGGACTTCACCAGTCTAGCCCTTTCCAGCTTCACATTAATATTCAACGTGCCTCTTACCATCCGGTGATCGCTACCGGTTTTCACCCTATTGATCACAGAGACATCATTGAATATATGCCGCTTGGTCGACATAATGAAGTCGATCTCATTTCTCGTGGAACCATCGGGACTCAACCATGTCCATTTTCTGTGTGGCCGCTTCCTGAAGAAGGAGTTCATCATAAAGAGGCCCTCCTTCTCCATGAAGTTGGCCAACATTTGGCCCCTTTGGTTCCTTCGCCCATACCCAAAATGCCCCACTCTCGTCTCTGCACCGCTTCGTTCGCCCAGCCTTGCATTGAAATCCCCCATCACAACACTGTAATGAATGGTAGAGGCGTGTATGGCTTTTGATATATCCTCATACAGCGCCTCTACCTCCTCGTCAGAATGTGTCGATGTCGGTGCGTAGACCTGTATAACCTTCAGCGAATACCGTTTGGTGATTCTGAGTATAAGGTACGCTACCCTACTCGACACACTCTTGACTTGTACAATGTTGTTGACGAGGGACTTGTGGACGATGAACCCGACACCACCCTGGGACTGTTGATCGCCCTCCCGGTAGTAAAACAAGTTGCCGGAATTGAGGATTATCGAGTCCTCCCCCTCTCTTCGGACTTCAGACAATCCTATAATGTTCCAGCGCAACTTGCTCACTGCTTCTTCCAGCTCGATGATCTTTTCGTCGGTCCTCAAAGTGCGTGCGTTATACGTCACCAGGTCCAGTCGTCGGGGTTGGCAGCGGAATCTCATCCGGAGATTCTTAGCACCCCCTGCCCCGCCATTACCGTGACCGCTGCCAGGGTCAGGAATAGCGAGGCCGCCGGGAACTAGGGGCCATGGTCCTGTGCGAATATCCATACAAGGTTTTGCCCATAATGACCACGCTGGGCAGGCGTGTTGGTCATCGCCAGGCTAAACTGATCGCACCCGTGTCGCTGCTGCCCGGCACAGGCCTGTGCCATTTGCTCAGTTTAGCCAGTATGAAATGGTTGTACCGCCATTTGTCGGTCGTCATAGCCTCGTCAGTAGACTAGCAGGGGGCACCGCGGGCAGGTGAGGTTGACGTTTGGAGCGCTAGATGGAGGTGCGCTCCCTTACCCCCCAATTTGAATTTACTTCAAATTGAATTTACTTCAGTGAAAATGAGGCTTGTCGACCTCATAGGAATACGATCTGCGAGGAATCAAAAGTATCACAGACCTACAATATATTATTACTAGCTTTTGCCTGCGGCTTCGCTCACATTAAGTTCGATTTTTAACCGACTTCAAAAAAAGGAGGAGGTTATCAATTCGGAATCGGAGTCGGAATCTTTTTTTTTACCGATTCGGAAAATTCTTTTTTTTTTGTTTGAAAGGGCATAAGGCTTTCCAGGTGGTCTCATAAATTTCTTCGAAGTCGGTGGAGCGGTTTTTAAAATATCATCAATAAATTATATGTATATTTTGTATAGTATGTGTGTAATGTAGTAAAGCGGGAGTTTGAAGTCGGTTGTTTAAAAAGAATTGTTTTATATTAAAACAGTCCACCACGCTGGAGAAGTTCAGGAAGAAGAAGACGACTTTACACACCATTGAGAACATGGTGGAGAACTCTCAGTCGTGTAGGTTTCCTTACAATGTTTTGCGTTAAAGCAAGTGATATTTAATTGCTTAAAATGTACTTAATCCTAAAAGTCGAAGATCATGCCTGGAATTGAAACCCAGATTCCGTGGAAAGCAAGCAAAAATCTTAACTTCAATCACTGCTAATCACTGCTAAACTGCGGCAAGAAGATTATTATCTCATCTTACTAATAATAAATATAAATGCAAAAGTGTGTTTGCTTGTTGATTTCAGAATTGAACAGATTGAACAGAGCTACAGATTGAAATGGTTGTTGAGGATCTGGAGAGTAACATAGGCCTTCTTTTTATTCTGGAAAATCGAAGAGTTCCTGTTGGATTCTAAAAATTAAATCCACGCGGACGAAGACGCGTGCATCAGCTAGTAAGACAAAAGAATTCATCAAATAATTGTTTCTAATTACTTAAATATAAACTTGCATTCACACGCTCTATAATAGATATCGCAAGCGTAGACTTTAGGTGAGCAAAATTGTGAAGTGGTCGAAGCTTAAATTGAAATGGGTCAAATCGAGTGCGCTACGTGGTTGAACTAACAAAGTAGGGCTGCTTACAGAAACTACTGTAGTTCTCCTCTATTGTTAGATCTTACTGCATCTTCATATATACTGAACGATTCCATGTCGTCTGAAACTCATCAAATGAATTTCTGAGAGAAGAGAAAGCCACTTACATACTATATGACTTTAAAAATAACGAGATTGTTTTCAGTTGTGTTTGATAAAATCTGATTAGCTGATTGACGATTACGACAACGACCTCTTTTCTTAGTTTTTATAGGGAGCTCACGTCGCCGTCGTAGATTTGTTGTTTATGTAATTAATACTGTATAAACAACTTATTGGTTACCATATATTGCACTCATCTTTGTTACATAATGTACCTAAAATTATTTAACACCGATGAGTGCAACATATGGTAACCTTGACATAATGCTGTACCCAGGACAGTTTGCGAGCTACGAAACTCTTCGACCAATTATTTATTAGAGCAGAAGTATCATATGTATGTGTTTTTGCTAGATGTCTATGATAAGTTGGACTACGTAGTTTAGGAAGATGCTTCCAGCATAAAGAAAAGTAAAACTAAGTCTGTGAGTCACAGGGCATCAGTGTGAAAATAGTTTCACTCTGATGCCATGATGATGACTGGTTTATCCAGTCTGTGCTCGTTGAACTGACCTCGACAAACAGCTGGTAGATATCAAGTCATCAAGAACTGATGTTAAAGCAGCAGGCCGATTATGTAAAATCTGCATCAATCATTGCTATATTCTCATTTGTTGTGATTGGCTGAAATTATCACGTTCTTCTTGCAATAATATATTTTAGCCAATTGCGAGTGAGTATCGGCCAATCAGAGGCGATTGCAATCGTCAAACTGTAGCAATAATTTTTGAATAATCGCACAGAAGGAACATGGAGGCAGCGGTGATGTAAGGTTTATTAAGAGCAGACTTTTCACAATTCCGGGCTGATTGAAATTATTTGAACGTGATGAGATTTGGCAAATCAACTAGAATTAATTCAGCCGTTCTACGTGATATCGAACGTTTATAAACTTTAAGCCCGATAGCTCCGAGGGGTCTCATTTGTTACCGAGTCACGCATCCGTGCATGCCTCTGGCGAAACTAACCCACGTGCCGGGATAAAAGCCCACTAATTGTTCCTAAATGAGATTTGTAGCAAAGGACCAGAAATACAAGTTTGGTATTTGGAAACAGGGTATCTGGGATTATCGACTTTAGTTAAATACCTATTTTAAAATCAAACAGTGTTTCAAAACTGCTTTAAGGCTAAGTAAAATCCCAATAAGTTAAAAAGGTTAAGATTTAACTTCATGGCCAATATTTGGTGGACTATGGCCAACATATTTTGGTGGACTACGGCCAAGACTCTAATTCTCATTCTGAGAGAAGGCCTATGCCCAGCTGTAGTGGTCCAACAAGGGGTTAAGTTGATGTTGATGTAGGTATTTTTTTTTATTCGATGACAAACTAGTCCTTGACGGCGATCTCACCTGATGGTTAGTGACGATGCAGTCTAAGATGGTAGCGGGCTAACTTGGAAGGGGTATGGCATTGAACATTCAACCCATACCCCTAATTGGTTTCTACACGCCATCGTGCCGGAACGCTAAATCGCTTGGCGGCACGCCTTTGACGGTAGGATGGTAACTAGCCACGGCCAAAGCCTCCCACCAGACCAAACCAGAGACAATTCAGAAATTATAAATTCCCAAATTGACCCCGCCGGGAATCGAACCCGGGACCTTCCAGTTATAAGACAACACCGCTCAACACTGTGCCAGGGAGGTCGTCAATATTAAAGGACTGTAAAGTGTAAACAAGGCTTTAAGATACGCCACGTGCCTATATTCAACACTTGAGTATAACATTTTCACACAATTTCGTATTGTGGGGGACTAACCCAATTCATGTTTATCTATCAGGTTAGATGTTTGTCAACGTGAAGCGTCTATCTAATACCACAGTTTACTTCGTAATACAAATATTGTGACTTCATATAGAGAGAAATAGTTCGTCCTCTTTAGACTAGACCAAGACTAGTTAGGTAAACAATATAATATTTGGTATAGAGTTAATATTATGATTTACTCGGTGCTTGATGCTTAGTACTTGGGTCTTCTAAAATATTTTGAAGCCTCGATAACCCAAAGGTTAAAAGTACTACTTATAAATAATTATTTAATTATACCTAATTAATTGAAAGGTTGACGGTTCGATCCCCACTCGTTGCATTATTTTTCGCTTATTTTATATGAGAATATTAGCCAAGGCCATGTTTAGCTTGGTTAGTTTAAATTGTAGCCCTATTTGAATGATCTAAGCTATATACATTGGTAGGTTATAGTGACTTTTTTGTTAACTAAATACATATTTTATTGCATTCAAACGTACACGATTTACTTATGAATTATATTTAGATAAATAACAGCTATTTGCCACACTGTTTACAATAAAAATCATCATCATTAGCAACCCATCAACGGCTCACTACTGAACGCAGGTCTCCTCTCAGAGAAGGGGTATAGGCCATAGTCCACTACGCTGGCCCAATGCGAATTGGCGGACTTCACACACCTTCGAGAACATTATGAAGAATACAGTGTACAGTGTAGGTACCACGCTTAATTAAGAGCTAACACAACAATCCTTCATTTGCATTTTAATAACCTGGGAGCGCTCCTTTTATTTTAATGTAAGCATAGAAAATAGCAATTTTATTGCTACGTTTTAATCTATACTTATTAAAAACTTGTCCTGACGGATTGACTGACTCACAATCAACGCAAGATCAACGCACAGCCTAATCCACTGAAGTGAGAAAATTGAAATTTTGACAGTAGGTTTTTTAAAACGTAAACAAGCATTAAGAAAGGATTTTTTGAAATTCTATCTCCAAGGGGGTTAAATGGGGGGGGGGGGTTAAAGTTTGTATGAAAGTCCGTCATTTTTCAGGTTATGCCCATGATTTCATGGGCATAACTTCGACGTAAAATGCCAATGGTATTTGGACTTTGTTCGAGGTCTTTGTTCGGGGCGTACCACTAGTGTTTAAATTTTAATTAATTACGTTCACTAATTCAGAAGTTATAAGGCTCTGACAGACGAACGAACGGACTAATGAACGAACGGACGGACAGACGGACAAGTGCAAATTCACTCAAGTAGACTCAGAGACCTCGCTTAGCTCGGTCAATAAAACAATGTGATCACCTTTATGTACAGTCGGCTGCAAAAGTCCGTATAGAAAAAGCAAATAAGTTGCCTTGCATGCAGTCTGTCACTCACACACTTACTGTACTATTGAACTGAAATCGTTTGAACCTTATGTTGTTGACTTAAGGTTGATTATTGATAGATAATATTTATTTGTGTGAGTGAGCATGCGAGTGATACACAGCATTGCTTGCGCACGGTTTTAGCCTTTAAGCTAGTAATTCCCAAAGTGGTCCAGGTGGACCCCCAGGGGTCCACGGGAAACTCGACGGGGGTCTACGTTGGCGTGACAGAAAAATGGGGGTCCACAATTCGTAAGCGGGGGTCCACGAAAATTTATCTGGTTTCGATAGTGAAGAACTAAAATGTTGGCTTGACTTCACCTATCAATGTAGGCAGATAATATTTTAAGAAGCTCAGCGACTGTTACTTGTAAAAACTTGTAATATTCCATAATCAGTACAACGTGTCGAGACTTGCAAAGCACCGCCGCGGCCGAAAAAATATTTTCAAACATTGAAGGATAAATATGAAAAGAGACCCACCATGCAAAGTCTGTTCGCTTCAACGTCTGAAAGTAACGATGATGGTTTGCGGGCGTCTTACAATATCTCATTACTTATAGCGAAATCTGGAAAACCACACACTATTGGAGAACAGTTAATTTTACCCGCTGTTGAAGAAGTTATAAAAACTGTTCTGCACAAATCTCCATTTGACATACTCAAAAAAAATCCTTTGAGTAACAACACCGTACAAATACGTATTGATGAAATGAGCTCTGATATTGAAAGTTTCTTGTGTAGTTATCTGCAAAAAACTCATTTTTCTATTCAACTGGACGAGTCGACTTTACCTGGTAATGAAGCATTATTATTGGCTTATGTTCGATTTGTTATGGACGAAGAAATTCATGAAGAGCTACTATTTGCGAAAACTTTGAAGACGGACACTAAAGGTGAATCAATATTTAATGTCCTGAGTGATTTTTTTAAGGAAAAATCAATTCCATTCACAAATGTTATTTCGGTGGCAACAGATGGAGCTCCTGCCATGGTCGGGCGATATCGTGGGTTTATAAGCCATCTTAAAAAAATTATACCAGAGGTAACTGCAATTCACTGTGTCATCCACCGACAACACCTAGTAGCGAAAAATTTGAGTGATAGATTGCACCAATCACTTCAATTTGTGATTAATGCAGTTAACAAAATAAAAAGCAATGCATTGAATACGCGTTTATTTGCACAATTGTGCGATGAAAATGATGAAGACTTCCGACGATTGCTCTTACATACTGAAGTACGCTGGTGCATGTTTAACAAGATTTTACTCACTCTTTGAATCAGTTTTAGAATTTCTGGAAAGTAAAGATCCAAATTTAAAAGGTAACCTGATCAAATTCAAAGCAGACATCGCGTATTTGACGGATTTGTTCAAAAAATTTAATGATATTAACTTACAACTACAAGGGGACAGCTTCAATTTAATAAAAACAAAGGGTGTAATTTCAGCTTTTATTGGAAAATTGAAATTTATGAAGCAAAATATCAGTCGGCGCGAATTTTCCCAGTTTCCAAACTTGTCACAGGTAGAATGCCTCGATGAGAATATTCAGACATACATTCAACATTTAATCGCCCTGCATGATGACTTCAAAATAAGATTTGAAGATATTCTGTTAATGGAAATAACACCATGGATCATAAATCCATTTGATGAAACGGAAGTGGAGAATGTGATATTACAAGAGGAGCTAGTTGAGCTTAGCACTAATGAGGAGCTGAAGGTGAAATTTAAAAGAGGGTATCAAACATTTTGGCTGCAGGCAGAAATACCCAAAAATATCCTGGACTGTGGGGAATTGCGAGAAAGCTTTTGATAGCGTTTCCCTCGTCGTATCTTGTCGAAAAAAGTTTTAGTGCCGTAACAAACCTTTTAACAAAAAAAAGGAGCAGATTGAATATCACAGAACGGGGAGATATGCGGTTATTCCTAACAAAACTAAAGCCAAATATTGATAATTTGCTGTCAATACATCAAGTACATCCCTCCCATTAAGTTACGTTACCTACGTTATTAATGTTTAATTTTGATTGTAGGTACAATTATATTTTGATTTACTATACTTACTTAATATAATATTGTAAAATATGATAACAATAATAATAATTAATAGTTACTTACATAGTAGGTATTTGAATAAATACAACACAAGAAAATATACTATTTTTTTTTTTACCACTCCGAGTTTTCTAAATAAAATAAGTGAGAATTGATTGGTTTTTGTACTGTGAGTAGATGTCAAAAACGTAAGCTTGAGATGGAATCACTTCTTTTTGAATGGTCAACTTTACTTTTGACATCCACTCACAGCACAATCAATTAATTAATTTACCAATCAATTCTCTTTTTTTTTCAAAGAATGTTGTTTTCGTGGTTGGAACTCACTCGCAACGCCAATTTTCATAATTTATCATCACATTTTTTGTCGACTGGAAATATGATAGAAATTTAGCTGCAGGGGGTCCACCGGAACCAGCAAACTTTTGAAAGGGGTCTATGAGCAAAAAAAGTTTGGGAACCTCTGCTTTAAGCTATGTATGGACTTTTGACGTCGACTATACTTCTCTCTGATGATAATAGAATTAATAATAGATAATCCAATTAAATAAATGCTCCATTCAGATATTTTAAAAACATTGATAGACAGTAATTGATTTGGCCTAGCACACAGAAACTAGCATTATTCAGTGCATATGTTACGGTAAATGTGATTAATTGAAAATTATTAATAATTACCGATCATTATTAACTAGTTGTTCGCCCCGAACTGAGACCTCGCGGTAACGGTATCCCATGATTATTCATTCAATCGATACATGATAACCAAAACTGACATTATTATTATGCCCGTTTTCACCAAACATACCTAAATCATCCCCTAAGTAGGAGTCTCTTAACGTAGGTAGCTCCTAAATACAATCCTAAGTCCTAACATCCGTCCCAATATCCTTTTAGGTGTCCCGTACAGGATCGTGATAAATAAGTTGACAGAAAACATCAATCACCTAACTTATAGGTAGCCCGTAAAGGTTAGGGAACGTTAGTGAAAACATTGAATTATTATGTAGGTACTAACGAGTGAAACCGGGTTACGGGCATCTGTACAAATCGTCATCTATCGACGCGAATAGAAAATATACAATATTTAACTAAAATTTAACTAAAAAATAATTTTAATTGAATAATATGGTACAAAAAAAATTACAATACAATTATTGTATTATAATAAGTAACTAAATAATAATGGTCGACGCAAAACTGTTTTTGGGATAGGTCGTTAGTCGTAACTCGTAGTTCCATGGGAATAGTTACTGACTGCGCCATCTATTAGCATTATTGTGAAGCTATGTTGATGCTATATGAATTACTGATGTACATTAAAAATTAAATAATCTCGTTTCTTTATAATATTCATATAATTTTAGTATTTGTTGTTCAAGTACAGGATATAAGTGACCTAAAAACATAAAATCAGTTTGAAAA